>OX465601.1:112507500-113757500 GCA_950022295.1 Bromus sterilis
AGGAACGTGTCCTCTTGTTTGCCGACGAGCTATCGTCCAACCTGTGCCTCTCATGACTAACCCAGGGTCCCTGACCATGGGATATTCCGGGGTTGATCCCCGTCAATTGGCGCCGTCTGTGGGAAGGGATCATGATCTCGACGGTCCCGTCTTCAGCAAGCCACAACTCAAGGGGAAGGACCAGATCTAGCCCACTCGAAGGATTCAAGATCACGGCGAACATCTCTGTCACCCCATCAAGATCACTCGGGTTACAGCTGTGCCAAGACCGATACTACGGTAACGGCCAAGTGCAGCGTCAGCAGCAAAGGAATCGACGACCCAGAAGAACGGCGAGAGGCCTCTACGAAGGAACTCCACTCGACGAACCGCGACGCGCAGCGAAGGACTCACAAATCTTCCGACAACCCACCGCCGCCCGGGCACCCGCCGCACACCAAGACGATGACTACGAGATCGAAACCAGCGATCAGCAGAACCATCGCCAAGGAAGAAGGAATCGACGACCCAAAAAGCGCGCACGGGAGATCTACGGCGAGGCCCCACTGAACGAGCCACGTCACGCAGCCGAGAAACCGACTGCCACTCGACGACACGCCGTCGCACGAGCACCTGACGCCAGCAAGGACAGCGACTCTGAGACACCAGTGGGCAAGTACTACCACCCAGATCGAAGGCCAGATGAATTCGCCAACCTCATCAAGAACCAAGATACGAGTCGAGGAATCGAAACCGACCCTCGCTTGATGGCTTCTCGCCCCTTCGTTGGTTACCCCAAGTGGAAGGTTTAAGATGTAGTGCAGCAGTAGTTTTCCCTCGGTGAAGATACCAAGGTTTGTCTCCAGTAGGACTCCAGAGATGATAAGTAGGTGTCTGCGGCGCAACTGACGCGGACCTGCACACAGACACAGATAACTTTGTTCCCAACGAAGTTCAGAGAGGTTGTCAATCTCTCCGGTCTTGTTGTTCACAAAGGATAAAACGCAAGGGATAATGGTAGCAAGTAAAAGCAGTAAAGTAAATATAGCTTGGAAACAGTAATGAGGATATGGACCGGGATACGTGATGTTCACTAGTGATGTCTCTCTCCCAAAAGACGATAAAACTGCTATGCGAGGTAAACAAATTACAGAAGGGCAATTGAGAGGATTATAAACGCACCGCAATGCTAACTATGCTACAAAAGAAAGGAAGAGGCTCAAAAGCACGGGCAGTACGCCAAAATAAGTAGACCGAAATCCATCTGCATCTACTACTAATCATCCACCTTGAGATATCTATCCATAACATCTCGTTGGTATTAAGTTGCGAGCCTTGTAACCGCAGTTATAAGCATTAAAAAGAACTCTGCGTAAAGTAAACAATCCTTGTAACCGCAGTTATAAGCACCGTTGTTTTCCCCCTTGTGGCAACAACACATCCCCTAGACTCATGTTTCTGTCACTCAAGCATGTCATCGGGGGGGGGGGGCATGAACCCACAGTCTAGCACAACGTTCCCTCTTGGAGTCACTACCTACTACTTGGCCAAAGAAATAAACAACAACGGAGAACATGCAAGAATTACTTAGGAACAAAAATATAAGAGATAAAAACCAAATATATTACTCTATCACAATCTGAACATAATCTCATAATCCATCAGATCCCTCCAAACTCAGCATAGCAACAGCAGAAATATTACAAAGGTGCCTCGATCATGTAGGGCAGCTCACGAGGTCTAAACAATGAAGATCAAAAAGGGGAGGAGAACATCACATAGCTACTGATCACGGACCCATGGTCAAAGGAAAACTACTCACGAGACATCCGGGGAGCATCCATGGTGGAGAGGAGACTCCCGGAGGTCAATCCTCCCTCCGGCAGGGTGCCGGGAAGAGGTCTTCTGGTGCTCCCGATCTCGGAAGCGCGGCGGCGGCGGAACAGAGGCGAGTTTGCGGAATAGGGTTCTCCTTCTGGATTTTTCCCGTGACGGAGAATAAATAGGCAAAGGGGGGCAGCCAGAGGTGGACCAGGGGCCCCAGGCGCCCCCTGGCGCGGCCAGGGGTGGGGCCGCGCCGGGTGGCCGCCTGGGCCCCCCCTGGCTCCTCTCTGGCCCCTCCCGGGCTCTTCTCGAAGCTTCCTGTACGCTGATTTTTCCTGTATTTTTCCCGGAATTTTTCTGGCACTTTTTATATGGGGGAAAACTGAAATAGAAAAACAGCAGAAAACAGGAACTGGCACTGGGGTGCACTGAGTTAATAGGTTAGTCCGAATATGATCAAAAGTGTATGAAAGTGTATCTAGATCATAGCAATATCACACAAAACATGCATGGAGCAAGCAGAAATTATAGATACGTTTTGGACGTATCAACATCCCCAAGCTTAATTCCTTCTCGTCCTCGAGTAGGTAAATGATAACAACATAATTTCTGTGGTGACATGCTAGCAACCATATAAGAACTTTGAAAAGTAAAGCAATCAAGGTTAGAGATTCAGTTCAAGTCATAACATGCAAGAGTCTATATTAGCATTGCAACAAGTAACAAAAGAACAATAGGCGCAAGAGCTCTCGCTGTCCGTGACTCGAATGTCTCCAAATGGTGTTTGCGTGAAAGAAGGGGGATAGGGAATACGAGAAAAAAGTATTTTTGTTGAGAACTCAATCTACTAAAGTTTCACACTTGGTCTTCTTTGGAATCTTATCTTGACTCGTCCCCAGACCACTAGCCAGGTACAAGTCAATTTGATCCACTCCTTTTCGATATTTTGAGCACTCATGCAATGGATGAGCGTAAGCACGAGAGTTGACACTTAGGATGGTAAAGAGAGAAGTACGGAGGAGGAAGACAAAAAGGATGAGAAAGGCTCACATCAATGAGGACAATCATAGGCAAGAAATGCCAAATGATAGATATGATGTGAGGAGTAGGGATTGCCATGCAACGGATGCACATACGAGCTAAGAAGCTCTCCAATGGAACTAGTGGGGGTGCATCTAAGTTGCTCTCTCATGAAGACCTAGAGCTCGTTTGAGGAGGCTCATCCTTGGAATATGCAAGCCAAGTTCTATAGTGTGAAGGTCCCCACATAGCTATATGCATAATGATCATCTCTATGGAGTACAAGGATATAAAGGGAGTACTAGTGTGGATCTCTCAAAAGGATTGTAGTGTTGCCCCATTCTCTCTTTTTATTTCTTTTTCTCTTTTTTCTATTTTTTTGTATTTTTTTGTGGACTCAATGGCTCTTTCTATGTAACTCTCATTTGTCCTCTTTGGGATCTTTTGATGTGTCCAGTTTGGGATCTTTTCCTCACTTAAGGGCAACACTCTATTTTACAAGAAGGTAAAGGAGATCTTTCACACTTTACAAGGTACTCAAAACATAAACAAGATGTAACTATCATGATGTATGCAATGTATGTCACGGCCAGTGTAGCAAGAACATGTATGCCATGAAGATCAAGTCATGAAGAGGTGGAAGTTGCATGGCAATATAACTCGGAAAGGCTATGGAAATGCCTTGATAGGTAGGTATGGTGGCTATTTTTAGGGAAGATATAAGGAGGCTTATGATGACAGAGCGTATCATGCCAAGGGTTTGGATGTACTGGCGAAGGTGGACACCAACTCTCGGAGTGAGAAGAAGGCAATGCACGGCACAGGAGAGGCTAGCAAAATATGGGAAGGTGGAAGTGTCAACTTTCAATACTTACATTAATCCGAAGAACTCATGCACTTATTATCGGTAACTATCAATGTAATAAGGAGGTTCACAAAGAGACAAGTACCCCGAGGAGGAGTGTATGGGGGTTTGGTGTAACACCCTCACTGTCAGTGAACAGTAATCACTGTTACTGTTTATCTCTACTGTTCCTCAAAGTTCAGTGGTCGAATCATTCTGAAGATGAAGCCACTTGGGAACGCGAAGATCGCCTTCGTGAGGAATACCCCGATCTTTTCCCCTCTACCGCTTAGATTCTCGGGACGAGAATTCTTGTAGTGGGGGAGATTTGTAACACCCTCACTGTCAGTGAACAGTAATCACTGTTACTGTTCATCTCTACTGTTCAAAACTTTTGTTGATCAACTTGGAACAGTTCAAAATTTCAAATTCCACTTTGATGTTCTTGAATGCATGGTGATCATGGACCTTGATCATCTGGGATCAAAACAAGTACAAGCCATTTGAATCGAAATTCAAACAAACCCAAAAATGCCTTTTGATGAATATTAAAAATAGGGTGACAATAAATAATTTCCAAAAATCTTGGAACCACTTTTATAAAATCCCAAATAATCACTGGACCAAATCCATATGGGTTTGGGTATTTATTTTGTTATGGGAAATTCTAAACAAATATAAACAGAGGCCAAAAACCCCAAACAAATCATTTAATATTTAAAGTAAATATTAAATGACTTTTAAAAGTGCCCAAATCTTTTGTGGCACTAACCCTAGGTATAACAACATTTTTGGTACAACTTCCACATTTAACTAAAATGCCTAAGTGAATTAAGATAAATACAAAAAGAAATTACAGAAAAACAAAAGAGAAATAAAAAGAAAACTAACAAACCTAATCTACTGCTCGAGCCCACCCCCACCGTGGCCCATCCCTCTTTCCCCTGGGCCACTTGAGCCACAGCCCACCCCCACCCGGTCACCCTCTTCCTCCCGTACGCCTCCATGGCGTGGCGGGCATCCAGCCGTGCCACGGCGACCGCCATCGCCGTTCCACGCATCCGGCGCCTCCCCGCGGCCTACTAGTCCCCCAGGGCACCGCGGCCCCGTGCCCTAACCCTTGCGCCCCCTGGATCTGGAGCCCCCCTCTCCTTCGTCTTCGCCTGTCGCACCCGAGCCGCCATGGACACAGGCTCGTGAACACCCGCGGCCATCGTGCTCCCCGCGTCGCGCCGCCACGTCCAGGAGGTGCGCCATCGTCGACTTCGTCACTCTGCTGGAGGAATCGGACCCGGTCGCCCTCAAGACGGCGCGAGCTCCATCGCCTTCAACCACGGCAGCCGGCGAACTCCGCGCGATTCCGGCCACCCCCATCCTTCCCCGCGCCCGCTGCCATCCACTTCCGGCTCCCGGTGAGCCTGCGCCCGTTTTCCCCCTCTCCCCGCTCCTTTGGACGCGCGGGAGCACCTTCCCCGTCGGCCCAGTGCTCCGGCCGCCGCTGCGGACTTCGTGCCGGCGAGCACAGCCCTCCCCAGGCCGCGTTAGTGGTCCCAGTAGGAGCGCGGGGCAACCCCGAGTCGAACGGTACCCTCCACCGTGCCCAGGGTCGCCGGAGCGCGACTCCGGCCTGGCGCCACCGTGCAACTGGCTCCCGGCGACTAGCCACCGGCATGGCTCGGCCTAACCACGGGGCTAATCCCCAGCTTAATCAGTAAACCCCCCCATACAGTATGACAGGTGGGCCCACCCCCTGCTAATTGCTACTGATTTAACTAAATGGGGATAACCCCTTTGTATCACTGACTGATGGGCCCTAGACCTTAAACCATTTCTCTGGGATAATTAAAATGCAATTAGAATAATGTCTCAATGACTTGTGGACCCCTCTGGATATTTCAGGTTAAACATAATAGATTATATAAAATCAGTGGCTGACATGTGGGGCCCCCTGATCTGTTAATTAAATAAAAATGGTTTAAATGCCCCTCCCTATGACATGTAGGTCCCACTGGTCAGTTTGACCAGTCAAATGGACTTGTGGATAATGTTAGAATTATTAATAAAAATAATTCCAGAAAATCTTTTAAAATGATTTAAAACTTTGAAATTCAATAACTTCTAATCCGTATATCGGATCAAAAAAATTTATACATCAAAATTGATCAGAAAAATATAACGAGTACGGATACGCTATCCGTATACCAACCACACCCCTCTAACACACCGATCATCGACATTCCCCCCTCCGGGCTGTCTGTCGATAATTCCCGGTACCGATAAAAAGTACCCGGATGAATTTATTCCGAACACGAAAGTTGTTCGGAATGGTTCAACTAACCCGGATACACCCCCCTTATGTTTGTCGGATGTCCACGACACCTCCGGCATGAACCCTTCCCCCACCGGACACCTTGTCCGGTAATCACCCGGAGCCGGTAGTTCATCCCCGGATGAATTCCCGCTCCGAGCAACGTGCATTGCACTGCGATAGAACATCGTTAACTTTACATTTGTCATGTCATTCATATGTTTACATTGCTTGCTTTGTATTTACCCGTTTCTTCCCCCCTTTTATTCTCCGGTAGACCCCGCTGCTACCGCCGACTACACTGCTGCCGGGTACGACTACTTCGTCGACGACCCTACCCCTACCGTCGAGCTTCCAGGCAAGCAGAGCCATTCTCTTCCCCAGATATCGCCTATCTTTCGGTATTTTCTTGCACTAGGAATGGTTACTGCTGCTGCTACGATTACAATCCTATTCAACTGCATAGCATGTTTTTGTCGCCCCTTGATGTACCTCTTTTATCCTAGGCTGCCTATTATTATTATTATTATGCATTATTCAGCAGTGAGCCCTGCGCATTGTTAGCTAGGATTAGATAGAGGGCCGTGATCACTCAGGGGAGTGAACACAGATACAATATATACAACTGCACAGGTACGGTACAAAGCAGACACCGCCACAGGCCCCTATCTGGGTTATGCCCAGTCACCTCAAGTGTGAGCTATCAAGGAGTAATCCTTGTACTCCACCCGAGGCTGACTTTGTCTTGCCGCCATAGGGTCATGAACATCGGTTGTCCTTAAGGTAAGAAGTCGGGCGACCCAACGGTGCCCGCGAGAGGTATATTGTCGGGAACGACAGGGAGGGTACGACCGACGTTACTGGCGTGCTTGGCCCCTGCTCGTATCTCGCGAGAGTTACCAAACCACGAAAGTCGAGCTGTACCAAGAGCACACGCGAGACAAGGTAAGGAGACGGTTCACCTTGTTGGTAACCGCAGTGACTTGGTGGGACGACAGGGCAGGCGCCGATGTACTGGTGGTCCTGACTGCTGTCGTTGACCGCGGGTCGGTTAAGTCGAGGCAACGATAACGGTTGTCACGCAGGTTAATTAAAATGCTAAATGGTTCGGCGGATGACTTGAGAGGCCCGTTGGTCTGTACGCACTACCTACACGTGGGATTACGGTGTGGGCCCTCCGCGTCGTAGTTCGTCCGAAAGCTCTTCAGACGTCAGCAGTACTGCGGCCTGATCGCCGGGAAGTGGTCTTGTCTTTTGCTGCAGCAGGTGTGTTTGGATTTGCTTTTGCTTCACCGGCCAGACTCGCACCGTGCAGGAGCGTGCAAGGGTGAGGGACCTAGACCCCTAGCGCATAGGATATAGTCCGGCGGATGGCCTCTCTGTTGAGCCTAGGATGGGCTGCGTCGTGTCGGATAGCCTCGGTGGGGCGTTCCCTAACAAGGTTCACGCCACCCTGGAGATCCGAGCGTGCAGGTTGAACAGTAGTGCACCCCTGCAGGGAGTTTAATCTATTCGAATAGCCGTGTCCACGGTAACAGGACGCTTTATGCTGAAGCTGGATCTTACCACTAGAAACTATTACTATTAAACTTTATGGTTCCGGGTCTTCTTCCTCGCAGGGAGTCGAGGAGGGGAACTCGGAGGCATTGTTATTATTAATCATTACAACTTATATTATTCAATGTTGCAGCAACTTCTGCTTCGTTGTTACTTTATTGCTTTATATAAACTGTTGGCTGATTCTTACCTCATGCTGCAAGACATCGTCGGAAGATGCTAGTCTTCGATAGGCCTAGCTTCTTACCCTTATTCTGATTTCTATCTTGCAGTCCACTATATATACAGCCTTCCCTTTCCGTTGATACAAATACATAATGCTTAGTAGCGGACGTAAGACTCGCGGGTATACTAGATACTCACCTGCTTTATTTCCTTTACTGTTTTTCCTGATCGGCCGCTGCAGTCGACGTTGGAGCCCAGGAGCAGGAGTACCCCGGAGGCGGATACTACTATGTTGAGACCCCCGCTGACCAGGACCAAGAGTAGTTTCGGAGGCTCCCAGGCAGGAGGCCTTGCCTTTTCGATCTGTATCTCTGATGTTATTTGTGCTAGCCTTCTTAAGGAAAAAACTTGACTAACTATGTCTGTACTCAGATATTATGGCTTGTTTAACTTATGTATTCGGGTCCGCGTGACCCCCTTTATTGTAACATATTGGTTTATCCTTTTGTGTTTAGTGTTGTGCTGTGATATTCTCACCGTGGCACCCTAATCTCAGCCGTGTACCCTGCGTGTATGATTACTGTACACAGATTGATTTTGGGGGCGTCACAAGTTGGTATCAGAGCCGACTGCCTGTAGGAAGCCACCCCACCACTACCTGGTCGAAGTTGAGTCTAGACTTTGAAAAACTATATTGCTAACTTATTGTTTGGCTTACGGGCCCACATCGATGTCACTACGTGTGATATCTATGGTATTAGGATCCTTTTCTCCTTACCTATGCTCTGGGACTCTGCTCTCTTATCCTTGGTGGTAAGTTTTACAAACGCTGACATTAGGATCACGTTCTCTTGATTCCACCCGGCGTTTTTGGTGCTTGCTCCTCCTGATACTCAGAAGGACTTCGTGATTTATTGCGACGCGTCTCGTCAAGGATTAGGCTGTGTCCTATTGCAAGAGCGCAAGGTGATTGCTTATGGCTCTCGACAGTTGCGTGCTCACGAAGAAAACTATCCAACTCATGATCTCGAATTGGCAGCGGTAATTTATGCTTTGAAGCTGTGGCGACATTACCTCGTCGGTAATCGTTGCGAGATCTTCACCGACCACCAAAGCCTGAAGTACCTGTTTACGCAACCAGACCTGAATCTCCGCCAACAGAGATGGCTCGAGACAGTAGCCGACTACAACATGGGAATTTCTTACACCCCTGGCAAAGCTAATGTGGTGGCCGATGCCTTAAGCCGCAAAGCCTATTGTAGTGAACTTGAAGTTCAAGTGCAACAGCCACGTATGTATGCAGAACTCCGCAAGCTGAACATCAAAATTGTTCCGCAGGGATATGTGAACTCCTTGGTGGTCCAACCAGACCTCGACACCCGCATCAAGACGGTACAACATTATGACTCCGACATTTGGAAGATTAAGTGTCGTGTCGCCAGCGGAGAGCCCTCCTTCTTCACTATTGATGCAAATGATGATAATTCGGTGTACTTCAAGGGTCGTTTAGTGGTTCCGGTAGCCAAGGCCAACCTGAATTATGCCTCTGATGTCATGAAAGAAGCTCATGATACACCCTTGTCGATTCACCCTGGTAGTACCAAAATGTACCAAGATATTCGTCAGCGGTACTGGTGGTCCAACATGAAACAAGACATTGCTCGTTATGTTGACGAGTGTGACGTTTGCCGTCGCGTGAAAGCCGAACATCAGAGACCTGCTGGAACTCTGCAACCACTCTCTATTCCTGAATGGAAATGGGACAAGATTGAAATGGACTTCGTCACCGGATTTCCCCGATCACAGAAAGGTCATGATGCTATCTTTGTCGTCATCGACCGATTCTCCAAGGTTGCTCATTTTCTGCCTGTCAAGGAGACGATCTCTGCTAGTCAGTTGGCAGACTTATATGTTTCTAGAATCGTGTCGCTCCACGGTATTCCGTTGGAGATCAGTTCAGACCGTGGCAGCATTTTCACCTCAAAGTTCTGGGATAGTTTCCAAGAAGCTATGGGCACTCACCTAAATTTCAGCACCGCTTATCACCCCCAGTCGCAAGGACAAGTCGAACGAGTCAACCAAGTGCTTGAAGATATGCTTCGAGCTTGTGTCATTTCGTTCGGTAAGAAATGGGAGGAATCTCTTCCATTTGCTGAATTCTCGTACAACAATAGCTATCAGGCTAGTCTGAAGATGGCCCCCTTTGAAGTTCTCTATGGACGTAAGTGTCGAACCCCTCTGAATTGGTCAGAAACTGGAGAAAGAGCTCTCATTGGTCCGGACATTATTCAGCATGCCGAAGATCAGGTTCGCGTTATCCGTGAACACCTGAAAGCTGCTCAGTCCCGTCAGAAGAGCAACTATGATCGCAAGCACAAAGAAATGGTCTATCAACCTGGTGAATACGCGTACCTCCGTGTCACTCCCATGAGAGGCACTCACCGCTTCGGAATCAAAGGCAAGTTAGCTCCTCGCTACATTGGCCCGTTCCGTATTCTTTCCCGGAGTGGACCAGTGGCATACCGATTGGAATTGCCGGCAAACCTCTCTCAAGTCCACGACGTATTCCACGTGTCGCAACTCCGATGCTGCTTTAAGGACCCTATTCGCGAAGTGGAACATGATATGATCGAGCTGCAACAGGACTTGACTTATCAAGAACATCCAAGCCGCATTCTCGATCAGTCTGAACGCAAAACCCGCAACAAGACAACCAAGTTCCTCAAAGTTCAGTGGTCGAATCATTCTGAAGATGAAGCCACTTGGGAACGCGAAGATCGCCTTCGTGAGGAATACCCCGATCTTTTCCCCTCTACCGCTTAGATTCTCGGGACGAGAATTCTTGTAGTGGGGGAGATTTGTAACACCCTCACTGTCAGTGAACAGTAATCACTATTACTGTTCATCTCTACTGTTCAAAACTTTTGTTGATCAACTTGGAACAGTTCAAAATTTCAAATTCCACTTTGATGTTCTTGAATGCATGGTGATCATGGACCTTGATCATCTGGGATCAAAACAAGTACAAGCCATTTGAATTGAAATTCAAACAAACCCAAAAATGCCTTTTGATGAATATTAAAAATAGGGTGACAATAAATAATTTCCAAAAATCTTGGAACCACTTTTATAAAATCCCAAATAATCACTGGACCAAATCCATATGGGTTTGGGTATTTATTGTGTTATGGGAAATTCTAAACAAATATAAACAGAGGCCAAAAACCCCAAACAAATCATTTAATATTTAAAGTAAATATTAAATGACTTTTAAAAGTGCCCAAATCTTTTGTGGCACTAACCCTAGGTATAACAACATTTTTGGTACAACTTCCACATTTAACTGAAATGCCTAAGTGAATTAAGATAAATACAAAAAGAAATTACAGAAAAACAAAAGAGAAATAAAAATAAAACTAACAAACCTAATCTACTGCCCGAGCCCACCCCCACCGTGGCCCATGCCTCTTTCCCCTGGGCCACTTGAGCCACAGCCCACCCCCACCCGGTCACCCCCTTCCTCCCGTACGCCTCCATGGCGTGGCGGGCATCCAGCCGTGCCACGGCGACCGCCATCGCCGTGCCACGCATCCGGCGCCTCCCCGCGTCCTACTAGTCCCCCAGGGCACCGCGGCCCCATGCCCTAACCCTTGCGCCCCCTGGATCTGGAGCCCCCCTCTCCTTCGTCTTCGCAAGTCGCACCCGAGCCGCCATGGACGCAGGCTCGTGAACACCCGCGGCCATCGTGCTCCCCGCGTCGCGCCGCCACGTCCAGGAGGTGCGCCATCGTCGACTTCGTCACTCTGCTGGAGGAATCGGACCCGGTCGCCCTCAAGACGACGCGAGCTCCATCGCCTTCAACCACGGCAGCCGGCGAACTCCGCGCGATTCCGGCCACCCCCATCCTTCCCCGCGCCCGCTGCCATCCACTTCCGGCTCTCGGTGAGCCTGCGCCCGTTTTCCCCCTCTCCCCGCTCCTTTGGACGCACGGGAGCACCTTCCCCGTCGGCCCAGTGCTCCGGCCGCCGCTGCGGACTTCGTTCCGGCGAGCACAGCCTGCCCCAGGCCGCGTTAGTGGTCCCAGTAGGAGCGCGGGGCAACCCCCAGCCGAACGGTACCCTCCACCGTGCCCAGGGTCGCCGGAGCGCGACTCCGGCCTGGCGCCGCCGTGCAACTGGATCCCGGCGACTAGCCGCCGGCATGGCTCGGCCTAACCACGGGGCTAATCCCTAGTTTAATCAGTAAACCCCCCCATACAGTATGACAAGTGGGCCCACCCCCCTGCTAATTGCTATTGATTTAACTAAATGGGGATAACCCCTTTGTATCACTGACTGATGGGCCCTAGACCTTAAACCATTTCTCTGGGATAATTAAAATGCAATTAGAATAATGTCTCAATGACTTGTGGACCCCTCTGGATATTTTAGGTTAAACATAATGGATTATATAAAATCAGTGGCTGACATGTGGGGGCCCTTGATCTGTTAATTAAATAAAAATGGTTTAAATGCCCCTCCCTATGCATTGTAGGTCCCACTGGTCAGTTTGACTAGTCAAATGGACTTGTGGATAATGTTAGAATTATTAATAAAAATAATTCCAAAAAATCTTTTAAATTGATTTAAAACTTTGAAATTCAATAACTTCTAATCCGTATATCGGATCAAAAAAATTTATACATGAAAATTGATTAGAAAAATATAACGAGTACGGATACGCTATCCGTATACCAACCACACCCCTCTAACACACCGATCATCGACATTCCCCCCTCCGGGCTGTTTGTCGATAATTCCCGGTACCGATAAAAAATACCCGGATGAATTTATTCCGAACACGAAAGTTGTTCAGAATGGTTCAACTAACCCGGATACACCCCCCTTATGTTTGTCGTATGTCCACGACACCTCCGGCATGAACCCTTCCCCCTCCGGACACCCTGTCCGGTAATCACCCGGAGCCGGTAGGTCATCCCCGGATGAATTCCCGCTCCGAGAAACATGCATTGCACTGCGATAGAACATCGTTAACTTTACATTTGTCATGTCATTCATATGTTTACATTGCTTGCTTTGTATTTACTGTTTCTTCCCCCCTTTTATTCTCTGGTAGACCCCGCTGCTACCGCCGACTACACTGCTGCCGGGTATGACTACTTCGTCGACGACCCTACCCCTACCGTCGAGCTTCCAGGCAAGCAGAGCCATTCTCTTCCCCAGATATCGCCTATCTTTCCGTATTTTCTTGCACTAGGCATGGTTACTGCTGCTGCTACGATTACAATCCTATTCAACTGCATAGCATGTTTTTGTCGCCCCTTGATGTACCTCTTTTATCCTAGGCTGCCTATTATTATTATTATGCATTATTCAGCAGTGAGCCCTGCGCATTGTTAGCTAGGATTAGATAGAGGGCCGTGATCACTCAGGGGAGTGAACACAGATACAATATATACAACTGCACAGGTACGGTACAAAGCAGACACCGCCACAGGCCCCTATCTGGGTTATGCCTAGTCACCTCAAGTGTGAGCTATCAAGGAGTAATCCTTGTACTCCACCCGAGGCTGACTTTGTCTTGCCGCCATAGGGTCCTGAGCATTGGTTGTCCTTAAGGTAAGAAGTCGGGCGGCCCAACGGTGCCCGCGAGAGGTATATTGTCGGGAACGACAGGGAGGGTACGACCGACGTTACTGGCATGCTTGGCCCTTGCTCGTATCTCGCGAGAGTTACCAAACCAAGAAAGTCGATCTCTACCAAGAGCACACGCGAGACAAGGTAAGGAGATGGTTCACCTTGTTGGTAACCGCAGTGACTTGGTGGGACGACAGGGCAGGCACCGATGTACTGGTGGTCCTGACTGCTGTCGTTGACCGCGGGTCGGTTAAGTCGAGGCAACGATAACGGTTGTCACGCAGGTGAATTAAAATGCTAAATGGTTCGGCGGATGACTTGAGAGGCCCGTTGGTCTGTACGCACTACCTACACGTGGGATTACGGTGTGGGCCCTCCGCGTCGTAGTTCGTCCGAAAGCTCTTCAGACGTCAGCAGTACTGCGGCCTGATCGCCGGGAAGTGGTCTTGTCTTTTTCTGCAGCAGGTGTGTTTGGATTTGCTTTTGCTTCACCGGCCAGACTCGCACCGTGCAGGAGCGTGCAAGGGTGAGGGACCTAGACCCCTTGGCGCATAGGATATAGTCCGGCGGATGGCCTCTCTGTTGAGCCTAGGATGGGCTGCGTCGTGTCGGATAGCCTCAATGGGGCGTTCCCTAACAAGGTTCACGCCACCCTGGAGATCCGAGCGTGCAGGCTGAACAGTAGTGCACCCCTGCAGGGAGTTTAATCTATTTGAATAGCCGTGTCCACGGTAACAGGACGCTTTATGCTGAAGCTGGATCTTACCACTAGAAACTATTACTATTAAACTGTATGGTTCCGTGTCTTCTTCCTCGCAGGGAGTCGAGGAGGGGAACTCGGAGGCATTGTTATTATTAATCATTACAACTTATATTATTCAATGTTGCAGCAACTTCTGCTTCGTTGTTACTTTATTGCTTTATATAAACTATTGGCTGATTCTTACCTCATGCTGCAAGACATCATCGGAAGATGCTAGTCTTCGATAGGCCTAGCTTCTTACCCTTATTCTGATTTCTATCTTGCAGTCCACTATATATACATAATGCTTAGTAGCGGACGTAAGACTCGCGGGTATACTAGATACTCACGTGCTTTATTTCCTTTACTGTTTTGCCTGATCGGCCGCTGCAGTCGACGTTGGAGCCCAGATGCAGGAGTACCCCGGAGGCGGATACTACTACGTCGAGACCCCCGCTGACCAGGACCAGGAGTAGTTTCGGAGGCTCCCAGGCAGGAGGCCTTGCCTTTTCGATCTGTATCTCTGATGTTATTTGCGCTAGCCTTCTTAAGGCAAAAACTTGACTAACTATGTCTGTACTCAGATATTATGGCTTGTTTAACTTATGTATTCGGGTCCGCGTGACCCCCTTTATTGTAACATATTGGTTTATCCTTTTGTGTTTAGTGTTGTGCTGTGATATTCTCACCGTGGCACCCTAATCTCAGCCGTGTACCCTGTGTGTATGATTACTGTACACGGATTGATTTTGGGGGCGTCACATTTGGTTATCCTTGCGCATCCTCGACTCATGGTACGTGAGTGTTCTCTGATATTCGACCCCTCAGAAGAGTAGTGATCCATCTAGTACCTAGAGTTCTCAACTAGTTTTGTAGGTTTTGAAAATAAACATGGATTGCCCAAAATACGACACCTATCACTAATAGGCAAGAGCTCTTGACACCAAAAGTTCAAACATTACTCACAACAATACCTCAAAACTATTGCAAGTTACTACTAGAATTAAATAGCAACCTCAATCTCCTACTTTCAAGACAAGACACAAATCAGTGCAACAACCAACTCTCTTTAACAAGATAAACATGAAAACTAAAAAGAGTTCCAGCAAAAAACTAAACAAGAGCCAAGGCTCTTGCTAAAGACAAACTAAGACTAAAACTAAAGATGGCAGTAGCTATGAAAGGATAAAGAACACACAACAGCAAAAAGATAAGCAGGAAAAATCCTATGATGTGTTATAGATTTTGAAAGTGGAGCGTGTTTCTCTCCCACACAAAGTAAGACGGGATCTAACTTGTTATGAACATCAAGCAAAGCTAAAGAAAACTAAAAACAAAACCTAAGAGCGAGACGCTCCAAGCATAGCACATAACGCATGAAGTGATAAAAATATAGTGAGACGAAGGACGAACTGATGATTGTTGATGGAGAAGGGGATGCACGGGGGCATCCCCAAGCTTAGACGCTTGAGTCTCCTTGAATATTTATTGGGGATGCATGGGGGCATCCCCAAGCTTGAGCGCTTGACACTCCTGGATCTTCTTCCATCATCTTCCATCGCACACTTGAAAACTCCCTTCATAGATAACTCATCATAAGCTGATTAGAGAGGTTAGTACCCTTAATAAATAATTTTTCCCCACTGGATATAAATATATTCTTGAAGAGATACTGTTTCTCAAGAGTGCCAAAAAGTTTTTGCAAAGAAAAGGCAAGCTTATGGTTTGCAAAAGTTAGGAGATACAAAACGTGGCAGAATCTGTGAAAAACAGAACAGCAGGTAGTAAAAAAAATTTAGGGGCACTTCTGCAACTCAAATCAAAAAACTCAGAACATACGGAAGTTTAGTAATTGTATAGAGCATACTGTGTAAAAAATTCAGCTCAAAAAGATAAACTGGGATTTTTCTGGATTTTTTCTGGTCACGAGGACAGAATCTGTTTTCTGGACAGCATGTCACAACTTTTACTTCCCTTGCCGTAAGAGGCTATAACTTGGCACAAAGCTGAAAAATAAAGATACAATGATGTTGCTACAGTAGTAAAAATCATCAATACACAAAAAAAAGTAAAAAGAAATCCTAAATTCGTTGCGGGCTGCCTCCCGAAAGCGCTTCTTTAAAGCCATTAGCTAGGCTTAATGCAAAAGAAGAATCAAGTTTTATCAAGAGAAAGAGAATAACTAGCCCGTTTAACGGACTCAAAAGGTAACTTGATTTTCTTTATAGGGAAGTGTTACATCCCCTTTTTGAATGGGAAATGGAATTTTATATTCCCCTCTTTCATGTCAATAACCGCACCAACGGTGCGAAGAAAAGGGCGTCCCAAAATAATTGGACACAAAGGTTCACACTCTATATCCATAACAATAAAATCAACGGGAACATAGTTGTCATTGACAATGATAAGAACATCGTCGATCTTCCCCAAAGGTTTCTTTATGGAAGAATCAACAAGACGAACACCAAAAGAACAAGGCTCAAAGGTCTTCAATTCAAACATATCAAATATTCTTTTGGGCATAACGGAGGTACTAGCTCCAACATCACATAAAGCATAGCAAGAGAAGTTATTTAATTTAATTTTGATCATAGGATCCCAACCATCATCTAGCTTCCTAGGTATGGAGGCTTCTACTCTAAGCTTAGCTTTGATGAGAGCATTTGTGATATGCTCCGTGAAGAAAAGATTAAGTGTGCTAGTGTGGGGGTCTCTAGACATTTTGTGTAGCAAACTAATAACTTCTGAGAGGGTGCAACTATCAAAATCAATATCACTACTATCAAAGGTGGTAGTAGTGTCATCTAGGCTCACTTGTTTGAAACCCTCTATGTCCATAGGAGTTTCCTTTTCTATGGTTGAGGTATTAGCATCACCATTAATAGGTCCAACGGGACTAGGAGTGCATTGGGTGCTAATAGTTTGGGTGTCCTCAACAATTTGGATAGTGGCAACTGTGTGGTGTGTAGGAAGGTTCTTAATTCTATCCTCTTCCTCTTTTTCTCTAGCCCATCTTTCTTTAAGTTTAGCCATCATCCTAATATTTTCATTAATTTTTAACTGGATAGCATTAATAGGAGTGGCCTTATTCTCCTCAAGGGGAGAGGTTCTAATTTTGAGCATCTCAATATCAAGGGCTAAGCTTTCTACCTTCAAAGAGAGATTATCTATTTTAGGTAATTTCTCTTCTACATTTTTGTTGAAGGCTTTTTGGGTAGTGATAAAGTCTCTAAGCATGCTTTCTAATTCAGAAGAGGGGTTCTTGTTGCTAGGGTAAGTGTTGTTGTTCCCATAGTTGGATGGAAACGGTCTAGGATTGCTAGCAAAATTTCCCCTATAAGCATTGTTGTTGAAGTTGTTTCTAGCAATAAATTTCACATCTACTTGTTCTTGGGCAACCAAAGAATTTAAAGGAACATCATGAGGATCAATAGAGGGTTGCTTGGTAAGTAGAGACATAATTAAGTCATCTTTTTCATTGAGGGAGGTAATTTCCTCGACAGAATTTACCTTCCTACCTGTTGGAGCGCGTTCGGTGTGCCATTGGGAATAATTGGTCATCATTTCATCGAGAAGCTTCGTGGTAGCACCAAGCGTAGTTGACATAAAGGTTCCTCCCGCGGCCGAATCTAACAGGTTCCGCGAGGTAAAGTTCAAGCCTGCATAAAAAGTCTGGATAACCATCCAGGTAGTCAAACCATGTGTAGGGCATTTCTTAACAAGAGATTTCATTCGTTCCCACGCTTGGGCAACGTGTTCATTATCCAATTGCTTAAAATTCATAATGTTGCTCCTCAATTGGATAATCTTAGCAGGAGGGTAGTACTTCCCTATAAAAGCATCTTTGCACTTATCCCAAGAATCTATGCTATTTCTAGGCAAAGATTGAAACCAGATTTTAGCATCTCCCCTTAAAGAGAAAGGAAAGAGCTTGAGCTTAAAAACATCACCTTCTACTTCTTTATACTTTTGCATATCACATAATTCAACAAAATTATTCAAGTGTAAAGCAGCAGCATCTCCAGCACCAGAGAATTGATCTCTCATAACAAGGTTTAGCAAAGAAGGTTTAATTTCATAAGAGGTAGCTGAAGTGGAAAGTTTGGCAATGGGAGTGCAGATAAAGTCTTGGTTGTTGTGACTAGTGAAGTCACACAACTTGGTGTTTTCAGTGGAACCCATAGTAGCAGCAAGTGTGGCAGATTTTTTTGTAGTTTTTGATAAAAGACACAAAGATAAAAACTGAAAGATAAACTAACAAGACTAAAAAACAAAGGTAAAGGGTAGTGTGCAACTCCCCTATCTTAGCACTCGGAGTCCCCGGCAACGGCGCCCGAAAACTTGCTTGATAGCTTCTCGCCCCTTCGTTGGTTACCCCAACTGGAAGGTTTAAGATGTAGTGCAGCAGCAGTTTTCCCTCGGTGAAGATACCAAGGTTTTTCTCCAGTAGGACTCCAGAGATGATAAGTAGGTGTCAGCGGCGCAACTGACTCGGACCTGCACACAGACACAGATAACTTTGTTCCCAACAAAGTTCAGAGAGGTTCTCAATCTCTCCGGTCTTGTTGTTCACAAAAGAAGTAAAGTAAATATAGCTTGGAAACAGTAATGAGGATATGGACCGGGATACGTGATGTTCACTAGTGATGTCTCTCTCCCAAAAGACGATAAAACTGCTATGCGAGGTAAACAAATTACAGAAGGGAAATTGACAGGATTATAAACGCACCGCAATGCTAACTATGCTACAAAAGAAAGGAAGAGGCTCAAAAGCATGGGCAGTACGCCAAAATAAGTAGACCGAAATCCATCTGCATCTACTACTAATCATCCACCTTGAGATATCTATCCAGAACATCTCGCTGGTATTAAGTTGCGAGCCCCACCCAAAGTGTAAACCCAAAGCAACAGACAAATGCATTAAAAAGAACTCTGCGTAAAGTAAACAATCCTTGTAACCGTGGTTACAAGCACCGTTATTTTCCCCCTTGTGGCAACATCACATCCCCTAGACTCATGTTTCTGTCACTCAAGCATGTCATCGGGGGGGGGGGGGCATGAACCCACAATCTAGCACAACGTTCCCTCTTGGAGTCACTACCTACTACTTGGCCAAAGCAATAAACAGCAACGGAGAACATGCAAGAATTACTTAGGAACAAAAATATAAGAGATAAAAACCAAATATATTACTCTATCACAATCTGAACATAATCTCATAATCCATCAGATCCCTCCAAACTCAGCATAGCAACAACAGAAATATTACAAAGGTGCCTCGATCATGTAGGGCAGCTCACGAGGTCTAGACAATGAAGATCAAAGAGGGGAGGAGAACATCACATAGCTACTGATCACGGACCCATGGTCCAAGGAAAACTACTCACGAGACATCCGGGGAGCATCCATGGTGGAGAGGAGACTCCCGGAGGTCAATCCTCCCTCCGGCAGGGTGCCGGGAAGAGGTCTTCTGGTGCTCCCGATCTCGGAAGCGCGGCGGCGGCGGAACAGAGGCGAGTTTGCGGAATAGGGTTCTCCTTCTGGAGTTTTCCCGTGACGGAGAATAAATAGGCGAAGGGGGGCAGCCAGAGGTGGACCAGGGGCCCCAGGCGCCCCCTGGCGCGGCCAGGGGTGGGGCCGCGCCGGGTGGCCGCCTGGGCCCCCCTGGCTCCTCTCTGGCCCCTCCCGGGCTCTTCTCGAAGCTTCCTGTATGCTGATTTTTCCTGTATTTTTCCCGGAATTTTTCTAGCACTTTTTATATGGGGGAAAACTGAAATAGAAAAACAGCAGAAAACAGGAACTGGCACTGGGGTGCACTGAGTTAATAGGTTAGTCCAAATATGATCAAAAGTGTATGAAAGTGTATCTAGATCATAGCAATATCACACAAAACATGCATGGAGCAAGCAGAAATTATAGATACGTTTTGGATGTATCATCGCTACGCAAGGAACGAGAGAAGCTATACCTCTACGTGGCAGCACGTAACAGTGTAGTAAACACAGCGCTCGTTGTCGAACGCACAGAAGTAGTCAAGGCCCAAAGCATCCAGAGACCAATCTACTACCTCAGCATGCTCCTGAACAAATCCCAGCAGCGGTACCCGCATTATCAGAAGCTACTACTGGCCATCATCATGACCTCGAGAAAGGTGTCCCACTACTTCGACGAGCACCCTATCACAATCGTGAGCAGCGCACCACTCGCTGACATACTCAACAATTCTGGAGCAACTGGACGAGTCGCCGAGTGGAACATTGAGCTCAGCCCACGAGACGCAGTTCAAGCACCCAACAGCCATCAAAGCCCAAGTACTCCCAGATTTCCTGGTCGAGTGGACGGAGGTTCAGACACCAGGCCCCCCAGACCTATCAAGTTCATGGTCAATGTTCTTCGATGGGTCCAAGAGACAACAAGGAGCCGGGGCAGGAGTTGTGCTCATCTCCCCCAAAGGAACGAAGCTAAAATATGTCCTCCAGATCAACTTCAGTCACTTCTCCAATAACGAAGCAGAATACGAGGCACTCCTCCATGGCATGCGCATGGCCAAAATGTGCGGAGCCACTCGCCTCATAATCTACGGGGACTCCAATCTCGTCGTCCAGCAGACGATGAGAAACTGCGACGCAATAGCCGACAACATGGCGGCCTACCAGAAGCTCTACAACGCACTCGAAGGAAGTTTCGATGGTTGCGAGCTCAACTACATCACCAGGGCCAACAACACAGCAGCTGACGAACTCGCGAACATTGGTTCGACCCGAGGACCAGTACCACCCGGTGTTTTTCTCGAAAGCATCACCTAGAGATCCATCAAGGTATAGGCAGCAGCACCTAAAGCAGTCGTGGACGGCGAGGACGCAACAGACCTGGCGCAGGTGGCAGCAGCAAGCCCATCAGAAGGCACGAGCACCAGCACACCCGACCGCACAGCTCCGACAGAGCTCGAAGGACCTGTCTGGGCAAAACCGTTCCTCCGATTCCTAATCGAAGGTACGCTACTGCAAGACGTGGCCAAAGCACGACGCATCCGCCGACGATCGAAGGCGTTCACGGTGATCAACAAACAGCTATACAAGCGCAGCATCACCGAGATACTCCAAAGGTGCATCGACGAAGAGGACGGCAAAGCCCTACTGCTCAAAATCCACGAAGGCACCTGCGGGCACCATGCGAGCAGTCGAGTACTCGTGTCCAAAGCATTCCGAGCCGGGTTCTATTGGCCCACATCCATGAAAAACACAGAGGAAATCGTGCGACGTTGTGTCGCCTGCCAGAAATTCGCCAACAGGCCACACGCCCCCGCCTCAGAGCTCAAGACCATACCACTATCCTGGCCGTTCGCCACCTGGGGACTCGACATGGTGGGCCCACTCAAGAAATCATCAAAGGGCGGAAGGACACATCTTCTCGTCACTGTCGACAAGTTCACTAAATGGATCGAAGCTGTGCCCATCACCAGCTCCACAGCCCTCACGGCTGTCAACTTCATCAAATCGATCATCTTCAGGTTCGGAGTGCCACACAACATCATCACGGACAACGGCACGAACTTCACATCCGCAGAATTCCAGAACTTCTGCGAAGAACTGGGCATCAAAATCAATTATGCATCAGTCGCGCACCCGCAGTCCAACGGCCAAGTGGAAAAAGCAAACGGCCTTGTATGCGGGGGAATCAAGAAACGGCTCCTCGCACCACTCGAACAAGCCGCCGGCAACTGGTAGAAGAACTCCCCGCGGTACTATGGAGCCTACGAACTACACCAAACACCGCGACCCAGTACACACCCTTCTTTATGGTGTACGGGGCAGAGGCAGTACTACCACATGACCTCAAGTTCGGAGCACCTCGGGTCACCGGGTACGAAGAAGAAGAAGCAGAAGAAGCATTACAAGATGACAAAGATACAGCTGACGAAGCAAGAGATACAACCCTGGCAAAATCAGAGGGGTACCAGGACAAGCTACGCACCTACCAAAGCAGTCGCTTGCGCACTAGAACCTTCAACAAAGGTGACCTAGTCCTACGGCTGATACAAGAGAAGGTCCATAAACTTGCCCGCCAATGGGAAGGACCATTTGTAGTCTCAGAAGACATCGGAGGTGGCGCCTACAGGCTGAAGAACCCGAAGACAGACGAGGACGTGGGTAACCCATGGAATGTAGCAAACTTGCGACTGTTCTATCCATAGTCCCCATCGGTCAGACATGACTGGCAACTCATGTACCCGCTCAACCGCAATAAAATAAATGTTGCCCAAATGCTGCCATCTCAAAGCACTCGGGGGCTTACGCATAAAATCCCCCCGAGAGACGCTATCGCCTACGCGATCTTAACCAAAGCACTCGGGGGGCTTAAAGCATAAAATCCCCCCGAGAGACGCTATCGCCTACGCGATCCTAACCAAAGCACTCGGGGGCTTAAGCATAAAATCCCCCCGAGAGATGCTATCGCCTACGCGATCCTAACCAAAGCACTCGGGGGCTTAAGCATAAAATCCCCCCGATAGACGCTATCGCCTACGCGATCTTAACCAAAGCACTCGGGGGCTTAAAGCATAAAATTCCCCCGAGAGACGCTATCGCCTACGCGATCCTAACCAAAGCACTCGGGGGCTTAAGCATAAAATCCCCCCGAGAGACGCTATCGCCTACGCGTTCCTAACCAAAGCACTCGGGGGCTTAAGCATAAAATCCCCCCGAGAGACTCTATCGCCTTCGCGATCTTAACCAAAGCACTCGGGGGCTTAAGCATAAAATCCCCCCGAGAGACACTATCGCCTACGCGATCCTAAGCAAAGCACTCGGGGGCTTAAGCATAAAATCCCCCCGAGAGACGCTATTGCCTACGCAGTCCTAACCAAAGCACTCGGGGGCTTAAGCATAAAATCCCCCCGAGAGACGCTATCATCGCTTACACGATCTTAACCAAAGCACTCGGGAGCTTAAGAGCAAAATCCCCCTGAGAGACGCTATCGTCACTTAAGCGATCTTCACAAAAGCACTCGGGGGCTTAAGCATAAAATCCCCCCGAGAAGCGCTATCACCACCTACGTGAGCTCACCTTAAAAAATCGGGGGCTCAGGCATAAGCATTCCCCGAGACATGCTACGGTCCAGTTAAAAAACACCAAGTTAGCAAGCTTCAAGTCTTCACCCGGACGACAAACAACCAAGACTCGGGGACTACTCCAGAGTTGAACCGCGAGGAAATACGCAAAGTTTTTAGCCTACGTTTGACTCTACAACTCAAACGTAGCCTCGGGGGCTACTCCCATCGGGGGCGCTGTCGCGCACCCGATAGAGCACACTAGAAAGTTGAAGTCAGCGCATCACGGGAGGAGTCGAAGACATTCCACGCTATCAGATGGAGTCGAAGACATTTCACGCTATGAGATGGAGTCGAAGACATTCCACGCTATCAGATGGAGTCGAAGACATTCCACGCTATCAGATGGAGTCGAAGACATTCCGCGCTATCAGATGGAATCGAAGACATACTGCGCTATAGAAGGAGTCGAAGACAATGAATCACAGGAGTCAAAAACACAGTTTATTGCAAGATCTCAACCACAGCCTGAAGTCAACCATAAAGGTATAAAAGGACTCAACTAAATTTTGGATAGAAGGCATCTCCTGTTACAAGAGGGAATTACCCAAGGAATTAAGACTTCTACATGTGTGCCCATGAGGGGTAATCGACTCTGATACAAGGGCATCACCACAGACAAAGGAAAAAAAGGAATCTAGTAGAGGATGTCAATGACATAACAAAAGGATGAAGCTTGACTTATTTGTCGATGCTCCACCAGCTTCTTCTCCTGCTCCACCAGCTTCTTCTCCAGCTGCAGCTGCACGCCTTCTTCTCCGGCTGCACAGCTCCTTCTCCAAGTTGCCAGCGAAGATGAGGCCGCCTCCAGTTCTACAAGGTCGCTTGGCATGCCCGCTTGATCGACGGCTTGACGTCGATGTCTTCTTCGGAGCTGATGGAGACGGCATCACCACCTGAGGAGTCGCCAGAAGACGGAGCTGTAGAAGATGCAGGCGTAGGACTCCTCGACCTTGTGGAGATGTCGCTACTCGACTCCTGCAAGTGCGGATCCATGTTGTTGCCGCTTGGGTCTAACGCACGGACAGTGACAGTACTTTCACCGTCAAAACGACAGCTGAGCATATCGCCATCTCGCAAATTCAACCGCCGAGCAAACAAACTCCAACCAGAGCGAAGAAAAATCAAGCGGGAGCTATCAACCTCTAAGTCAACATAAGAAGGAGATCGAAAGCTCCCTTGAAGATGCAGAAGCAAGCCATCTAAGACACGTTCAGAGACAATGGCGGAAAAAGCAGAGGGAAGAAGAACGCAATTGGCGCTTTGGCCACGAACGCGTAAAAGAAAATCATAGCGCCAGAATCCCTCCTCCAAGGGAGAGGAGGAAGGCATTGGCACCACACCATGGCGACCACCACAGCATGAGCGTGGTGTACGGCCACCACGGCAACGAAGAACACGGCCACGACCAACACCTCGCCTGGGAGCCATGAGAGGAAGAAGAGCAGAAGGAAGAGGCAAAGAAGCAAGATGGATAGAGGCGAAACGCTGTGGAAGAGAAAGGCTCATTTATAGAACAAAAATCTCCCAGCATAGAGAAGCCAAGACGACAGCAGCAATTAATTCAAAGACCAAACGTCGCAGACGCCTCAGATTCCAATACCAAGATGCTTTCCCACGGGACGCACTGTGCGTGAGACGCGTCAATTCACGCGCGTTTCCAACGCGCGTATCGGAAACTCAACCAGCGCCTGCCGCACGCCACAGCGGTCATCATTATGACCGGTCATGAAGACGTGATGGTTCACTGGCGGAGCATCCCTGACAGCCATCAAACAAAGGCATTGTTATCCTGACAAGCGGCGAAGAATACCAACAGACACCAAGAATGATTTCTTAAACACATTTTTCAAATATATTTAAACTCCCATCGGGAGCATACCCACTCAAAACCGAGCCTCAGGTGAGCAGCCGCCTAAAAGTCAGCAATGTGCTCGAGTGACCACTCGCACTCACGAGAGTCTCGGGTGCTCCCTCAACCCGACACAAGACAAACATGCATTCGCCAAGATCATACGGCGCTAAGAGTCTCAGGTGCTCCCTCACCTCAAGAGCCGAAACGGAATTCGAGTAACCACTCACGAAGAACCCCCCGTCTGAGCACTCGAAACGAGCTCCGCGGGTGAATGAGTGAACAGCTCGCTTGATGTTTTGTTCCAAGCGGGTGCAATACTATTAGGCTCCGCACCTCAAAAACACACATTCCTGGAACACGACACAATGTGCCCAGATGCCACGCAAGATTAGCGTGTAGGTAAGACCCCGCTGCGAAGTTCGGCCGGGCTGGGACTTTCCGAAGAGCGATTTCACTCCCAACCTTTTCCATGCGCTGCGCATGATAGAAAAAGCCGGGCGGAAGCGCCTTAGGCTATGCACATTACTAGAGGCAAATGAACACCGTAAGACCTGAAGCGGCAGGACTTTTGCTCGACACCAGTGTTCCAAGCTCACATCGAGGGACGTGGGTTTGATTGGGCTACTGCGGTATTTGCCACTAGCGCAATTCACCAAGGCTCGACCAGTCGACTCCTTGGGCCCTTTTAGCTTAGCATCCCTCGAAACAGGTTTTGTCATAGCCACCAGACTGCCAGCGACCCGCGGTTGTACCGCGCATACAAACGACCGACAAATGGATGTACTCGAGTCCCTACGCGACTCTTCGAGTCCCCCAGGCACTCGGGGGATACTGATGAGGGGGTGACCCCACGACTCCTACAGATAGGCCTACCCGGTGTCCCTGGAGATAGAAGGCCCATGAAGACTCGCCTGGACCCGCCTTGGCCCGTTAATTGGCACCGACGTAGGAGTCTGCGACTCACAAGGAAGGTGCAAAGACCTGTCGTACGGAGCAAGCTAGGGTTAGAAAGCTTACCTGTAAACGTAGATGAACGCCCCGAGACCTAGCCCAGTATATAAGGGCTAGGAGGGACGACGCCAAAGCCATCGGATATCATCTGTAACCCTAGCCTTGAGCGCTCCAACCTTGGCATCCACTATAATCGCATCTCCCTCATCAATAATATCGAGCAGGAACGTGTCCTCCTGTTTGCCGATGAGCTATCGTCCAACCTGTGCCTCTCATGACTAACCCAGGGTCCCTGACCATGGGATTTGCCGGGGTTGATCCCCGTCACCATGGGTCCGTGATCAGTAGCTATTGATGACGAGAGAGTTGACGGGTCCATGATACGTCCAAAATGCATCACTATTTTAATAGTAATTCTTTCTTATTCATCGATATATTTCATGATATGATGCTATTCTTTTGTTGTTTTGGCTTAATTTACACAGTTTGCAACTTTCTGATGCCGAAGCAGCAGACGCAGGATTCAACGATAAAAAGTGTATGCTGAGTTGCTGAAGGAGAATACCTCCAAATTACCTGAAAATCGACGAAGAGCATTTTACACAAGGATGACGAAGACACGCAAAAGAGGGGCCAGAGGGGGGCCACATGGTGCCCAGGCGTCCACCTGGCGCGTTCCCCGCCCTGGTCGCCCAAAGAGGGCGCCTGGACCCCTGGGTCCACTCCCGGATACCCCCTTTGGCCTATATATCACTCGTCGTCCAAAAACCCTAAAAGAGGAGAGTTTTCGCGAGTTCCGTCGCCACTCCGTGGCGGAAACCAACAGAGGAGAAAAGACATCTCCGGCGGGCAGATTCCGCCGGGGAGAACACCTCTCGGAAGGGGAGATCGTCGCCATCATCATCACCATCGTCACGGGCATCATCGACATCATCATCAACATCATCCCCAACATTAGCACCATCTTCATCTTCATCCTGTCTCACCTCACAAGTTCAACTTGTGTTGTAATCCATACTATCTATCCTCTCTACTCTACCGGTGTTTATTACTACCGTGTGATGAATGCTATTGAGTTTTGTTGGAGAAATATCAATGTGTCCAGATTGTTTATCATATATTTATCCCCTCTCATCATGATCTCTTTTGTGTCTTGTGAGTAGTTACTTTAGTTCTTGAGGACATGGGAGAAGTCTAGTTGTTAGTAGTCATATGATGTTGAAGTAATATGTGTTGTTATTTTCCTAGTGGTGTTGTGTGCGTCGAACACTCAACACTTTGCCTTATTAAGGACCTAGGGTGTGGCACCCCGGCTCACAGGAACGGATAGCCCCGTGCAGCAGCCCAAAGATCAAGTCTTCTGGAACACGGCACTGATTGATATAGAACTGAACAACTTTCTATAACCAAAGATAGGGGTACACGAGGTCTATTACAACGCTAGCGGAGACACAGCTTGCTCCTCAGGCTAGCCTCAGCTCTACACCAAGAAGCAGTATAACTCTCTAGCAGTGGAATATCGACGGCAGCGGAACAATAACGGCGGTGATGAACTCCAATCCACAGGGACACTGGCTGGGACACCTCGTAGCTCGCAAACACCGGGAACGTCGTCCTACGCATCCAAAGCATGGCCTGCAAATCTGGCATAACACGTCAGGTCAGTACATTGAATGTACTTGCAAGCTCACAACAACCATGCATCAAAGCAAAACAATAACATGGCAACAGGTTCAAGTATATTAGTGAAATAAACAGGTGAGCAACAATATCATGCAAACAAATGTATATCAATCATATCATCAGCATTAAGACTAATGCACACACAATGGACCCCACATGATCGTCGCATGATCACGTGGCTTACCTCGGAGTCCTTACAGACTAAAGCACCGGGTCACCTCGTGACCAAACCACTTCCACGGGTCGTCGCATGACCAAACGGGTCATCGCACGACCATTCAACGGGTTAGGTGTCCTTCGTTACCACCCAACCAATCCGGTCATCGCATGACCAATCCACTTACCACAAACCTACCACCGAACTCATGTTGATCATAAGGTGTGACCTAGTATGAACTGTGTCCATTGCCGTGGACGCGGCTATTCGAATAGATTTGTGACTCTGCAGAGTTTGTGCACGTTACCCACATTATGGAGTTCTTCCTCCATCCAGCACCCTGGTACTTGTCCCACAGGATCATTGGAACTCGTTTCGCAGGAGTGGACTAGGACTTCTCCAACGAGACCAATGCTACCGCGTGTCCCTCTTACCGTATCACCGACATCCCGTCTTGGGTAGCCCTGTGGTTAGGTGTCCTTCGTTACCACCAGAACCACTCGGCCAAACTTTTGGCAAACGGCCACCTTGTGGAAAAACTGTCCCAATGGGGACTAAGCTCATAACAACACTGGCTGTCAAGGTTATCACCACCTACCGGGCCAGGGTAGTGTGTGTGCATAACCTCCCCTCTTTGGTGAAACAAATAAGAGATGCCCACCGGTAGACCGAATCAAGGCCTGCCCATACAAGCAAATGTGGCTGCACAGATAAGTCCGGTTCGGTGGCACCTGATCAACTTGTCACGAAGCATATCTCCAACAGCGAACACAAGTATCAGGTGCAACATGAGTATCAGATCATAACAATGGATAGCATATTAACATGATAGTTTCAGATATGATCAAGCACATTTTAGTTGGTGAACTTATCCGTGTTACCAAGATTAAGTTATTAACATGACAATATTATGAATGCAGTTGAGCATAACTTAGGCATAGCATGAACTAGCATAGGGATAACATGAGCAAACTTAACATGGTGTTGGTGTGTTGTGGTTACGATGATTCATGACATAACATGGCAACTACGTGATCAAGTCATAGCATGGATCTAACATAGTATAGTATAGCATAGCAATAGTATAAGCAAGGATAGTATGGAAATGATAACATCAATCATAAAGTGGAAACATGATCACGATCAATGATATAAACATATCACTGTAAAGAAATTTTAAAATCATGTCAAAGATTTTCAAAGGTGCAAAGGGTATTGTCGCTTGCCTTCACCAACAAGGTGTGAAACACCCTCGGTCTCGGTCACCAACAACGCCCTGCAAAAATATTTCAAAACAAAGCAACGGGCAAAAAGTCAAACACAACTTTGACTCGACCAGCAAATAACAACATCACAACATGGCATGAAACCTATGCCAACACGAAGAGGAGCTCGATACGAAACCAACGCAAAAAGAATCAACCCGTTTGGACTTATGGTTGCGGAGATACGAAGGTGGGAAGTTCAGGGGCCAATCTGCAAATAAAATACTTGCTTCTGGGTCCCTGGAGGCTGACATAGGAGGCGATTTTCACAGAATACGCTTTCGGTTTACCGAAAGCGCATTTGGGGCTGAAAAGGACTGAAGTACGCCTTCGATCATAGAAAACGTATTTTTGCCTGAAGGAGACGGAAGTGCACTTTCCTTAAGGGAAAACGCATTCTTGAAAACGCGCCTCCATCAAAAGAAAAACGGCCCGGGGCCTAAGCAGATGACAGCGGGGCCCACACGTCAGCTTCCTCTCCTCCTTCCTCTGTTCCTCGTCGTGGAGCAGGGCACGGGCCACGGCTGCGCAGGGCGCCGGCGAGGAGAGGGCGCGGAGGCCGACCCGCAACCACGTGGAAGGGGTCCAGGACGGGGGCGGCCCAGCTCCCGTCCAGTCCGCAAGCCGGGCGGCCAGGGCGAGCGTGGCCTCGGTCGTGGCTGCCAACGGCCACGGCTGTCACCGGGACACGGCGGGGCGGGGCTTGCTGCGGGGTCGCGGTGGCCTGGGGAGGCTGCAGCCGCGGGCTGAGGAGAGGAGAAGCTCCGGCTTGATCCAATTTCGCGGGAGGGAGGAGGTGACCGTGGCGCTCTAGGAGGTCAATGGCGGGCTCCGGCGCCGGAACAGGGAAGGGGGAATCATGCTAGGAGATGAGGGGGAGCTGCTGGTGCTCTGGGAGGCCTAGGGGCAAGCCCTTTTATAGGGGGAGCGAGATGCGAGCTCCGGGCCGCGACAATGGCTAGCGGCCGGGGCGTGCGTCGAGCTGGCGGCCACGAGGGGGTTCCAGAGAGCTCGGGAGGGGTGGCGTGGGGCACGCGTGCGGCGGAAAGCCGTGCGGCGCGGGGAGACATGAGCTAGACGACGGAGACGCACTGGAGCGCGAGGTGGGCGTGACGGGCACGCGCGAAGCGTGTCCAGAGCACGCCATGTACTTGCTCCCCACACGCACTGGTGCAAGAGATAAGGATTAGCATGTCCAAACATGCCTAGCATGTGCTCCTTTCCACGCTGATCAGTGTGGTACAGCTGGATGGTCAAAAGGGTGAACAGTGTGATCTCTGGCTCACCACAAAGTTGGATACAACAAACTTGTAGCTTAAGTTGTGCTCACATGGTGGGGCTCTGGATAGTAACAAGATGTCTTTTGGGATGAGGATAGGAAGGACTATGTTTTTGGAAAGTTTGGGCTCAAAATAATCAATATACATGGTACATCCTTTGCAAATGTAGCAATGTTGCAGAAGGTGTTTGTATTGTGGAATGACTTGTACATAGCTCCCGTAGGCATGATATTTTGCATAGCTCAGTCATGCAGTAGGATGAGTGTGTACACCAAGTTTCATCTCATTTGGATCAAGATAGCTAGCACTTCCTTTACAAATGTCCAAACAGGCCAGAATGTAAAGTTGAAGCTAACATCTCATACGATTGTTGGATTTGGCTGAAAATTGGTGTACTGGGGTTATTTGGCATGGTGCATATGTGTATAAAATTTCATAGCCATTGGACACACATAGATAGCACTTGATTCACAATGTGGCCCACTGACCAGAAACTTAATATTGACAATGCACTCACATGGGTAATGGGATTTGGCTAATATTTGGTTTGGTGGGGTTATTTGGTGGTAGGATCATGCTCAAAACGTTCCGAGGAAAATGGGATCCCCTATCATGCACTTGCTTCACCATGCCCCCTTGCTGCATCCAAACTTTGAGAATTTATTGTGGGAGTTTGGCTAGTCAAATGGTGGTGGAATTTGGTGGATATCAATGACATGACCATATGAGATTGCACAAAAAGTTTCACCAGAAATAGATCAAGATAAATGGCACTCCCTTCACAAAGCTCCATTCTGCCCCCACAGACAACTGAATTTTTCTAGAGGAAAAATCCACTTGGGCTATGAAATGTTTTTGGAGAAATTGGCAAGATATGATGTCAATGACATGTGGGAATTATTTTGGGGTTTATGGAGAAATATAAATAGGGGTTGCTTCACAAACCTCAAATAATTGGAATGTTCCTTTTAATGGAAAAAGGAATATATGGCTTGAATAAAATGGTGGCTTGGATGAGATGGATCAATGGAATGGCATTGGAAAGGCTTGGATTCAAGGGTCACTTGATCATGGAAAGAAAATATGCTCAAGTTTCAAGTCCAACGAGGTGATCAAAATCAAATCCAATAGCAAATTCAGAAATAAATCCGAAAAGTTAAAAAAAAAAGAAAGTTCCAAAACCTAGGGTGTCACAAACCTACCCCCCTTAGAAAAATCTTGCCCTCGAGATTTGGTTGCTCATGGAACCATTGCAGACTTATCGTCCTTAGGAAACTTACTGCTTCTCGGATTTCCTTTTTACCGCATACTGTTCCCAAGGTAACATCCAATATATCTGCTGAGGAGGTTTACTTCACGCGATCTGTAGTTCTGACAGAATGTTCTTCCTCGATACCTCACATCCTTTCCTGCTGATTTCCATCCTCATATCTTCTGACTTGTATGATAACGGGATGTCTTTTCATAGGTTGAATGTTGACGATACCCATACTGTGTCTGGGGTACCTCGGGCTTTATTCGTGGTACGATCATGAATCCTTTGCATTGGCCTCTTCGACAAGAGGTTGACCCTCATCGGTAGTTGGCATCTCAGAGTGTTTACTATCGTGACCTTGACTGACGGCACATGGGGTTGCCTCACATTTCTTTTGGCCTAACCACCGTGCTCAAGGATTCGGAGCGGGGCACAAATTCTGGACATTCACTCATGCTGAGGTTTGTCTGTCTGACTGCTCATTCCGGGTGGCGATGGGTCCTGATATGCTTTAATCCGGTTCTTGTATTTAAAATGCCGGGCTGAGCGGGTGACCTTTAATGAAGCAGACTATGGTATCTTGGCAAGACGGACGATGCTGAACTTGAGGAATTGCTCAGGCTAACTAGATCGGCACACGGTCCTTGGCCCATAATGAATGAGCTTTCTTTGTGGTAGATATCCACGGTGGTCCACATGAATTCAACGGATCGCGGCAAATTTGACTTGAGGTCCATACAATTCATCCTTTTGCCTTACCCGTCGGCTTGCAAGAGTTGCGTACCTTTGACAACTTGCGAGGTGCCACGCTTGCTCAGATTGTAGTAAGGTTTGATATCTGCCATGGGTGTCTGCCGTGGGCCTTGCCTCTGCGGCAATCACCTTCCTTGTACTAGATTTTCTTTAGTCAGGGTTCTTTTCTTCTTGCATCACGGCTTATTGTTCTGCCGCAATTTTTGAGATAGACAGGTTACCATCACCTTTTGTCTCTTGTTCCATCCTGATAACCTTGGTTACAATGAACGGGGTCTCCAGATTATTATGCTTCAGGGCCTTGTCGGTCGTGAGGAGCTGACCTTCATGACGGGAGCATGATTCAATGCTCCTTGCTTCTTTTCTTCAAGGTGTTTCTTCATGACTCTGTCAGTCTTTCTTCCAGGCTGAGATGTGTATCTGACTTTTCTGCTGACTTGTTTCCCGAGAGCCGTGGTTCTTCACCCTCGTTCAAGTGCATAACTGTTTCCGCTTGCAAGCATGGTGGTATCCACACCGGGGTAGCTTGCATACTTGAGAAGAATACCCATAACCATATGCGGGTCCTGACGACGCTGAAGTCTTCACTGTCCTGCCTGGCTGGATTTCTGACAATACTGTTGCAGGTATGATGACATGTCGAGGAAGACTGTGTATCTTGTCTGCGAAGCTTGGGGTAGCTTGCTGGGGAAGGTTGGGTACCGTACCCCGGAAGCTTGCTCTGGTGGCGTATCGAGGAAGGCAGGGTGTCGTACACGGGAAGCTGCCTCGATAGCTTGCTGAAGAAGGCTGGGTGCCTTGCCTTGGAAGCTTTCTTAATAACTTACTGACGAAAATGGGTTGTCTTTTCACGAAAGTTTGCCTCTTGCATTGTGGACATACCGGTCCCTTCTGCTGGAAGTTTCTGCCGCAATTCACTTTAGACCACCGAGCGGCTTGTGCTGGAGTCCATCCCTTTGGCGTACCGAGCACGATCGAGTGTCTTTCACCGTAAGCTTCTGTCGGTGGCTTGTGGACGAAGCCTGACGGTATTGGTTGAGAAGATATCCCGGTAGCGTACTGAGGAAGACTGAGGTTCCTTCTGCCCGAAGCTTTCCCTCACTGATGTGGAGACAGATCTGACCACAGTGTTTGACAGGCTTCTGACTGCCAGCTGGTGAGGGGGAAACATTCTTCCGATCATCTGGGCTTCATGATATGTCTTGGCCACCTTCCGGAATATACTGAAATACTTTGTATTGCATAGGACTGTAGTTGGTGTTTGTCCTGCCTTGGGTGCCTATGCTCGGGTCACAGTCTTTGCTTATCTTTGCATGAACCTTTGCGGCTGTCGTAGTCGATGTAGACGGGACTCAATGGATAGTTTGGGTAGCATCCATTCGTGAGCCACTTGCTTCCAACGCACTGGGTAAAAGTCATGTTTGACTTGCTGATTTTTCCACATCATCGCGGCCTTTAACTGTCTGAGTCCTCAGGATGTTCTGGTTACAGAATAAGTGTATGCCTGATCCAGATTATGGTTGCCGTATGATTCGTACTTGAGCCAGAATGCTTCCGGTGCAACCGGGTGCGAGATATTCTTGCCTAGTTGAGTTTCCTTATTTCTTTGCGGTCTTCCACTGATGGAATCTTCATGGCCATAACGGTTACCGGACTGATGTAGACTTGGTTCATTCGGGCACAACTCATACAGGGTTGAATACTTCCGCTGCAAGCTGGTGTGGGTCCTTGACTTGGTGTCTTCACGTGGCTCTGCGGCATTGCACTGCTTCTTCGAGGTATGCGGGGTTATGAGCAACTTTCCATTGGGGTGGAGCAAGTGACACCAAAGAACCAAACGAAAAACCAACGAAGAAAACCACGGAGCAAAAGCAAACGAGAAGAGGCTTGCTACCTCATCATCTTTAGCGGTGGTCAACAAAGAAAACAGCGAATCACCCAGTAGCCACCAGAACGGTCTTTACAACTCAGATTTGGGACTTGTACTGGAATATCTCAAGCATTGCTCAAGACGGCCGACCGAAATCAGCTCAGCGCATGAGGCAATGTTGATAAAAAGAATGCAGAGGTCCCCTAAGACGGCCGAGAAAACAGCTCAGAGCATAGGGTCTCCACTGCGAAAAGAAACTCAACAACTACCCGAGACGTCCGAAAAGCAGCTCAGAACACGGGTCGGTTGTTGAAATGAGAAATGTAAAACAGGCATCCACTCCGGATCGGCGACGATGCATCAACTCAGAACCAGACGTGGTGCCAATATCGAAGGACAACAAGCAAGGGTCCGTCCAAGTCATTCAACACCTGCCAAACAGAGTTAGCAACCGCTGAGGAAACTGAATGAAGAACCAACAATGAGAACCAACTAAGCCGGAAAAGCAATACTGAACAAGCACTGAGATCACACGCAGGATCTCACTTATTGCTATTCACATCAACATGCAACAAGCAACATGCAACACTACTACTCATGCATCACGAACTACGCGAAGCTCAGGCGTTCTGGTCTGACGGCGGGTTGCCAGGGGTGGCAGGAGTGGGCGGAGAAGTCGACAACGATAAGGCTGCAGCAAGAGCTCTCCTTGCATCCCTTGCATCACGGACTAGCTCGACGAGGAGGGTGTACTAGGAGATCATGAAGCGGGACATGGTGATCACCGCCGCATCGGCTTCCGCCAAAGGGCGAGGAAACCTTACTTGCTGCGGAGTCGCACCCAAGGTGGGATAAAAATGGAAGGCGCAATTCTGCTGCATCGCACTTTCCTGGTGGCGTAGGCCTAACAGTCCCGCCATCGCGGCAAGCTGAATGGCACGATCCGGGGTAGAAGCATGTCCACCCTGGAAGTTGTAGGAGCGCACACCGATGGGGATGTTGACGGTCAAGTAGACGTTGGCGCGGTACTCAAGCAGCTGCCCTCCGATCGGCGTCTGGGAAACTTGGTACCTTGGAATCTCTCCACTGGGGTAGAGAGTCCACCAAACGTCTGCAAGGAGGTAGTCAAAGTTGGTCGCGGACGAGGATCCTGTGCAGCCCACTGGGTATTCCGCCATCTACACTTGTCAGATCAGATCGTTAGCGAAAACAAACCGTCTATATGCAGCAAGCAAATGCAGCAGGCAATAGCATCACACAAGCAAGCTATACTCTAGCTCTAACATCAATCTAACGTCCTTCTAACGTTCGCGTGGGCTAGCGGGTCATACAGCTAGTCCTGCTCTGATACCAACCGTTGTGGCACCCCGGCTCAGAGGACTAGAACGCCCCGTGCACCAGCCCAGAGATCAAGTCTTCTAGAACACGACACTGATTGATATAGAACTGCTCAACTTTCTATTACCGAAGATAGGGGTACACAAGGTCTATTAAAACGCTAGCGGAGACAGAACTTGCTCCTCAGGCTAGCCTCAGCTCTACACCAAGCAACAGTATAACTCTCTAGCAGTGGAATATCGACGGCAGCGGAACAATAACGGCGGTGATGAACTCCAATCCACAGGGACACTGGTTGGGACACCTCCTAGCTCGCAAACACCGGGAACGTCGTCCTACGCATCCAAAGCACGGCCTGCAAATCTGGCATAACACGCCAGGTCAGTACATTGAATGTACTTGCAAGCTCACAACAACCATGCATCAAAGCAAAACAATAACATGGCAACAGGTTCAAGTATATTAGTGAATTAAACAGGTGAGCAACAATATCATGCAAACAAATGTACATCAAGCATATCATCAGCATTAAGACTAATGCACACACAATGGACCCGACATGATCGTCGCATGATCACGTGGCTTACCTCAGAGTCCTTACAGACTCAAGCACCGGGTCACCTCGTGACCAAACCACATCCACGGGTCGTCGCATGACCAAACGGGTCATCACATGACCATTCAACGGGTTAGGTGTCCTTCGTTACCACCCAACCAATCCGGTCATCGCATGACCAGTCCACTTACCACAAACCTACCACCGAACTCATGTTGATCATAAGGTGTGACCTAGTACGAACTGTGTCCATTATCGTGGACGCGGCTATTCAAATAGATTTGTGACTCTACAGATTTTGTGCACGTTACCCACATTATGTAGTTCTTCCTCCATCCAGCACCCCGGTACTTGTCCCACAGGATCCTTGGGACTCGTACCGCAGGAGTCGACTAGGACTTCTCCAACGAGACCGATGCTACCGCGTGTCCCTCTTACCGTATCACCGACATCCCGTCTTGGGTAGCCCTATGGTTAGGTGTCCTTCGTTACCACTAGAACCACTCGGCCAAACTTTTGGCAAATGGCCACCTTGTGGAAAATACTGTCCCAATGGGGACTAAGCTCATAACAACACTGGCTGTCAAGGTTATCACCACCTACCGGGCCAGGGTAGCGTGTGTGCATAACCTCCCCTCTTTGGTGAAACAAATAAGAGATGCCCACTGGTAGACCGAATCAAGGCCTGCCCATACAAGCAAATGTGGCTGCACGGATAAGTCCGGTTCGGTGGCACCTGATCAACTTGTCACGAAGCATATCTCCAACAGCGAACACAAGTATCAGGTGCAACATGAGTATCAGATCATAACAATGCATAGCATATTAACATGATAGTTTCAGATATGATCAAGCACATTTTAGATGGTGAACTTATCCGTTTTACCAAGATTAAGTTATTAACATGGCAATATTATGAATGCAGTTGAGCATAACTTAGGCATAGCATGAACTAGCATAGGGATAACATGAGCAACTTAACATGGTGTTGGTGTGTTGTGGTTACGATGATTCATGACATAACATGGCAATGACGTGTTCAAGGCATAGCATGGATATAACATAGTATAGTATAGCATAGGAATAGTATAATCAAGGATAGTATGGCAATGATAACATCAATCATAAAGTGGAAACATGATCACGATCAAAGATGTAAACATATCACTATAAAGCAATTTTAAAAGCATGTCAAAGCTTTGCAAAGGTGCAAAGGGTATTGTGGCTTGCCTTCACCAACAAGGTGTGAAACACCCTCGGTCTCGGTCACCAACAACGCCCTGCAAAAATATTTCAAAACAAAGCAACGGGCAAAAAGTCAAACACAACTTTGACTGGACCAGAAAATAACAACATCACAACATGGCGTGAAACCTATGCCAACATGAAGAGGAGCTCGATACGAAACCAACGCAAAAAGAATCAACCCGTTTGGACTTACGGTTGCGGAGATACGAAGGTGGGAAGTTCAGGGGCCAATCTGCAAATAAAATACTTGCTTCTGGGTCCCTGGAGGCTGACGTAGGAGGCGATTTTCACAGAATAAGCTTTCGGTTTACCAAAAGCGCATTTGGGGCTGAAAAGGACTGAAGTACGCCTTCGATCATAGAAAACGTATTTTTGCCTGAAGGAGACGGAAGTGCGCTTTCCTTAAGGGAAAACGCATTCTGGAAAACGCGCCTCCATCAAAAGAAAAACGGCCCGGGGCCTAAGCGGCTGACAGCGGGGCCCACACGTCAGCTTCTTCTCCTCCTTCCTCTGTTCCTCATCGTGGAGCAGGGCATGGGCCACGGCTGCGCAGGGCACCGGCGAGGAGAGGGCGCGGAGGCCGGCCCGCAGCCACCTGGAAGGGGTCCAGCACGGGGGAGGACCAGCTCCCGTACAGTCTGCAAGCCGGGCGACCAGGGCGAGTGTGGCCTCGATCGCGGCTGCCGACGGCCACGGCTGTCACCGGGCTTGCTGCGGGGTCGCGGTGGCCTAGGGAGGCTGCAGCCGCGGGCTGAGGAGAGGAGAATCTCCGGCTTGCTCCAATTTTGCCGGAGGGAGGAGGTGACCGTGGCGCTCTAGGAGGTCAATGGCGGGCTCCGGCACCGGAATTGGGAAGGGGGAATCGGGCTAGGAGATGAGGGGGAGCTGCTGGTGCTCTGGGAGGCCTAGGGGCAAGCCCTTTTATAGGGGGAGCGAGATGCGAGCTCCGGGCCGTGACAATGGCTAGCGGCCGGGGCGTTCGTCGAGCTGGCGGCCACGAGGGGGTTCCAGAGTGCTCGGGAGGGGTGGCACTGGAGCGCGAGGTGGACATGAGCTAGACGACGGAGACGCACTGGAGCGCGAGGTGGACGTGACGGCACGCGCGGAGCGCGGCCAGAGCATGCCATGTGCTTGCACCCCACGCGCACTGGTGCAAGAGATAAGGATTAGCGTGGCCAAAGATGCCTATCATGTGCTCCTTTCCACGCTGATCAATGTGGTACAGCTGGATGGTCAAAAGGGTGAACAGTGTGATCTCTGGTTCACCACAAAGTTGGATACAGCAAACTTGTAGCTTAAGTTGTGCTCACATGGTGGGGCTCTGGATAGTACCAAGTTGTATTTTGGGATGAGGATAGGAAGGACTATGTTTCTGGAAAGTTTGGGCTCAAAATAATCAATGTACATGGTACATCCTTTGCAAATGTAGCAATGTTGCAGAAGGTGTTTGTATTGTGGAATGACTTGTACATAGCTCCCGTAGGCATGATATTTTTCATAGCTCAGTCATGCAGTAGGATGAGTGTGTACACCAAGTTTCATCTCATTTGGATCAAGATAGCTAGCACTTCCTTTACAAATGTCCAAACAGTCCAGAATGTAAAGTTGAAGCTAGCATCTCATACAATTGTTGGATTTGGCTGAAAATTGGTGTACTGGGGTTATGTGGCATGGTGCATATGTGTATAAAATTTCATAGCCATTGGACACACATAGATAGCACTTGATTCACAATGTGGCCCACTGACCAGAAACTTAATATTGACAATGCACTCACATGGGTAATGGGATTTGGCTAATATTTGGTTTGGTGGGGTTATTTGGTGGTAGGATCATGCTCAAAACGTTCCGAGGAAAATGGGATCCCCTCTCATGCACTTGCTTCACCATGCCCCCTTGCTGCATCCAAACTTTGAGAATTTATTGTGGGATTTTGGCTAGTCAAATGGTGGTGGAATTTGGTGGATATCAATGACATGACCATATGAGATTGCACAAAAAGTTTCACCAGAAATAGATCAAGATAAATGGCACTCCCTTCACAAAGCTCCATTCTGCCCCCACAGACAACTGAATTTTTCTAGAGGAAAAATCCACTTGGGCTATGAAATGTTTTTGGAGAAATTGGCAAGATATGATGTCAATGACATGTGGGAATTATTTGGGGGTTTATGGAGAAATATAAATAGGGGTTGCTTCACAAACCTCAAATAATTGGAATGTTCCTTTTAATGGAAAAAGGAATATATGGCTTGAATAAAATGGTGGCTTGGATGAGATGGATCAATGGAATGGAATTGGAAAGGCTTGGATTCAAGGGTCACTTGAGCATGGAAAGAAAATATGCTCAAGTTTCAAGTCCAACGAGGTGATCAAAATCAAATCCAACAGCAAATCCAGAATCCCAAACCCCAGTTCGCACGCTTTTGCACAAGGGAACAATGGATCATCGATCGTATTGCTATGGTTAGGCTTTTTCCTTATTTACTATCTTGTATTTGCGGATTCTTCCAAGGTGTTTAATCATAAGAGTGCACTTATCTTAGTCTAGAGGGTGTACTAGCATAGATCCACCCACTCAACACTTATCAACACAGCACGTAGTACCGATACAGAATATGGCGAAAGCACGTGACTATTTCTCCCGTGTGTCCTCAAGAACGCTTTAGCCTCTACAAGTTCAGTTGCTAGGCCTCTACTTTGCTCGAAAGGATTGGGCCACTTGTTACTCCTCAGTGCCTTTTACTTTGCTCGCTTTTACCTTTTTGTTGCTTATACCCAAAACCCCCTAAAAAGCTATCTTTCAGTTCCTGCAGCTATTTCTTTACCAAAGTCACTTACCAATACCTTCTACTCCTCGTTGCGTTCGACACACTTATTTATCGAAAACGCTACAAACGATCCCCTACAGTTGAGGGTCATCAAGTACTGTTTTCTGGCGCCGTTGCCGGGGAGCGTAGCGCTATTAGTAAGTGAAGCTGGTAAGGAAGTTTTTATATTTTTGTTTTTTTTGTTTTGCTGTTGCTGCTCTATGTCCTATGGACACCTCTACTCTTGGATCATTGTTTATGAGGAAACGCCCCACAACTGTGGTGGTCACTCCTACCCCTACTAAAATTGTTCCTTATAAAATACCGTCCGGTATTATCAATTATCTCTTAGCTAATCGTTATGCAGGAGAAAGACATTCATGTGAACACCTGCTATATTTATCATAACTATGTTCATTATTTAAGCTTGCAGGTGTGTCACTGGATTTCGTCATGAAGAAATTATTCTCCATATCACTTATAGACAAAGCTTCAGATTGGTATAAGCTCCTCTATAACTCACATCTACTTAATTGGGAAAAGCTTATGTCTCTATTTTATACAAAGTTTTACCCTCTTCATGAAATTCATCGAGACAGGAATTACATCTACTAGCTAAATGTCCATGCGTTGCCATGGAACAATAAATTAAGATGTACATGCACTAATTAAAATAGTGAAGAAGTGACGGTGATCAAATATACCAAAGTACTCTAAATACACGGATGCTATATAGTGAAAAGTCTTTTTGAATCAATGATCACCAATGCTTATGTATTCATATATGGGGAATTACCCTTAAAAATGGAGAATCAAAATCATTAATTATTTACAACAATTTAATCACCAACAGTTTTCATGGCTTCATGCCCATTGTCTTTGTGCATCTACCTGCATTGAAAACAAAAAAAATAAGGCTATTTCGATTCGAGCTAATCTTGGCTCATAAAAAAAAAATCTTAATAAAATGTTGGAATTGATGATAGTTTTCTATCTGATACAGTGCAGGTGGGCCTGTAAAACTTTGACATGTTGTAATCCTACAATCCATTTCGTAAGTTTCCCTACTAATTACAGTCTTCCAAAATAAAGCATCCCTTAATTTCTATCATTTACCATTGACGACGAGTACCCCCAGCCAAAACATGTACTATTAGTTACTAAACAGATTCGCCAAAATACAAACTTGAAGGATAATATCTGCAAGAATAAATATAGCAATAGCCATCAGTAAGTGGTGAGAAAAAACAAATGTAAAAAACAACTCCGCTAGAAAAATCAATCAAAACCTTAACCGTCCGAGGGCCAATCACGGCTGCGTTTCCAACTTAGGTTGTGATGTCACGCTACATTTTCATGCATGAACGCTTCCCCCTGGCTTTGTCCTCCCACATGTTGCAAATAACTTTAGTACTACCTCTGATCCTAAATAACTTTCGTAAGTTACACTATGAAGTATAACTATCTTAGTTGTTTTTCCAAGACACTTTTTTAGGATAGGAGGGAGTAGAACATATGAGCACAGGACACTACAGGATAGTCAATTGAACTTTCTTGGCTGTCAAGAGGCAAGAAACAAACTTACATAGGTCTTTGAAAAATAAAGTAGAACATGATAATGAGAAAGTGAACTTGCACTGCATCATGCACATAAATATTGTGCATACATTCATCGATGGAGATATTGCTCTTGCGCACTCATATATGACTGTCCAGCAAAATATTAGAGAAGTAAAGAAGAGAATTTCCCACGAGGTGACAACAAAAATCTAAGCTATGCCAAAAGTATAGAATCATGTTTTGGAGGGTACACAATTTGAAAAGAGAAACTCTGAAGAATATATATGTCAAATCTCAGATTATATGCGCACAGGTCAAAAAGAGAAACTATGCTGAATATGATAATATAATCTCAGATTTGACATGTATTGGATTTGAAGTTGACATGCAATTTAAAAACTAATAAATTTTCATGTGCTCCTCTACACAATCTGGAAAGAGGAACTCAGAATATACAATGTGGGATATTGCCAAGAACAGTAAAACACATAGCCATCAACTGCTCGTGGATGCAGGTAGCAAAGAAGATCATGACAGATGGTCAGATAAAAACTCAGATGGATAGAGGATAGACTGTGAACCGTGCACCTGGATGGCACCAACATGCCTAGCTACCAATCTAACTCCTGAATACCGACTACAGAAATTTTTCGCCTGTCTTCAACCTGTCCAAGAAGACAGTACCAAATTGCCTTGAGCTAGTACGTAGGCATATGCACACAACCTTGCATCATGCATGCCTGATGTAGACACACGACCTCCTATACCACCTTCTACTCCACCTGACCATCGGTGCCACTGCCCACCATAGTATAAAGAACCGAATTTTTTTTCATTTTTATTGTTGCGTCCTCCAACACTGGGCTAAAATGCATGGGAATTTCGATTGTTCTTACGTACAAATTGATCATTGTAATGCCACAAAATGGCACTAAAATACACCCTGATTTTCTATCAGTAGCGGTAATGTGGTATGGTTAACATTATTAATCTGAAGAACTCACTTGTAAATCACTGACTGAGCAAATTTTTCCACCAAACAAAACTAAATATTCTAATTTGTCACCAAATAAAGCAGAATAGTGGACCAACAGTCACCGCAAAGTTAAAACTTGAAACCATGTATTCTCTGCGGACCACCATACGCAGTATATCCCCTCAGATATTTCCTACCTTTTTTAATTCATAAAAATATGGACAAAATTTACAATAGCATGGTCCATTAATTGTAAAGGAAATCAGCGTAGTAGCCCAATGTCAGTAATACCTCAATGTTTGTATCATGCAAAGGAAATATAAATGAGAAGCATGGTAATGCAAAAAAATTAATGCTTACCTTATATATGCTTTAAAACTTGGAAATAAAATTATGCACTCAAGAGATTCCAATGCAAATAAAAGAGGCATGCCAGAGAAGCACCCAACATTCGTGGTGAAACTGAAGTGCTCTCTCAGTTCCTGCATCTGAGCTACAACCTACAATGTGAACATATGTAAATGTGAATATATACATGGTTTGGAAATTTTCCAACCCAAGAAAAATCTAATCAGAGTAATTATTCTTAACGGCAATCCAGAACTAAAAAGAGAAAAACAATAGTGATCATGAGTTCATGACAAACATGAGCAATTAGCAAAAAGGGGAACAGTGCGAAGAGATGTATACATATGGAGTGAGAGGGTCATGAGATCCTCACATGGCACTATCATGTTCAACGACCTACACCTTTGTCTTGCCGCTCGACTGGCGGACATGAGACCCAGCTCTCATTGTATCAACGACTCTATTGCTTCACTGTATAGAGCAGTCGAAAATGGGGATCAAAACTATGTGTATGGAGTATGGATGTTTGTGAGAGAGGGGAACATGGGATGCAATACCTGAACACACGGACAATGCAAGGATGACTACCGCGTGATGTTGACCGGCCCCGTTGTAGCAGTGGAGTGAGCCACGACTTGCGTTTCTCTAGTTGACGGTGATGACGTCCATTAGTGCTGCCATGGTCGACCTCAGGCACACGCACGGGAAAGGGTTTTACCGTAACCATGCTCCCCGTCGATGGACCAACATAAAAAGAGGTCTAGAGTTGACTCATGAGGAAAGTATCATCACATTTTTTTCACAAACTCATGACAGACCAACATAAAAAGAGGCCCTAGAGAGCTGCACATTTTCTCAAATTTGTGATACCAAACATTACCAAGGATTAACATGAAGCATAAATGGTACCACCTCAATTTTAGGGAATTCCATTTCCCAGATTAACCTGAGCATTGATTTGGGTGTCAGTTTTTCTTGTAAGGGTAAAAGTTTACACTGCAAACTATAGAACTATGGTAAAATACCAAGAAAATAATTTATTAATCACATGCAAAGTGATGGCAGGACAATGTTGCATGAAAAAAAGTGCTAAACCCCCACTGATTTCCTTGCCCTATAGATAACACAAGGGGGTATGTCATATAGTCCACTCTAGACCATGCCAAACATAATTGAAGAGCTTTATATGATTAACTATATGAGTGAGAGCCAAAGCTGAATGGTTTCAGCTAATACCCAATTGTCCAGCCTTTATCGGACATAATAAATCATTGCATTAGCTCTAAAGTAATATGGTCAGCCCTTAAGAAAAACTGAATTTGAAGGACATAGTGTTCAACAAAAACACAATACAACTTTGAGAAAACAATGGCTAGAGGAGGTTAAGACTATGTAACAGTGAATTTTGTTTGATGTAAATTGGCAATTGGGTACTACCATTAACAAATTAATTATGTGAGAAATGTTAATACTCTCTTAACCATTCACGATGCCGTCCACCATGTCCGCGCCGGAGAAGCAGTTCTAAGTTCTTCAACGGCTTCACCCGAACGAACCGGTCCTGTATGGGCAGCCGGTGCCGGAGCACCCTCACGATCCCCACCAGGCCGTCCTCCCTCTCCGTCTCCTTGCCGTCGTCGAACCCGTACCACGGCACCCGCGGCGCCGCGTCGGGACACCGCCTCCCAGCCAGCTCCCGCACGCGCCGCTCGAACTCGTCTCTGTTGCGCAACGAGTTGAGCACCACCAGCCCGCCCAGGAGCTTCTCGTTCAGGAAGATCTGCGGAACCCGCGCGGCCGCGCCGGCCCGGGACGCCAGATCGGCTGAGTGCTCCGGGAACACGTCCAGGTTGATCTCCATGTACGGCAGGCCAGACTAGCGGAAGAAGGCGCGCACGACGGCGCAGTCGCGGCAGCCCGAGCGTGAGAAGAAGCTGACCGGCTCCTTGATGTGGCTGCCCGAGAAGGAGTAGCCGCCGCCGTCGTCGTCTGGAGCGAGCGTACCCACTCAGATGGCGAGGCCGTCGTCGGACTCATGTATGAGCTTGAGGCCACCGTCCTTGACGGTAACGGAGATGGTGGAGGCACCGTCATAGATGATGTTCTCGGCCTGCTCCTTCACCGCCGCCGAGGCGCTGACGACCGTTGGATTGCCTCCTCGTGGTGATGCGGTTCACCATCGATTCCTCCAAGGGAGAGGAGGAAGGCATTGGCACCACACCATGGCGACCACCACAGCATGAGCGTGGTGTACGGCCACCACGGCAACGAAGAACACGGCCATGACCAACACCTCGCCTGGGAGCCATGAGAGGAAGAAGAGCAGAAGGAAGAGGCAAAGAAGCAAGATGGATAGAGGCGAAACGCTGTGGAAGAGAAAGGCTCATTTATAGAACAAAAATCTCCCAGCACAGAGAAGCCAAGACGACAGCAGCAATTAATTCAAAGACCAAACGTCGCAGACGCCTCAGATTCCAAGACCAAGATGCTTTCCCACGGGACGCACTATGCGTGAGACGCGTCAATTCACGCGCGTTTCCAACGCGCGTATCGGAAACTCAACCAGCGCCTGCCGCACGCCACAGCGGTCATCATTATGACCGGTCATGAAGACGTGATGGTTCACTGGCGGAGCATCCCTGACAGCCATCAAACAAAGGCATTGTTATCCTGACAAGCGGCGAAGAATACCAACAGACACCAAGAATGATTTCTTAAACACATTTTTCAAATATATTTAAACTCCCATCGGGAGCATACCCACTCAAAACCGAGCCTCAGGTGAGCAGTCGCCTAAAAGTCAGCAATGTGCTCGAGTGACCACTCGCACTCACGAGAGTCTCGGGTGCTCCCTCAACCCGACACAAGACAAACATGCATTCACCAAGATCATACGGCGCTAAGAGTCTCAGGTGATCCCTCACCTCAAGAGCCGAAACGGCATTCGAGTAACCACTCACGAAGAACCCCCCGTCTGAGCACTCGAAATGAGCTCCGCGGGTGAATGAGTGAACAACTCGCTTGATGTTTTGTTCCAAGCGGGTGCAATACTATTAGGCTCCGCGCCTCAAAAACACACATTCCTGGAACACGACACACTGTGCCCAGATGCCACGCAAGATTAGCGTGTAGGTAAGACCCCGCTGCGAAGTTCGGCCGGGCTGGGACTTTCCGAAGAGCGATTTCACTCCCAACCTTTTCCATGCGCTGCGCATGATAGAAAAAGCCGGGCGGAAGCGTCTTAGGCTATGCACATTACTAGAGGCAAATGAACACCGTAAGACCTGAAGCGGCAGGACTTTTGCTCGACACCAGTGTTCCAAGCTCACATCGAGGGACGTGGGTTTGATTGGGCTACTGCGGTATTTGCCACTAGCGCAATTCACCAAGGCTCGACCAGTCGACTCCTTGGGCCCTTTTAGCTTAACATCCCTCGAAACAGGTTTTTTCATGGCCACCAGACTGCCAGCGACCCGCGGTTGTACCGCGCATACAAACGACCGACAAATGGATGTACTCGAGTCCCTGCGCGACTCTTCGAGTCCCCCAGGCACTCGGGGGATACTGACGAGGGGGTGACCCCACGACTCCTACAGATAGGCCTACCCGGTGTCCCTGGAGGTAGAAGGCCCATGAAGACTCGCCTGGACCCGCCTTGGCCCGTTAATTGGCACCGACGTAGGAGTCTGCGACTCACAAGGAAGGTGCAAAGACCTGTCGTACGGAGCAAGCTAGGGTTAGAAAGCTTACCTGTAAACGTAGATGAACGCCCCGAGACCTAGCCCAGTATATAAGGGCTAGGAGGGACGACGCCAAAGCCATCGGATATCATCTGTAACCCTAGCCTTGAGCGCTCCAACCTTGGCATCCACTGTAATCGCATCTCCCTCATCAATAATATCGAGCAGGAACGTGTCCTCCTGTTTGCCGATGAGCTATCGTCCAACTTGTGCCTCTCATGACTAACCCAGGGTCCCTGACCATGGGTTTTGCCGGGGTTGATCCCCATCACCATGGGTCCGTGATCAGTAGCTATTGATGACGAGAGAGTTGACGGGTGCATGATACGTCCAAAATGCATCACTATTTTAATAGTAATTCTTTCTTATTCATCGATATATTTCATGATATGATGCTATTCTTTTGTTGTTTTGGCTTAATTTACACAGTTTGCAACTTTCTGATGCCAAAGTAGCAGACACAGGATTCAACGATAAAAAGTGTATGCTGAGCTGCTGAAGGAGAATACCTCCAAATTACCTGAAAATCGACGAAGAGCATTTTCCAGAAGGATGACGAAGACACGCAAAAGAGGGGCCAGAGGGGGGCCACATGGTGCCCAGGCGTCCACCTGGCGCGTTCCCCGCCCTGGTCGCGCAAAGAGGGCGCCTGGACCCCTGGGTCCACTCCCGGATCCCCCCTTTGGCCTATATATCACTCGTCGTCCAAAAACCCTAAAAGAGGAGAGTTTTCGCGAGTTCTGCCGCCACTCCGTGGCGGAAACCAACAGAGGAGAAAAGACATCTCCGGCGGGCAGATTCCGCCGGGGAGAACACCTCTCGGAAGGGGAGATCGTCGCCATCATCATCACCATCGTCACGGGCATCATCGACATCATCATCAACATCATCCCCAACATTAGCACCATCTTCATCTTCATCCTATCTCACCTCACAAGTTCAACTTGTGTTGTAATCCATACTATCTATCCTCTCTACTCTACCGTTGTTTATTACTATCGTGTGATGAATGCTATTGAGTTTTGTTGGAGAAATATCAATGTGTCCAGATTGTTTATCATCTATTTATCCCCTCTCATCATGATCTCTTTTGTGTCTTGTGAGTAGTTACTTTAGTTCTTGAGGACATGGGAGAAGACTAGTTGTTAGTAGTCATATGATGTTGAAGTAATATGTGTTGTTATTTTCCTAGTGGTGTTGTGTGAGTTGAACACTCAACACTTCGCCTTATTAAGGACCTAGGGTGTGGCACCCCGGCTCAGAGGACCGGAACACCCCGTGCACCAGCCCAAAGATCAAGTCTTCTGGAACACGACACTGATTGATATAGAACTGAACAACTTTCTATTACCAAAGATAGGGGTACACGAGGTCTATTACAACGTTAGCGGAGACACAGCTTGCTCCTCAGGCTAACCTCAGCTCTACACCAAGCAGCAGTATAACTCTCTAGCAGTGGAATATCGATGGCAGCGGAACAATAACGGCGGTGATGAAATCCAATCCACAGGGACACTGGCTGGGACACCTCGTAGCTCGCAAACACCGGGAACGTTGTCCTACGCGTCCAAAGCATGGCCTGCAAATCTGGCATAACACGTCAGGTCAGTACATTGAATGTACTTGCAAGCTCACAACAACCATGCATCAAAGCAAAACAATAACATGGCAAAGGGTTCAAGTATATTAGTGAATTAAACAGGTGAGAAACAATATCATGCAAACAAATGTACATCAATCATATCATCAGCATTAAGACTAATGCACACACAATGGACCCCACATGATCGTCGCATGATCACGTGGCTTACCTCGGAGTCCTTACAGACTCAAGCACCGGGTCACCTCGTGACCAAACCACTTCCACGGGTCGTCGCATGACCAAACGGGTCATCGCACGACCATTCAACGGGTTAGGTGTCCTTCGTTACCACCCAACCAATCCGGTCATCGCATGACCAATCCACTTACCACAAACCTACCACCGAACTCATGTTGATCATAAGGTGTGACCTAGTATGAACTATGTCCATTGCCGTGGACGCGGCTATTCGAATAGATTTGTGACTCTGCAGAGTTTGTGCACGTTACCCACATTATGGAGTTCTTCCTCCATCCAGCACCCCGGTACTTGTCCCACAGGATCATTGGAACTCGTTTCGCAGGAGTGGACTAGGACTTCTCCAACGAGACCGATGCTACCGCGTGTCCCTCTTACCGTATCACCGACATCCCGTCTTGGGTAGCCCTGTGGTTAGGTGTCCTTCGTTACCACCAGAACCACTCGGCCAAACTTTTTGCAAACGACCACCTTGTGGAAAATACTGTCCCAATGGGGACTAAGCTCATAACAACACTGGCTGTCAAGGTTATCACCACCTACCGGGCGAGGGTAGCGTGTGTGCATAACCTCCCCTCTTTGGTGAAACAAATAAGAGATGCCCACCGGTAGACCGAATCAAGGCTTGCCCATACAAGCAAATGTGGCTGCACAGATAAGTCCGGTTTGGTGGCACCTGATCAACTTGTCACGAAGCATATCTCCAACAGCGAACACAAGTATCAGGTGCAACATGAGTATCAGATCATAACAATGCATAGCATATTAACATGATAGTTTCAGATATGATCAAGCACATTTTAGTTGGTGAACTTATCTGTGTTACCAAGATTAAGTTATTAACATGGCAATATTATGAATGCAGTTGTACATAACTTAGGCATAGCATGAACTAGCATAGGGATAACATGAGCAAACTTAACATGGTGTTGGTGTGTTGTGGTTACGATGATTCATGACATAACATGGCAACTACGTGATCAAGTCATAGCATGGATCTAACATAGTATAGTATAGCATAGCAATAGTATAATCAAGGATAGTATGGCAATGATAACATCAATCATAAAGTGGAAACATGATCACGATCAATGATATAAACATATCACTGTAAAGCAATTTTAAAATCATGTCAAAGATTTGCAAAGGTGCAAAGGGTATTGTCGCTTGCCTTCACCAACAAGGTGTGAAACACCCTCGGTCTCGGTCACCAACAACGCCCTGCAAAAATATTTCAAAACAAAGCAACGGGCAAAAAGTCAAACACAACTTTGACTCAACCAGCAAATAACAACATCAAAACATGGCATGAAACCTATGCCAACACGAAGAGGAGCTCGATACGAAACCAACGCAAAAAGAATCAACCCGTTTGGACTTATGGTTGCGGAGATACGAAGGTGGGAAGTTCAGGGGCCAATCTGCAAATAAAATACTTGCTTCTGGGTCCCTGGAGGCTGACGTAGGAGGCGATTTTCACAGAATACGCTTTCGGTTTATCGAAAGCGCATTTGGGGCTGAAAAGGACTGAAGTACGCCTTCGATCATAGAAAACGTATTTTTGCCTGAAGGAGACGGAAGTGCGCTTTCCTTAAGGGAAAATGCATTCTTGAAAACGCGCCTCCATCAAAAGAAAAACGGCCCGGGGCCTAAGCGGATGACAGCGGGGCCCACACGTCAGCTTCCTCTCCTCCTTCCTCTGTTCCTCGTCGTGGAGCAGGGCACGGGCCACGGCTGCGCAGGGCGCCGGCGAGGAGAGGGCGCGGAGGCCGGCCCGCAACCACCTGGAAGGGGTCCAGGACGGGGGCGGCCCAGCTCCCGTCCAGTCCGCAAGCCGGGCGGCCAGGGCGAGCGTGGCCTCGGTCGTGGCTGCCAACGGCCACGGATGTCACCGGGACACGGCGGGGCGGGGCTTGCTGCGGGGTCGCGGTGGCCTGGGGAGGCTGCAGCCGCGGGCTGAGGAGAGGAGAAGCTCCGGCTTGATCCAATTTCGCCGGAGGGAGGAGGTGACCGTGGCGTTCTAGGAGGTCAATGGCGGGCTCCGGCGCCGGAATTGGGAAGGGGGAATCGTGCTAGGAGATGAGGGGGAGCTGCTGGTGCTCTGGGAGGTCTAGGGGCAATCCCTTTTATAGGGGGAGCGAGATGCGAGCTCCGGGCCGCGACAATGGCTAGCGGCCGGGGCGTGCGTCGAGCTGGCGGCCACGAGGGGGTTCCAGAGAGCTCGGGAGGGGTGGTGTGGCGCACGCGTGCGGCGGAAAGCCGTGCGGCGCGGGGAGACATGAGCTAGACGACGGAGACGCACTGGAGCGCGAGGTGGACGTGAAGGGCACGCGCGGAGCGTGGCCAGAGCACGCCATGTGCTTGCTCCCCACGCGCACTGGTGCAAGAGATAAGGATTAGCATGGCCAAACATGCCTAGCGTGTGCTCCTTTCCACGCTGATCAGTGTGGTACAGCTGGATGGTCAAAAGGGTGAACAGTGTGATCTCTGGCTCACCACAAAGTTGGATACAACAAACTTGTAGCTTAAGTTGTGCTCACATGGTGGGGCTCTGGATAGTAACAAGATGTCTTTTGGGATGAGGATAGGAAGGACTATGTTTTTGGAAAGTTTGGGCTCAAAATAATTAATATACATGGTACATCCTTTGAAATGTAGCAATGTTGCAGAAGGTGTTTGTATTGTGGAATGACTTGTACATAGCTCCCCTAGGCATGATATTTTGCATAGCTCTGTCGTGCACTAGTATGAGTGTGTACACCAAGTTTCATCTCATTTGGATCAAGATAGATAGCACTTCCTTTACAAATGTCCAAACATGCCAGAATGTAAAGTTGAAGCTAGCATCTCATAGGATTGGTGGATTTGGCTGATAATTGGTGTAATGGGGTTATTTGGCATGGTGCATATGTGTATAAAATTTCATAGCCATTGGACACACATAGATAGCACTTGATTCACAATGTGGCCCACTGACCAGAAACTTAATATTGACAATGCACTCACATGGGTAATGGGATTTGGCTAATATTTGGTTTGGTGGGGTTATTTGGTGGTAGGATCATGCTCAAAACGTTTCGAGGAAAATGGGATCCCCTATCATGCACTTCCTTCACCATGCCCCCTTGCTACATCCAAACTTTGAGAATTTATTGTGGGAGTTTGGCTAGTCAAATGGTGGTGGAATTTGGTGGATATCAATGACATGACCATATGAGATTGCACAAAAAGTTTCACCAGCAATAGATCAAGATAAATAGCACTCCCTTCACAAAGCTCCATTCTGCCCCCACAGACAACTGAATTTTTCTAGAGGAAAAATCCACTTGGGCTATGAAATGTTTTTGGAGAAATTGGCAAGATATGATGTCAATGACATGTGGGAATTATTTGGGGGTTTATGGAGAAATATAAATAGGGGTTGCTTCACAAACCTCAAATAATTGGAATGTTCCTTTTAATGGAAAAAGGAATATATGGCTTGAATAAAATGGTGGCTTGGATGAGATGGCTCAATGGAATGGCATTGGAAAGGATTGGATTCAAGGGTCACTTGATCATGGAAAGAAAATATGCTCAAGTTTCAAGTCCAACGAGGTGATCAAAATCAAATCCAATAGCAAATCCAGAATCCCAAACCCCAGTTCGCACGCTTTTGCACAAGGGAACAATGGATCATCGATCGTATTGCTATGGTTAGGCTTTTGCCTTATTTACTATCTTGTATTTGCGGATTCTTGCAAGGTGTTTAATCATAAGAGTGCACTTATCTTAGTCTAGAGGGTGTACTAGCATAGATCCACCCACTCAACAGTTATCAACACAACACGTAGTACCGATACAGAATATGGCGAAAGCACGTGACTATTTCTCCCGTGTGTCCTCAAGAACGCTTTAGCCTCTACAAGTTCAGTTGCTAGGCCTCTCCTTTGCTCGAAAGGATTGGGCCACTTGTTACTCCTCAGTGCCTTTTACTTTGCTCGCTTTTACCTTTTTGTTGCTTATACCCAAAACCCCCTAAAAAGCTATCTTTCAGTTCCTGCAGCTATTTCTTTACCAAAGTCACTTACCAATACCTTCTGCTCCTCGTTGCGTTCGACACTCTTATTTATCGTAAACGCTACAAACGATCCCCTACAGTTGAGGGTCATCAAGTACTGTTTTCTGGCGCCGTTGCCGGGGAGCGTAGCGCTATTAGTAAGTGAAGCTGGTAAGGAAGTTTTTATATTTTTGTTTTTTTTGTTTTGCTGTTGCTGCTCTATGTCCTATGGACACCTCTACTCTTGGATCGTTGTTTATGAGGAAACGCCCCACAACTGTGGTGGTCACTCCTACCCCTACTAAAATTGTTCCTTATAAAATACCGTCCGGTATTATCAATTATCTCTTAGCTAATCGTTATGCAGGAGAAAGACATTCATGTGAACACCTGCTATATTTATCATAACTATGTTCATTATTTAAGCTTGCAGGTGTGTCACTGGATTTCGTCATGAAGAAATTATTCTCCATATCAGTTATAGACAAAGCTTCAGATTGATATAAGCTCCTCGATAACTCACATCTACTTAATTGGGAAAAGCTTATGTCTCTATTTTATACAAAGTTTTACCCTCTTCATGAAATTCATCGAGACAGGAATTACATCTACTAGCTAAATGTCTATGCGTTGCCACGGAACAATAAATTAAGATGTACATGCACTAATTAAAATAGTGAAGAAGTGACGGTGATCAAATATACCAAAGTACTCTAAATACACGGATGCTATATACTGAAAAGTCTTTTTGAATCAATGATCACCAATGCTTATGTATTCACATATGGGGAATTACCCTTAAAAATGGAGAATCAAAATCATTAATTATTTACAACAATTTAATCACCAACAGTTTCCATGGCTTCATGCCCATTGTCTTTGTGCATCTACCTGCATTGAAAACAAAAAAAATAAGGCTATTTCGATTCGAGCTAATCTTGGCTCATAAAAAAATGTAAATCTTAATAAAATGTTGGAATTGATGATAGTTTTCTATCTGATACAGTGCAGGTGGGCCTGTAAAACTTTGACATGTTGTAATCCTACAATCCATTTCGTAAGTTTCCCTACTAATTACAGTCTTCCAAAATAAAGCATCCCTTAATTTCTATCATTTACCATTGACGACGAGTACCCCCAGCCAAAACATGTACTATTAGTTACTAAACAGATTCGCAAAAATACAAACTTGAAGGATAATATCTGCAAGAATAAATATAGCAATAGCCATCAGTAAGTGGTGAGAAAAAACAAATGTAAAAAACAACTCCGCTAGAAAAATCAATCAAAACCTTAACCGTCCGAGGGCCAATCACGGCTGCGTTTCCAACTTAGGTTGTGATGTCATGCTATATTTTCATGCATGAACGCTTCCCCCTGGCTTTGTCCTCCCACATGTTGCAAATAACTTTAGTACTACCTCTGATCCTAAATAACTGTCGCAAGTTACACTATGAAGTATAACTATCTTAGTTGTTTTTCCAAGACACTTTTTTAGGATAGGAGGGAGTAGAACATATGAGCACAGGACACTACAGGATAGTCAATTGAACTTTCTTGGCTGTCAAGAGGCAAGAAACAAACTTACATAGGTCTTTGAAAAATAAAGTAGAACATGATAATGAGAAAGTGAACTTGCACTGCATCATGCACATAAATATTGTGCATACATTCATCGATGGAGATATTGCTCTTGCGCACTCATATATGACTGTCCAGCAAAATATTAGAGAAGTAAAGAAGAGAATTTCCCACGAGGTGACAACAAAAATCTAAGCTATGCCAAAAGTATAGAATCATGTTTTGGAGGGTACACAATTTGAAAAGAGAAACTCTGAAGAATATATATGTCAAATCTCAGATTATATGCGCACAGGTCAAAAAGAGAAACTATGCTGAATATGATAATATAATCTCAGATTTGACATGTATTGGATTTGAAGTTGACATGCAATTTAAAAACTAATAAATTTTCATGAGCTCCTCTACACAATCTGGAAAGAGGAACTCAGAATATACAATGTGGGATATTGCCAAGAACAGTAAAACACATAGCCATCAACTGCTCGTGGATGCAGGTAGCAAAGAAGATCATGACAGATGGTCAGATAAAAACTCAGATGGATAGAGGATAGACTGTGAACCGTGCACCTGGATGGCACCAGCATGCCTAGCTACCAATCTAACTCCTGAATACCGACTACAGAAATTTTTCGCCTGTCTTCAACCTGTCCAAGAAGACAGTACCAAATTGCCTTGAGCTAGTACGTAGGCATATGCACACAACCTTGCATCATGCATGCCTGATGCAGACACACGACCTCCTATACCACCTTCTACTCCACCTGACCATCGGTGCCACTGCCCACCATAGTATAAAGAACCGAATTTTTTTTCATTTTTATTGTTGCGTCCTCCAACACTGGGCTAAAATGCATGGGAATTTCGATTGTTCTTACGTACAAATTGATCATTGTAATGCCACAAAATGGCACTAAAATACACCCTGATTTTCTATCAGTAGTGGTAATGTGGTATGGTTAACATTATTAATCTGAAGAACTCACTTGTAAATCACTGACTGAGCAAATTTTTCCACCAAACAAAACTAAATATTCTAATTTGTCACCAAATAAAGCAGAATAGTGGACCAACAGTCACCGCAAAGTTAAAACTTGAAACCATGTATTCTCTGCGGACCACCATACGCAGTATATCCCCTCAGATATTTCCTACCTTTTTTAATTCATAAAAATATGGACAAAATTTACAATAGCATGGTCCATTAATTGTAAAGGAAATCAGCGTAGTAGCCCAATGTCAGTAATACCTCAATGTTTGTATCATGCAAAGGAAATATAAATGAGAAGCATGGTAATGCAAAAAAATTAATGCTTACCTTATATATGCTTTAAAACTTGGAAATAAAATTATGCACTCAAGAGATTCCAATGCAAATAAAAGAGGCATGCCAGAGAAGCACCCAACATTCGTGGTGAAACTGAAGTGCTCTCTCAGTTCCTGCATCTGAGCTACAACCTACAATGTGAACATATGTAAATGTGAATATATACATGGTTTGGCAATTTTCCAACCCAAGAAAAATCTAATCAGAGTAATTATTCTTAACGGCAATCCAGAACTAAAAAGAGAAAAACAATAGTGATCATGAGTTCATGACAAACATGAGCAATTAGCAAAAAGGGGAACAGTGCGAAGAGATGTATACATATGGCGTGAGAGGGTCATGAGATCCTCACATGGCACTATCATGTTCAACGACCTACACCTTCGTCTTGCCGCTCGACTGGCGGACATGAGACCCAGCTCTCATTGTATCAACGACTCTATTGCTTCACTGTATAGAGCAGTCGAAAATGGGGATCAAAACTGTGTGTATGGAGTATGGATGTTTGTGAGAGAGGGGAACATGGGATGCAATACCTGAACACACAGACAACGCAAGGATGACTACCGCGTGATGTTGACCGGCCCCGTTGTAGCAGTGGAGTGAGCCACGACTTGCGTTTCTCTAGTTGACGGTGATGACGTCCATTAGTGCTGCCATGGTCGACCTCAGGCACACGCACGGGAAAGGGTTTTACCGTAACCATGCTCCCCGTCGATGGACCAACATAAAAAGAGGTCTAGAGTTGACTCATGAGGAAAGTATCATCACATTTTTTTCACAAACTCATGACAGACCAACATAAAAAGAGGCCCTAGAGAGCTGCACATTTTCTCAAATTTGTGATACCAAACATTACCAAGGATTACCATGAAGCATAAATGGTACCACCTCAATTTTAGGGAATTCCATTTCCCAGATTAACCTGAGCATTGATTTGGGTGTCAGTTTTTCTTGTAAGGGTAAAAGTTTACACTGCAAACTATAGAACTATGGTAAAATACCAAGAAAATAATTTATTAATCACATGCAAAGTGATGGCAGGACAATGTTGCATGAAAAAAAGTGCTAAACCCCCACTGATTTCCTTGCCCTATAGATAACACAAGGGGGTATGTCATATAGTCCACTCTAGACCATGCCAAACATAATTGAAGAGCTTTATATGATTAACTATATGAGTAAGAGCCAAAGCTGAATGGTTTCAGCTAATACCCAATTGTCCAGCCTTTATCGGACATAATAAATCATTGCATTAGTTCTAAAGTAATATGGTCAGCCCTTAAGAAAAACTGAATTTGAAGGACATAGTGTTCAACAAAAACACAATACAACTTTGAGAAAACAATGGCTAGAGGAGGTTAAGACTATGTAACAGTGAATTTTGTTTGATGTAAATTGGCAATTGGGTACTACCATTAACAAATTAATTATGTGAGAAATGTTAATACTCTCTTAACCATTCACACCCAAGACCTTTTTTTAGTCCAAATCTTCGTGGACGGATAAATTAACAACGATCACAATAACAATAAAAAGTCAAACGAAACAGAAGAAGCGCAGGCAGTAATAATCTAGTGCAACTCACCTTGCTCCTGCTGCACTCCAAGTGGTTCACGATGCCGTCCACCATGTCCGCGCCGGAGAAGCAGTTCTAAGTTCTTCAACGGCTTCACCCGAACGAACCGGTCCTGTATGGGCAGCCGGTGCCGGAGCACCCTCACGATCCCCACCATGCCGTCCTCCCTCTCCTCCTCCTTGCCGTCGTCGAACCCGTACCACGGCACCCGCGGCGCCGCGTCGGGACACCGCCTCCCAGCCAGCTCCCGCACGCGCCTCTCGAACTCGTCTCTGTTGCGCAGCGAGTTGAGCACCACCAGCCCGCCCAGGAGCTTCTCGTTCAGGAAGATCTGCGGAACCCGCGCGGCCGCGCTGGCCCGGGACGCCAGATCGGCCGAGTGCTCCGGGAACACGTCCAGGTTGATCTTCATGTACGGCAGGCCAGACTAGCGGAAGAAGGCGCGCACGACGGCGCAGTCGCGGCAGCCCGAGCGCGAGAAGAAGCTGACCGGCTCCTTGATGTGGCTGCCCGAGAAGGAGTAGCCGCCGCCGTCGTCGTCTGGAGCGAGCGTACCCACTCAGATGGCGAGGCCGTCGTCGGACTCATGTATGAGCTTGAGGCCACCGTCCTTGACGGTAACGGAGATGGTGGAGGCACCGTCATAGATGATGTTCTCGGCCTGCTCCTTCACCGCCGCCGAGGCGCCGACGACCGTTGGATTGCCTCCGACTGGGGAGGCTCTGTCACCATCGGCCGCGCGCGAGAGCGCGGGTCAAGGGAATACATGGTGGAGTGTGAGAGGCGGAGGGAGCAGGGATGAGGGGGCGGGTGAGGGAGAGAGATGCGTGGCTTGCACAAAACCTAGAACAGTAATGACGGCTGAGAAATCGGACGAGGGAGAAGGGTGAAGAGAAATCAGCGTGACTTTCCTTTGTGGGTTTCCTTCGATCGGTCGGGGTAGTCCTGTCGACGACGAGACGACATACGGACTCCCCTAGGAGTAGTAGAGATAGCTTTTGGTCTCGTGACGAAGAGAGAATCGCTCAAGCTTGGGGGAGACTTAAATCCCTAATGTTCAAATGTCTTATTCATGAACTCCCCGAAGATATTATAATTACAAATTTTTATGCCAGAATTTCTCGTCAGGATAAGGAGATGTTGGATGCCTCCTCTAGCGGGGTATTCCAAACAAGAAGCGTCGAAGAAAGGTGGGATCTCATCGAGAGGATCCAGAAGAATACTGAAGACTGGGAAATCGACAAAGTTATTGAACCCCCTATAAATTATGGGCATAATTACATTGAGAGCTATGTGAAAAATGATTATTTTAATACCTTTTGTTCTAAGATTGGTCTTGATTCCCAGCTTATGATTGATTTTTGTAAGAACTTTGCCTCTCACGTTGACTCTCTAAGGAGGCTAAGGATCAGTATCATAAACCCTTTAAAGAGTTACCTATTGATATTCATGTTGCTGACCCTATTCTGCCTGCAGTCTTTTATGAAAACCCCCTTTCCCTACAAGGATAATGGAGCACTCTTTTGTGACAGGCATAATAAATAAAAGTGCGAGAAGAACTGACGAACCTGAGGACCTGATCAAGGTCGATCCTCAAGTTGCGATGGTTAAAGATTTAGTTACTAATGATGTTTCAGATTCCAAGATAAAATTTTGTGTTGTTTCAACTAACATTGTCACAGCCAAGAATAAGAGCTCAATTTCAGGTACACCAGTTGTATCTGTCAAAATAGGAGATCACAACTATTACGGGCTTTGCGATCTGGGGTCCAGTGCTAGCGCTATTCCTTATTCACTCTATCAGGAGATCATGGGTGAGATTTCACCATGTGAACTTGAAGAGATCGATGTTACTATTTATCTAGCAAACAAAGAAACTATCTCTCCCATTGGAATTGTGAGAGATATTGAAGTCCTATGTGGAAAGGTAAAGTATCCTACCGACTTTCTCGTACTTGGTTCGGTGCAAGATAGTTTTTGCCCTATTATCTTTGGTAGAACTTTCCTCAGCACTTGCGGTGCTATTATAGATTGCAAAAAAGGTAAAGTTTCTGTTGAATTCAATGGTGATCCATATGAATTTAACTTTTCTAAGTTCTCCAAGCAGCCTCGTGGTGCTGATTTACCTAGTGATGAAAAAATTATTGAAAATATTGCTTCTATTGCTATTCCTCCTAATGAACCTTTGCAGCAATATATGTAAGACCATGAGAATGATATGCGTATGAAGGAAAGAAATGAGTTAGACGAAGTATTTGCAAGACAAGCTGCTATCCTGAAACGCAACCTTCTAGTTGAGCCTTTAGGGATCCTAGCACAACCAAAAGAAGACCCGGTGTTTGACCTTAAACCACTGCCCGATACGCTCAAGTATGCTTATTTAGATGAAAAGAAAACATATCATGTTATTATCAATGCTAACCTTTCAGGATTTTAAGAAGAGCGATTATTGAAGACACTTCGCAGACACCGTGGTGCCTTGGCTATACCCTGGATGACCTTAAGGGGATTAGTCCATCGATTTTCCAACACACTATCAATCTCGATCCCGATGCTAAGCCAGTTGTTAATCATCAACGACGGCTGAAACCAAGGATGAAGGATGTGGTTAGGACGGAAATTCTCAAGCTTCTAGCCGAAGGTATCATCTACCCTATAGCTGATAGTAGGTGGGTAAGTCCAGTTCATTGTGTTCCTAAGAAAGGAGGTATGACTGTTGTTCCTAATGATAAAAATGAACTAATACCTCAAAGAGTTGTTATTGGATATAGAATGTGTATTGATTATATGAAATTGAACAAAGCGACCAGGAAGGACCACTACCCGCTGCCCTTTATTGATCAGATGCTTGAGAGGTTGTCTAAAAAAACCCACTTTTGCTATCTTGATGGGTACTCTGGATTCTCTCAAATTCATGTCAACACTGCCGATCAAGAGAAGACCACTTTCACGTGTCCCTACGGTACTTATGCTTACATGCGTATGCCTTTTGGTTTATGCAGTGCACTTGTTACTTTTCAGAGATGTATGTCTGCTATTTTTCATGGTTTCTGTGAGGAGATTGTGGAAGTCTTCATGGACGATTTCTCCGTCTATGGAACTTCCTTTGACCACTGTCTCCACAATCTTAATAAAGTTTTGCAGAGATGCAAGGATACAACTTAGTTCTAAACTGGGAAAAATGCCACTTCATGGTTAACGAAGGGATTGTGCTTGGTCACAAGATTTCCGAGAGGGTAATTGAAGTGGACAAGGCGAAGATTGAAGCTCTTGAAAGGATGCCCTATCCAAGGGACATTAAAGGTATTCGTAGTTTTCTTGGTCATGTTGGTTACTATAGAAGATTTATTAAAGAATTTTCTAAGACTTCGAGACCCCTCACTAATCTTCTCCAGAAGGATGTTACTTTTGTATTTGATGAAGATTGTAAGGAGGATTTCGAAGTTCTTAAGAAAGCTTTGATAACCGCTCCTATAGTACAACCACCTGACTGGAAATTTCCCTTTGAAATTATGTGTGATGCTAGTGATTTTGCTGTTGGAGCTGTTGTAGGACAAAGGGTTGATAAAAAATTGAATGTTATACATTATGCTAGCAAAAACCTTGATAGTTCTCAAAAGAATTATGCTACTACTGAGAAGGAATTCTTAGCAGTAGTATTTGCTTGTGATAAATTTAGGCCTTATATTGTTGATTCAAAAGTTATTATTCATACTGACCATGCTTCTCTTAAGTACCTTATGGCGAAGAAGGATGCCAAACCGAGACTCATCAGGTGGGTACTCCTTCTTCAAGAATTTGATTTACAGATTGTTGATAGAAAAGGAGCAGACAATCTGATGGAGAGAAATCTTTCAAGGATGGAAGATATACCGCATGACCCCATCCCAGTCAACGACAGTTTTCCAGACGAACAACTTGCCATTGTAAAAGTACAATCTCTTTCTGATCCTTGGTTTGCAGATTATGCTAATTTTATCATTGCAAAGTATTTGCCTCCAGGTTTAACATTTCAGCAAAGGAAGAAGTTCTTCCATGATTTGAGGCACTACTTTTGGGATGACCCTCATCTTTTCAAAGAAGGTCCAGACGGGATCGTGAGAAGATGCATACCGGAACATGAGCAAAAGGGCATTCTCAGGCAATGTCATGACAGTCCCTATGGAGGACATCACGCCGATGAGAGGACCGCACATAAGGTTCTCCAATCAGGTTTTTATTGGCCTACTCTCTTTAAAGATGCTAGAAATTATGTTTTATCCTGTGATAAGTGTCATAGAGTTGGTAATATTAGTAGGAGGAATGAGATGCCTATGAATTACTCACTAGTGATTGAGCCTTTTGATTGCTGGGGTTTTGATTTTATGGGTCCTTTTCCTCCTTCACACAAGTATACTCACATTTTAGTAGCTGTTGATTATGTGACCAAGTAGGTTGAAGCAATCCCCACAGAGAGTGCTGATCACAAAACATCTTTGAAAATGCTCAAAGATGTAATTTTCCCTAGGTTTGGTGTACCTACGTATCTTATGACTGATGGAGGATCAAAATTCACACACGAAGCTTTTAGAAAAGCTTTAGCCAAGTACGATGTCAATGATAGAATTGCTTCACCGTACCATCCTCAAACTAGTGGGCAAGTTGAGCTCACCAATAGAGAGATCACGTTGATCTTGCAAAAGACATTTAACAGTTCTAGGAAGGACTGGTCAAAGAAGTTAGGAGATGCTTTGTGGGCGTATAGAACTGCTTACAAAAACCCCATGGGCATGTCCTCGTATAAGATGGTCTATGGCAAGGCTTGCCATTTGCCATTAGAATTAGAACATAAAGATTTCTGGGCTGTTAGAGAGCTTAATGCTGACCCAAAGTTAGCCGGTGAAAAGCGCCTCATGAACTTGACTTCTCTAGATGAGTGGATAAGTGAAGCTTACGAGAGTGCTAAAATGTTCAAGGAAAAGGTAAAGAAGTGGCATGATAGAAGGATTCTGAAACGTGAATTTAATGTTGGTGATAAAGTTTTATTGTTTAAATCCCGTTTTAGGTTTTCTCCAGGTAAATTACTTTCCAGATGGGAAGGGCCATTTCATATCGAGAAGTCTACCGGTCAGGTGCAATCAAGATTAACAATTTTGATGGCACCAAACCTCAATTTGTGAATGGGCAAAGACTCAAGCATTACATGGCGGGAGATCCCGTCAACGTTGATGTAAATATAATACACACAACAACTCATGAAGAATATGTTGCAGACCCTTTCAGACACCAGCAGAAGCAGAATAAGAAAAGGTATGTATTACGGTAAGGAAACATCATGAAACCGCCATAAAAGTTCCATATTATGAGTTTTTGCAAAATATAGAAAATTCAGAGCCTAATTGGAGCCGGAGAGGAGCTCCATGGGGCCCAGGCGCCCCCCTGGCGCGGCCTACCTCCTGGCCGCGCCGGGTGGCCGCCTGGGCACCCAGGAGCTCGTCTCCGACTCCACTTTGGCTCGTTACCTTCCTTTTGTTGCATAAATTTTTGCTATATACTTGCCCGGATAGTCCCGGCACCGTATCTCGCGGTTTCGTGTGTTTTCTTCTCGAGCTGTTTCTGCCAGGAGATCTTTTAGCTAGACCTAGGTTCCATGGCTTCCCCAAGTTCCCCCAAGGACAATTTCGTCGTCAACGTGATCAACCCTTACCTCGCTTAGGTGAAGAACCATCCTCAAACCGTCCAGTTGGAGGATGGTGTCCTTCACCAAGAAGATCTAAAGGAACCTGCCAAGGAGGGGAGCATCGAGGCCAGGCTAGAAGAGATGGAGCAAGAAGTCTTCAAGTACAAGAAGATGGTTGAGCGGAGTGTTGAATCCAACTTCGACCTCATCAACGAGTTGAAGACATTCTACAAGAAGGAGACGAGGGGGATGTGGTCAAGCATCACCTCGGCAGAAGAAAGAATTGATGATCTCCAAGGACAGATCTATGATCTACACAACCAGAATTGTGAGTATGAACTAAAGTTTATGCGCATGGGTTTAGGTGCTGGAAGCAGGATATTGGAGACTGAAGCCTCTCATGGGACGGGAGAACCTCTACCATGGAAGCGCTTTCTCCATGACTACATCAACAACAACAACAACAACATGAATGAGGAGTAAATCTCCTTGGGTAATGTCACCCCCTTAGCTTGTTCCAAGCTTGGGGGAGTGCCCGGTATATTTATCTTTATCTTAGTCTTTTAGAGTCAAGTAGAGTCGTATCATGTCTAGGAAATTTATTATATGAAATAGGTGTTTGCATTGAGGTCTATCACTCCTCCTGTGGAGAGTTTGTATCTGTGAGTGTGGAGTCGTCTATGATGGAATGTTAATGAGAAGTCTATTGGTTTCTTCGCTGCACTCGGTATTCTCTTCATGCAATCAACCTTATATGATGATTCTTATGGGGAGTATTGACCTTATGTCAGGTATGGCTTTGAAAACTTTATTTAATTTTGGCAAACATAGCTTTGGTCTTGACAACTTCCATGTTTTCTCAAGTAGCGACATAGCCAAAACCTTTATGTTGTAATGCTTGAAGTGTTATGTTGACAAGAAAGACAACTTGATGTGCCATGCTTACCTTAATGTTTATGCTTTATATGTTTTGCATCTAAGTTAGCATCAAGTGTCTGTTCTCTCAAAGCCTTTTCTAGCCAAACTCTCCGCCTAGCAGTTTTCTGCTTGTGCATCCATACCCTGAAACCAATATCTTCCATATGAGTCCACCATACCTTCCTATTCGTGGTATTTCCCTACCACTCCTAAAAGTATATAATTTATGTGTTATCCTTAAATGTTGAAAATCTTATGTTTTGTGCCTCTTGTTTAGCTCATGAGGAAGTAGTAGGTAATTCATGATCTTCTTAAGTTGGACAAGTTTTACCCCGCGATTGCATGTCTAATCTGCAAACCCATAATTCGAAGAGGAACTGGAATGAGTGCGCCCAGCTCGAAAGATAATATAACAAACAAACCCTCCTTCACGCTTGGTCTATGAGAAATCAGAAACTTTGGCAGTGATAAACAAAGGAGATTAAGGGGATGAGATCGTCCCCACTTGGGAGCCGTTCCTCGAAGCTTGTCCATCTTGAGAAGTAATTGAGCTATCTATTAGCATCCGTTGACAAACTATGCACCTCCCAAAATTTATTTTCATTCTGTTTCATTTAAGGATAGCACATGATTTATCACTGCTTGCCTTTAACAAGGTCTTTCCTTTACTTTTATGTGAGTCAGTTTCCCTACTACTTTGTTTTCCCAAAGAGAACATACACTTGATGCTGATGAGGACTCATTCATATAATGCTGCATTAAGTTTTGCCATGCCACATCATTGTTCACATCATCTTTTGATAAGTGAGTTGTTTGCAAAAGCTATTGCCAAGAAAACATCTTCCTTTGTGTTAGCATTTGCACTTCATGACTGATAACATGTTCTTTCAAAATCTTCAAATTGTTTCATTAAAAAGTGAAAGAGCAAAAGTAAAAGTTATTAGTTGTCCTTTGATCAAGGATATGTTTGCCATAATTTGATGAGTTTTCTCAGCCCTACTTTTCATTATAATTGTTATTACTTTCTCATAAGGACCTTATGAGTTGAGGTTGCTGTTGAGGATGCTTGAGTGTGATGAAGAAACCTTGATGCTTCTTGTCCGTATTCTATTTATCAACACTTCACTCTCTAAACTTGTGGACAGGTTTACCGAGCTCAGTATTCGCTTGGGGACAAGCGAGGTCTAAGCTTGTGGGAGTTGATACGTCCAAAATTCATCACTATTTTATATAGTAATTCTTTCTTATTCATTGATATATTTCCTGATATGATGCTATTCTTATGTTGTTTTGGCTTAATTTACACAGTTTGCAACTTTCCGATGCCGAAGCCGCAGACGCAGGAGTCAGCGGTAAAAAGTGTACGCTGAGTTGCTGAAGAAGAAGACCTCCAAATTGCCTGAAAATCGACAGAGAGTATTTTACAAAAGGATGACGAAGACACGTAAAAGAGGGGCCAAAGGGGGGCCACAGGGTGCCCAGGCAGCCACTTGGCGCGGCCCCCACCCTGACCGCGCGGGGAGGGCGCCTGGACCCCTGGGGACACTCCTGGCTCCCCCCTTTGGCCTATATATCACTCGTCGTCCGAAATTCCTAAAAGAGGAGAGTTTTCGCGAGTTCCGCCGCCGCTCCGTGGCGGAAAAAAACAGAGGAGAAAAGACATCTCCGGCGGGCAGATTCCGCCGGGGAGAACACCTCCCGGAAGGGGAGATCGTCGCCATCGTCATCACCATCGTCACGGGCATCATCGAGATCATCATCAACATCATCCCCAACATCAGCACCATCTTCACCTTCATCCAATCTCACCTCACAAGTTCAACTTGTGTTGTAATCCGTACTATCTATCCTCTCTACTCTACCGGTGTTGATTACTACCGTGTGATGAATGCTATTGAGTTTTGTTGGAGAAATATCATTGTGTCCAGATTGTTTATCATCTATTTATCCCCTCTGATCATGATCTTTTTTATGTCTTGTGAGTAGTTACTTTAGTTCTTGAAGACATGGTGTAACACCCCGGGTGTGACACTACAGTAATCACTTTTACTGTGGCGAAGTCACCATGATTAGGCATGTGATGTTCACCCTTGACCATGGTTGTTCACATTCAACTCAGTTAAAAAGTCCAAAACTTGGTGAAAATAAAGTTCACCCAAGAATCTTGCAAATTTTTTTAAATTATAAATAATCAGTGGATCATGTCCATGTGGTTATGTAAATTTATTGGGCTATGAAATAATCCCAACAATTCTAAACAACAACCAAAAACCCCATTTAATCAGTTGCAGTGGAATAATAAATACCTAATGATTTTTATAGAACCCCAAACTTTTTTCACTCCTTATGATGTTGCACAAATGTAACAACAAGTTTCATCACCAGCAAAAATCATTTGCTTGCCGAAATAAATAAAGCAGAACATGTACACACTTGCTAGAACAAGAAAATGGAAAAGAGCAAAAACACGCCCAGTGTAATTGCCCCAAGGCCCAGCCCAAAGTCACTTGTCTTCCCCCTAGTGCACTGCTCACCTCTCTCCTCGCCGGCGCCATGGCGCAGTGCGCGATCGACGTGCCTCCACTCAATCGTCGACAACGCATAGCAACCGTGCTCGCTCACGGTTAAGTACTCCCCTGTGGACGCGCTCACGAGACCCTAGCCCCATTCTTCCTCTCCTCGCCTCATCCTCGTTGTTCCCCACTTCACCGATCCTCCATGGCCGCCGCCGCATGAACTCGCGCGGCCACCGCGCATCTCGCACCCCGCCACCATGTCCAGGCGCCTCGGCATGGACGTCCACGTCGCCCCATGCGATCAGCCGTAGCCGGGCCACCGCACGCGTCGTCAATCGGGCGGCCTCCGTCCGCCGGCCGCCGTGCCCTCTCCCCCGGATTCGTCGCCTCCACAGCGTGACCCACCTCCCCGAGCCGCACATCATCATCACTGTGAGCCCCTCAACATTTCTCCCCTTATCGCGCTCGAATTCGAGCCTTGGACGCAGTTCCCGCGTGCTACGTGCCCCGGCCGCCGCGTGCATGCTCGCCGGCGTTGCTCCGATCGTCCCCGTCGCAAACCACCACCACAGTTTGACTCGTCGTGTTGCGCTCGTTCGAACGGGCCCAGCGGCACTTGCTCCCGTGCCCTGTGGTGCGAGCACGATCGTCGCCGGCACATCCTGGCCTCGCCGGCGATGGTCTGCGCCCCGTCTAGGTGGCCCCCTCTCTGTCAGCGGGCTTATTAGCAGATGAGTTAGTTACACCTGGGTCCCACCCCCCTAATTAGTCTACTAATATGTTTAATTAGAAAATAATCATGAGTGACTTACATGTGGGCCTGCACCACTTACCCTTTGGATTAGTTCAAAATAACTGATAATGTATCACTTTTAGACTTATAGCTGGGTCCCACTGGCTTAATTAAATTAAAATGAAATTATGAATAGTCGCAAAGTGAATGACATGTGGGTCAAGTGCCCTATATAATAGAAAAATAATTTTTTCTCTAACCAGAGGCTAATATGTGGGACCCATATGTCAGTTGACTGGTCAAACTTCATCTTCTGGATAATTTCTATTTAATAAATAAAATAAATTTCAGAAATTGTTTTAAATTGATTTAAACTTCAAAAATTAATATCTTTTAAACCGTAAGTCAGACTCAAAAACTTTATACATGAAAATTGATCATAAAAATATAACGATTAAGAATACGCTATCCGTATACCAACCACACCCCTCCAACACAACGAACATCGACATTCACCCCTCCGGGCCATCTGTCGATAATCATCCGGAGCCGGTATTTCATCCCTGGATGAATTCCCGCTCTGAACATAATACATTTTACGGCGTTAGAACACTGCCAACAATGTGTTGCCTTGTCTTGAATTTGTATTGCTATTGTTGGAGTGTATTTATTGTTTCTCCCTCCTCTTATTGTCCAGTAGTCCTGACGACCGATGCCGATGCCCTTGTGATCAACTAGGTCATCAACGACCGTACCCCTACCGTCGAGCTTCCATGCAAACAGAGACATTCTGTTTCCCAGATATCACCTATCTTTCCATACATTTCTTGCACTAGGCATGGTTACTGCTGCTGCTACGATTACAATCCTATTCAATTGCATAGCCTATTTTTGTTGCCCCTTGATGTACCTTCCTTTATCCTATGTTGCCTATTATAATTATGCATTATTCAACAGTGAGCCCTGTGCATTGTTAGCTAGGATTAAATAGCGGGCCGTGATCACTATGGTGAGTGAACACGGATACAATATTATAACTGCAACAGGTACGATACAATGCAGACACCGCCTAAGGCCCCCCTACTTCGGCTCTGCCGAGCCACCATCAATTGTGAGCTATCTAGGAGTAATCCTTGTACTCCACTGGTTGCTGACTCTGTATAGCCGCTCTAGGTAGCTGAGCAACGGTTGTCCTTAAAGGTAAGAGTCGGGCGACCCAACGGTGCCCGCGAGCGGTATTGCGTCGGGAACGACAGGGAGGGTACGACCGACGTTACTGGCGTGCTTGGCCCCTTCTCGTATCTCGCGAGAGTTACCAAACCACGAAAAGTCGAGCTCTACCAAGAGCACACGCGAGACAATGTAAGGAGACGGTTCACCTTGTTGGTAACCTCGTGCTTTGACGGGACGACAGGGAAGGCCCCGACGTACTGGTGGTCCTTGTTGTTATTCGTTGTCCGTTGTGTTGTTAGTCAGACAGCGATAACGGTTGTCTGCGAGATAATAGTAAAATTCTAAATGGTTCGGTGGATGACTTGAGAGGCCCGTTGGTCTGTACGCACTACCTTCACGTGGGATAATGAGTTATGGGATCCCCTGCGTCGTAGTTTGTCCGAAATCTCTTTAGATGTCAGCTGTACCGCAGCCTGCATCGGGAAGTGGTGTCTTCTTCGTCCGGACAATGTATTTGGATTTGCTTTTGCTTCACCGGCCAGCCACGCACCGTGCAGGAGCATGAAGGGTGAGCGTTCCTAGATCCCTGAGCGCATAGGGTATAGTCCGGCGGATGACCTTTCTGTTGAGCCTAGGATGGGCTGCGGCGTGTCGGATAGCTTTGGTGGAGCATTCCCTAACAAGGTTCCCGCCACCCTAGAGATCCGAGCGTGCAGGCTGAGCAGTAGTGCACCCATGCAAGGAGTTTAATCTATTCGAATAGCCATGTCCACGGTATGTCAGAACCCTCTGTTAGGTAATGTGCTAGGATCAAAGTAACCTTGCATCATGTCAAATTTTCAAAGGAAATCAACTTCAAAATCCAAATGGGAGAAGGAACACCCCCAGATGAATTGATTCAAAAGGCCAGATAAAAATCTTCTCCAAAAATTCAGGTTAGAGTTTTGAAAAGTCTTATAAATGAGTGTGATCACATATCAAGTGATGTGGGACCCACCCCATGCTCATAGATTTTTCAAATATTCAAACAGTACCTTGGAATTAAAGAAATACCCCTTTTTGATTTAAAATTCAAATCATTTGAATTTTAAAAATGTTGAAAGTTTATGAGTGGCTAGTCTATATTATTATGAGGCCACATAAAAGTTTTCAGCATTTAATAAAATGATTTGGTATTTTTACCAAAGTCAAAACAAAAATTACAGAAAAGAAAGGAAAGATTAAACAGAAAAGGAGCAGGAAACTTACCTGGCGCCCAGGTGAAACCGACCCACCCCAGCCCAGCCGGCCCAAAAGGGCACGGGGGTCTTCTTCCCCGATCCCGCGCCTCCAAGCTGCTCGGTGGAATGCCACCGAGCTAGCTGGGCACATCGCCGCCTCTCCCGACGACACCTGCCCCTCCCGCGCCTTCTAGCGACGCCACGGAGACGCTGGAGACACCGTGAGCCCTTTCCCCCCCTCCAGAGCTTCCTCCTCCTCCTCCCGTGCTTGTTTCCGTCGCCACCCGAGAACTCGCCGGAGCACCGCAGCGCTCCCACGTGGCCATCGACGCCGAGGAACCCAGCCAAGCTGTCCAGTGTGTTCGCCATCCTCGACTCCGTCGACTAGCAGAAAGGAACGCCTCAATTCGGACCAGACGCGACGACCGGTTCATCGGATCACCGCCGTCCGCCGGAGCTCGAGTTGGTCGATTCGCCATCGCCGTAACCTCCCCGGCTCCGTCGACTACTTCGTCGGGTTCCCTGTAGACTGGTGAGTGTTTCCCCTCAAGCCACGGCTTCCTTCTCCTCCTCTGGCTCGTGCTGCCATGGACGCCGGAGTACCGAGCCGCCGTGCTCGTTGTTGACGGGGCTACGCTATGCCTTTGACCCCGCTACCTTGTCCTTTGCGTTCCCTGTGCTCCGTTGCTTCGAATGCACCCAACCACGCGCCATTTGGAGCTCCGTATCAAGTTCGGCCTCTAGCCAGTAGCACCGCCGCCGCAAAGCTCGACGCCGGCATGCGTACAGAGCCTCCCCACCTCCCCTTTCGGTCTCAATCGACGCGCGACACCGAGAGCTTCGTCTCAGTGGTCGAAGCGCGCGATTTGGACCACGGGAGCGCTCTCTCCGTGTAGCGCCGCCGCACTGGTGGCCACCGGCGGCTAGCCGCCGGCAAGCCTGACGTGGCCGGGGTGATTAGCCCCTAATCCAACCCCCCTGGGTCACTTACAGGTGGGCCCAGCCCCCTCTAATCCTCTCTGTTAGATTAATCTAACAGGGAAATTAGACGAGAGGCTGACAGCCCTGGCCCACTGGTCAGTTTAACCGGGGTCAAAACCCCCCCTGACGTCATGTTGATGCAGTGCTGGCGCAATAAAGCTTTTCTAATTTAAATAATTCCAGAAATTCCAGAAATTACCCAAACTTTGGAAATTCATAGAAAATTCATATTAACTCCAAATTGGACAAATAATATATGAAAAATGATCAGGAGAAAATTATCTTTCCAAATATGCAACTTTCAACTCTGTTTGAGTTGAATTTAAAATGTGATCAGTAGCATTTGCTATTTGATTTAAATGGAATTAAATCAAATTCAAATCAAATGTTTTTGCAACTTGAACCATGGCAACATGCTACATTTCAATCACACATCAGAGGCATATCATACACATTTGAAGTTGTTTCAAAATGATCAAACTATGTAACATACAACTTGGTTAATTTGAATTCAAATGTGGAGTTTGAATTTGCATTTCAAATGCAATATACTCCACTTAAATGAAATTGCCTCACACATCAAAACTTATACTTCAAGTTTCAACTTTCATTCATGTGCTTGAGCATTGCATTCATATTGATTGCTACTTCGTGCTTTGTTTGTCGAGTAGAGGTGGAACCGGAGCAAGAGGTTGCAACCTTCGTTGAAGCCCCCGAACCCGAACCTCGTCAGCAAGGCAAGCAAACCCCCATTGATCATGTCGATAAAATCCCACTTCCCTCTCATGTCTCGCTTATGCATTGTTTAGGATGATCACCATGCTTCGTTTCTACCGCATAGATGAACCTATTCCTTTGCATGACCTATCCTTTTGTCACAGTAGTAAGCAAACCACAATCCTAGCAAATGTAGGAGTTGATTGATATCATGTGGCCCCTGCAATGTTACTGCTTATTGCATGCTTAGTATGATACCATGTTGTTACTGTGATGTGAGTCGGGATGGGAATGATCATGTTTGATGGTAGAAAAGTGTTGGTGAATCGACCCTAATACAAGGTGAACGATGAGAGGCTGTGTAGGAGTACACGGTGGGTTGTCTCGTTGAACACCGCCCTAGTACGAGTTCTTGTGTGGTGATCCAAGATGAAGAGTACAACCACACATTGGGCTCACTGACCCCTCTCAACTTACTAATTCATCCCTTTCGATGTCCAGATGTCGCAATAGTTCGGAGTTCTGGTAGGTCTGTGGCCTGGATGCTAAGTGAGAGAACGGCTCATCCGAGACCGGCTTATGCTCCACGCACACATCACTTGGGTCCACTTCGGTAAACCGGCCGGGTTCACGATTGTGGTAACCAACCCAAGTAGGCGGCTTTCTCGGACTAGATCGGCTATGAGGTAACAGTTGTGGTGAGCATCCTCGCCGACACTTCTTGAACGGTGTCGAGATCAAAGGCGGTAAATGATGGTCATGTGTGTGTAGCGGTACACCCTTGCAAGGTTAACAAAATTATTCGAATAGCCGCGTCCGCGATTATGGACTGCTTGGAAAGCTTAGCTTGATTACTAGATAACTTGAACCGGATACTTCTAAAACACACCAAGATAAGTGTGAGTGCTATGGCGTGCTTTCTCGTGGGGAAGTCGAGGAAGGCACCATAGTGGTGTATTGATTGGAGAAAGTAGTGGACTCGTGTACGCTTCTTACCTCAAAGTCTGGTATTCGTAGTTCAGGATTAGCCAAGTCAAAGCTGACACTTCTGCAAATGAACCCCACCTCCCTTTATCTTGACACATATGCATGAGTAGTATAGCTCCTATGTAAGTCTTGCTGAGTACGACTTTGTACTCACGTTTGCTTAATCTATGTTTTAGATGATGCCACTGACCCCGAAGGTGGCTTCTTCATCGAGCTGGACGACTGAAGACCAACTAGTCTAGTCCCAGTCAGACGACTGGTTCCCTCGTGGAGGGCTTTGTGTTTAAATAAGGCTTCTTAAGCCATTTGTTAAACTTGTCTGTACTCAGACATAATTTGCTTCCGCTTGTAATGTAATGTTGGATCACATGTATGTGATCTCTGTGTGCACTCTATAAGAGTTATAAATAAAATGTACACTTTGTAGAGAATTGCAATGGTACCTGCTGTTCATACAAGGCATGTGTGCTGCATGTATGTTTATAACATGCATGTCTTTGTATGGGTTTTCGAGACCTTAGTTGTGTTCTGGCTGGCGGTCTTTCATACACCAAGTGGCCCTTAGATGTGCGCAGCTTGGGGCATCGCGATGCGATTGTTCGAGACTGTCTCGTGCACACTTTGTGGTATGATCGAGCCCGCCCTAGACACCGACTAAGTGATCGGGCTGGAGTAAGTCTATGTAAGAGTTATGAGATAGTCGATAGTATGGTTGAGGCGACTTGTCTTTGAATATGGGAGTTCACCACCCATATCATTAGACTTGTGTGCGGACGAAGAGGACCCATCTCAGTTGATCATCCGGCCTGGATGGGACGCCCCTCACGTACGATGCTTTCCGAGAACATTCTGTGCTTGGCCTTGTCTGCTTAGACAAGTGGGTACGGTTCTCGGCTCTCCATATGACTATGCCTTAACTGGACTTGCATACGCTAACCCCGGGTCCCGACAGACTTGGTATCAGAGCAGGACTGACTGTAGGACTAGTAGCCTTGGCCAAAGTTGAGTCTAGCTTGCTATAGTTATATAGTTACTCTGGGTATATAAGGGAACAACGTAAGGCTTCTTTTTTCTCCTTACCCCCTTCGTTCTGAGTTCTGAGTCACCCTTATCTTATTCTACGGGAAGATAGGACTAGGCTCTCCTCTGTCTGATTAGAACATCTCGTTGTTTGCTTCCTCATAGCCGTAGGAAGGTTGTGATCGGTTTGTTAGAATGGTTATGCTCCCTGTTTTATTACATCGTATGTAAGTGCTGTTTCCATGTTGTAAGAAATTGTCTTTTTCTTGCAATTACAGCCGTTATGCTGTCCGAGTCATTCCAGGTTTATCTCATAATCTGATGCAATTGCAAACTCCTTTCTGTTTCAGATGGCAGATCTTCCCCCTCGGCAGATTGTTCGTTTGACCAGGTGCCTCGGTGTGCGTGGCCATCCAGCCACGTTCATCGAGATGATGTCCTATGTGGGATATCGATGGTACCCTGAGTACACCATTGAGGAGCAGTTTCACGACTTCAACCAGACGCAGTTCCACTGCATTGTCCGGATCTATCCGCACCACGTTGGAGTCACCCAGCCTATCCACTTTGGACATGGCATTGGCGTTACCGAGAACATGGCTGTGCAGGATGCTGCATACTCATGTATGACACTGCTGAGAGAGGAGCACACTTTGCTGAGAGAGACTTCTTTCCGCTATATCCCTGCTGCACTTCCAGGAGAAGAGGGATATTACACCGGACTCTACTCAGATCACTCTGCAGAGGATCCAGCACTTCAGGTGACTGCTAGGTTTGCTAGTGACAGAGATCGTGATGCACGCGCTCTCCGTTTCGAGCTCCACGCCACCCGTGTTCGTCTGTATCGAGCACTGACACTTTTGGCACCCTTTGTGAGCGTGGGATCAGTTGAGCATGATGCGATCTATCCAGTGAGGACCCAGATGCCTTCTCGAGTTGCTTGGCCCGAGATTGGAGGAATTTTTCCACCCCGTGGTCCTTTGCTTCCACCCTACGCTGGACCTAGGCCCCATCCTTGCCCAAATGGATATCAGGGTCCACAAGCCTCCGTGTTTTCCGATGGTCACCTCCAGCTACCGGGATACGCGGGTAACTTTTATGAGGACTACTATGGAGATGGAGATGAGTGAGACCGCCTATGGTCTTACTTAGTGATGATGTAGTAGTATCTTAGTATATTGTAGGCAAGGTGTCTAAGTTCCAGAGGCTTAGATAAATAATGTATAGGAAGTCAGAGTGCCTCTGAAGGATGTATCATCTTCATCACGTTTGTATTAGCTTAGTGCTTGTACTAAAACGATGTATGGTTTGTATGACAGCTTGTGAATATATGGCTTGTATGCTTTATCACCATGTTGTCCAGATGATTACTTCCTTTGCTCTGTAATCCTTCCAGTACTTCAATACCTTGTTTAGACTCTTCAAATCAACTCTGTTTGACTTTGGTTTTTCACCTTCAGGATGTCTCAAGGAACCCGTGGCCAGGTTGGTCGTAACCAAGGTCGTGGGGATGACCAGGAGGAAGGAAACCTTCCACCCCCACCCACGATGGCACAAGTTCTGATGGAGGTCGAGAGGAACCGCCGAGACTCTCACCATCTGTTGGAAGTCATTGCTCGCAACACCACTCAGTAGCGCAATGAGTTGGTGTCCCTGAACGACTTCATCCGACTTCATCCCCCGGTTTTTGGTTACTCCACCGAGCCCCTTGACGCCGATGACTGGCTTCGCAGCATCGAGAGGAAGCTCCAAGCAGGCCGTGTTGCAGCTGGTGACAAGGTCAGCTATGCCACCTATCACCTTGAAGGTGCAACTAGTTCTTGGTGGGAGAACTTTCTGAATATGCGTCCCGTTGGACCACCTGCATCTTGGGAGGAATTCTGCACGTCCTTCCGCGAGCACCACATTCCCAAAGGTCTTATGGACCGCAAGCGTGAGGAGTTCTGCAACCTCACTCAAGGCAGAAGAACCGTTGATGAGTTTAGTCGTGAGTTCAACCGACTGGCTCGTTATGCTACCGAAGAAGTCTCCACCGACTCCAAGAAACAAGAGAGGTTCCGTCGTGGCCTCAACACTGGACTTCGTCATGAGCTCAACCTTCATGACTTTGCCACCTTCCAGGTCCTTGTCAACAAGGCCATCAAGGGCGAGGACATGAACACCCCCAACGATTTCCGCAAACACCCCAGAGATGATGGTTCATCCAGTTCTAGCTCCCAGAAGCGCAAGATCTGGATCCCCAACAACATGTTCCGCCAGAACAACCCACCGAGGCCATCCTATGTGGCGGCTCGTCCACCCACCCAGTTCCACCCAGCTCCACCAAACAACCCGGCTCCACGCACTGTTTTCGGAGCCTGTTACAAGTGTGGTCAGGCAGGCCACTACTCTCGCGTGTATCCCCAGAACCAGCTCCAGCATCAGAATGCTCCACCACGTGCCGGAGGCAACAACAACAACAATGGTCGTGGCAAGCCACCCCAGAAGGTCTACACCGCCATAACCGCTCCTCCCGCCACTCGTGGACGTGTGAACCAGATTGCCGCCGAAGAGACTGACGACACCACTGACGTCATTCTTGGTACGCTTCCAGTCAATTTTGTTCCTACTTCCGTTCTTTTCGACCCAGGAGCATCTCATTCATTCATGTCAGAAAGTTATGCACTTCGCCATGAGTTATCTTTTGTTGAATTGTCCACCCCAATGATTATTCAAACTCCAGGGTCAAGATGGCAGACTAATAGAGTGAGCCATGGTAATCAAATTGCAATTGAGGGTTTAGTATTCCTTGCTTCACTCATAGCCCTCAAGTATTCAGACATTGATGTCATCCTTGGCATGGATTGGCTATCAAGACAGAATGCCTACCTGGATTGCAAAGGCAAATCCGTGAAACTCACCCACCCATCAGGCCAAACCGTCAACTATACCTCACCCAGAACAAGAACCCAAGTGCATTCCTTGAATGTACTTCCCCTTCCCGAACTTGAAGATATTCCGGTGGTTCGTGACTTCCCGGATGTCTTTCCTGAAGAGCTGCCGGGAATGCCACCCGAAAGATGTGTAGAGTTTATAGTGGATCTTGCCCCAGGAACCGCACCAATTTCTAGACGCCCATACAAAATGGCCCCACATGAGTTAGCTGAGCTTAAAACCCAACTGGAAGCTTTGTTGGAGAAAGGCTTCATCCGACCTAGCTCATCGCCATGGGGTTGCCCCGTTCTGTTCGTAACGAAGAAAGATGGAACAGAAAGGATGTGCGTAGATTATCGCCCGCTAAATTTAGCGACGATAAAGAACAAGTACCCACTGCCCAGGATCAATGATCTTTATGATCAACTTGCAGGATCCTCTGTCTTCTCAAAGATGGATTTGAGGTTAGGTTATCATCAAATCAAGATCCGAAACGAGGACATTCCCAAAACGGCTTTTACTACTCGTTATGGTCTTTACGAGTACACCGTCATGTCCTTTGGTTTAACCAATGCCCCCGCCACTTTCTCACGCATGATGAATTCGATCTTCATGGATTATTTGGACCAGTTCGTCGTGGTTTACCTCGATGACATCCTTATATACTCGAAGAACGAAGAAGAACATGCCGAACACCTAAGGCTGGTATTGATGAAACTTAGAGAGCATCGCCTGTATGCTAAATTCTCCAAGTGTGAATTCTGGCTACCAGAAGTGACCTATTTAGGCCACGTGATTTCTGCAAAAGGCATTGCTGTGAATCCCGAGAGGGTTGAGGCCGTCCTTGACTGGACTCCACCTGAATCGGTTAAGCAAGTTAGGAGTTTTCTTGGCCTAGCCAGCTATTGCCGTCGCTTCGTCGATAACTTTTCTAAAGTTGCAAAGCCTCTAACTGAACTCCTCAAGAAAGACAAGAAATTCCTATGGACTCCCAAGTGCGAGGAAAGCTTTCAAGAGCTAAAAAGAAGATTGACTTCTGCACCTGTACTTGCACCTCCAGACACCAAAAAGGATTTCGAGATCTATTGTGACGCATCACAGCAAGGGTTAGGATGCATACTTCTGCAAGATCGACATGTGGTAGCTTATGCTTCACGCCAGTTGCGGCCACATGAAGTGTACTATCCTACCCATGACCTTGAACTCGCTGCCGTAGTTCATGCCCTAACAACTTGGCGACATTACCTCCTTGGTAATCGTTGTGAGATTTATTCCGACCACCAAAGCCTCAAATATATTATCACCCAGCCAGATCTTAATCTCAGGCAAAGACGCTGGATTGAGTTGATAAAAGATTACGACGTAGTAATTTCTTACACCCCAGGCAAAGCCAATGTCATGGCTGATGCACTAAGTCGTAAGTCGTATTGTAACAACCTCATGTTACAACAGTATCAACCACTTCTTCATGAGGACTTTCGCAAGCTCAATCTTGAGATTGTTCCTCATGGCTATCTTTCTACCTTGGTGGCGAAACCAACTCTTGAGGATCAAATTATAGTTGCCCAAAGGCGTGCACGAGGTGTTCGCCGGATCAAGGAGAACATTGCTAGCGGAGTTGCTAAATGTTTCTCCACAGATAGCAAAGGAACGGTATTCTTTGAAAATCGTTTGGTAGTACCTAAGAATAAGGAACTAAGGCAACTCGTCCTCAAGGAAGCCCATGACACACCCCTCTCAATTCATCCCGGTAGAACAAAAATGTACTGAGATCTACGCCAGAGATTTTGGTGGACTAGGATGAAGAGAGACATTGCTCAATTTGTTGCCGAATGTGATGTTTGTCGTCGCATTAAGGCAGAACATCAAAGACCTGCTGGTACACTTCAACCTTTGTCTATTCCCGAGTGGAAATGGGACAAAGTCGGTATGGACTTCATCACCGGCTTTCCAAGAACCCAGAAAGGAAACAATGCCATCTTCGTTGTCATAGATAGGCTTTCCAAAGTTGCTCACTTCCTTCCGGTTCGCGAGTCTATAACTGCTAGCCAGTTAGCAGACTTGTACATCTCTAGAATTGTATCACTTCATGGTGTTCCTTTGGAAATCAATTCTGTTCGTGGTAGCCTTTTCACCTCTAGATTTTGGGGAAGCTTTCAGAATGCTATGGGAACTCATCTCTCCTTTAGTACAGCTTTCCATCCTCAGTCTAGCGGTTAAGTCGAAAGGGTTAACCAAATTCTTGAAGACATGCTCAGAGCTTGTGTTATCTCATTCGGAAAGAATTGGGAGAAGGCTCTTCCATTTGCCGAATTTGCTTATAACAATAGTTTTCAATCTAGTCTGAACATGGCTCCTTTTGAACTCCTTTATGGACGACGATGTCGAACACCTTTAAACTGGTCAGAAACTGGTGAAAGACAATTCTTTGGACCGGATATGATCAAGGAAGCAGAAGAGCAAGTTCGCATTGTTCATGATCAATTGAAAGCAGCCCAGTCTCGTCAGAAAAGCTACTATGATCGTCATCATAGGCAAGAGAGCTACAATCTGGATGAGAAGGCTTACGTTCGGGTTACTCCTCTGAAGGGAACCCAACGTTTTGGTATCAAAGGCAAGTTAGCCCCACGTTACATCGGACCTTTCCGCATTATTGCTAAACGTGGAGAAGTTGCCTACCAACTTGAACTACCTCCGCACCTCTCCCGAGTACATGATGTATTCCATGTGTCCCAACTCAGGCGTTGCTTCAAGGACCCCATCCGCGAAGTCGACCATGAAACGCTTGATCTCCAAGATGACCTTTCTTATCGAGAATACCCCGTTCGTATTCTTGATTCCGCAGAGCGTGTCACTCGTCGTCAGAAGATTAGGTTTCTGAAAGTGCAATGGTCACACCACTCTGAAAGAGAAGCTACGTGGGAAAGAGAAGACCGTCTCATTGCCGAGTACCCCACCTTCCTCCCGCAGACTCCTGAATCTCGGGACGAGATTCTGTTGAGTGGGGGCGAGTTGTCAGAACCCTCTGTTAGGTAATGTGCTAGGATCAAAGTAACCTTGCATCATGTCAAATTTTCAAAGGAAATCAACTTCAAAATCCAAATGGGAGAAGGAACACCCCCCAGATGAATTGAATCAAAAGGCCAGATAAAAATCTTCTCCAAAAATTCAGGTTAGAGTTTTGAAAAGTCTTATAAATGAGTGTGATCACATATCAAGTGATGTGGGACCCACCCCATGCTCATAGATTTTTCAAATATTCAAACAGTACCTTGGAATTAAAGAAATACCCCTTTTTGATTTAAAATTCAAATCATTTGAATTTTAAAAATGTTGAAAGTTTATGAGTGGCTAGTCTATATTATTATGAGGCCACATAAAAGTTTTCAGCATTTAATAAAATGATTTGGTATTTTTACCAAAGTCAAAACAAAAATTACAGAAAAGAAAGGAAAGATTAAACAGAAAAGGAGCAGGAAACTTACCTGGCGCCCAGGCGAAGCCGGCCCACCCCAGCCCAGCCGGCCCAAAAGGGCACGGGGGTCTTCTTCCCCGATCCCGCGCCTCCAAGCTGCTCGGTGGAATGCCACCGAGCTAGCTGGGCACATCGCCGCCTCTCCCGACGACACCTGCCCCTCCCGCGCCTTCTAGCGACGCCACGGAGACGCTGGAGACGCCGTGAGCCCTTTCCCCCCCTCCAGAGCTTCCTCCTCCTCCTCCCGTGCTCGTTTCCGTCGCCACCCGAGAACTCGCCGGAGCACCGCAGCGCTCCCACGTGGCCATCGACGCCGAGGAACCCAGCCAAGCTGTCCAGTGTGTTCGCCATCCTCGACTCCGTCGACTAGCAGAAAGGAACGCCTCAATTCGGACCAGACGCGACGACCGGTTCATCGGATCACCGCCGTCCGCCGGAGCTCGAGTTGGTCGATTCGCCATCGCCGTAACCTCCCCGGCTCCGTCGACTACTTCGTCGGGTTCCCTGTAGCCTGGTGAGCGTTTCCCCTCAAGCCACGGCTTCCTTCTCCTCCTCTGGCTCGTGCTGCATGGACGCCGGAGTACCGAGCCGCTGTGCTCGTCGTTGACGGGGCTACGCTATGCCTTTGACCCCGCTACCTTGTCCTTTGCGTTCCCCATGCTCCGTGGCTTCGAATGCACCCAACCACGCGCCATTTGGAGCTCCGTATCAAGTTCGGCCTCTAGCCAGTAGCACCGCCGCCGCAAAGCTCGACGCCGGCATGCGTACAGAGCCTCCCCACCTCCCCTTTCGGTCTCAATCGACGCGCGACACCGAGAGCTTCGTCTCAGTGGTCGAAGCGCACGATTTGGACCACGGGAGCGCTCTCTCCATGCAGCGCCGCCGCACTGGTGGCGACCGGCGGCTAGCCGCCGGCAAGCCTGACGTGGCCGGGGTGATTAGCCCCTAATCCAACCCCCCTGGGTCACTTACAGGTGGGCCCAGCCCCCTCTAATCCTCTCTGTTAGATTAATCTAACAGGGAAATTAGATGAGAGGCTGACAGCCCTGGCCCACTGGTCAGTTTGACCGGGGTCAAAACCCCCCCTGACGTCATGTTGATGCAGTGCTGGCGCAATAAAGCTTTTCTAATTTAAATAATTCCAGAAATTACCCAAACTTTGGAAATTCATAGAAAATTCATATTAACTCCAAATTGGACAAATAATATATGAAAAATGATCAGGAGAAAATTATCTTTCCAAATATGCAACTGTCAACTCTGTTTGAGTTGAATTTAAAATGTGATCAGTAGCATTTGCTATTTGATTTAAATGGAATTAAATCAAATTCAAATCAAATGTTTTTGCAACTTGAACCATGGCAACATGCTACATTTCAATCACACATCAGAGGCATATCATACACATTTGAAGTTGTTTCAAAATGATCAAACTATGTAACATACAACTTGGTTAATTTGAATTCAAATGTGGAGTTTGAATTTGCATTTCAAATGCAATATACTCCACTTAAATGAAATTGCCTCACACATCAAAACTTATACTTCAAGTTTCAACTTTCATTCATGTGCTTGAGCATTGCATTCATATTGATTGCTACTTCGTGCTTTGTTTGTCGAGTAGAGGTGGAACCGGAGCAAGAGGTTGCAACCTTCGTTGAAGCCCCCGAACCCGAACCTCGTCAGCAAGGCAAGCAAACCCCCATTGATCATGTCGATAAAATCCCACTTCCCTCTCATGTCTCGCTTATGCATTGTTTAGGATGATCACCATGCTTCGTTTCTACCGCATAGATGAACTTATTCCTTTGCATGATCTATCCTTTTGTCACAGTAGTAAGCAAACTACAATCCTAGCAAATGTAGGAGTTGATTGATATCATGTGGCCCCTGCAATGTTACTGCTTATTGCATGCTTAGTATGATACCATGTTGTTACTGTGATGTGAGTCGGGATGGGAATGATCATGTTTGATGGTAGAAAAGTGTTGGTGAATCGACCCTAATACAAGGTGAACGATGAGAGGCTGTGTAGGAATACACGGTGGGTTGTCTCGTTGAACACCGCCCTAGTACGAGTTCTTGTGTGGTGATCCAAGATGAAGAGTACAACCACACATTGGGCTCACTGACCCCTCTCAACTTACTAATTCATCCCTTTCGATGTCCAGATGTCGCAATAGTTCGGAGTTCTGGTAGGTCTGTGGCCTGGATGCTAAGTGAGAGAACGGCTCATCCGAGCCCGGCTTATGCACCACGCACACATCACTTGGGTCCACTTCGGTAAACCGGCCGGGTTCACGATTGTGGTAACCAACCCAAGTAGGCGGCTTTCTCGGACTAGATCGGCTATGAGGTAACAGTTGTGGTGAGCATCCTCGCCGACACTTCTTGAACGGTGTCGAGATCAAAGGCGGTAAATGATGGTCATGTGTGTGTAGCGGTACACCCTTGCAAGGTTAACAAAACTATTCGAATAGCCGCGTCCGCGATTATGGACTGCTTGGAAAGCTTAGCTTGATTACTAGATAACTTGAACCGGATACTTCTAAAACACACCAAGATAAGTGTGAGTGCTATGGCGTGCTTTCTCGTGGGGAAGTCGAGGAAGGCACCATAGTGGTGTATTGATTGGAGAAAGTAGTGGACTCGTGTATGCTTCTTACCTCAAAGTCTGGTATTCGTAGTTCAGGATTAGCCAAGTCAAAGCTGGCACTTCTGCAAATGAACCCCACCTCCCTTTATCTTGACACATATGCATGAGTAGTATAGCTCCTATGTAAGTCTTGCTGAGTACGACTTTGTACTCACGTTTGCTTAATCTATGTTTTAGATGATGCCACTGACCCCGAAGGTGGCTTCTTCATCGAGCTGGACGACTGAAGACCAACTAGTCTAGTCCCAGTCAGACGACTGGTTCCCTCGTGGAGGGCTTTGTGTTTAAATAAGGCTTCTTAAGCCATTTGTTAAACTTGTCTGTACTCAGACATAATTTGCTTCCGCTTGTAATGTAATGTTGGATCACATGTATGTGATCTCTGTGTGCACTCTATAAGAGTTATAAATAAAATGTACACTTTGTAGAGCATTGCAATGGTACCTGCTGTTCATACAAGGCATGTGTGCTGCATGTATGTTTATAACATGCATGTCTTTGTATGGGTTTTCGAGACCTTAGTTGTGTTCTGGCTGGCGGTCTTTCATACACCAAGTGGCCCTTAGATGTGCGCAGCTTGGGGCATCGCGATGCGATTGTTCGAGACTCTGTCTCGTGCACACTTTGTGGTATGATCGAGCCAGCCCTAGACCCCGACTAAGTGATCGGGCTGGAGTAAGTCTATGTAAGAGTTATGAGATAGTCGATAGTATGGTTGAGGCGACTTGTCTTTGAATATGGGAGTTCACCACCCATATCATTAGACTTGTGTGCGGACGATGAGGACCCATCTCAGTTGATCATCCGGCCTGGATGGGATGCCCCTCACGTACGATGCTTTCCGAGAACGTTCTGTTCTTGGCCTTGTCTGCTTAGACAAGTGGGTACGGTTCTCGGCTCTCCATATGACTATGCCTTAACTGGACTTGCATACGCTAACCCCGGGTCCCGACAGACTTGGTATCAGAGCAGGACTGACTGTAGGACTAGTAGCCTTGGCCGAAGTTGAGTCTAGCTTGCTATAGTTATATAGTTACTCTGGGTATATAAGGGAACAACGTAAGGCTTCTTTTTTCTCCTTACCCCCTTCGTTCTGAGTTCTGAGTCACCATTATTTTATTCTACGGGAAGATAGGACTAGGCTTTCCTTTGTCTGATTAGAACATCTCGTTGTTTGCTTCCTCATAGCCGTAGGAAGGTTGTGATTGGTTTGTTAGAATTGTTATGCTCCCTGTTTTATTACATCGTATGTAAGTGCTGTTTCCATGTTGTAAGAAATTGTCTTTTTCTTGCAATTACAGCCGTTATGCTGTCCGAGTCATTCCAGGTTTATCTCATAATCTGATGCAATTGCAAACTCCTTTCTTTTTCAGATGGCAGATCTTCCCACTACAAACTACTACTATTAAACTGTATGGTTCCGGGTCTTCTTCCTCGCAGGGAAGTCGAGGAAGGGAACTCGGAGGCATTGTTAATTGTTATATAATTACAACTTACTATTATACAATGCTGCAGCAAGTTCTGCTGCATTTTTACTTTATGCTTTATATGAACTGTTGGTCGTTCTCTTCTTGTGCTGCAAGACACGTCGGAAGATGCTAGTCTTTGATAGGCCTATCTTCTTAACCTTATTTTGATTTCTACCTTGCAGTCCACTATAGACAACCTCCCCTTTCCATTTGATACAAATGCATAAATGCTTAGTAGAGGATGTAAGACTCGCGGGTATGCTAGATACTCGCCCTTGCTTTATTTCCCCCTTTTTGTTTTGCCTGATCGGCCGCTGCAATCGACGTTGGAGTCTTGGAGTCCAGGAGCAGGAGATCCCCGATGTCAACCACCGCAACAGTAAGATCCCCGATGCTTTCTACGACGTCGAGTTTCCCGTTGACCAGGAGTAGTTTGGAGGTTCCCAGGAAGGAGGCCTCGCCTTTTCGATCTGTTGTTATTTGTGCTAGCCTTCTTAAGGTAGATCATATGTACCTTGTGTCTGTACTCAGATACTTTTGCTTCCGCTAACTTTGTGCTTTTGAGCTGTTGTATTCGAGCCCTCGTGGCCCCTTGCTTGTATTGAACAACTTGTATTATTTTATTTGTAGAGTTGTGTTGTGATATCTTACCGTGAGTTCCTGATCTTGATCTTGTACCTTGCGTGTATGATTACCGTACACGGTCTGATTCTGGGGGCATCACAAGTTGGTATCAGAGCCGGCTGCCTGTAGGACACCCTTTCCAACTCCTTGGTCGAAGTTGAGTCTAGTCTTTGCAAAACTACTTTACTAACAGTGTCGTGTGGCTTATCGGCCCACGTCGCCAACTGGGTGGTATTAGGATCCTTTTTCTCCGCACCTTTACTCTGGGACTCTGACCTCTCTCCTCTTTCGGGTTAATGATTTTTGCTAACACTACTTTAGGTTCTCGTACCTCCTTCCTTCCGGAGAGCCCTGCATTTCAGATGGTTGCTTACTTCGCCGGAAGATGTCGAAAATACTCTCCGGTAAATTCCCGAGACCCTTATGTCCACTGCTTTGCGATTCCCCACCACCGATAAATCAGTGTGGATAATTATATATACCTACCGTTTGGCTATTCGATCCCAATTACTCTTGTTAATACAAGATACCCCGTAATATTCTCAGTTGTTTTGAAAAATCGTTTGGTCCTACTGCCTTGCAGCTTCTTTTCACCCTGCGGATAACTCCTCACATTTATCGAAGATCCGTTCATCCTCAGTGGTTCCTGTGATTCCCAAAAATACTTTGAAATATTGTTCGATCTCGCGACAATCCTCGGCAGCCTACTGATTTGGGGATTCTTCTTACCTTCTTGCACTATGATTAATCCCGTTTGTCTTGTAGTCTTTGATGACCTCCCTTGGCATTGCCATTCCGATCTGTTGAATCATCGTGTGCGCGAGTGCACGCAATCATCAGTTGATCCCTATGAATCCATTCTTCTAGCTCAGACGTCATTCCGGACATGAGCTGGTTCTTGGTAAATCAAACCTTAATTGATTAACCGTCAAGCTTCTATTCAACTTATTCATGTTTGATCGATGTATCTGAATCTGATACACCGACATGGAAGTCATAATTCGTTTGTACTCCAACATCGAATTATTCCGATGCTTTTATATCCAATGCTTTGGAATTCTTTCTTCATATGGTTGAGTACCGATACTCGTCCCAGACTCTCTGTTCGCCGCCAGACCTTTTTGGTGGATTACTACTCTAACAGCCCATGTGCAATAATTATAAACCACCATGAGATTATACTTTGTCTGTTGACTTTGTAACTTGGCATGGTGCTAAAGGTTGTAATTTCATGTGGTGATTTAAATTTGCATTGGGATTGGAGCCATCTGGTTTGGTTGAGTTGGATTTCAAAATGGTTCAAGAAGGGTGTTGGGGGAATTTTCTTTGTTGCATGCTTGCTCTCCTTGACCCCAAACTTGGCCTAGCCATTTCTTTTGTTATGGCAAGGGTTTTAAAATCCTCAAATTATTTTTGCCATCATCAAAAATATGGGCTCTAGTTCAAAGTGATTTTGAATTCAAAATGAGCTCACACTTTTTTTGTTGCCAAAAATTCCCAAACCATTTTTGGAAATTGAGGAATATTACAAGGAACATTTTACATATTTTTATGCATTTTTAGGCCTTGTAATTAATCCTGGAAAACTCCTTTTCCTTTTTGTTTATCCCTAAATGGAAAGTCTTCGGCAGCGGGCGTTTTCTCTTTTCCCTCCGGATTCCTGTTGCAGGCCCGGCCCGTCTGGCCTTTCCTGACGTCCTGGACGGAAGCCCACCCGCGAAGGGGTACGTAGGGGCCTCTCCTCACCGTTGGATAGATCCAACGGCTGGGACAGGGCGCCTTTCCACCGTGGCCAGGTCCCCGCCGGCGAGTTCCTCTCACAGCTCCGGCCACGTCGCCCAGAGCTTTCCATCGTGGCTGGAGAGGAGGGGTATTTAGGCCGCCGCAACCCCCGCAGAAACCCTAGCCCTGCTCCCTCGCAGTCATCTTCCCCCGCGGCACCGTCGCGAGAGCAGGGGCTCCCCTGTTCCCGCCGAGAAGCCGCTCCGGTGAGCAATTCCGCCGACCCCGCTCCACGCCTTCACCTTGTGCTCGTCCAGAGGCATGCGAGACCTCATCCTTCCCGTTCCCCTCCATGCAGGATCGTGCAGGAGGCCGCCGCCAAGCTCTCGACGAAAAGGCCCGCCGCGGCGACGTCTTCATCGCCGACGACGACCTGGTCGCCATCTCCTCCCACGGCAGCTCAGGGGCGTCCACAGCCATCCCTAGGTGAGCTGCAGACCACCCCTGCTCCTCTGTCTCCTGCGCGTATAGCTTCTCACCGTAGGGCCGTGTCTCTGTCCGCTTGAGCTCGTCGCCGGTGGCTTGGGTATGTTGTCTGTGCCGTGTCGCGTCGGGTTCTCCAGTACACGCGCTCTGGGGTCGCGCAGAGCACGCGTGTGGCGCGCAAGGCCTCACCTTTTGTACACAGCGTGAGTTGCATCGCCGTTGTCTGAAGTTGCGCCGTCAGCTGCAGTGCGCCGCCGTGAGTTCACCTGAAGTTTCCGTCGCCGTCTTGGAGTTAGGGTTCAGATCCGGTGCGTTGGGATTGAAGCTAGATGTTCCCCCTCGCGTTTGCGCACCGTAGCATAGCATGGTTCGGCCGGAGTTCCACGCTAGGCTCACCGGAGTTCCGCCGGATGCGCAGTATCTCTGAATCAACAGGAGCAGGTCACCTCCCCTCTGTTCCCGCGTTGCTGCCGTCGTGCAGAGGGGGTCTCAGTAGCCGATCAGGAGGGCTAGACGTAGAAGGAAGTGCCCTCTTGGATTCCCACAGCTGGGCTCGCCGGATGTCGACCGGAGCACCACGGGAGCCTCGCCGGAAGTTGGGTCCGTAGCGGGTTCAGTGCGGGAGTTCTTCTCCTTCAGAGTAACACGGGATTCAGAGAAGTGAGGGGAGCTGCGCACTTGGGCCGTGGAGAAGCAGTGGGCCTCGGCCTTTTTTTTTCTTTTTTTTCTGTTTTTCCCGCGCTGCGGAAGGGGCTCGGTCCAGTTGGGCCGTGGAGCGAAGTTGGGCCCCGAGCGCTCGAGGATGGCCCATGCGGCCAAGTCCTCTCCTTTTCTTTTTTCTTTTATTTTCTTTTCTGGTTTAAATTCAAATTTGAATTTGAATTCAAATTCAAATCTGAATTTGGTCATCTTTGCAGCCAGGGGCATCCCATATATGAATTTGGGGTAGCTTGAGCTACTGATCATCATGGTGATGTGTATTTTTGTATTTGGCCCCTCTATTAATTAGAGCTTGGTCATTATGCAAATTAACCCCTGTAAAATCTTTGAATTTTGTCAAGTTTGTTAAAAATTTAAATTGCCCATGCCATATATGGATTTTGGGTAATTTTTCACAAGGAGTTGCATGGCGATGATGATTTGATCATCTGAGCCTTTTTCAAAATTCATATGGTGCAATTATGCACTCTGCCCCCTGAACTTCTGTTAAATTTGCAAGTGCCCTTGCAAATTCAAATTGAGACATATCATATATGTTTTTGGGGTGTTTTTCTGCAAGGATTTCAGCAGTGATGTTTTCATGATTTTGTGCAACATATGAATTCAAGGTGTGGTCACCTGATCCAAGATCATCAGATCTTTCTGCTTGCAACATTTCAACTTCAGTGCGTTTGAAATGTTGATCACTTGATCTCTTCAATCTTGTTTCATGTCATCTTCTTCTTCAGTTCAGCCATAACATATTGTCATATGTAATGTGGCTGGGTTCCAACTGTTGTTGCACCTTTCTATGTGTCAATTTCACCGACACTACTCCGTCTCCGGAATCATTGTATTACTTTCATGTTATCTAATCTCTTGTAATGCCTTGTTGTTCATGTCATGCTATCATGCTACTTACACCTAAATTAAGGCTTAGACCAAAGCCATTGCAATGTAAATAAATGCATGTGAAAGTGATGACTTGTCGTCATCACCTTCATTTAAATTTGACTAGACAGGGTCATATCATGTAAATAAAACTTGAACATGCCATCCTTGTTTGAGTTTGCATCATTTGCTTACTTGTGTGTTTTCCTTGTCGATATCTTACGTTAGCACCCGAGACTGACGAGGAGACTTACGTGGAGCTGTCCGACATCGAGCACGAGGGTACAGTGGGTGCTACTTCGACTACCTTGCAAGGCAAGGGGGAGATCTGTGTCATTACTTTATAACTTTCTGCTCATGCCTAGCTGTAGATCTAGAACGTTATTGCTTGATCCTATCTACCTTATATGCCATGTTTAAACCCATACAGCCATGATCCCCACATCCCAGCAAACCATTGTACTGCTAGGTTACCACTGCTCAGCCATTGCTTAGTATGGATAGAAAACTTGCTGCTTACCCTATATGTTTATGGTTGGGATATCAGGCTATAAAAGAAGTTGGTTGATATTTATTATTGTTAAATGATGTTAATTTATATTTGACGAAAGGTGGAAGGCTGGACTATTCCCGTCTGGTGCGTTGTTCCATTTGAGTCACCTAGGACCCGAGTTCCGGGTATTGTGTTTCTTGACGAGCGTGCCTAATCGTGTGTGGGGTTTTATGGGACCCCCTTGTCTTACCTACCTAGCTTCGTACAATTCTAGTGGTGGCCCGAGCTGATTTACATTTGCTACTGCGTGTGTGTTGGTAGGTACCCCAGCTGTTTTCGAAACAACCCGGGCCAGCGGAGACATGGTTTTTCTCGTTGGTCCACAATTGGCGAGCTAGGGGTCCCCTGAATATTCAGGTGTGACTTACCGACCTTAGCCAGACGGTAGAGACCGATTCGAGAGCGTGGCCAGCTTTTGAGTTGGGTGTCGACTCACTGGGGGCCACCCGGAGTTGTGTGTTGTTAGTTAGAGGGACTCTGACGTTCCGGAGTTTCAGGCGCTTACCTAGCCAAGTGGAAACCGGGCGTACATGCGATGTCTATAATGGACAGTTGGTACACCCCTGCAGGGTAAATCTTTTTGAAAAGCCGTGTCCGCGGTTATGGACTACTTGAGACCTACTCCTTGTTCATAGAATAACATCAATGATAATCATACTATAAAAATTTGACAAACCGTGTGCGTGCCTTGGTTGTCTTTCTTCGTCCAGGGGGACCGAGAGAGAAACGAGGTTGTGTTATGTTTGCGTAAGTAGGTGGATAGCCGACCCATGACACGTTGTCAACGTAAATTCTTGGATCTCATCTTTATTCTGATAGAACGAGTAGCCACCATACATGCTAGTACGGCTGCAACCTGTCTATGTCCTTACCTTACCTGTAGCGTTAGTTGTTCCGTAATGACATGTTCTCACCCCCGTTTACATTTCTGTCTTTACCGCTTTGCCTGATCGGCCGCTGCAGTGGACTACTACCTCGACCCCAGCACCGGACGTTACTTCGTGGAGGTGCCACCGGAGGACGACGACGAGTACGAGTACCTTGACCAGTAGGATCTTATAGTTGGGTTCAGACGTTCCGTGGGTGGATATTTATGTGTAGCCCTCTCTAGGGCAATTTGGATCTTGACCGTACTCGGTCCCTACTATGCTTCCGCTTGATGTATTGATGTACGGATGAGATGTACTCTTGATGATGTTATACTATTAGACAGTGGCGTTGTATGCCCTGCTCTGTTTATCCTCTATATGTATTTCCTTTCTTATAGAGTTATGCTTATATACCTGTCGTCGAGAATCCGGCAGCGACACGAGTGCGAGTGTCGTGCGCCGGTGGCGTTTGATGCGCTTCTAACTCCGACCGGACGCGAAAGCGACTAGTTAGAGTTAGTACCGCATAAGGGGCCTTACAACTACCTTCCGTCCCCTTGTGTCCTAAATCATTGACGAGCTTCCCCTGTTACGTAATGCCTTTGGCGAATGGTATCATCTGGTCCGTGTCATCAGCCTTCTGCTTTCAAACTTGTATCTCTTGTTCCTATTGTTTGTCGTATAGATTCATAAAATGTCCCTATGGGTTGTATCTATGCTTCATCCACATGTGTGAACCCCGGAAACTTCTGCGGGTCATACTCTACTGGTGTTACGCCAGATAAATTTCCTACTCTACAACTTCATCGAAAGCGAGAAGTGATTGAAATGTTATGCATTAAAGAAGTAGGAGTCGACCCTGAACCTTTGTGCTCATGCCCATGGATACGATGTAGAACTGATCATGAAAGCTTCTCGTAAAAACAATTAACCCCTTGGTACAAATTCTTCTACACCTATGATCCTCCATTCTACCTCCGAGTATTACCTCCTGGTACCTCGAGGATATCATACCTTTGCACTACATCTAACGAATTTGATGGAACAATGCCTATCCCTGTCATAGCCATTTAATTGTTCTGGGTTGTCGACAACCGAGAACACCGCTTACCTTTTGCTCCACCACCCCTTTTGTTTGGTGATGTTGCTATTGGATTGCATTCTCTTGAAATCTCTCGGCATAAAGTGTCGTGGTCATCATCGACATTTTTGCCTCTACCAAGTGTTAATTTAATTCATGGTGAGAAATACCTGATAACCCACAACTGCAGGGGATCGAGATAGTCTTCGCGGGTACGATAACCCAATTTATATATTCGACTCAAGGGGAGCCAAAGAATATCCACAAGCTTTAACAGTGGATTTGTCAATTCCACCGCACCTGAGATACACTTACTTGCAACAAGATATTAATAGTAACTGCGATATGGAGGTGATGATAGCAACGGAAATAGTGGTGGTGAAACGGTAATAGTAAAATAGCAAAAGTAAACAACTAGTAACCAGCAGAATTAAAACACTGTAGGCTAGGGAGATGGATGGTTGGGCGCTGCATGGATAAGGCACATCATGTATTTAACTTGGGGCAAGGCACACAGAAAAGCAATGATAATCTAGGCATAAATCAAACATCAGGCATGTACCCCATAGGTAGTTGTACGTGTGATAACCCTCAACTGTAGGGGATCGAGATAGTGTTCACGGGCAAGATAACCCAATTTATTGATTCGACACTTGGGGACACAAAGAATACGTACATGCTTTGACAATTGAGTTGTCAATTCAACCGCACCTGAAATAAACACTTGCTTGCACAAAGGTATTAGTAGCAACTGTGATACGATGGTAGTAGTGGTGGTGATAATAGTGGTGATGGTGGTGGTGAAACATCAAAAGTAAAACAGCAAAAGTAAACAACTAGTAACCAGCAGGAAAGAAAACACTGTAGGCTAGGGAGATGGATGGTTGGGCGCTGCTTGGATGAGAACTAACATGTAATAGACTCTAACACGGGCAAGGCTCACAGAAAAGAAAGGATCATCTAGGAAAATATCAAACATCAGGCGTGTATCCCAGGGTAGGTGTACGTGCTTGCAATAAGAACTTTGCACAACATCTTTTGTCCTACCCTCCCGCTACATACAGGGACAAAAGGAACTTAGGGAGATAAAGGTACTCCTGTCAAAGAGCACCGGAACAAAGCATTAACACTTCATGGATACACGGAATCCTCAAATTATAGTACATGCCCTTTGGTGTCCCAAGCTGTCACCATTGGGATCGCCGGTTCCGGACTATAATAGGTGCATACAACTCATAGATAGCATCAATAACACCACAAACTCAAGAAACAAAAGGGTGATCAGATCTGAAATCATGGCACTCGGGCCCAAAGTGACAAGCATTAAGAGCAACAAGTTGTAACAAAGATGATAAACACCAAGTAGATGATAGGCAACATGCCCCCAACAATCTGATTGAACTATTACATGATATAACTCATCCAATCCCTACCATCCCCTTTGCATACAAAAGGGAATTACTCACACATGAGAGAGGAAGTCATGGAGGGGTGATGGAGAGGTGATGATGATGACGATGGCGATGATTTCCCCTCACCGGAGGCCAAAGCAGCCTCCAGATTAGCTCTCCCGGAGAAGAACAGAGGGTTGCGGCAGCTCCGCGACGTAGATTGGAAAAGCGACTTCTGTTCTGGGGTTTCTGCGTCGGGAGAATAAATAGGGCCAAAGTAGGGCACCGAGGGACGTGGGACCAGGCCAAGAGGGCAGGTGGCGCGGCCAGGGGCTGGGCCGCGCCAGGCACCCTCCTGGCTGCCCTGTGGCCCCCCTTTGGACTTCCGGAAGCTTCCGGAACACTGATTTTTTATATATATTTTTGGAATTTTTTCAGCGTACCTAAATATCCAGAAACCTGCACAAAAGAAAACAGCATTGGTAGCTCTGCTGAAAACAGCGTCAGTCCAGGTTAGTTTCATTCAAATCATGCAAGAATGAAGCCAAAACAATAGCAAAAGTGTTTGGAAAAGTAGATACGTTTGAGACGTATCAACTCCCTCAAGCTTAGCTATTGCTTGTCCTCAAGCAATTCAGTTCAACGAACTGGACGCTCAAAAAAATCTTTGACAAACTCTTTTGCTTCATTAGATGTATATAAGCATGCACTACGAAAGAGTTTAGCAAGTTTTGACACCATGCTACAAGGACAATGCACGAAGAAATCCTTCTTTCATGTAACCAGTCACAAACAGACAAAAAGTAAATAATATGCTTCTGAAAATCAATTCAAGATCACAATGCACATAGCATGAACATACTAGGGTGGTATCTCGCTAGCCTCCATGAGTGAAGAAAAACATAAATGCAGAAACTCCTCTCGATTTTTAAAGGAGACTAGAACTCAGAACTCAAAGTAAGAAACATCACAAGCATGCAGAAGACAATGTGATACTTTGGGACAATTTATGTTTCACTAAGAATGACAATTATGCTCTCATAGTTGGTGCTTTGGAGAAAGGAAGGTGGAGAATCTCGAACCGTGGCTTTTGATGGCAAGGTTGAAAACCCGTGAAAGGAAGCAAAGACTAAACATGTGCCAGAGCTCTTGGTTTTGAAAATAGAGATAAAACTCTTTTGAGAAGTGCAACTTTCCAGTCAACGGTGAACATAAAGGTCTCTCAATATATCCCATGCCAACCATATTAATGCCTTTTGCTTACACATGTTCCCTTATCCATAAATCCTTTGATGGTCTACAGAACCTTTTATTTTGCCTCAAGGATGGAAGGAGGGTATCGTTCCATCTATCATAAGAAGCATTTGGTCCATTTCATTCCATCATCAAGTATGGGGGATGTATAATTCTCATTTTTTTATTGACTAGTTAAAACTTCCGTCAAAATATTGTTGGCATGGTAGATACTGATTTTCCCTCACTGCACCATGAGCTTGTACGGTTGCAAAAGGGAAGCTTTTGAATAAATTTCGAGATGGCACAAGAAAGTCTAAGTTAGGAGTGGCCGGTAAATACCACATATAGGTAGGTATGGTGGACTCAAATGGAACAACTGGGTTTAGAAAGGTGATTGTGGAAGCACAAGAAGAATTCCGCTTGGTGCTGGAGGAAGGCTAGCAAAAGACGGGGAAGCGACCAACCAGAGAGCATAACGGTCATAATCATGCAGAGCGACAAAGCAACATTGAATCGGGCATGAAAGTGATACAGCTCTCTGAAGTAAAAAGATCATCAAGGAAGAACAGACTTTATAGTCTTAACATGCGTGAACATGTGCCAAGTCAATCCAAGAATACCCCGGAGGGAAATACCACTTCAATATGCCACACCATGAACAATGCAATGCATGTCAATCATTTCAAGCAACACATTATAAACTCTAGCTATTTGAGACTAACCACAAAGAAAGCATGAACTATTGGGAAAGCATTGTAAACATAGCACTATGTCGCTACAAGATGGTCTCTAATCATAAGTACATGCATATGTACAAAAGTAGAAGCAAAAAGAGTTCATACCGGCTTTCCTTGTTGCATCCCTTCCGTCGATCTTCGTCATTACTACCTTGTCACTTGCACGATCGAGCGTAGGAAATTATAATCATCACGGATTCGAGCTGAACTCTGAAACAAAGCAAACTAAATGTCGGGACCCGGAATATGCGTATGTAATTCCAGTCATAACTCAATCATATGGAGAGACGAGAGCCGTACCCACTTGTCTAAGCAGACAAGGACAAGCACAGAACACTCTCGGAAAGCATCGTTCGTGAGGGGCATCCCATCCAGGACGGATGATCAACTGAGATGGGTCCTCATCGCCCGCTCACAAGTATAAATGATTATGGGTGGTGAAATCCCATACTCATAGACAAGTCGCCTCAACCATATTATCGACTGAATTATAACACTTACATAAAAAGACTCCAGCCCGATCACTTAGTCGGGGTCTAGGGCGGGCTCGATGATATAACAAAGTGTGCACGTGACAGAGTCACGAGCAATCGCATCGCGATGCCCCAAGCTGCGCACATCTAAGGGCCACTTGGTGTATAAAACACCGCCAGCCAGATCACAACTAGGGTCTCGAAAACCCATACTAAGACAGGCATGTTATAACCATACACGCAGCACACATGTCTAGTATGAACAGCAGGTATCATCACATAACTCTACAAAGTACTTCTTTATTGGCTTACACATAGATTATACAAAGATCACATGTCTGTGATCAACATTACATCATACAACGGAAGCAAATTAGGTCTGAGTACAGACAAGTTTAACAAATGGCTTAGAGAAGCCTTGTAAACAAACATGCCCTTCCACGAGGGACCAGACTGCTGTCTGGAACTATACTAGCTTAGTCAACGTCGAGCTTCAGGAAGGTGACTCCATCAGGTCTGGGTTTCCATCTAAAACATAGAATAAGAAAACATGAGTACAAAGTCGTACTCAGCAAGAATTACATCATAACTATACTACTCATGCTCAAGTATCAAGGTAAAGGGAGGTGGGGTTTCATCATGCAGAAGTGCCAGCTTTGACTTGGCTAGTCCTGTACTACAAGTACCAGACTTGAGGTAAGAAACGTACACGAGTCCACTACCAAGTCTACAACCAATACACCACTATGGATACTTCCTTGACTTCCCCACGAGGAAGCACGCCATAGCACTCACGCTTATCTTGCGAGTTTTAGAGTATCCATTCAAGTTGTCTAATAATCAAGCACAGTTTTCCAAGTAGTCCATGACCACGGACGCGGCTATTCGATCAGTTTTGTTAACCCTGCAGGGGTGTACCGCTACACACACATGACCATCAGTTACCACCAGGTCTCGGCACCATTCAAGGGGTGTCGGCGAGGATGTTCACCAAAACACTTCGCCCACGGCTCCGTTCTAGTCCAAGGAGTCAACTGTCTGAGTTCCAAACCCAACTGGAGTTCCGGTCGAGCTTCCAGCCAGGACTCAAACCATGTAGGCACGACTGACAAGCCCACCTCGACGGATGGTTCTCCGCTTGGCAAGCCATGCTCTACAAGCCGTACCATTAATGCCACATTTCATTTCCTTTATCTTTCTATGCATATGCCGAATGGAAAACCTGAACTAGGTGTGACTCCTGGACTTGGATCGGGGTGAGTTACTAGGTCGAGAGGGGTCAGTGAGCCCAATGTGTGGTTGTACTCTTTGTCTCGGATTACCATACAAGAACTCGGGCTTAAGGCGATGTTCAACGAGACAACCCACTGTGTACTCCTACACAGCCTCTCATCGTTCACCTTGTATTAGGGTAGATTCACCAACACAGTTTCACTTTCATCAACACCATGTTCACTATCATCCCGACTCACATCAAAAGAAACCTCATTGTAACACTAAGCATGCAATAAGCTGTAACAGTTGCAAGGGCCTCATGATATCAATCAACTCCTATGTCAGCTGGGATTGTGGTTTGCTTACTACTGTGACAAGATGATAGGTCATGCATCGGATATGGGTTCAACTATGCGGTAGAATCGATAACAAGGTGATCTCCTAAACATGCATAATCGAGACTGAGAGGGAATTGGGATTTTATAGACATGATCAATGGGGTTAGCTTGCCTTGCTGACGATACACGGGTCTTAACGGTGGTCTTCTTCTTCGGGGGTGATCACCGTCTCGGAGGCACTATTACCGTCACAAACATCAACAAAGGGGGACAAAAATAAAGTACAATGCTCAAGCACATGTTAATGTTGTGACATGAGGTATAGGGTACTGGTTTGTGGCACATTCCATTTAATTGAAGTGTATTGCAAAGAATTTGATCAAACTTCAAATTCAAATTCAAATTATGCCATATGCATGTTTGCTACTGTTCACCCATTTTAAAATGGTCAAACATAGAAACAAGTTGCATATTCATAATCCTTGCATTTTTCTGATAATTTTAGACATATTATTTTCCCTATTTGGAGTTATGGTTAATTAATTATGACTTTCTAAAGTTTATATGATTTTTTGCAATTTCTGTAATTTCTCTGGAATTATTTTATTTCTGGAAAAAGGTTTATTGCATCAGCCCCACATCATCATGATGTTAGGGGGGGCTGACCTGTGGGCCACCCATGTCAGTGGGAGAGGGGTTTAAACCCTGTTAGTTTAACTAACAGAGGGGGTTAGGGGGGTCTAGGGCCCACTTGTCATAGGGCTTAGGGTTAGCTTAGTGGGTAATTAGCCAGGGGTTAGGGTTTAATGGCGGAGCTCGCCGAAAAGTGGCCGGAGCTTCGCCGGAGTTACGAATTTGGGCACGGGAGGGGGTTTGGCTGGTATGTACGTGCTCCTCACGGGCTTCCGCGCGCGATGGGGTAGGAGGGGGTCAAGAACGCGCTCTGTGGCGCAGGCTACTTCAATGTAGGCGGCGGCCGGAGCCACTGGATCGACAAGCTCGTCGTCCAGGGCACGAGAAGAGCAACGGAGAGGGGGAAGCGGACCAGCTGCTCACACTGAACTCGAAGACGAACACATCGTGGCCGGGGAGGGGCTGTCCGGTGAGGAATTCCTCGCCGGAGGTCCGCGGCGGCCATAGCTGCTCGGTGAAGGGGGCGTCCTCTCTGGCGTCCTTGGGCTCGATTCGATGGCGCGGGGAGACGAAGAACTCTGCTGTAGAGCTTCTGGACACGGCGGTTCGTCGAGGGAAGCACGGTCGCCACGCAGGCGCACGACGGTGGCCGACAATGAGCTTCGGGTGCGCGCTGAAACGAGAGGGGGAAGAAGGGGAAGACGTCTCTAGGAGGGGGAAACGGCAGGGGGCGTCCAGGAGGGCTTCCAGGCGCGTCTATGACGTAGGGGAGCAAGCTGCTGCGTGGCCGGCGTCGAGGGATGCTCGCCACGCAGTGGCGAGCTCGGCTGGCCTGGAGGAAGACGACGCTGCCCCTGGTGGGCTGGGCTGGGATTCTTTTTCTTTTTTCTTTTGATTTTATTTTCTGTTTTCTTTTTCTTCTATTTGTTTTGCTCTAAAATAATTAGCAGAGCATTTTTATTAAATGCCCAATTATTTTTATAAATCCTAGCTAGTCACTTTAGGATTTGGGCATTTTTGAAATTCAATACATTTGAATTTCAATTCAAATAAGGGTCAAATTTAATTTCCAAGGCACATTTTGAATTTTAGAAAATTCCATAGGAATGGGAATGAACCCAAACCACTTTTGAAATGATCACCATCATTTATAGGAATTTTCCAAAGGTTCAAATGATTTTTGGAAAAGAGTTTTATCTGGCCATTTATTTAACTTCTCAGGGCTTTTCTTTTCCCCATTTTTGAATTTCTTTTGAAATTTTCACATGATGCAAAGAGCACTTGAACCCTAGCACATACCTAAACTTGGGTTGTGACAACTCGCCCCCACTCAAAAGAATCTCGTCCCGAGATTCAGAAGTCGTCAGGAGGAAGGTGGGGTACTCGGCACGGAGGCGGTCTTCTCTTTCCCATGTGGCTTCTTTCACGGAGTGATGTGACCATTGCACTTTGAGAAACTTGATCTTCTGACGACGAGTGACACGCTCTGCGGAATCAAGAATACGAACGGGGTATTCTCGATAAGAAAGGTCATCTTGGAGATCAAGCGTTTCATGGTCGACTTCGCGGATGGGGTCCTTGAAGCAACGCCTGAGTTGTGACACATGGAATACATCATGTACTCGGGAAAGGTGCGGGGGTAGTTCAAGTTGGTAGGCAACTTCTCCACGTTTGGCAAGAATGCGGAAAGGGTACGATGTAACATGGGGCCAACTTGCCTTTGATACCGAAGCGTTGGGTACCCTTCAGAGGAGTAACCCGAAGGTAACCTTCTCATCCATATTGTAGCTTTCTTGCCTATGATGACGATCATAGTAGCTTTTCTGACGAGACTGTGCGGCTTTCAATCGATCACGAACAATGCGAACTTGCTCTTCTGCTTCCTTGATCAAATCCGGTCCAAAGAGTTGTCTTTCACCGGTTTCTGGCCAGTTTAGGGGTGTTCGACATCGTCGTCCATAGAGGAGATCAAAAGGAGACATGTTCAGACTAGATTGGAAACTATTGTGATAAGCAAATTCGGCAAATGGAAGAGATTTCTCCCAATTCTTTCCGAAAGAGATAACACAAGCTATGAGCATGTCTTCCAAGATTTGATTAACCCTTTCAACTTGACCGCTAGACTGAGGATGGAAAGTTGTACTAAAGGATAGATGAGTTCCCATAGCATTCTGAAAGCTTCCCCAGAATCTAGAGGTGAAAAGGCTACCACGATCTGAATTGATTTCCAAAGGAACACCGTGAAGAGACACAATTCTAGAGACGTACAAGTCCGCTAACTGGCTAGCAGTTATAGACTCACGAACAGTAAGGAAGTGAGCAACTTTGGAAAGCCTATCTATGACAATGAAGATGACATCATTTACTTTCTGGGTTTTTGGAAAGCCGGTGATGAAGTCCATACTAACTTTGTCCCATTTCCACTCGGGATTAGGCAAAGGTTGAAGTGTGCCAGCAGGTCTTTGATGTTCGGCCTTAATGCGACGACAAACATCACATTCGGCAAGATATCGAGCAATGTCTCTCTTCATCCTAGTCCATAAAAATCTCTGGCATAGATCTCGGTACATTGTTGTGCTACCGGGATGAATTGAGAGGGGAGTGTCATGAGCTTCCTTAAGGATGAGTTGTCTTAGATCCCTATTCTTAGGTACTAGCAAACGATTTTCAAAGAATACCGTTACTTTGCTATCTGTGGAGAAACATTTAGCAACTCCGCTAGCAATGTTCTCCTTGATCTGGCGAACACCTCATGCACGCCTTTGGGCAACTATGATTTGATCCTCAAGTGTTGGTTTCGCCACCAAGTTGAAAAGAGATACACGAGGAACAATATCGAGATTGAGCTTTCGAAATTCCTCATGAAGAAGTGGTTGATACTGTTGTAACATGAGGTTGTTACAATACGACTTACGACTTAGTGCATCAGCCATGACATTGGCTTTGCCTGGGGTGTAAGAAATTCCTAAGTCATAATCTTTTATCAACTCTATCCAGCGTCTTTACCTGAGATTAAGATCTAGCTGGGTGAATATATATTTGAGGCTTTGGTGGTCGGAATAGATCTCACAATGATTACCAAGGAGGTAATGTCGCCAAGTTGTCAGGGCATGAACTACGGCAGCGAGTTCAAGATTATGGGTAGGATAGTTCTCTTCATGTGGACGCAACTGGCATGAAGCATAAGCTACCACATGTCTATCTTGCATAAGTATGCATCCTAACCCTTGCCGTGAGGCGTCACAAAAGATCTCGAAATCCCTTTTGGTGTCTGGAGGCGCAAGTACGGGTGCAGAAGTCAATCTTCTTTTTAGCTCTTGAAAGCTTTTCTCGCACTTGGGAGTCCATTCGAATTTCTTATCTTTCTTGAGGAGTTCAGTCAGAGGCTTTGCAACTTTGGAGAAGTTCTCAACGAAGCGGCGGCAATAGCTTGCTAAGCCAAGAAAACTCCTAACTTGCTTAACCGATTCAGGTGGAGTCCAGTCAAGGACGGCCTCAAGTCTCTCAGAATTGACAGCAATGCCTTTTGCAGAATCACGTGGCCTAAGTAGGTCACTTCTGGTAGCCAAAATTCGCACTTAGAGAACTTGGCATATAGGCGATGCTCTCGAAGTTTCATCAGTACCAACCTAAGATGTTCTGCGTGCTCTTCTTCGTTCTTCGAGTAGATGAGGATGTCATCGAGGTAAACCACGACGAACTTGTCCAAATACTCCATGAAGATCGAGTTCATCATGCGCGAAAAAGTAGCAGGGGCATTGGTTAGACCGAAGGACATGACGGTGTACTCGTAAAGACCATAACGAGTAGTGAAAGCCGTCTTGGGAATGTCCTCGTTTCGGATCTTGGTTTGATGATAGACTAATCTGTAACACCCTCAGTGTTATGGAACAGTAACTCTTTTGATAATGAAGATTACTGTTGCTAATCACTGATGTTAATCATGCTTTGATCACCTTGGATCAACTCAAACTAAAAATGCCTTTTGATGAATATTGAAAATAAGTGGAAATAAAACTTTGTTCAAAAATTGTGAAAGAAATTTTGTAAAATCCCTAAAAATCAGTGGATCACATCCATATCGTTTTGGGGATTTATTAAGCAATAAAATAAATCCAACAATTCAAACAGTAGCCAAACTAGTGGGATTTAATGCCTTTTAAATAAAACAAAAATGCGAAAGAGTTTATAAAAGTCTAATTCTTTTTGTGGCACTTCTGTATGGTGCTGCAATATTATTGGAGCAAGTTTCACTGTTGACAAAAATCTAATCCTAGCTATACAAAATACAAACAGAAAAGAAAATACAAAAAATAATAAAAGCAAAATGAAGCCCATACCCCCTGCTCCCCTTGGGCCCAGCCCAACTAAACAACCCACTCCGGCCCAACCCCACTCGTCCCCTACCCCCGCACTGCTCACCATCTCGTGGCGTGCATCCACGCTGGCCACGGCACCGGCTGCCGCCGTGGAAGGCATCGGGCGATCGCCACCGTCGTTAAGGTCCCCAGGTTCCCCAGGATGCAACCCTAGCGCCCCCCTTCCCCGTAGATCTCGATCCCGTTGAGCCTCCCCTCTCCCTCGTCGTCTCTCACCTCGGGCCCGAGCCCATCGTCGTCGTCACGCACCCGCGCGGTTGCCGTCCTCCACAGCTTGCCCCGCCTTGTCCATCAGTTGTGTCATCGTCGTCCACCTCACCTTGCAGAAGGAATCGGGCCGGGGGAATCTGCTGCGAGTGCATCGTCGATGTTCCCGTTCTGCATCCGCCGCCGTCGCGAAGCAATTCCGGCCACCCCGACTCCCCATCGAACCCATTGCCACCTGTTGTGTGATCCCGGTGAGCGCACGGTCCTCCCCGACCTCTCCCCTCTTCTCCCCATGCCCCATAGCGCCGCCGCCATCTAGCAGTGCCCCGGCCGCCGCCATGGCCGCGAGCACCGCGGTCCCGATGCACCTCAGCTCGCGCTTGTGACACCCACAGGCTCCTGGTGTTCCACTGCACCCGCCCCGCTAGTTCACGCTTACGGAGGAGCACTCGGGCCGCGATTCCGACGAGGCTCAAAAACAGCCGCCGCCCGGACTCGTCGACGGCGTTGATTCCGGTGGCCCCTGGGTCCAGCTCCACCCCCAATCAAAGCGGGACGATTCGCTTGTTCGAATGAGACCCGCCACGCGTGCTCTGGTGGATGGTGGCCAGCGCAAGCTCGAGCCCGCCGTCGTTCGTCGTCGTCGGTGATCACCGGAGTAACTGCCAGGTGGGCCCGCTGGATTAGTCACTAACCCACCCACCCCCACTGACACTTACATGCGGGCCACCCCCTCTGTTAATTATCCAGGGATTAAAACAAATAAAAACTATTAGAGAATAAACCCCCCTTGTGAGTATGACATATGGGACCTAGGCCTTTTAAAATTAATTAAACTTTTAATTAAAAAAATGTGTCAATGACACCTGGGCCCCACTAGGTGTTTAAGTTTATTAAATCTGATTAATAGATAACAGTGTATGACATGTGGCCCCCACTGGGTTTTATTTAAATTAAAATGATTTTATTAGTAATGTGAGTATGACATGTGGGTCCAGGGTAATTTAAATTAATAAAAATGTTTTATTTGACTGTGAGGCTGACATGTGGGTCCCATATGTCAGTTTGACCAGTCAACTGCTTGTGGATAAGGTTGGAATTTTATTAATAAAAGAAAATCCAGAATTTGATTTAAAATGATTTAAACTTTGAATTTGAATATCTTTTAAACCGTAAGTAAGATTCAAAAACTTTATACATGAAAATTGATCAGAAAAATATAAGGAATACGGATACGCTATCCGTATGTTTAACCCACCCCCAAACACACCGATCATCGACATTCCCCCCTCCGGGCTGTCTGTCGATAATTCCCGGTGCCGGGAAAAACCTGCCGGATGAATTTATTCCGAACACGAAAGTTGTCCGGAATGGTTCAACTAACACGGATACACCCCTATTATCTTTGTCGGATGTCCACGACACCTCCGGCATGATACCTTCCCCCTTCGGTCGCCCTGTCCGGTAATCACCCGGAGCCGATAGTTCATCCCCGGATGGATTCCTGCTCCGAGCAACGTGCATTGCACTGCGTTAGGACACCGTTAACTTTGCATATGTCATGCCATGTATTTGTTTGCTATGATTGCTTTGTATTTACTGTGTTTATCCCCTTTATTCTTTGGTAGACCCCGCTGCTACCGCCGACTACACCGCTGCCGAGTATGACTACGTCGTCGACGACCCTGCCCCTACCGTCGAGCTTCCAGGCAAGCAGAGCCATTCTCTTCCCCAGATATCGCCTATCTTTCCATACATTTCTTGCACTAGGCATTGTTACTGCTGCTGCTACGATTACAATCCTATTCAACTGCATAGCATGTTTTTGTCGCCCCCTGATGTACCTTTCCTTTATCCTATGCTGCCTATTATTACTTATGCATTATTCAGCAGTGAGCCCTGCGCATTGTTAGCTAGGATTAGTTAGCAGGCCGTGACCACTCAGGGGAGTGAACACGGATACAATATATACAACTGTACAGGTACGGTACAATGCAGACACCGCCTAAGGCCCCCTAGCTCGGCTCTGCCGAGTCACCCTCAAGTGTGAGCTATCAAGGAGTAATCCTTGTACTCCACTCGTTGATGACTCTGTATAGCCGCTCTAGGTACCTGAGCAACGGTTGTCCTTAAAGGTAAGAAAGTCAGGCGACCCAACGGTGCCCGCGAGAGGTATATTGTCGGGAACGACAGGGAGGGTACGACCGACGTTACTGGCGTGCTTGGCCCCTGCTCGTATCTCGCGAGAGTTACCAAACTACGAAAAGTCGAGCTCTACCAAGAGCAAACGCGAGACAAGGTAAGGAGACGATTCACCTTGTTGGTAACCACAGTGACTTGGTGGGACGACAGGGCAGGCACCGATGTACTGGTGGATCTGACTGCTGTCGTTGACCGCGGGTCGGTTAAGTCGAGGCAACGATAACGGTTGTCACGCAAGTTAATTAAAATGCTAAATGGTTCGGCGGATGTCTTGAGTAGCCTTTTGGCTTGTACACACTACCTACACGTGGGAAGAGGAGTGTGGGATCCCCTACATCGTAGTCTCGTTTGAGGGTCTTCAGACGTCAGCAGTACTGCGGGCTGATTGCCGGGAAGTGGTGTTGTCTTCTCTTGCTCGAGCGGTGTGTTTGTATTTGCTTTGATTTTGCTTCACCGGCCAGTCACGCACAGTGCAGGAGTACGTTCGGGTTAGGGTCCAAAGCCCGGCGTACATAGGATATAGTCCGGCGGATGACCTCTCTGTTGATTGCCGAAGGATGGGCTACTTTGTGACGGATAGCTTCGGTGGGGTGTTCCCTAACAAGTTGTACGCCACCCTGGAGATCCGAGCGTCGTAGAGTCACGCCAGTGCACCCCTGCAGGGAAGATTAATCTATTCGAATAGTCGTGTGCACGGTAACAGGACGCTTTATGCTGAAGCTGGATCTTACCACTAGAAACTATTAGTATTAAAACTGTATGGTTCCGGGTCTTCTTCCTCGCAGGGAGTCGAGGAAGGGAACTCGGAGGCATTATTATTATTAATTATTACAACTTACTATTATACAATGCTGCAGCAACTTCTGCTGCATTGTTATTACATTCAAGTTATTGAACTGTTGGCTGTTTCTCTTCTCATGATGCAAGACATCGTCGGAAGATGCTAGTCTTCGATAGGCCTAGCTTCTTATCCTTATTCTGATTTCTATCTTTCAGTCCACTATATACAACCTCCCCTTTCCATTTGATACAATGCATAATGCTTAGTAGAGGACGTAAGACTCGCGGGTATGCTAGATACTCACCTTTGCTTTATTTTCTCTTTTATGTTTTGCCTGATCGGCCGCTGCAGTCGACGTTGGAGTCCAGGAGTAGGAGTACCCCGGAGGCGGATACTACTACGTCGAGAACCCCGCTGACCAGGACCAGGAGTAGTTTCGGAGGCTCCCAGGATGGAGGCCTTGCCTTTTCGATGTGTATCTCTGATGTTATTTGTGCTAGCCTTCTTAAGGCAAAACTTGACTAACTACGTTTGTACTCAGATATTATGGTTTGTATAACTTATGTATTCGGGTCCACGCGACCCCCCTTTATTGTAACATATTGGTTTGTCCTTTTGTGTTTAGTGTTGTGCTGTGATATTCTCACCGTGGCACCCTAATCTCAGTCGTGTACCCTGCGTGTATGATTACTATACACGAATTGATTTTGGGGGCGTCACAAGTTGGTATCAGAGCCGACTGCCTGTAGGAAGCCACCCAACCACTACCTGGTCGAAGTTGAGTCTAGACTTTGAAAAACTATTTTTCTAACTTAATATTTGGCTTACGGGCCCACATCGATGTCACTACGTGCGATATCTATGGTATTAGGATCCTTTTCTTCTTACCTATGCTCTGGGAATCTGCTCTCTTATCCTTGCTGGTAAGTTTTACAAACTCTGACATTAGGATCACGTTCCCTTGATTCCATCCGGCGTTTTTGTGCTTCCCCATTGATTGAGTCGTGTCGCAGGAGTTCTACCCCAGGTCCCGGACCGCGGATCCCATTCTCATTTTGGGCAGGCCGCGCGTCCTCTGGCATTAACTCCTGTGGCCAACAGTTTTCTTGCGGCGTGATTGACATAGTGGAATCTATGTCGCGTCGTGTAATCCTTACCGCGGTATGCGCGCCGCCTAGTGAGTCCTTTTTCCTTAATTTCTACGATGTTACGCTGCCCGATTTTCGATTGATTCTATGTGTGGATGTGTATACCTTATATGACTACTCCTATATATTCGCGCCTCCTCTTTGTTGTCGCTTTACCTCTTACTCGTTTCCGGCATCTCGTTAAAATTCTCATCGCTAAAATACCCCTGTTAAATTCTAGCAGGATGGCTGGTCGTGGTGGTCATGGTCGTGGTCGTGGTGCCAATGATCCACCTCCGCCGCCGGACTACATGGCCGCGATGATGCAGCAGTTTCAGATGAACCAAGTGTTTATGCAAGGAGTCATAGATCAGCTCCAGAACCAGAATCAGAACCAGAACCAGCACCAGAACCAACCGCCTGTGGTTACCCTGAGGGATTTCATGCGTCTCAATCCCCCTCTCTTCCACCAACCTGAACAGCCGCTGGATGCCGATGATTGGCTTCGTGACATCACTCGACAGCTGGAATTCGCTAATGTGAGCGCTGCTGATTACGTCAACTTTGCGTCCTATTTCCTGCGTGGCCCCGCTGCTCAGTGGTGGGACACCTACAAGGGCTCGCTAGTTGAAGGGACTGTCATCACCTGGAATGACTTCAAGACTACCTTCCGTGCTCGTTATGTCCCCCAAGCGATTATGAACCGTATGAAGGCCGAGTTCCGCAACCTCGTTCAGGGCAACAAAACTGTCGAGGCATATCAGAGGGAATTCCTCCGCCTCTCCCGCTATGCTGCAAGTGACCTCCCAAATGATGCAAGTAGGCAAGAGAAGTTCCGTGATGGAGACCGCTCAGCTTAAGTTTGGTGGTTCGCTGAAGCGCCCCCGTGAGGCTGGCTCATCTTCGGGCACAGCACAGAAGCAACGCGTTTGGCTTCCACACAGTGTGTATCGTCCACCTGCCCCTGCACCAAGGCCGTCGTATGTTGCACCTCGTCTGCCTCCGCCCCCGCCGAGACAGCCGAAGACTGAGACTGCACCCCTCCGTCCTCAAGATGGCCTATGCTTCAAGTGCCATCAGCCAGGTCACTTTTCCAGAGACTGCCCCCAGCGACATAATCAACTGGTAGTTCGCCCTGCTGGCCGTGGAAATGGCCGTGGCAACAACAGGACCCCCAACTATAACACTGGGTCTTCTTCTCACACTCGCGGACATGCTTACAACATTAATATCTAAGAAGCTCAGGAGCAACCTGCTACCGTGATGGGTACCCTTCTTGTTAATTCAGTACATGCTACTGTTTTATTTGATTCAGGAGCATCGCATTCATTCATGTCAAAAGCATTTGCACTGTCGCATAACTTCATGGTAGAAAAGACGGATCCACCGATGGTTGTCCGCACTCCGATAGGCCATTGCCACACCTCCAAGATAGTGCCCAAAACCATCGTCGAAATTGAAGGAATTGAGTTCCTTGCTTCCCCCATCGTCCTGAAGTCTTCCACTATAGACCTCATTCTGGGCATGGATTGGTTGAAAGTCCACGATGCCGCACTATATTGTGGCACCAGTTCTGTCCAACTTTTTCACGCCTCTGGCGAGATTGTTAACCACACCGCCCGAATTACCCAAGATGCGGAAACACAGATATATATGATGAATGCTCTGAATATCTCTCCTGTTGACGGGATTGAGAACGTTCCAATCGTTCATGATTTTCCCGATGTCTTCCCAGAAGAACTCCCGGGAATACCCCCGATCCGAGAGGTGGAATTCGTCATCGACCTGAAGCCCGGCACCGTCCCTATTGCCAAGCGTCCCTATAAGATGCCACCTCACCACCTCCTTGAACTGAAGAAGGAGATCGACGAAGCACTTCACAAAGGATTCATTCGCCTAAGTTCCTCTTCTTGGGGAGCACCTTCGCTCTTTTTCAAGTAGAGTGATGGAACAAATCGTTTGGTCCAAGATTACCGACCCATCAACCAAGCCACCATCCAGAACAAATATCCGCTTCCCCGGATCAACGATATGTATGATCAACTTGCTGGATCCACGGTATTTTCGAAACTCGACTTGAGGTTGGGTTACCATCAGATCCGAGTCCGTGAAGAGGACATTCAGAAGACCGCTTTCATTACTCGCTATGGTTCATACGAGTACACTGTCATGTCCTTTGTCTTGATGAATGCTCCAGCCACTTTCTCCCGATTGATGAACTATATATTCATGGAATACCTCGACAAGTTTGTCGTGGTTTATCTGGATGATATCTTAATATACTCCAAGAATAAAGAGGAGCATGCTGAACATCTTCGTCTTATACTGGAAAAGCTTCGAGAACACAAACTCTACGCTAAGTATTCTTGTGAGTTCTGGCTTCCTGAAGTGACCTACCTTGGTCATGTGATTTCCAAGGATGGCATTGCCGTCAACCCAGAACGTATCCAGGCTATTCTTGACTGGACTCCTCCCAAGACTGTCAAGCAAGTCCGAAGTTTCCTCGGCCTTGCCAGCTATTGCCGCCGTTTCGTCGAGAACTTCTCCAAGATTGCCAGGCCTCTGACTAACCTGATTCACAAAGGCGTCAAGTTTGAGTGGACAGATAAATGTCAGGAAAGTTTCCAAGTCCTCAAGGACAAGCTCACTTCTCCCCCAGTGCTAGCTCTGCCTGATACTCAGAAGGACTTCGTGATATATTGCAACGCATCTCATCAAGGATTAGGCTGTGTCCTAATGCAAGAGCGCAAAGTGATTGCTTATGGCTCTCGTCAATTGCGTGCTCACGAAGATAAGTATCCAACACATGATCTTGAATTGGCAGCGGTAATTTATGCATTGAAGCTGTGGCGACATTATCTCGTCGGTAATCGTTGCGAGATCTACACCGACCACCAAAGTTTGAAGTACCTGTTTACTCAGCCCGACCTGAATCTCCGCCAGCAGAGATGGCTCGAGACAATAGCCGACTACAACATGGGAATTTCTTACACCCCTGGCAAAGCTAATGTGGTGGCTGATGCCCTCAGCCGCAAAGCCTACTGTAGTGAACTTGAAGTTCAAGTACAACAAGCACTTCTGTATGAAGAGATCCGCAAGCTGAACATCGAAATTGTTCCGCAGGGATACGTGAACTCCCTGGTGGTCAAACCAGACCTCGACACCCGCATCAAGACGGTACAACATTATGACTCTGACATTTGGAAGATTAAGCGGCGTGTCGCCAGTGGAGAGCCCTCATTCTTCACTATTGATGCAAATGATGATAATGCAGTGTACTTCAAGGGTCGTTTAGTGGTTCCGGTAGCCAAGGCAAACCTGAATTACGCCCCTGATGTCATGAAAGAAGCTCATGATACACCTTTGTCGATCCACCCTGGTAGTACCAAGATGTACCAAGACATTCGTCAGCGGTACTAGTGGTCGAACATGAAGCAAGGCATTGCTCGTTATGTTGAAGAGTGTGACGTTTGTCGTCGCGTCAAGGCAGAACATCAAAGACCTGCTAGAACTCTGCAACCACTTTCTATTCCTGAATGGAAGTGGGACAAGATCGAGATGGACTTCGTCACTGGTTTTCCCAGATCGCAGAAAGGCCACAATGCTATCTTTGTCGTCATCGACCGCTTCTCCAAGGTTGCCCACTTTCTGCCAGTCAAGGAGACGATCTCTGCTAGTCAGTTAGCAGACTTTTATGTTTCCAGAATTGTGTCCCTCCATGGTATTCCGTTGGAGATCAGTTCCGACCGAGGCAGTATTTTCACCTCAAGATTTTGGGATAGTTTCCAAGAAGCTATGGGCACTCACCTGAATTTCAGCACCGCTTATCACCCCCAGTCGCAAGGACAAGTCGAACGAGTTAATCAAGTGCTTGAAGATATGCTTCGAGCTTGTGTCATCTCATTCGGTAAGAAATGGGAGGAATCTCTTCCATTTGCTGAATTCTCGTACAACAATAGCTATCAGGCTAGTCTGAAGATGGCGCCCTTTGAAGTTCTCTATGGACGTAAGTGTTGAACCCCTCTGAATTGGTCAGAAACTGGGGAACGAACCCTCATTTGTCCGGACATTATTCAGCATGCCGAAGATCAGGTTCGCGTTATCCGTGAACATCTGAAAGCTGCTCAGTCTCGTCAGAAGAGCAACTATGAGCGCAAGCACAAGGAAATGCTCTATCAACCTGGCGAATATGCTTACCTCCGTGTCACCCCGATGCGAGGCACTCATCGTTTCGGAATCAAAGGCAAGTTAGCTCCTCGCTACATTGGACCGTTCCGTATCCTTTCCAGGAGTGGACCGGTGGCATACCGTTTGGAATTTCCGGCAAACCTCTCTCAAGTCCACGATGTTTTTCACGTGTCGAAACTCCGTCGCTGCTTCAAGGACCCTATTCGCGAAGTGGAACATGATATGATTGTGCTGCAACAAGACTTGACATATCAAGAACATCCGAGCCGCATTCTCGATCAGTCTGAACGCAAAATCCGCAAAAAGACCACCAAGTTCCTCAAAGTTCAGTGGTCGAATCATTCTGAAGATGAAGCCACTTGGGAACGCGAAGATCGTCTTCGTGAAGAATACCCCGATCTTTTCCCCTCTACCGCTTAGATTCTCGGGACGAGAATTCCTATAGTGGGGGGAGATTTGTAACACCCTCAGTGTTATGGAACAGTAACACTTTTGATAATGAAGATTACTGTTGCTAATCACTGATGTTAATCATGCTTTGATCACCTTGGATCAACTCAAACTAAAAATGCCTTTTGATGAATATTTAAAATAAGTGGAAATAAAACTTTGTTCAAAAATTGTGAAAGCAATTTTTTAAAATGTCTAAAAATCAGTGGATCACATCCATATGGTTTTGGGGATTTACTAAGCAATAAATAAATCCAACAATTCAAACAGTAGCCAAACCAGTGGGATTTAATGCCTTTTTAATAAAACAAAAATGCAAAAGATTTTATAAAAGTCTAATTCTTTTGGTGGCACTTCTGTATGGTGCTGCAATATTATTGGAGCAAGTTTCACTGTTGGCAAAAATCAAAACCTAGCTATACAAAATACAAACAGAAATGAAAATACAAAAAATAATAAAAGCAAAATGAAGCCCATACCCCCTGCTCCCCTTGGGCCTAGCCCAACTAACCAACCCACCCCGGCCCAACCCCACTCGTCCCCTACCCCCGCACTGCTCACCATGCCGTGGCGTGCATCCACGCTGGCCACGGCACCGGCTGCCGCCGTGGAAGGCATCGGGCGATCGCCGCCGTCGTTAAGGTCCCCAGGTTCCCCAGGATGGAACCCTAGCACCCCCCTTCCCCGTAGATCTTGATCCCGTCGAGCCTCCCCTCTCCTTCGTCGCCTCTCACCTCGGGCCCGAGCCCACCATCGCCGTCGTCGCGCAGCCGCGCGGCCGCCGTCCTCCACAGCTTGCCCCGCCTTGTCCATCAGCTGTGTCATCGTCGTCCACCTCACCTTGCAGAAGGAATCGGGCCGGGGGAATCTGCTGCGAGTGCATCGTCGACGTTCCCGTTCTGCATCCGCCACCGTCGCGAAGCAATTCCGGCCACCCCGACTCCCCATCGAACCCATAGCCACCTGCTGCGTGATCCCGGTGAGCGCACGGTCCTCCCCGACCTCTCCCCTCTTCTCCCCATGCCCCGTAGCACCACCGCCACCTAGCAGTGCCTCGGCCGCCGCCATGGCCGCGACCACCGCGGTCCCGATGCACCTCAGCTCGCGCTTGTGACACCCACGGGCTCCTGCTGTTCCACTGCACCAGCCCCGCTAGTTCACGCTCTCGGAGGAGCACTCGGGCCGCGATTCCGACGAGGCTCGAAAACAGCCACCGCCCGGACTCGTCGACGGCGTTGATTCCGGCGGCCACTGGGTCCAGCTCCACCCCCAATCGAAGCGGGACGATTCGCTCGTTCGAATGAGACCCCCCACGCGTGCTCTGGTGGACGGTGGCCAGCGCAAGCTCGAGCCCGCCGTCGTTCGTCGTCGTCGGCGATCACCGGAGTAACTGCCAGGTGGGCCCGCTGGATTAGTCACTAACTCACCCACCCCCACTGACACTTGAATGCGGGCCACCCCCTCTGTTAATTATCCAGGGATTAAAACAAATAAAATCTGTTATAGAATAACCCCCCCCTGTGAGTATGACATATGGGCCCTAGGCCTTTTAAAATTAATTAAACTTTTAATTAAACAAATGTGTCAATGAAACCTGGGCCCCACTAGGTGTTTAAGTTTATTAAATCTGATTAATAGATAACAAGGTATGACATGTCGCCCCCACTGGGTTTTATTTAAATTAAAATGATTTTATTAGTAATGTGAGTATGACATGTGGGTCCAGGGTAATTTAAATTAATAAAAATGTTTTATTTGACTGTGAGGCTGATATGTGGGTCCTATATGTCAGTTTGACCAGTCAACTAGTTGTGGATAAGGTTAGAATTTTATTAATAAAAGAAAATCCAAAATTTGATTTAAAATGATTTAAACTTTGAATTTGAATATCTTTTAAACCGTAAGTCAGATTCAAAAACTTTATACATGAAAATTGATCAGAAAAATATAATGAATACAGATACGCTATCCGTATGTTTACCCCACCCCCCTAACACACCGATCATCGACATTCCCCCCCTCCGGGCTGTTTGTCGATAATTCCGGGTGCCGGGAAAAACCTGCCGGATGAATTTATTCCGAACACGAAAGTTGTCCGGAATGGTTCAACTAACACGGATACACCCCCGTTATCTTTGTCGGATGTCCACGACACCTCCGGCATGATACCTTCCCCCTCCGGTCGCCCTGTCCGGTAATCACCCGGAGCCGGTAGTTCATCCCCGGATGGATTCCCGCTCCGAGCAACGTGCATTGCACTGCGTTAGGACACCGTTAACTTTGCATACGTCATGCCATGTATTTGTTTGATATGATTGCTTTGTATTTACTGTGTTTATCCCCTTTATTCTTCGGTAGACCCCGCTGCTACCGCCGACTACACCGCTGTCGAGTATGACTACGTCGTCGACGACCCTGCCCCTACCGTCGAGCTTCCAAGCAAGCAGAGCCATTCTCTTCCCCAGATATCGCCTATCTTTCCGTACATTTCTTGCACTAGGCATTGTTACTGCTGCTGCTACGAGTACAATCCTATTCAACTGCATAGCAGGCTTTTGTCGCCCCTTGATGTACCTTTCCTTTATCCTATGCTGCCTATTATTACTTATGCATTATTCAGCAGTGAGCCCTGCGCATTGTTAGCTAGGATTAGTTAGCGGGTCGTGACCACTCAGGGGAGTGAACACGGATACAATATATACAACTGCACAGGTACGGTACAATGCAGACACCGCCTAAGCCCCCCTAGCTCGGCTCTGCCGAGTCACCCTCAAGTGTGAGCTATCAAGGAGTAATCCTTGTACTCCACTCGTTGATGACTCTGTATGGACGCTCTAGGTACCTGAGCAACGGCTGTCCTTAAAGGTAAGAAAGTCGGGCGACCCAACGATGCCTGCGAGAGGTATATTGTCGGGAACGACAGGGAGGGTACGACCGACGTTACTGGCGTGCTTGGCTCTTGCTCGTATCTCGCGAGAGTTACCAAACTACGAAAAGTCGAGCTCTACCAAGAGAAAATGCGAGACAAGGTAAGGAGACGGTTCACCTTGTTGGTAACCGCAGTGACTTGGTGGGACGACAGGGCAGGCACCGATGTACTGGTGGATCTGACTGCTGTCATTGACCGCGGGTCGGTTAAGTCGAGGCAACGATAACGGTTGGCACGCAGGTTAATTAAAATGCTAAATGGTTCGGCGGATGTCTTGAGTAGCCTTTTGCCTTGTACGCACTACCTACACGTGGGACAAGGAGTGTGGGCTCCTCTGCATCGTAGTCTCGTTCGAGGGTCTTCAGACGTCAGCAGTACCACGGGCTGATTGCCGGGAAGTGGTGTTGTCTTCTCTTGCTCGAGCGGTGTTTGTATTTGCTTTGATTTTTCTTCACCGGCCAGTCACGCACCGTGCAGGAGTACGTTCGGATTAGGGTCCAAAGCCCGGCGTACATAGGATATAGTCCGGAGGATGATGTCTCTGTTGATTGCCGAAGGATGGGCTACTTTGTGTCGGATAGCTTTGGTGGGGTGTTCCTTAACAAGTTGTACGCCACCCTGGAGATCCGAGCGTCGTAGAGTCACGCCAGTGCACCCCTGCAGGGAAGATTAATCTATTCGAATAGCCATGTGCACGGTAACAGGACGCTTTATGCTGAAGCTGGATCTTACCACTAGAAACTATTACTATTGAAACTGTATGGTTCCGGGTCTTCTTCCTCGCAGGGAGTCGAGGAAGGGAACTCGGAGGCATTATTATTATTAATTATTACAACTTACTATTATACAATGCTGCAGCAACTTCTGCTGCATTGTTATTACATTCATGTTATTGAACTGTTGGTTGTTTCTCTTCTCATGATGCAAGACATCGTCGGAAGATGCTAGTCTTCGATAGGCCTAGCTTCTTATCCTTATTCTGATTTCTATCTTGCAGTCCACTATATACAGCCTCCCCTTTCCATTTGATACAATGCATAATGCTTAGTAGCGGACGTAAGACTCGCGGGTATGCTAGATACTCACCTTTGCTTTATTTCCCCTTTTAGGTTTTGCCTGATCGGCCGCTGCAGTCGACGTTGGAGTCCAGGAGCAGGAGTACCCCGGAGGAGGATACTACTACGTCAAGACCCCCTCTGACCAGGACCAGGAGTAGTTTCGGAGGCTCCCAGGCAGGAGGCCTTGCCTTTTCGATGTGTATCTCTGATGTTATTTGTGCTAGCCTTCTTATGGAAAAACTTGACTAACTATGTCTGTACTCAGATATTATGGTTTGTATAACTTATGTATTCGGGTCCGCGCGACCCCCCTTTATTATGACATATTGGTTTATCCTTTTGTGTTTAGTGTTGTGCTGTGATATTCTCACCGTGGCACCCTAATCTCAGTCGTGTACCCTGCATGTATGATTACTATACACGGATTGATTTTGGGGGCGTCACAAATCTCAAATCCATCTTGGAGAAGACAGAGGATCCAGCAAGTTGATCATAAAGATCATTGATCCTGGGCAGTGGGTACTTGTTCTTTATCGTCGCTAGATTTTGCGGGCGATAATCTACGCACATCCTTTTTGTTCCATCTTTCTTCGTTACAAACAGAACGGGGCAACCCCATGGCGATGAGCTAGGGCGGATGAAGCCTTTTTCCAACAAAGCTTCAAGTTGGATTTTAAAGTCAGGTAACTCACGTGGGGCCATTTTATATGGGCGTCTGGAAATTGGGGCGGTTCCTGGGGCAAGATCTACAATGAATTCTACACATCTGTCAGGAGGCATTCCTGGCAGTTCTTCAGGAAAGACATCCGGGAAGTCACGAACCACCGGAATATCTTCAAGGTCAGGAAGGGGAAGCACATTCAAAGTATGCATCTAGATTCTAGATCTTGGTGATGTGTAGTCAATTGTCTGGCCTGAAGGATGGGTAAGTCTAACTGACTTGGCTTTACAATCAAGAAAAGCATTCTATCTTGACAACCAATCCATTCCTAGGATGACATCAATGTCTGAAGACTTGAGGGCTATAAGAGAGGCAAGGAATACTAAAACCTCAATTGCAATTTGATTGCCATGGCTTACTGTATTAGTTTTCCACTTTGAACTAGGAGTTTGGATGATCATTGGGGAAAACATTTCTTCAAAAGCGAACTCATGCCGAAGTGCATAACTCTCCGACATGAATGAATGAGAAGCTCCTGGATCAAAAAGAACGGAGGCGGGAACATGATTGACTGGGAGCATACCAAGGATGACGTCAGAAGTAACAATAGCTTCCTCAACTGAGATTTGGTTCACAAAACCACCAACAGTGGCTAAGGACTTTGCTTGCAAGGAGTTGGAGGTTGATTTCTATGAAGACTTAGCTTTGGAAGACTTGGGTGGGGTGGCATCATGTCTTGGACGAGGATCAACTTTCACCTACAAGGAACATTTCCGTGCGATGTGGCCAGGCTGACCACACTTGTAGCAAATTCTGGTGTCAGGGGGTGGAGCAATGATGGTAGGCTCACTACCATAGCTGTTGGGATTCATGTTTGGTGGAGGAGGTTGAGGCACCATGTAGGATGGCCTTGCAATAAGGTGTGAAGGAATGGCACTGGTTGGAATCCATATCAGGAGTTTCTGAGGGGCCGAACTAGAAGATGGAGCAAACTCACGAGGATGCTTGCGAGACTCTTCGAACACCTCATTTCCATTCTCAGATCTGAAGGATCTATTGACTAAATCCTCATAGTTGACAAACTCATGAAGATTGAGATCATGACGAATAACAGGGCTAAGTCCCTTGCGGAACCTTGCTTGCTTCCTGGCATCAGTGGATATCTCCTCTTGGGCATAACGAGCAAGATGGTTGAACTCGGTCATATACTCGTGGGTGGACCTATCTCCATGAGTTAGATTGCAAAACTCTTCCTTCTTTCTTTCCATCATCGCATCCAGAATGTGGTACCCTCGGAAGGCATCACGGAATTGCTGCCAAGTCACTACGTGACCATCAGGTTGCATTGCAACATAGTTCTCCCACCATTCACCAGCAGCACCTTCCAAGAAGTATACCGCAAACATCACACGATCATTGGGAGCAACATGCGCCGTCTCAAGCTTACGCTCGAGGGAACGGAGCCAATCATCAGCTTCAAGAGGCTCGGAGGAACATCGAAAAATCGGTGGCTTGAGGAGGATGAAATCCTGAATGCTGACAACCACATTGCGCTGACGAGCGGTATTCTTCTCGATGAGCTCCAAAAGGCGTGTTTGATCACGTCGATTCCGTTCAGCTTCCATCATGATTTCCGCCGAAGAAGGCGGTGGAGGAGGATCATCATCACTTCGATTCTGATCACGGTCTCGATTGCGACGAACAACACTACGAGTTCCACCTGACATCCTGTGTGATAAAAATCAACAATCAGAACATGTTATACGATGGAATCAAAGATAAGAGGACAAGATTTTGGCGGAAAAGATTGTAATGCAACAAAAAAGACTTGAAAGGACCACGGGATTACTCGGGCAGCATAACGGCTACACCGGGATGGAAAATGAAACAACCTTGAAGAGATTGGACATAACTTCTTCAAGGAACTCAAAATACGGAGACTCTGGATGACCACAACAATCCTACGGCTACAAAGAAGCAATCAAAGAGATGTTCTAGTAAGATATAGATGAGCCTAGTCCTATCTTCCTGTAGAAAATATGAGGGTGACTCAGAACTCAGATCGATGAGGGTAAGGAGAAAAAGAAGCCTTACGTTGTTCCCTTTATACCCAAGTAACTATATAACTATAGAATGCTAGACTAGACTTCGACCAAGGGTTGAACAGTCCTACAAACAGTCCTGCTCTGATACCAAGTCTGTCGGGACCCGGAATATGGGTATATAATTCCAGTCATAACTCAATCATATGGAGAGCCGAGAGCCGTACCCACTTGTCTAAGCAGACAAGGCCAAGCACAGAACAATCTCGGAAAACATCGTTCGTGAGGGGCATCCCATCCAGGCCGGATGATCAACTGAGATGGGTCCTCATCGCCCGCTCACAAGTCTAAATGATTATGGGTGGTGAAATCCCATACTCATAGACAAGTCGCCTCAACCATATTATCGACTGAATTATAACACTTACATAAACAGACTCCAGCCCGATCACTTAGTCGGGGTCTAGGGTGGGCTCAATGATACAACAAAGTGTGCACGTGACAGAGTCACGATCAATCGCATCGCGATGCCCCAAGCTGCGCACATCTAAGGGCCACTTGGTGTATAAAAGACTGCCAGCCAGATCACAACTAAGGTCTCGAAAACCCATACTAAGACATGCATGTTATAACCATACACGCATCACACATGTCTAGTATGAACAGCAGGTATCATCACATAACTCTACAATGTACTTCTTTATTGACTTACACATAGAGTATACAAAGATCACATGTCTGTGATCAACATTACATCATACAATGGAAGCAAATTAGGTCTGAGTACAGACAAGTTTAACAAATAGCTTAGAGAAGCCTTGTAAACATACATGCCCTTCCACGAGGGACCAGACTGCTGTCTGGAACTATACTATTTTAGTCAACGTCGAGCTTCAGGAAGGTGACTCCATCGGGTCTGGGTTTCCATCTAAAACATAGAATAAGCAAACGTGAGTACAAAGTCGTACTCAGCAAAACTTACATAAGAACTATACTACTCATGCTCAAGTATCAAGGTAAAGGGAGGTGGGGTTTCATCATGCACAAGTGCCATCTTTGACTTGGCTAGTCCTGTACTACGAGTACCAGACTTGAGGTAAGAAACGTACACGAGTCCACTACCAAGTCTCCAACCAATACACCACTATTGATACTTCCTTGACTTCCCCACGAGGAAGCACGCCATAGCACTCACGCTTATCTTGCAAGTTTTATAGTATCCATTCAAGTTCTCTAATAATCAAGCACAGTATTCCAAGTAGTCCATGACCGCGGACGCGGCTATTCGAATAGTTTTTTAACCCTGCAGGGGTGTGCCACTACACACACATGACCATCAGTTAACACCAGGTCTCGACACCATTCAAGGGGTGTCGGCGAGGATGTTCACCACAACACTTCGCCCACAGCTCCGTTCTAGTCCAAGGAGTCAACTGCCAGGACTCAAACCATGTAGGCACGACTGAAAAGCCCACCTCGACGGATGGTTCTTCGCTTGGCAAGCCATGTTCTACAAGCCCTACCATGAATGCCACATTTCATTTCCTTTATCTTTCTATGCATATACCGAATGGAAAACCTGAACTATGTGTGACTCCTGGACTTGGATCGGGGTGAGTTACTAGGTCGAGAGGGGTCAGTGAGCCCAATGTGTGGTTGTACTCTTTGTCTCGGATTACCATACAAGAACTCGGGCTTAAGGCGGTGTTCAACGAGACAACCCACTGTGTACTCCTACACAGCCTCTCATCGTTCACCTTGTATTAGGGTAGATTCACCAACACAGTTTCACTTTCATCAACACCATGTTCACTATCATCCCGACTCACATCAAAAGCAACCTCATTGTAACACTAAGCATGCAATAAGCTATAACAGTTGCAGGGGCCTCATCATATCAATCAACTCCTATGTCAGCTAGGATTGTGGTTTGCTTACTACCGTGACAAGATGATAGGTCATGCATCAGATATGGGTTCAACTATGCGGTAGAATCGATAACAAGGTGATCTCATAAACATGCATAATCGAGACTGAGAGGGAATTGGGATTTTATAGACATGATCAATGGGGTTTTCTTGCCTTGCTGACGATACACGGGTCTTAACGGTGGTCTTCTTCTTCGGGGGTGATCACTGTCTCGGAGGCACTGTTATCGTCACAAATATCAACAAAGGGGAACACAAATAAAGTACAATGCTCAAGCACATGTTAATGTTGTGACATGAGGTATAGGGTACTGGTTTGTGGCACATTCCTTTTAATTGAAGTGTATTGCAAAGAATTTGCAAATTCAAACTTCAAATTCAAATTCAAATTATGCCATATTCATGTTTGCTACTTTTTACCCATTTTAAAATGTCAAACAAAGAAACAAGTTGCATATTCATAATCCTTGCATTTTTCTGATAATTTTAGACATATTATATGCCCTATTTGGAATTATGGTTAATTAATTATGAATTTCCAAAGTTTATATGATTTTTTGCAATTTCGGTAATTTCTCTGGAATTGTTTTATTTCTGGAAAAAGGTTTTTTGCATCAGCCCCACGTCATCATGACGTCAGGGGGGGCTGAGCTGTGGGCCACCCATGTCAGTGGGAGAGGGGTTTAAACCCTGTTAGTTTAACTAACAGTGGGGGTTAGGGGGGTCTAGGGCCCACTTGTCATAGGGCTTAGGGTTAGCTTAGTGGGTAATTAGCCAGGGGGTTAGGGTTTAATGGCGGAGCTCGTCGGAAAGTGGCCGGAGCTTCGCCGGAGTTACGAATTTTGGCACGGGAGGGGGTTTGGCTAGTATGTACGTGCTCCTCGCGGGCTTCCGAGCGCGATGGGGTAGGAGGGGGTCAAGAACGCGCTATGTGGCGTCGGCCACTTCAATGGAGGCGGCGGCCGGAGCCACTGGATCGACGAGCTCGTCATCCAGGGCACGAGAAGAGCAACGGAGAGGGGGAAGCGGACCAGCTGCTCACCCTGAACTCGAAGACGAACACATCGTGGACGGGGAGGGGCTGTCCAGTGAGGAATTCCTCGCCGGAGGTCCGCGGCGGTCGTAGCTGCTCGGTGAAGGAGCCGTCCTCTCTGGCGTCCTCGGGATCGATTCGATGGTGCGGGGAGACAAAGAACTCTGTTGCGGAGCATCTGGACACGGCGGTTCGTCGAGGGAAGCACGGTCGCCGCGCGGGCACATGACGGTGGCCGACGATGAGCTTTGGGTGCGCGCTGAAACTAGAGGGGGAAGAAGGGGAAGACGTCTCTTGGAGGGGGAAAAGGCAGGGGCCGTCCAGGGGGGCTTCCAGGCGCGTCTATGACGCCGGGGAGCAGGCTGTTGCGTGGCCGGCGTCGAGGCATGCTCGCCACGCAGTGGCGTGCTCGGCTGGCCTGCAGGAAGACGACCCTGCCCCTGGTGGGCTGGGCTGGGATTCTTTTTCTTTTTTCTTCTGATTTTGTTTTCTGTTTTCTTTTTCTTCTATTTTTTTGCTCTAAAATAATTAGCAGAGCATTTTCATTAAATGCCCAATTATTTTTATAAATCCTAGGTAACCAGTAGCTAGTCACTTTTAGGATTTGGGCATTTTTGAAATTCAATACATTTGAATTTCAATTCAAATAAGGGTCAAATTTAATTTCCAAGGCACATTTTGAATTTTAGAAAATTCCATAGGAATGGGAATGAACCCAAACCACTTTTGAAATGATCACCATCATTTATTGGAATTTTCCTTAGGTTCAAATGATTTTTGGAAAAAGATTTTTATCTGGCCATTTATTTAACTTCTCAGGGATTTTCTTTTCCCCATTTTTGAATTTGTTTTGAAATTTTCACATGATGCAAAGAGCACTTGAACCCTAGCACATACCTAAACTTGGGTTGTGACAACTCGCCCCCACTCAAAAGAATCTCGTCCCGAGATTCAGAAGTCGTCGGGAGGAAGGTGGGGTACTCGGCACGGAGGCGGTCTTCTCTTTCCCATGTGGTTTCTTTCACGGAGTGATGTGACCATTGCACTTTGAGAAAACTGATCTTCTGACGACGAGTGTCACACGCTACGGAATCAAGAATACGAACGGGGTATTCTCGATAAGAAAGGTCATCTTGGAGATCAAGCGTTTCATGGTCGACTTTGCGGATGGGGTCCTTGAAGCAACGCCTGAGTTGTGACACATGGAATACATCATGTACTCAGGAAAGGTGCGGGGGTAGTTCAAGTTGGTAGGCAACTTCTCCACGTTTGGCAAGAACGCGGAAAGGTCCGATGTAACGTGGGGCCAACTTGCCTTTGATACCGAAGCGTTGGGTACCCTTCAGAGGAGTAACCCGAAGGTAAGCCTTCTCATCCAGATTGTAGCTTTCTTGCCTACGATGACGATCATAGTAGCTTTTCTGACGAGACTGTGCGGCTTTCAATCGATCACGAACAATTCGAACTTGCTCTTCTGTTTCCTTGATCAAATCCGGTCCAAAGAGTTGTCTTTCACCGGTTTCTGACCAGTTTAGGGGTGTTCGACCTCGTCGTCCATAGAGGAGTTCAAAAGGAGACATGTTCATACCAGATTGGAAACTATTGTTATAAGCAAATTCGTCAAATGGAAGAGATTTCTCCCAATTCTTTCTGAAAGAGATAACACAAGATCTGAGCATGTCTTCCAAGATTTGATTAACCCTTTCAACTTGACCGCTAGACTGAGGATGGAAAGCTGTACTAAAGGATAGATGAGTTCCCATAGCATTCTGAAAGCTTCCCCAGAATCTAGAGGTGAAAAGGCTACCACGATCAGAATTGATTTCCAAAGGAACACCGTGAAGGGACACAATTCTAGAGACGTACAAGTCCGCTAACTTGCTAGCAGTTATAGGCTCACGAACAGGAAGGAAGTGAGCAACTTTGGAAAGCCTATCTATGACAACGAAGATGGCATCATTTCTGTTCTAGGTTTTTGGAAAGCCGGTGATGAAGTCCATACCTACTTTGTCCCATTTCCACTCGGGAATAGGCAAAGGTTTAAGTGTGCCAGCAGGTCTTTGATGTTCGGCCTTAATGCGACGACAAACATCACATTCGGCAACATATCGAGCAATGTCTCTCTTCATCCTAGTCCACCAAAATCTCTGGCGTAGATCTCGGCACATTTTTGTGCTACCGGAATGAATCGAGAGGGGAGTGTAATGAGCTTCCTTAAGGATGAGTTGCCTTAGATCCCTATTCTTAGGTACTACCAAACGATTTTTAAAGAATACTGTTCCTTTGCTATCTGTGGAGAAACATTTAGCAACTCCGCTAGCAATGTTCTCCTTGATCCGGCGAACACCTCTTGCACGCCTTTGGGAAACTATGATTTGAACCTCAAGTGTTGGTTTCGCCACCAAGTTGAAAAGAGATCCACGAGGAACAATCTCGAGATTGAGCTTTCGAAATTCCTCATGAAGAAGTGGTTGATACTGTTGTAACATGAGGTTGTTACAATACGACTTACGACTTAGTGCATCAGCCATGACATTGGCTTTGCCTGTGGTGTAAGAAATTCCTAAGTCATAATATTTTATCAACTCTATCCAGCGTCATTACCTGAGATTAAGATCTGGCTGGGTGAATATATATTTGAGGCTTTGGTGGTCGGAATAGATCTCACAATGAATACCAAGGAGGTAATGTCGCCAAGTTTTTAGGGCATGAACTACGGCAGCGAGTTCAAGATCATGGGTAGGATAGTTCTCTTCATGTGGACGCAACTGGCGTGAAGCATAAGCTACCACATGTCTATCTTGCATAAGTATGCATCCTAGCCCTTGCCGTGAGGCATCACAAAAGATCTCGAAATCCCTTTTGGTGTCTGGAGGCGCAAGTACGGGTGCAGAAGTCAATCTTATTTTTAGCTCTTGAAAGCTTTTCTCGCACTTGGGAGTCCATTCGAATTTCTTATCTTTCTTGAGGAGTTCAGTCAGAGGCTTTGCAACTTTGGAGAAGTTCTCAACGAATTAGCGGCAATAGCTTGCTAAGCCAAGAAAACTCCTAACTTGCTTAACCGATTCAGGTGGAGTCCAGTCAAGGACGGCCTGAACTCTCTCGGGATTGACAGCAATGCCTTTTGCAGAATCACGTGGCCTAAGTAGGTCACTTCTTGTAGCCAAAATTCGCACTTAGAGAACTTGTCATATAGGCGATGCTCTCAAAGTTTCATCAGTACCAACCTAAGATGTTCTGCGTTCTCTTCTTCGTTCTTTGAGTAGATGAGGATGTCATCGAGGTAAACCATGACGAACTTGTCCAAATACTCCATGAAGATCGAGTTCATCATGCGCGAAAAAGTAGCAGGGGCATTGGTTAGACCGAAGGACATGACGGTGTACTCGTAAAGACCATAACGAGTAGTGAAAGCCGTCTTGGGAATGTCCTCGTTTCGGATCTTGATTTGATGATAGCCTAATCTGAAATCCATCTTGGAGAAGACAGAGGATCCAGCAAGTTGATCATAAAGATCATTGATCCTGGGCAGTGGGTACTTGTTCTTTATCGTCGCTAGATTTAGCGGGCGATAATCTACGCACATCCTTTCTGTTCCATCTTTCTTCGTTACGAACAGAATGGGGCAACCCCATGGCGATGAGCTAGGGCGGATGAAGCCTTTTGCCAACAAAGCTTCAAGTTGGATTTTAAGCTCAGGTAACTCACGTGGGGCCATTTTGTATGGGCGTCTGGATATTGGGGCGGTTCCTGGGGCAAGATCTACAATGAATTCTACACATCTGTCAGGAGGCATTCCTGGCAGTTCTTCAGGAAAGACATCCGGGAAGTCACGAACCACCGGAATATCTTCAAGGTCAGGAAGGGGAAGCACATTCAAAGTATGCATCTGGATTCTAGAGTTTGGTGATGTGTAGTCAATTATCTGGCCCGAAGGATGGGTAAGTCTAACTGACTTGGCTTTACAATCAAGAAAAGGATTCTGTCTTGGCAACCAATCCATTCCTAGGATGACATCAATGTCTGAAGACTTGAGGGCTATAAGAGAGGCAAGGAATACTAAACCCTCAATTGAAATTTGATTGCCATGGCTTACTCTATTAGTTTGCCACTTTGAACCAGGAGTTTGGATGATCTTTGGGGAAAACATTTCTTCAAAAGCGAACTCATGCCGAAGTGCATAAATCTCCGACATGAATGAATGAGAAGCTCCTAGATCGAAAAGAACGGAGCGGGAACATGAATGACTGGGAGCGTACCAAGGATGACGTCAGAAGTAACAATAGCTTCCTCAACTGAGATTTGGTTCACACAACCACCAACAGTGGCTAAGGACTTTGCTTGCAAGGAGTTGGAGGTTGATTTCTGTGAAGACTTAGCTTTGGAAGACTTGGGTGGGGTGGCATCATGTCTTGGACGAGGATCAACTTTCACCGACAAGGAACATTTCCGTGCGATGTGGCCAGGTTGACCACACTTGTAGAAAATTCTGGTGTCAGGGGGTGGAGCAATGATGGTAGGCTCACTACCATAGCTGTTGGGATTCGTGTTTGGTGGAGGAGGTTGAGGCACCATGTAGGATGGCCTTGCAATAAGGTGTGAAGGAATGGCACTAGTTGGAATCCATATCCGGCGTTTCTAAGGGGCCGAACTAGAAGATGGAGCAAACTCACGAGCATGCTTGCGAGACTCTTCGAACACCTCATTTCCATTCTCATCTCTGAAGGATCTATTGACTAAATCCTCAAAGTTGACAAACTCATGAAGATTGAGATCATGACGAATAATAGGGCTAAGTCCCTTGCGGAACCTTGCTTGCTTCCTGGCATCAGTGGACATCTCCTCTTGGGCATAACGAGCAAGATGGTTGAACTCGGTCATATACTCGTGGATGGACCTATCTCCCTGAGTTAGATTGCAAAACTCTTCCTTCTTTCTTTCCATCATCTCATCCAGAATGTGGTACCCTCGGAAGGCATCACGGAATTGCTGCCAAGTCACTACGTGACCATCAGGTTGCATTGCAACATAGTTCTCCCACCATTCACCAGCAGCACCTTCCAAGAAGTATACCGCAAACATCACACGATCATTGGGAGCAACATGCGCCGTCTCAAGCTTACGCTCGATGGAATGGCGCCAATCATCAGCTTCAAGAGGCTCGGAGGAACATCAAAAAATCGGTGGCTTGAGGAGGATGAAATCCTGAATGCTGACAACCACATTGCGCTGACGAGCGGTATTCTGCTCGATGAGCTCCAAAAGGCGTGTTTGATCACGTCGATTCCATTCAGCTTCCATCATGATTTCCGCCGCAGAAGGCGGTGGAGGAGGATCATCATCACTTCGATTCTGATCACGGTATCGATTGCGACGAACAGCACTACGAGTTCCACCTGACATCCTGCGTGATAAAAATCAACAATCAGAACAGGTTATACGATGGAATCAAAGATAAGAGGACAAGATTTTGGCAGAAAAGATTGTAATGCAACAACAAAAAATTGAAAGGAGCACGGGATAACTCGGGCAGCATAATGGCTACACCTGGATGGAAAATGAAACAACCTTGAAGAGATTGGACAGAACTTCTCCAAGGAACTCAAAATACGGAGACTCTGGACGACCACAACAATCCTACGGCTACAAAGAAGCAATCAACGAGATGTTCTAGTAAGACATAGATGAGCCTAGTCCTATATTCCCGTAGAAAAGATGAGGGTGACTCAGAACTCAGATCGATGAGGGTAAGGAGAAAAAGAAGCCTTACGTTGTTCCCTTTATACCCAAGTAACTATATAACTATAGAATGCTAGACTCGACTTCGACCAAGGGTTGAATAATCCCACAGACAGTCCTGCTCTGATACCAAGTCTGTCGGGACCCGGAATATGCGGATGTAATTCCAGTCATAACTCAATCATATGGAGAGCCGAGAGCCGTACCCACTTGTCTAAGCAGACAAGGCCAAGCACAGAACACTCTCTGAAAGAATCGTTCGTGAGGGGCATCCCATCCAGGCCGGATGATCAACTGAGATGGGTCATCATCGCCCGCTCACAAGTCTAAATGATTATGGGTGGTGAAATCCCATACTCATAGACAAGTCGCCTCAACCATATTATCGACTGAATTATAACACTTACATAAACAGACTCCAGCCCGATCACTTAGTCGGGGTCTAAGGCGGGCTCGATGATACAACAAAGTGTGCACGTGACAGAGTCACGAGAAATCGCATCGCGATGCCCCAAGCTGCGCACATTGATGGCTTCTCGCCCTTCGTTGGTTATCCCAAGTGGAAGGTTAAGATGTAGCGCAGCAGCAAGTTTCCCTCGGTGAAGATACCAAGGTTTGTCTCCAGTAGGACTCCAGAGATGATAAGTAGGTGTCAGCGGCGCAACTGACGTGGACCTGCACACAGACACAGATAACTTTGTTCCCAACGAAGTTCAGAGAGGTTGTCAATCTCTCCGGTCTTGTTGTTCACAAAGGGTAAAACACGAGGGATAATGATAGCAATTGAAAGTAAATGCAGGAAAGTAAATATAGCGTGGAAACAGTAATAAGGATATGGACCGGGATACGTGATGTTCACTAGTGATGTCTCTCTCCCAAAAGACGATAAAACTGCAATGCGAGGTAAACAAATTATAGAAGGGCAATTGACAGGATTATGAACGAACCGCAATGCTAACTATGCTACAAAAGAAAGGAAGAGGTTCAAAAGCACGGGCAGTACGCCAAAATAAGTAGACCGTAATCCAATTGCATCTACTGCTAATCATCCACCTTTAGATATATATCCAGAACATCTCTATGGTATTAAGTTGCGAGCCCCACCCAAAGTGTAAACCCAAAGCAACAGACAACTGCATTAAAAAGAACTTTGCGTAAAGTAAACAATCCTTGCAACCGTGGTTACAAGCACTGTTGTTTTCCTCCTTGTGGCAACAGCACATCCCCTAGACTCATGTTTCTGTCACTCAAGCGTGTCATCGGGGGGCATGAACCCACAATCGAGCACAACGTTCCCTCTTGAAGTCTCTACCTACTACTTGGCCAAATCAATAAACAACAACGGAGAACATGCAAGAATTACTTAGGAACAAAAATATAAGAGATAAAAACCAAATATATTACTCTATCACAATCTGAACATAATCTCATAATCCATCAGATCCCATCAAACTCAGCATAGCAACAGCAGAAATATTACAAAAGTGCCTCAATCATGTAGGGCAGCTCACGAGGTCTAAACCATGAAGATCAAAGAGGGGAGGAGAACATCACATAGCTACTGATCACGGACCCATGGTGCAAGGAAAACTACTCACAAGACATCCAGGGAGCATCCATGGTGGAGAGGAGACTCCCGGAGGTAAATCCTCCCTCCGGCAGGGTGTCGGGAAGAGGTCTTCTGGTGCTCCCGATCTCGGAAGCGCGGCAGCGGCGGAACAGAGGCGAGTTTGCGAAATAGGGTTCTGTCTTCGGAGTTTCCCCGTGACGGAGAATAAATAGGCGAAGGGGGCAGCCAGAGGTGGACCAGGGGCCCCAGGCGCCCCCCTGGCGCGGCCAGGGGTGGGGCCGCGCCGGGTGGCCGCCTGGGCCCCCCTGGCTCCCCTCTGGCCCCACTCGGGCTCTTCGCGAAGCTTCCTTCACGCTGATTTTTTATCTGAATTTTCCCGAATTTTTCTGGCACTTTTTATATGGGGGAAAACTGAAATAGAAAAACAGCAGAAAACAGGAACTGGCACTGGGGTGCACTGAGTTAATAGGTTAGTCCAAATATGATCAAAAGTGTATGAAAGTGTATCTAGATCATAACAATATCACACAAAACATGCATGGAGCAAGCAGAAATTATAGATACGTTTTGGACGTATCACACATCTAAGGGCCACTTGGTGTATAAAACACCGCCAGCCAGATCACAACTAAGGTCTCGAAAACCCATACTAAGACATGCATGTTATAACCATACAAGCAGCACACATGTCTAGTATGAACAGCAGGTATCATCACATAACTCTACAAAGTACTTCTTTATTGACTTACACATAGAGTATACAAAGATCACATGTCTGTGATCAACATTACATCACACAACGGAAGAAAATTAGGTCTGAGTACAGACAAGTTTAACAAATGGCTTAGAGAATCCTTGTAAACATACATGCCCTTCCACGAGGGACTAGACTGCTGTCTGGAACTATACTAGCTTAGTCAACGTCGAGCTTCAGGAAGGTGACTCCATCGGGTCTGGGTTTCCATCTAAAACATAGAATAAGCAAACGTGAGTACAAAGTCGTACTCAGCAAGACTTACATCAGAGCTATACTACTCCTGCTCAAGTATCAAGGTAAAGGGAGGTGGGGTTTCATCATGGAGAAGAGCCAGCTTTGACTTGGCTAGTCCTGTACTACGAGTACCAGACTTGAGGTAAGAAACGTACATGATTCCACTACCAAGTCTCCAACCAATAAACCACTACGGATACTTCCTCGACTTCCCCACGAGGAAGCACGCCATAGCACTCACGCTTATCTTGCGAGTTTTAAAGTATCCATTCAAGTTGTCTAATAATCAAGCACAGTTTTCCAAGTAGTCCATGACCACAGACGCGGCTATTCGAATAGTTTTGTTAACCCTGCAGGGGTGTACCGCTACACACACATGACCATGAGTTACCGCCAGGTCTCGGCACCATTCAAGGGGTGTCGGCGAGGATGTTCACCACAACACTTCTCCCATAGCTCCGTTCTAGTCCAAGGAGTCAACTGTCTGAGTTCCAAACCCAACTGGAGTTCCGGCCGAGCTTCCACCCATGACTCAAACCATGTAGTCACGACTGACAAGCCCACCTCGACGGATGGTTCTCCGATTGGCAAGCCATGTTCTACAAGCCCTACCATGAATGCCACATTTCATTTCCTTTATCTTTCTATGCATATGCCGAATGGAAAACCTGAACTAGGTGTGACTCCTGGACTTGGATCGGGGTGAGTTACTAGGTCGAGAGGGGTCAGTGTGCCCAATGTGTGGTTGTACTCTTTGTCTCGGATTACCATACAAGAACTCGGGCTTAAGGCGGTGTTCAACGAGACAACCCACTGTGTAGTCCTACACAACCTATCATTGTTCACCTTGTATTAGGGTAGATTCACCAACACAGTTTCACTTTCATCAACACCATTTTCACTATCATCCCGACTTACATCAAAAGCAACCTCATTGTAACACTAAGCATGCAATAAGCTGTAACAGTTGCAGGGGCCTCATGATATCAATCAACTCCCATGTCAGCTAGGATTGTGGTTTGCTTACTACTATGACAAGATGATAGGTCATGCATCGGATATGGGTTCAACTATGCGGTAGAATCGATAAGAAGGTGATCTCCTAAACATGCATAATCGAGACTGAGAGGGAATTGGAATTTTATAGACATGCTCAATGGGGTTTGCTTGCCTTTCTGACAATACACGGGTCTTAACGGTGGTCTTCTTCTTCGGGGGTGATCACCGTCTCGGAGGCACTGTTACCGTCACAAACATCAACAAAGGGGGACACAAATAAAGTACAATGCTCAAGCACATGTTAATGTTGTGACATGAGGTATAGGGTACTGGTTTGTGGCACATTCCATTTAATTGAAGTGTATTGCAAAGAATTTGCAAATTCAAACTTCAAATTCAAATTCAAATTATGCCATATGCATGTTTGCTACTGTTCACCCATTTTAAAATGGTCAAACATAGAAACAAGTTGCATATTCATAATCCTTGCATTTTTCTCATAATTTTAGACATATTATATGCCCTATTTGGAGTTATGGTTAATTAATTATGAATTTCCAAAGTTTATTTGATTTTCTGCTATTTCTGTAATTTCTCTGGAATTGTTTTATTTTTGGAAAAAGGTTTATTGCATCAGCCCCACGTCATCATGACGTCAGGGGGGGCTGACCTGTGGGCCACCCATGTCAGTGGGAGAGGGGTTTAAACCCTGTTAGTTTAACTAACAGAGGGGGTTAGGGGGGTCTAGGGCCCACTTGTCATAGGGATTAGGGTTAGCTTAGTGGGTAATTAGCCAGGGGGTTAGTGTTTAATGGCGGAGCTCGCCGGAAAGTGGACGGAGCTTCCTCGGAGTTACGAATTTGGGCACGGGAGGGGGTTTGGCTGGTATGTACGTGCTCCTCGCGGGCTTCCGCGCACGATAGGGTAGGAGCTCGTCGTCCAGGGCACGAGAAGAGCAACGGAGAGGGGGAAGCGGACCAGCTGCTCACCCTGAACTCGAAGACGAACACATCGTGGCCGGGAAGGGGCTGTCCGGTGAGGAATTCCTCGCCGGAGGTCCGTGGCGGCCGTAGCTGCTCGGTGAAGGGGGCGTCCTCTCTGGCGTCCTAAGGCTCGATTCGATGGCGCCGGGAGACGAAGAACTCTGCTACGGAGCTTTTGGACACGGGGGTTCATCGAGGGAAGCACGGTCTCCGCGTGGGCGCATGACGATGAGCTTCGGGTGCGCGCTGAAACGAGAGGGGGAAGAAGGGGAAGACGTCTCTAGGAGGGGGAAAAGGCAGGGGCGTCCAGGGGGGCTTCCAGGCGCGTCTATGACGCCGGGCAACAAGCTGTTGCGTGGCCGGCGTCGAGGCATGCTCGCCACGCAGTGGCGTGCTCGGCTGGCCTGGAGGAAGACGACCCTGCCCCTGGTGGGCTGGGCTGGGATTCTTTTTTTCTTCTGATTTTGTTTTCTGTTTTCTTTTTCTTCTATTTGTGTTGCTCCAAAATAATTAGCAGAGTATTTTTATTAAATGCCCAATTATTTTTATAAATCCTAGGTGACCAGTAGCTAGTCACTTTTAGGATTTGGGCATATTTGAAATTCAATACATTTGAATTTCAATTCAAATAAGGGTCAAATTTAATTTCCAAGGCACATTTTGAATTTTAGAAAATTCCATAGGAATGGGAATGAACCCAAACCACTTTTGAAATGATCACCATCATTTATAGGAATTTTCCAAAGGTTCAAATGATTTTTGGAAAAAGATTTTTATCTGGCCATTTATTTAACTTCTCAGGGCTTTTCTTTTCCCCATTTTTTAATTTCTTTTGAAATTTTCACATGATGCAAAGAGCACTTGAACCCTGCCACATATCTAAACTTGGGTTGTGACACTAAAGAGCAAAGTAAACTTTTTTTTGGTTTTTTTAAGTTTTAACGAAAGCAAAAGAAAGGAGAAATCTTTTTGGGGTTTTGCAAACTAAAAGAACAAAGAAGAACATGCAAAAACTTCAAAAAGATAAAAGCGAACCAACGGTAGATACAATGGAATGGGGAGGAGAGGCACGTACTCCCCCAAGCTTAGGCTTTTGCCTAAGTTGGGCTCGTCTACTGCGGCCCCGAGAAGCCTCCTGCTCCAGGGTAGTACTGGTATGTCCATGGGTCGTATGCGTCCTCCGGTGCGTAAACCGAAGCCCTGGGCTCCTCCCACGTGGAAGAGGAAGGTCCCGCCCCCCATCCAGAGGAAGACCCTTCACCCCAGGGGGTGACGGTCTCCTCCTGAACTGGTGGATATACCACGTGCTCCTCCTGAATGGGCGGATACACGACGCGCTCCTCCTCGTCTGGCTCGACCCCCTCCATGGGGTCGTGAAACTAGTATCTCCCCGTGATCTCATCAAGCTCGGCCACTGAAAAACGAAATCCGTTCCTGCGAGAAAAATCAAACACAAGTGGTGCAGGTAGACGGACAGTGCGTGCCACACCGTCTTTAAACCGCGAAATATAATCAAGTGTATAGCGGTCAGAGGTCTTAGTAACAAAGAAATGCCTCTTCATGGCAGCCAAGTGAAGGCTAACAAAAGAAAAAATTGCATCATCTGGGCGCGGTTCTCCTTGGAGAAACTGCAAAAGAAGTGTGGCATAGACGCCACCAAAGAGGCCTTGTTACTATTAGTAGAAAGGCGTTTCGCAATAAGCGAACCCACATGATACTCGTGCTTCCCTGAGAGGGCATTCGCCATGATAGCAGTATTAGGCGTAGAAGTGTTGCTCGTGTTGTCTCGAGCCAACACTCCTCTAGCAATATAATAGGAGAAATACCTGAGGTGAGGGAACATAATGTTGGAAATCTTCTGACGGTTGGATGGCCTCACTTCAGTGTTACAGAACGAGTCGAGGAGGGTGTTGAGTGCAACAGTTTGGACATTTTTCCTCTTCTTCTTCTCGACCAAGCCTGGCAAACCTAAAGCTTCAAAAAATATACTCATAGGCATGGTCAGCAATCTTTCATAAAGTCGAAACACCACAGTATCATTGTCAGAATAAAACCTGAAACTGTTAACAAAAATAGCGGTGAGCGTCTCGTACTGTGGTACATGACTCGTAACAAGCCGTGTCAAACCTGCATTGGCACATAGAGCATAGAACTCTTCTTGTATGCCGGCATCCTCCATGAAATCTTCGCATGGAAATGCCATGGCTTTCGCGGGTGACGCGTCCAACATCTCTATGGGTACGATATCTTCATTGTAGCTCACCCTCGTGGTCGAAGGTGAAGCTGCGGAACGCGTAACACGGCTAGAGCGTTCGGGTTTCTTCTTCCCAAGCCACTTTCCTAGCCTCTCCATTTCTGAAATTTTTAACAATTCACAAAAATGAAGATTTAAGCAAAACTAGTTTGGGCAAAACATTCTACTTACTTTACCAAGGCTCAAACTAGCAACAAAACTTGAAAAAAAATTCTACACAAACATTTAAGCTCAACTAAACAGCACCAAGAACCACTAAATACTAACTAATGGAGCCACCAACTAGAAAACTAATTGGAGTGGTGAGGGAGTCACATACCAGAGAGTATTTGTTCCAAATTTCAGCTCAAATGAGTGGTTGTAGAAGGAGATCGAGGTCCCGTGCTCAAGAACAGCAAGAACCAGAGCAAGAACACGAGTTTTTGGGAGGAAGGAGAGAGAGTGAGGGAAGAGAGGCCACCAGGGGGTGCCTGTGGGCCCCAGGAGGGTGGGTGGCGCGGCCAGGAGCTGGGCCGCGCCACCTGGCCTCCTGGGCCAGGGGTGGACCCCCCTGGTCAGCCTCAGGTGCCTCTTGATGGCTTTTTACCTGGAAATTTTGATATTGATTTTTCTGGAATTTTCTGGGCAATTCACTGTAGAGAATTTTTAAAAGTTCAAAAATGCTGCAAAAACTTTCGTGAACTTGAGACAAAAGTTAGAACAAGTGAAACTTTAAACAAAGGAACTTAGGTATAGCAAGGAGAATAAAAGCTAAAGGAAATGAAAACATAACAAGCTCAACTTTTTACCTATATAAAACATGCTAGTTAGCAAGGTTGATCAAGTCTTACCAACAAACCTGTGGTATATAACGCAGAAAGTCTCGCCTCTTATGAAGTCATCATTGCACTCTCACTTTAATGGACATTGTCCCCACCATAATTGTATTGTATTTATGGTATACATGTAGTGGACAATCCCATTCTCCAATCTTCACGGTCTCGATATTCTCAATGGAGTTAAGGCCATGCCTTTTGCCGATCTTCTTCGGAAAATACACCGTGCGTTCTTTGTCATTCACGTTGAAGGTAACCTTCCCTTTATTGCAATCAATAACAGCACCTGCGGTGTTAAGAAAAGGTCTACCAAGGATAATGGACATGCTCCCATCCTCGGGCATGTCAAGCACAACAAAATCAGTAAGTATTAAGCAATTGGCAACTTCAACAGGAACATCCTCACAAATACCGATCGGGACGGCCGTGGACTTGTCGGCCATCTGGAGAGAGATATCTGTAGGAATTAGTTTATCTAAACAAAGTCTTTTGTAGAGAGAAAAGGGCATAACACTCACTCCTGCACCAAGATCACATAAATCAGTTCTAACATAATTATTTTTTATGGAGCAAGGAATGGTGGGTATACGTGGGTCACCGAGCTTCTCAGGAATCTTGCCACTGAAAGAGTAGTTAGCAAGCATAGTAGATATTGCCTCATTAGGGACTTTTCTTTTATTAGTAACAATATATTTCATATATTTAGAGTAAGGAGGTAACTTAATAGCATCAGTAAAAGGGATTCGAAGAAAAAGAGGTTTCATCCACTCACAAAACTTGTTATAGTGCTCTTCTTCTTTGGTTTTGACGGACTTGCTTGGGAAGGGCATGGGTTTCTGTACCCATGGTTCTCGTTCCTTCCCATGTCTCATTGCAATAAAGTTTTCTCTAGTATACTTCTTGCGCTTATTGGGTGCTTCTTCTTCACAAACCTCGGGTGGATCATTCTTTTCAGCATCTTTTTCAGGTTCAGCACCGTCTTCAGTCTCAGCATCGGAGGTAGATATACTGTTTGGATCAACAACTTGTTCTTCCTCTTCTATAGTATCATTGGAATTGTCAGCTTCCTTGTGTTTCTTCTTCTTTTTCTTCTTCTTCTTCTTTGGAGAGCTAACAATTTCCTCTTCCTGCACTTGAGGATCTTGCTTGATCCTCTTTGGATGCCCTTTTGGATAGAGAGGGTCCTGGGTGTGTGTTCCACCCCGGGTCTTTATACCATAAGCCTGTTAATTGTCCTGTTTGGCATTATTAGCAAGCAAATCTTTTTGCACATTAGAAATTTGTTCAAGATGAGTTTGAACCATATGAAAATGCTTCACAAGACATTTAACATCATTAACTGTTCTACCTAGAACATCAATCAAACTTTTGATAGCAAGAGTATTATCATGAAAATGACCTTGTATCTTCTCATTGAAGTGACTCTGCTTCATAATAAAATTATGAAGCTCATCTAAACATTGGTCAGGAGGTTTACCTTTAGGGATGTCACTTGCATTAAAATCTAAAAGAGAGTGTACCTCTACCATAGGTGGGTGAGTGGTAGGCTCACACAGCTTCTCAATTGGGGGTAGATTCTTCATGTCTTTAGCTTTAATTCCTTTCTCTTTTATAGACTTCTTTGCTTCTTGCATATCCTCGGGGCTTAGGACAAGCATGCTCCTCTTCTTTGGTCGTGGAGGTGGTTCAGGAACGGACCAATCTTCATGGTTTTTGGCAATCTTGCCCATCAATTCTTCCGCATCGTCCGGTGTTTTTTGCCTGAAAACACAACCAGCACAACTATCTAGATAGGATTTAGACCCATCGGTTAGACCAGCATAAAATATATCAAGTAATTCATTCTTAGGGATCTCATATCCCGGTCTAGCCTTCAGCAAACTGCAAAATCTCCCCCAAGCTTTAGGGAGATGCTCATCCTGCAACTGTTTAAAGTTATAAATTCTTTGCAAAGCAGCATGTTGCATATGAGCAGGAAAATACTTATCAACGAAAGATATAGCCATATCTTGAGGAATTTGAATGGAACCACATGGTAGTGCATCATACCATGCTCTAGCATCTCCTTTCAAGTTAAAAGGAAGAAGCTTGGTCACATAAAAGTTCCGGATCCTTTCATCAGTAGTAAACAAGCCACCCAACTCAGTGAGTTTGGTCAGGTGCTCGATAGCATCATCATTTTCTCTGCCATAAAAGGGATCAGCTTCAACTGTGGATATAAGTGAAAGATCAACAGAGAAATCATAATCAGGATCAGTGATGCATATAGGATACGTAGCAAAAGTAGGATCATGAGTAAACTTGTTCTTCAGGGAATACTTTGCTAGCAACTTTTTTACAGTAGTAGGGTCGGAATCAGCACATTCATTAAGCTCCCTGAAAAAATCATCATCAAGCGTAATATAATCATCCTCAAGGAGTTTCTCCTTAAGGCCAGCAAAGTTATGAGTTTTTCCAATAGGTGTTTGGGTAACAGGAATTTCAACACCCGAGAATCGGGCAGCAACAACAATCTGTTCTCAATAAAAAAAACCAAGTGAACCTGTAGTATCAAAGGTAGTAGAAGCATCATCAAAAGTATCTGACATATTGCCAGACTCAGCAGAAGTAGCATGTAACTGAGGTGAATCAAACTGACTCATAACTGAAGGTGAATCAAGTTTAGCACTAGTGCTAAGAGCAGTACCTCGTCTCGTACGGGATGGTAAGATCGGAACCTTGGGGTCTCCTTTCTTACCCATAGTGGATAGCGTGCAGCAGGTAGGATACTTCAAGTAGACCTGTAAATAAAGCTATGGTCCCCGGCAACGGCGCCAGAAAACAGTACTTGATAACCCTCAACTGTAGGGGATCGAGATAGTCTTCGCGGGCAAGATAACCCAATTTATTGATTCGACACTTGGGGACACAAAGAATACGTACAGGCTTTGACAATTGAGTTGTCAATTCAACCGCACCTGAAATAAACACTTGCTTGCACAAAGGTATTAGTAGCAACTGTGATACGATGGTAGTAGTGGTGGTGGTGGTGGTGAAACATTAAAAGTAAAACAACAAAAGTAAACAACTAGTAACCAGCAGGAAAGAAAACACTGTAGGCTAGGGAGATGGATGGTTGGGCGCTGCTTGGAGAACTAACATGTAATAGATTCTAACACGGGCAAGGCTCACAGAAAAGAAAGGATCATCTAGGCAAATATCAAACATCAGGCGTGTATCCCAGAGTAGTTGTACGTGCTTGCAATAAGAACTTTGCACAACATCTTTTGTCCTACCCTCCCGCTACAAACGGGGCCAAAAGGAACTTAGGGAGATGAAGGTACTCCTGTCAAAGAGCACCGGAACAAAGCATTAACACTTCATGGATACACGGAATCCTCAAATTATAGTCCATCCCCTTTGGTGTCCCAAGCTGTCACCATTGGGATCGCCGGTTCCGGACTATAATAGGTGCATACAACTCATAGATAGGATCAAGAACACCACAAACTCAAGAAAAAAAGGGTGATCCGATCTGAAATCATGGCACTCGGGCCCAAAGTGACAAGCATTAAGAGCAACAAGTTGTAACAGAGATGATAAACACCAAGTAGATGATAGGCAACATGCCCCCAACAATCTGATTGAACTATTACATGATCTAACTCATCCAATCCCTACCATCCCCTTTGCCTACAGCAGGGAATTACTCACACATGAGAGAGGATGTCATGGTGGGGTGATGGAGAGGCGATGATGATGACGATGGCGATGATTTCCCCTCACCGGAGGCTAAAGAGGCCTCCAGATTAGCTCTCCCGGAGAAGAACAGAGGGTTGCGGCGGCTCCGCGACGTAGATTGGAAAAGCGACTTCTGTTCTGGGGTTTCTGCGTCGGGAGAATAAATAGGGCCAAAGTAGGGCACCGGGGGACGTGGGACCAGGCCAGGAGGGCAGGTGGCGCGGCCAGGGGCTGGGCTGCGCCAGGCACCCTCCTGGCTTCCCCCTGGCTGCCCTGTAGCCCCCCTTTGGACTTGCGGAAGCTTTTGGAACGCTGATTTTTTATATATATTTTTTGGATTTTTCCAGCGTACCTAAATATCCAGAAACCTGCACAAAAGAAAACAGCACTGGTAGCTCTGCTGTAAATAGCGTCAGTCCGGGTTAGTTTTGTTTAAATCATGCAAGAATGAAGCCAAAACAATAGCAAAAGTATTTGGAAAAGTAGATACATTTGAGATGTATCAACGTGCTCGCAATAAGAACTTGCACAACATCTTTTGTCCTACCATCCCGCTATGAACGGGGCCAAAAGGAACTTATGGAGATTAAGGTGCTCCTGTCAAAGAGCACCGGAACAAAGAATTAACAATCAATGGATACATGGAATCCTCAAATTATAGTCCATCCCCTTTGGTGTCCCAAGCTGTCACCTTTGGGATCGCCGGTTCCGGACTATAACAGGTGCATACAACTCATACATAGGATCAAGAACACAAATATAATCATGAAAACACATAGATTTCAGATCTGAAATCATGGCACTCGGGCCCAAAGTGACAAGCATTAAGAGCAACAAGTTTAAGAAAAGATGATAAAAAACAATCTGATAAACTATGACATGATCTAGCTCATCCAACCCTTACCATCCCCTTTGCCTACAGCATGGAATTACTCACACATGGATGGAGAAGTCATGGAGGGAGGATGGAGTGGTGATGATGATAACGATGGCGATGATCTCCCCTCTCCGGAGGCCAAAATAGCCTCCAGATTAGCCCTCCCGGAGAAGAACAGAGGGTGGCGGCGGCTCCGCGACGTGAATTGGGAAAACGACTTCTGTTTCGGGGTTTCTCCGTCACGGGAATAAATAGGAGCGTCGGTAGGGCACTAGAGGAGGGGGAGGCCCCCAGGTGGCCAGAGGGCGCGACCCCACGCCTGGGGCCTACTGGGGTGCCCTCTGGTCCCACTTCTGGCTTCTGGCTCCTTCGGGTGGGTGGATTTTCTGGTATTTTCCTGGGAATTTTCTGAGACGTCCAAAAATCCATTTTCCTGCGCACAATAAAACCACACAGGCAGCTCTGCTGAAAACAACGTTAGTCCGGGTTAGTTTCATCCAAATCATGCAAGAATGAGGGCAAAACAATAGCAAAAAGTGTTTGGAAAATAAGATACGTTTGAGACGTATCAACTCCCCCAAGCTTAGCATATTGCTTGTCCTCAAGAAATTCAGTACAACGAACTGAACGCGACAAAGAAAACTTTGACAAACTCTTTTGCTTCAATAGATGTATATAAGCATGTACTACGAAAAGAATTTAGCAAGTATCAAAACAATGCTATGAGGACAATGCACGAAGCAATCCTTCTTTCAAGTGATCAATCACAAACAACTAAAAGTAAATAATATGCTTCTGAAAATCAAGACAAGATTACAATGCACATAGCTTGATCATACTAGAGTAGTATTTCTCTAGCCTCCATGAGTGAAGCAAAACATAAATGCAGAAACTCCTCCGGAGTTTTAAAGGAGACTAGAACTAAGAACTTCAGAATAAGTAATACCACAATCATGCAAAAGACAATGTAGTACTTTGGGACAATGCATATTACATTCAGAATGACAATTATGCTCTCCTAGTTGGTGCTTTGAAGAAAGAAGGTGGAGACTCTCGAACCGTGGAGTTTAATGGAAAGGTTGAAAACCCATGGTTGGAAGCAAAGACTATACTTGTACCAGAGCTCTTGGTTTTGAAAACAGAGATAAAAAAGTGTGTTGGGAGGTGCATGCTTCGTCAACGAATGCTAGTAGACAACTCAATCACCTCTTACGCTAGACATGTTTCGAGGAACGGCTCCCAAGATGGAGACGATCACATCCCCTTAATCTCCTTTGTTAATCACTGCCAAAGTTTTCTGATTTCTCATAGACAAAGCGTGAAGGAGGGTTTGTTGGTTGTGATTATCTTTTGTGAGCTGGGCGCACTCATGACAGTCCCTCATCGTATTAGGGGTTTGCAGATTAGCCATGCAATCCCGGAATAAAACATGTCTAACATAAGACGGTCATGAATTACCTATTACTTCCTCATGAGCTAAAACAGAGGCACAACACAGGAGTGCTTTTGAATGATTTCGAGGTGGTACAAGAAAGTCTTCGTTAGGATGGCCGGTAAATACCACATAGGAAGGTATGGTGGACTCATATGGAAAAACCGGTTTCAAGGATTTTGGATGCACAAGCAGAAATCTGCTTAATGCGAGCGAATGCTAGCAAAAGACTGGGAAGCAACCAACTAGAGAGCAATAACAGTCATAATCATGCAGAGCGACAAAGTAATATTGAATTGGGCATGAAAATGATACAACTATTCTGAAATTCAAAGATCATCAAGGCAAAGTAGACTTTTCAGTCATAAACATGTGTAAGCATGTGCCAAGTCAATCCAAGAATTCTCCAAAGGGAAATACAACTTCAGTATGCCAAACCATGAACAATACAATGCATGTAAATCATTTCAACAACACATTATGTACTCTAGCTATTTGGGATTAGCCACAAGGAAAGCATGAACACTAGGCAAGCATTGTAAACATAGCACTATGTCGCTACAAGCTGGTCTCTAAATCATAAGTACAAGCATATGTACAAAAGTAGAAACGAAAAGAGTTCATACCGGTTTTCCTTGTTGCATTCTTTTCGTCGATCTTCGTCATCACTGCCCTGTCGCTTGCACGATCGAACATAGGAAAATATAATCAAGTGCGAATGCCATCACGGACTCGAGTTGAACTCTACAACAAAGCAAACTAAATAGAGAAAACAAATCTTTTTGGATTTTTCAAAGATTTAGCAAAAGAAAGAGAAATCTTTTTGTTGTTTTTGCAAAATAAAAGAACAAAGAAGAACGGGCAAAAACTTCGAAAAGATCAAAGCGAACAAAATGAAAACGAATAATACAATGGAAAGAGAAGGGAACATACTCCCCCAAGCTTAGGCTTTTGGCCTAAGTTGGTAGCAGCTACTGCCCCCAGGAGCCTCCTGCTCCGGGGTAAGGGTAAGTCCAGGAGTCGTATGAGCCCTCCGGTGCGTACACCGAAGTCCTTGGATCCTCCCATGAGGAAGGCCCTGCGCTCCAAGCCGAAGAAGATCCCTCGCCATGCTCGGTGAAGGTCTCTCCGTGGAAAGGTGGGAACTCACCATGCTCCTCCTCATCAGGCACAACCCCCTCCATGGGGTTATGCGACTGGTAATTAGCCATGAACTCATCGAACTGAATTTCGTTGAAGGACCATCCGTTCCTACGAGTGTTATTAAACAAAAGTGGTGCAGGTAGACGGTTCTCACGAGTAATGGTCCTTTCAATCCTCAAAATATAATCAAGGTTACCAAACTGGGAAGTCATGGTAACAAACTTATGCATCTTCATAGCCGCAAGATCGAGACTCGCGTATGAAAAGGGAAATCATCAGGATGCAGGGTGCGCTCAAGAGACTCAAGGATAAGTGTGGCGTAAACGCCACCATATAAATAGCCCTTGTTACTGTTCGTAACAAGGAGCCGAGCAATCAAGGCACCCACATTATACTCATTCTTACCAGAGAGGGCGTTCGCATAAATAGAGAAATCTGGTGCAAAACCATTGCTCGTGTTGTCACGAGCTAACACCCCTCTAGCAACAAAATACGCAAAATACCTGAGGTATGGAAACAAGATGCTGGAAATCTTCGTGCGCAGAATGTCGGTCTCCTCCTGGCAGCAAAGGGAGTTGAAGAGGGTCCTCAACCCGGAAGGCTGCATGGTCATCTTCGTTGTCTGACCAACGTTCGGCACACCTATTATATCACAAATCTGTGCCAAAGACATGGTTATCAGATCATTATAAAGTTTGAACTCGACGGTTCCAGCATCATGGTTATAACAAAAACTGTTAACAAAGCAGGAGGTAAGCTTTTTGTATTGTACCACACGGCATAAAGCTAGCCGTGTCAAACCTGCATTGGCACAAAGGCCATAAAATTCCTCCTTAATTCCTGCAGCTGTTAGAAAATCATCGCACGGATACATCATTGCGCATGCTGGATTTGTGTCTTCCAACAACTCCAGGGGCACATGATCTTCATTGTAGCTCACCCTAACTGCGGAGGGCGAAGCTGCAGCTCTAGTGACTCGATCGGAGCGCTCGGGCTTCTTCTTCCCAAGCCATCCCTTTGCTTTTCCAAAGAAACTCATTTCTGAAATTTTTGACAATTCACAAAAACAAGGATTTAAACAAAGTGAGTTGAGGCAAACTACTCTACTCACTTACCTAAGGCATAAACTTGCATCAAAACTTGGAAAATAAATTTCTACACAAGCATGCAAGCTCATATGAACAGCACCAAGAGCTACTAAATACTCACAAATGAAGCCACCAATAAAAAATCTAATTGGAGGGGTGAAGGAGTCACATACCAGGGAGTACTTTCTTAAAATCCCAGCTTGAACGGTGGGCTGTAGAGAGAGATCGAAAATCGCCTCCACGAACAGCAAGAACGCAAGAACTGGAGCAGAACTCGTGTTTTTGGAGAGAGATGAAGGAGGAGGAAGAAGACATACCTGGAGGTGGGGCATGTGGGGCCCAGGCGCCCTGTGGGCGCGGCCAGGGGCTAGGCTGCGCCAGCTGGCCTCCTGGGCCACTAGTGCCCTCCCTGGTCAGCCCCAGGTGCTTCTGGGTCACTCCTGGCATGGAAATTTTTAATATAATTTTTTTGGAATTTTTCTGACAACTTCACTGTTGAAAATTTTTGAAGTTCAAAAAGCTGCGAAACTTTCTGAAAACTTGAGGCAGTAATTAGAGTTGTGAAGTTTCAAAAACATAAAAACTTGGTACAGCAAGGAGAATAAAATCTAAGGCAAATGAAAACATAACAAGCTCCACATTTTACCTATATAAAACATGCTTACTAGCAAGGTTGATCAAGTCTTACCAATAAACCGGCGATACATAGAGCAAAAAGTCTCACCTCTCATGAAGCGATCATTGCACCTTTACTCTAATGGACATTGTCCCCACCATGATGGTTTTGTATTTGTGGTGCACATGTAGAGGACAATGCCATTCTCCAATCTTCACTGTCTCGATATTCTCTATAGAGTTGAGGCCATGCCTTTTGTCAATCTTCTTCGGAAAATACACCGTGTGTTCTTTGTCATTCACATTGAAAGTAACCTTTCGTTTATTGCAATCAATAATAGCCCCTATGGTGTTAAGAAAAGGTCTACCCAGAATAATAGACATGCTCCCATCCTCGGGCATGTCAAGCACAACAAAATCAGTAAGGATCAAGCAATTAGCAACTTCAACGGGAACATCCTCACCAATACCTATGGGAACAGTTGTTGACTTGTCAGCCATCTGAAGAGAGATATCTGTAGGGATTAGTTTTTCTAAACATACTCTCTTGTAAAGATAAAAGGGCATAACACTCACTCCTGCTCCAAGATCACATAAAGCAGTCCTGACATAATTATTCTTTATGGAACAAGGAATGGTTGGTATACCTGGATCACCAAGCTTCTCAGGAATCTTGCCACTAAAAGAGTAGTTAGAAAGCATAGTACATATTGCTTCATTGGGAACTTTTCTCTTATTAGTAAAAATATATTTCATATATTTCGAATAAGGAGGTAACTTAATAGCACCAGTCAAAGGAATTTGAAGAAAAAGAGGTTTCATCCACTCACAAAACTTATTGTAATGCTCTTCTTTTCTAGTTTTGAGAGACTTACCTGGAAAGGGCATGGGTTTTTGTACCCATGGTTCTCGTTCCTTCCCATGTCTTCTTGCGATAAAATCTTCTCTAGTGTATTTCTTGCAATTTTTGGGTGCTTCTTCTTCTCGAACTTCGGGTGGATCATTCTTTTCGCTACCCCTTTCTGGTTTAGCACCGTCTTCAGTCTCAGCATCAGAGGTAGATATATTATTTGGATCATTGGAATTGTCAGCTTCTTTGTGCTTATTCTTCTTCTTCTTCGGAGAGCTAACAATTTCTTCTTCCTGTATTTGAGAATCTTGCTCGATCCTCTTAGGATGCCCCTCCGGATAGAGAGGATCTTGAGTGCTAGTTCCCCCTCGGGTTTTAATCCCGAAGGCCTGTATATCCTGTTTGGCATTATTAGCAAGCAAATATTTTGCACATTAGAAATTTGATCAAGCTGAGTTTGAACCATATGAAAATGCTTCATAAGACATTTAACATCATTAACTGTTCTACCTAGAACATCAAGCAAACTTTTGATAGCAAGATAATTATCATGCAACTGACTTTGTATCCTCTCATTAAAATGATTTTGCTTCATAATAAAATTATCAAGCTCATCTAAACATTGATCAGGAGGCTTACCATGAGGAATGTCACTTGCATTGAAATATAAAAGAGAGTGTACCTCTACCATCGGAGGGTGAGTGGTAGGCTCACACAACTTCTCAATGGGGGTAGATTCTTCACGTCTTTAGTTTTAATACCCTCCTCTTTAATAGACTTCTTTCCTTCTTGCATATTTTCGGGGCTTAGGACAAGCATGCCCCTTTTCTTTGGTGGTGGAGGTGGTTCAGGGACGGACCAATCTTCATGGTTCTTGGCAATCTTTCCCATTAATTCTTCTGCATCATCCGGTGTTCTTTTCCTGAAAACACAACCAGCACAACTATCCAAATAGGATCTAGATTCATCACTTAGACCAGCATAAAGTATATCAATTAATTCATTCTTAGGGACTCCATGTCCCGGTCTAGCCTGGATCAAACTGCAATACCTCCCCCAAGCATTAGGGAGGTTCTCATCCTGCAACTGTTTAAAGTTATAAATTCTTCGTAAAACAGAATGTTGCATATGAGCAGGAAAATACTTATCAACAAAAGAGTGAGCTAAGTCTTGAGGACTCCTAATGGAACCACATGGTAGTGCGTCGTACCACGCTTTAGCACCTTCCTTTAAAGAGAAAGGAAAAAAGCTTAGTAACATAGAAATTTCGTATCTTCTCATCTGTAGTAAACAAGCCACCTAACTCAGTGAGTTTGGTCAGGTGTGCAATAGCATCATCATTTTCTTTGCCATAAAAGGGGTCAACTTCAACCATATATATAAGTGAAAGATCAACAGAGAAATTATAATTAGGATCATTGATGCATATAGGAGACGTATCAAATTTAGGATCAAGAACGGTCTTGTTCTTCATGGAGTGTTTTTCGAGAAGCTTCTTAATAGCATCAGGGTCAGAGTTGTCAAACTCTCTTAACTCCCTGCATAAATCATCATCAAGGATATATAATCATCATCAAGGAGTCTCTCCTTGAGTTTACTCAAATCAGGATAGGTGTAGGTTCCATCAAAAGGGTAGCAAGTATCAGGAATTTCAATTCCAGATTTTTTTTGCAGCAGCAGCGATTTGTTTCTCAAGAGCGTGACTAAGTGAACCAATATCATCAAGAGTAGTAGAAGCATCATCAAAAGTATCGGACATAGTAATAGATTCAGTAGAGGCATCATGTGGTGGAGGTGAAGCAAACTTACTCATAACTGAAGGTGAATCAAGTGTAGCACTAGTGTTCAGAATAGTACCTTTTCTTGTACGGGATGGTAAGATCGGGACCTTGGGGTCTTCTTTCTTACCCATAGCGGACAAATTGCAGCAGATAAAATACTTAAAGTAGAGTTGTGAATAAAGCTATGCTCCCCGGCAACGGCGCCAGAAAATAGGCTTGATAACCCACAACTGCAGGGGATCGAGATAGTCTTCGCGGGTAAGATAACCCAATTTATAGATTCGACTCAAGGGGAGCCAAAGAATATCCACAAGCTTTAACAGTGCAGTTGTCAATTCCACCGCACCTGAGATACACTTACTTGCAACAAGGTATTAATTGTAACTGCGATATGGAGGTGATGATAGCAACGGAAATAGTGGTGGTGAAACGGTAATAATAAAAACACGAAATTAACAACTAGTAACCAGCATAATTAAAACAATGTAGGCTAGGGAGATGGATGGTTGGGCGCTGCATGGATAAGGCACATCATGTATTTAACTTGGGGCAAGGCACACAGAAAATCAACGATCATCTAGCCATAAATCAAACATCAGGCATGTACCCCATTGGTAGTTGTACGTGCTTGCAATAAGAACTTGCACAACATCTTTTGTCCTACCATCCCTCTACGAACGGGGCCAAAAGGAACTTACGGAGATTAAGGTCCTCCTGTCAAAGAGCACCGAACAAAGCATTAACAATCAATGGATACATGGAATCCTCAAATTATAGTCCATCCCCTTTGGTGTCCCAAGCTGTCACCTTTGGGATCGCCGGTTCCGGACTATAGCAGGTGCATACAACTCATAGATAGGATCAAGAACACAAATATAATCATGAAAACACATAGAGTTCAGATCTGAAATCATGGCACTTGGGCCCAAAGTGACAAGCATTAAGAGCAACCAGTTGAAGAAAAGATGATAAACAACAATCTAGATGATAGGCAACATGCCCCCAACAATCTGATAAACTATTACATGATGTAACTCATCCAATCCCTACCATCCACTTTGCCTATAGCAGGGAATTACTCACACATGGATGGAGAAGTCATGGAGGGAGGATGGAGTGGGATGATGATGACGATGGAGATGATCTCCCCTCTCCGGAGACCAAAACAGCCTCCAGATTAGCCCTCCCGGGGAAGAACAGAGGGTGGTGGCGACTCCGCGACGTGAATTGGGAAAACGACTTCTGTTTAGGGGTTTCTCCGTCACGGGAAAAAATAGGAGCGTCGATAGGGCACCAGGGGAGGGGGAGGCCCCCAGGCGACCAGAGGGTGCGGCCCTACCCCTGGACGCGCCTGGGGCCCCCTGGGGTGCCCTCTGGTCCCACTTCTGGTTTCTGGCTCCTTCGGGTGCGTGGATTTTCTGGTATTTTTCTGGGAATTTTTTGAGACGTCCAAACATCCATTTTCCTGCGCACAATAAAACCATACAGGTAACTCTGCTTAAAACAACGTTAGTCCGGGTTAGTTTCTTCCAAATCATGCAAGAATGAGGGCAAAACAATAGAAAAAAGTGTTTGGAAAAGTAGATACGTTTGAGACGTATCAATATCATCCTTGCCCCTCGATGATTTGTGTTATCATTGACAACATCCTTTGACTCCCTGCCAATACAAACTTGGTCATGTATATCTTGCTCTGCTTTCCCTTGGGAAAGATATACACCTGATACTTGTGTCTCATCACATTTTCCTTTCCATTGGTCTCTTTAACCTTTCTTTTAATATAAATTATCTGAGCAGTGATAATTCCCTGCTTATGTAAACACTTCGGTGTACTACTTTGTCCGTACCACTTGTTACTATTGTTGATGACTTTTCGGTGACCACCGATGGACAAGAACTTTGCCAATTGGTCTGCCTCGTCTTAACGAGCAGGAAAATGGTTCTCTCTGTCCCTCGCCTTTGGCACTGATGTTTTTGCCGACATAGTTGACAAGTTGTTCTCTGACTTACCTTGCAAATTGATCGCATTGTTTGTCACTACCATCCTTATTCAATGTGGGCCCATAACCCACAGTTTCACAGGATCGAAACCTGACTCTGTTCTACCTTTCTGATTCTCAAAGTTATTCCTCGCGCTTGGCCTCGTATGAAATTCACCAGTTATCTACCTTGTGTTATTCAATTCGGTATCAGACGCAGTGCTTGTTCCTGATGCTCTGGACCCCTTTTCATCCTCCATTATCATCGTCGAATGCTTGCATATCCGCTTGAAAACTTCTCATGCCTTCTTTTGTTTCTCTTGATGTATTTCCTGAGTTTAAACTCGGGATACTTCGTGCCCCATTCCCTCGGACAACCTCGGTTGATTAACCTTGTACCGATCCGACCCCCCTTAAGTTTTCCCTCCGAGCCTATTCGTAAGTACGATGCAACCCCAAAAGAAGGATGACAACTCGTAGAGATGCACCGATGCAGAGAAATGAAGACATCAACGAGAAATACTAACTTCTTCGCGAAGGACAACAAGCACCAGAAGAATCGTTAGAATACGAAAAAGAAACTGAAAACTTACCCCTTACCCTACTTTTAATTCTCGGGACGAGAATTCTTTGTAGTGGTGGAGATTTGTAACACCCCGGGTGTCACACTACAGTAATCACTTTTACTGTGGCCAAGTCACCATGATTAGGCATGTGATGTTCATCCTTGACCATGGCTTGTTCACATTCAACTCAGTTAAAAAGTCCAAAACTTGGTGAAAATAAAGTTCACCCAAGAATCTTGCAAACAAATTTATAAAATGTTAAATAATCAGTGGATCATGTCCATGTGGTTATGTAAATTTATTGGGCTATGTAATAATCTCAACAATTCTAAACAACAGCCAAAAACCCCATTTAATCAGTTGCAGTGTAATAATAAATACCAAATGATTTTTTATAAAACCCCAAAGTTTTTGTGGCCACTCCTTATGGTGCTGCACAAATGTACCAACAAGTTTCATCACCAAAAAAATAATTTGTTGTTGAAATAAATAAAACAGAACAGGTACACAGTTGCCAGAACAAGAAAATGGAAAAGAGCAAAAACACACCCAATGCAATCCCCAAGGCCCAGCCCAAAGTCACTTGTCTTCCCCCTAGTGCACTGCTCAACTCGCTCCTCGCCGGCGCCATGACATAGTACGCGATCGACGTGCCTCCACTCAATCGTCGACAACGCATAGCAACCGTGCTCGCACACGGTTAAGTACTCCCCTGTGGACGCGCTCGCGAAACCCTAGCCCGATTCTTCTCCTCCTCGCCTCGTCCTTGTTGTTCCCCACTTCACCGATCCGCCATGGCCGCCGCCGCATGAACTCGCGCGGCCACCGCGCATCTCGCACCCCGCCGCCATGTCAAGGGGCCTCGTCATGGACATCCACGTTGCCCCGTGCGATCAGCCGTGGCCGCCCCCCCGCACGCGTCGTCAATCGAGCCGCCTCCATCCGCCGGCCGCCGTGCCCTCTCCCCCAGATTCGTCGCCTCCACAGCGTAACCCACCTCCCCGATCCGCACATCATCATCACTGTGAGCCCCTTGGCATTTCTCCCCTTCTCGCGCTCAAATTCGACCCTTGGACGTCGTTCCCGTGTGCTACTTGCCTCGGCCGCCGCGCGCATGCTCGCCGGCGTTGCTCCGGTCGTCCCCGTAGCAAACCACCACCACAGTTTGACTCGCCGTGCTGCGCTCGTTCGAAAGGGCCCAGCGGCACTTGCTCCCGTGCCCTGTGGTGCGAGCACGCTCATCGCCGGCACATCCTGGCCTCGCCGGCGATGGTCTGCGCCCCTGCTAGGTGGCCCCCTCTCTGTCAGGGGGCTTATTAGCAGATGAGTCACTTACACCTAGGTCCCACCCCCCTAATTAGTCTACTAATATGTTTAGTTAGAAAATAATCATGAGTGACTTACATGTGGGCCTGCACCACTTACCCCTTGGATTAGTTTAAAATAACTGATAATGTATCACTGTTAGACTTACAGTTGGGTCCCACTGGCTTAATTAAATTAAAATGAAATTCTGAATAGTAGGAAAGTGAATGACATGTGGGTCCAGTGCCCTATTTATAAAAGAAAATGAATTATTTTACTAACCAGAGGCTGACATGTGGGACCCATATGTTAGTTGACTGGTCAAACTTCACTGTTCTGGATAATTTCTATTTAATAAATAAGAGAAATTCCAGAAATTGTTTTAAATTGATTTAAACTTCAAAAATTAATATGTTTTAAACCGTAAGTCAGATTCAAAAACTTTATACATGAAAATTGATCAAAAAAATATAAAGATTAAGAATATGCTATCCGTATGCCAACCACAACCCTCTAACGCAACGAACATCGACATTCCCCCCCTCTGGGCCGTCTGTCGACAATCATCCGGAGCCGGTATTTCATCCCCGGATGAATTCCCGCTCCGAGCATAATACATTGTACTGCATTAGAACACCGCCAACAATGCGTTGCCTTGTCTTGAATTGGTATTGCTATTGTTGCCGTGTATTTATTGTTTCTCCCCCCTCTTATTGTCCAGTAGTCCCGACAACCGATGACGATGCCCCTGTGATCAACTACGTCATCGACGATCGTACCCCTACCGTCGAGCTTCCTTGCAAGCAGAGCCATTCTCTTCCCCAGATATCACCTATCTTTCTGTACATTTCTTGCACTAGGCATGGTTACTGCTGCTGCTACGATTACAATCCTATTCAATTGCATAGCCTATTTTGTCGCCACTTGATGTACCTTACTTTATCCTATGCTGCCTATTATAATTGTGCATTATTCAGCAGTGAGCCATGCGCATTGTTAGCTAGGATTAGATAGCGGGCTGTGATCACTCTTGTGAGTGAACACGGATACAATATTATAACTGCGACAAGTACTGCACAATGCAGACACCGCCTAAGGCCCCCTAGTTCGGCTTTTCCGAGCCACCATCAATTGTGAGCTATCAAGAAGTAATCCTTGTACTCCACTCGTTGCTGACTCTGTATATCCGCTCTAGGTACCTGAGCAACGGTTGTATTTAAAGGTAAAAGTCGGACAACCCAACGGTGCCCGCGAGCGGTATTGCATCGGGAATGACAGGGAGGGTACGATCGACGTTACTGGTGTGCTTGGCCCCTGCTCGTATCTCGCGGGAGTTACCAAGCCACGAAAAGTTGAGCTCTACCAAGAGCACACACGAGAGAAGGTAAGGAGACGGTTCACCTTGTTGCTAACCGCGTGCTTTGACGAGACCACAGGGTAGGCCCCGACGTACTGGTGGTCCTTGTTGCTGTTAGCTGTCCGTTGTGTTGTTAGTCAGACAGCGATAACGGTTGTCTGCGAGATAATAATAAAATGCTAAATGGTTCTGTGGATGACTTGAGAGGCCCGTTGGTCTGTACGCACTACCTTTACGTGGGATAAGGAGTTATGGGCTCCCCTGCGTCGTAGTTTGTCCGAAAGCTCTTCAGACGTCAGCAGTACCGCGGCCTGCGCCGGGGAAGTGGTGTCTTATTTGTCCGGACGGTGTATTTGAATTTGCTCTTGCTTCACCGTCCAGCCACGCACCGTGCAGGAGCGTGAAGGGTGAGGGTTCCTAGACCCTTGAGCGCATAGGATATAGTCCGGCGGATGACCTCTCTGTTGAGCCTAGGATGGGCTGCGACGTGTCGGATAGCTTTGGTGGAGCGTTCCCTAACAAGGTTCCCGCCACCCTGGAGATCCGAGCGTGCAGGTTGAACAGTAGTGCACCCCCGCAGGGAGTTTAATCTACTCGAATAGCCGTGTCCACGATAACAGGACGCTTTATGCTGAAGCTGGATCTTAGCACTACAAACTACTACTATTAAACTGTATGGTTCTGGGTCTTCTTCCTCGCAGGGAAGTTGAGGAAGGGAACTCGGAGGCATTTTAAATTGTTATATAATTACAACTTACTATTATACAATGCTGCAGCAAGTTCTGCTGCATTTTTACTTTATGCTTTATATGAACTGTTGGATGTTCTCTTCTTGTGCTGCAAGACACGTCGGAAGATGCTAGTCTTTGATAGGCCTAGCTTCTTATCCTTATTCTGATTTCTACCTTGCAGTCCACTATATATAGCCTCCCCTTTTGTGACGCCCCCAAAAACAACCCGTGTATAGTAATCATACACGCAGGGTACACGGCTGAGATTAGGGTGCCACGGTGAGAATATCACAGCACAACACTAAACACAAAAGGATAAACCAATATGTTACAATACCAGGGATCACGAGGATCCGAAATGCATCAGTTAAACAATCATAATATCTGAGTACAGACATAGTTAGTCAAGTTTTGCCTTAAGAAGGCTAGCACAAATAACATCAGAGGTACAGATCGAAAAGGCGAGGCCTCCTGCCTGGGATCCACCGAACTACTCCTGGACAATGGGGAACTCGACGTCGTAGTAGTCGCCTCCGGGGTACCCCTGCTCCTGGGCTCCAACATCGGCTGCAGCGGCCGATCAGGCAAAGCGAAAAAGGGGAAATAAAGCAAAGGTGAGTATCTAGCATACCCGCGAGTCTTACGTCCGCTACTAAGCATTTATGCATGTATCAAATGGAAAGGGGAGGCTATATATAGTGGACTGCAAGATAGAAATCAGAATAAGGGTAAGAAGCTAGGCCTAACGAAGACTAGCATCTTCCGACGAGTCTTGCAGCATGAGGTAAGAATCAGCCAACAGTTTATATAAAGCATAAAGTAACAATGCAGCAAAAGTTGTTGCAGCATTGTATAATAATAAGTTGTAATAATTAGCAATGCCTCCGAGTTCCCCTCCTCGACATCCCCACGAGGAAGAAAAACCCGGAACCAACAGTTTAATAGTAGTAGTTTGTAGTGATAGGATCTGGCTTCAGCATAAAGTGTCCTGTTACCGTGGACACGGCTATTCGAATAGATTAAACTCCCTGCAGGGGTGCACTGGTGTCATACTACATGCTCGGATCTCCAGGGTGGCGTACACCTTGTTAGGGAACACCGCACCGAGGCTATCCGACACACTGAGGCCCATCCTACGGCTCATCAGAGAGGTCCCCGCCGGTCTACAACCCTAAGTGCAAGGGGGTCATGGGCCTATCACCCCTCGCTCTCCGGGTCGTTGTGAGGACGGTGGATACCACGCAACTCTATCATGGATGCGGATCCGACCGCGCCACAATGCTGAACTGGACATCTTTCAGAGCTTTCGAACGAGACCACAACGCGGAGGGCCCACACCATAATCCCACGTATAGGTAGTGTGTACAAGCCAAAAGGCTACTCAAGTCATCCGCTGAACCCGTTAAGCATTTTATTAATTTTCTGTCGAGACAACCGTTATCGTTGCCCCTTATTGAATGAGTCGCGGACAACGACAGCAGTCAGGACCACCAGTAACATCGGTGCCTTCCCTGACGTCCCTCCAACTCATGCGGTTACCAACAAGGTGAACCGTCTCCTTACCTTGTCTCGCGTTTGCTTCGAAGAGCTCGACTTTCGTACAACAGGATACCTGTCGGCCACGAACAGTACCAAGCCCGCCGCACACCGGTGGAATACACCTGACCTGTCGTTCCGCTAAGATACCCTTCGCGGGCACCGTGGGGTCATCCGACTCCTTACCTGTAAGGACAACCGTGGTTCAGTACCCTAAGATGGCTATACAGAGTCAGCAACGAGTGGAGTACAAGGATTACTCCTCGATAGCTCACACTTGATGTGGCTCGGCAGAGCCGGGGTAGGGGCCTGAAACAGTGTCTGCTCTGAACCGTACCTGTAGAAGTTTATAATGTATCATTTCCACGATCACTCCCAGAGTAATCATGGCCCGCTGTCTAATCCTATTAACTAACAAGGCGCAGGCCTAACTGCTGATTATAAGACATATATATATAGGGCAGCATAGGAAAGAGGAAAAGGTAATCAAGGGGCAACAATGATAAGCTATGCAGTTGAATAGGATTGTAACGTAGCAGTAGCAGCAATGCCTAGTGCAAGAAATGTACGGAAATATAGGCGATATCTGGGGAAGAGAATGGCTCTGCTTGCCTGGAAGCTCGACGGTAGAGGTACGGTCGTCTTCGACGTAGTCGATCTCAGGGGGCAGCAGCAGCGGACGTCGGGACTACCGGACAAAAAGAAAGGGGGAAGAAACAATAAATACACAGCAATAACATCAATACAAAAACCGAACATGGCAAACGCAGTGTTAGGGGTGAACTAACGCAGTGCTACACGTTGCAGACGAAACGGGAATTTTAACCGGCAATTTTTACCGGCTCCGGGCGATTACCGGACAGACGGCCTGGAGGGGGGAATGTCGATGTTTCGTTGTGTTAGAGGGGGTGGTTGACATGCGGATAGCGTATTCGTATTCGTTATATTTTTCTGAGTAAGTTTCATGTATAAAGTTTTTTAATCTGACTTACGGTTTAAAAGATATTGAATTTCTAAATTTAAATCATTTTTAAATCAATTTATGGAATTTTCTTTATTATTAAAATGCAACATTATCCAGAACATTATCCACAGCAGGGGTTGACCAGTCAACTGACATGTGGGGCCTACTGACCAGTGGGTCCCACATGTCATACACAGAAATAATAAAAATATTGATTTAATTCTAATTAAACCAGTGGTCCCACATGTCATACTCCTAGAGACAAATAAATAGTTTTATTCAATTAATCAACTAGCAAGGACCGCACATGTCATAGAGATATTAAAAATCATTTAATTAGTTTAACAGCGGGGGTGGGGCCCCACTGTAAGTCTCAAGGGGGGGCCTTATTAGTTTTTGCTTAATTAACCAAGGGGGATGAATTTGTGCTAATCAAATCTGGGGGCACATGTCAGTGGGTAAGCCCACTGGTTAACCGGGAGGGGCCTCTGCTAGCGATGAGCAGGCCGGCGACGGGGCCGACACGGGGACACTGCCCCTGCCAGCAAGGGAGCCGCGGTAGGGGGGAGATGCTCGCTGGGGGTTCGGCGAGGCGTGGGACGCGGCGAGCGGTGGCAGATACTCCGAGCGCAGTCGCGTGCGTCTAGGGGAGCAGCGGCGCCAAAAGCATAGGAGCTCGAGCTCGAGCTCCCGCCAATGGCGTCTCGGGCGGGGGCACGGGGCTACGATGGCTGGACGGCGAGGAGGAGGGGGGACATGGGGAGAAGCTCACTGTGAGCGCAGGGTCGAGATCAGGGAGGCTTGGGGAAGCTTCACCGCGACGGATTTGGGCCGGAGGTGCGCGGCGGCCGTGGCGAAGGCCGGCATCAATTCGTGTCGTGTGGTGTGTCCCGCCGACGATCGAGTGCACACGACGGAGGAGAAGATCGCGGGAAGCCTGCTGGACAAGTCCTCCGGGCGGGAGAACGCCGATGGCCGCGCGGTTCACCACGACGGCGACGGAAGCCGCGGGTGGCTCTTCCCCTGACGGGAACGAGGTGGAGGAGAGGGGAATGGGGTGGGGGCGTGTCCTAGGGGTGCCTGGGGATTGCCTTATCCCCTCCCCGTCCACAGTGAGGGTGGGGGAGGCCTGCAGGCGCGCCGTCCACGGCGGTGCCGCCACGGCACCGGAGCAGGTGACGGAGGGGACGGGGGCAGGTGGGGAAGGGGGATTGGGCCGGGTGGGCTGTCGCCTGGGGCGAGATTTAGTTTTTTTTATTTCCTTGCCTTTTTGTTTTCTGTTACTGCTAGAAACAATTAATTTAAATGCTAAAACATTTTTATAAAAGGTGCCAGTGGTTTCTAAATTAGGGCAATACCACAAGGAGCTGATACAACAAGTTTGGTTCATTATAAAATTCAATGAATATTTTAATTAGATTTAAAATTGCTAAAATGGAATTTAGGTGCTGCTGTTATAATTGTTCACAATTTTCTAAAGCTTTATAATTTACCAAAGTTAGTCCAATATGCTTCTAATGATTTTTTGGCAATTTACAAAAGTGGTTCCAGGATTTATGGAACAACTTTATTTGAACACTTTTTTTTTAATTTTTATTCAAAGCAGTTTCAACTAGGGTTTGGTTTCTTGATGAGCAAGATGCATTGGGCTTTGGGTTTTGATTACCAACCAGCATGGTTTGAAAAGATCAGAAGCAAAGTTTGATTAAGGACAGGGGATAACAGTGATTAACAAACAGTGATGGTCAACAGTGATGATGATTACTGTTACAGACACTGAGGGTGTTACAAATCTCCCCCACTACAAGAATTCTCGTCCCGAGAATTTAAGTGGTAGTGAGGAAAAGATCGGGGTATTCATCGCAAAGGCGATCTTCGCGTTCCCAAGTGGCTTCATCTTCAGAATGATTCGACCACTGAACCTTGAGAAACTTGACGGTCTTGTTGCGGGTTCGACGTTCAGACTGATCGAGAATGCGGCTCGGATGTTCCCGATAAGTCAAGTCTTGTTGTAGCTCGATCATATCATGTTCCACTTCGCGGATAGGGTCCTTGAAGCAGCGACAGAGTTGCGACACGTGGAAGACATCGTGGACCTGGGAGAGGTTCGGCGGCAATTCCAATCGGTATGCCATGGGTCCACTCCTAGAAAAGATACGGAACGGGCCAACGTAGCGAGGAGCCAACTTGCCCTTGATACCGAAGCGATGAGTGCCCCTCATGGGATTGACACGGAGGTAAGCGTATTCACCAGGTTGATACTCCATTTCCCGGTGTTTGCGGTCATAGTTGCTCTTCTGGCGGGACTGAGCGGCCTTCAAATGTTCAGGAATGACGTGAACTTGATCTTCAGCTTGCTGAATAATATCCGGGCCAATGAGTGCATGTTCCCCAGTTTCTGACCAAATCAGAGGGGTCCGACACTTACGCCCATAGAGAACTTCATAGGGTGCCATCTTCAGACTAGCGTGGTAGCTATTGTTATACGAGAACTCGACCAACGGAAGAGATTCTTCCCATTTCTTACCGAAGGAAATAACGCAAGCTCGAAGCATGTCTTCCAACACTTGATTGACTCGTTCAACTTGGCCTTGTGACCGGGGGTGATAAGCGGTGCTGAGATGCAGAAGTCCCCAAAGCTTCTTGGAAACTCCGCCAATATCTTGAGGTGAAAAGGCTGCTAGGATCTGAACTGATCTCGAACGGAATACCGTGGAGCGACACGATTTGGGCGATATACACTTCCGCTAACTGAGCAGCCGTGATCTTCTCCTTGACTGGTATAAAGTGAGAAACCTTGGATAAACGGTCGATGACAAAAAAGATAGCATCGTTACCTTTCTGTGATCGGGGAAAACCGGTGACGAAGTCCATCTGAACTTTGTCCAACTTCCATACAGGAATTTCAGGTGGTTGTAGAGTTCCAGCGGGTTTTTGATGTTCACCCTTGACGCGACGACAAACGTCACATTCAGAAACATATCGGGCAATGTCTTGCTTCATGTTAGGCCACCAAAATTGCTGACGAATGTCTTGGTACATCTTGGTGCTTCCAGGATGAATGGACAACGGGGTATCGTGAGCCGCTTTCATGACCTTCGGGGTCATATCTAGGTTCTCATGCCTGCCCTTGCTGTGAGTAACCACTAAACGGTTCTCGTAGAACACCGCACCTTTTCTATCAATGGTGAAGGGTGAGGGTCTCCCATTGGCGATATCGCGCTTAATCTTGTGTACGAAATCATCATAAAACTGTATGCCCTTGACGGATTTGACGAGATCCGGTTCGATAACCAGGTTATTTACATAACCTTGAGGAACAATCTCGAGGTTCAACTTTTGAAACTCTTCAAACAGAGGTGGTTGTTCTAGTTGAACCTCAAGTTCACTACAGTAAGATTTGTGGCTCAAAGCATCGGCCATCACATTAGCTTTGCCAGGGGTGTAATGAATATCCATGTTGAAATCGGCTATTGTCTCGAGCCATCTTTGTTGGCGGAGATTCAGGTCTGGCTGAGTAAAAAAGTACTTCAGGCTTTGGTGATCGGTGTAGATCTCGCAAAGATTACCAACGAGGTAATGTCGCCACAACTTCAATGCATAAATTACTGCTGCCAATTCGAGATCATGCGTTGGATAATTATCCTCGTGAGATCTCAACTGACGAGAGCCATAAGCAATCACGCGACGCTCTTGCATTAGGACACATCCTAATCCTTGACGAGACGCATCACAATATATCACGAAGTCGTTCTGAGTATCAGGTGGAGCAAGCACTGGTGGAGAAGTGAGCTTGTCCTTGAATGCTTGAAAACTTTCCTGACATTTATCTGTCCACTCAAACTTGATTCCTTTGTGAAGCAGACTAGTCAGAGGCTTGGCAATCTCGGAGAAGTTCTCGACGAAACGGCTGCAATAACTAGCGAGGCCGAGGAAACTTCTGACTTGCTTGACGGTCTTGGGAGGAGTCCAGTCAAGAATAGCCTGGATACGTTCTGGGGTGACGGCAAGGCCATCCTTGGAAATCACATGACCCAGGTAGGTTACTTCAGGAAACCAGAACTCACACTTGGAATACCTAGCATAGAGTTTGTGTTCTCGAATCTTTTCCAGTATAAGACGAAGATGTTCAGCATGTTCCTCTTCATTCTTGGAGTATACCAAGATATCATCCAGATAAACCACGACGAACTTGTCGAGGTATTCCATGAATATATAGTTCATCAATTGTGAGAAGGTGGCTGGAGCGTTGGTCAGGCCAAAGGACATGACGGGTTACTCGTATGAACCATAGCGAGTAATGAAAGCGGTCTTTGGGATGTCTTCTTCGCGGACCCGGATCTGATGGTAACCCAACATCAAGTCGAGTTTCGAAAACACCGTAGATCCAGCAAGTTGATCGTACAGATCGTTGATCCGAGGAAGTGGATACTTGTTCTGTATCATGGCCTGGTTGATAGGTCGGTAATCTTGGACCAAACGGTTCGTCCCATCGCTCTTCTTGACAAAGAGCGAAGGTGCTCCCCAAGCAGAGGAACTAGGGCGGATGAAACCTTTGTGGAGTGCCATGTCAATCTCCTTCTTCAGTTCAAGGAGGTGGTGAGGCGGCATCTTATAAGGGCGCTTAGCAATTGGGACGGTGCCAGGCTTCAAGTCGATGACGAATTTGACATCTCTGATCGGGGGTATTCCTGGCAGTTCTTCTGGGAAGACATCGAGAAAATCGCGAACAACTGGAACGTTCTCGATCCCTTCAAGAGGTGAGGTATTCAAAGCATTCAGGGCATATATCTGGCCTTCGGCATGTTGAGCTGTTCGGGCCGAGTACAGAATCTTCTTGCCAGAAGGGTGCGTGAGCTGAACTGTCTTAGTGGCACAGTGTATATGGGCATCATGTGCCCCCAACCAATCCATACCGAGGATGGCATCAATGTTGGACGACTTGAGGATAATAAGAGGAGCCGGAAACAACAGACCCACAATTGCAATGGTGGCATCGGGGCTCATCATGGTGGCACGACTCTGAGATCCCACGGCATTTACCTCTAAAGGAGTGGCCAAGGGTTCCATAGCTAACCCATCCAATTGAGCAAACGGCTGGGACATAAATGAATGCGACGCACCGGAATCAAAGAGAACAGAAGCTGGCACTGAATTGACGAGAAGGGTACCCACTACCATTCTTGGGGACTCACGAGCTTCTTCCATCTTGACATGGGTGACGTGAGCACAACTAACAACAGACGTCTTGTCCTTACAGTCCCTGAAACGACGATTTCGACCGCTCTTCTTACGACTACCAGGGGGACATGGTGCATTCTGAGGCTGAACCGGGCGACAGTTGACAGCACAGTGACCTGGTTGTCCACACTTGTGGCATAGGCCATTATCCTGGGGAGGATCCATAATATTGTTTTGTTCCGTTCGAACCGTTAGCTGGCTTGGAGGCGGAGGCAGACGAGGTGCAATATAAGACAGCCTTGGCGTTGGGGCAGGTCGGTGGTGGACATTGTGTGGGATATAGACCCGAAGTTCCTGAGTGGGTCTTCCCGAGGATGGGACAACATCGCGAGTACGCTTGAGGGATTCCCGGTGATCAGCCAAAGCAGTTTCAACTTGGAAAGCCTTGCTGACGAGCGTCGCAAAGTCTGCGAAATCATTAGCAGCTAGTCCGAGCTCCGAGTTTCCAGAGACTGATGAGGCATAGGATGGAATGGATCCGCTTCAACCGTCATCCTTGCCCACTGTTCATTCTGTCTTTATCTCATTCGTTGGGGAGTTTCGAGCTCCTTATGAGATGTTTGAGATGTGATCGCATGGATCTTCTTGCTTTGGATCAATTCCTTTGACAGTGAGTGGTTCACCTTGGGGAGCACGAGCGATGCAACCGACGGGAGGACAAGACAAGCCCTTCCAAAAAGCTCGTTTGCCTTTCATCTGAGCGAAGTGATTCCTCAAGGTCAGGTTAAACAAGTGAATCATCGGTTGCAAGCACGAGAGCAAGCGATCGAAAAGGAGGAGAAAGAACCACGATAACCGGATGTCGAAGCCAGCTTTCCTGGTTGAGATTCACATTTGGAATAAAAGGTCACTAGAGCTCGGGCTGTTGAAATTGGTCCCAGGTAGGGGAAGACATCAGTGGCATTGGAATAGGCCTTAGCCCTTGTTTTCTACTAACAACTTGAGGCTTTGACCCTGGGTAGGCCCCCCTTGTTTGGCAAACAGACGTGAGTTAATTGGTCGGAATGGGGATAAATCCCAGAAATACCCCGGTCAGAGTAGGTGAACGAAGCGATGTCCGGGTGGATATAGCGAGAGAGCCGACCTAAAGCAAGGTCAAGTGAGAGGAACTAGTTTCTTTAGTTGCCTTTCAATCAAAGGCTGCATCAGGCTCCTACTATTGATTCAATTCCTTCGACACCTTCCACCAGCATTGCATTGGCTTCATTCTTACCTATGATATTCCCCATAGCTGATTCGATAGCAAGAGGAAAGAGAACAACATATTATTTTTAAGAGCCCAAAGGGACTAGAACAGTCTAGTCTCTAGCTTCCTAAGAGCAACCCCTATTTGTCCAATCCAAAGTAAACCTATTGCCCAAGACCATCCCTTAATCCCTACTGTCCTAATTCTGCTCTAGCTCTAGGACAAAGGAAAGGGGAAGACTTCCTCTAATAAAGGAGGAAAGGAGAGATTTTCATTAAACCAAAATCCAACCAAAGAACCGGAACCGATACAGTCGAGGGTCAAGGTACCAACACCGAGACCGAGACAGTCATTAAAGCAGTCAGAGTCGAACTGAAAGGAGAGGCACCAACCATTAACCAGATAAAACCGTATTCAATATCAATAGCAGCGGATATTGAAATAATCCCCATAGCTGCTATTATGCGACAGCTAATATTGCGATAACCGATTCTTTCTAACTAAGAGCAGATTCTTACACTTAACTTTCTAAGTTCGATGCATCAATCCCCTTCCGCCTTGACTATTGGGTGGGATACCCTATTAAGTCATGGCATCTGTCAGTTCCTTGTCTTCATCCCATCGAGAAAGACTAATGCAAAAGGTGAATTGAATTCTGGATCTTTCTTCGTGCACGAAATCGAGAAAAGTGCTTTCTTTCACAAGCATGATCACTCCATTTAAAGGGATTCAATCCCCTAACCGCATTTGAGGCGGACGAGAAGAAGGATGTAGGAATCTCCTTTTGTTTATTCAACATGCTAGCAGCGGCTTTTCGGCCATGAACCTGTCTATAGGAGCTAGGCAAGGAAGAAGACGTCTGAGAAGGGATGCCGAAAAGAAATGGAATCAGGTGCAAAGTCAGTATAAGGCCAGAGAGTTGGAATTGCTTTATATAAGCAAGTGTAGCGAATTCGCCTCCATTCTCGATTTCTATTGCGACAGAGGGAGGTAATATCATAATCGAGAGAAAATCACGATTAGACTCAGTCCGGATAAAAGAATCCAATCCGAAGTTAAGTTAGTCTTGGGATAAAGGCTTCTTTCCTTTGCTGAATCAGGAATAGCCGACTCCAGGTAAATGCTTTTCCCAGCTCAAAGGCGATGACTAGTAGATCCGGGGGTACCTAGAAAGCGAACAAATGTTCCCATGGTCATGATTGTTGACTAAACTTCCCTTTCTCTGATTCCCCTTGCCGACTTTGAACGAACTCATGCTTGAATGAGAACAAGTGATTTGCGACTTTGGTCCATGAATTCTAAGATCATGAACAGCGGATATTGCGACATATGAGAGAATCTCTTTAACAACCGATTATGCGACATCTCTCGCCGCTTATAGAAAGAGCGGAAATACTACAACCGATATTGCAACATCTAATCCAAACAGCGTATCAGCGACAACCCTATTCTTTCTTTCCTGCCTTTTTAGGAAGGGGTTAGATTTATCCTTCTGGTAGCAAGAGTAACAATACAATTTTGAATTCTACATCAACAGGTATAGTAAGCTAAATTGTACGTTTTAGTGGTAGTTCCAAGTGATCCGGATTTCCTTTTAAGCACTATTTGGATAATGGATTTCCCTTGTTTTTTTGGAAGTGTCAGTCTCAAGCAAGTCCAAGGCAAGTAGAAGAATCTTTCTAAGAATCCTCTTTTTTAGTAGGGCTATGCTATATCGATTTTTTGATTCCTTGGTGTGGCTTTCTCTGCGGACAAAGAAAGCTAAAGTGAAAAAGCCTGCCCTTCCAGCGTCAGTTTCAGAGCAATAATAAAGACGATGTCAAACAAACCAGTTATCAAACTTTATAAATGAGGATCCTTAGAAAAGATCCCCTAGTCTATCTAGAAAATATCCCCTTGAGCGAATGCAGTGAAAAGGGAATCAAGCCCAATTGCAATCCTAAGGTAAAACCCAGAAGTTGCAGTGTCAGTTTCTAGCAATACAGTATCAGTGAGCTTTCTCCTTCCCCGGGGATGGATTTTTAGTTTATCTTGGGAGTGTTCTTCCAGCTTGTCCTCTTCCCTACGGTTTTCTTGCAGTACTCCAGGTAGGGCTCTAGAGAAGATTCCCTGAAAGAGCTAAGATAACTAAATTGATTTACGCTTTCCTCTTTCTTCTTTTTCATATATCTATAGAATTGGAACGATTTCTTTGCGAGTGATCAAACCTGAGTCTTTGAAGGCAGCGATAAAGCCACTCTGAATATCGAGCTAGCAGGGGGTCTATCCATCACCGGCCGGTCAGGTTCGGTTTGTTCTTATCGATCCATTTCATCAAGATTGTGTGGGCGTCCGCTCATGTTCACGTTCTCAAGGCTTTCCTTGGAAAAACCAAGGACAACCCCTCTCTCAGTCTCCTTTATCTTTTCGGGAGCAGAGCTGAAAAAGATGGAGTGACCCTACGATGAGATTGAGTTCAACGGATATGAAGGATAGAAATATGCTATTTGCTGCTATTCCATTTATTTGTGCATCAAGTCCGAAGAAGATCTCAATCTATAATGAAGAAATGATAGTAGCTCGTTGTTTTATAGGCTTTCTCATATTCAGTCGGAAGAGTTTAGGTAAGACTTTCAAAGAAACTCTCGACGGGAGAATCGAGTCTATTCAGGAAGAATTGCAGCAATTCTTCAATCCTAACGAAGTCATTCCGGAAGAATCCAATGAACAACAATGATTACTTAGGATCAGCTTGCGAATTTGCAGCGCCGTAGTAGAATCATTACCAACGGCACGCTGTGCGCCTAAGTGCGAAAAGACAGTGCAAGCTTTGTTATGCCGAAACCTAAATGTAAAGTCAGCAACACTTATAAATGCCACTTCTTCCCGCCGCATCCGTCTTCAGGACGATATAGTCACAGGTTTTCACTTTTCAGTGAGTGAAAGATTTGTATCTGGGTCTACGTTCAAAGCTTCTACCATAGACCTAATTCGAGAAGGCTTGATAGTCCTAAGAAAGGTGAGGGTGGGGGTTCTTTTTAGGAAGAGGAATAGAATCTCATTCATGTGTTCATGCTAACAGAAGAGCGGATCCAATACACATAATACTTTTTCTCAGGAAATTCCTAATGTAAATGATGAATTTGGGATGTCATGCCCCACAAGTTAGTTGCCCAAGCGCTCCCTAGGTCTACCACAAGATAGAGTTTGAGCCTGGAGCCAAAGCCCCAACCCCTCCATTTTAGGTTGAGCTCTACGAAAGATGGGTCTAGGGGGAATTGAAGGCAAACCAATACTGTTGTAAGTAGTCTTGCCGAGGTAGGAAGAAAAAGTGAAAAGAATAACTGTTGATGTCATTATATCTTTCTCCAGAGATCCAGATAACTGGTGCTCAATTCCGTGCTCTAGAAAAGATTTCTCTGTGTGAAGAGAACAATACTTTTCATACCTGTAAATGGACAAGGGACAGAGTCTTATCCTCCGAGATCCCGAGAGAGATTGCACAAGGCTCCCTTTTTCCATACCATAAATAGGGGACTTTAGAGCCTAAAAACCATAGTATCATAGCTTGTCGGAGGTACGAAAGGCGACTCCTCAGCAGAAGGAAGTGATGCCATAGATAAAAAAAACAAAACCCATTCAAGCGATCTTCTGTAGGAGTAGGAGGTAGCGCGAATCCCCTCTTTCTTCGTTTAGAAGAGTGCTGGACCTCCACAACGTCAAACCATAGAACACAGCTCCTTTCGGTCGAACCCTAGGAAAGACGACTTTACCTTTTTCGTAGATAGTCTGAGTTCGAGCTATTGTAGTCTCCCCCGTTGACCTTCTTTTTTAGATAGAATCCTCAATGAGTGGAAAGGATTCCCAGACTTGCTCCACAGATGCAACCCTTCACGGAATTTCTGCTGGTTGCGAGCGTCGGTGTCGACGTAATCCTCAGCATAGCGAGACAATTCAAGGAATCTCCTATGATATTCAACAATAGTTGTCGTGCCTTGTCTAAGTTTGAGAAAATCCTCCTTCTTCTGGTCCATTAGACCTCGAGGAATGTGCCATGCACGGAAGGCTAACTGGAATTCTTGCCAAGTGGTCACAGTCCCAGCAGGCAGCACACGCCTGTGGCTTTCCCACCATTGAGCGGTTGAACCCTTTAGATGAAATGCCGCGAACGTAACATAACTGGTCGGGGCAACATTATCTGACTCCATCTCGAACAAGATGTCACGGAGCCAATCATCAGCATCCATCGGATTGGTGGAGTTGCGGAAAACAGACGGGTTGAGGCGCACGAACTCTTGCAGTGTGATTGGGGCATTCTGGTTTGGAAGCCGGGCCAGTACTCCGGCCATGAACTGACGGTTCAGATCAAACTGCTCACGGTTCAGTTCAAACTGTTGCATCATTGCGGCCAAATAAGGCGGAGGTGGGGGGTCGTCTGCCATCCTGCCTGAATAGCAAGGGTTAGTTCAGACAAAGCATATGCAAGGATAAGGAGTCATACTCGATGCAGTACGAGAAATGAACGAGAAGTGCGGTAGATACACAATAGTAGTCATAAAGACATACAAATCATTGCACACAATCGGTCAAAATCAGACAGCGTAACGTTGTAGAAATTAAGGAAAAAGGACTCAGTAGGCAGCGCGCAGACCGCGGTAAGGATTACACGACGCGACATAGATTCCACTATGTCAATCACGCCGCAAGAAAACTGTTGGCCACAGGAGTTAATGCCAGAGGACGTGCGGCCTGCCCAGAATGAGAATGGGATCCGCGGTCCGGGACCTGGGGTAGAACTCCTGCGACACGACTCAATCAATGGGGTAGCACCAGAACGCCGAGTGGAATCAAGAGAACATGATCCTAATGTCAGAGTTTGTAAAACTTATCAGCAAAGATAAGTGAGCAGATTCTGAGAGCATAGGTAAGGAGGAAAGGATCCTAATACCATAGTTATCACACGTAGTGACATCGATGTGGGCATGTAAGCCAAATATTAAGTTAGAAAAATAGTTTTTTCAAAGTCTAGACTCAACTTCGACCAGGTAGTGGGTGGGTGGCTTCCTACAGGCAGTCGGCTCTGATACCAACTTGTGACCCCCAACATCAACCCGTGTACAGTAATCATACACGCAGGGTACACGGCTGAGATTAGGGTGCCACGGTGAGAATATCACAGCACAACACTAAACACAAAAGGATAAACCAATATGTTACAATACCAGGGATCACGAGGATCCGAAATACATAAGTTAAACAATCATAATATCTGAGTACAGACATAGTTAGTCAAGTTTTGCCTTAAGAAGGCTAGAACAAATAACATCAGAGGTACAGATCGAAAAGGCGAGGCCTCCTGCCTGGGATCCACCGAACTACTCCTGGACAACGGGCCTCGACGTCGTAGTAGTCGCCTTCGGGGTACCCCTGCTCCTGGGCTCCAACATCGGCTGCAGCGGCCGATCAGGAAAAGCGAAAAAGGGGAAATAAAGCAAAGGTGAGTATCTAGCATACCCGCGAGTCTTACGTCCTCTACTAAGCATTTATGTATGTATCAAATGGAAAGGGGAGGCTATATATAGTGGACTGCAAGATAGAAATCAGAATAAGGGTAAGAAGCTAGGCCTAACGAAGACTAGCATCTTCCGACGGGTCTTGCAGCATGAGGTAAGAATCAGCCAACAGTTTATATAAAGCATAAAGTAACAATGCAGCAGAAGTTGCTGCAACATTGTATAATAATAAGTTTTAATAATTAGCAATGCCTCCGAGTTCCCCTCCTCGACATCCCCACGAGGAAGAAAAACCCGGAACCAACAGTTTAATAGTAGTAGTTTGTAGTGATAGGATCTGGCTTCAGCATAAAGTGTCCTGTTACCGTGGACACGACTATTCGAATAGATTAAACTCCTTGCAGGGGTGCACTGGTGTCATACTACACGCTCGGATCTCCAGGGTGGCATACACCTTGTTAGGGAACACCCCACCGAGGCTATCCGACACGCCGAGGCCCATCCTACGGCTCATCAGAGAGGTCCCCTCCGGTCTACAGCCCTAAGTGCAAGGGGGTCATGGGCCTATCACCCCTCGCTCTCCGGGTCGTTGTGAGGACGGTGGATACCACGCAACTCTATCATGGATGCGGATCCGACCGCGCCACAATGCTGAACTGGACGTCTTTCAGAGCTTTCGAATAAGACCACAACGCGGAGGGCCCACACCATAATACTACGTATAGGTAGTGCGTACAAGCCAAAAGGCTACTCAAGTCATCCGCCGAACCCGTTAAGCATTTTATTAATTTTCTGTCGAGACAACTATTATCGTTGCCCCTTATTGAATGAGTCACGGACAACGACAGCAGTCAGGACCACCAGTAACATCGGTGCCTGCCCTGACGGAAATATAGGCGATATCTGGGGAAGAGACTGGCTCTGCTTGCCTAGAAGCTCGACGGTAGAGGTACGGTCGTCGTCGACGTAGTCGATCTCAGAGGGCTGCAGCAGGGGACGTCGGGACTACCGGACAAAAAGAGAGGGGGAAGAAACAATAAATACACAGCAATAACATCAATACAAATACCGAACATGTCAAACGCAGTGTTAGGGGCGAACTAACGCAGTGCTACACGTTGTAGATGAAACGGGAATTTTAACCGGCAATTTTTAACCGACTCCGGGCGATTACCGGACAGACGGCCTGGAGGGGGGAATGTCGATGTTTCGTTGTGTTAGAGGGGGTGGTTGACATGCGGATAGCGTATTCGTATTGTTTATACTTTTCTGAGTAAGTTTCATGTATAAAGTTTTTTAATCTGACTTACGGTTTAAAAGAGATTGAATTTCTAAATTTAAATCATTTTTAAATTAATTTCTGGAATTTTCTTTATTATTAAAATGCAACATTATCCAGAACATTATCCACAGCAGGGGTTGACCAGTCAACTGACATGTGGGGCCTACTGACTAGTGGGTCCCACATGTCATACACAGAAATAATTCTAATTAAACCAGTGGTCCCACATGTCATACTCCTAGAGACAAATAAATAGTTTTATTCAATTAATCAACTAGCAAGGACCCCACATGTCATAGAGATATAAAAAAATCATTTAATTAGTTTAACAGCGGGGGTGGGGCCTCACTGTAAGTCTCAAGGGGGGGCCTTATTAGTTTTTGCTTAATTAACCAAGGGGGAGTAATTTGTGCTAATCAAATCTGGGGGGCACATGTCAGTGGGTAACCCCACTGGTTAACCAGGAGGGGCCTCTGCTAGTGATGAGCAGGCCGGCGACGGGGCCGACACGGCGACACTGCCCCTGCCAGCAAGGGACCGCGGTAGGGGGCAGATGCTCACTGGGGGTTCGGCGAGGCGTGGGACGCGGCGAGCGGGGGCAAATACTCCGAGCGCAGTCGCGTGCGGCTAGGGGAGCAGCGGCGCCACAAGCATAGGAGCTCGAGCTCGAGCTCCCGCCAATGGCGGCTCGGGCGGGGGCACGGGGCTACGATGGCTGAACGGCGAGGAGGAGGGGGGGAACATGGGGAGAAGCTCACTGTGAGCGCAGGGTCGAGGTCAGGGAGGCTTGGGGAAGCTTCACCGCGACAGATTTGGGCCGGAGGTGCGCGGCGGCCGTGGCGAAGGCCGGCGCCAATTCGTGTCGTGTGGTGCGTCCTGCCGACGACTGAGTGCACACGACGGAGGAGAAGATCGCGGGAAGCTTGCTGGACGCGCGGTTCACCACGACGGCGACGCCAGCCGCGGGTGGCTCTTCCCCTGACGGGAACGAGGTGGAGGAGAGGGGAATGGGGTGGGGGCGTGTCCCAGGGGTGCCCGGGGGCTGCCTTATCCCCACCCCGGCCACAGTGAGGGTCGCGTCGTCCACGGCGGTGCCGCCACGACACCGGAGCAGGTGACGGAGGGGACGGGGGCAGGTGGGGAAGGGGGAGTGGGCCGGGTGGGTTGTCGCCTGGGGCGAGATTTAGTTTTTATCTTTATTATTTCCTTGCCTTTTTGTTTTCTGTTACTGCTAGAAACAATTAATTTAAATGCTAAAACATTTTTATAAAAGGTGCAAGTGGTTTCTAAATTAGGGCAATACCACAAGGAGCTGATACAACAAGTTTGGTTCATTATAAAATTCAATGAATATTTTAATTAGATTTAAAATTGCTAAAATGGAATTTAGGTGCTGCTGTTATAATTGTTCACAATTTTCTAAAGCTTTATAATTTACCAAAGTTAGTCTAATATGCTTCTAATGATTTTTTGGCTATTTACAAAAGTGGTTCCAGGATTTATGGAACAACTTTATTTGAACACTTTTGTTTTAATTTTCATTCAAAGCAGTTTCAACTAGGGTTTGGTTTCTTGATGAGCAAGATGCATTGGGCTTTGGGTTTTGATTACCAACCAGCATGGTTTGAAAAGAGCAGAAGCAAAGTTTGATTAAGGACAGGGGATAACAGTGATGGTCAACAGTGATGATGATTACTGTTACAGACACTGAGGGTGTTACACCTTTCCATTTGATACAAATGCATAAATGCTTAGTAGCGGACGTAAGACTCGCGGGTATGCTCGATACTCACCCTTGATTTATTTCCCCCTTTTTGTTTTGCCTGATCGGCCGCTGCAGTCAACGTTGGAGTCTTGGAGTCCAGGAGCAGGAGATCCCCGATGCCGACCACCGCAACATGAAGATCCCCGATGCCTTCTACGACGTCGAGTTTCCCATTGACCAGGAGTAGTTAGGAGGTTCCCAGGAAGGAGGCCTCACCTTTTCGATCCGTTGTTATTTGTGCTAGCCTTCTTAAGGCAGATCATGTGTACCTTGTGTCTGTACTCAGATACTTTTGCTTCCGCCAACTTTGTGCTTTCGAGCTGTTGTATTCGAGCCCTCGTGTCCCCTGGCTTGTATTATTTTATTTGTAGAGTTGTATTGTGATATCTTATCGTGAGTCCCTGATGTCGATCGTGTACCTTGCGTGTATGATTACTGTACACGGTTTGATTGTGGGGGCGTCATAGTGGGGAGAAGTCTAGTTGTTAGTAGTCATATGATGTTGAAGTAATATGTGTTGTTTGATATTTAAGTTGTGTTGTTATTTTCCTAGTGGTGTCGCGTGAGTCGAACACTCAACACTTCGCCTTATTAAGAACCTAGGGGAATGCATTGTGTATAAAGAAAGCTTACGGTGGGTTGCCGGAGTGACAGAAACCTAAACCCCAGTTCGCACACTTTTGCACAAGGGAACAATGGATCATCGATCGTATTTCTATGGTTAGGCTTTTGCCTTAATTACTATCTTGTATTTGCGGATGCTTGCAAGGTGTTTAATCATAAGTGCACTTATCTTAGTCTAGAGGGTGTACTAGCATAGATCCACCCACTCAACACTTTCAACACAGCACATAGTACCGATACGGAATATGACGAAAGCACGTGACTATTTCTCCCGTGTGTTCTCAAGAACGCTTTAGCCTCTATAATTTCAGTCGCTAGGCCTCTCCTTTGCTCGAAAGGATTGGGCCACTTGTTACTCCTCAGTTCCTTTTACGTTGCTCGCTTTTACCTTTTTGTTGCTTATACCCAAAAACCCCTAAAAAGTTATCTTTCAGTTCCTGCAGCTATTTCTTTACCAAAGTCACTTACCAATACCTTCTGCTCCTCGTTGGGTTCGACACTCTTATTTATCGAAAACGCTACAAACGGTCCCCTACAGTTGAGGGTCATTAGTGCAACACCTCTCCTCATTGGTTACCCCAAGTGGAAGGTGAGATGCAGGATAACGACAAATTTCCCTCGGTGAAGATACCAAGGTTTGTCTCCAGTAGGAATCCGGAGATGATAAGTAGGTTTCAAGGGCGCAATTGACGTGGACCTGCACACAACACAAATAACTTTGCTTCCCAATGAGTATAGAGAGGTTGTCAGTCTCTCCGGCCTTGCTGTTCACAAAGGATCAATGCAACGATAATAATGTTAATGATAGCAACTAGGGAAGGAAAAGCTAGAAAGTAAATGAGCGTGTAAACAGTGATGAGAACATGGACCGGGGTCCCGTGATGTTCACTAGTGATGTCTCTCTCCCAAAAGACGATAAAACTGCTATGCGAGGTAAAAAAATTACAGTTGGGCAATTGACAAGATTAAAAACGCACCGCAATGCTAACTATGCTACAAAGAAAGGAAGAGGCTCAAAAGCATGGGCAGTACGCCAAAATAAGTAGACTGAAATCCAACTGCATCTACTACTAATCATCCACCTTGAGATATCTATCCAGAACATCTCGCTGGTATTAAGTTGCGAGCCCCACCCAAAGTGTAAACCCAAAGCAACAGACAACAGCATTAAAAAGCACTTTGCGGCAGGGTGCCGGGAAGAAGTCTGCTGGCGCTCCCGATCTTGGAAGCGCGGCGGCGGAGGAACAGAGGCGAGATCGCGAAAAAGGGTTCTGTCCTCGGGAGTTTCGTGTCACGGGGATTACATAGGCGAAGGGGGGCAGCCAGGGGGGACACCAGGTGTCCAGGCGGCCATCCGGCACGGTACAAGGAGGGGCCCATCCAACCCTCCTTCGGGACTCTGGAAGCTTCCGTTGCGCTAATTTATTATCTGATTTTCCCAGATTTTTGGAGCACTCTTAATATGGGCGAAAACCCCTGCCTGGGGCAAGGCCTCTCCCCTCCCCACTATGGCCCAGCCCATCTCTTCCCTCCTCCCTGTTCCTTCTCCCCGGTTGTCGGCAGCACACACGCACGCACGCACGCACGCAACGCCCGCCGACGCCCGCCATGGACACCTCCACTCACACGTCGACAGCGGCCATCTACAGTGCTCGTGGGAGGATAAGAGTCCTCTCTTCCTCCTGGAACCCTAAATCCTGTCATTCCTTGCTACCACGTCCCCTTCTCGGTCTTGTTCGGACGAGGTCTCCGGAGGGCGTCGCCGTGAGAACGAATGGACAGCGGGCACGCCAGGACGCGCTACCGTGCCCAGGCTCCTCCTTGGCCTCGTCCGCGTCTTCCCCGGGCAGAGATTCTAGGCGGGACGCCCCGCTGCTCGCGAATCGATCTCGTCCCTGGTGTCAAGAGAGTTTACTTCTCGCCCCTCGTTGGTTACCCAAAGTGGAAGGTTGAGATGTAGACAACAGCAAATTTCTCTCGATGAAGATACCAAGGTTTGTCTCCAGTAGGACTCCGATAACGACAAGAAGGTGACAACGGCGCCAGAGATTAGCGGTTCTCATGGACCTGGACACACAACAGATAGCTTTTCTCCCAACGAGTACAAAGGGGTTGTCAATCCCTCCGGCCTTGTTGTTTACAAAGGATAAAACGCACGGGATAATAATGATAGCGATAGCAACGGAAAAGTAAATACTGAAAGTAATTTGATTGAGGGTGTAAACAGTATTGGAAATATGGACTGGGGTCCTATGATGTTGATGGCGGTGAAGTTAATAGGTTTAGTGGGATTTCCTCCCCTGTTAACCGCGCCAATAAATGATTCTTGATAACCCACAAGTCTAGGGGATCAATTGTAGCTTTTCGATAAATAAGGATGTCGATCCCAACGAGGAGAAGAAGGTAGTGATAAGTGACACTGGATAAGGAAAGGCTGCACACACTCAAAGGTAAATATTTAGGGGTTTTTGGTTTAAGCAACAGAAAAGTAAAAGAAAAGCAAAGTAAACAGGGTAACTGAGGAGTAGCAAGTGGCCCAATCCTTTCACAAGGATAAGCCTAGGAACTAAACTTATAAAAGCTAAAGCGTTCTTGAGAACACACGGGAGAGATAGTCAAGTTACTTTCACCATACTTTTCCAAGTAATATGTATTGTGTTGATAAGTGTTGGTGGGTGGATCAATGCTAGTACACCTTCTAGACTAAGATAAGTGTACTCTTATGATTACACACCTTGCAAGCATCTGCAAATACAAGGTAGTAATTAAGGAATAAGCCTAACCACAGCATTACGGTCAAGGATCCATAACTCCCTAGTGCAAAAGTGTGCGAACTAGGGTTCAGGTTTCTTTCACTCCGGCAACCCACCATAAGCATCCTTTGTGCACAATGTATTCCTCTAGGCCCATTAAACGTGAAGTGTTAAGTGTTCGACTCACATAACACCACTAGAGAAATAACAACACAACTTAAGTATCAAACAACACATAATACTTCAACATCATATGACTACTAATAACTAGACTTCTCCCATGTTCTCAAGAACTAAAGTAACTACTCACAAGACATAAAATAGATCATGATCAGAGGTTATAGATGGGTGGCAAACAATCTGGACACAATGATAATTTTCCAACAAAACTCAATAGCATTCACCACAAAGTAGTAATCAACACCAACAGAGTAGCGGGGATAGATAGTACGGATTACAACACAAGTTGCAATTGTGAGATGAGATGGGATGGTCATGGAGATGGTGTTGATGTTGGGGATGATGTTGATGATGATCTTGATGATGCCCGTGACGATGATGATGATGATGCCGACGATCTCCCCTTCCGGGAGGTGCTCTCCCCGGCTGAATCTGCCCGCCGGAGATGGCTTTTCTCCTCTGTAGGTTTCCGCCCTGTGACGGCGGCGAAACGCAGAAACTCTTCTATTTTTAGGGTTTTCACCCCCAGGGGGGTCTTATAGGCGAGAGGGGGCACCGAGGGGGGCCACCAGGCATCCAGGAGGGTGCCTGGCGCGGCCAGGAGGGGGGCCGCGCCAGGCACCCTTCTGGCTGCCTGGTGCGTCCCCTCACCTCCATCCTCGGTGATCCCTAGTCAATCTTCGTAAAAATACTCCCCGTAAATTTTCAATCCATTTGGACTTGATCTGATTAAGCAACTTGATGTCCACCTTTCACCGCTAAATCCTGGTTCTGTTGCTTCAGCATCGGAAAGTTGTAAACTGTGTAAAACAAGCCAAAACAACATACGAACAATGCTTTAAAGTGGAATATATCAATGAATAGGATGAAATTACAATATTAAATAGCGATGCTGCTTGGACGTATCAACTCCCCCAAGCTTAGACCTCGCTTGTCCCCAAGCGATTACTGAGCTCGGTAAACCCGTCCATAAGTTTAGAGAGTGAAGTGTCGATAAAAGAATACGGACAAGAAGCATCAAGGTTTCTCACCAAATTGAAGCATCCTCAACAGCAACCTCAACTCACAAGGTCCATATGAGAAAGTAGTAACAACTATAACAAAGTAGGACTTGGAAAACACATCAAATCATGGCAAACATAGCCTTGGTCAAGGAACAACTAATAACTTTACATTTTATCTTTCACTTATAATGGAACCAGTTGAAGCTTTGGAAAGAACATGTTATCAGTCAAGAAGTGAAAATGTTAACACAAAGGAAGATGTTTACTAGGCATAAGATTTTGTAAACAACTCACTTACCAAAAGATAATGTCAACAAAGATGTAACATGCTAACTTTCAATGCATCTTTGTATGCAAGAATCTTTATTAACATGAAATGTCTGTTCTCTCTCAAGAAGGAAGGAAGTAGGAAGGACTGACTCAACACAAAATAAAGGATAAGCCCCGTGCAAAAGGGTAAGCAGGGAAAACTCATGTGCCATCTCTAGATCAAACAGAATAAAACAACAGACTTTTGGGAGGTGCATGATCCGTCAACGACTGCTGATAGATAACTCACTTACTTCTTGATTTGGACAAGTTTCGAGGAATGGCTCCCATGTGGGGACGATCACATCCCCTTAAATTCCTTTGTTTATCACCCATAAATGGGAGAAGGAACTTGTGTGTTAGTATTTATGTTTTACGAGCTGGGCACTCATGCTAGTCCCTTCTCGTATTAGGGGTTTGCAGATTAGACATGCAATACCAAGATAAAACTTGTCCAAATTAAGAAGATCATGGGTTAACCACCACTTCCTCATGAGCTGAATCAGTGGCACAAAACAGAAGATTTTGAACATCTAGAGATAGCACACAAATTATATACTTTAGGAGTGGTAGTGGAATACCACAAATAGGAAGGTATGGTGGACTCAAGTGGAATATGGTTGTTTCAGGGTATGGAAGTACAAGAAGAATTCCTCTTAGTACAGAGTTTTGGCTAGCAAGGCTTTGAGAGACCAGACAATTGATGAAAACTTAGATGCAAGCAATACAAATCATAAACATTAAAACTAGTATGAAACATCAAGTTGTCTTCCTTGTCAACATAACACTTCAAGCATAATAACACAAAGGTTTTGTCTATGTCGCTACTTTGAGAAAAACATGCTTGCCAAGATTTAAATAAAGTTTTAGAAGCCATACCTGACATAAGGTCAATACTCCCCATAAGAATCAGCTCATAATGTTGATTGCGTGAAGAGAATACCGAGTGCAGCGAAGAAACCAATAGACTTCTCATTAATATTCCTTCATAGAAAACTCCACACTCACGGATACAAAGGTCTCCACAAAATGAGTGATAGACCTCAAAGCAACATCTATTTCATAAAGTAACTTCCCTAGACATGATACGACTCTACTTGACTCCTAAAGACAAAGATAAAGATAAAGATACCCGGCACTCCCCCAAGCTTGGAACAAGCCGAGGGGATGCCATTACCCGAGGAGATTTACTCCTCATTCTTGTTCTTCTCAGTCATGTACTCCTTGGCGAAGCGCTTCCATGGCAGCTCCTGTCCAGTCTCGAAGGACATTCCCGTCTCCAAGATCCTGCACTCAGCACCTAAACCCATGCGTAGATAATTTAGTTCATACTCACAGTTCTGGTTGTGCAGATCATAGGTCTGTGCTTGGAGCCCATAAACTTTTTCTTCTAATGCGACCAAACTTGACCACATCTCCTTCATCTCCTTCTTGTGGAAGCCTCGATCTCGTTCATGATCTTGAAGTTAGCTTCAACACCACGCTCCACCATCTTCTTGAACTTGAAGACTTCATGTTACATCTCCTTCAGCCGCTGCTCGGTGCTCCCTTTCTTGACTGGTCCCTTCAGATCTTCCTTGTGGAGAACACCGTCCTCCACACGAAGGACCTGGGGGTACTTCCTCACCTCAGCGAGGTAAGGGTTGATGACGTTGACGACGAACTTGTCCTTGGGGGAACTTGGGGAAGCCATGGCACCTAGATCTACTGAAAGTTTTCCTGGAAGAAATAGACCGAGAAAGAAAACACGCGAAATCGAGAGATGCGGTGCCGGAACGATCCGGTCAAATATATAGCAAAAATTTCCGCAACAGAAGGAAAGTTTCAAGCCTAGGTGGAGTCGGAGTCGGAGTCCAGGGCACCTAGGAGGGTGACTGGCGCGGCCAGGAGGGGGGCGCGTCAGGAGGCCTCCTGCGCCCCCTGGAGTTCCTCTCCGGCTCCACTCGGGCTTGGAATTTTCCTAATTTTGCAAAAACTTTGAAAAGTAAACTTTTATTGACGTTCATGATGTTTCCTTACCGTAATACATACCTTTTCTTATTCTGCTCCTGCCGGAGTCCAAAACTGGGTTACAACATGTTCTTCATGAGTTCTTGTACATACCATGTTCACATCCACATTGATAGGATCACTTGCAATGTAATGTTTGAGTCTTTGTCCATTCACAACTTGAGGTTTGGTGCCTTCGAAATTATTGATCTTGATTGCACCAGACCGATATACTTCTTCGATAAGAAAAGGTCCTTCCCATCTGGAAAGTAGTTTACCTGGAGAAAACCTGAAACGGGATCTAAACAACAAAACTTTATCACCAACATTAAATTCACGTTTCAGAATTCTTTTATCGTGCCACTTCTTTACCTTTTCCTTGAACATTTTAGCGCTCTCGTAAGCTCCACTCCTCCACTCATCTAGAGAAGTCAAGTTCAAGAGATGCTTTTCACCGGCTAACTTTGGGTCAGCATTTAGCTCTCTGACACTTATCACAAGACAGAACGTACCTTCGGGCGTCCTTAAAAAGAGTAGGCCAATAAAAACCTGATTGTAAAACTTTATGTGCGGTCCTTTCACCGGCATGATGTCCTCCATAAGGACTATCGTGACATTGTCGAAGAACGTCCTGTTGCTCGTGCTCCGGTATACAACTTCTCACGATCCCATCTGGACCTTCCTCGAAAAGATGTGGATCATCCCAAAAGTAGTGCCTCAAATCCGTGAAGAATTTCTTCCTCTGCTGAAATGTAAAACCTAGAGGCAAAAACTTTGCAACGATAAAATTAGCATAATCTGCAAACCAAGGGTCGGAATGAGATTGTACTTTTACAACAGCAAGTTGTTCATCTGGGAAACTGTCGTTGACTGGAATAGGATCATGCGGGATATCTTCCATCCTTGAAAGATTATCCGCCACCGGATTGTCTTCTCCTTTTATATCAACAATCTGTAAATAAAATTCTTGAAGGAGGAGTACCCATCTAATGAGTCTTGGTTTGGCGTCCTTTTTCTGCATAAGATACTTAATGGCAGCATGGTCAGTATGAATAATAACTTTAGAATCAACAATATACGGTCTAAATTTATCACAAGCAAACACCACTGCCAAGAATTCCTTCTCGGTAGTAGCATAATTCTTTTGAGCACTATCAAGTGTCTTGTTGGCATAGTGGATGACATTCAAATTCTTGTCAACCCTTTGTCCTAAAACAGCTCCAACAGCAAAATCACTAGCATCACACATAATTTCAAAGGGCAAATTCCAGTCAGGTGGTTGTACTATAGGAGCGGTTATCAAAGCTTTCTTAAGAACTTCGAAAACTTCCTTACAATCTTCATCAAATACAAAAGGAGAATCCTTCTGGAGAAGAATAGTAAGGGGTCTCGAGTTCTTAGAAAAGTCCTTGATAAATCTTCTATAGAAACCAGCATGACATAGAAAACTACGGATACCTTTGATGTCCCTCGGATAGGACATCCTTTCAATAGCTTCAATCTTTGCCTTGTCCACTTCAATTCCCCTTTCGGAAATCTTGTGTCCAAGAACTATCCCTTCGTTAACCATGAAATGGCACTTCTCCCAATTGAGCACCAAATTCGTTTCTTCACATCTCTGCAAAACTTTATTAAGATTGTGGAGAAAGTGGCAAAGGAGTTTCCATAGACGGAAAAGTCGTCCATGAAAACTTCTACAATCTCCTCACAGACACCATGAAATATTGCAGACATACACCTCTGAAAAGTAGCAGGTGCATTACACAAACCAAAAGGCATACTGTAACACCCTCAGTGTCAGGCATCAGTAAAACTTTTGTTAATGATTAAACCTTTGTGATTAGCAAGTCTCTAATCACCTTGATCATGCCTTGTTCATCTTTGATTCACACAAACCCTAAATGCCTTTTTTGTGAATATTAAAAATATGGTGACAATAAATCTTTTCCAAAAATCTTCGAACCACTTTTATAAAATCCCAAATAATCATGGGACCATGGCAATGTGGTCATGGGTATTTATAGTGCTATGGAAAATTCCAAACATATAATAACAGTGCTAAAACAACACTATTTGTCTTTTGCAAATTCCAAATAAATATCTAGTGACTTTATAAAGTCCCAAAACTTTTTGTAGCCCTCTGGTATGATGTTGTATTAATTATGGTACCCTTACAACATTTTGATAAAATGCCTAGGTGGTTAAAATAATTACAAAATAGAAATAACAGAAAAGAAAAAGAGAAAATAAAAAGAACCTATCTATCGCACAGGGCGTAGCCCACCCCGGGCCCACTCCCTTCCCCCCTGGGCCGAGCCCACCCTGGCTCTCTCCCACCTCCCTCTCCTGTTCATGGCTGCGTGGCAGCAATCCCGCCGAGCCACCGCACGCCCCATCGCCGTGGCCGCAATCCGGCGAGCCGCCGACGCGGTTATGACCTCGGGTCGCCCCTCGCCACCTCTCGCAAACCCTAGCCCCCATTCGTTCCTTCCCATCGCTCCCTCTCTATTTTCCCCGCCGCCAGCAGCCATCGACGCCATGGGCGCGGGCTTGTGAACACCCGCGGCCACCGAGCCCTTCGCGCTGCTCCGGGATGTCCAGGAGGTTCGCCATCGCCGCCTTCATCGCCTCCCGCGTGGAATCGAGCTGTAGCGCCACGTAGGCGACATCTTCTTCTTCCCCTCGCCGACAGCCATTGTCGTCCTCACCGCCGAATTCGTCGCCTCTGGTCATCCCCGGCCATATCCGAGCTCGCCGTCGACTTCCCCTCGGTGAGCATCCCCCCATTCTCCTACTTCCCCTCGCCGGACCGCTGTCGTAGGCCCCCCTGTCGATGCCATGGTCACGGCCGCCATGGACGGGGGCTCGGGCTCCCATGCCGCTGGCCGTCGCTGCTGGGGTGTTGGCGTGCACGTGCACTCCCGTGCACGGCCGTGCCCCACCCGCTCGCGCTACTGCGCTGGCCGACGCTCGCCCGCTGCCGAGTTGCCGGTCACCGCCGGCCACCTGGGGCACGCTCGGGGCCGCGCCCTGCATGCTGCCTGCCTTGCCTACAGGTGCGGCTCCACGCGCGTGCCCGTGCCCCCTACGCCCTCTCCCGCAGAGCCCCACCGCCGTTGTGCCCCCACCCTCGCCGGCGAGTCCTCGCCGTCGTGCGCATAGCTCGCCTCCGGCGCCCTCTGTCCAACCAGTGGGCTAATGACTATTAACAACTAACCCCCCCCCCCCTGTTAAGTTACATATATAAAAAAAGGATTTTTAATACTCCCCTATGACAGGTGGGGCCACTGCCTGTTAAATATAAAAGAAAATTGTTGGTTTAAATTAGGTCAATGACACATGGGCCCCATCTGTAAGTCCTTTTGTTTTATTAAAATAAATTGCTGTTGAGGGTATGACATGTGGGTCCAGGGATATTTAAAATTAAATAAAATGTTTTATAAATAAACAGAGGCTGACATGTGGGTCCCACATGTCAGGCACTGTTTTGGATAATGTTCTGGATAATGTTGTTATAATAATAATAGAAATTCAGAAAATCATTTAAATGATTTACAACTTTGAAATTCAATAATTTATAAACCGTAACTCAGATTCAAAAACTTTATACATGAAAATTGATCAGAAAAATATAACGAATACAAATACGCTATCCGTATGTCTATCACACCCCTCTAACACAACGAACATCAAACCGTCCCCCTTCGGACTGTCTGTCCGATAAACTGTCCGGTACTGTTAGAGTGCCCGGATGAATTTATTCCGAACACGAATGTTTCTCAGAATAGATCAACTAGCACGGATACACCCCCTTATGTTTGTCCGATAATCCCCCGGAGCTGGCCGTTCATCCCCGGATGAATTCCCGCTCCGAGCAACGTGCATTGCACTGCGTTAGAACACCGTTAACATTTCATCCGTCTTGTCATGCATCTGTTCGTATATGCTTGTTGTGTATTTACTGTTTCTTCCCCCCTTAATATCCGGTAGACCCCGCTGCTGCCGTCGACTACACCGCTGCTGAGTACGACTACTTCGTCGACGACCCTACTGCTACCGTCGAGCTTCCAGGCAAGCAGAGCCATTCTCTTCCCCAGATATCGCCTATCTTTTCGTACATTTCTTGCACTAGGCATTGTTACGGCTGCTGCTACGTTACAATCCTATTCAATTGCATAGCCTATTTTTGTTGCCCCTTGATGTACCTTCCTTATCCTATGCTGCCTGCTATATCTATATATTATATTCAGCAGTGATCCCCGCGCATTGTTAGCTAGGATTAGATAGAGGGCCGCGATCACTCAGGGGAGTGAACGCGGATACGATAATTATAAACTGCACAGGTACGGTACATGCAGACACCGTCTAAGGCCCCTATCTGGGTTATGCCTAGTCACCTCAAGTGTGAGCTATCAAGGAGTAATCCTTGTACTCCACTCGAGGCTGACTTTGTCTTGCCGCCATAGGGTCCTGAACAGCGATTGTCCTTCAGGTAAGAAGTCGGGCGACCCAACGGTGCCCGCGAGCGGCATATCGTCGGGAACGACGGGGAGGGTACGACCGACGTTACTGGCGTGCTTGGCCCCTGCTCGTATCTCGCGAGAGTTACCAAACTACGAAAAGTCGAGCTCTACCAAGAGCAAACGCGAGACAAGGTAAGGAGACGGTTTACCTTGTTGGTAACCGCAGTGGCTTGGTAGGACGACAGGGCAGGCACCGATGTACTGGTGGACCTGACTGCTGTCGTTGACCGCGGGTCGGTTAAGTCGAGGCAACGATAATGGTTGTCATGCAGGTTAATTAAAATGCTAAATGGTTCGGCGGATGTCTTGAGTAGCCTTTTGGCTTGTACGCGCTGCCTACACGTGGGATAATGAGTTATGGGCTCCTCTGCTTCATAGTGTCGTCCGAGGACTCTTCAGACGTCAGCAGTACCATGGGCTGATTGCTGGGAAGTGCGCTGTCTTCTTTGCTCGAGCTGTGTTGTTTTTGTTACGGCTTCCCGGCCACCCACGCACCGTGCAGGAGTACGTCAGGGTTGGGGTCCAAGGCCCTGAGTACTTAGGATTTAGACCGGCGGATGGCCTCTCTGTTGAGTTTGAAAGATGGGATGTGGAGTTTCGGATAGCCTCGGTGGAGCGTTCCCTAACAAGGTGCCCGCCACCCTGGAGATCCGTGCGTTGTAGTGTAACAGAAGTGCACCCCTGCAGGGAAGATTGATCTATTCGAATAGCCATGTCCACGGTAACAGGACGCTTTATGCTGAAGCTGGATCTTACCACTACAAACTATTATTATTAAACTGTATGGTTCCGGGTTCTCTTCCTCGCGGGGATGTCGAGGAGGGGATCTCGGAGGCATTGTTAATTATTGCAACTTACTATTATACAATGGCGCAGCAACTTCTGCTGCATTGTTACTTTATGCTTTATATGAACTGTTGGCTATTCTTACCTCATGCTGCAAGACATCGTCGGAAGATGCTAGTCTTCGATAGGCCTAGCTTCTTACCCTTATTCTGATTTCTATCTTGCAGTCCCCCATATATAGCCTCCCCTTTCCATTTGATACATGCATAATTGCTTAGTAGCCGACGTAAGACTCGCGGGTATGCTAGATACTCAGCAATTTCTACCTTTGCTTTATTTCCCCTTTTTCGCTTTGCCTAATCGGCCGCTGCAGCCGACGTTGGAGCCCAGGAGCAGGAATACCCCGGAGGCGACTACTACGACGTCGAGTTCCCCGTCGACCAGGATTAGTTCGGTGGATCCCAGGCAGGAGGCCTCACCTTTTCGATCTGTATCTCTGATGTGATTTGTGCTAGCCTTCTTAAGGCAAAACTTGACTAACTATGTCTGTACTCAGATATTATGGCTTGTATGACTTATGTATTCGGATCCTCGTGATCCCTGGTATTGTAACATATTGGTTTATCCTTTTGTGTTTAGTGTTGTGCTGTGATATTCTCACCGTGGCACCTAATCTCAGCCGTGTACCCTGCGTGTATGATTACTGTACACGGATTTATTTTGGGGGCGTCACACATACGCCTGTAAGCATAAGTACCGTAAGGACACGTAAAGGTGGTCTTCTCTTGATCCGCGGTGTTAACATGAATCTGGGAGAAGCCAGAATATCCATCAAGATAGCAGAAGTGGGTGTTTTTAGACAGCCGCTCGAGCATCTGATCAATAAAAGGCAGAGGATAGTGGTCCTTCCTGGTGGCCTTGTTCAATTTCCTGAAATCAATACACATTCTATATCCAATAATGGTCCTCTGAGGTATTAGTTCATTTTTATCATTAGGAAAAACAGTTATACCTCCTTTCTTAGGAACACAATGAACGGGACTTACCCACTTACTATCAGCTATAGGATAGATGATAACTGCGGCTAGAAGTTTGAGAACCCCCATCCTAACCACGTCCTTCATCTTTGGGTTCAACCGTCGTTGATGATCAACAACTGGTTTAGCATCGGGCTCGAGATTGATAGTATGTTGGCAAATGGATGGACTAATACCCTTGAGATCATCAAGAGTATAGCCAATAGCACCTCGGTGACTGCGGAGTGTCTCCAATAATCGCTCTTCTTCATACCCTGAAAGGTTAGAATTGACAATAACAGGATATACTTTCTTTTCATCTAAATAAGCATACTTGAGCGTATCGGGTAGTGGTTTTAGATCGAACACCGGATCTTCTTTTGGTTGAGAGAGGATTCCTAAAGGTTCAACCGGGAGGTTGTGCTTTAGGATAGGAATTTGTCTTAGAAATATGTCTTCTATTTCATCCCTCTACTGCATATGTATGTCATTCTCGTGGTCTTCCATGAATTGCTGCAAAGTATCATTAGGAGGAATAGCAATAGAAGCAATTTCTTCAATAATTTTGTGATTACTTGACAAGAAAGTACCACGAGGCTTCTTAGAAAACTTAGAAAAATTAAATTCATATGGCTCGCCGTTGAATTCAACAGAAACTGTACCTTTCTTGCAATCTATTATAGCTCCACAGATGCTGAGGAAGGGCCTACCAAAGATAATAGGGCAAAAGCTATCTTGCACTGAACCAAGTACAAGAAAGTCAGTAGGATATTTTACCTTCCCGCAGAGTACCTCAACATCTCTCACAATCCCAATTGGAGAGATTGTTTGTCTATTTGCAAGATGAATCGTGACATCAATGTCCTCGATCTCACACGGCTGAATCCCGTGCATGATCTCTTGATAAAGTGTGAAGGGAATAGCGATGACGCTGGATCCCAAATCACATAACCCATAGTAATTATGATTTCCTATTTTGACAGATACAACTGGTGTACCTGAAATTGGGCCTCTGTTCTTGGTTGTGACAATGTCAGTGGAAAAGAACAAAAACTAATAGTGGATTCTTTAATATCACTGGTTACCAGATCCCTGACCATTGCAACTTGAGGCATGACCTTGATCATGTCCTCAGGTTCGTCAGTCGTCCTTCCGTTCTTGTTCAGAATACCTGTAACAAAAGAGTGCTCCTTTATCCTTGAGGGATAAGGAGGCTGTTCATACACAAATGCAGGTAAAACAGGATCAGTAACATTAATCTCAATAGGTGACTCCTTGAAAGGTTTATAATGTTGACTCTCCTTCTTCTTAGAAGAATCAATATGAGAAGCAAAGTCCTTGCAAAAGTCAACCATTAGCTGGGAATCAAGACCAATTTTAGAGCAAAAGGTATTAAAGTAATCAGTCTTCACATAACTCTCAATGTAATCATGCTCATAGTTTATAGCGGGTTCAATACCTTTATCAATTTCCCAGTCTTCAGTGTTCTTCTGGATCCTTTCTATAAGATCCCATTTTTCTTCCATACTTCTGGTATGGAATACCCCGCTAGAGGAGGCATCCAACATCTCCTTGTCCTGACGAGAAAGCCTGGCATAAAAATTTGTAAGTATAATTTCCTTGGGGAGCTCATGGTTTGGGCATTTGAGCATCAGGGACTTCAGTCTCCCCCAAGCTTGAGCGATGCTCTCTCCGTCGGGAGACCAAAAGGTATAGATGTAGTTCCTGTCTTTGTGAATTTCACGAAGAGGATAAAAGTTTGCATAAAAGAGAGACATAAGCTCTGGCCATTCAAGCAGATCAGAGTTATCGAGTAGCTTATACCAATCTGAAGCTTTATCTTTAAGTGATATGGAGAATAGTTTCTTCATGACGAACTCCATTGTTACACCTGCAAGCTTGAATAAAAAACATAATTGTGATAAATATAGCAGGTGTTCTCCCGGATGTTCTTCTCCTGTATAACGATTAGACAAGACATGATCAATAATACCAGGTGGTATTTTATAGGGCACAATTTCAGTAGGGGTAAGAGTGACCACCACAGTCATGGGGCGGCTCCTTACCAGCAAAGAACCAACAGTAGCAGAGTCCATAAGGACTGAAAGTAACAACAGAAAATAAAGGTTTCCTTACCGGCTTCACTTACCAATAGAGCTACACTCCCCGTCAACGGCGCCAGAAAAGCTCGTTGATGGCGGTGAAGTTAATAGGTTTAGTGGGATTGCCTCCCCTGTTAACCGCGCCAATAAACGATTCTTGATAACCCACAAGTCTAGAGGATCCATTGTAGCTTTTCGATAAATAAGGATGTCGATCCCAACAAGGAGCAGAAGGTACTGATAAGTGACACTGGATAAGGAAAGGCTGCACACACTCAAAGGTAAATATTTAGGGGTTTTAGTTTAAGAAACAGAAAACTAAAAGACAAGCAAAGTAAACAGGGTAACTGAGGAGTAGCAAGTGGCCCAATCCTTTCACAAGTATAAGCCTAGGAACTAAACTTATAAAATCTAAAGCGTTCTTGAGAACACACGGGAGAGATAGTCAAGTTACTTTCACCATACTTTGCCAAGTAATATGTATTGTGTTGATAAGTGTTGGTGGGTGGATCAATGCTAGTACACCTTCTACACTAAGATAAGTGTACTCTTATGATTACACACCTTGCAAGCATCCGCAAATACAAGGTAGTAATTAAGGCATAAGCCTAACCACATCATTACGATCAAGGATCCATAACTCCCTTGTGCAAAAGTGTGCGAACTGGGGTTCAGGTTTCTGTCACTCCGGCAACCCACCATAAGCATCCTTTGTGCGCAATGAATTCCTCTAGGCCCATTAAAGGTGAAGTGTTAAGTGTTCGACTCACATAACACCACTAGAGAAATAACAACACAACTTAAGTATCAAACAACACATAATACTTCAACATCATATGACTACTAATAACTAAACTTCTCCCATGTTCTCAAGAACTAAAGTAACTACTCACAAGACATAAAAGAGATCATGATCAGAGGGGATAGATGGGTGGCAAAAAATCTAGACACAATGATAATTCTCCAACAAAACTCAATAGCATTCACCACAAAGTAGTAATCAACACCAACAGAGTAGCGGGGATAGATAGTACGGATTACAACACAAGTTGCAATTGTGAGATGAGATGCGATGGTGATGGAGATGGTGCTGATGTTGGGGATGATGTTGATGATGATCTTGATGATGCCCGTGACGATGATGATGATGATGGCGATGATCTCCCCTTCCGGGAGGTGATCTCCCTGGCGGAATCTGCCCGCCGGATATGGCTTTTCTCCTCTGTAGGTTTCCGCCCCGTGACGGCGGCGACACGCGGAAACTCTTCTCTTTTTAGGGTTTTCACCCCATTGGGGTCTTATAGGCGAGAGGGGGCACCGAGGGGGCCGCCAGGCATCCAGGAGGGTGCCTGCCGCGGCCAGGAGAGGGGCCGCGCCAGGCACCCTTCTGGCTGCTTGGTGGATCCCCTCACCTCCATCCTCGGTGATCCCCAGTCAAACTTCGTAAAAATACTCCCCGTAAATTTTCATCGCATTTGGACTTGATCTGATTAAGCAACTTGATGTCCACTTTTCACCGCTGAATCCTGGTTCTGCTGCTTCGGCATCGGAAAGTTGTAAACTGTGTAAAACAAGCCAAAACAACATAAGAACAATGCTTTAAAGTGGAATATATCAATGAATAGGATGAAATTACAATATAAAATAGTGATACTTTTTGGACGTATCAGATGTTGATACGTCCAAAATGCATCACTATTTTATATAGTAATTCTTTCTTATTCATTGATATATTTCACGATATGATGCTATTCTTATGTTGTTTTGGCTTATTTTACACAGTTTGCAACTTTCCGGTGCCGAAGCAGCAGACACAGGATTCAACGGTAAAAAGTGGACGCTGAGTTGCTGAAGAAGAACACCTCCAAATTACCTGAAAATCGACGGAGGATGTTTTCCAGCAAGATCACGAAGACACGCAAGAGAGCGACCAGAGGGGGGCCACAGGGTGCCCAGGCGGCAACCTGGCGCGGCCCCACCCCTGGCCGCGCCGGCAGGGGGCCTGGACCCCCGGGCCACTCCCGGCTCCCCCCTCTGTCCTATATACTCCTCGTCGTCCAAAAACCCTAAAAATAAGAGAGTTTCCGGAGTTCCGCATCCGCTCCGTGGCGGAAACCTACAGAGAAGAAAAGCCATCTCTGGCGGGCAGATTCCGCCGGGGAGATCACCTCTCGGAAGGGGAGATCGTCGCCATCGTCATCACCATCGTCACGGGCATCATCGATATCATCATCAACATCATCCCCATCATCAGCACCATCTCCACCTCCATCCAATCTTGTCTCACAATTGCAACTCGTGTTGTAATCCGTACTATCTATCCTCTCTACGCTATCGGTGTTGATTACTACTTTGTGGTGAATGCTATTGAGTTTTGTTGGAGAAATATCATTGTGTCCAGATTGTTTATCATCTATTTATCCCCACTGATCATGATCTCTTTTATGTCTTGTGAGTAGTTACTTTAGTTCTTGAGGACATGGGAGAAGTCTAGTTGTTAGTAGTCATATGATGTTCAAGTAATATGTGTTGGTTGATATTTAAGTTGTGTTGTTATTTTCCTAGTGGTGTTGTGTGAGTCGAACACTCAACACTTCACCTTATCAAGGACCTAGGGAATGCATTGTGTACAAAGAATGCTTACGGTGAGTTGCCGGAGTGACAGAAACCTGAACCCCAGTTTGCACACTTTTGCACAAGGGAACAATGGATCACCGATCGTATTGCTATGGTTAGGCTTTTGCCTTAATTACTATCTTGTATTTGCGGATGCTTGCAAGGTGTTTAATCATAAGATTACACTTATCTTAGTCTAGAGGGTGTACTAGCATAGATCCACCCACTCAACACTTATCAACACAGCACATAGTACCGATACGGAATCTGGCGAAAGCACATGACTACCTCTCCCGTGTGTCCTCAAGAACACTTTAGCTTTTATAAGTTCAGTTGCCAGGCCTCTTCTTTGCTCAGAAAGGATTGGGCCACTCTTTACTATCCAGTATCTTTTACTTTGCTCGTTTTTACTATCATGTCGCTTATACCAAGAAAACCCCTAAAAAGTTATCTTTCAGTACTTGCAGTTATCTCCTTACCAAAGTCACTTGCTACTACCTTCTGCTCCTCGTTGGGTTCGACACTCTTACTTATCGAAAACACTGTAATAGATCCCTCTACGTTGAGGGTCATCAAGATACGTTTTATAGCGCCGTTGCCGGGGAGTGTAGCGCCATTAGTAAGTGAAGCCGGTAAGGAAGTTTTTATATTTCTGTTTTAGTTTTGCTGTTGCTGCTTTTGTCCTTATGGACACTCCTACTCTTGGATCGTTGTTCTTGGGGAGCCGCCCCACAACTAAGGTAGTTACTCCTGACCCTGCTGAAATTGTGCCTTATAAGATACCATCTGGTATTGTCGATTATGTCCTAGCTAATCGCTATGCAGGAGACAGACATCCAGGTGAACACTTGCTATATTTATCACAACTATGTTCATTATTCAAGCTTGCAGGTGTGTCACTGGAGTTCGTTATGAAGAAATTATTCTCCGTATCGCTTACAGACAAAGCTTCAGATTGGTATAAGCTCCTCGATAACTCACATTCTCTTAATTGGGAAGAGCTTATGTCTCTCTTTTATACAAAGTTTTACCTTCTTCATGAAGTTTATCGAGACAGGAATTACATCTATAACTTTAGGTCTCGCAACGGAGAGAGCATCGCTCAAGCTTGGGGGAGGCTTAAATCCCTAATGTTTAAATTCCCTATCCATAAGCTCCCCAAAGATATTATACTTACAAATTTTTATGCCATGCTTTCTCGTCAGGATAAGGAAAGGCTGGATACCTCCTCTAGCGGGGTATTTCAGACAAAGAGCGTTGAAGAAAGATGGGATCTCATCGAAAGGATCCAGAAGAATACTGAAGATTGGGAAATCGATAAAGGTATTGAACCTGCTATGAATTATGAGCATGATTATATTGAGAGCTATGTGAAAACTGATTATTTTAATACCTTTTGCTCTAAGATTGGTCTGGATTCCCATCTAATGATTGATTTTTGTAAGAATTTGGCTCTCATATTGATTCTTATAAGATGAAGAAGGATCAGTACCATAAGCCTTTCAAAGAAGTACCTATTGATATTCACGTTGCTGACCCTGTTTTGCCTGCAGTTATATATGAACAACACCCTTTTCCTTCAAGAATAAGTGAGCACTCTTTTGTGACAGGCATCATAAATAAAAGTGAGAGAAGAACAGGCGAACCTGAGGACCAGATCAGAGTCGATCCTCAAGTTGCTATGGTTAAAGATTTAGTTACTAATGATGTTTCAGATTCTATTATAAATTTTTGTGTTGTTTCAACTAACATTGTCACAGCCAAGAATAAAAGCCCAATTTCAGGTACACCAGTTGTATCTGTTAAAATAGGAGATCACAATTATTACGGGCTATGCGATCTGGGATCAAGTGCTAGCGCGATTCCTTATTCTCTTTATCAAGAGATCATGAGTGATATTTCACCCTGTGAACTCGAAGAGATTGATGTTACTATTCATCTTGCAAACAAAGCTACTATCTCTCCTATTGGGATTGTGAGAGATGTTGAAGTCCTATGTGGAAAGGTAAAGTATCCTACCGACTTTCTTGTACTTGGTTCAGTACAAGATAGTTTTTGTCCTATTATTTTTGGTAGACCTTTTCTCAGAACTTGTGGAGCTATTATAGATTGCAAGAAAGGTAAAGTTTCTGTTGAATTCAATGGTGAGCCATATGAATTTAACTTTTCTAAGATTTCCAAGCAGCCTCGTGGTACTGAATTACCTAGTGATGATAAACTTATTGAAAGTATTGCTTCTATTTCTATTCCCCCTAATGATCCTTTGCAGCAATACATGGAGGACCACGAGAATGATACTCATATGCAGGAAAGAAATGAAATTGATGAAATCTTCTTGAGACAACCTGCTATCCTGAAGCACAACCTTCCGGTTGAACCTTTAGGAATTCTATCCAAACCAAAAGAAGACTCGGTGTTTGATCTCAAACCTCTTCCCGATACGCTCAAGTATGCTTATTTAGATGAAAATAAAGTATATCCTGTTATTATCAACTCTAACCTTTCAGGATATGAAGAAGAGCGATTATTGGAAGTACTTCGTAAACACCGTGGTGCAATTGGCTATACCCTTGATGACCTTAAGGGAATTAGTCCATCTATCTGTCAACATACTATCAACCTCGAGCCCGATGCCAAACCTGTTGTTGACCATCAACGACGGTTGAACCCAAAGATGATGGATGTTGTGAGGACCGAAATCCTCAAGCTTCTAGCTGCAAGTATTATCTACCCTATAGCCGATAGTAAGTGGGTAAGTCCAGTTCATTGTGTTCCTAAGAAAGGAGGGACAACTGTAGTCCCTAATGATAAGAATGAACTAATACCTCAGAGAATTATTATTGGATATAGAATGTGTATTGATTACAGGAAGTTGAACAAGGCAACCAGGAAGGACCACTACCCGCTGCCCTTTATTGATCAGATGCTTGAGAGTCTGTCGAAAAACACCCACTTTTGCTATCTTGACGGGTACTCTGGCTTCTCTCAAATTCATGTTAACACTGTCGATCAAGAGAAGACCATTTTCACTTGTCCTTATGGTACTTATGCTTATAGGCGTATGCCTTTTGGTTTATGCAATGACCCTGCTACTTTTCAGAGATGTATGTCTGCAATATTTCATGGTTTCTGTGAGGAGATTGTGGAAGTCTTCATGGACGATTTCTCCGTCTATGGAACTTCCTTTGACCATTGTCTCCACAATCTTAATAAAGTTTTGCAGAGATGCGAGGATACAAACTTAGTTCTAAACTGGGAAAAGTGCCACTTCATGGTTAACGAAAGGATCGTGCTTGGCCTCAAGATTTCCGAGAGGGGAATTGAAGTGGACAAGGCGAAGATTGAAGCTATCGAAAGGATGCCCTATCCAAGGGACATTAAAGGTATTCTTAGTTTTCTCGGTCATGCTGGTTTCTATAGAAGATTTATTAAAGACTTTTCTAAGACCTCGAGACCCCTCACTAATCTTCTCCAGAAGGATGTTCCTTTTGTATTTGATGAAGATTGTAAGGAGGCTTTCGAAGTTCTTAAGAAAGCTTTAATAACCGCTCCTATAGTACAACCGCCTGACTGGAGTTTGCCCTTCGAAATTATGTGTGATGCAAGTGATTTTGTTGTTGGAGCTGTTTTAGGACAAAGGGTTGATAAAAAGTTGAATGTTATTTATTATGCTAGTAAGAACCTTGATAGTGCTCAAAAGAATTATGCTACTACTGAGAAGGAATTCTTAGCAGTAGTGTTTGCTTGTGATAAGTTTAGGAAGTATATTGTTGATTCTAAAGTTATTATTCATACTGACCATGCTGCCATTAAGTATCTTATGACGAAAAAGGATGCCAAACCAAGACTCATCAGATGGGTACTCCTTCTTCAAGAATTTGATTTGCAGATTGTTGATAGAAAAGGAGCAGACAACCCTGTAGCGGACAATCTTTCAAGGATGGAAGATATACCGCATGATCCCATCCCAGTCAACGACAGTTTTCCAGACGAACAACTTGCCGTTGTTAAAGTACAATCTCTTTCCGATCCTTGGTTTGCAGATTATGCTAATTTTATCGTTGCAAAGTATTTGCCTCCAGGTTTAACATTTCAGCAAAGGAAGAAGTTCTTCCATGATTTGAGGCATTACTTTTGGGATGACCCACATCTTTTCAAAGAAGGTCCGGACGGGATCGTGAGAAGATGCATACCGGAGCACGAGCAGAAGGACATTCTCAAGCAATGTCACGATAGTCCCTACGGAGGACATCACGCCGGTGAGAGGACCGCACATAAGGTTCTCCAATCAGGTTTTTATTGGCCTAATCTCTTTAAAGATGCTAGAAATTATGTTTTAGCCTGTGATAAATGTCAGAGAGTTGGTAATATTAGTAGGAGGAATGAGATTCCTATGAATTACTCACTAGTGATTGAGCATTTTGATTGCTGGGGTTTTGATTTTATGGGTCCTTTTCCTTCTTCGCACAAGTACACTCACATATTAGTTGCTGTTGATTATGTAACCAAGTGGGTTGAAGCAATCCCCACTGAAAGTGCTGATCACAAAACGTCTTTGAAAATGCTCAAAGATGTAATTTTCCCTAGGTTTGGTGTACCTAGGTATCTCATTACTGATGGAGGATCACACTTCACGCATGGAGCTTTTAGAAAAGCTTTAGCCAAGTACGATGTCAATCATAGAATTGCGTCACCGTACCATCCTCAAACTAGTGGGCAAGTTGAGCTCACCAATAGAGAGATCAAGTTGATCTTGCAAAAGACAGTTAACAGAAATAGGAAGGAATGGTCAAATAAGTTAGGAGATGCTTTGTGGGCGTATAGAACTGCTTACAAAAACCCCATGGGCATGTCTCCCTATAAAATGGTCTATGGCAAGGCTTGCCATTTGCCATTAGAGTTAGAACACAAAGCTTTCTGGGCTGTTAGAGAGCTTAATGCTGACCCGAAGTTAGCTGGTGAAAAGCGTCTCATGAACTTGACTTCTCTAGATGAGTGGAGAAGTGAAGCTTACGAGAGCGCTAAAATGTTCAAGGAAAAGGTAAAGAAGTGTCATGACAGGAGGATTCTGAAACGTGAATTTAATGTTGGTGATAAATTTTTATTGTTTAGATCCCGTTTCAGGTTTTCTCCAGGTAAACTACTTTCCAGGTGGGAAGGTCCATTTCATATCGAAGAAGTCTACCGGTCTGGTGCAATTAAGATTAACAATTTTGAAGGCACCAAACCTCAAGTTGTGAATGGGCAAAGACTCAAGCATTACATGGCGGGAGATCCCGTCAATGTTGATGTAAATATAATACGCACAACAACACATGAAGAACATGTTGCAGCCCTGTTTCAGACACCGACAAAAGCAGAGTAAGAAAAGTTATGTATTACGGTAAGGAAACATCGCGAACCTCCATAAAAGTTCCATATTATGAGTTTTTGCAAAATTAGGAAAATTCGAGGCCTAAGCGGAGCCGGAGAGGAGCTCCAGGGGGGCCAGGCGCCCCCCTAGCGCGCCCTACCCCCTGGCCGCGCCGGGAGGCCGCCTGGGCACCCAGGAGTCCGTCTCCGACCCCACTTTGGCTCGTTACCTTCCTTTTGTTGCATAAATTTTTGCTATATATTCACCCGGATCGTTCCGGCAACGTATCTCGCGATTTCGTGTGTTTTCTCTTCAATCTGTTTCTGCCAGGGTAAAAAAGCTATTGTTAGAGATGTCTTATTGTGGCTCAAGTGGAGAGGAATTCATGGGACGGCGTCTACGTGAAGTTCAGAAAGATTTCAACCAAGGGAAATACATAGATTGGGCCACAGAAGAAGAAATCGCTGCGAGGCGAGCGGAGATGGAGCGTTCCGTGAGAAAAGAAGTCAAGATTATCACCGCCCAGCAACCAGGGGGGTCCATCAACACAAGGAGGAAGATCAAGCAACCCCATCATGGTGGGGAGTGTTGAACCTTATTATGATCTTTCTCTTAACCTTTCAGGAATGGCCCCTACACTTGAAGATCAACGTACGATTTCTACCATCTCCGAAGCTTACCGCATCACCAATCAATTGTGTGAAGATTTCCGTGTACTAAAGGTGCAAGTGGAGATTTTGGAGAAGTCAAACCAAACCCTTCGTCGTGTCATCAAAGATTTGAAGAATCAACAAGAACAAGAATGAGGAGTAAATCTCCTCGGGTAATGGCATCCCCTCAGCTTGTTCCAAGCTTGGGGGAGTGCCCGGTATCTTTATCTTTATCTTAGTCTTTTAGAGTCAAGTAGAGTCGTATCATGTCTAGGGAATTTATTATATGAAATAGGTGTTTTCATTGAGGTCTATCACTCCGTCTGTGGAGAGATTTTATCCGTGAGTGTGGAGTCGTCTATATTGGAATATTAATGAGAAGTCTATTGGTTCCTTCGCTGCACTCAGTATTCTCTTCACGCAATCGGCATCATATGACGATTCTTATGAGGAGTATTAACCTTATATCAGGTATGGCTTTGAAAACTTTATTTAATTTTGGCAAACATAGCTTTGGTCTTGACAACATGCATGTTTTCTCAAGTAGCGACATAGCCAAAACCTTTATGTTATTATGCTTGAAGTGTTATGTTGACAAGGAAGACAACTTGATGTGTTATGCTTACCTTAATGTTTATGCCTTATATGTTTTGCATCTAAATTAGTATTAATTGTCTGTTCTCTCAAAGCCTTTGCTAGCCAAACTCTTTGCCAAGTAGATTTCTGCTTGTGCATCCTTACCCTGAAACCATTACCTTCCTTGTGAGTCCACCATACCTTCCTATTTGTGGTATCCCCCTACCACTCCTATAAGTATAGAATTTATGTGTTATCCTTAGATGTTCAAAATCTTCTGTTTTGTGCCTCTTTTTTAGCTCATGATGAAGTAGTAGGTAATTCATGATCTTCTTAAGTTGTACAAGTTTTATCCTGGGATTGCATGTCTAATCTGCAAACCCATAATACGAGGAGGAACTGGCATGGGTGCGCCCAGCTCGAAAGATAATATAACAAACAAACCCTCCTTCACGCTTGGTCTATGAGAAATCAGAAACTTTGGCAGTGATAAACAAAGGAGATTAAGTGGATGTGATCGTCCTCACTTGGGAGCCGTTCCTCGAAACTTGTCCATCTTGAGAAGTAATTGAGCTATCTATTAGCATTCGTTGACAAACTATGCACCGCCCCAAAATCTATTTTTATTCTGTTTGATTTAAGGATAGCACATGAGTTTTCCCTGCTTGCCCTTAACAAGGCCTTTCTCCCACTTTCATGTTGAGTCAGTTTTCCCACTTCCTTCTTTTCCCTAAGAGAACAGACATTTGATGTTGATGAGGATTCATCCATATAGAGCTGCATTAAGTTTTTCCATGCCATATCCTTGTTGACATTATCTTTTCATAAGTAAGTTGTTTGCGAAAGCTTTTGCCTAGCGAGCATCTTCTTTTGTGTTAGCATTTGCACTTCATGACTATTAACATGTCCTTTCAAAAGCTTCAAATTGTTTCTAGTTATCCTTTGACCAAGGTTATGTTTGCCATAATTTGATGAGTTTCCTCAGCCCTACTTTTTATTATAATTGTTATTACTTTCTCATGAGGGCCTGATGAGTTGAGGTTGCTGTTGAGGATGCTTGAGTTTGATGGAGAAACCTTGATGCTTCTTGTCCGTATTTTATTTATCGACACTTCACTCTCTAAACTTGTGGACAGGTTTACCGAGCTCAGCATTCGCTTGGGGACAAGCGAGGTCTAAGCTTGGGGGAGTTAATACGTCCAAAATGCATCACTATTTTATATAGTAATTCTTTCTTATTCATTGATATATTTCACGATATGATGCTATTCTTATGTTGTTTTGGCTTATTTTACACAGTTTTCAACTCTCCGGTGCCGAAGCAGCAGACACAGGATTCAGCGGTAAAAAGTGGACGCGGAGATGTTGAAGAAGAACACCTCCAAATTACCTGAAAATCGACGGAGGCTGTTTTCCAGCAGGATCACGAAGACACGCAAAAGAGCGACTAGAGGGGGGCCACAGGGTGCCCAGGCGGCCACCTGGCGCGGCCCCACCCCTGGCCGCGCCGGGAGGGCGCCTGGACCCCTGGGGCCACTCTCGGCTCCCCCCTCTGGCCTATATACTCCTCCTCGTCCAAAAACCCTAAAAAGAAGAGAGTTTCCGGAGTTCCGCCGCCGCCCCGTGGCGGAAACCTACAGAGAAGAAAAGCCATCTCTGGCGGGCAGATTCCGCTGGGGAGATCACCTCCCGGAAGGGGAGATCATCGCCATCGTCATCACCATCGTCACGGGCATCATCGAGATCATCATCAACATCATCCCTGTCATCAATACCATCTCCACCTCCATCCAATCTTGTCTCACAATTGCAACTCATGTTGTAATCCGTACTATCTATCCTCTCTACTCTATCGGTGTTGATTACTACTTTGTGGTGAATGATATTGAGTTTTGTTGGAGAAAAATCATTGTGTCCAGATTTTTTATCATCTATTTATCCCCACTGATCATGATCTCTTTTATGTCTTGTGAGTAGTTACTTTAGTTCTTGAGGACATGGGAGAAGTCTAGTTGTTAGTAATCATATGATGTTGAAGTAATATGTGTTGGTTGATATTTAAGTTGTGTTGTTATTTTCCTAGTGGTGTTGTGTGAGTCGAACACTCAACACTTCGCCTTATCAAGGACCTAGGGGAATGCATTGTGTACAAAGAATGCTTACGGTGGGTTGCCGGAGTGACAGAAACCTGAACCCCAGTTTGCACACTTTTGCACAAGGGAACAATGGATCACCGATCGTATTGCTATGGTTAGGCTTTTGCCTTAATTACTATCTTGTATTTGCGGATGATTGAAAGGTGTTTAATCATAAGAGTACACTTATCTTAGTCTAGAGGGTGTACTAGCATAGATCCACCCACTCAACACTTATCAACACAACACATAGTACCGATACGGAATATGGCGAAAGCACATGACTACCTCTCCCGTGTGTCCTCAAGAACACTTTAGCTTTTATAAGTTCAGTTTCCAGGCCTCTTTCTTTGCTCAGAAAGGATTGGGCCACTCTTTACTATCCAGTATCTTTTACTTTGCTCGTTTTTACTATCATGTCGCTTATACCAAGAAAACCCCTAAAAAGTTATCTTTCAGTACTTGCAATTATCTCCTTACCAAAGTCACTTGCTACTACCTTCTGCTCCTCGTTGGGTTCGACACTCTTACTTATCGAAAACACTGCAATAGATCCCTCTACGTTGAGGGTCATCAGATGTTCACTAGTGATGTCTCTCTCCCAAAAGACGATAAAATAGCCATGCGAGGTAAACAAATTACAGCCGGGCAATTGACAGGATTATGTGCGCAAACCAATTCTAATTATGCTATAAAGAAAGGAAGAGGCTCAAAAGCATGGGTGGTGCGCCAATACAAGTAGACCAAAATCCATCTGCATCTACCTACTAATCATCCACCTTTTGATATATATCCAGAACATATCGCTGGTATTAAGTTACGAATACCACCCAAAGTGTAAACTCAAAGAAATAGACAACTGCATTAAAGAAATTTGCGTAAAGTAAACAATCCTTGCACCCGCAAGTACAAGCACCGTTTTCCCCCTTGTGGCAACAGCACAGCCCCTAGACTCATTTTTCTGTCACTCAAGCTAATCATCGGGGGGCACGAACCCAGAATCATGCATAACGCTCCCTCTTGGAGTCACTACCTACTACTTGGTCAAAGCAATAAACAGCAACGGACATAAATATAAAAGAGGAGAATCAAATATATTACTCAAACACAATCTGAACATAATCTCATAATCCATCGGATCCCAACAAACTCAGCATAGCAACAGCAGAAATATTACATAAGTGCCTCGATCATGTAGGGCAACTCACGAGGTCTAATCCATGAAGAACAAAGAGGGGAGGAGAACATCACATAGCTACTGATCATAGACCCATGGTACAAGGTGGACTACTCATGGTTCATCCGGGAAGCATCCATGGTGGTGGAGAAGCTCCCGGAGGTGATTCCTCCCTCCGGTAGGGTGCCGGGAAGAGGTCTTCTAGTGCTCCCGATCTTGGAAGCTCGGCGGCGGCGGAACAGAGGAGAGATCGCGAAAAAGGGTTCCCGTCTCGGGTTTCTTGCGTCACGGGGAATAAATAGGCGGAGGGGGGCACCCAGGGGGGCACCAGGGGTCCAGGCGGCCCCCTGGCGCGGCCCCACCCTTGGGAGCGCCGGGAGGGCGCCTGGGGCCCTGGTGGGTTCCCTCTGCCCCCCCCCCCTCGGTGATTCCGGAAGCTTCCTGATCGCTGATTTTTTATTGGATTTTCCCGAATTTTTGGAGCACTTTTAATATGGGGAAAACCTGAAATAGAAAAACAACAGAAAACAGGAACTGGCACTGGGGTGCAGTGAGTTAATAGGTTAGTCCAAATATGATCGAAATTGTATGGAAGTTCGTCGATATCATAGCAATATCACACAAAAAAGGCATGGAGCAAGCAGAAATTATAGATATGTTTTGGATGTATCAACATCCCCAAGCTTAATTCCTGCTCGTCCTCGAGTAGGTAAATGATAACAAGCATAATTTCTGTGGTGACATGCTAACAACAATATAATAACTTTTAAGTAAAGCAATCAAGGCATGTAATTCAATTCAAGTCATAACAGGCAAGAGTCTATATTTAGCATTGAAATAAGCAACATAAGAACATAAAGGTGCAAGAGCTCTCGCTGTCCGTGACTCGAATGTCTCGAAATGGTGTTTGCGTGCAAGAAAGGGGATAGGGATATACGAGAAAAAGTATATTTTTTTGTTGAGAACTCAATCTACTAAAGTTTCACACTTGGTCTTCTTTGGAATCTTTTCTTGACTCATCCCCAGACCACTAGCCAGGTACAAGTCAAAATGATCCACTCCTTTTCGACATTTTGAGCACTCATGCAATGTATGAGCGTAAGAAAGAAAGTTGACACTTAGGATGGCAAAGAGAGAATATGGTGGAGGAGGAAGACAAAAAGGTGAGAAAGGCTCACATCAATGAGGACAATCATAGGCGAGAGAAAGCCAAATGATAGATATGATGTGAGGAGAAGGGATGGCCATGCAACGGATGCACATATGCGCTAAGGTAAGCTCTCCAATGGAACTAGTGGGGGTGCATCCAACTTGCTTGCTCAAGAAGACCTAGAGATCATTTGAGGAGGCTCATCATTGGAATATACAAGCCAAGTTCTATAGTGTGAAGGTCCCCACATAGCTATATGCATGTATGATGATCTCTATGGAGTACAAGGTATAAGAGTAAGTACGAGTGTGGATCTCTCAAAAGGAATAGTAGTGTGTCCCCTTCTCTCTTTTTATTTCTTTTTCTCTTTTTTCTATTTTTTGTATTTTTTGGTGGCCTCAATGGCTCTTTCTATTCCTCTCATTTGTCCTCTTTGGGATCTTTTAATTTGTCCACTTTGGGATCTTTTCCTCACTTTAGGGTCAACACTCTATATATTACAAAAAGTATAGAAGATCTTTCACACTTTACAAAGTACTCAAATCATAAAGAAGATGTAACTATCATGATGTATGCAAATGTATGCCTCTGCCAGTGTAGCAGGATATGCGATGATACTAGCTCGTCATGTAGAAATGATTAGGGCAAGGCCCAACTAGCATGCGGATCATCGATCAAGCAAGTAGCAAGTATGACATGAATATCAACTCATGAGAAGATGGATGTTGCATGGCAATATATCTTGGAAAGGCTATGAAAATGCCTTGATAGGTAGGTATGGTGGCTGTTTTGAGGAAGGATATAAGGAGGTTTATGATGACATAGCGTATCGTGCCAAGGGTTTGGATGTACCGGAGAAGGTGGACGCCAAGTCTCAGAGTGATAAGAAAGCAATGCACGGCACATGAGAGGCTAGCAAAATATGGGAAGGTGGAAGTGTCAACTTTCGAATACTCACATTAGTCAGAAGAACTCATGCACTTATTATCGGTAACTCTAAATCTAATAAGGAGGTTTCACAAAGAGACAAGTACCCCGAGGAGGAGTGTATGGGGGTTTGGTTATCCTTGTGCATCCTCGACTCATGTTACGTGAGTGTACTCTAATATTCGACCCCTCAGAAGAGTAGTGATCCATCTAGTAGCTTAAGTTCTCAACTAATTTTGTAAGCTTTGAAAATAAACACGGATTGCCCAAAATACGACATCTATCACTAATAGGCTAAATCTCTTGACACCAAAAGTCCAAACATTCCTCAAAACAATACCTCAAAACTATTGCAAGTTACTACTACAAAAGAATGGCAACCTCAATTACCTACTTCAAGTCAAGACACAAAACTCAGTGCAACAGGCAAACTCTCTAAACAAGATAAACATGAAAACTCAAGAGAGTTCCAGCAACAAACTAAACAAAAGCTCTTTGAAAAGATAAACATGAAAACTAAGAGCTAAACATGACAGTAGCTATGAAAACATAAAGAGCACACACAGCAAAGATAAGCATGAAAAATCCTATGTTGTATTCTAGATTTTGGAAGTGGAGCGTGTTTCTCTCCCACACAAAGAAAGTTGGGTTCTAACTTGTTATGAACAGAAAGCAAAGCTAAAGAAAACTAAAAATAAAACCTAAGAGCGAGACGCTCAAGCATAGCACATAATGCATGAAGTGATAAAAATATAGTGAGACGAGAGACGAACTGATAATTCTTGATGAAGAAGGGGATGCACAGGGGCATCCCCAAGCTTAGATGCTTGAGTCTCCTTGAATATTTCTTGGGAATGCATGGGGGCATCCCCAAGCTTGAGCGCTTGACACTCCTGAATCTTCTTTCATCATATCCCCTCGCACACTTGAAAACTCCCTTCATACATAACTCATCATAATCTGATTAGCGAGGTTAGTACCCATAATAAAATAATTTTTTCTCTACTGGAAATAAAGATAATCTTGAAGAGCTACTGTTTCTCAAGAATGCAAAAAAGTTTTTGCAAAGAAAAATCAAGCTTAAGGTTTGCAAAACGAAGGAAAGGCAAAACAGGACAGAATATGTGAAAAACAGAACAGCAGGTAATAAAGAATTATTTAGGGATACTTCTGCAACTCAAATCAAAAAACTCAGAACATACGAAAGTTCTGTAATTGTATAGAGCACGCTGTGTAAAAAATCCAGCTCAAAAAGATGAACTGGGATTTTTCCATGATTTTTCTAGTCATGAGGACAGAATCTGTTTTCTGGACAGCATGTCACAACTTTCAGTTCCCTTGTCACATGAGGCTATAAATGGCACAAAGCTTGAAAATTAAAGATACAATGATGTTGCTACAGTATTTAAAATCATCAAGACCACTAAAAACATAAGAAAAACAAAAAGTAAATCCTAAATTCGTTGTGGGCTGCCTCCCGAAAGCGCTTCTTTAAAGCCATTAGCTAGGCTTAACGCAAATAGATCAAGTCTTTTCAAGCAAAATAACTAGCCCGTGTGATGGACTCAAAAGGCAACTTAATCTTTTTCCTAGGGAAGTGTTCCATCCCTTTCTTGAGAGGAAATTGGAATTTTATAATCCCTTCTTTCATATCAATAATAGCACCCACGGTGTGAAGAAAAGGACGTCCCAAAATAATTGGACAAGAAGTTTCACATTCAATGTCCATAATAGTAAAATCAACGGGAACATAATTGTCATTGAAAATGATAAGAACATTGTCGATCTTCCCCAAAGGTTTCTTTACGGAAGAATCCACAAGACGAACACCAAAAGAACAAGGATCAAAAGGTTTCAATTCAAATATATCATACATTCTTTTGGGCATAACGGAGGTACTAGCTCCAATATCACATAAAGCATAGCAAGAAAAGTTATTCAACTTAATTTTAATCATAGGATCCCAAACATCTTCTAGCTTTCTAGGTATGGAGGCTTCTACCCTAAGCTTCTCCTCCCTAGCTTTGATGAGAGCATTAGTGATATGCTCCGTGAAGGCAAGATTAAGTGTGCTAGTGTGGGCGTCTCTAGACATCTTGTGAAGGAAACGAATAACTTCAGAAAGGGTGCAATTATCAAAATCAAGGTCACTACTGATGTCTACGCACGCTTCTATTCTTGTAGACTATGTTGGGCCTCCAAGCGCAGAGGTTTGTAGGACAGCAGCAATTTCCCTCAAGTGGATGACCTAAGGTTTATCGAACTCAGGGAAGTAGAGGTTGAAGATGGTCTCTCTCAAGCAACCCTGCAATTAAGATACAAGAAGTCTCTTGTGTCCCCAACACACCTAATACAACTAGGAGTTGTATAGGTGCACTAGTTCGGCGAAGAGATGGTAAAATATGGGTGATAGGTGTGGCAAAACAAAGTAATATAAATCTGTAATAAAAAGTGCAGCAAGCAAACATGTAACAAAAGTGAGTGCAAACGGTGTAACAATGATGGAAACAAGGCCTAGGCTTCATACTTTCACTAGTGGAAACTACCAACAACATTAACATAGTCTAATCACATGATATTTCCCATAAACATGCAATGGAGACGCACTCGGAGGTCATTCCTTTGTGGTCAAGAGAGGATGAGAATTATATAGGGCTACAAAAGCACACCTCAAAGTTCGTAGTTCTCAATCTATGGATTTCCCAATGTCACCTCGGCCATCCAAAGAGAGTACCACAATCACCACAACATATCTAAAGGATAATCAAAGACAAGCACCAAGAGACTCTCAATCTTCAATCAACGCACAAAAGAGGAAATCACTCATGATAATATTCTTCTAACCCATGTCCAATAGACCGCTGTCACCTTGGTCTCGGAGATTATACTAGATAAGATCAATTGAGTACATCAATCCAATACATAGAGGAAGGGGAAATATCATGGGATCACCCTAGATTAACATAGCCTATGATCACAACAAAGATCACATCATGGGAGAGAGAGAAACCACATAGATCAAGATATAAGCCTTAGCCCGAGGGGAAATACTCACACATGGACATGGTGAGAGGGAGAGTTGTTGATGGAGAGGTGCAGCCCGGAGAAGATGAAGGAGATGGCGGCGGCGGCGGCCACGGCGGTGGCCACGACCCTTGGGGGCAGCGGCCCTTGGCCCCTTCTGCTTCCTTGAAGATGGTGCTTCTGTGGAGATTGATCTCCCCGTCAATACGGCTGCCAAGGGGGAGGAATTTTTGTGGTGCGCTTTGACCTAGGTTTCCTCTCTTTATATAGACTCTCGGATTCCCGTCATCCAGATTACGTCTTCTGTATTTCGGGGTTTCTGGAAGAATCCGAACTCCGATTGGGCCTAATTTTATGTGTAAATTCACCGGAAAAAAATTCCCTACAACTTTGTAGTTTTAAGTTTTTCCGTTTGAGGCCGTCTTCTAGCGTTTCCGAGACGATCTTTAAAACCTGTCTAGTGGGGACAGATTTCGGGAAAGTTAGAGTCCAACTCCTACAAGGCTCATTTTTGTGATTTTTCCTTTATCCAAGTAATTCCTACACATAAAGTACAAAAACAAGAACTTGTGCACTCTTCCAACCATTAATAGGTTAGTTCCAAAATATGTTATAAAAAGATATGAAAGTGTATCAAAAGCATAGCAATATCACACAAAACATGCATGGAGCAAGCAGAAATTATAGATACGTTTGGGACGTATCAACATCCCCAAGCTTAATTCCTGCTCGTCCTCGAGTAGGTAAATGATAACAAGCATAATTTCTGAGTTGACATGCCACACAAACATATAAGGACTTTTAAGTAAAGCAATCAAAGCATGCAATTCAATTCAAGTCTTAACAAGCAAGAGTCTATATTAGCATTGACACAAGCAACAAAAGAACAAAGGGTGCAAGAGCTCTCGCTGTCCGTGACTTGAATGTCTCCAAATGGTGTTTGCGTGCAAGAAAGGGGATAGGGAATACGAGATGAAAAGGTATTTTTGTTGAGAACTCAATCTACTAAAGTTTCACACTCGGTCTTCTTTGGAATCTTATCTTGACTCGTCCCCAGACCACTAGCCAGGTACAAGTCAATTTGATCCACTCCTTTTCGATATTTTGAGCACTCATGCAATGGATGAGCGTAAGCACGAGAGTTGACACTTTGGATGGAAAAGAGAGAATAATTATGGGGAAGGAAGACAGAAAAAAGTGTGAAAGGCTCACATCAATGAGGACAATCATAGGCGAGAGAAAGCCAAATGATAGATATGATGTGAGGAGTAGGGATTGCCATGCAACGGATGTACATATGAGCTAATGTAAGCTCTCCAATGGAACTAGTGGGGGTGCATCCAACTTGCTTGCTCAAGAAGACCTAGAGCTCATTTGAGGAGGCTCGTCATTGGAATATACAAGCCAAGTTCAATAGTGTAAAGGTCCCCACATAGCTATATGCATGAATGATAATCTCTATGGAGTACAAGATATAAGATGGAGTACGAGTGTGGATCTCTCAAAAGGAATAGTAGTGTGCCCTTCTCTCTTTTTATTTCTTTTTCTCTTTTTTCTAGTTTTTTGTATTTTTTTGGTGGCCTCAATGGCTCTTTCTATTTCTCTCATTTGTCCTCTTTGGGATCTTTTATTGTGTCCACTTTGGGATCTTTTCCTCACTTAAGGGCAACACTCTATTTTACAAGAAGGTAAAGGAGATATTTCACACTTTACAAGGTACTCGAAATCATAAAGAAGATGTAGCTATCATGATGTATGCAATGTATGTCGCTGCCTGTGTAGCAGGAACATGTATGACATGAAGATCAAGTCATGAAGAGGTGGATGTTGCATGGCAATATATCTCGGAAAGGCTATGGAAATGCCTTGATAAGTAGGTATGGTGGCTGTTTTGAGGAAGAATATAATGAGGTTTATGATGACAGAGCGTATCATGCCAATGGTTTGGATGTACCGGCGAAGGTGGACGCCAACTCTCGGAGTGAGAAGGAGGCAATGCACGGCACGGGAGAGGCTAGCAAATATGAGGAGGTGGAAGTGTCAACTTTCGAATACTCACATTAGTCCGAAGAACTCATGCACTTATTATCGGTAACTCTCAATTTAATCAGGAGGTTCACAAAGAGACAGGTACCCCGAGGAGGAGTGTATGGGGGTTTGGTTATCCTTGCGCATCCTCGACTCATGGTACGTGAGTGTACTCTAATATTCGACCCCTCAGAAGAGTAGTGATCCATCTAGTAGTTAGATTTCTCAACTAATTTGTAGGTTTTTGAAAATAAACACGGATTGCCCAAAATACGACATCTATCACTAATAGGCAAGAGCTCTTGACACCATAAGTTCAAACATTACTCTATTCAATACCTCAAAACTATTGCAAGTTACTACTACAAAGAGAATAGCAACTTCAACTACCTACTTCCTAGTCAAGACACAAAACTCAATGCAACAGCCAACTCTCTTAACAAGAGAAACATGAAAACTAAAGAGAGTTCCAGCAACAAACTAAACAAAAGCCAAGGCTCTTGCTAAAGACAAACTAAAACTAAAACTAAACATGGCAGTAGCTACGAAAAGATAAAGAACACACAACAGCAAAAATATAGACATGAAGAATCCTATGATGTGTTCTAGATTTTGAAAGTGGAGCTTGTTTCTCTCCCACACAAAGTAAGACGAGATCTAACTTGTTATGAACATCAAGCAAAGCTAAAGAAACTAAAAATAAAACCTAAGAGCGAGACGCTCCAAGCATGATTTGATGAGTTTTCTTGGCCCTACTTTGTTATAATTGTTACTACTTTCTCTTAAGGACCTTATGAGTTGAGGTTGCTGTTGGGGATGCTTTAGTTTGGTGAGAAATCTTGATGCTTCTTGTCTGTATTCTTTTATCGACACTTCACTCTCTAAACTTGTGGACATGTTTGCCGAGCTCAGTAATCGCTTGGGGACAAGCGAGGGCTAGGCTTGGGGGTGTTGATACGTCCAAAATGCATCACTATTTTATATTGTAATTTAACCCTATTTATTGATATATTCCACTTTAAAGTACTGTTCTTATGTTGTTTTGGCCTGTTTCACACAGTTTGCAAATTTTCGGTGCCGAAGCAGCAGAAGGAGAATTCAGCGGTGAAAAGTGGACATCAAGTTGCTGATGTCTACGCATGCTTCTATTCTTGTAGACTATGTTGGGCCTCCAAGCGCAGAGGTTTGTAGGACAGCAGCAATTTCCCTCAAGTGGATGACCTAAGGTTTATCGAACTTAGGGAAGTAGACGTTGAAGATGGTCTCTCTCAAGCAACCCTGCAATTAAGATACAAGAAGTCTCTTGTGTCCCCAACACACCCAATACAACTAGGAGTTGTATAGGTGCAGTAGTTTGGCGAAGAGATGGTAAAATATGGGTGATAGGTGTGGCAAAGCAAGGTAATATAAATATGTAATAAAAAGTGCAGCAAGCAAACATGTGAAAAAAGTGAGCACAAACGGTATTGCAATGGTGGAAACAAGGCCTAGGCTTCATACTTTCACTAGTGGCAACTCCCAACAACATTAACATAGTCTAATCACATGATATTTCCCATAAAACATGCAATGGAGACGCACTCGAAGGTCATTCCTTTGTGGTCAAGAGAGGACGAGAATTGTGTAGGGTTACAAAAGCACACCTCAAAGTTCGTAGTTCTCAATCTATGGATTTCCCAATGTCACCGCGGCCATCCAAAGAGAGTACCACAATCACCACAACATATCTCAAGGATAGTCAAAGACAAGCACCAAGAGACTTTTAATCTTAAATCAACACACAAAAGAAGAAATCACTCATGAAAATATTCTTCTAACCCATTTCCAATAGACCACTGTCACCATGGTCTCGGGGATTATACTAGATAAGATCAAGTGAGTACATCAATCCAATACATAGAGGAAGGGGAAATATCATGGGATCACCCTAGATTAACATAGCCTATGATCACAACGAAGATCACATCATGGGAGAGAGAGAAGAACACATAGCTACTGGTAGAAACCTCAGCCCCGAGGAAGAACTACTCCCGCTTCATGGAGGGAGGAAGCAACATCGATGGAAATGAATCCGGGGGCACTTCCCCGTCCCGGCAGGGTGCCGGCAAAGGAATTCTGGTCCCCCGAATCTTGTTGGCGATGGCGGCAGAGATCAGAATTGCTTTTGGAAAAAGTACTTCGATATTAGGGATTTCCTCCGCGGGGGCTAAATATAGGCCAAAGGAGGGGGACAGGGGGGCACCACGGCTCCAGAAGGGTCTATGGCGCGTCCTAGGGGGACCCACGCCGGGCACCCTCCTGGGCCCCTGGTGGTGGCCCTCCTGCCATGTCTTGGTTATTCCAGAAGCTTCCGGGACGCTGATTTTTTATATAATTTTTCCGGAATTTTTGGAGCACTTTTAATGGCCCGAAAACCTGAAATACAAAAACAGAAGAAAACAGGAACTGGCACTGAGGTGCACTGAGTTAATAGGTTAGTCCAAATATGATCAAAAGTGTATGAAAGTTCAAGCAAAACATGGCAAAGTCACACAAATCATGCATGGAGCAAGCAGAAATCATCCCCAAGCTTAATTCCTTCTCGTCCTCGAGTACGGAAATTATAACAAGCATAATTTCTATGGCGACATGCCACACAACCATATAAGGACTTTTTAAGTAAAGCAATCAAAGCATGCAATTCAATTCAAGTCTTAACAAGCAAGAGTCTATATTAGCATTCACACAAGCAACAAAAGAACAAAGGGGGCAAGAGCTCTTAGCTGTCCGTGACTCGAATGTCTTCAAATGGTGTTTGCGTGCAAGAAAGGAGATATGAGAATACGAGAGAAAAATATATTTGTTGAGAACTCAATCTACTAAAGTTTCACACTTGGTCTTCTTTGGAATCTTATCTTGACCCGTCCCCAGACCACTAGCCAGGTACAAGTCAATTTGATCCACTCCCTTTCGATATTTTGAGCACTCATGCAATGGATGAGCGTAAGCACGAGAGTTTACACTTAGGATGGCATAGAGAGAAATATGGTGGAGGAGAAAGAAAAAAAAGGATGAGAAAGGCTCACATCAATGAGGACAATCATAGGCGAGAAGGCCAAATGATAGATATGATGTGAGGAGTAGGGATTGCCATGCAACGGATGCACATATGAGCTAAGAAAGCTCTCCAATGGAACTAGTGGGGTGCATCCAACTTGCTCGCTCATGAAGACCTAGAGCTCTTTTGAGGATGCTCATCCTTGGAATATGCAAGCCAAGTTCTATAGTGTGAAGGTCCCCACATAGCTATATACCTAAATGATCATCTCTATGGAGTACAAGGATAAGAGGGAGTACTAGTGTGGCTCTTTCAAAAGGATAGTAGTGTTGCCCATTTCTCTCTTTTTATTTCTCCTTTTCTCTTTTTTCTATTTTTGGTATTTTTTGGTGGCCTCAATGGCTCTTTCTATTTAACTCTCATTTGTCCTCTTTGGGATCTTTTATTTTGTCCACTTTGGGATCTTTTCCTCACTTAAGGGAAACACTCTAATTTACAAGAGGGTATAGAAGATCTTTCACACTTTACAAGGTACTCAAATCATAAAGAAGATGTAGCTATCATGGTGTATGCAATGTATGCCGCTGCCAGTGTAGCAGGAACATGTATGACATGAAGATCAAGTCATGAAGAGGTGGAAGTTGCATGGCAATATATCTCAGAAAGGTTATGGAAATGCCTTGATAGGTAGGTATGGTGGTTGTTTTGAGGAAAGATATAAGGAGGTTTATGATGACAGATTGTATCATGCCAAGGGTTTGGATGTACCAGCGAAGGTGGACGCCAACTCTCAGAGTGAGAAGAAAGCAATGCACAGCATAGGAGAGGCTAGCAAATATAAGGAGGTGGAAGTGTCAACTTTCAATACTTACATTAGTCCAAAGAACTCATGCACTTATTATCAGTAACTCTCAATCTAGTAAGGAGGTTCACAAAGAGACAAGTACCCCGAGGAGGAGTGTATGGGGGTTTGGTTATCCTTGCGCATCCTCGACTCATGGTACGTGAGTGTACTCTAATATCTGACCCCTCAAAAGAATAGTGATCCATCTAGTAGTTAGAGTTCTCAATTAGTTTTGTAGGTTTTGATAATAATCACGGATTTCCCAAAATACGACACCTATCACTAATAGTCTAGAGCTCTTGACACCAAAAGTTCAAACGTTACTCACATCAATACCTCAAAACTATTGCAAGTTACTACTAAAATTAAATAGCAACCTCAATTACCTACTTTCAAGACAAGACACCGCTCTGTGCAACAACCAACTCTCTTAACAAGATAAACATGAACACTAAAGAGAGTTCCAGCAACAAACTGAACAAAATCCAAGGCTCTTTCTAAAGACAAACTAAGACTAAAACTATACATGGCAGTAGCTACGAAAAGATAAAGAACACACAACAACTAAAAGAGAGGCATGAAGAATCCTATGATGTGTTCTAGATTTTGATAGTGGAGCGTGTTTCTCTCCCACACAAAATAAGAAGGGATCTAACCTTTTATGAACAGCAAGCAAAGCTAAAGAAAAATAAAAATAAACCTAAGAGTGAGACGCTCCAAGCATAGCACATAACGCATGAAGTGATAAAAATATAGTGAGACGAAGGACGAACTGGTGATTGTTGATGGAGAAGGGGATGCACGGGGGCATCCCCAAGCTTAGACGCTTGAGTCTCCTTGAATATTTGTTGGGGATGCATGGGGGCATCCCCAAGCTTGAGCGCTTGACACTCCCGAATCTTCTTTCATCATCTTCCATCGCACACTTGAAAACTCCCTTCATACATAACTCATCATAAGCTGATTAGAGAGGTTAGTACCCTTAATAAATGATTTTTCACCAGTGGATATAAAGATATTATTTAAGATCTACTGTTTCTCAAGATTTCCAAAAGGTTTTTTCAAAGAAAAATCAAGCTTAAGGTTTGCAAAAGTTAGGAGAGAAAAAACGTGGCAGAATCTGTGAAAAACAGAGCAGCAGGTAGTAAAGAATTGTTTAGGGGCACTTCTGCAACTCAAATCAAAAAAATCAGAACGTACAAAAGTTCCGTGATTGTATAGAGCACGCTGTGTAAAAATTTCAGATCAAAAATATGAACTGGTGATTTATTATGATTTTTCCCATCACGAGGACAGAATCTGTTTTCTGGACAGCATGTCACAACTTTCACTTCCCTTGTCATATGAGGCTATACTTGGCACAAAGCTTGAAAAATAAAGATACAATGATGTTGCTACAGTAGTAACAATCATCAAGACCACTAAAAACTGAAATAAAAAACTCAAACTAAAGATAACAAGGGTTGTCTCCCAAGAGCTCTTTCTTTATAGCCATAAAGATAGGCTTAAGATTTTAATGATGCTCTCATAGGAATAAGGAATAAGAATTGAAGAACAAAAGAGAGCATAAGGAAGCAAATAACAAACACATTTAAGTCTAACATGCTTCCTATGCAAAGGTATCTTGTAGAGAAATAACGCATTGAAGCATAAAAATATTAGCATAGGAAGGCAAAATAAGTGCAACTTCAAAACCTTCAACATAAAGAGAGGGAACTTGATATTATTGAAATATATATAAGAATATGTTCCCTTCTCATAATAATTTCTAGTAGGATCATGAATAAGCTCAACAATATAAGTATCACATACAGAAATGTTACCATGATCCACATGCAAAAGGGTACTCTTACTCTCCACATAAGCATAATCTTTCTCATTGGTAATAGTGGGAGTAGGACTATCATAAACAACTTGAACACTATAGATTAAATGTGTATTAGGAAGATGGTGGTCAACAAGGGAGTAATTCCCTCCATGATTATGACAAGTTTCATAAGGATAATTTCTCCTTATGTCATAGGTACCTTTATAACCACTATAGATAGGAGTTATAACATCATCATAGTAGAGAAGAGCATTATCATCCTTTTTCCAATCACAAAAAGTAACATGCATATCATAATCAAAATCATTTTCAATAGTGCCTACGGACTTAACATCAGGATAATAATGAATGCAATCAAGCTCACCATCCTCCAAAAATTTATGTCCGTTAGGATAAAAATTGATGCGAAGAATATGCTCAGGCCAGGTTGATACCCATTCTTCTTCCTTCTTGCTCCTCTTAGTCTTTTTCTTCTTCTTCACCTTAGGAGGGAGTGGTTGGAGATGAAGTTTCTCCACATATCATGGTTTATCATTAGAAACAATAGGGGAAACTTGGGAGAAACTCTCCTTTTTATTATTAGAAATATAAGAGACATTTTTATACTTTGGTAAAGTTCCCTCCTTTCTGATCTTACTTATGTAATCATTTTCATGGCAATTAACAACACAATAGAGATAACAATTTTGCAAAGTGTTGCTAATTCCTAAGGAATTAACATCTAGCCAAGAAGTCTTTTTTGATAACTCTTCACACATCAAAAATAACATAAGTTCATCATAAAGATCAGAAGTGATCATGTTATCACACAACTGATTAACAGTTATGCTTTGAATGTTCATGCATTGAAAATTAAAGTGACCCTCTATGCAGCAAAGTTCACAAGTAAAAGGATAAAGGTCACACAATTCTCTAGCAATTTCATTTAAATCTTTGACCCAAGTGATTGTTCTTTCATGCTTATGTTGCTTTCAATACTTCTCTTCTTCAATCATAGGCCTTTCACAAGGTCTATCCACTCCACAAAAATTAACATGCTTATATAAAACTTCATTTTCAGGAATTGGATCATGCATGTTGCAATCATTATGAACAATTTCATTTTCTTTGCAAATCTCTTTAAAAGATTCATGATGCTTGATCCAATTCTCCTTAGGCATATTAAGATGTGAAGAAAAAGATTTGAGGAAATCAATAAGGAGTTGAGAATCAAGCCCAAACTTAGCACTAAACTTATTAAAACTTGCAGTTTCAACATAGGACTTAATGCAATCATACTCATAATTTATATCTGACTCTTTACCATTGCCGATCTCCCAATCTTCAGTATTGCGTTGAATTCTTTCAAGGAGTTCCCATTTAGCATCAATCTTTTCGTTTGTGAAAGAACGCATAGAGGAAGCATTGAGCAAGTCTTTATCCTGTCGAGAGAGCCTCGCATAAAAATTAGTAATAACTATATCTTTGGGGAGCCCATGGTTAGGACATTTTAGCATTAAAGTTTTCAGTCTCCCCCAAGCTTGAGGTATGCTCTCTCCGTCATGAGGATAGAAATTATAAACATAATTCCTATTCTCATGAACTTCATGAAGAGGATAAAACTTGGAGTAAAAGAGAGACTGGATCTCTTCCCAATCCCGTAGGTGAGAATCATCTAGTAGCCTATACCATTCCAATGTTTTTCCTTTCAGTGACAAGGCAAATAATTTCTTCATGACTTCACCTCTTGTTAAACCTAAAATCTTCAATAACTCACAAAGTTCTGTAAGTTTCAACAAATGAATACTAGGATTGATTGTCCCATCATAACAATCATTAATAATTATTTCAACTATCCCAAGTGGTATTTTGAACGGGATACATTCAGTAGGTGGAGGAGACTTCTCTACCACGGGTGTGGTAAAGCGGCCTTCCCCAAACAGCGAACTAAGAGTGCAGTTTTCCATAAGCATAACTAGTGAAAAGTAAAAACAAGAAACGAAAAGATTTAATTGCAAGATCTAAAGATATACCTTCAAGCATTACCTCCCTGACAACGGCGCCAGAAATTGCTTGATGTCTATGCACGCTTCTATTCTTGTAGACTATGTTGGGCCTCCAAGCGCAAAGGTTTGTAGGACAGCAACAATTTCCCTCAAGTGGATGACCTAAGGTTTATCAAACTCAGGGAAGTAGAGGTTGAAGATGGTCTCTCTCAAGCAACCGTGCGATTAAGATACAAGAAGTCTCTTGTGTCCCCAACACACCTAATACAACTAGGAGTTGTATAGGTGCAGTAGTTTGGCGAAGAGATGGTAAAATATGGGTGATAGGTGTGGCAAAGCAAGGTAATATAAATCTGTAATAAAAAGTGCAGCAAGCAAACATGTGACAAAAGTGAGCACAAAAGGTATTGCAATGGTGGAAACAAGGCCTAGGCTTCATACTTTCACTAGTGGCAACTCCCAACAACATTAACATAGTCTAATCACATGATATTTCCCATAAAACATGCAATGGAGACGCACTCGAAGGTCATTCCTTTGTGGTCAAGAGAGGACGAGAATTATGTAGGGCTACAAAAGCACATCTCAAAGTTCGTAGTTCTCAATCTATGGATTTCCCAATGTCACCGCGGCCATACAAAGAGAGTACCAGAATCACCACAACATATCTCAAGGATAGTCAAAGACAAGCACCAAGAGACTCTTAATCTTAAATCAACACACAAAAGAGGAAATCACTCATGAAAATATTCTTCGAACCCATGTCCAATAGACCGCTGTCACCATGGTCTCGGGGATTATACTAGATAAGATCAAGTGAGTACATCAATCCAATACATAGAGGAAGGGGAAATATCATGGGATCACCCTAGATTAACATAGCCTATGATCAAAACGAAGAGCACATCATGGGAGAGAGAGAAGAACACATAGCTACTGGTAGAAACCTCAGCCCCGAGGAAGAACTACTCCCGCTTCATGGAGGGAGGAAGCAACGTCGATGGAGATGAATCCGGGGGCACTTCCCCGTCCCGGAAGGGTGACGGCACAGGAATTCTGGTCCCCCGAAGCTTGTTGGTGATGGCGGCAGAGATTGGAATCGCTTTTGGAAAAAGTACTTCGATATTAGGGATTTTTGTTGGATATATGCTCTAGAGGCAAATAATATATGATTATTCCAATATATCTAAATAAGTTTACGACCAGTTTCATACTGTGCTGGAACTGTATCAGTGAAACAATGATACAGGTGAGGTATAGAAACAACCAGAGTTCCTAGTCAGCCTCTCATGATGACTAGTTTATCGTCAACTGATGATTGTGGTTTCACGATCATGGACAATCAAGTCAATTGACGGTAAGGTCACCTCATTGAATGAATGACGTGATGAACATTACCCAATGCAAGCATTGCAACATGATCAAATCGTAAAAGTTCAGTGTTGTAATTACATAACTTAGTAGCCTGTTCCTTTGACCGTGAGATCACGCACAATTGCTATCTTCTGAGGATGCTTTGAGTGAATTAACCGTCACACTGAAACATGGTGACCATAAAGGTGTATCTTGGGATATCCGATGGGATATGTTGAGGAGTGTTGATTCAAGAGCGGGATTTGTCAATCCATATAATGGAAAGATACTTCATGGCCAACTCGGTGAGATTGCATCCATAAAGCTGCGCAGCGTGTGACTAGGTCACAAGGATGAATATCACGGAACGAGTGAATAAAGATTTGTTGGTAACAAGATAGAACTAATGCATTGGATGACAAATCCAATGAATTAGTTCTATCGCATGACAAAGGGAATGGTATACAACGTGAACGGTCCAATCGGTTACTTCCGGAATACACGGGGGTCATTATGGGCATCCAGGTCCCGCTATTGATCATTGGCCGTAGCCTTTGTCTCGGTCATGACTGGAGTGTTCTCGGACCGTAGGGTAGCACACTTAAGGGCTCGATGAATATCGGAGACCTATTCGGAACTAACGGAGTTATCGGAGAAGAGATAAAGACGTACCAGAAAAGTTTCGTGTTGGTCCGAAGGTTGTTCGGAGTGAGCTGGAAGGAGTTCCGGATCATCGGGAGATGAAATAATATGTTTTATTTATTAATTAAGTGAATTAATAATTAATAACATTTTGTTTATAATTAAAAAGTGCAATGGGCCAGCTTTGGGAAAGAAGCCCATTAGGGGAATAAAGGAAAAAAAATAGAGAGAGAGAGGGAGGCGCCATGGGCCCTAGGGCCCATGAGGGGTGCGCCCCCCCCCTCCTCCCTTGGCAGGCCACCTCCCCCTAGAAAGGGACTTTAGTCCCACCTTGCTAGGGGAGAGGGGTTGAGTCCCTCCCCTCTGCCTATATATAGATGGGCAGGGTGCACATATTTAACACACAGAAATTCGTGAGAAAATAAATATTACTCCGAATTGAGATCGGTTTTCACCGGTCTTCTCCCCTCTCCCGTCTCTCTCAAGCCGGGGTCCCCTTGTCTGGAACCTATGCTAGGATTGAGGCTTCTCCACCATACGCATGTCGTCGTGCTGCTGCAACTCTGGTTCCGGGAGGTCTACTTCCGCCACCTTCGCTGGATCGGAGAACGGAGGTCGTCATCGAGTCCGTACGTGTGCGAGTACTACGAGGTGCTGCACGTGCGGCACTACCACCCAACAGGGTGCTAACACAGCCAGGGGGTTGTGAAAGTTTTACGGCTTCATCAACCACATTTTCGGGAATGTTTCCTGCGTAACGGACTACACCCCGAGGTATGTTTCCGCAAGTCTTTCCGTTACGGCATTACAACTAGATAGATCTTGGGTTAAGGGCGACGCTAGTTAGAAAAATTATTGTTTTCTGCTGCGAGACCCAACAGTGGTATCATGAGCTAGATCTATGCTTCGTTTTGCTGTGCGGATAGAACACATTGGGGATGTGGGCGTTGATTCTACGATTGTTACCCTCTCATGTGTACTTGTTATATCTGTGGCATTGTTTGATGAAGCGGCCCCCGACCGACCTTACGCGTACGCTTACGCGAGACTGGTTCCACGCTTGACATACGGCTTGTACCGTATAAAGTGGATTTGGGGGGTGTCTGTCTCTCTTACTTTAGCGGATATGGCATTTGCAATGGAGGGCCCCGTACGGGGTGTAATAGAGACAATCTATAATCAGCGTTGTGGTTCAATGTTCGTAGAAACGGTTGATCTATGAAAAGCCCTAGCAGCCACGTAAAACATGCAATATACAAATATATAGGCATCTAACTTTATATTGCAGAGGGGGCTATTGTTGTTTGCTTGATCTTGATGTAGTGATAGCTTTGCTATGTGTTACTAGAAAGTAGTAAACGTTCATCATGATGAAACAAACTTAAATGGAGACACTGTAGACTTAGTGCCACCATGCTCATACATCTTAAAACTTTCTAGTATAGGATACATGACGGTAGCATTAAATAATATGATCCCTTATAAAATGCCAAACATAAGTATTCTACCGAAGTGTGCACCACCTGGATGGTTCTCTTTATGATAGGCAGGCCGTGACGATCGGGTGTCATACATACATTAGAGTTCGCATGAGGTTGGGCCTGGCAAGCCTGGCATATGTTGATATGGCCTTGCTAAGCAGCATATAACAATAAGGTCAATTTGGCGAGCCTGGCATATGCAGATATGGCCTCGGAATACTAGAGATCGATAGATCGAGCATGAGTCACATATAGGATGTGATCGCACAAACTAGTTGTCTACCTTTGAAACTAATCCGTCGGCCGTTGTGATATTCGAGGACGGATAGTGAATATGGATCATGTAATCACTAAAACTTCTTAGGGATGATTGTTTTAGTGTGAGATCATCTATAATATGATTATTCTGAACTCACTGTTATGAACTAGTCTTAAGTGTTATCCTTGGAAATATTTTGTAGAAAATGGATCCAAATGAACATCGTGAATTGCTTTCTTTCATGGGTGGTGATAGACTTAAAGTAAATGGGTCAAACTTCGTTAATTGGTATGTACGCCTTAGGACTTAACTCAAGAGAGTAAACATCTTGTTCATAATAGAAAGCCATGTGGGAGATCCTCCGGATAACAATGGAGATGAACAAGAAATGATGGATTACTATGTTCGTCGACAAAAATACTTTGTGGTGAAGAATGTTATGGAACACTCCATGTCAAATGAGTTGAGAAATCTTTTTAGGGAAACTAGTGCTTATGACATGATAGACACGCTAAAGTCATTGTTTATACGTCAGTTCAGAGTGGCCAGATTTGAGATAGAAAAACAGTTTCTTTCAACAAAGATGGAAGAGCACACCTGCCTGAGAGCCCACCTAGACAAGATGCATAGGATGTATCTGAGCCTTGTGGAAGACTTTGACTATGGGACAACAAATGAATCTACCACAGAGGAGTTTGCGATAAACACGGTGCTACATTCTCTTCCACCGAGTTATCAAGATTATGTCCATGGCTATGTCGGGAGAGGAGATAACATGCATCTCCAGGATTTCATGACTAATCTTCTTGATGCAAAGGTTGCACCCATTGAAGGAGAAATTGTTGATGGAGAAGGTATATATTAGATATACTCGTTATAAATGTGTGTTCCCTTATACAACATTTGCAGTTTAATAAGTATTTGATACTTGTTCTGTTTTATGAAAATAACGCCTGCCGTTGCATGGACGGGAAGAGGTGCGATCCAGGATTGATGGCAACCAAGACAGTTGATGGCCACCAAGATTTCACCAAGACATCTATCATAGAATTATACTTAGAGTATTAGATAAATCTTTTGTAATCGATTAAGTATGAACACTTAAGTACTATGTCTTGCATCCCGCGAGACAAAGTTATTTATGTTTTGAGACAAGTCTGTTGTTCCAGTTTGATGAATAAAGTGTGCTTATACTATGATTGCAATTGAGTTTATAATATGATATAAGAATTTATAAAACACCATAATTGTCAAGTGATATTCAATGTTTAATGATTAAGTTATTATGAATAACAATAAGGTCAAAAGTCATAACTATACTAAATGCATGAGATGAATTCATAAATGATGAAGTCATTAGATACTCGATCTATTAACTCATGAATTTATTATCAACCAAGATGACTAATGACGGAGTTCTAGCAAAGTAGAACAATGATGTATTAACCAAGCGCATGAATAATCACTAAAGATGCTTCGCATGATTAATTGAACAAGGCATTCAATTAAGATCATAAATCTGAGATTACGGAATCACGGTGAAGATGGATATAAGAATACAAATCACCATGATGTGATCAAAGTGATGAGTATTATAGTTGACATAAAATGGGAGACTTGTGAAAATAATGCCACAAATTACGATGGAAGTTTAAAGTGCTCAAGCACCTAAAACCATTTGTAGTCATGCTAAAATGTAGTGTGGTCTAAATACATTCGCCTTATGCTAATGCTATTGAATGAACAAAGTTGTTATAATTTATTAAGTTAAAACACCCACCTCATGAAATATGGAAACCATTCTGAATTTAATGAAGCTGATGACTCCATATGATGATGGTGTTAGAAAGTTTCTAGAAGTTTTATATGATATAACTTTCTTTGTATTGGAGTTGTGAGCAATTGTAAAACACACCTTCCCAAATAGCAAAACTTGTATTGCTTGAATTGGTGAATGAGAAGATGGTTCTCAAGGAATAAACCAATGGGAGATAACAGAGTAACGCAACGGAAAACGTTCCGCTGAAATGACTCCATGAAAAGAGGAAATATGCAATTGATGATGATCATGGTATATAAGTTAAAGCTCTAGTTTAGAAATAAGAAGATTGTCATGAATACTTTCTGTACAGAACAATAATCATGAGTCTTCTTAAGTGAAACAAAAGGAACACTGCTCATAAATTACGGGGGATTGATGGTTACCTAGGAAACGAGGAGAAATGAAATCATATTGAGTTGCATGTGGGATGGCTCACATCCTATGAAATAAAGTAGTTATTTCGCATTCCGAATAACCAGGAAGTTATTAAGAATGATGTAACACATAAAGGCATGATTTGGCACATAAAAGATGTTATGGCTAAATTCAATAATGATTGACTACGGAAGCGTAGTAATGCTAAATCAATATGGGTATGTTCATTCACGAACACTATGAAGGGACTATAGCTTGAAATTGCATCACATTCAAGTTGAGGAATTTGAAGAGAAGTAGCAATTGGCATAAACGAAAGAATGTTTCGATAAGATGGACCATAGTACCTCAAGGCAGAAACTCTCAAACCTTGATTTGATCAAGTGATTTTGAAGTAATCAAAATATTGAGATGGACTGCAATTTCATGAAACTGAGTGGGAGCTTTGAAGACTTCCTGAAAACTTGGAATGCAAAGAGCATTTTCTGAGTGGGAGATTTGGGAGCAATATTATTATGTCTGACATAATTAGAATAGAAACTTAATAAAAGCTTACTAACAGATATATGTCGGATATATTTGAGTGGGAGCACAATGTCAATTTCATATACATATATATATATATACGATGATATATGTGAAAACAATCTCATATATATACGTTGATATACATGGAGATTAAGGCTAATAAGATGGAAGGATTACGAGAATCTTATATGAACGAAATACAGATGTATTACACACTAAAATCTATAAGGATAGATTAGGACATGTGTAATTAACATCAAAAGGATTGGAATGATATCCTAAACAAGAAAAGGTTCTTGTGGCTAGGAATTATATAAAGGATGTAAAACCTTAATATCACAAAATAATGTTTAATGGAAGAATAGGGATGCACTTTGTCTCAAGACATGTGATCCTATATGATCTTTGACATATGATTCTACCATAAAACGGAAGTTGTGCATCCAATAACAGAATGACTCAAAAGTTCTTAGAAGAAGAACAGGTTCCGATGTGCTTGGTTGGCAAAACACAGAACCTGAGCAAAGTCCAAGCATTCAGTATCTAAAGAGAAACTGAGGACAATACTCTAAATGATAGAAAAGATAATAGACTTGAATGTAATACTGGATTACGATTGCAAGCCTTATTATGGGTCTATATGAATTAGAGATATCACCAAAAGGAATAGAAAGGAAATGTGAGCTGTAATTTCACGAACCAAAACTCTAAAAAATATAAATATCTACTTAAGGAAGTAGAAGGTTGAATAAAGTTTAGCGTAAGAAGTTTAGACTTCTGGCTGAGTGTATTTTTTAGTATAGATGACTATGGGAGTCCTAGGGACTAAAACCATTTTGTCATTAGAGAATACTGTAAAATAAGAAGTCTCACTCTCCCGCCAAACTTATAATTCAAGCATTATTAGATAATGAAGGGTATATCAAGAAAGTTGACCAATACCTGTTGCAAAGGAACATACGAATCTGAACGGGTACAGATCGTTGACGAAACCTCTTCCATGAGAAAGCATGATCAATAAACACTTATATGATAAGATGATTATGATCGAGAAAATATGCAGCTAGATTATTTGCTATCTAGTGCAAGTGGGAGACTGTTGGATATATGCTCTAGAGGCAAATAATATATGATTATTCCAATATATCTAAATAAGTTCATGACCAGTTTCATACTGTGCTGGAACTGTATCAGTGAAACAATGATACAGGTGTGGTATAGAAACAACCAGAGTTCCTAGTCAGCCTCTCATGATGACTAGTTTATCGTCAACTGATGATTGTGGTTTCACGATCATGGACAATCAAGTCAATTGATGGTAAGGCCACCTCATTGAATGAATGACGTGATGAACATTACCCAATGCAAGCATTGCAACATGATCAAATTGTAAAAGTTCTGTGTTGTAATTACAGAACGTAGTAGCCTGTTCCTTTGACCATGAGATCACGCATAATTGCTATTTTCTGAGGATGCTTTCAGTGCATTAACCGTCACACTGAAACATGGTGACCATAAAGGTGTATCTTGGGCTATCCGATGGGATATGTTGAGGAGTGTTGATTCAAGAGTGGGATTTGTCAATCCATATAATGGAAAGATACTGAAAGTCCAAGTATGTGATCAGAGGGGGAGGGTGAATGATCACTTCAAAATTTTCTACTGAAACTATTGAAGTGAAGCATAAGTAGTGCGGAATAGTGAAGTACAACTGGAAGCGAAACTAAATGCAGTGAATCAAAACACATTGAAGCATAACTGCGAAGCAAATGCAATACTGAAGGTAAATGCTTGAAGTAAAACAAACTGGGACTCGACGATGTTTGTTCGACCAGTTCACGCTCTGCAAAGCGCTACGTCTGGTTGGAGGAACTAGTGATTGAACACCTGGAGCAAATCTCTCTCCGTCCGTTGCTCCACTGCACCAAACTCCTTGAGCTTGGTCAGTTCTTCACTCGTGGTTGATTATTGAGGAAATCACCGAAACCTTTGACAAACTGGACTTCGAGGCGACAATTACTCTTCGCTCTCTGAAGAACAACACTCTAACTGTCTAGGAGAATTGAAGTTCTCCAAGATAAAAAGGCTAGTAAGCTTTCACCTAAGTCATCTCGAATCTACTCAGATCAATGGGACTTAGGCTTCAGTATTCTGGATTTTGGGTTTTGCTTCGGTGAAGTCTTTGGGGTGCTCTCTTCAATCTCTCTCAGGAATATTCTTGGAGCAGCCACCCGCAAATGGAGGAGGGGGAGGCGTATTTATAGTTGGCGATCCCGAGGTGCGGAATGACCAAATTGACCCGAGGTGACAGCTTGACACGTGTACACAACGGTCGGATTTGTCATCAATGCGCAACTTTACTTGCGGAACAAGTAAAGCTGACTCACGGACTTAGTTCTGCTTCAGAAGCCAAAGAACGAAGTCTTTGCTACCGAAACTTAACTCAGTGCACATGATATTTCTTCGCTCAGGCTTCTCACTTGGTTTGGATTTGACCTGAGCATTGTCTCAATAACTTCGGTGTCCACAAACTAAATGTTGGATATGTGCCCTAGAGACAAATTAATAAAGATATTTGTCACATATTTGTTTTGTTCAATAATACGTTTTATACTGTGCTATAACTGTATTACTTGGAAATACTAATACAGGTGTAGTATAAAACATGGTCTGTAGTTTAACTCGGGTAAACTATCTCATTGGGCAATTGATTGATCAAGCTTTCCTGATCATGGCGACACTTAAGTCCATTGACAATGAGGTCAAATCGTTAAGGGAATGATGTGATGGACATACACCCACCTAAAGTATTGCAATGTGATCGAGTCACATAGTTCAGCGTTGCCGTGACTTTGTAACGTATGGCTTAGTCCTTAGACCGTAATGATCATACGTAATTATCATCTATGAGGAGACTTTGATTTGTATCCCACCGCCTGACTGAAATATGCTGGCTATAACGGTGCACTTTGGGTATTCCGATATAGATGGTTGATGAGTATGTTAATAGATCAGAGCGGGATTTGTCAGTCCTTGTGACAGGACAGGTACTCTGGGCCCACTCGGTGATATTGCATCAACACCTTGCAAGGACGTGGCTAGGTCACAAGAGATGCAATGATCATGGACGAGAGAAGTTGTTTGTTGTGAACGAGATGTGAACACGGTATGTAGGATACTGACGATCAAACCTCGGACAAACAAAGTACCGCAGCACAAAGGGATTACGTCGTATCGTTAACGGTTTCCAAAAGCGATCGAAGTTCATTCGATGGAAGCGCAGGGGCTGTCAAGGATTGTAACCAGGTCCAACTGACTAGTCATTGGTCAATGAGAAGAGTCTCGACCATGTCTGTTGTTTCCCGGACCGTTAGGGTGTTACACTTCAGGGCAATCGATGCATAGGACAGTTACGGGATCAATCGGTGAAATAGGAGAAATCACCGGAATAGTTCCGGAGGAGGACGGAATGGTTTCCGGACATTTTGAATAGTTCAAAATAAAGTTTAATTGTTTTAATAATGTTTTATTATTTAATTATCTGAATTAAATATTTAAAACATATTAAATAAACTTAAAAAATGGGAAAAAGGCTAAATGGGCCCCATTAGGGGAGGAGGGGGTTTCCCCCCTTGGGCTTGGCGCCAATGGTGGGGCCCATCCCCCCCTATGGCCGGCGCACTCCCCCCCCCCTTGGGAGTTTAGTCCCACATGGGGGAGGGGAGGAGGATCACACACCCCCCCCCCTTGGCCTATATAAGGAGGGGTAGTCCCCCCTTTTTCCAATACACCAATATCTCCTTCTTCCTCCTTCTCCTTCTTGGAAGTGGACTCCCCTTGTTTGGAGTCTGCACCAGGATTGGAGTTCTCCACCATAAGGTAGGTCGTCGCTCTGCTGGAGTCGGGATCCGTAGCCGTCTTTCTTCCGCTGCTCGCCTGGTTCGGGGCCCGGGAGGAACATCTATTGTACCGTACGTGTAGGATCCATTGCCGTCTTTCTTCCGCTGCTCGCCTGGTTTGGGGCCCGGGAGGAACATCGATTGTACCGTACGTGTATAATCTCTTCGAGGCACTACACCTGTGGTGCTACTTCGTCGCTGGAGGTTTACCGGGAGTCATCCTCGCCGGTGGTGGTCTTCTACACGACAGGGAGGTCGTAGTTCCGAGTCTACGCCAACCACGTTCGCAAGAACGTTTCCCTCTTTCGGTCTTCAAAGGTATGAACACCGATTCCCTCCGTTACTTTACATCGTCATAGCATAGATCTTGGGTTCGGGTACCGTAGGTATGAAAAATTTGTGTTTTCTGCCCCGTATCCCAACAGTGGTATCAGAGCTAGCTATGCGTAGATGTATTGTACGGGTAGAACACATCTAGGATGTGGGCATCGAATCTTCATTCGTTACCGTCCCACGTGTACTCATTTAGCGTTGCGGCAATGTTTGATGAAGCGGCCCCTGACCGACCTTACGCGTTTACGCGAGACTGGTTCCACGCTTGACATATGGCTTGTACCATATAAAGTGGCTGGGGGGTGTTTGTCTCTCTGCATTAGCGATGCGAAGATGTTTGCAACGGAGGGCCCCGACAGGGGTGTAATAGAAACGGATGGGAGACGGTGTTGTGGCATGTTTTTCGCAGGATAGAAACGGTTCTCTCTCTCGAAACCCCTAGCAGCCACGTAAAACTTGCACAAGCTAAAGTAGAAAGGCGTTTAACTTTGCTTTGCATGAAGGGGGATCATAGGTTGTACGATTTACAGTTTTACTTCCTGTTTTATGCTAGTATGCTAGATATATCGACGGTAGCACGAAACAGGACCATCTCTCACAATACCAACATTGTGTTCTCCCTTGGTGGGCACCGCCTGGAAGGTTCTCCCATATGGCTTGATGCTCCGTACATACCGGAGTTGTCCTACATATTAAACGGAGTTCGCATGAGGTTGGGTTCGGCAAGCCTGGCATATGCAGATATGGCCTTGCTGAACAGCTAACATCAAGGTTCGATTGGCAGGCTTGACGTATGTAGATGCGGGCCTAGAACACAGGAGACCGAAAGGTCAAGCACGAGTCACATGCCTGATGTGATTGGCTTAGAGGCCTACCTGGTTCGCATACTGATGGCCGTGACGATCGGGGGAGGTATGGGGGCTGGGATTGTGTAATCACTTAGTTAAATTGAGAGGTGTTTATCTAAGTGGGAGCTTTCTACAATTTTGAGATTAAATTGAAACTCCACATTATGAACAAAAGTCTAAATATGTATCCTTGTGAATCAACCTTGTAGATAGCAGCACCTCGCCCCTCGTTCAACTTAGGATCATTCCTAGAAAAAGATAAGCTAAAAACAGATGGGACAAACTTCACCAACTGGTTCCGCACCCTGAGGATTCTCCTCGTTCCCCTCAAGATGGCATACGTACTAGAGGACGCGTTAGGTGACGCACCAGCAGATGATGCCACTCAGGACGAGAAGAATGTCTATCTCTCCAGGACTGATGATTACAACCTTGTCCAGAGTGGCATGCTCTACTCCATGGAGGTTGAGCTGCAGAAACGCTTTGAGAGGATGGGTGTATATGAGATTATCACCGACCTCAAGGCGGTCTTCGCACCTCAAGCCAGGGTTGAACGGTACGAGGCTTCTGAAGCTTTCTTCTCAGCAAAGATGGACAAGCACGGCAGCGTGAGTGAGCACGTAGTCAAAATGTCTGGCTACGTTTAGCGCTTGAATGCTCTGGAATGCCAGATTTCATATGAACTTGCTGTTGATAGGGTGTTGCAGTCGCTTCCCCCTAGCTACAAAGTCTTTGTGCTGAACTACAACATGCAGGGGATGACAAAAAACCCTTCTGAGTTGTTCGCCATGCTGAAGAGCGCCGAGGTTGAGATCAAGAAGGAGCACGCCGTCTTCATGGTCAACAAGACCACTGACTTCAAGAAGTCAAGCAGGAGGGAGATGGCCAAGAGAGGTGGCCCCAAGAGGGATGGAAAGTCAGTTGCCGCTCCTCCCAAGGAACCCAAGCCTAAACCAGGAGTGGAGTGCTTCTACTGCAAGGGTGAAGGTCACTGGAAACGCAACTGTCCCAAGTACCTGAAGGACAAGAAGGCTGGCAAGGTCGCCAAGAGAGATGAAGGTATATTTGATATACATATTGTTGATCTTCTCTTGATAAGCGCCGGGAACACATCCTGGATATTTGATACAGGATCTGTCGCTCATATTTCTAATTCCATTCAGGGACTAAGGAATAGGAGACGCTTGCTCAAAGATGAAGTGACGATGCGCGTCGGGAATGGCTGTCAGACTGAAGTCTTGGCGGTCGGCACGAAGCATCTTAGTCTCCCTTCGGGATTGGTTTTAGTTCTGAATAATTGCTACTATGTACCCGCGTTGAGTGTGAACATCGTTAGTGGCTCTTGCTTGAAGCGAGACCGCTATTCTTTTAAGTCTGATACAATTGGTTGTTCGATTTATAAGGATGAAATGTTTTATGTTCACGCACCGGAGTTGCATGGTTTATTCGTACTTGATCTCGATGGTGACGTGTGTCACATTAACAATATTGAGGCCAAATGATTGAAGAATGATGAAGATCACATGATGATGTGGCATTGCCGACTTGGTCATATTGGTATAAAACGCATGGAGAAGCTCCATAAGGATGGACTTCTTGAGTCATTGGATTTTGGAGCCCTTGATACATGTGAACAATGCCTCATGGGCAAAATGACAAGGACTCCATTCAATGGCGCAATGGAGCGTGCGGATGTCTTATTGGGGATCATACACTCAGATGTATGTGGACCCATGAACATCCCCACTCGCAATGGTCTTCGTTACTTCGTGACCTTTACTGATGACTTGAGTAGATATGGGTATATTTACTTGATGAAGCACAAGTCTGAAACCTTTGAAAAGTTCAAGGAATTTCAGAATGAGGTCGAAAATCAACTCGGAAAGAAAATCAAGCACCTTCGATCGGATTGAGGTGGCGAGTATTTGAGTCACGAGTTTGGCAATCATCTGAAGTCTTGTGGCATAGTACCACAGCTTACGCCGGCAGGCACACCTCAGAGAAACGGTGTGGCTGAGCGACGTAATCGAACCCTATTGGATAGCGTACGATCGATGATGTCTCATACTGATTTGCCTGTGTCATTCTGGGGGTATGCATTAGAAACTGCCGTTCATATTCTTAATAGGGCACCATCCAAATCCGTAAAGACAACACCATTTGAAGAATGGCATGGCACAAAACCTAAGTTGTCTCACCTGAAGATTTGGGGTTGTGAGGCTTAGGTTAGGAAACTACAGCCTGACAAACTTGAGTCCAAGGCGGATAAGTGCATCTTTGTGGGCTATCCCAAGGAAACTTGTGGATACACCTTCCACAACAAGTCTGACAGCAAAACGTTTGTTTCCAAGACGGGACACTTTCTTGAGAAGGAATTTCTCACGCAAGAGTTGAGTGGGAGGAAAATAGACCTCGATGAAGTGACTGACCAATCACTCCAATTGGAAGAAACGGCTACGGAAATTGTTCTGGAACCATCTTCCACAGTGGGAGCTGAAGAGAATGGCCAGAACGACATTCATAACGATCATGACATTGATGATGATCATGATGAGAATGAAGAGGAACCTTTTATGCCCCGTAGGTCATCAAGAGTCCGTCAACCTACTGAGTTTTACGGATAGCTTGTGAATGCAATCTCGGCTGATGAGTCGGATGAACCTACAAGTTACAAAGAAGCAATGGAGGGACCCGAGTCCGAGAAATGGCTTGAAGCCATGAAATCCGAAATAGACTCCATGTACACCAACAAAGTATGGACTTTGGTGGATATTCCCGAGGACCGCAAGGCCGTCGAGAATAAATGGATTTTCAAGAAAAAGACTAACGCAGACGGAAACGTATCTGTCTACAAAGATCGACTTGTCGCGAAGGGTTTCCGACAAATTCAAGGAGTTGACTACAAGGAGACGTTCTCTCCTGTAGCGATGATAAAGTCTATTCGGATCCTACTAGCAATAGCTGCATATCATGATTACGAGATATGGCAGATGGATGTGAAAACTGCATTCCTAAATGGCAACATTGAGGAAGAGTTGTATATGATGCAACCAGAGGGGTTTGTCGATCCAAGGAACGCTGGTAAGGTGTGCAAGCTTCAACGGTCCATCTATGGGTTGAAGCAAGCATCTCGGAGCTGGAATCTTCGATTTGATGAGGTCATACAAGCTTTTGGATTTGTCCAAAACGTTGAAGAGTTCTGCGTCTATAAGAAACTGAGTGGGAGCTCTGTAGCATTCCTTGTGTTATATGTAGATGACATATTACTAATAGGGAACGATAAGAAATTCTTAGAGGAAGTGAAGGAATATCTGAATGGACAATTTTCCATGAAGGAGCTAGGTGAAGCTGCGTACATATTAGGGATTAAGATCTATAGAGATAGACCTAATCGACGGTTGGCCTTGAGTCAGAACACTTATATTGACAAGATATTGAAAAGGTTCAAAAAGGATGACTCCAAGAGAGGTCTCTTGCCAGTTATAAAAGGTGTCAAATTAAGCGTGACTCAATGCCCAACCATAGCAAAAGAGAAGGAGGAGATGTCCTCAAAGCCCTATGCCTCAGCCATAGGTTCTCTCATGTATGATATGTTATGTACCAGACCGGATTTAGCGCTGGCCATTAGTATGACTAATCGCTACCAGAGTAACCCGGGAATGGCTCACTGGACAGCAGTAAAGAACATCCTTAAGTACTTAAGAAGAACCAAGGATCTCTTTCTCGTTTATGGAGGAGTTGATGAGGAGCTCACCGTAAAGGGTTACGTTGACGCAAGCCTCGGCTCAGATCTAGATGACTCGAAATCCCAGACGGGATATGTTTTCATGTTGAACGGTGGCGCAATTAGCTGGAGGAGCGGCAAACAGTTAGTCGTCGCCCAATCTACAATGGAGTCGGAGTATATTGCCGCTTGCGAAGCGTCAAACGAGGCGGTGTGGCTGAAGAAGTTCGTGATCGAGCTTGGCGTTTTCCCCAGTTGCACTGACCCCGTGGGAATCTTCTGCGACAACACGGGTGCCATTGCTAACGCGAAAGAGCCAAGAACTCACTCTACAGCCAAGCACATCCTCCGAAAGTTCCATGTGACGCGAGACTACGTCAGGGATGGACACACTAGGATTCACAAGATAAATACGGATCTGAACGCAGCAGACCCGATGACTAAACCTCTTCCACAGGGCAAGTTTGAAGAACACCGAGAGACCATTGGTGTTAGATACATACCTGATGTAAACTAGTGTAATTTGTACTCTAGTGCAAGTGGGAGACTGTTGGATATGTGCCCTAGAGACAAATTAATAAAGATATTTGTCACATATCTGTTTTGTTCAATAATACGTTTTATACTGTGCTATAACTGTATTACTTGGAAATACTAATACAGGTGTAGTATAAAACATGGTCCGTAGTTTAACTCGGGTAAACTATCTCATTGGGCAATTGATTGATCAAGCTTTCCTGATCATGGCGACACTTAAGTCCATTGACAATGAGTTCATATCGTTAAGGGAATGATGTGATGGACATACACCCACCTAAAGTATTGCAATGTGATCGAGTCACATAGTTCAACGTTGCTATGACTTTGTAACGTATGGCTTAGTCCTTAGACCGTAATGATCATACGTAATTATCATCTATGAGGAGACTTTGATTTGTATCCCACCGCCTGACTGAAATATGCTGGCTATAACGGTGCACTTTGGGTATTCCGAAATAGATGGTTGATGAGTATGTTAATAGATCAGAGCGGGATTTGTCAGTCCTTGTGACAGGACAGGTACTCTGGGCCCACTCGGTGATATTGCATCAACACCTTGCAAGGACGTGACTAGGTAACAAGAGATGCAATGATCATGGACGAGAGAAGTTGTTTGTTGTGAACGAGATGTGAACACGGTATGTAGGATACCGACGATCAAACTTCGGACAAACAAAGTACCGCAGCACAAAGGGATTACGTCATATCGTTAACGGTTTCCAAAAGCGATCGAAGTTCATTCGATGGAAGCGCAGGGGCTGTCAAGGATTGTAACCAGGTCCAACTGACTAGTCATTGGTCAATGAGAAGAGTCTCGACCATGTCTGCTGTTTCCCGGACCGTTAGGGTGTTACACTTAAGGGAAATCGATGCATAGGACAGTTACGGGATCAATCGGTGAAATAGGAGAAATCACCGGAATAGTTCCGGAGGAGGACGGAATGGTTTCCGGACATTTTGAATAGTTCAAAATAAAGTTTAATTATTTTAATAATGTTTTATTATTTAATTATCTGAATTAAATATTTAAAACATATTAAATAAATTAAAAAAAATGGGAAAAGGCTAAATGGGCCCATGGAGCCCATTAGGGGAGGAGGGGTTTCCCCCCTTGGGCTTGGCGCCAAGGGCGGGGCCCATCCCCCCCTATGGCCGGCGCACTCCCCCCCCCCCTTGGGAGTTTAGTCCCACATGGGGGAGGGGAGGAGGATCACCACCCCTTGGCCTATATAAGGAGGGGTAGTCCCCCCTTTTTCCAATACACCAATATCTCCTTCTTCCTCCTTCTCCTTCCCGGAAGTGGACTCCCCTTGTTTGGAGTCTGCACCAGGATTGGAGTTCTCCACCATAAGGCAGGCCGTCTCTCTGCTGGAGTCGGGAGCCGTAGCCGTCTTTCTTCCGCTGCTCGCCTGGTTCGGGGCCCGGGAGGAACATAGATTGTACCGTACGTGTATAATCTCTTCGAGGCACTACACCTGTGGTGCTACTTCGTCGCTGGAGGTTTAGCGGGAGTCATCCTCGCCGGTGGTGGTCTTCTACACGACAGGGAGGTCGTAGTTCCGAGTCTACGCCCACCATGTTCGCAAGCACGTTTCCCTCTTTCGGTCTTCAAAGGTATGAACTCCGATTCCCTCTGTTACTTTACATCGCCATAGCATAGATCTTGGGTTCGGGTACCGTAGGTATGAAAATTTTGTGTTTTCTGCCCCGTATCCCAACACTAATTACCCCTCTTGATAGTACGGTTTGTCCTATGACTCAATGAACCGAAAAAGAACTACACAAAAAACATCTAAGTCTTGCGCCGTCTTCTTCATTTACTTCAATGAGTTGAGCTTCAGGGCACCTTCATTTTTGGGGGTCATCCTCCGTGATTAAGCTTCGCTCAGGGGGTAATGCTTCGATAACTTGAAGACCTTCCCTGAAGTTTTATCACCTAGCTTGTCCTTCAGGAACCTATACAACTGTTTACACTAGAAAACATTGTTAGTTCCTCTACTGTCTTGTCCAACAATATCCAAAACACACGGGGGGAAAACTTTGCTCTTACAATCTCCCCCTTTTTGGACTATTGTTGACAAAACAGGCATCGATAAAAGATATTGAAGTTTTTGTGATGTGATGGGACAAACTCTAAGATATGAAGGTTTTGGCTCCCCCTGAATGCAAGCATCGAAGATTTATATAATCGAAGTTAATGCTTGAGATAATTTTCTTCGGTGGAGAGCAAAACAAATATCTTAGCAAATACAGTTGCATTTGAAGATATATATATCCAGGAATGTATGCAATTGCTTCCAATGACCTGTGACTTAGAAAATAATAACCACCTGCAAGATAGAAGATACGAAGCAATACTTGCAAGCAAAGGGGTTATTAAAACTTAAGCGTAGCACAGGAGTAGCATGACCGAAGTTAAACTTAAGTTACAACCCAATCGAAGAGAATGGAATGTTTGCTGTAACTTAACCAAACGAAGCAAAAGCAAAAGGCAAGAACCCTTTCCCCGATGCAAAGCTAACTCATCGATGCCCTCATTCTCCCCCTTTTTGTCAATGATTGGACAAAAGGTTGTGAAGAGGTTCGAGAGATCTATTGCGCGGCATCAGCACCCTGAGAACCCAACGAAGCAGAGCATGACGAAGACTCATCCGACGAAGACTGATCGCCAGAGGATTCTTCTTCAGAAGAAGACGTAGGAATAGCTTCGTGGCGTGTCTGTGTGATGAGGTTGATGTCGAGGTCGCTGTCGTCGAGGCCGTCGTCGTCCTTTGAAGTAATGGAGTCATTCTCGGAGACGGTATCAGGCCGGATGGGTTCAGGTTCGTTGACGAAGAATACTTCATCAATCTTGTGCAGGGGAGGGATCTTCTGATTCGGGTGGTCCACGGTATCATCTCGTGAAAAGTTTCGCTGGAGGTGCTCATACTCTTTGTAAATGCAATCTTTACGAAGGCCTTTCACTGAGTTGAATTTCCGGAGCCCCTTCCAGGAATGACGTTTGAGAACACGCAAATACTGATTGTTGTTGAGAGCTATGTTGCCAACTCTGTTAATCTCATCAGCAAGAAATTGCATCTGGCGCTGATTTGCTTCAATGAAATTTTCAAGCATTTGCTGCGACCGAAGATTAACTTCAAAGTGGTGGCAGTCTTTCTGGAACTTCTTGGATAAGTTGCGCTCATTGACTTCATGGCGCACACCAACATATGTGGCAAAAGGATCATTGGGCTTCCTCAGCAATTCTAAAGAGTCACGCACTGGTGGGAGGAAAAGCTTCGGATGATGGCGAGCCACAAAGTCTTCGTTCCTGACATAGTCACATACAACTTGCAGCCAGGGAGAATAAGGTTTCAGTGTGAATGGTAGCTCTGCTGCATGAACCAAGTTCCTAATGAAGCAGTCTTCAAAATCAAAGAGAAGACCATGAGTGAGCTTCATGATAGCATGCCTTGTCTCTGGATAAATGTTCGATTCTTCCGAAGCAGTACTCAATGGGATCATTGAGTTGGACATGATGTAGAACCAAGTCCTGGAGATGAAGTTCAAATGATTCGGGCGAATGTTTTCAGGAATGTAGCTTGCAGTGACTTCAGGGTCTAATAGCGTAGCAAATTCTTCGTCTGACATATCAGGTTCTAAGTGAATCTTTTCTTGGACTCCAGAATGCCTTGGAATATTGACTATCTCCATGAATTCGACAGAGGACATCCCGAAGACTTTTCCTTGAATCATCCATTCCAGCGTCCATGAGCTGGGTCATTTGCATCACCAGAAACATACAGAGTTGCATAGAATTGCTTGATGAGTTCAGAATTGAAGGGAGTGCTTAAAGCAAACAACCGAGTCAAATTCTGATTCTCAATGGTTTCGACGATGTTCTGAAAGCAAGTGGCAGTGGAAAGACTTCGCATATCGAGATATTTATTCCTAAACAGAACTCCTTGCTGACAGAAGACTTTGGTGTAGAGGATTTGTTGTTCTGTAGTCCAAAAGCGAAGATCATCTGCAGTGCGATCTGAAGCATATGGACTGACACCAAAGAACCAGTGGCACTTCCGATGTTGTTCCAAGTTGAAGTCTGGGCCATGCCTTGAAGAATAACCAGCACCCTTGAAAATAGGAAAAGTTTCACGAGGGTAATTGGAGTCTAGCTGGGTATCTTGGCAGGGGCGCGAATGCGCACGAAACCTTTGCAGAGGAGAAATTTGATTGGCTCTAGAAGGGCCAGCAGATTGAGCGACTATGAGCGCTTTCTCTTGCGATAGATTCAGTATCTGAACTTGTTCTTCGTCATCGTCATGTGCTTCGGTTTGAGGCACATTGATTTCGGACTCTTGAGCAGATCTGGCAGGGGAAAAGTCTCGGGTGACATGTGTTCGGGAGTGGGTTGGTGATGGTGCATTAGCTTCATGGGGAGGTGATGGAGGTGGTGCGGGAGTAACTGGTGGAGTGGGAATCCTTTGCGGTGAGGGGGTTGGAGCACGGATGGGTGTGGGTGCACGGGGTGGTATGGGTGTGGGATGTCGTGCAGGTATTGGAGTAGGGGTAGGAGCTCTTTGTGGTGGAGTTGGTTTGGGGGTGGTTCTGGTAGGAGGAGGTGTGGGAGTCTTGGTGGGTGGAGCTGAAGGTTTTGGTGTGGGCTGGGATGGCTTTGGCTTTGGTGTAGGAGTGGGAACTGCTTCAGGAGTTTCCTTCGGCTGCTCATCACTGGTGTCCATGTCTGCAGCTGAAGCCAAAGTTACCTTGCGCTTCTTTGTGGTCCTCTTCTTGGGTGAAGGACCTAAAGCCTTTGATGCAGTAGGCTTAGCAGCCGATGCCGGTGCAACAACACGTTCTGCTTTGGGAGAAGCTTTGCGTTTCCGCGAGTCTCTTTCCATAATGGATGCATTATGGGTCGTCACCATTTCATCAACAACGGCCTTGATTTTGCCTTTGAAGATTTTGATATTATTCTTGGTGGTGGTGTTGACGTCTGTCACTTGTTGAAGCAATTTCAGAGTGTGATGTTTGAATTCTTCATCTGGTTCAGATTCAGCGCGCTTCTGATAGTTGTGAATCTTTTTGATTTCAGCCCTGTCTCTTGAATGCAAATCCTTCAGCTGACTGATCATTGTGGAGATCATTGCTTCGATGGAGCTTGAGATATAGACCTCTCCAAGATCAACAGCTTCAGGCTCTTCCGCAGCACATTTCTCCCAAAGGGCTTCAGTGATGCCCAACTGATCCCATAGTTCGCCTTCACGCGGGTCAGAGAACTGATGTTCACTGTGGCGATCAGCTTCAGCTTGAGCTTCTGGCAGAGATATGCCTTTCTGCTTCGATGGAATAGCTGAGGGAGTCATATCAACTATGGGCTTCTTCTGACTTGCCCTAGCATCTTTCTCAGCTTTCTTTGTCCTGAGGCCATCTAGAGTGGCCTTACGTTTTGCTTCATGCTCAGCCAGCTGTTTAGCTTCAGCGGCAGCTTTTTCTTCATTCTTTGCGGCTTCGGCGAGCTTGCGCTTCGTCTCAGCCTTCTCTGCAGCCAACCTGGCGGAGTCCAACTCCTTTTGCTTTCTGGCAGCATCCTCATCTGCGTTCTTCTTCTCAGCTGAGCTTCTGGCAAGAATGTTGCGCTCAAGTGCCTCTTCGAGGTCTTTCTGTCTCAATTCTTCTTAAGTGAGCTTGTGCTTCGCTGAAGGGTTTTGTGCGGAAGACTGCTTGGGCTTCGTTGGTGCTGAAGCCTTTGCAGTTGGTTGCTTCTTAGCAGGGTCATGTTTCTTCTTCGTTCGCCTCTCAGTGTTCAGGGCATCAGCCGGTGGCTTGGAGGCCAAGGGCTTCGCAACCACCAAGTTTGATAAATCAATGGTGGGGCGAGCAGAAGACTTGTCCTTGGGGTCTTGAAACTTAATCCCCTTAGTAGAAGGTTTCTCTCCTGGCTTCTTCTTCAGTGGGATCTGAAGTCTTTGCTTCTTGGGGGGAGCAGGATCATCAGATTCATCATCTGCTTCGGATTCTGATTCGTTGTCAGCAGCATTTGATTCGTCCAGCATTGAATCCTCCAGTGCTGCTTGTTCAAGCTTAGCTTGCTCCTCATCTTCTGTAGTTGCATGAGGAGGAGAAGCAGATTTCTTCTTCAGCTTCTTCTTCTTCGAGCTTGGCCCAACATCATGGGCTTCAGCTTCAGCCATCTTGGCCGCCTTCTTCTCTTCTTTGAGTCTCTTCTTCTCAGCAGCAATTTTCAAACGCTTTTTCCCATCTGGATAATCATCTGGTGTCTTGAGAGTGTTGGGGTGAGGAAACTTCGGTGGAACTGGGTAGTATAAGTGGCGATTTTCTTCGGTGTACTGACTGCACATAGCCGAAGTATACTGATAGGGTGGACTGAAGGAAAACTGCATAGCCCAATTCCAATCAGGGATGCTTTTGTACTTATACCAACGGACAGCCCAGTAACGACGAATGTTTTGCAAGAGATTCTTGCGCTGATCCTTGGTTTCTTCAGGAGGTGTGTCATATCCCAGTGCAATGCGAATGGATTCGGGGATGCCTCTTGCATTGTTGGATTCCTTCTTTCGGCCACCTTTCTTCTTCGGAGCAGACCGTTCTGCTTCGTTGATGTGGTCAAGATTTGGGGACTCATTCCCGAAGCCTAACTCAGCAGACATCCTGTGAAAAGCATAAAAGGTTGCGAGGGAAAAGGCAAGTATGGAATGAGCACTAGAAAAAGTGTCGATCCAAAAACAAAAAGTTTTGACAAGAGATTCAGTGATGAATTTTGGGTGATGATTCTTATCTGTTCTGAGCTAGACTTATCTTCATGCAATGATGAACTGAAACCCTAACACAGAACAGAAAGTCTCAAGCCCTAACTTCTAACCTGAATCGAGATGGGAACCTTTTGGCTAGCAGAAACAGATTTCCCAATAGTGCAACGATCCAACGGATCAAAGAAACCTAAGGAATTCATCCCAACAAACAGACTAAGAACATGGATCCGATCTAGAAAAGGAGGAGCAAAGGGGAAACAGAGATCGGATCTGGGGATTGGCGTACCCTAACTCGGTGGCGTCGAGCAGCTACGGCGGCGAGGAGCGGAGAGGACGTGCTCGACAACGGCATGAAGTCCACGGCGGCGCTCTTCCGGCAGTGAAGCGGCGAGAACGGCGACGGGGACGAAGAGCTCGGCGGCGCGCTCGGGAGATAGGGTTCCGGAGAGATATGAATGAGGAGGTGTGATGGTTTCGCTGGGGTGGGATGCCTTATATAGGACGATCTGACAGGAGTTGTCAGATCAGATCGAACGGCTCCCAGCGTCTGTCTCTCCGGATTCTACGGCGAGGATTTCGTGGCGAATCGCAAGAAAATCTCAACGACCCGGATTTGATGGGATCTCAACGACCGAAGGATATGTCCTCGACTTGAGTAAAACTTCAATAAAAATTGGAATCATTTGATTCGGAACTCAATGATGTTCGAAGCAAATTACTTTCCGTTTCAATTGTGCTCACCCATTTTGGACAGACAGAATAAGAACGAAGAAGAATAGAAAAGATAGGGTCCGAAACTTATCACCTCGAAGAAAAACCAAACGAAGCAAAAGGTGATAAGCATAGAGGACTAGATCCAAACAAAATAAAATAAAATAAGAGAAGCAAAAAAAACAACAACGAAACTCAAAAGTAAGCAACAAAGTAAATGAGTTTATACAGGAGTAAAGGTTCGGTCTTACAGTACATTGCGTGAGTCCAATATATTGAGCTCACACCTTAACACACAGAACCTTTTCTCATCCAATGGTTTCGTGAAAATGTCAGCCAGTTGATCTTCAGTTCTGACATGACTAATGACAATGTCTTCACGCTGAACATGATCACGAAGAAAATGATGGCGAATGTCAATATGCTTCGTGTGAGTGTGCTGCACAGGATTGTGAGCAATTTTGATTGCACTCTCATTATCACATAGAAGTGGAATTTTCTTCACATGAATACAATAATCCTTCAGTGTTTGCTTCAGCCAAATAATCTTGGTACAGCATGAACCAGCAGCAATGTATTCAGCTTCAGCAGTAGATATTGAAACACATTTTTGCTTCTTTGAAGCCCAACACACAAGTGATCTTCCAAGGAAATGACAAGTCCCTGAAGTTGATTTCCTATCCACACGATCACCAGCCCAGTCTGAATCAGAATAGCCTATAAGATCAAACTGAGCTCCCTTGGGATACCACAAGCCCAAAGTTGGTGTGTGAGCAAGATACCGAAGAATTCGCTTTACAGAAGTATGATGTGATTCTTTTGGATTGGCCTGAAAACGAGCACAAATACATACTGAAAGCATAATGTCAGGTCTAGATGCACAGAGATATAGAAGAGATCCAATCATAGACCGATATTTCTTCTGGTCGAAGGCTTTGCCCTTCTCATCTGCATCTAAGAAGCCATTGGTAGGCATTGGGGTCTTAATAGTTTTGCAATCAGTAAGACCAAACTTCTTCAGGCAATCCTTGAGATATTTTTCTTGAGAAATAAAGGTGTCATTCTTCTGTTGACGGATTTGAAGTCCAAGGAAAAACTACAATTCACCCATCATAGACATCTCATATTTCTTCGACATCATTTTGGAAAATTCTTCGCTGATTTCAGTGTTAGTGCATCCAAAAATGATATCATCTACATATATTTGGCATACAAACAAATCACCATTATAAGATCGAGTGAAAAGTATTGGGTCAGTTGTTCCTGGTTTGAAGCCTTTCTTCAGAAGGAAATCCTTCAATGTGTCGTACCAAGCACGAGGTGCTTGCTTCAACCCATAGAGGGTCTTGTGTAACCTGTACACCATGTCGGGTTTCTTTGGGTGTTCAAAACCTGGAGGCTGCATAACATACACTTCTTCCTCGATTTCTCTATTAAGAAAAGCACTTTTCACATCCATTTGATAAAGCAGAATACCATTGAAATTTGCAAAAGCAAGCATAACACGAATGGATTCGAGACGAGCAACTGGAGCATAAGTTTCGCCGAAATCAATACCTTCGATTTGGGTGTAACCTTGTGCTACCAGTCGTTCTTTGTTCCTTACCACTATACCGTCTTCATCTTGTTTGTTGCGAAAAATCCACTTTGTACCAATGATGTTGTGCTTCGTGGGATCAGGTGTATCAACTAAGGACCAGACTTTGTTTCGCTCGAACTGGTTAAGTTCTTCGAGCATGGCAGTTAACCAATCTGGATCCTTCATAGCTTCATCAAACTTTGACGGTTCTAGCATGGATACAAATGAAAAGTTTCCACAGAAGTAAGCCAAACGAGTACGAGAGCGAGTTGTGGGACGACCTGGTTGATGAATTTCTTCAAGGATCGAATCAACATCAACTCTTCTTCGGACTCGTGATAAGGTTGAATCATTTGCTTCAAGCTCAGCTTCTGCTTCAGGATCTGCATCAGCTTCAGGATTTGCATCACCTTCAGGATTTTCTTCACCTTCTGCTTCAGCATTTCCTTCAGGATTGGCATTTCCTTCGTTCCCTTGTACTTCTTCGTCATGTTCATCAGTAGCTTCAGGATGTTGATCTCCATCGCCCCGGGCTATGTGTGGGAACATTGGACCATCATCATCCCTATTAGCTTGACAAGCATTGGCTTCAACAGGGCGAATTTCTCCAATATCCATGGACCTGATCACTTCATCAAGAGGAGGTTCATCTAGATCATGAGGCAAATGCTCTTTTTGAGAGCCATTAGTTTCATCAAACCTCACATTCACAGTTTCCATAACTTTCCCAAAGTGAGAGTTATAGACTCTGTAAGTATGAGAGTTTGAGCCATAACCTAAAAGAAAACCTTCATGTGCCTTAGGGGCAAATTTGGAGCTATGATTCATATCTCTAATAAAGCAAGGAGCACCAAATACCCTAAGGTACGAAACATTTGGTTTGTTACCAGTGATAAGCTCATGTGAAGTTTTCTTCAGAAACTTGTGAAGGTAAACCTTGTTGATGATATGAAAAGTTGTGTTAATTGCTTCGGCCCAGAACCTGATAGGAGTCTTGTATTCAGCAAGCATAGTTCTGGCCATTTCAATAAGAGTTATATTCTTTCTTTCAACAACACCATTCTGTTGAGGTGTGTAAGCAGCAGAGAACTCATGAGTAAAACCATGATCATCAAGAAAATCTTCAATATGAGTATTTTTGAATTCAGTTCCATTATCACTTCGGATATGCTTCAGAGATAATTGATATTCTGTTTGAGCTCTCTTGGCGAATGACTTGAAGATTTCAACAACTTTGCTCTTGTCATCCAAAAAGAAAACCCAAGTATAGCGAGAGAAATCATCAACAATAACAAGACCATATTTGTTTCCTCCCAGGCTTGCATAATTTTGAGGACCGAAAAGATCCATATGAAGCAATTCAAGAGGACGAGTGGTAGTCATGATAGTCTTTGCTGAATGATGTTTCTTCGTAATTTTACCAGCTTCACAAGCACTGCAGAGACGATCCTTATCGAATTTTACTTCACTAAGGCCAATAACATGATTCTTCTTCACTAAGTTATGAAGATTTCTCATCCCTGCATGACCAAGTCTTCGATGCCATAACCAACCAGAGGAAGCTTTTGCCATTAAGCATGTGGATACAGCAGGGCCCGAAGAAAAATCAACAATGTATAAATCTCCTTTTCGGTAAACCTCGAAGACAAACGTATAGTCATCCTGTGAGAAGACAACACAACGCGAAGCAGAAAATAGAACAAGCATACCCATATCGCATAACTTAGAAATAGACATAAGATTATATCCAAGGGATTGGACTAGCATAACCTTGTCAATGTGCTTATCTTTCGATATAGCAACCTTACCCAAACCTAAAACTTTACCCTTATTGTTATCACCGAAGGTAATGTACTTCTGAGAAGAGTGTGATAGTTTTTCTTCGGTGAACAACTCCTTGTCTCCGGTCATATGATTTGTGCAACCACTATCCATGACCCATTCGGATCCACCGGAGACATAGCCCTGGAGAAGAATTAGTTCTTCTTAACCACCCACAAACGAGCAGGTGACTGCGAAGATGTTGAAGCACTGGTTGAAGCAATATTAAATCGAACAGGAGTGTATTGCTTCGGTGTACCATCAAGCACACCATAAATGTAAGTCCTCTGCGAATGGTTAGTATAAGAATGAGCATATGCAATCTTAGTATGATTATTATGAGGACGATAAGTATGACGACCAGTGCGATAGTATTGCTTCTGCGGAACATTTGATTCGGTCACCAATGGATCATTTCTCGTTTCAAGAGAATAGAAATGATTCGGTGGTACCGAAGACTTTCCCTGCATGATATGGTTAGCAGGCAGTTTTTCCACAAGTTCTTTCTGCACCCATATTTGCCTCTTATAGAAGCCATTCTTAGGAGGAGTACCAACATACTCAGCTGTAACCTTTCCCTGTTCATCTTTGATGAGCTTGTAGTCAGAATCAAGTGATTCGTCTACAATAGCTTTGTTCATCTTGCAGTCAAAACCTGAAAGGTTAGCTATATCAATGGGGTTCTCCTTCGCTAGGACCCAAACAGTCTTAGGATACTGCTCAGGTTCCCAATAGGTACCATTAGGGTTTATCTTTCTCTCGAAACCAACACCTTCATTCCTGGGATTCCTGTGAAGGAGAGCCTTCCTCAGGATATCACAGAGATACTGGTGACCTTGCACACTTTTGAACATGCCTGTTTCAAATAAGTTTTTCAACCTGAGGAGTTCCTCGGTAACAGCAGGATTTTCCTCATCAGAGGCATTAGTATCATCAATAATAATAGGAGCTTTGCCTTTGGAATCAGTTTTGCTTCGTTCCAGACAAGTTAAGCAAGGTGAATCAGTTTTATGATTTGCTTCAGGACCTTGTTGAGCCATGAGAGAGAGATTGACATTTTCCAACTCTTCATGAGCCTCTTTCAGTCTTTCGAGAGCCATTTTCCTTTGAAGAAATTCATAGGTAAGCTTCTCATAATCAACTGAAAGAAGATCATGCCTAGAGGATAATTCTTCAAACTTTTCCTTCAGAGCTGCATGCTCATTAGTTAAATTTTGACCTTTCTCTATCTCATCGATCAACAGAGTTTCTGATTTCATAATGGTTTTGCTCAGTGAATCAAGTTCATCTTGTTGGATTGAAGCAATTTTAGCAAGTTTAGCATAGCTTATCTTCGAATCACTATCATATGAGGAACAATCAGGAGTATCATAGTTAGATTTTGATGAAGATACCTTCGCCTTGGCCATGAAGCAATATGCAGGAGATTCATCTTCACTACTGTTGTTGGTGAAGAATGAGCTCGAAGCTTTTGCCGAAGCATCTGCTGAAGCGAATGCCAAACCAGCAACACCATCTGATTCAGACCCAGATCCAGACCTTGAGCCTGATTCATCTTCGGACCTAGAGGCTTCGTCTTCAGAGTTCATCTCCTTTCCCAGATAGGCCTTGGCACGGTGAGAGCTGCTTCGCCGAGATGACTGAGTCTTCGATGAAGAACCCTCACGCTTCTTGTGATACTTCTTCCTCTTGTCATCATCGGAATCTTTCTTCTTATCTCTTCTCGAACTGGAATCATGTCTCTTGGATTCATAACTTCTGGAAGATCTGTGGGACTTTGATGAGGAGTCTCTTAGCAAATGCTTTGCTTTGTTCTCAGCTTCCCACAGAGGGAAATCAGCAATGTAGTGACCTGGCTTCTTGCACTTGTAGCAGCAGTTGTCCTTCGATGGAGAGCTTCTTGAGGATGAGCGGTGAGAAGAATGAGTTGAGCTTCTTGAAGAATAACTCTTCTTAGGTGAAGAAAAACCTTTTCTTTGGAAGCGGTTGAAGCGTCTCATGATCAATGCTAAATCTTTTCCAATGCTTGCAGGATCATCTGATTCGACACCTGAAGCAGAACTGACTTCGGGCGAAGAATGACGCGAAGCTTTTGCTTTCAAGGCATGAGTTTTTCTTCGAGAGCCATTTATGTCACGTTTCTCATCTTCTTTCATTTCAAAGGTATTGAGTCTCTCAAGAATATCAGCGGCAACAAGATGTCTGAAATCAGTCCTTTCCTTGATCATCAGCACAATGTGATCAAACGAATCATCCAATGAGCGAAGCAAAGTTCTTACAACTGAGTGAGGAGTAATGTCATCAGCACCAAGGGAAATCAACTCATTAGCAAGAGCTGTGAGTCTGCTGTAAATGGAGCTGACTTTTTCACCCTCGTTTCTCTTGAAGCGATAGAATTTGCTTCGGAGTGTGTCAATTCTGGCATCCTTCGGGGTAGAAACACCTTCACCAATCTTTTCAAGATAGTCCCAGACACCTTTGGCAGAAGGAATATTCTTCACTTCATGATACTTTTCTGGGGTCAAGTGATTGGTGATGAAAACCCAAACTTCAGAATCAAGATCAATCAGTTTTGCTTCTTCAGGAGTGATGGCGTTCTCGTCTGCAACTGTAACACCATACAAGACAACTTGCCAGGCGATAGAGTTGATAGCCATGATATTTCTCTTCATCTTGTCCTTCCAGTATGGGTAGTCCTTCCCATTGAAAACAGGAATAGGTTCGCCGGAGCGAATAGCTGCGAAAGACATACTTGAAGACACTCCAGGAGGTTAATCCAAAACACACAGAGTGTAGGGAGTGACTAGCTCTGATACCAATTGAAAGTCCAAGTATGTGATCAGAGGGGGAGAGGGTGAATGACCACTTCAAAATTTTCTACTGAAACTATTGAAGTGAAGCATAAGTAGTGCGGAATAGTGAAGTACAACTGGAAGCGAAACTAAATGCAGTGAATCAAAACACATTGAAGCATAACTGCGAAGAAAATGCAATACTGAAGGTAAATGCTTGAAGTAAAATGAACTGGGACTCGGCGATGTTTGTTCGACCAGTTCACGCTCTGCAAAGCGCTACGTCTGGTTGGAGGGACTGGTGATTGAACAACTGGAGCAAATCTCTCTCCGTCCGTTGCTCCACTGCACCAAACTCCTTGAGCTTGGTCAGTTCTTCACTCGTGGTTGATTATTGAGGAAATCACCGAAACTTTGACAAACTGGACTTCGATGCGACAATTACTCTTCGCTCTCTGAAGAACAACACTCTAACCGTCTAGGAGAATTGCAGTTCTCCAAGATAAAAAGGCTAGTAATCTTTCACCTAAGTAAACTCGAATCTACTCAGATCAATGGGACTTAGGCTTCAGTATTCTGGATTTTGGGTTTTGCTTCGGTGAAGTCTTTGGGGTGCTCTCTTCAATCTCTCTCATGAATATTCTTGGAGCAGCCACCCGCAAATGGAGGAGGGGCGGCGTATTTATAGTTGGCTATCCCGAGGTGCGGAATGACCAAATTGACCCGAGGTGACAGCTTGACACGTGTCCACAACGGTCGGATTTGTCATCACTGTGCAACTTTACTTGCGGAACAAGTAAAGCTGACTCACGGACTTAGTTCTGCTTCAGAAGCCAAAGAACGAAGTCTTTGCTACTGAAACTTAACTCAGTGCACATGAGATTTCTTCGCTCGGGCTTCTCACTTGGTTTGGATTTGATCTGAGCATTTTTCTCAATAACTTCGATGTCCACAAACTAAATACCCCTCTTGATAGTACGGTTTGTCCTATGACTCAATGAACCGAAAAAGAACTACACAAAAAACATCTAAGTCTTGCGCCGTCTGCTTCATTTCCTTCAATGAGTTGAGCTTCAGGACACCTTCATTTTTGGGGGTCATCCTCCGTGATTAAGCTTCGCTTAGGGGGTAATGCTTCGATAACTTGAAGACCTTCCCTGAAGTTTTATCACCTAGCTTGTCCTTCGGGAACCTATACAACTGTTTACACTAGAAAACATTGTTAGTTCCTCTATTGTCTTGTCCAACAATATCCAAAACACACGGGGGCAAAACTTTGCTCTTACAGATACTTCATGGCCAACTCGGTGAGATTGCATCCATAAAGCTGCGCAGCGTGTGACTAGGTCACAAGGATGAATATCGCGGAACTAGTGAATAAAGATTTGTCAGTAACAAGATAGAACTAATGCATTGGATGCAGTTGATCAAATCTTGGACTAATCTAGTATCGCATGACAAAGGGAATGGTATACAACGTGAACGGTCCAATCGGTTACTTTCGGAATACACAGGGGTCATTATGGGCATCTGTAGGAGATATGCCCTAGAGGCAGTAATAACAGTTATTTTGTATCTCCGAGTTTGTAATGAATGTTTATGTTCCATGCTATAACTGCAATGATTCTCGAGTCTGCAATATCCACGAGGCTCAGAGGGAAACTCATGTGCACGTGTGGTATAATAAACAGTAAAATGTATTCCTAGTCATGCCTCTAAGACTGGCTCATGTATTGCATGATGATCCTGTTTTCCTGATCATGGGCATGTCTATGCCGGCAATTTTGAGGGCACAATGTTAGAAGAACATTTGTGTTGAATCGACCCGAATTGATGTTATGCTATGAGATACATTCGTCACAAGTTAATGGTTAATAACACAGAGAAAGTTGTGCGTTTGCATAATTCCTTAGACCATGAGAGTATCGAGTTCCTTCGTACTTGCTTCGTGAACTTTGGGGTTTTGTTAAACGTCATCTGTAAAAGGGTGGCTATTACGGCAGCTTGCGGGTTCACGGAAAAGTATGACAAGGAACTAGGTAGCTCGAGATTGGGATTTGCTCCTCCGTCGTTGGAGAGATATTCTTAGGGCCCTCTCGGTGTTACGGTATCCACCATCGTCTGGCCAGACACAGTGTGATTTGATCACAGGGATGCCGGAACGCGGGAACGAGAAAAGAGAACAATACCAGGAACGAGGTAACTGGCATAGTGGACAAGTTGTTGATTCACGGGGATGCCAATAAGTCTCACCTCGGGTATTTGTAATATATCGCGAAGCAACAGGAATAGCACACAGCAACTAAAGGTTCACTCGAATAATTCTTCGTATGGGTATAGGGATCAATATGGATGTCCTCGGTTCCGCTATTGATCATTGATCGGAAAGTGTTCCGGTCATGTCTATACTTCATCGAACCTACAGGGTCACACGCTTAAGGGTCATCTATCTGTTGAATACTAGACAGGGAGTCTGAGATAAAGTCACCGGAAAGGTTTCGGAGACGGCGGAAAAGTTCCGAGAGAGAAAACCGAAAAGTTGTTTCGGGGTAAACCACTAAGCCGAAAAGGTTTCGGAGAGCACCTGGTAATTTTGGAGAGTGCCAGAATTGTTCTGGTAACTTCTGGAATTTTTCTGGAGAAAAGATTAAAATATTTTTTTCGGAAATATTTTGGAGCTGCCGGAAATGTTCCGGAGCTGCCGGAAATGCTTAGGTTGCTTTTCGCAGATGAAAATCACTAATCCGGAATTGTTTCGGAATGCACCCAAAATCATTTTAGTGGGTGTTGGAATTATTCTAAGACCCATAGAAATATTTTCGGAATTTTCGGACGCGAAAAAGTGGTGTCATGAATAGTAAAAAGTACTACTTGAGATATTTTTGGAAAGCCTTCTAGAAGGACTTGGGAGCCAAGAAAGCCCCCTTGGGTTTCCTATAAATAGAGGTGTGAGGGCAGCCCCATATCCTTGATCCAAGCTCTCACTTGAGTTCTCAACACATGCCATGCAATTATCTGGCTTCTTCTCTCCCTCACACGAAAGAGTTTCGTAGAGCCGAAAGGCTGTCTGGGTTCCGGCAGGAACTAGTTCTGGACAGCGAAGCCCTGCTGGATAGCTGACACCGTATGTGTGCAACTTGGTAGAGAGGTCGTTGTTTCGATCTTAGTTCGAGTGTGCCTCCCGAAGGGCTGTCCGAGTTACAGATCGAGTTTCGAGGGTCCTCCCGAAGGGCTGTCCGTGACATCGTCCGAGGGACTGTTCGACCGCCTCCCGGAGCGCTGTTCGTGGGGCAGACGAGGGAATACATTCTCGCGGTTGGGAGGTTGTAAATCCTAGCTGCGGGGATCTGCACCGACGATCTTCATCGACTCTACTTCCCGCTGCGCTACGAGTCGGTAACGATCAGATCAAAACCTTGTATGCGTCTCCATAGTGGTCCTGGGCGTGCTCGCTATACCGAAATTTTTTGTTTTCTGTTGCGTTCCCCTACAGTGGTATCAGAGCCGTGCTATGCGTAGATGCATGTTATGATCTAGAATACATGGAGATGTATGGGTATTGCATAATATAATTTTGGAGTAGATCAGATCTATTGCTGAAAATTATTTATGCGGGTGGCAGATGAAATCTGTTACCCGATATTCTTGTTGCTTCCCTAGAATTTGCGTATTTCTGATCTCGAGACAACATGGTGGAATTTTACAAAGTTCTGGCAATCCGCGATCCTGATTGATCAACGAAGTGCTATTAGTTCTTTGGGTTCCGCCATAGTCAAAAGAAAGATGAAATTCGCAGACTAAAGGGCAATGCAGATATGATCTGCACGGGGATCACGCGTATGACGAAGTTCAGTATGGGGTTCGAGATTTTATTATCTCGTGCTTCATACACCCCGCAATGTTAATCTAGTGACTTGAATAATCATACTTGATGGTAAAACGTTGGTACTTGCGGTTTAAGTCAAAACCTTAGAAGCCACGTAAAATAAAATTTTGCATAAACCGGTTTAGAGGCGTCTAACTTGTTTTTGCAGGATGTGCATGTGATGTGGTATAGCAAATCTCATATTAATTCGATTATGTATGAGATGACTATATAATGTAAATTTATTAACATGACCTGCGTGTCATGATTCGGCATGATGGCTGGAGCCATATGATTGTCACTTTAATGACCTGCGTGTCAACCTTAGGTAATGCACTTATTCATTTGCTATAAAGATAGCAATATTATTTGGTGCATCGACAAGGTGGTGGCAATCTTCGCGAAGGTGAACTCCGACGCAAATGCCAAAGATGAAGAAATACTTGACTTCTCCGTCAGAAGGGGCTATACCATATCATGCTATTATGAATTGCATGGGATGTTTATCCCTTATGTTGCACCCTTCTTGATTGCGCGGTAGTCGCTTTTTATTAGGGTGATCTCTCACTTAAAATATCAAGTAGTTAGTGTTCTCCCAAGTGTAGCGCCGTCACAGCATCTATACTCTCGGGGTGCGCCATGGATGCATGGGTACGAACGATTGGAGAAATGTAAGGCGGGTGAGGTCAGACCTCGCAGCAAGATCACTTGGTTGTCTTGACGTTCATGGCAGGATCGTCCTGAGCTCGGAACACACGCATCGAAAGATGAACAAGAGTCACATAGAGATGTGATCGGCAAGTTGGCCTACCAAATCAAAATCCTCGTCATGAGATGATGATTCTATGGCGTTGTATTGATATTTGGATCTTGAATCACTCATAATCAATTTTGAGAGATATTGATTTAAGTCGGAGCACACTTTAGAATAAAATTGTTTATTCACTAGTGCAAAAATCATTATGAACAAAGTCTAAGTGAAACTTGTGTTTACCGTTGTAGATCAAATGGCTCGCGACACCGCTTTCAACTTGGGGCCATTGTTAGAGAAAGAAAAGTTAGCTGCGACTGGAAACAACTATGCGGACTGGGTCCGTAACCTGAGGATTGTCCTCAGGAGCGCTAAGAAAATCTATGTGCTTGAAAAAGCTCTTCCAGCTAAACCGGCGGAAGGTGCCTCGGAAGATGAACAAAATGTCTGGGCCACTCAGGATGATGATCACAACGCAGTATAGTGCCTCATGCTAGCTTGCATGAGTCTAGAGCTCCAAAAACGTTTTGAATTCCATAAACCCCATGATATGATCCGGGAATTGGATGCTCTGTACAAGGAAACCGCAAGGTCTGAACGTTTTGATATCATGAATATCTTGATGAATTTAAAGATGGCTGAGGGCGGTTCAGTTGGCGAACACATAGTCAAAATGATTGGCTATGCTGAAAGGCTTAAAACCCTGGAATTTCCAATTCCAGCATCCCATATGATGGACATGATGCTTTCTTCACTCCCCCTGTCTTACAACGGTTTTGTCATGAATTACAACATGAGTGGGATGGAGAAAACACCAGAAGAGGTGCTCGCCATGCTGAAAACTGTGGAAGAAGGACTGCGGAAAAATCACAAGCAAGTGTTGCTTGTGAATAAAACCGCCAGTTTCAAAAAGAAAGGCAAGCCAAAGAAGGGCAAGGGTGCCGGTAAGACCGGCTCCCAAAGCAACTCTAAGGGCGGAGCCAAGAATGAAACTGAGTGCTTCTACTGCAAGGGCACAGGACACTGGAAGAGAAACTGCAAGAAGTATCTGGCCGATAAGAAGTCCGGGAAAACCGGAAAAGGTATAATTGTTATACAAGTTAATGTCATTGATGTTTTGCTTGCTAGCGAAAATTCTAAGTCTTGGGTATTTGATACCGGATCGGTTTCTCACATTTGCAACTCGATACAGGGACTGCAGAAGGTCCGCAAGCTAGCAAAGAATGAAGTCATGATGCGCGTCGGGAACGGCGCTGGGATCGCCGCTCAAGCCGTCGGCATTATGCCTCTACGTCTCCCTTCAGGATTTATCTTAGAGCTAAATAAATGTTATATTGTTCCACTATTGTGTAGAAACATTATCTCTGGATCATGTTTAGTACACGATGGGTATTCGTACAAGTCTGAGAACAATGGTTGTTCACTTTATTGTAAGGATATGTTTTATGGATTTGCACCCATTGTTGGGGGCCTTTTCATACTAAATCTTGAATGTGAAAATGATGTCTTTAACATGAATGCTAAACGCCTTAAGAAGGTTGATACCACAACCACTTATTTGTGGCACTGTCGGCTTGGCCACATCGGAAAGAAACGCATGCAAAGACTCCAAAGAGATGGAGTTTTACCGTCCTTTGATTTTGAATCATTTGACACATGTGAAGCTTGTCTAATGGGAAAAATGACCAAGATGCCGTTCAAGGGTCATCCTGAACGGGCGGGTGGATTATTGGAAATAATACATAGTGATGTATGTGGTCCAATGAGCACAGCCGCACGGGGTGGGTATTTCTACTTCGTGACTTTTACTGATGATTTAAGTCGGTATGGCTACATCTACTTGATGAAGCATAAGTCGGAAACCTTTGAAAAGTTCAAGGAATTTCAGAATGAGGTAGAAAATCATCGTGACAAAAAGATTAAGTTTCTGCGGTCTGATCGCGGAGGCAAATACCTTAGTCATGAGTTTGGCCAACATCTAAGTGACCGTGGAATCGTTTCACAGCTTACGCCTCCCGGAACTCCACAGCGAAATGGAGTATCGGAAAGACGTAACCGAACCTTGTTAGACATGGTAAGGTCGATGATGTCTCTTACAGATCTGCCGATATCTTTTTGGGGTCACGCACTAGAAACTGCCGCTCACACACTAAACCGAGCACCGTCTAAGTCTGTTGAAACGATACCACATGAGATGTGGAATGGGAAGAAACCCAGTTTGTCGCACCTTAAAATTTGGGGATGTGAGGTACTTGTAAAACGTTTACAACCAACCAAACTCGATCCCAGATCAGACAAATGTAACTTTGTAGGTTATCCAAAAGAAACAATTGGGTATTCCTTCTACCTACCCTCCGAGCACAAAGTGTTTGTCGCTAAAAACAGAGTCTTTCTTGAGAAAGAGTTTCTCGCCAAAGAAGTAAGTGGGAGGACAGTACAACTTAATGAGATTAGTGAATCTTCGGCGACCGTTGCTATGGCTAAAGAACCGGAAGTAATTCCGCAAATTATCCCTACAACCGAGCCGGAAGTTGTCGCATATAATGCAAAAACTTCAGACAATGTTGTAACTGAACCGCGTAGATCAGGTAGGGCTGTCCAGCCACCTGAGTGGTTTCATGATGAAATCTTCATTCTTGAAGACGATGAACCTGCGCACTACAAAGAAGCGATGGCGGGGCCCAGCTCAAGGGAATGGCACAGAGCCATGAAATCCGAGATGGAATCCATGTACGAAAACCAAGTTTGGAACTTGGAAGAACTTCCAGAAGGCGTAAAGCCCATTGGTTGTAAATGGATTTTCAAAAGAAAGACGGACGCGGATGGTAACATTACTATCCACAAAGCTAGACTTGTCGCGAAAGGGTTCACGCAAGTTCCAGGAGTGGACTACGACGAGACGTTCTCGCCAGTAGCTATGCTTAGGTCTGTACGGATATTACTAGCAATTGCTGCTTATTTTGACTATGAAATATGGAAGATGGACGTCAAAACGGCTTTCATAAATGGAAACCTCAAAGAGGATGTATACATGATACAGCCAGAAGGTTTTGTCATTCATAAGGATGCTAAAAAGGTATGCAAGCTTCAGAAAGCCATTTATGGTCTGAAGCAAGCATCAAGGAGCTGGAACATTCATTTTGATGAAGTAGTCAAACGGTTTGGCTTCATCAGGAATGACGAAGAATCTTGTCTTTACAAGAAGTTTAGTGGGAGCGCAAAAGCATTTCTAATCTTGTATGTGGATGACATATTGTTGATTGGAAATGATGTGAATTTCCTTAGCGAAATAAAAGACTCATTGAAAAGGAGTTTTTCAATGAAAGACTTAGGCGAAGCGGCATATGTATTGGGCATTAGGATCTATAGAGATAGATCAAGACGCCTGATAGCGCTTAGCCAAAGCACGTACATTGACAAGGTGTTGAAAAGGTTCAACATGGAGAACTCCAAGAAAGGCCTACTCCCCATGTCACCTGGCATAGTGCTTTGCAAGAATCAGTGTCCTCGGACTCTCGATGAGCGAGTACAAATGAATGATGTTCCATATGCCTCGGCAGTTGGTTCTATTATGTATGCCATGCTATGTACAAGACCGGACGTTTCCTATGCGCTAAGTGTTAGCAGCCGGTACCAAAGTGATCCAGGATTGGAACACTGGGCCGCAGTCAAGGGTATTCTTAAGTACCTCAAACGGACTAAGGATTTACTCCTTGTGTACGGAGGTGATGAAGAGCTCATTGTAAGTGGTTACACTGATTCAGGCTTCATGACTGACCCAGATGACTTCAAATCTCAATCAGGCTATGTTTTCATATTGAACGGCGGCGCAGTTGATTGGAAAATTTCCAAAAAAAAGACTGTGGCGGATTCTACGACAGAGGCGGAATATGTTGCTACTTCAGAAGCCTCCAAAGAGGCGGTATGGATCAAGCAATTTCTTGAAGACCTTGGTGTAGTTCCAAGTGCTCTGGACCCGGTGGAGATCTATTGTGATAATACTGGCGCCGTGGCTCAGGCAAGGGAGCCAAGTTCGCACCATAAGACAAGACATATTGAACGCAAATATAAACTCATTCGACATCATGTCGAAGCGGGTTTAGTGAAAGTACGCAAAGTTCACACGGATCTGAACGTGTCAGACCCGATGACAAAGCCTCTACCACGAGCAAAGCATGAGCAGCACCGGATAGCCATTGGTGTTAGGGAAGCCATGTAACTGGATTATGACTCTAGTGCAAGTGGGAGTCTGTAGGAGATATGCCCTAGAGGCAGTAATAACAGTTATTTTGTATCTCCGAGTTTGTAATGAATGTTTATGTTCCATGCTATAACTGCAATGATTCTCGAGTCTGCAATATCCACGAGGCTCGGAGGGAAACTCATGTGCACGTGTGGTATAATAAACAGTAAAATGTATTCCTAGTCATGCCTCTAAGACTGGCTCATGTATTGCATGATGATCCTGTTTTCCTGATCATGGGCATGTCTATGCCGGCAATTTTGAGGGCACAATGTTAGAAGAACATTTGTGTTGAATCGACCCGAATTGATGTTATGCTATGAGATACATTCGTCACAAGTTAATGGTTAATAACACAGAGAAAGTTGTGCGTTTGCATAATTCCTTAGACCATGAGAGTATCGAGTTCCTTCGTACTTGCTTCGTGAACTTTGGGGTTTTGTTAAACGTCATCTGTAAAAGGGTGGCTATTACGGCAGCTTGCGGGTTCACGGAAAAGTATGACAAGGAACTAGGTAGCTCGAGATTGGGATTTGCTCCTCCGTCGTTGGAGAGATATTCTTAGGGCCCTCTCGGTGTTACGGTATCCACCATCGTCTGGCCAGACACAGTGTGATTTGATCACAGGGATGCCGGAACGCGGGAACGAGAAAAGAGAACAATACCAGGAACGAGGTAACTGGCATAGTGGACAAGTTGTTGATTCACGGGGATGCCAATAAGTCTCACCTCGGGTATTTGTAATATATCGCGAAGCAACAGGAATAGCACACAGCAACTAAAGGTTCACTCGAATAATTCTTCGTATGGGTATAGGGATCAATATGGATGTCCTCGGTTCCGCTATTGATCATTGATCGGAAAGTGTTCCGGTCATGTCTATACTTCATCGAACCTACAGGGTCACACGCTTAAGGGTCATCTATCTGTTGAATACTAGACAGGGAGTCTGAGATAAAGTCACCGGAAAGGTTTCGGAGACGGCGGAAAAGTTCCGAGAGAGAAAACCGAAAAGTTGTTTCGGGGTAAACCACTAAGCCGAAAAGGTTTCGGAGAGCACCTGGTAATTTTGGAGAGTGCCAGAATTGTTCTGGTAACTTCTGGAATTTTTCTGGAGAAAAGATTAAAATATTTTTTTCGGAAATATTTCGGAGCTGCCGGAAATGTTCCGGAGCTGCCGGAAATGCTTAGGTTGCTTTTCGCAGATGAAAATCACTAATCCGGAATTGTTTCGGAATGCACCCAAAATCATTTTAGTGGGTGTTGGAATTATTCTAAGACCCACAGAAATATTTTCGGAATTTTCGGACGCGAAAAAGTGGTGTCATGAATAGTAAAAAGTACTACTTGAGATATTTTTGGAAAGCCTTCTAGAAGGACTTGGGAGCCAAGAAAGCCCCCTTGGGTTTCCTATAAATAGAGGTGTGAGGGCAGCCCCATATCCTTGATCCAAGCTCTCACTTGAGTTCTCAACACATGCCATGCAATTATCTGGCTTCTTCTCTCCCTCACACGAAAGAGTTTCGTAGAGCCGAAAGGCTGTCTGGGTTCCGGCAGGAACTAGTTCTGGACAGCGAAGCCCTGCTGGATAGCTGACACCGTATGTGTGCAACTTGGTAGAGAGGTCGTTGTTTCGATCTTAGTTCGAGTGTGCCTCCCGAAGGGCTGTCCGAGTTACAGATCGAGTTTCGAGGGTCCTCCCGAAGGGCTGTCCGTGACATCGTCCGAGGGACTGTCCGACCGCCTCCCGGAGCGCTGTTCGTGGGGCAGACGAGGGAATACATTCTCGCGGTTGGGAGGTTGTAAATCCTAGCTGCGGGGATCTGCACCGACGATCTTCATCGACTCTACTTCCCGCTGCGCTACGAGTCGGTAACGATCAGATCAAAACCTTGTATGCGTCTCCATAGTGGTCCTGGGCGTGCTCGCTATACCGAAATTTTTTGTTTTCTGTTGCGTTCCCCTACAGCATCCAGGTCCCGCTATTGATCATTGGCCATAGCCTTTATCTCGGTCATGACTGCAGTGTTCTCGGACCGTAGGGTAACACACTTAAGGGCTCGATGAATATCGGAGACCTATTCGGAACTATCGGAGTTACCGGAGAAGAGAGAAAGATGTACCGGAAAAGTTCCGTGTTGGTCCGAAGGTTGTTCGGAGTGAGCTGGAAGGAGTTCCGAATCATTGGGAGATGAAATAATATGTATTATTTATTAATTAAGTGAATTAATAATTAATAACATTTTATTTATAATTAAAAATTGCAATGGGCCAGCTTTGGGAAAGAATCCCATTAGGGGAATAAAGGAAAAAGAAAAAAGAGAGAGGGAGGGAGGCGCCATGGGCCCTAGGGCCCATGAGGGGAGCGCCCCCCCCCCTCCTCCCTTGGCCGGCCACCTCCCCCTAGCAAGGGACTTTAGTCCCACCTTGCTAGGGGAGAGGGGTTGACTCCCTCCCCTCTGCCTATATATAGATGGGCAGGGTGCACATATTTAACACACAGAAATTCATGAGAAAATAAATATTACTCCAAATTGAGATCGGTTTTCACCAGTCTTCTCCCCTCTCTCATCTCTCTCAAGCCGGGGTCCCCTTGTCTGGAACCTATGCTGGGATTGAGGCTTCTCCACCATACGCATGTCGTCGTGCTGCTGCAACTCTGGTTCCGGGAGGTCTACTTCCGCCACCTTTGTTGGATCGGAGAACGGAGGTCGTCATCGAGTCTGTACGTGTGCGAGTACTACGAGGTGCTGCACGTGCGGCACTACCACTCAACAGGGTGCTAACACAGCCAGGGGGTTGTGAAAGGTTTACGGCTTCATCAACCACGTTTGCGGGAACGTTTCCCGCGTAACGGACTACACCCCGAGGTATGTTTCCGCAAGTATTTCCGTTACGGCATTACAGCTAGATAGATCTTGGGTTAAGGGCGACGCTAGTTAGAAAAATTATTGTTTTCTGCTGCGAGACCCAACAATTTCCTCCGCGGGGGCTAAATATAGGCCAAAGGAGGGGCCAGGGGGCGACCACGGCTCCAGAAGGGTCTATGGCGCGGCCTAGGGGGGGCGCGCAGGGCACCCTCCTGGGCACCTGGTGGTGGCCCTCCTGCCATGTCTTGGTTATTCCGGAAGCTCCCGGGACGCTGATTTTTTATATAATTTTTCCAGAATTTTTGGAGCACTTTTAATGGCCGGAATACCTGAAATACAAAAACAGCAGAAAACAGGAACTGGCACTGATGTGCACTGAGTTAATAGGTTAGTCCAAATATGATCAAAATTGTATGAAAGTTCAAGAAAAACATGGCAAAGTCACACAAATCATGTATGGAGCAAGCAGAAATTATAGATACGTTTGGGTCGTATCAGTTGCTGAATCAGATCACCTCCAAATTTGACAAAATCTGTCGTGGATCATTATTTCGGAGATTCACCAGAGGAGACCAAGGATTGACCAGAGGGGACCCACCAGGGCTCCAGAAGGGTCCCTGGCGCCCCCCCCCCCCTCCTAGGGCGCGCCAGGCACCCTACTGGATGCCTAGTGGCCCACCTCGGTTCCCCCTCTGGCCTATATTATCCCCCTGGGGTAAAAACCCTAAAAAGAGAGGAGTTTCGGAGTTTCGCCGCCGCCTCGTGGCGGAAACCTACAGAGAAGGAAAAGCCATATCAGGCGGGCAGATTCCGCCTGGGAGACCACCTCTCAGAAGGGGAGATCATCGCCATCGTCATCATCATCGTCACGGGCATCATCGAGATCATCATCAACATCATCCCCAACATCAGCACCATCTTCATCTCCATCCCATCTCATCTCACAATTGCAACTTGTGTTGTAATCCGTACTATCTATCATCTCTACTCTGTTGGTGTTCATTACTACTTTGTGGTGAATGCTATTGAGTTTTTTTGGAGAAATATCATTGTGTCCAGATTGTTTGCCACCCATCTATCACCTCTGATCATGATATCTTATATATCTTGTGAGTAGTTACTTTAGTTCTTGAGGACATGGGAGAAGTCCAGTTGTTAGTAGTAATATGATGTTGAAGTACTATGTGTTGATTGATATTTAAGTTGTGTTGTTATTTTCCTAGTGGTTTTGTGTGAGTCGAACACCCAACACTTCGCCTTATTAAGAACCTAGGGGAATACATTGTGCACAAAGGATGCTTATGGTGGGTTGCCAGAGTGACAGAAACATGAACCCCAGTTCGCACACTTTTACACAAGGGAGTTATGGATCCTCAATCGTAATGATGTGGTTAGGCTTATGCCTTAATCACTACCTTGTATTTGCGGATGCTTGCAAGGTGTGTAATCATAAGACTAAACTTATCTTAGTCTAGAAGGTGTACTAGCATTTATCCACCCACCGACACTTATCAACACAATACCTACTACTTGGAGGAATATGGTGAAAGTAACTTGGCTATCTCTCACGTGTGTTCTCAAGAATGTTTTAGCCTTTATATTCAGTTGCTAGGCCTATCCTTTTCTCAAAAGGATCGGGCCACTTGTTACTCCTCAGTTACCCTGTTTACTTTGCTTGTCTTTTACCTTTCTGTTGCTTAAACCAAAAATCCCTAAATATTTATCTTTTAGTGTTTGCAGACCTTTCCTTATCCAGGGTCACTTGTCAATACCTTCTGCTCCTCGTGGGATCGACATCCTTATTTATCAAAAATCTACAATTGATCCCCTAGACTTGTGGGTCATCAAGAATCGTTTATTGGCGCGGTTGACAGGGGAGGCATCCCAACTAAACCTATCAACTTCACCGCCATCACCACGCCCCCTGCGCGCCCCCTGATACGTCCAAAACGTATCTATAATTTTTGCTTGCTCCATGCATCTTTTGTGTGATATTGATGCACTTCCATACACTTTTGATCATATTTGGACTACCCTATTAACTCAGTGCACCCCAGTGCCAGTTCCTATTTTCTGCTGTTTTTGTATTTCAGGTTTTCCCATTACTTAAAGTGCCAGAAAAATTCCGGAAAAAATATAGGAAAAATCAGCGTACAGGAAGATTCAGGAAGAGCCAAAGTGGAGCCAGGCACTACTGGAAAAACCTAATTTGCCGTCAGCTTCTGGCTTTGCCGTCAGCAAATTCACGGGGCTGACGGCATAGGGTCTTTGCCCTCAGCCAGAAATAAAGCTGACGGCAGAGATTGGGCTGACGGCATAGAGCAGCTTTGCCGTCAGCTACCTCACTGCCGTCGGCTGGCTGACGGCTTAGGTCATACAGCCTGACGGCAAAGAACGGCTGACGGCATAGAGGGGATCCTAGCCCCACGTCTGAGCCCGCCTAACGGAAAGCCGTCTATGCCGTCAGCTGGCTGACGGCAAAGACTAACGGATTTCTTTGCCGTCAGCTAGCTGACGGCTTAGCCGGGGGTTATCCCCCACGCATGGCCAGGACCCCACCCCTCACACGCACATCTGGATCTCGCCCAGGCCGGTCCTCCCACCCCGTCGCCGCCGCCGTCCTCCCGCCCTTCTCGCCGTCCCCGCCCACCACCGTCCTCCCACCCCGTAGCCGCCGCCGTCCTCCCACCCTTCTCGCCGTCGCAGCCGTCCCCGCCCGCCCGCCGCCTTCCTCCCCACAAGCTCGTCGTCGCCGCCCCTGTCTCCGCCGCGGGTGAGCTGCGCCACCTCCTCCTCTCATCTCCGCCCTCCTCTTCGCCTAATCTCCTCCCCTCTCCTGCAGGTGCCCCGTCGCCACCGCCACCCCAGCCCGCCGTCTCCGCCACCCGGCCGGCACTACCCTCCCCCTCTGGCCACCACTCTCCTCCAGGTGAGAGCTCTCTTTCTTTTTTCATTTTTTGTTAGCAATTAGTAGTGAGCATTTTCTTGCATTTCCATTTCCATTTAGACAGTAAGAATTTAGTTAGTAATTTAGTTAAAATTTATTAAGTAATTTGAAATTAGTTAGTGCCCTTAAGTTGGTAGGTTGAGCATGAGGTTTAGGGCTCCGTTTGATTCATAGGATGATATCCTATAGGAAAAATTCCAATTGGAATCTTGTAGTGCAAACTTCATAGGAAAATTCCTATAGGAACAATTCCTATGAATCAACAATGGGAGTCGATGAGAAAGGAGGAGTAGGGCTGGACGAAAAGCTCGTTACTCGCGAGCATAATGATCGCTCGGAAAATCGGCTCGTTAAGGCTCGTGTTCGTTAGTTAACGAGCCAAGCTGAACAACACTTTTTGCTCGTTAATATTGCTCTGTTTTGGCCTTCGTGCCGATGACACTATCTAGATAGGTAGTTTTAGTATTGAAATGCAAAGTCTTCGCGTAACCAATATGCGTCTCCCGTTCGAAAGGGTTACGGTTATAACTATGCATGCATTTGCATATTTATAACGGTGATTCTTTCGAATTGTCCAACGTTATCCATGGACAGCCCGGGTATGTGTAGATTGGGTCATTTTCCCATGCTTTGTTCCGGATCCGATGCAGAGTTTCGACAGCGCCTCCTTGTTGTTCTCCGAGTACACATCCTCTCGGTTAATTTCCGAGACGTGTATTAGGAGAACAGCGGGGAGGTGCTGCCGAAATTTTGCGTTGGATCGGGAGCAGAGCATGGGAAAATGACCCAATCTACACATACTCGGGTGGGATTAGGACCCATCTTTACCTAGTAGCTGGTAGGTGTGCATGCCGTGCATCCCAATGTTTTAACCATGATTAAAAAATGACCATAATTAATTTGACATACTTGATGAACTGATAATTTATATTGTTCATATGTGGATACTATATAGCTAGCTTGACAGAATGACTGATCGTGAATGGATGTACTCCGGTCACCCTAGTCAGAAAGACATGACCGATGAATGGTTGAGCAAAACCTATGAATTCCTGCAAATGGCATTTTCTAAAGGCCAGCCAAAAACATGGTGCCCCTGCACTAAGTGCAAGAATTATTCGCGACAGACAAAGGATGTAATGGGTAAACACTTGCAGATGCGTGGTTTTACTCCCGGCTATACCTTGTGGACATTTCATGGTGAGTCGGCCCAACGTAATAGAGAAAGTTTTGCGTCGGCACACCGACGATTATGGTACAGGGATTGAAGACATGGTCAATGATTTTGATGATGCTCGGAACAAGGACGAAGAGATGGAGGAATCCGCAAAGGCCTTCTATGCCATGTTGGAGTCTTCAAAATGTCCTCTTCACGAGCACACTAAGATTTCTCAGCTAGATGCCATCGCACAAGTAATTGCTCTGAAAGCCCAATTCAACATTGGAAGAGACCTGTTTGACTCAATGATGACCCTATTTGGGCGGTTTCTACCCGAAGGTCATATTATGCCTTCAAACCTATATGAGTCAGACAAAATCCTTAGTGCACTCAAGATGCCGTATGAGCAGATACATGCTTGTGAGAAAGGATGTGCCTTATTTAGGAAAGAGTATGCGGACGAAACATATTGTCCATTTTGCAAGTCCTCCAGATATGTTGAGGTAGAAAACGGTGAAGGTGAGAAGAAGTAGAGCAAAATCCCTGTGAGTGTTCTACGGTATCTGCCGATCCTACCAAGACTTCAACGACTTTACATGCTCGAAGAAACAGCAAAACAGATGACATGGCACAAACATGGAATTAGGAAAGAATTAGATGAAAACGGAGATCCGATGTTGGTACACCCTTCGGATGGTGACACATGGAAGGCATTTGATGCTAAACATATGGAAAAAGCTAAAGAGCCAAGGAATTGCCGAGTTGCCATCGGTCTCGATGGGTTCAATCCTTTTGGTATGACGGCTACCCAATATAGTTGCTGGCCTGTGTTTGTTATTCCGCTCAATCTTCCACCATCGTCCATTATGCAAAAAAAGCACATATTTCTGACGTTGATAGTTCCAGGGCCAAACTATCCGGGGAAGAATATGAGTGTGTACATGCAACCGCTGATGGATGACTTGAAAGAAGCTTGGGTGAATGGGGTCAACACATACGACGCAGCTAAGAAAGAGAACTTTCAAATGTATGTTTGGTACCAATACTCGTTGCATGATCTGCCGGCATTTGCGCTTTTCGTTGCCTGGTGTGTGCATGGAAGGTTCCCGTGCCCACAATGCAAAGCAGCTCTTAAGTTTCATTGGTTGCCGGCGGGTGGAAAGTATTCCTGCTTTGACTTGCATAGACAGTTCTTGCCTATGGACCATCCATTCAGAAAAGACAAGAAGAATTTCATGAAAGGTCAAGTTGTCAAACACTCGGCAACACCTGCGTGGACGGGCACACAAATTCATGAACAGTTAAAATCTATGGAGCCTGATCAAACCGTCCAGGGTATTTCTTGGGTTATAATGAGGAACACGCCTGGACCCACAAGCCATGCATCTGGGATCTCCCCTACTTCGAAGACCTCTTACTACCACACAACATTGACATGATGCACACTGAAAAGAATATCGCCGAGGCCCTTCTTGGCACATTTTTCGGCACTGATAAGGGCAAAGATAATACAAAGGCTAGAGTTGACCAGGAGACTCTTTTTGATAGGCCATCACTAAACATGCGACAACCTAAAGGAAGAAAAAATTGGTCCAAGCCACCTGCCTGGTACAATCTCGAGAAGGGAGCAATAAGGGAAATCCTCTTGTGGGTGCAACAAAAGTTGTTGTTCCTTGATGGGTATGCTGCGAATCTAGCGAGGGGAGCGAGCATTGAAAAAATGAAAATTTTTGGGCTCAAGAGTCATGATTGGCACATATGGCTTGAGCGGATAATGCCAGTGATGTTGCGCGGCTATATCCCAGAGTCTGAATGGCTAGTATTGGCAGAGTTAAGTTATTTCTTCCGTGTTCTTTGTGCTAAAGAGTTGTCGCGTGCCGTGATAGATGACATGGAAGAGTTGGCGCCTGAGTTGCTCTGCAAGTTAGAGAAGATTTTTCCACCGGGCTTCTTTAATCCGATGCAACACATGATTTTGCATCTCCCGACCGAGGCAAGATTGGGTGGCCCTGTGCAAAATCGTTGGTGCTATGCAACTGAAAGAATGCAGAAGACACTTAGAGCAAAATGTAAAAATAAACGTAGAATTGAAGCATCGATGGCCGAGGCGTTCATTACCGAGGAGGCGGCAAACTTCGTAACAGCACACTATGATGCCACTTTGCACAGCTTGCATAATCCAAAGCCTCGGTACAATGTGGGCGACCCCAAACGACGTGAATCCAAACTCAGCCTCTTCAAAGGGAAGCTCGCTCCTTCTGGTGTGGGAAAATCAAAGTTGTTGGGCGTCGAGGAGTGGCGCACACTAACGATGTATATATTGAACAACTTAACAGAAGTTCGGCCGTACATCGAGTAAGTCCTCGATACATTGTTTCGCAACTTTTTAACAAGTTTTGTGTCTAACAACTGTTATTAATTGATACAGTCGATACGTCGAACAGTTCTCGAATGGTTTTGCAATCGAAAAAGAATCCATTCTCGAGTATGAACTTCTTGAAAAGACAGGAGGCGGCTATCCCGGTTTCATCTCTTGGTTCAAAAAAATAGCTAATGCAGATGAGCAAGTCGACGATGAAGTGAGACAAATAGCAAATGGTTTTGACTTTAAGGTCCAGACATTTCAGAAGTACGACATCAACGGGTATCGCTTTCGTACTGCTAGCAAAGAGCTTTCAATGCCCGGTCGAAAAACAACCAATTCTGGTGTCTCTGCTATAGGCGAGGGAGGTGTCGAGTATTATGGAAGACTTGAAGAAGTTTACGAACTTCATTATTATGGTGAAAATCCTCCAAATGTTGTTGTGTTCAAATGTCATTGGTTCGATCCTACTAAGACAAGACGGGCTCATGAACATGTTGGGCTAGTCGAAATCCGACAAGACAGGAAGTTAAGCGGTGATGATGTCTTTATTGTGGCTCAACAAGCCACCCAAGTTTTCTATCTGCCATACAGTCGTCAAAGTGTTAAGAACCTGGAAGGTTGGTATGTCGTGTACGATGTGCCGCCCCATCTTAGACCACCTCCACCAAACGAAGAGGATTATGAACCTCAAATTGACCCAATAACATATGATGGAGAATTCTTCCAAGAATCACGTGGTGTGAGACGTCGTCTCCGGAACTGCTCTACGTCCACCCTGAACACGGAGGAACAAGAATCACGTGATGATGAGGAAGAAGTGGAAGTAGAAGAGGTTACCAATCCGGATGAGCTAACAATGCTTGATCGGTTACAAAAAGGCCTTCCACATGATGTCCCTGAACCCGATGACGATGTCATTCATGACGACACGTATGATACTGATGATGATTATGCTTCAGTTGACCTTGGAGAAGAGACAGATGATCCCGACTATTAGTACTTTGTATGCATCCAAACATTGTTGTTTAATTATTTAATTAATTGTTTAATTATTCATGTATTTATTATTGTTCATTTAATTATTGTCTATGAATTTGTACTAAGTATTTAACTATGTATTGTTGCAGGTGGTGAGACATGGCAGGCGGGGATAAGTTGAGGATAGCACCTGGCCAGCTAAGGAGACAGTTGTTGCAGAGCTTTGCCGAGGAGCCCCGTGGGAGAGGCGGAGGAAAGAAGAGAGGCAAAGGATGTGGTCGCGGGAAAGGGAGGCTGCCTAATAGGAGCCAGTCGCCACCACCCTCAGCTACTTCAGTCTCAGCCACTTCACCCCTGCAGACAAGGGTGTCACCGGTGCGGGATCCTCCCGTCCAGGAGCGGACACCGATGCAGGATCCTCCCGTCCAGGAGCCCACACCCTCACACGAGGAGTGGGGGAGTTGGGGGCGGGACGGTGAGGGGGCTGGGGCGGATGCGGAGGCTGGGGTTGAGGTGGAGGATGAGGGGGCTGAGGCGGAGGATGAGAGGGCTGAGGCGGAGGATGAGGGCCCGTCTTCCAGCAAGTCGGTCTACCAACGTGGTATGACACGAGTTCCAGACCGATTAGAGTTGCAGCACAGGGCGCTGATTTCGCCAGATGGCGAGAAGTAAGTTGATGTCTATTGTGTACCTTATATCATTATTTTTCACCAAGTAGCTAATGTCTTTGCCTTCTCATTATGCAGGGGGTGGAATTACCCGGAGAATACCCGGAATCCAAACTGCCTCCTTGGTGCTTTGCTTAGGGAGCACTTTCCCGGGCTAGTGCAGTTTCCCGGGGAGGGTATGGTTCCCGAGCCAGGACTCAAGTGGGAGCACTACCAAGCCGCGCTGCTCCCGGAAAACACTCACGTGAACGGTGTTCTTTGCACGAGCGTGGCCGACAAGGTGTTGGCTGATTTTTGGGTAACTATTATTTTACCCAATAATAAGTATACAATATCCAATGTTATATCTTGTTATTTCCTATTCATCTATGCATATATATGGCATAATTGCAGAGTTAGCATAGGGTCGAGGAGGGGACGGAGGAGGCGGCCAAGAAGAATCTCGAGAAAGACTGCAAGAGATTATTGAATAACACGAGGCATGAGATGCGTGTTCAGGCCGTTCGAGATTGGTACGCCAAGCAAAACGAGCCGAAGACGAAGGTTGAATGTCGAAACCTTTTCCCTGATAAGACCGAGTACATGGAGGTACGTAGATTCCTTAGTTACATTCTTTATTAGTTTTGTTAGGGCTAGTTACAATACTTAGTTTCATTCATAGGTGCCCCCGAGATGGTTGGCCGATAAGATGGATTGTTGGGAGATGATAGTGGACAAGTGGTGCACAGAGGCTTGGTTGACCACCCACAATGTGGCCAAGGAGCGTCGTGCCCAATTGGTTGGTGTGGCACACCACCAAGGAAATGCCAACATCAAGCAATACGCCAAAAAATGGGTATGTGTGCCTTGTTTTCTTTCATCATTAATTCATTTGTGCATGATTTTTGTTGTACTAACTCTTTGCCTTTTCTTGTAGGCCAAACACCATAACCAGCCTGAGCCTCAGGGATACGCCGCGTTTGGCATGGCCCATAAGGGCTCGTACAAGACGGCGACACCATATTCTGAGGGGGACGGGCCATCGGCATACACAAGCCTGTCCGCCTACAACAAGATGACGTCTTATTCTCAGGTTGTCAAACAACTGCGCGACCCTGACTTCGACCCGAGCCTGAATCCTATGGATGCGGAGGCGTTGATGATCTCTGGTGGCGGTAAGAGTCATGGCACGGTGGCCATGTGTGATGGCTTCGTCCCTATCACTGAGTCTCTATCTCAGATCAAGGCGAGGCAAAATAGCTCGACTCCTGTAATACGGCAGCGCGCGAGGCCAGTTGATCTTGCCATCGAGGTTAGTTTTCCTTCATTATTTCTTTAGTCCATTTGACCCTGGATGGATGATGACGAGAAGTGGTTGCAGGCCGCACTTGAGAAGGAGAGGGAGGCCACCAGACTCTTGTTGGAGGAGAGGGACCGGAATACACAGAGGCTGCTGGAGGAGGAGAGGGCACGCAATAATGCCCATGCGAAGGCTATGCACGACTTCGTTGCGGTAAGTCAGTTGTGTGAGAAGCAAGACTATGTGTGATAAGCAACAAGACTATTTCTTTGACTTCTCGTCAACTAATTTGCAGGCTATGTGTGAGAAGCAAGGTTTGCCCCCCCCCCTCCGCCGATGCCTTCTCCGGTGGGAACGGTGAGTTCCCTTTCAATGACCAACCTTGCACGGTCTTATATCATTGTATGTTGCCATGCTAACCACATATTTCAACTCTTGCCTTGTTGCAGCATCATTCCAGAGTCGCATCCCACAATCCCTCTCCCGGTGAGAGCCCAACCAACCCGGCGACCAACCGAGATGGTGCTTCTCCTCCGTGACTTGGCTTATTTGGTAAAAACATGACATAATTACTTGATAACACCAAAAATAGCATAATTAGTTAATATTAGAGCTCAAAAATGACATGCTTAGCTCAACTTAGACTATGCCATGCTGTAGTTAGCTTAGTAAATTCTAGTTAGGCAAAAATAGCATAATTAGTTGATATTAGAGCTCAAAAATGACATAATTACTTTAGAAATTTTCAAAAGAAACCATAAGAGAAGAACAAAACAGAAGAGAAGAACAAAGAAGAGATGAAGAAATAAGAGAAGAAGAAAGAGGAGAAAAAGATAGATTAAGAAGAAACAAATCTTCTTATTCTTCCTTTTTCTCTTCTTTCTTTTTCTCCATCTCTTTCTTCTTCTTCTTCTTCTTCTTCTTGTTCTTGTGTCCTTCTTCTTCTTCTTCTTCTTCTTCTTGTTCTTTTCTTCTTCTTCTTCTTGTTCTTCTTCATCTTCTAATTACTTAGCGCTAAATTCTTTCTTCTTCTCATTATGCAGATTTTGATAAAGCAGCATGGCACATGGATGGATGCTCCAGGGACTCTAGCTAGTTGTAGTCTTAGATGCTTTGTAATGCACTTTGTAATGCACTTGGGACTCTTTGCGATACTTTGTGATGCCATCTTTGTTGTTTGCACTTTGTGTTATTTATATCGTGATGTTTTGTGATGCTTTGTGATGCACTTGTGGTGCTGTTTAGGGCCTGGCAGAATATTAATTGTGTTATATATATTGTTGTTTGAAAATGCAGGGACTTAACAGAAACTAAATTTTTTAAAAAAAAGGGAAAGTCTTTGCCGTCAGCTTCCTGACGGCAAAGCCTTTGCCGTCGGTGGGCTGACGGCAAAGGAGGACACGTGGTAGCTAACTGTTAAATCTGGCAACTCTGGGACGAACAAATGTCCCAGGTTGCCAGCTTTGCCGTCAGCTGGTCTCTGGCTGACGGCAAAGGCAAGGACCCCACGTGGCACTGATCGCAACTCCCCTGACAAGCATGGCCCACAAGCAGCAGCTTTGCCGTCAGCTGGTCTCCAGCTGACGGCAAAGCCTGCCGTTAACCCCCCTAACGGGGCTGGGCTTAAATCGTTGCCGTCAACGTTCTATGCCGTCAGCCTCGGCTCCCTAGCTGACGGCAAAGCCTTTGCCGTCGGTCGATTTCCAGCTGACGGCAACGAAGCTGTTTACCGATAAAATCGTGGCCAGTCTCTTTGCCGTCAGCAAGCTGATGGCAAAGCCTTTGCCGTCGGTTAAAGTGGCCTTTGCCGTCAGCTATGGCTGACGGCAAACTAGCAGATTCCAGTAGTGAGGGGTGGCCCAGGCGGCCACCTAGCGCAGCCACCCCCTAGGTCGCGCCAGGGGGGCGCCTGGGGCCCCTAGTCCGCCTCTGGCTACCCCCCTTCGCCTATATATCTCTCTCGTCCTGAAACCCTCGAGGACAGAACCCTTTTCTCCAGAAGCAATTCCGATCTCTGTCGCCATCGCCAACAAGTTTCGGGGGACCGGAATTCCTATGCCGGCACCCTGCCGGGACGGGGAAGTGCCCCCGGATTCATCTCCATCGGTGTTGCTTCCTCCCTCCATGATGCGGGAGTAGTTCCTCCTCGGGGCTGAGGTTTCTACCAGTAGCTATGTGGTCTTCTCTCTCTCCCATGATGTGATCTTCATTGTGATCATAGGATATGTTAATCTAGGATGATCCCATGATGTTTCCCCTTCTTCTATGTATTGGATTGGTGTACTCACTTGATCTTATCTAGTATAATCCCCGAGACCATGGTGACAGCGGTCTATTGGACATGGGCTAGAAGAATATTTTCATGAGTGATTTCCTCTTGTGTGTGTGGTTTGAAGATTGAGAGTCTCTTGGTGCTTGTCTTTGACTATCCTTTAGATATGTTGTGGTGATTGTGGTACTCTCTTTGGATGGCCGCGGTTACATTGGGAAATCCATAGATGAGAACTATGAACTCTGAGGTGTGCTTTTGTAGCCCTACACAATTCTCGTCCTCTCTTGACCATAAAGGAATGACCTCCGAGTACGTCTCCATTGCATGTTTTATGGGAAATATCATGTCATTAGACTATGTTAATGTTGTTGGGAGTTGCCACTAGTGCAAGTATGAAGCCTAGGCCTTGTTTCCACCATTGCAATACCGTTTGTGCTCACTTTTGTCGCTTGCTACCTTGCTGTTTTTATTTATTCAGATTTATATTACCTTGCTTTGCCACCCCTATCACCCATATTTTGCCATCTCTTCGCCGAACTAGTGCACCTATACAATTTGCCATTGTATTAGGTGTGTTGGGGACACAAGAGACTTCTTATATCTTAATTGCAGGGTTGCTTGAGAGAGACCATCTTCAACCTCTACTTCCCTGAGTTCGATAAACCTTAGGTCATCCACTTGAGGGAAATTGCTGTTGTCCTACAAACCTCTGCGCTTTGAGGCCCAACATAGTCTACAAGAATAGAAGCGTGCGTAGACATCAAGCTATTTCTGGCGCCGTTTCCGGGGAGGTAAGTGTTTGAAGGTATATCTTTAGATCTTGCAATTAAATCTTTCCGTTTCTTGTTTTTAGTTTCACTAGTTAGGCTTATGGAAAACCGCACTCTTAGTTTGTTGCTTGGGGAAGGCCGCTTTACCACACCCGTGGTAGAGAAGTCTCCTCCACCTACTGAATGTATCCCGTTCCAAATACCACTTGGGATAATTGAAATAATTAGGAATGATTGTTATGATGGAACAGTCAATCCTAGTATTCATTTGTTGAAACTTACAGAACTTTGTGAGTTATTTAGGATTTCAGGTTTGAAAAGAGATGCAGTCATGAAGAAATTATTTTCCTTGTCACTGAAAGGAAAAGCATTGGAATGGTATAGGCTACTAGATGATTCTCACCTGCTGGATTGGGAAGAGATCCAGTCTCTCTTTTACTCCAAGTTTTATCCTCTTCATGAAGTCCATGAGAATAGGAATTATGTTTATAATTTCTATCTTCATGACGGAGAGAGCATAGCTCAAGCTTGGGGGAGACTGAAAACTTTAATGCGAAAATGTCCTAACCATGGGTCCCCAAAGATATCATTATTACTAATTTTTATGCAAGGCTCTCTCGACAGGATAAAGACTTGCTCGATGCTTCCTCTATGGGTTCTTTCACAAACGAAAAGATTGATGCTAAATGGGGACTCCTTGAAAGAATTCAACGCAACACTGAAGCTTGGGAGATCGACAAAGGTAAAGAGTCAGGTATAATTTATGAGTATGATTGCATTAAGTCCTTTGTTGAAACTGGAAGTTTTAATAAGTTTAGTGCTAAGTTTGGGCTTGATTCTCAACTCCTTGTTGATTTCCTCAAATCTTTTGCTTCACATCTTAATATGCCTAAGGAGGATTGGATCAAGCATCATGAACCTTTTAAAGAGATTTGCAAAGAAAATAAAATTGTTCATGATGATTGCAACATGCATGATCCAATTCCTGAAAATGAAGTTTTATATAAGCATGTTAATTTTTGTGGAGTGGATAGACCTTGTGAAAGGCCTATGATTGAAGAAGATAAGTATTGTAAGCAACATAAGCATGAAAGAACAATCACTTGGGTCAAAGATTTAAATGAAATTGCTAGAGAATTGTGTGACCTTTATCCTTTTACTTGTGAACTTTGTGGTATAGAGGGTGACTTTAATTTTCAATGCATGAACTTTCAAAACATAACTGTTAACCAGTTGTGTGATAACATGATCACCCCCGATCTTTATGATGAAATTATGTTATTTTTGATGTGTGAAGAGTTATCAGAAAAGACTTCTTGGCTAGATGTTAATGCCTTAGGAATAAACAACACTTTGCAAAATTGCCATCTCTATTGTGTTGTTAATTGCCATTAAAATGATTACATAAGTAAGATTAGAAAGGAGGGAACTTTACCAAAGTATAAAAATGTCTCTTATATTTCTACTAATAAAAAGGAGAGTTTCTCCAAAGTTTCCCCTATTGTCTCTAATGATAAACCAGGATATATGGAGAAACTTCATCTCCAACCACTCCCTCCTAAGGTGAAGAAGAAGAAAAAGAAGAGGAGGAGGAAGAGGAGCAAGAAGGAAGAAGAATGGGTATCAACCTGGCCTGAGCATATTCCTCGCATCAATTTGTATCCTAACGGATATAAATTTGTGGAGGATGGTGAGCTTGATTGCATTCATTATTATCCTGATGTTAAGTCCGTAGGCACTATTGAAGATGATTTTGATTATGATATGCATGTTACTTATTATGATTGGGAAGATAATGATAATGCCACTTATGATCTTGAAAATCTTTTTGGTGCCAACTCTGAAAATGATGATATAGAAAGCTCTAAACTTGGGGATGATAGGATTGCAAGTCCTTTACCCATTAGTGATGTGGTAATTGATAATTATTTTGCTAGTAAGAATAAAGACAACATGTTTACAAATATAGTTGCTAGCAATGATAATGCTCTTCTCTACTATGATGATGTTATAACTCCTATCTATAGTGATTGTAAAGGTACCTATGACATAAGGAGAAATTATCCTTATGAAACTTGTCATAATCAAGGAGGGGATTACTCCCTTGCTGAACACCATCTTCCTAATACACAATTAATCTATAGTGTTCAAGTTGTTTATGATAGTCCTACTCCCACTATTACCAATGAGAAAGAATATGCTTATGTGGAGAGTAAGAGTACCTTTTTGCATGTGGATCATGGTAACAATGCTTTATGTGATACTTATACTGTTTATTTTATTCATGATCCCACTGGAAATTATTATGAGAAGGGAACACATGCTTATAGATATTTCAATAATATCAAGTTCCCTCTCTTTATGTTGAAGGTTTTGAAGCTGCACTTGTTTTACCTTCCTATGCTTATTGCTTTGTGCTTCAATGAATTATTCTATTGAAAAATTCCTATGCATAGGAAGAATGTGAGGCTTAAATGTGTTTCGTATTTGCTTCTTGATGCTCTCTTTTGTTCTTCAACTCTTATTCCTGCGAGAGCATCATTACAGTCTTAAGCATGTCTTTATGGCTATAAAGAAAGAGCTCTAGGGACTAGGGAGACAACCCTTGTCATCTTTACTTTCAGTTTGTTATTTTAGTTTTTAGTGGTCTTGATGTTTATTACTACTATAGCAACATCATTGTATCTTTATTTTTCAGCTTTGTGCCAAGTTTAGCCTCTGATTGCAAGAAAGTTCAAAAGTTGTGACATGTTGTTCAGAAAACAAATTCTGTCCTTGGACATAAAAATTCGAATAAAATCACTAGATCATCTTTTTGACCTGAATTTTCTTGACAGCGTGCTCTATACAATTGGCTTTCGAGCGTCTGTTCTGAGTTTTTTGATTTGAGTTGTAGAAGTGCCCCAAAAAAATTATTTACTGCCTGCTGGTCTATTTTTCACAGATTCTGCCCTGTTTTGCCTTTTCTTCATTTTGCAAACCTTAAGCTTGCTTTTTCTTTGCAAAAACATTTTGACAATCTTGAGAAACAGTAGCCCTTCAATAATATCTTTGTTTCCAGTAGAGAAAAATTATTTTATTGTGGGTACTAACCTCTCTAATCAGATTATGATGAGTTATGTATGAAGGGAGTTTTCAAGTGTGCGAGGGAAGATGATAAAAGAAGATTCAGGAGTGTCAAACGCTCAAGCTTGGGGATGCCCCCATGCACCCCAAGAAATATCCAAGGAGACTCAAGCATCTAAGCTTGGGGATGCCCTCGTGAATCCCCTTCTCCATCAACAATTATCAGTTCGTCCTTCGTTCCACTATATTTTTATCACTTCATGCGTTATGTGCTATGCTTGGAGCGTCTTGCTCTTTTATTTTTAGTTTATTTAGTTTTGCTTGCTGTTCTTAACAAGTTGGATCCTAGCCTTCATTTTTTGGGAGAGAAACACAATCCACTCCACTGTAGAACACAACATAGGCTTGCATGCTTATCTTCTTGTGTGTGTTCTTTATCTTTTCTTAGCTACTGTCATGCTTAGCTCTTAGTTTTCATGCTTATCTTTTTAAGATCTTTTATTTAGGTTGTTGCTTCTGGAACTCTCTTGAGTTTTCATGCTTATCTTGTTAAGAGAGTTGGCTTCTGTGGCACTAGTTGATATGTCTATGATAAAAATGATATGTGCATAATGTTGCTTAGTAGTTCATGTTTTCTTATGGTTAGTCTCAAATAGCTGGGGGTTCTTAATGTGTTATTGAAATACCAACATGATTTTTTTGCCTATGATGTGGTATGGTTTAGTGATATCTTCCTCCAAGAATTTATTTTGATTGACTTGGCATATGCTCATGCATATTTGAGACTGTAAAGAAAGTCTATCAAGCTTTGATGATCTTTAATTTCTTATTAGTGATACAACTTCCATGCCCAATTCAATGTTGCTTTGTCGCTCTGCATGATTATGGTCGTCATTGCTCTCTTAGTTGGTCGCTCCCAGTCTTTTGCTAGCCTTGACCTGTACTAAGCAGACTGACTGCTTGTGCATCCAAAATCCTCGAAACCAATTATGCCAAATGAGTCCACCATACCTTCCTATATATGGTATTTACTTGCCATTCTTAACGAAGACTTTCATGTGCCATCTCAAAATTATTCAAAATCACTTCTCTTTTGTGCCTCTATTTTAGCTCATGGGGAAGTAGTAGGTAATTCGTGATCTTCTTATGTTGGACAAGTTTTAACCCGAAATTGCATGTCTAATCTGCAAACCCCTAATACGAGGAGGGATTGGCATGAGTGCGCCCAGCTCACTAAAGATAATAGCAACAAACAAACCCCTCCTTCACGCTTTGTTCATGAGAAATCAGAAAACTTTGGCAATGATAAACAAAGGAGATTAAGGGGATGTGATCGTCCCCACGTGGGAGCCGTTCCTCGAAACTTGTCCAGCATAAGAAGTAATTGGGTTATCTACTAGCATTCGTTGACGAATTATGCACCTCTCAAAAGCTTTTTATCTCTGTTTTCAAACCACGAGCTCTGGTACTTGTTTAGTGTTTGCTTCCAGCCACGGGTTTTCAACCTTGCCATCAAAAGCCACGGTTCGAGAGTCTCCACCTTCTGTCTTCAAAGCGCCAACTATTGAGAGCATGATTGTCATTCTGAGTATAATGTGCATTGTCCCAAAGTACCATTGTCTTCTACAAGATTGTGATATCGCTTATTCTGAAATCATTGTATCTAGTCGTCACTTAAACTTTGGAGGTGCTCCTGCATTTATGTTTTGCTTCCTAAAGGGGGCAAGTGAGGTATCACTTTGTCATGTTTGCACACCATGCTCACTACAAATCTATTGGGTGTTTCAATATCATATTGTAACTTTTAGTTCTTTGTGATATTCTCATGAGGCAACTTAATTACTAAAGATTCATTATCTCAATAAGCATTTGTCATATGATTGTGAAAGACTCTTTGGTAACATGTCACCACAGAAATTATGTTTGTTATCATTTACCTACTCGAGGCCGAGCAAGAATTAAGCTTGGAGATGTTGATACGTCCAAAACATATCTATAATTTCTGTTTGCTCCATGCATCTTTTGTGTGATATTGTTATGATATTGATGCACTTCCATATACTTTTGATCATATTTGTACTAACCTATTAACTCAGTGCACCCCAGTGCAAGTTCCTGTTTTCTGTTGTTTTTGTATTTCAGGTTTTCCCATTACTTAAAGTGCCAGAAAAAATTCCGGAAAAAATATAGGAAAATCAGCGTACAGGAAGCTTTGGGAAGAGCCAAAGTGGGGCTAGAGGGAAGCCAAGGGTGGCCTAGGCGGCCACCTGGCGCGGCCACCCCCTAGGCCGCGCCTGGGGCCCCTAGTCCACCTCGGGCTGCCCCCCTTCTCCTATATATCTCTCTCGTCCCGAAACCCTCGAGGTCAGAACCCTTTTCTCCAGAAGCAATTTCGATCTCCGCCGCCATCGCCACCAAGTTTCGAGGGACCAGAATTCCTATGTCGGCACCCTGCCGGGACAGGGAAGTGCCCCCGGATTCATCTCCATCGACGTTGCTTCCTCCCTCCATGATGCGGGAGTAGTTCCTCCTCGGGGCTGAGGTTTCTACCAGTAGCTATGTGGTCTTCTCTCTCCCATGATGCGATCTTCATTGTGATCATAGGATATGTTAATCTAGGATGATCCCATGATGTTTCCCCTTATTCTATGTATTGGATTGGTGTACTCACTTGATCTTATCTAGTATAATCCCCGAGACCATGGTGACAGCGGTCTATTGGACATGGGTTAGAAGAATATTTTCATGAGTGATTTCCTCTTTTGTGTGTGGATTGAAGATTGAGAGTCTCTTGGTGCTTGTCTTTGACTATCCTTTAGATATGTTGTGGTGATTGTGGTACTCCCTTTGGATGGCCGCGGTTACATTGGGAAATCCATAGATGAGAACTACGAACTCTGAGGTGTGCTTTTGTAGCCCTACACAATTCTCGTCCTCTCTTGACCACAAAGGAATGACCTCCGAGTACGTCTCCATTGCATGTTTTGTGGGAAATATCATGTGATTAGACTATGTTAATGTTGTTGGGAGTTTCCACTAGTGAAAGTATGAAGCCTAGGCCTTGTTTCCACCATTGCAATACCGTTTGTGCTCACTTTTATCACTTGCTACCTTGCTGTTTTTATTTATTCAGATTTATATTACCTTGCTTTGCCACCCCTATCACCCATATTTTGCCATCTCTTCGCCGAACTAGTGCACCTATACAATTTGCCATTGTATTAGGTGTGTTGGGGACACAAGAGACTTCTTGTATCTTAATTGCAGGGTTGCTTGAGAGAGACCATCTTCCACCTCTACTTCATTGAGTTCGATAAACCTTAGGTCATCCACTTGAGGGAAATTGTTGTTGTCCTACAAACCTCTGCGCTTGGACCCAACATAGTCTACAAGAATAGAAGCGTGCGTAGACATCACCCCCGTCGTGGCCTCGCCGCCCTCTGGCCGGTGGCCATGGCCGTGCCCTACCTCCCACTCACCCCGCGTTGCTGTTGGTCCTGCTGGAGCTGCGCGCCCCTGATGCTCGCCTCTAGCCGTCGCCACCGCCGCTGCTAGTCGCCGGCCATGGCCGCCGGCAGCCTCGGCCCGTGCGCGGCCTATCGATGGGAACAGCCGTGCCACTGCCGGTAGGCGTTGTCTGTGAAAGATTAGCCCCTAATTGTGTTAAGCAAATAAAACCCTCTTGTGTATATGACATGTGGGTCCTGCACTTGTTAATAACCCCCTTGTATAATTAAAGAGATATAACCCTCCACTGTGTGACTTACATGTGGGGTCCCCACCCTAATTAAACTAGTTAGAATGAACTAATAGCTAAACAGTGCATGACATGTGGGCCCATTGGGATATTAGATATAAATTAATCATTTTTATAATCACTGTCTATGACATGTGGGACCCACTGGTTAGTAGGTCCCACTTGTCAGTTGACTGGTCAAACCTACTGTGGATAATGTTTCTATTTAAATTATAAAAGAAATTTAGAAATTGAATTAAAAATGATTTAAACTTTGAAATTTAATATCTTTTAAATCGTAAGTCAGATTCAAAAACTTTATACATTAGAGTTGATCAGAAATTTATCACGAATCCAAATATGCTCCCCGTATACCCACCGCACCCCTCTAACATACCGAACGTGGAACATTCCCCCCTCCGGTAATTCCCGGAGCCAGTAAAACTTTCCGGATGGAAATGTTCTGTATATGAAAGTTGTTCAGAATGGATCAACAAGCACGGATACGCTAACCACATGTCTGTCAGATGTCTCTAACACCTCAGACATGGAACCTTCCCCTCCGTATCATCTGTCCGGTAATCACTCGGTACTGATGAGTCATCCCCGGATAAATTCCTTCTCCAGGAAAATCACCCAACACTGCGTTAGAGCCCCGTTGCTTTGTATCTGCTATGTCATACATTTGTATTGCTATTATTGTTGTGTATTTACCGTCCCCCCCCCTTTATTCTTCGGTAGACCCCATTGTTGTCGCAGATGACACCACCGAGTACGACTACTTCGTCGACGACCGTACCCCTACTGTCGAGCTTCCAGGAAAGCAGAGCCATTTTCCTTCCCCATATATCGCCTATATTTCCGTACATTTCTTGCACTAGGCATTTCTGTTGTTGCTACATTGCTTACCTATTCAATTGCATAGCATGTCATTGTCGCCCCTTGTTGTACCTTTCATTGTCCTATGTTGCCTTATAAATATATATAATATTCAGCAATTAGCCCTGCGCCATGTTAGTCTACTAGGATTAGATAGCGGGCCGTGATCTCTCTGGGGAGTGAACGCGGATATAAATTATTATAACTGCAACAGGTACGGTACAGAGCAGACGCACAAGGGAACCTACAACGGCGAGACTCTCCGAGTCACTTCAAGTTTGACTTACGAGTGGATGGACTCGTATTTCACTCTCGTCGCCGGCTCGGTAGCGTAGCATCACCGGGGTGATACGAGGATATTCCTCTTTAGTTCATTCCGCTGATGTCTCGGTCGAACCTCTTGAAGTGTACCATCGAGGGTGATTCCTCCTGGTTTCACTTGATGGTAGGCACTCGAAACAACTGGTTTCCTTAAAGGTAAGGAGTCGGGTGACCCAACGGTGCCCGCGCAGGGATTGTATCGGGAAGGCAGGTGATGTGCGAGGTGATGATAGTGATTTCTCGCCCTTCGTTGGTAAACCCCAAGTGGAAGGTGTGATGTAGCACAGCAGCAAATTTCCCTCAGTAAAGATACCAAGGTTTGTCTCCAGTAGGACTCCGGAGATGACAAGTAGGTGTCAGCGGCGCAACTGACGCGGACCTGCACACAGACACAAATATGATTACCGGACAGATGACAAGTAGGTGTCTGGCCCCACCTAGGTTCATCTGGAAGGTTCTTCTGCACTGATTTTTTATCTGATTTTTCCCGAATTTTTGGAGCACTTTTTATATGGGGGAAAACTGAAATAGAAAAACAGCAGAAAACAGGAACTGGCACTGTGGTGCACTGAGTTAATATGTTAGTCCAAATATGATCAAAAGTGTATGAAAGTGTATCTAGATCATAGCAATATCATACAAAACATGCATGGAGCAAGCAGAAATTATAGATACATTTTGGACGTATCAACATCCCCAAGCTTAATTCCTGCTCGTCCTCGAGTAGGATAATGATAAGAAAATTAGGTGCAAGAGCTCTCGTTGTCCATGACTCGAATGTCTCCAAATGGTGTTTGCGTGCAAGAAGGGGGATAGGGGATACGAGAAAAATATTTATTTGTTGAGTACTCAATCTACTAAAGTTTCACACTTAGTCTTTTTCTCGAATCTTATCTTGACTCATCCCCAGACCACTAGCCAGGTACAAGTCAATTTGATCCACTCCTTTTCAATATTTTGAGCACTCATGCAATGGATGAGCGTAAGCACGAGAGTTGACACTTAGGATGGCAAAGAGAGAAGTACGGAGGAGGAGGAGGAAGACAAAAAAGAATGAGAAAGGCTCACATCAATGAGGACAATCATAGGCAAGAGATGCCAAATGATAGATATGATGTGAGGAGTAGGGATTGCCATGCAACGGATGCACATATGAGCTAGGAAGCTATCCAACGGAACTAGTGGGGGTGCATCTAACTTGCTTGCTCATGAAGACCTAGAGCTCGTTTGAGGAGGCTCATCCTTGGAATATGCAAGCCAAGTTCTATAGTGTGAAGGTCCCCACATAGCTATATGCATAATGATCATCTCTATGGAGTACAAGGATATAAATGGATTACTAGTGTGGATCCCTCAAAAGGATAGTAGTGTTGCCCCATTCTCTCTTTTTATTTCTTTTTCTCTTTTTTCTATTTTTTGTATTTTTTTTGTGGCCTCAATGGCTCTTTCTATTTAACTCTCATTTGTCCTCTTTGGGATCTTTTATTGTGTCCACTTTGGGATCTTTTCCTCACTTAAGGGCAACACTCTATTTACAAGAAGGTAAAGGAGATCTTTCACACTTTACAAGGTACTCGAAATCATAAAGAAGATGTAACTATCATGATGTATGCAATGTATGTCGCTGCCAGTGTAGCAGGAACATGTATGACATGAAGAGGTGGATGTTACATGGCAATATATCTCTGAAAGGCTATGGAAATGCCTTGATAGGTAGGTATGGTGGCTGTTTTGAGGAAAGATATAAGGAGGCTTATGATGACAGAGCGTATCATGCCAAGGGTTTGGATGTACCGGCGAAGGTGGACACCAACTCTCGGAGTGAGAAGAAGGCAATGCACGACACGGGAGAGGCTAGCAAAATATGGGAAGGTGGAAGTGTCAACTTTCAATACTTACATTAGTCCGAAGAACTCATGCACTTATTGTCGGTAACTCTCAATCTAATAAGGAGGTTCACAAAGAGACAAGTACCCCGAGGAGGAGTGTATGGGGGTTTGGTTATCCTTGCGCATCCTCGACTCATGGTACGTGAGTGTACTCTAATATTCGATCCCTCCAAAGATTAGTGATCCATCTAGTAGTTAGAGTTCTCAACTAGTTTTGGTAGGTTTTGAAAATACACACGGATTTCCCAAAATACGACACCTATCATTAATAGGCTAGAGCTCTTGACACCAAAAGTTCAGACATTACTCACATCAATACCTCAAAACTATTGCAAGTTACTACTAGAATTAAATAGCAACCTCAATTACCTACTTTCAAGACAAGACACAACTCAGTGCAACAACCAACTCTCTTAACAAGATAAACATGAAAACTAAAGAGAGTTCCAGCAACAAACTAAACAAAAGCCAAGGCTCTTGCTAAAGACAAACTAAGACTAAAACTAAACATGGCAGCAGCTACGAAAAGATAAAGAACACACAACAGAAAAAAGATAAGCAGGAAAAATCCGATGATGTGTTCTAGATTAGAGTGGAGCGTGTTTCTATCCCACACAAAGTAAGATGGGGTCTAACTTGTTATGGCCAGCAAGCAAAACTAAAGAAAACTAAAAATAAAACCTAAGAGCGAGACGCTCCAAGCATAGCACATAACGCATGAAGTGATAAAAATATAGTGAGACGAAGGACGAACTAATGATTGTTGATGGAGAAGGGGATGCACGGGGGCATCCCCAAGCTTAGATGCTTGAGTCTCCTTGAATATTTATTGGGGATGCATGGGGGCATCCCCAAGCTTGAGCGCTTGACACTCCTGGATCTTCTTTCATCATCTTCCATAGCACACTTGAAAACTCCCTTCATACATAACTCATCATAAGCTGATTAGAGAGGTTAGTACCCTTAGTAAAATAATTTTTCCCCACTGGATATAAATATATTCTTGAATAGATACTGTTTCTAAAGAGTGCCAAAAAGTTTTTGCAAAGAAAAAGCAAGCTTAAGGTTTGCAAAAGTGAAGAGAGGCAAAACGTGGCAGAATCTGTGAAAAACAGAACAGCAAGTAGTAGAGAATTTTTTCGGGAAACTTCTGCAACTCAAATAAAAAAACTCAGAACATACGAAATTTTCACAATTGTATATAGCATTCTGTCAAAAAAATTCAGATCAAAACGATGATCTGGTGATTTTATTCGAATTTTTCTGTCAAGGGACAGAATCTGTTTTCTGGACAGCATGTCACAACTTTTGCTTCCCTTATCATAAGAGGCTATAACTTGGCACAAAGCTGAAAAATAAAGATACAATGATGTTTCTACATTAGTAACAAACATCAAGGCACAACAAAAGCAAAAAGGAACCTAATTCGTTGTGGGCTGCCTCCCGAAAGCGCTTCTTTAAAGCCATTAGCTAGGCTTAAGGATTATAAAAGGTGCTCTCATAAGAATAAGAATTTGAAGCAAAAGAGAGCATCAAGAAGCAAATATGAAACACATTCAAGCCTAACCCACTTCCTATGCATGGGAAACTTGTAAGAAAATAAATCAAAGAAGGACAAAGTGACATGCATAGGAAGGTGGAACAAGAACAACTTAAAAACTTTCAACAAAAAGAGAGGTGTTTTTGTAACATGGAGGTTTCTACAATCATAATTTCCTCTCTCAAAGTAATTTTCAGTAGTATCATGAATAACATCAAGAATATAACTATCACATAAATCATGTTGTTCATGACCTACAAGCACACGTGTATTGTTTTCAGCACGGTTTTTAGGATGATAAGATAGATGCAACCCATCACATTGAGCCTTGATAAGAGCAAAATTCTCCGGAATAGTTGGAGATTTCAAAAGGATAATAGGGCAATCAAGTGTGGGTGCAACAACAATAATTTCATGCTTAACATAAGGAACTATAGCAAGTTCATCTTCGTAGGCATCATCCATAGTGGCATCATGGCCATCAACAAAGCAAGTATCAAAATCATCAGAAAGGGAAGTATCAAGTGAGTCCTCAGAATCATAAGATTCCTCTTCATAGAAATCATTAGCCTCTTCTTGGGAAGCAAGCATTCTATTTTTAAAATCCTCAATATAAGCATTGGAAGTATAATTCTCAAAGCAATAAGCAAGAACAGCAAAGTTTTCAGACTTGTGAATAGTATCGTAATACTTTTCAATCAAAGAAGCAATCTCATAAGCACCTTTAAAAGCAACAAACTCTTCAATCTTTTCAACATCAAAGTAATCATAAACACCTTTGGCATAAGAAGATAGGATCTCATTTTCATTAAATTCACATTGGAAAGGAAGGTGTTTATGCTCTATATTAGAGCAGCAAGTAAAATCATAAATGTGGCATAAACACTCAGCATAGTAATAAGAAACTTGTATTTGATCCCATAAGTGTTTCCCTTTCTGAGATAGGCGGTGCCGCGTATAATGAGCATGCTCATCCAATGATTTTTCCTCAACCAAGTCGGTTGGGTTTTTAGCGCGAGCACAAATTGATCAAAGACGATCCAAGTGAAACATGTCCATCCTTCCATATTTGGGTGGTTCCACACCCATGGTGAAGATAGCATCAGTATGCAGAGAAAGACAAAGAAGAAAGGTAGCAACTATTTTTTTGGTTTTTGATATAAGACACAAAGATAAAAACTGAAAGGTAAACTAACAAGACTAAAAAACAAAGGTAAAGGGTAGTGTGCAACTCCCCTATCTTAGCACTCGGAGTCCCCGGCAACGGCGCCAGAAATCTTTCTTGATGTGCGAGGTGATGATAGTGATTTCTCGCCCTTCGTTGGTAAACCCCAAGTGGAAGGTGTGATGTAGCACAGCAGCAAATTTCCCTCAGTAAAGATAGCAAGGTTTGTCTCCGGTAGGACTCCGGAGATGACAAGTAGGTGTCAGCGGCGCAACTGACGCGGACCTGCACACAGACACAAATAACTTTGTTCCCAACGAAGTTCAGAGAGGTTGTCAATCTCTCCGGTCTTGTTGTTCACAAAGGATCAAACACAAGGGATAATGATAGCAACTGAAAGTAAAAGCAGAACAGTAAATGAGCGTGGAAACAATGATGAAGATATGGAACGGGATACGTGATGTTCACTAGTGATGTCTCTCTCCCAAAAGACGATAAAACTGCTATGCGAGGTGAACAAATTACAGAAGGGCAATTGACAGGATTATGAACGCACCACAATGCTAACTATGCTACAAAAGAAAGGAAGAGGCTCAAAAGCATGGGCAGAACGCCAAAATAAGTAGACCGAAATCCAACTGCATCTACTACTAATCATCCACCTTGAGATATCTATCCAAAACATCTCGCTGGTATTAAGTTGCGAGCCCCACCCAAAGTGTAAACCCAAAGCAACAGACAACTGCATTAAAAAGCACTTTGCGTAAAGTAAACAATCCTTGTAACCGCGGTTAGAAGCACCGTTGTTTTCCCCCTTGTGGCAACAGCACATCCCCTAGACTCATGTTTCTGTCACTCAAGCGTGTCATCAGGGGGCATGAACCCACAATCGAGCATAACGTTCCTTCTTGGGGTTACTACCTACTACTTGGCCAAAGCAATAAACAGCAACGGAGAACATGCAAGAATTACTTAAGAACAAAAATATAAGAGATAAGAACCAAATATATTACTCAATCACAATCTGAACATAATCTCATAATCCATCAGATCCCATCAAACTCAGCATAGCAACAGCAGAAAGATTACAAAAGTGCCTCGATCATGTAGGGCAGCTCACGAGGTCTAAACCATGAAGAACAAAGAGGGGAGGAGAACATCACATAGCTACTGATCACGGACCCATGGTCCAAAGGAAACTACTCACGACACATCCGGGAAGCATCCATTGTGGAGAGGAGACTCCCGGAGGTCGGCCCTCCCTCCAGCAGGGTGCCGGGAAGAGGTCTGCTGGTGCTCCCGATCTCGGAAGCGCGGCGGTGGCAGAACAGAGGCGAGATCGCGAAAAAGGGTTCTTGCTTCGAGGGTTTCTCGTCACGGAGAATATATAGGCGAAGGGGGGCAGCCAGGGGGGCACCAGGGGTCCAGGCGCCCCCCTGGCGCGGCCAGCCCCTGGGGCGCGCCACCAGGGTGCCTGGGCCCCTGGTGGTGGCCCTCTGGACCCACCTAGGTTCATCTGGAAGGTTCTTCTGCGCTGATTTTTTATCTGATTTTTCCCGAATTTTTGGAGCACTTTTTATATGGGGGAAAACTGAAATAGAAAAACAGCAGAAAACAGGAACTGGCACTGTGGTGCACTGAGTTAATAGGTTAGTCCAAATATGATCAAAAGTGTATGAAAGTGTATCTAGATCATAGCAATATCACAAAAAACATGCATGGAGCTAGCAGAAATTATAGATACGTTTTGGACGTATCAGCAGGACAGGCGGATACCATCGTGGGCCTGGTCCTTGCTCGTTGACCGTGAGATGCCCTGTTGTACGAAAGTCGGTCTCCTCAAAGAGAACACGCGAGACAAGGTAAGGAGACGGTTCACCTTGTTGGTAACCGCACGAGTTGGTGGGACGACAGCGCAGACGGCCATCGGCTCTGGTTATGGGGGTGGACCTGGTTGCTGTCGTTGTCCGCGACTCACCCGGATAGGGGCAACGATAACGGTTGTCCCAACCGATAATAATTAAAATGCTTAATGGGTCAGGTGGATGACTTGAGTGAGTCGACGTGCCCTATACGCACTACCTCCACGTGGGATTACGGTGTGGGCCCTCTGCGTTAGCCTCGTTTGATGGCTCTTCAGACGTCAACTTTACCTCGGGGTGATTGCCGGGCTTGGACCGCCTACTCCGGTAGTGGGAGGTGGGTCTGCTTCACCGGTCAGTCACGTACCGTGCAGCAGTACAAAGGGCAGGGGTCCAAAGTCCCTTTGTGCTTAGGATTTAGACTGGCGGATGGCCTCTCTGTTGAGCTTGAAGGATGGACTTCGGCGTATCGGATAGCCTCGGTGGCGCATTCCCTAACAAGGTGTACGCTACCCTGGAGATCCGAGCGTGTAGGGTAACAGTAGTGCAGCCCCTGCAGGGAAGATAATCTATTCGGATAGCCGTGTCCACAGTAACAGGACACTTTATGAAGAAGCCAGATCCTACTACTACAAACTACTACTACTAAACTGATTGGTTCCGGGTTTTCTTCCTCGCCGAGAAGTCGAGGAAGGATTCTAGGAGGCATTGATAATTGTTATCTAATACAACTTACTATTATACAATGCTGCAACAACTTCAATTGCATTGTTACTATATGCTTTATATGAATTGTTGGCTATTCTCTCCTCATGCTGCAGGACTCGTCGGAAGATGCTAGTCTTCGATAGGCCTAACTTTTCTTCCTTATTCTGATTTTCTGCAATTCAGTCCACCATATATAGCCCCCCTTTCCATTGATACAAATGCATAAATGCTTAATAGCTGGATGTAAGACTCGCGGGTATGCTAGATACTCACCCTTGCTTTATTTCCCCCTTCTTGTTTTTACTGATCGGCCGCTGCAGTCGACGTTGGAGCCCAGGAGCAGGAGTCCCCCGGTGGCGCCTACTACTACGCTGAGACCCCCGTTGGCCAGGACCAGGAGTAGTTTGGAGGTTCCCAGGCAGGAGGCCTCGCCTTTTCGATCGTTGTTGTTTTTGTGCTATCCTTCTTAAGGCAAATCATGTGTACCTTGTGTCTGTACTCAGATACTATTGCTTCCGCTGAATTTGTGCTCTCGAGCTGTTGTATTCGAGCCCCAGTGGCCCTTGGCTTGTATTAAACAACTTGTAGTATTTTATTTGTAGAGTTGTGTTGTGATATCTCACCGTGAGTCCCTGATCTCGATTGTGTACCTTGCGTGTATGATTACTGTACACGGTTCGATTTTGGGGGCGTCACAAGTGCATAATGTGTTGTTGAAATGATTTACATGCATTGCATTGTTCATGGTTTGGCATATTGAAGTGGTATTTCCCTCCGAAGAATTCTTGGATTGACTTGGCACATGTTCACACATGCTTATGACTAAAAAGTCTATCATGCCTTGATGATCTATTTATTTCAGAATAGTTATATCACTTTCATGCCCGGTTCAATGTTGCTTTGTCGCTCTGCATGATTATGACAATTATTGCTCTCTAGTTGATCGCTTCCCAATATTTTTCTAGCCTTCACTCGCACTAAGCGGAATTCTGCTTGTGCATCCAAACTCCTTTTCAAACCAGTTATTCCACTTGAGTCCACCATACCTTCCTATATGTGGTATTTACCGACCACCCCTAACTTAGACTTTCTTGTGCCATCTCGAAATTTATTCAAAAGATTAACTTTTGTAACCGTACAAGCTCATGGTGCGGTGAGGGAAAATCAGTATGTACCATGCCAAAAATATTTTGACGGAAGTTTTAACTAGTCAAATTTATAAAAAAGAAAGAGAGTTACACCTCCCCCATATTTGATGATGGAATGAAATGGGCCAAATGCTGCTAATGATAGGTGGAACGAGAAAACTTCCTTCCATACTTGAGGCAAAATAAAAAGGCACCATAGACCGTCAAATGATTTATGGAAAAGGGAACAAAGGTGTAAGCAAAAAGCATTAATATGGTTGGCATGGGAGATATTGAGAGACCTTTACCGTTCACCGTTGACTGGAAAGCTGCACTTCTCAAAAAGAATTTTATCTCTATTTTCGAAACCAAGAGCTCTAGTACTTGTTTAGTCTTTGTTTCCAACCACGAGTTTTCAACCTTGCCATCAAAAATCCACGGTTCGAGAGTCTCCCCTTCTTTCTTCAAAATACCGACCATTGAGAGCATAATTGCCATTCTTAGTGTAACGTGCATTGTTCGAAAGTACCACATTATCTTCTGCATGATTGTGATATTGCTTGTTATGAAATTCTTAGTTCTAGTCTCCTTTAAAACTCCGGAGGAGTTTCTGCATTTATGTTTTGCTTCACTCATGGAGGCTAGCGAGATACCACTCTAGTACGTTCAAGTTATGTGCATTGTGATCTTTTCTTTATTTTCAGCATCTTATTATTTACTTTTGGTTGTTTTTTATTGATCACTTGAAAGAAGGATTGCTTCGTGCATTGTCCTCATACATTGTTTCAATACTTGCTAAACTCTTTTCGTAGTACATGCTTATATACATCTTGTGAAGCAAAAGAGTTTGTCAAAGTTTTCTTTGTTGCGTCCAGTTCGTTGAACTGAATTGCTTGAGGACAGGCAATATGCTAAGCTTGGGGGAGTTGATACGTCTCAAACGTATTTACTTTTCCAAAAACTTTTGCTATTGTTTTGACCTTATTCTTGCATGATTTGAACTAAACTAACCCGGAATAACGCTGTTTTCAGCAGAGCTGCCTATATGGTTTTATTGTGTGCAGGAAAATGGATTTTAGGTATCGTATCTCGGAAAATTCCAGGAAAATTCAGGAAAAATCCACACACATGAAGCTTCCACGGACCAGAAGTGGAGCCAGAGGGGGCCACAGGGGCTCCAGGCGCCCTGCTGGCGCGGCTCCACCCCTGACCACGCCAAGAGGCCGCCTGGGGGCCTCCTCCCTCCTCTGGTGCCCTACCGACGCCTCTATTTATTCTCGTGACGGGAAAACCCCAGAATAGTGTTGAGTTTATGTCGAATATAGCATACTAGTTGGGTTACATTGGACTTGGAGTTGTAGTGTGGGTAGGATGTGTAGTGTTGGAGTCGAACACGTTGTATTCTTGGGCTCTCATATAATGAGGGGCACCCCACGGTTGTAACCTATGCCAACATAATAGCACAGGCACGCAAGAGGGAGCCGGCGGCGTGTGCCGGCTCCCGGGTTACCGGTGTGCGGTATTGTAGCGGTGTCATGGGGAGGAGCGCCCATAGTCAGGCCCCGGAGATGTAGCCGATGTTTGGTGAACTCCGTTAACAAATCTCGGTGTCGTGCCTCGTGTGTTGCTTGATCCTCGGATGATCGACTACGCACTTCGGATTTATTCTAACAAGTGGTATCATGAGCAAGGTTGAAGATCGAGGCAAATTGTGTTGATCAAGAGGATTGATTGGAATCACGACGAAAGCGACAACAGTGGAGCGTCGTTGAGACGGAGGCAATGATCAATTGGGATCGTGCAGCGGCGCTGGATCGTGGAGCAGCCAAACGCTTGGAACGTGGTTGATACGCTGGAAGTCCATGGAACAGTGTGATGTTGCGTGTACCCAGAAGGCCAAATCATGGCGTACAACGTGGAAAGGCAGAGCTCCGGTGACCGGCGCGGACGCGCAACCGTACGACGCGAGGTAGCCGACTGGATTTTTTTTGGAAAAAGGGACCGAGTCCGCGTAGTATTTTGTGTCCGAGCCGGACGCTGTGACTGTACACGAGAAAAAGAAGCAGTGGGAGATCAATCGACGGCAGAGGAAAATTCCATCAAGTTGATACACGCGCGTACATTGGAAAGCTGGGCTGAGATAGGAAAGCAACAACTAGCATCGGAAGTTGTCTGGAAGCATCTCCACGTGAGGAGTTCAAAGGCTTTTGGCTGAGATTTGTTAGTACAGTTTGTGTACTTGTGCATCACGTGAGGTTGTTTGAGGTAATTTTTTCACAGTGTGAGCTATACGAAGAATCATGGCGTCAAGGGGTACCAGATTTGAGGTGGAAAAGTTCAATGGAACTGGAAACTTTGGGTTATGGCAGACACGGGTGAAAGATTTGTTGGCACAACAAAGATGCTTGAAGGCATTGCGGGATGCTAAGCCAGCTAAGATGGACGCAGAGGACTGGGAGGTTACAGTTGCAAGCAGCCGGAACTATACGGTTGTGTCTGTCGGACCAGGTTATTTATCATGTGATGGATGAGAATTTGCCGAAGAAGATCTGCATGGTGAGTCTAGTGCTAATGTGGCAGCTCGTGGTGATGAATCAGACATCCGTAGTGATGTCCTCGTAGTATCAGACAGGCGGTCAACCAAAAGTGAAGCGTGGATGTTGGATTCAGCTACTCTTTTCATGCGACACCCAATAGGGAGTGGTTCTCTTCGTATAAGTCTGGTGAGTTTGGTTCAGCCTATGTGGGCGATGACACAGGTTATCGTGTTGCTGGAATAGGTGACATAAAAATCAAGATGTTTGACGGAGTTGAGCGGATGCTTCAGGGAGTCACGCATGCGCCGGGGCTAAGAAGGAATCTAATTTCGCTTGGAGTTCTTCATGATGGTGGTATGGAATTCCGTTGTGATCGGGATAAGAAGACCTTGAATATCATGGAAGATGACGTGACTGTGATGATTGGAGAGAGGACGGCTTCACATCTTTACAGGTGATACGGTGAGGACGATAGTTCTCTCACTTCTCGTTGGTTACCCCAAGTGGAAGGTGAGATGTAGTGTAGCAGCAAATTTCCCCTAGCGAATATGTTAAGGTTGAGTATCGAACCAGTAGGACTCCAAGATATACAAGAAGGTGGTAAAGTGAACAATGGCGTCGTTCACAACCGAGGTTGCTAACTTCACCTGGACCTGCACACACAACAAGTAGCTTTGCTCCCACGAGTACAGAGGAGTTGTCAATTCCTCCGGCCTTGCTGTTTACAAAGGATCAACGCAAGAGATAATAATAGTGGCAACTGAAAGTAAGAACTGAAAGTAAATTGAAGGTGTAAACAATGGTGGAAATATGGACCGGGGTCCCATGACGTTCACTAGTGATGTCTCTCTCCCAGAAGACGATAAAAATGCTAGCGAGGTAAACAAATCACAGCTGGGCAATTGACGGGATTATAAACGCACTGAAATGCTAACTATGCTACAAAAGAAAGGAACAGGCTCAAAAGCAATGGACAGTAGGCCAAGGTAAGTAGACCGAAATCCATCTGCATCTACTACGAATCATCCACCTTGAGATATCTATCCAGAACATCTCGCTGGTATTAAGTTGCGAATCCCACCCAAAGTGTAAACTCAAAGCAACGGACAACTGCATTAAAAGAACTATGCGCAAAGTAAACAATCCTTGCACCCGCAAGTACAAGCACCGTTGTTTTATCCCTGGTGGCAACATCACATCCCCTAGTCTCATGTTTCTGTCACTCAAGCTAGACATCAAGGGGTTGAACCCACAATCAAGCATAACGCTCCCTCTTAGAGTTGCAACAAATCACTTGGCCAAAGCAAAATATGGCAACGGAGAACATGCAATAATTAACTAAAGAACATAAATATAAAAGAGAACCAAATATATTACTCATCACAATCTGAACATAGTCTCATAATCCATTAGATCCCAGCAAACTCAGCATAGCAACATAGAAAATTACAAAGGTGCCTCGATCATGTGAGGCAGCTCACGAGGTCTCGAAAGTGGAAGCACAAAGAGGGGAGGAGAACATCACATAGCTACTGGTCATGGACCCATGGTCCAAGAGGAACTACTCACAAGACATCCGGGAGGCGTCCATGGTGATGGATGGTCTCCCGGAGGGGATTCCTCCTTCCGACAGGGTGCCGGGGCAGCTTCTCCTGGCAGCCCCGATCTTGAAATGGCGGCGGCGGCGGTACAGAGAGGAGAACGGGAATAGCAGATCGATCTTAGGGGTTTCCGTCACGGGGGCTAAATATAGGACAAAGGGGGCACCGAGAGGGGCCACAGGGAAGTCAGTAGGCCTCCAGGCGCGCCCTAGGGTGGGGCCGCGCCAGGGACCCTCCTGGGGCCCTGGTGGGTCCACCCCCTTCCATCTTTGGTTCTTCGCGAAGCTTCCGGGTCGCTAATTTTTTATATAATTTTTCCGGGATTTATTTGGCACTTTTAATGGCCAGAAAATCTTAAATACAAAAACAGCAGAAAACAGGAACTGGCAACTGGGTGCACTGAGTTAATAGGTTAGTCCAAATATGATAAAAAGTGTATGAAAGTTCAAGCAAAACATGGCAAAGTCACACAAATCATGCATGGAGCAAGCAGAAATTATAGATACGTTTGGGACGTATCAACATCCCCAATCTTAATTCCTGCTCGTCCTCGAGTAGGGAAATGATAACAAGCATAATTTCGGTGGCGACATGCCACACAACCATATAAGGACTTTTTAAGTAAAGCAATCAAAGCATGAAATTCAATTCAAGTCTTAACAAGCAAGAGTCTATATTAGCATTGACACAATAAAAGAACAAAGGGTGCAAGAGCTTTCGTTGTCCGTGACTCGAATGTCTCCAGATGGTGTTTGCGTGCAAGAAGGGGGATATGGGAATACGAGATAAAAAAATAGTTGTTGAGAACTGCTATCTACTAAAGTTTCACACTTAGTCTCCTTTGGATTCTTATCTTGACTCGTCCCCAGACCACTAGTCAGGTACAAGTCAAACTGATCCACTCTCTTTCGATATTTTGAGCACTCATGCAATGGATGAGCGTGAGCAAGAAAGTTGACACCTAAAAGGCGAAACAGAAAGAAGGTGGAGGAGGAAGACAAAAAAGGTGTGAAAGGCTCACATCAATGAGGACAATCATAGGCGAGAGAAGGCCATATGATAGATATGATGTGATGAGTAGGGATTGCCATGCAACGGATGCACATGTGAGCTAAAAGCTCTCCAAGGGAACTAGTGAGGGTGCATCCAACTTGCTTGCTCAAGAAGACCTAGAGCTCGTTTGAGGAGGCTCATCATTGGAATATACAAGCCAAGTTCTATAGTGTGAAGGGTCCCCACATAGCTATATGCATGTAGTATGATCTCTATGGAGTACAAGGGATAGAGGATGAAGTACTAGTGTGGATCTCTCAAAAGGAATAGTAGTGTGCCCCCTTCTCTCTCTCTCTCTTTTTTCTTTTTCTCTTTTTTCTCTTTTTTGTATTTTTTTGGTGGCCTCAATGGCTCTTTCTATTTAACTGTCATTTGTCCTCATTGGGATCTTTTGATTTTGTCCTCTTTGGGATCTTTTCCTCACTTAGGGGCAACACTCTATATTTTACAAGAATATAGGAGATCTTTCACACTTTATAAGGGTACTCTCATAAAGAAGATGTAACTATCATGATGCAAATGTATGCCTCTGCCAGGATAGCAGGATATGCAATGATACTAGCGCGTCATGTAGCAATGATTAGGGAAAGGCCCAACTAGCATGCGTCTCATCGATCAAGCAAATAGCATGTATGACATGAACATCAAGTCATGAGAAGGTGGATGTTGCATGGCAATGTATCTCGGAAAGGCTATGGAAATGCCTTGTAGGTAGGTATGGTGGATGTTTTGAGGAAGGATATAAGGAGGTTTATGATGACAGAGCGAATCATGCCAAGGGTTTGGATGTACCGGCGAAGGTGGACGCCAACTCTCGCAGTGAGAAGGAGGCAATGCACGACACAGGAGAGGCTAGCAAAATATGGGAGGTGGAAGTGTCAACTTTCGAATACTCACATTAGTCCGAAGAACTCATGCACTTATTATCGGTAACTCTCAATCTAATCAAGAGGTTCACAAAGAGACAAGTACCCCGAGGAGGAGTGTATGGGGGTTTGGTTATCCTTGCGCATCCTCGACTCATGGTACGTGAGTGTACTCTAATATTCGAACCCTCCTGAGGTTAGTGATCCATCTAGTAGCTAGAGTTCTCAACAGGGGTTTTCGTTTTCGAAAATCACACAGATTGTCCAAAATACGACATCTATCACTAATAGACTAAAGCTCTTGACACCATAAGTTCAAACATTACTCTAATCAATACCTCAAAACTATTGCAAGTTACTACTACAAAGAGAATAGCAACTTCAACTACCTACTTTCTAATCAAGACACAAAACTCAGTGCAACAGGCAAACTCTCTAAACAAGATAAAACATGCAACTTATAGAAAGTTCAACCTAAGACAAAAGAAAAGCTCTAGAAGAAAACTAAAGCACTACAACTAAACAGGGCAGTAGCTAAGAAAAAACAACAACTCACAACTAAGGAAATAAGCAAGCAAATCCTATGAGGAGTTCTAGTTCAAGCGGAGCGTGTTTCTCTCCCACACAAAAGAAAGTTGGGGTCTAACTTGTTACTACAGCAAACAAAGCAAAAACAAACCTAAGAAAAGTAAAGAGAGAGACGCTCCAAGCATAGCACATAACACATGAAGTGATAAAAATATAGTGCAACGAGGGACGAACTGATAATTGTTGATGAAGAACGGGATGCACGGGGGCATCCCCAAGCTTAGACGCTTGAGTCTATTTGAATATTTGTTGGGGATGCATGGGGGCATCCCCAAGCTTGAGCGTTTGACACTCCAGGATCTTCTTTCATCATCTTCCATCGCACACTTGAAAACTCCTTTCATACATAACTCATTGTAAACTGATTAGAGAGGTTACTACCCTATTAAAATAATTTCCCTCTACTGCAAATAAAGATTTTCAGGAAGGGCTACTGTTTCTCAAGATTTCCAAAAGGTTTTTGCAAAGAAAAAGCAAGCTTAAGGTTTGCAAAAGTTAGGAGCGACAAAACATGGCAGAATCTGTGAAAAATAGAACAACAGGTAGTAAAGAATTTTTTAGGGGCACTTCTGCAACTCAAATCAAAAAAATCAGAACATACGAAAGTTTCGTGATTGTATAGAGCACGCTGTGTAAAAAAATTCAGCTCAAAAATGTGAACTGGTGATTTGTTTCGAATTTTTCCGTCACGAGGACAGAATCTGTTTTCCGGACAGCATGTCACAACTTTCACTTCCCTTGTCATATGAGGTTATATTTGGCACAAAGCTTGAATAATAAAGATACAATGATGTTGCTAAAGTAGTAACAATCATCAAGACCACTAAAAACAGAAGTAAAAACATCTTGGGTTGCCTCCCAACAAGCGCTTTCTTTTACGCCTTTAAGCTAGGCATAAAGATTATAGAAGATGCTCTCACAAGAATAAGAATTTTGGAGAAAAAGAGGGCATCAAGAAGCAAATATGAAACATATTTAAGCCTAATCCACTTCCTATGCATAGGCATCTCGTAAGAAAATAAATCAAATAAGCACAAAGTGACATGCATAGAAAGGTGGAACAGGAACAACTTAAAAACTTTCAACAAAAAGAGAGGTGTTTCTGTAACATGGAAGTTTCTACAACCAAACTTTCCTCTCTCAAAGTAATTTTCAGTAGCATCATGAACAACATCAAGAATATAACTATCACATAAATCATATTGTTCATGGCCTACAAGCACACGTGTATAGTTTTCAACACGGTCTTTAGGAACATAAGATAAATGCATCCCATCACATTGAGCCTTGATAAGAGCACAATTCTCCGGAATATGAGTTGGAGATTTCAAAAGGATAATAGGACAATCAAGTGTGGGTGCAATAGCAAAAATTGCATGCTTAACATGAGGAACTATAGCAAGTTCATCTCCGTAAGCATCATCCATAGTGGCATCACGACCATAAGCATAGAAGGCATCAACTTCATCAAAAAGGGATATTTCAAAAGAATCCATGGGATCATAACACTCATATAAGGTAAGAGTCAAAGAGTTACTCTCATTAGAAGTTAGACGTAGATGGCTCCATTCTTCCTCCTTTTGTTCGTCACTCTCCTCCTCTTTTTCATCCAAGGATCTTTCTGGTTCAACAATTTCCTCTTCCATAGTCCTGCAAATCATTAGTCTCTTCCTTTGGGGGAGAGATTCTCTCAAGATGACCAATAATATAATAATTTGCATCATAATTTTCCAAACAATAGTTAAGTATAGCAAGACTCTCAGATTTGTAAGGGGCATCATCAATATTTTTAAGAAGAGAAGTAATTTCATAGGCACCCTTATAAGCAACAAATTCTTCTATTTCCTCTGCATCATAAAAATCATAGTTTCTCTTAGCATAAGAAGCTAAGGTTTCATCATCATTGTACTCACATTGGGAAGCAAGGTGTTTGTGCCTCATAAAGCAACAAGATTCATCCCTGCAGAAAGATATATTATATATTGAGCACAAGTTTCTAGCATACTCATACAACTGGTGTATTTGTTTCCATAAGTGTATCCCCTTTTGAGACAAGCGATGTTCCTTGTACCACTTTTGTTGATCCTCGGTGAATCCTCCATGCCAATAAGATCTGGTTTCAAAGAATTCAGACATTGATTGGCAAGTAAGGAACTAGACATACTATATATTTTTCGATTTTTGATAAAGGACACGAAGAGAAAAACTGAAAAGTAAACTAACAAGACTAAAAAGCAAAGATAAAAGATAGTGTGCAACTCCCCTATCTTGTAGACTGTAGTCCCTGGCAACGGCGCCATAAATTACTTGATACGGTGAGGATGATAGTTCTCTCACTTCTCGTTGGTTACCCCAAGTGGAAGGTGAGATGTAGCGTAGCAGAAAATTTCCCCTAGAGAAGATGCTAAGGTTGAGTATCGAACCAGTAGGACTCCAAGAGATACAAGAAGGTGGTAAAGTGAATAATGGCGCCATTCACAACCAAGGTTGCTAACTTCACCTGGACCTACACACACAACAAGTAGCTTTGATCCCAACGAGTACAGAGGAGTTGTCAATTCCTCCGGCCTTGCTGTTTACAAAGGATCAATGCAAGAGATAATAATAGTGGCAATTGAAAGTAAGAACTGAAAGTAAATTGAAGGTGTAAACAATGGTGGAAATATGGACCGGGGTCCCATGACGTTCACTAGTGATGTCTCTCTCCCAAAAAACGATAAAAATGCTAGCGAGGTAAACAAATCACGGCTGGACAATTGACAGGATTATAAACGCACCGCAATGCTAACTATGCTACAAAAGAAAGGAAGAGGCTCAAAAGAAATGGGCAGTACGCCAAGGTAAGTAGACCGAAATCCATCTGCATCTACTACGGATCATCCACATCGAGATATCTATCCACAACATCTCGTTGGTATTAAGTTGCGAATCCCACCCAAAGTATAAACTCAAAGCAACGGACAACTGCATTAAAAGAACTATGCGTATAGTAAACAATCCTTGCACCCGCAAGTACAAGCATCGTTGTTTTATCCCTGGTGGCAACATCACATCCCCTAGTCTCATGTTTCTGTCACTCAAGCTAGACATCAAGGGGCTGAACCCACAATCAAGCATAATGCTCCCTCTTGGAGTTGCAACAAATCACTTGGCCAAAGCAAAATACGGCAACGGAGAACATGCAATAATTAACTAAAGAACATAAATATAAAAGAGAACCAAATATATTACTCATCACAATGTAAACATAGTCTCATAATCCATCAGATCCCAGCAAACTCAGCATAGCAACATAGAAAATTACAAAGGTGCCTCGATCATGTGAGGCAACTCACGAGGTCTCGAAAGTGGAAGCACAAAGAGGGGAGGAGAACATCACATAACTACTGGTCATGGACCCATGGTCCAAGAGGAACTACTCACAAGACATCCGGGAGGCGTCCATGGTGATGGATGGTCTCCCGGAGGGGATTCCTCCTTCCGGTAGGGTGCCGGGGCAGCTTCTCCTGGCAGCCCCGATCTTGAAACGGCGGCGGCGGCGGTACAAAGAGGAGAACGGGAATAGCAGATCGATCTTAGGGGTTTCCGTCACGGGGGCTAAATATAGTCCAAAGGGGGCACCGAGAGGGGCCACAGGGCAGCCAGGAGGCCTCCTGCGTGCCTTAGGGTGGGGCTGCGCCAGGGACCCTCCTGGGGCCCTGGTGGGTCTACCCCCTTCCATCTTTGGTTCTTCGGGAAGCTTCCGGGTCGCTGATTTTTTATATAATTTTTTCGGGATTTATTTGGCACTTTTAATGGCCGGAAAACCTGAAATACAAAAACAGCAGAAAACATGAACTGGCAACTGGGTGCACTGAGTTAATAGGTTAGTCCAAATATGATAAAAAGTGTATGAAAGTTCAAGCAAAACATGGCAAAGTCACTCAAATCATGCATGGAGCAAGAAGAAATTATAGATACGTTTGGGACGTATCGACAGGTTACAAGGGAGCACTATTGCAGGTGGAGTCACGGAGACTGGAGTTGCAGGAACAGCGGAAGGATCCCACGGAGGCGGCGGGTCTGGGGCAGAGTCGTCGAGTAGCTCTCAGTAAGCTACGAAGAAGACAACTCAATTCCGGAGTACATGGAAGTTTGACGCATGGACAACTTCAAGGTGGTGGAGAATATTTGCCAAGGTGGAGTTTGTTGAGTTTGTGTCGAATATAGCGTACTAGTTAGGTTACATTGGACTTGGAGTTGTAGTGTGGGTAGGATACGTGTAGTGTTGGAGTCGAACACTTTGTATTTTTGAGCTCTCATATAATGAGGGGCACCCCACAGTTGTAACCTATGCCAACATAATAGCACATGCACGCAAGAGAGAGCCGGCGGCGTGTGTCGGCGCCCGGGTGGCCGGTGTGCGGTATTGTAGCGGTGTCATGGGGAGGAGCGCCCATAGTCAGGCCCCGAAGATGTAGCCGATGTTTGGTGAACTCCATTAACAAATCTCGGTGTCGTGCCTCGTGTGTTGCTTGATCCTCGGAAGATTTACTACGCACTTCGGATTTATTCTAACAAACAGAAGTCGCTTTTCCAGTTTTTGTCGCTGAGCCGCCGCCACCCTCTGTTCTTCCACGAGAGGGCTAATCTGGAGGCTGATTTGGCCTCCGGAGAGGGGAGATCGTCGCCATCGTCATCACCATCACCACTCCATCCTCCCTCCATGACTTCTCTTCACATGTGTGAGTAATTCCCTGTTGTAGGCAAAGGGGATGGTAGGGATTGGATGGGTTTGATCATGTAATAGTTCGTCAGATTGTCGGGGGCATGTTGCCTATCATCTACTTTGGTGTTTATCATCTTTGCTACAACTTGTTGCTCTTAATGCTTGTCACTTTGGGCCCGAGTGCCATGTTTTCAGATCTGAACCACTTGTGTTTTCATGAGTATATTTATGTTCTTGATCCTATCTATGAGTTGTATGCACCTATTATGGTCCACAACCGGCGATCCTAAAGGTGACAACTTGGGACACCAAAGGGGATGGTCCATAATTTGAGGATTTCATGTATCCATTGAATTTATTGCTTTGTTCCGGTCCTCTTTGACAGGAGCACCTTAATCTCTATAAGTACCTTTTGGCCCCATTCATAGCGGGATGGTATGACAAAAGATGTTGTGCAAGTTCTTATTGCAAGCACGCACAACTACCTACGGGATACATGCCTGATGTTTGATATTTGCCTAGATGATCCTTGATTTTCCGTGTGCCTTGCCACGTGTTAAAATCTATTACATGTTCACTCTTATCCAAGCAGTGCCCAACCATCCATCTCCCTAGCCTACAGTGTTTTAATCCTGCTGGTTACTGATACGGTGAGGATAGTTCTCACTCCTCGTTGGTTACCCCAAGTGGAAGGTGAGATGTAGTGTAGCAGCAAATTTCCCCTATGTAGAGGATAGGGTTTGTCTCTCGTAGGACTCGCAGAGATACAAGAAGGTGGTGAAGTGAACAATGGCGCCGTTCACAACCGAGGGTTGCTAACTTCACCTGGACCTGCACACAGATACAAATAACTTTGCTCCCAACGAGTACAGAGGAGTTGTCAATTCCTCCGGCCTTGCTGTTTACAAAGGATCAACGCAAGAGATAATAATAGTGGCAACTGAAAGTAAAGACTGAAAGTAAATTGAGGGTGTAAACAATAATGTGAAGATGGACCGGGGTCCCGTGATTTTCACAAGTGATGTCTCTCTCCCAAAAGACGATAAAAATGCTAGCGAGGTAAACAAATCACAGTTGGGCAATTAACAGGATTATGAAGGCACCGCAATGCTAACTATGCTGCAAAGAAAGGAAGGGCTCAAAAGCAATGGGCGGTACGCCAAGGTAAGTCGACCGAAATCCATCTGCATCTACTATGAATCATCCACCTTGAGATATCTATCCAGAACATCTCGCTGGTATTAAGTCGCGAATCCCACCCAGAGTGTAAACTCAAAGCAACAAACAACTGCATTAAAAGAACTTTGCGTAAAGTAAACAATCCTTGCACCCGCAGGTACAAGCACCGTTGTTTTATCCCTGGTGGCAACAACACACCCCCTAGTCTCATGTTTCTGTCACTCAAGCTAGACATCGAGGGGCTGAACCCACAATCGAGCATAACGCTCTCTCTTGGAGTTGCAAATAAAATACTTGGCCAAAGAAAATACCGCAACGGAGAACATGCAAGAATTTACTCAAGAACAAAATATAAAAGAGAAGAACCAAATATATTACTCATCACAATCTGAACATAGTCTCATAATCCATCAGATCCCAACAAACTCAGCACAGCAACAACAGAAATTACATAGATGCCTCGATCATGTGAGGCAGCTCACGAGGACTCGAAAGTGGAGGCACAAAAGGGGGAGAGATAGATCACATAGCTACTGGTCACGGACCCATGGTCCAAGGGAAACTACTCACGGTACATACGGGAGGCGTCCATGGCCATGGATCGTCTCCCGGAGGGGGTAGCTTCTCCCGGCAGGGTGCCGGAGCAGCTTCTCAAGGCAGCCCCGATCTGGGAACGGCGGCGGCGGCGGAACAGAGGCGAGATCGCGAAAAAGGAGTCCGTCCTAGGGGTTTCCACCCCGAGGGGTAAATATAGGCGAAGGGGGGTGTCGAGGGGACCCACCAGGCAGCCAGGAGGCCTCCTGGCGCGGCCTAGGGTGGGGCCGCGCCAGGGACCCTCCTGGCCTCATGGTGGTGGCCCCCCTTCGCTCCTTTGGTGTTTCCGGAAGCTTCCGTGACGCTGATTTTTTATCTGATTTTTCCGGATTTTTTGGAGCACTTTTAATGGCCGGAAAACCTGAAATACAAAAACAGCAGAAAACAGAAACTGGCAACTGGGTGCACTGAGTTAATAGGTTAGTCCAAATTGGTTCAAAAGTGTATGAAAGTTCAAGCAAAACATGGCAAAGTCACACAAAACATGCATGGAGCAAGCAGAAATTATAGATACGTTTGGGACGTATCAGTTACTACTAGTTTACTTTCGTTGTTTTACTTTCGCCGTCATCACTACCACTATCATACCAAAGTTGCTATTAATATTTTGTTACAAGCAAGTATATTTCAGGTGCAGTTGAATTGACAACTCAACTGTCAAAGCTTATAAATATTCTTTGGCTCCCCTTGTGTCGAATCAATAAATTGGGTTATCTTACCCGCGAAGACTACCTCGACTGTAACAGCCCAAAAGTGATTTTACTATTTGTGATGTAAGTTTGCCTTGTCAAATGGCTATCAAACTTCTTGGGTTGCAAGATGGTGTTAAATGATGTGGTGATCTTGAGTGTAGTCCATGTTGGAGCTCATTTAAATTTGAATTCAAACCCATCCTTATGCTTCAAGAGGGGTACTGTTGCATTTTTCAATGCTTCATATCTTTTTCCCTAAGCTCAAAATTTTGCATAGCCAAATCTCTCTCCCTTCCAAGCTTTTTCAAAGCCTTGCTTTGATTTTTAGCCCCCTGGAAATTTGAGTTGTAGTTCAAAAGAAATTTGAATTTAAATCAACTCACAAGATTTTACTTGCACCAAAAATGGTCAAACCATTTTTGAAAAATCAGCAATATTTAGGGAGGAATTTTGGTGTTGGATTGAAGTTTTTCTTTTGCCCCTTTCTCTCGGAAAAACTCTTGGAAGTTTCTGTTAATTGATTAATAGAAAATCCCTATGTTTTTTTTTTCTTTTCTTTTCTTTTGCCTGGAGCTAGAGAAGCAGTCCAGCCCACTTGGGCCAGCCGGGCCCGCCTGTCATCCCCCTCCTCTCACCTTTTTCCCCCCACGCACATGGCATGGCCATGGAGGAGAGGACCTCCTGGAGCCACGTCTCCCTCCTTCCCCCTCCTATATCTTCCCCCTCTCTTTCTCCCGAACCCTAGCATCTTCCTCCCTCGAGCGCCGCCGCCTCCTTCTCCCATCTTCTCCTCCTTCCTCCCCGTTTTGTCCCGAAGCCGCCATGGACAGGAGGTCCATGGCCTGAGGCCTTTCCCCGCGCGTCTCATCTTCGTCAGGGACGCCGGCGACCTCCTTCCCCGAGCATGCACGACTCCGACCGCCCCGCTGTGAGACGCGACGCCTTCCCCTTCCCCTATTTCTCGCGAGTAGGATGTAGGTGCCGCCGTGGCCGCCATGGATTTCGAGGTGGAGATAGCCCCTGTAGGCTGCGCGGCGAGGCGAGATCGGCAGGAAAATGGGTTCCCGCGTGTCCCTTCTTCGCGCGGCGCCTCCCTTTCGAGTCGCTGGAGAGCCGTAGCCCAGGCCACGCCCGCCTGAAGATCACCGGCGCCGAGGTGTCTGCGTCCTGTGCAAATCTTCAGAACAGCGTGGCTTGCCCGAGAGTGGGTGCTCCTGGCTCCATAGCGTGTTGTCGAGACTCGTGGGCGTAGCGCAGTGGTGTGCCGGTGTCTTCGTCCCCGGGTGCTGAGGATCGACCCTTTTCCTGGAGCAAGCCGCCCCCTTTTCCTGTTCTGCAGCGCTGCTTTCGTCCGCCGGCGACGCACTGAATATTTCTTCAGTTCGGCAGGTGTATGCTTCTTCAGTTTTCGTTCAGGGATAGCGTCCAGTGAGAGTTCTTCTTGCGGAAGTCCTTGCTCCTGTCAAGTCCTCTAGATGTAGCGCAGTGGTAGAGTACCGTAGGTTGCTCCAAGGGGTCCCTGGTTCGGTCCCCCGCGGAGACGATTTATCTTTGGCCCTCCTTTTTTTTGCTTTGCTCCCCTGCGCAGTGTGTTAGGCTGGGCCCAGATCTTTTCTTCGCCAGGGGCGCTAAGGAGAGCAGGCCGTGAGGGATTGGGCCGGATGTAGCGAGGCCAGCCCCGTGAGGGGTTCCCTTTCTTCTTCTTTTTTTTCTCTCTGCTAGTCTTTCTTTTCTTTTCTTTTTCATCTTTTGAACTTGTGTTAGTGCATTCCAAATTCAATACCCACATGTGCTACATGAGTTTGGGGTTGGAAAATGTGAGAAAGATGGTGGTGACCCCCATTTTGTGGTCTGTGCATCACAGAAAGGAGGGTGGATGTTTTTCCCACATATGTAGTATTTGGGAATTTGTTTCCCCAACACCACTTTGTTTGACCTCATGTGGTGCCTTGCCATCGTGTTGGACAATATTATGGCGTGGTTTGCAAGTGGTGTTGGTCGTGTATTTTTTGTCGAATGCAAGGGGATGTTTCCCCTCATACTTGCACCCTTGCTCAACATCTTTTCTTCTTTCTGGTTACACATGACTTGGGCCTCCACTTGTGGTACACTCAAGCATTTCATGTGCAGGCTTTCATGATGACCTGAGAGCCACATTGTTCCCTCCAAGTCCCCTCCTTTCTTGTTTCCCTTATGTTGTGCAGGTCAAAACATATTTCATATGGGAGTGACTTGCTTCCTGTTCCTCCTTTGATACTTCTCCGAGTGTCACCTTTGGTCGACACTTTCCCGACTCCGGAATCGATAATTAGTTCACGATGTATTTCTTTTATGCACTTGCTTTATTTATTCATGTTTGCCATGTTGACATGCTACTTACACCAAATAAGGCTAAGACCAAAGCCATCTTCACGTAAATAAATTGCATATGAAGTTGTTGACGTGTCGTCACCACCTTCATTTAAATTGACTAGATAGGGTCACAACATGTCAAATTAAACTTGCTCATATCATCCTTGCCTGTGCATTGTACCCGTTACTTACTTGTGTGCCTTTTCTTGCCGGTACCTTACGTTAGTACCTGAGACCGCCGAGGAGACTTACGTGGAGGTTTCCGACACCGAGCCCGAGGACCCTGCTGTGTCTGCTTCGACGACCGATTACCCAGGCAAGGGGAAGATTCATACCATTACTTGATACCTTTCTGCCTACCTGCTTAGCTGTAGCCTAGAACGTTTGTTTGATCCTATCCAATTTGAGTATGCCACTTTCAAAAACCCAAACAACCATGATCCCCACATCCTAGCAAAACATTGTATTGCTAAGTTACCGCTGCTCAGCCATTGCTTAGTATGAGTAGGAAAACTTGCTGCTTACCCTATCGCTATGGTTTGGGATGTCATGTTATTTAAAGAAGTTGGTTGATATTTATTATAATTATGATGTTAAATTATACTTGACGAAAGATGGGAGACCAGGCTGTTCCCGCCAGGTGTTTTGTTCCATTTGAGTCACCTAGGTCCCGAGTTCCGGGTATTGTGTTTCTTGACGAGCGTGCCTAATCGTGTGTGGGATTCTATGGGGTCCCCTTGTCTTACCTACCTAGCTTCAAACAATTCTAGTGGTGGCCCGAGCTGATTTACTTTTGCAAACATGTGTGTGCTTGGTTGGTACCCCAGCTGTTTTCGAAACAACCCGGGCCAGCGGAGACGTGGTTTCTCTTGTTGGTCCAACCCAGGGAGCTAGGGGGTTGTCCACATCTGTTTGGGCAACTAACCCGACCTCGTCCAGACGGTAGAGGCCGATTCGAGAGCTCGGCCGGCTTTTGAGTTGGATGTCGACTCACCGGGGGCCACCCGGAATTGTGCGTTGTTAGTTAGAGGGACTCTGACGTTCCGGAGTTTCAGGCGTTTACCTAGCCAAGTGGAAACCGGGCGTACATGCGAAGCCTATGATGGGCAGTTGGTACACCCCTGCAGGATTAAATCTTTTCGAAAAGCCGTGTCCGCGGTTATGGACGACTTGAGACCTACTCCTTGTTCATAGAATAACATCAATTTGAATCTTAATTAAAACTTGCCTACCGTGTGAGTGCCTTGGTTTCTTTTCTTCGTCCAGGGGGACCGAGAGAAGATCCAGGTTGTGTTATGATTGACGTAAGTAGGTGGATAGCAGACTTATGACACGATGTCACGTGCTATTCTTGGATCTTACCCCTACTCTAATAGAACGATAGCCACCATAAAATGCTAGTGCGGCTGCAACCTTTACCTTTACTTTGTCTTACCGTAGGAAGTCAGTTATCCTGTAATGATATAGTCTCACCCCGTTTTACTTTTGTGCTTTTACTGTTTTTCCTGACCAGCCGCTGCAGTGGAGTACTTTCTTGACCCGAGCTCTGGACGATACTTCGTGGAGGTGCCTCCGGAGGATGACGATGAGATCGACCTTGTTCAGTAGATCCTACAGTTGGGTTTCGACGATCCGTGGGTGGACCTTTATGTGCAGCCCTCTCTAGGGCAATTTGACTTTTGACCGTACTCGGTCGTGTTTGTCTTCCGCTTGTCGCATGATGTACTGTTGGGTCCACGGACCTCTGAGATGATGTAATAATTTATCCAATGGCGGTGTATGCCTTGGACTTTATATTTATGTCTTAGTTAAAGTTCTTGTTCTTATACTTGTTGTTGATAATCCGGCAGCGACACGAGTGCGAGTGTCGTGAGTCGGTGGCTCTTTATGCGCTACTAACTTGAGTGGGATGCGAAAGCGACTAACTCGAGTTAGCACCGCATCGGGGGCCTTACAACTTGGTATCAGAGCAGGACTGACTGTAGGACCCCTTACTGGCCGAAGTTGAGTCTAGAAACTATTTTGTAGTTACTAAGGAAAAATCGGAGAGTAGGAACTCTTTCTTTTTCTTCTTATCCCACCCTCCCACCCCTTTTCCGTGAGTAAGTGAAACGTTGTTTTCTCTCTGCAACTTATCCCCTTTCAATAACAAATCTAGGTTCTCGTTTACATGAGGCTCCGATTCCTCTATAATTTTTTGCTAGCGACGACATGTGTTGGCGTCTTTGAGACCACTGAGACGCCACTTGGGGTTGACTGCTCTACCTCGCTTACGGCGTACCCCAGGTGAAACGTCCATACAGGAATTGCGGGCATCCTATGGTAATATGGATGTGGTGTCTTTTCCCCTATGGACGACCGTGATGGAGGGCCGCTCAGGGCAGATGTCTCATTGTTAAGGTTTCCAACCGCTCGTATATATTGTTGTGTGCTCGCTAGCAGATTATTATCTTGGATTCGGATGATCTTGGTTTGGGGATTCCAGTAGCACCTAGCTTTCGACTTTTCGGGTTAACCTTGGTGGAATTTCAGCCTTCGGCTTTCTCATACCTCGTGAGGAAGTTTTGTTGACAGTATTGCTTTATCTTCTGGTTACTTCAATGTTTCAACCATGTTCTCATATGTGTTCCTGTATAGAGGATGCCAAGAGCGAACATGCCGCCGCCAGAGAACCCTATCCTTGGGGAGGCTGTAGCCGCAGTGGCTCAGGGCACAGCTGCGATCCTACAGATGCTGCAGAACCAGAATACCCAGAGGAATGATCGACCACAGCACACCACACTGCTGCAGTTCCTCGCGATCAACCCCCCCAGGTTCTCCGAAGCTCGAGACCCGCTGGAGGCGGATGACTGGATCGCTGAGATCAAGAAGCACTTCAATGCAAACACCGTCAGACCCGTCGACTACGTCACCTTCGCCTCCTTCCAGCTTCAGGGTGCAGCAGCCAGCTGGTACGATACCTACAAGGCCAACAAGGGCGATGCTATCATCACGTGGGCAGACTTCGTCGTAGACTTCAGAGCAGCGCATATTCCGAGTGGCCTGATGGACAGGAAGCGTGAGGAGTTCTTGGCTCTGAGACAGGGTGACAGGTCAGTTCAGGAGTACAACCTGGCCTTCGTCAGGCTAGCGAGGTACGCTCCAGAGGAGGTCAGCACAGAGGCTAAGAATATTGCGAGGTTCCGTTGAGGTCTTAGCACAGAGATCAAGTACGCGCTCACTCAGTGCAGTCCCACGCTGTTCTCACAGTTCGTGGATCAGGCTATCCGTCAGGAGTCAGCCAGAGCAGAGTGGGATGCAGACAGGAAGCGCCAGCGTGAGCACAGTTCCGCAGTGATGATCCACAAGAAGGCAAAGACTTGGGTTGCATAGGCACCACCGCAAAGTCAGCAGTACCAGCAGAGGGGGGCAGTTGTCCGCACTTTTGCCCGCCCTCCCGTCCCAGTTCAGCAGGGGCCTCGCTCTACACCACCACACGCGAGGCCACCTAAGCCGCAGCAGCATCCCAGGCGGGGCGTGATCTGCTACAAGTGCAGAGAGCCAGGGCACACGTCTCCCAACTGCACCGACCCGTGTTTTGCTCGGCTTCCACCGCCTCCACCTCGCTCTACTCCGAGCACCGCGATGGTGAAGGCTCAGCCGCGTGCAGTCCGTGTGAACAATGTGATGCTCACAGATGCTCAGCAGTCTTCAGAGATCGTTCTTGGTAGGTTGCTTGTTAATTCTGTTCCCGTGACTGTGTTGTTCGATTCCGGAGCATCTCATTCCTTTGTATCCCAGAAGTTCGTTGATGAGCAGGTCCTATTCTTAAAGGACCTCCCAAAGTTTCTTCCTATTGTTTCTCCCGGTTCGAAGTTCACTTCATCTCTCCGTGCCCCGTTTGTGAGGATCACCATTCAGGGTTGCCATTTCCCAGCCTCGCTCATCGCCTTGCCAAGTTCCGACATTGATGTCATTTTGGGCATGGATTGGCTTGTGCAGCACAAGGCCAACATTTATTGTCCGACCAGATCTGTCAAGTTGACACATGATTCAGGCGCAGAGGTCTTGTACACTTGTGGCTCTATGTCAGGACCAGCACAGTTGTACGCGTTGAACGCAGGTGTTGCGCCTTTGCTCGAAGAGGTCAGAGTTGTCTGTGAGTTCCCAGACGTCTTTCCGGAGGAGTTGCCAGGAATTCCCCCAGTTCGAGCTATTGAGTTCGTTATTGAGCTAGAGCCTGGTACCCAGCCGATTTCTCGGCATCCGTACAAGATGTGTTCGAAGGAGTTGATTGAGCTCAAGAAGCAGTTGACAGAGTTGGAGGCAGACGGTTTTATCCGCGCCAGCACTTCCCCTTGGGGTGCACCAGCTTTGTTTGTCCAGAAGAAGGATGGGACTAGCCGCTTGGTCCAGGACTATCGCGGTATCAACAAGAAGACCATCAAGAACAAGTACCCTTTACCCCGCATCAATGATCTGTTCGAACAGTTGAATGGGGCTAAGGTGTTTTCCAAGCTTGACTTGAGGATGGGGTATCATCAGATCCGTGTTCGTGAAGAGGATATTCCCAAGACCGCGTTCAGCACACGTTATGGGCTGTATGAATTCACAGTCATGACTTTTGGGTTCTCAAATGCAGCTCCGACGTTCATGAGAGCTATGAACTATTTGTTCCAAGATTGGCTTGATGTGTTTGTGATCCTCTACCTCGACGACATTCTTGTCTATTCCAAGTCAGAGGCTGAGCATGAGGAACATTTGCGCTTGGTGCTGCAGAAGTTAAGAGAGCACCGATACTACGCCAAGTTCTCCAAGTGTGAGTTTTGGCTTGACAAGGTCAATTTTCTGGGCCATGTCATCTCCGCTGAGGGAATTGCAGTTGACCCAGAGCGAGTCTGCACTATTCAAGAGTGGGCTCCGCCGAAGAATGTGAAGCAGCTAAGGAGTTTTCTCGGCCTCGCCAGTTATTGCAGGAGGTTTGTGCAGAATTTCTCCAAAATAGCCAAGCCAATGACTGAATTGTTGTGCAAGGACAAGCGGTACACTTGGTCACCAGCTTGCCAGTCAGCCTTCGAGGAGTTGAAAGAGAAGCTGACCACAGCTCCAATTCTCACGCCGCCAGATGAGTCACAGCCTTTTCAGGTGTTTTGTGATGCCTCTTTGCAAGGTCTGGGCGGAGTTTTGATGCAAGGCAGGAATATTGTGGCATATACCTCACGGCATTTGAAGACAAGTGAGAGGAATTATCCCACGCACTACTTGGAGCTTGCAGCAGTTGTGCACGCTTTAGTCACTTGGCGACACCTCCTCTTAGGGAGGAAGGTGGATGTGTTCACGGACCACAAGAGTCTGAAGTACTTGTTCACTCAGCCAAATCTAAACTTGAGGCAAAGAAGATGGCTTGAAACCATTACCGAGTACACAATTGATATTCAGTACACGCCTGGGAAGGCGAATGTCATAGCTGATGCGCTGAGCCGCAAGGGCGATTGCAATAATATCTAGGTGCAGAAGATCCACCCTGATCTGTGTGAGTCCTTTCGAAGGCTCAATCTCGAGCTAGTCTCAGCAGGCTATATTTCCAACCTTGTGGTAGAGCCCACTATCCATGAGAAGATTCGTGAAGCTCAGTCTGGCAGCTTAATGATTCAGAAGATCAAACAGGGTATTACCGCCTCAGTTCCAAAGTACGGTTGCTTTCCAGTGCATAATGACGGCACCGTGTTGTTCGAAGAGCGAGTTGTTGTTCCCAAGGAGGGAGATCTCAGAGAGGTCATCATGAAGGAAGCCCATGATTCCAAGCTGTCTATTCACCCTGGCAGTACGAAGATGTATCAAGATCTCAAGCAAAACTTTTTGTGGACTCGTATGAAGCGGGATGTTGCCCGTTACGTGTCTCAGTGTGATGTGTGCAGGAGAGTGAAGGCACAACACCAGAGGCCTGCTGGGTTGCTTCAGCCACTTGACATTCCGGAGTGGAAATGGGATCACATAGAGATGGATTTCATCACAGGCTTCCCATTGTCGCACAAGAAGAACAATGCCATCTTTGTTGTCATTGACAATCTTTCCAAAGTTGCCCACTTCTTTCCGGTGAAGGACTCCATTTCAGCAGCTCAGTTGGCGGATTTGTACACCGCAAGAGTTGTATCTTTGCATGGCATTCCCAAGAAGATCAGTTCAGATAGAGGCAGCCTTTTCACCTCTAAGTTCTGGCAGGCCTTTCAAAAGGCGATTGGTACGACAGTGTTGTTCAGTACCGCTTATCACCCTCAGACAAGTGGGCAAGTCGAGCGCGTGAATCAAATCCTCGAGGACATGCTTCGGGCATGTGTCATCTCGTTTGGCATGAAGTGGGAAGAGTGCTTGCCGTATGCTGAGTTCTCTTACAACAACAGCTATCAGGCAAGTCTGCAGGCAGCGCCGTTTGAAGTCTTGTATGGCCGCAAGTGCAGGACACCTTTGAACTGGTCCGAGACAGGTGAGAGGCAGCTATTCGGTCCAGATGTGATCCAAGAGGCAGAGGACAGAGTGAAGATTGTCCGAGAGCACCTAAAGGCAGCACAGTCTAGGCAGAAGGCCTATTATGACAAAAGGCACCGTGGTAGCATTTCAAGTTGGTGATTGGGCGTACCTGAGAGTGTCTCCATTGAGGGGAACTCACCGCTTTGGCATCAAAGGAAAGCTCGCTCCAAGATTTGTCGGACCTTTCCGCATCCTTGAGACTAAAGGACCTCTTGCCTTTCGGCTCGAGCTTCCACAGAGTCTGTCCATGGTGCATGACGTGTTCCATGTGTCCCAGCTAAAGCAATGCTTCAAGCAGCCAGAGCAGGCTGTTGACTTGGGCGAGATCCAGCTGAGTGCGGACCTTTCCTACTCAGAGCGTCCAGTCCGTGTTCTTGAGACGTCCGAGCGCAAGACGCGCAACAAGACCGTCAAGTTTATGAAAGTTCAGTGGGCACATCATTCAGAGAAGGAAGCAACGTGGGGGCGTGAAGATCATCTCCGTTCCGAGTATCCAGAGTTGTTTCAGGCTTAGATCTCGGGACGAGATCCTGTGTTGGTGGGGGAGAGCTGTAACAGCCCAAAAGTGATTTTACTATTTGTGATGTAATTTTGCCTTGTCAAATGGCTATCAAACTTCTTGGGTTGCAAGATGGTGTTAAATGATGTGGTGATCTTGAGTGTAGTCCATGTTGGAGCTCATTTAAATTTGAATTCAAACCCATCCTTATGCTTCAAGAGGGGTACTGTTGCATTTTTCAATGCTTCATATCTTTTTCCCTAAGCTCAAAATTTTTCATAGCCAAATCTCTCTCCCTCCCAAGCTTTTTCAAAGCCTTGCTTTGATTTTTAGCCCCTTGGAAATTTGAGTTGTAGTTCAAAAGAAATTTGAATTTAAATCAACTCACAAGATTTTACTTGCACCAAAAATGGTCAAACCATTTTTGAAAAATCAGCAATATTCAGGGAGGAATTTTGGTGTTGGATTGAAGTTTTTCTTTTGCCCCTTTCTCTCGGAAAAACTCTTGGAAGTTTCTGTTAATTGATTAATAGAAAATCCCTATGTTTTTTTTCTTTTCTTTTCTTTTGCCTGGAGCTAGAGAAGCAGTCCAGCCCACTTGGGCCAGCCGGGCCCGCCTGTCATCCCCCTCCTCTCACCTTTTTCCCCCCACGCACATGGCATGGCCATGGAGGAGAGGACCTCCTGGAGCCACGTCTCCCTCCTTCCCCCTCCTATATCTTCCCCCTCTCTTTCTCCCGAACCCTAGCATCTTCCTCCCTCGAGCGCCGCCGCCTCCTTCTCCCATCTTCTCCTCCTTCCTCCCCGTTCTGTCCCGAAGCCGCCATGGACAGGAGGTCCATGGCCTGAGGCCTTTCCCCGCGCGGCTCGTCTTCGTCAGGGACGCCGGCGACCTCCTTCCCCGAGCTCGCACGACTCCGCCCGCCCCGCTGTGAGACGCGACGCCTTCCCCTTCCCCTGTTTCTCGTGAGTAGGATGTAGGTGCCGCCGTAGCCGCCATGGATTTCGAGGTGGAGATAGCCCCTGTAGGCTGCGCGGCGAGGCGAGATCGGCAGGAAAATGGGTTCCCGCGTGTCCCTTCTTCGCGCGGCGCCTCCTTTTCGAGTCGCTGGAGAGCCGTAGCCCAGGCCACGCCCGCCTGAAGATCACCTGCGTCGAGGTGTCTGCGTCCTGTGCAAATCTTCAGGACAGCGTGGCTTGCCCGAGAGTGGGTGCTCCTGGCTCCGTAGCGTGCTGTCGAGACTCGTGGGCGTAGCGCAGTGGTGTGCCGGTGTCTTCGTCCCCGGGTGTTGAGGATCGACCCTTTTCCTGGAGCAAGCCGCCCCCTTTTCCTGTTCTGCAGCGCTGCTTTCGTCCGCCGGCGACGCACTGAATATTTCTTCAGTTCGGCAGGTGTATGCTTCTTCAGTTTTCGTTCAGGGATAGCGTCCAGTGAGAGTTCTTCTTGCGGAATTCCTTGCTCCTGTCAAGTCCTCTAGATGTAGCGCAGTGGTAGAGTACCGTAGGTTGCTCCAAGGGGTCCCTGGTTCGGTCCCCCGCGGAGACGATTTATCTTTGGCCCTCCTTTTTTTTGCTTTGCTCCCCTGCGCAGTGTGTTAGGCTGGGCCCAGATCTTTTCTTCGCCAGGGGCGCTAAGGAGAGCAGGCCGTGAGGGATTGGGCCGGATGTAGCGAGGCCAGCCCCGTGAGGGGTTCCCTTTCTTCTTCTTTTTTTTCTCTCTGCTAGTCTTTCTTTTCTTTTCTTTTTCATCTTTTGAACTTGTGTTAGTGCATTCCAAATTCAATACCCACATGTGCTACATGAGTTTGGGGTTGGAAAATGTGAGAAAGATGGTGGTGACCCCCATTTTGTGGTCTGTGCATCACAGAAAGGAGGGTGGATGTTTTTCCCACATATGTAGTATTTGGGAATTTGTTTCCCCAACACCACTTTGTTTGACCTCATGTGGTGCCTTGCCATCTAGTTGGACAATATTATGGGGTGGTTTGCAAGTGGTGCTGGTCGTGTATTTTTTGTCGAATGCAAGGGGATGTTTCCCCTCATACTTGCACCCTTGCTCAACATCTTTTCTTCTTTCTGGTTACACATGACTTGGGCCTCCACTTGTGGTACACTCAAGCATTTCATGTGCAGGCTTTCATGATGACCTGAGAGCCACCTTGTTCCCTCCAAGTCCCCTCCTTTCTTGTTTCCCTTCTGTTGTGCAGGTCAAAACATATTTCATATGGGAGTGACTTGCTTCCTGTTCCTCCTTTGTGCAGGAAAATCGTTGCACCCGTAAAGAAATCGGTTTCGTTCATGATTTCAACGATGGGTTATCGATGCATCACCGAACCTAAGAATGTTGCCTTCGGATGTTGCCCTTGAAAATGCAATGTTTTGATGCCCTATTTGTTGAATTCGTGTACGATGCACCGGTGTCCATAAGACCGTTGCCTTCGGAAAATCGGTGCACCGATAGGTTGTTGATGCATCACCGACCTTAAGAATGTTGCCTTTGAAAATGCGAGACTTTGATGCCCTATTTGTTGAATTCGTGTACGATGCACCGGTATCCCTAAGAATGTTGCCGTCGGAAAATCGTTGCACTGATAGGTTGTCGATGCATCACCGACCTTAAGAATGTTGACTTCGAAAAATCGTTTTACCCGTAAAGTAATCGGTTTCGTTCATTATTTAAATGATGGGTTATCGATGCATCACGAACCCTAAGAATGTTGTCTTCCTAAATGCGATGTTGTGATTCCCCATTGTTGAATTCATGTACGATGCACCGGTGTCCTTAAGAATGTTGCCTTCAGAAAATCCTTGGACCCGTAAAGTAATCAGTTTCGTTCATGATTTCAACGATGGGTTATCGATGCATCACCGACCCTAAGTATGTTGCCTTTGGATAATGCCTTCCAAAATGCGATGCTTTGATGCCCTATTTGTTGAATTCGTGTACGATGCACCGGTGTCCCTAAGAATGTTGCCTTCGGAAAATCGTTGCACCGATAGGTTGTCGATGCAAAACCGACCCTCAGAATGTTGCCTTCGGAAAATCGTTGCCCCCGTAAAGTAATCAGGTTCGTTCATAATTGTAACGATGGGTTATCGATGCATCATCGACCCGAAGAATGTTGCCTTCCTAAATGCGATGATTTGATCCCCATTGTTGAATTCGTGTACGATGCATCGGTGTCCCTAAGAATTTTGTCTTCGGAAAATCGCGACACCCGTAAAGTAATCGGTTTCGTTGATGATTTCAACGATGGGTTATCGATGCATCACCGACCCAATGAATGTTGCCTTCGAAAATTCGATGCTTTGATGCCCTATTTGTTGAATTCGTTTACGATGCACGGGTGTGCCTAAGAATGTTGCCTTCGGAAAATCGTTGCACCCGTAAATTAATCGGTTTCGTTCATGATTTGAACGATGGGTTATCGATGCATCACCGACCCTAAGAATGTTGCCTTCAAAAATGTGATGCTTTGATGCCACATTGTTGAGTTCGTGTACGATGCATCGGTGTCCCTAAGAATGTTGCCTTTAGAAAATCGTTGCACCCGTAAAGTAATCGATTTCGTTCATGATTTCAACGATAAGTTATCAATGCATCTCCGACCCTAAGAATGTTGCCTTCGAAAATGCGATGCTTTGATGCCTTATTTGTTGAATTCGTGTACGATGCATCGGTGTCCCTAAGAATGTTGGCTTCGGAAAATTGTTACACCGATAGGTTGTCGATGCATCACCGACCCTAATAATGTTGCCTTCTGAAAATCGTTGCACCCGTAAAGTAATCGGTTTCGTTCATGATTTCAACGATGGGTTATCGATGCATCACCGACGCTAAGTATGTTGCCTTCGGATGATGCCTTCAGAAATGCGATGCTTTGATGCCCTATTTGTTGAATTCGTGTACGATGCACCGGTGTCCCTAAGAATGTTGCCTTCGGAAAATCGTTGCATCGATAGATGTCGATGCATCACCGACACTAAGAATGTTGCCTCCGGAAAATCGTTGCACCCGTAAAGTAATCAGTTTCGTTCATGATTTGAACGATAGGTTATCGATGCATCACCGACCCTTAGAATGTTGCCTTCCTAAATGCGATGCTTTGATTCCACATTGTTGAATTCTTGTATGATGCAGCGGTCTCCCTAAGAATGTTGTGTTCGGAAAATTGTGGCACCCGTACAGTAATCGGTTTCGTACATGATTTCAACGATGGGTTATCGATGCATCACCGACCATAAGAATGTTGCCTTCGAAAATGCGATGCTTTGATGCCCTATTTGTTGAATTCGTGTACGATGAACCGGTGTGTCTAAGAATATTACCTTTGGAAAATTGTTGCACCCGTAAAGTAATGGTTTCATTCATGATTTCAACGATGGGTTAGCGATGCATCACCGACCCTAAGAATGTTTCCTTCGAAAATGCGATGCTTTGATGCCCTATTTGTTGAATTCGTGTACGATGCACCGGTGTCCCTAAGAATGTTGCCTTTGGAAAATTGTTGCACCCGTAAAGTAATGGTTTCGTTCATGATTTCAACGATGGGTTATCGATGCATCATCGACCCTAAGAATGTTGCCTTCGAAAATGTGATACTTTGGTGCCCATTGTTGAATTCTTGTACGATGCACCTGTGTCCCTAAGAATGTTGCCTTCGGAAAATCGTTGCACCCGTAAAGTAATCGGTTTCGTTCATGATTTCAACGATGGGTTATCGATACTTCACCGACCCTAAGTATGTTGCCTTCGGATGATGCCTTCGAAAATGCGATGCTTTGATGCACTATTTGTTGAATTCGTGTACGATGCATCGGTGTCCCTAAGAATGTTGCCTTCGTAAACTCGTTGCATCGATAGGTTGTCGATGCGTCACCGACCCTAATAATGTTGCCTTCGGAAAATCGTTGCACCCGTAAAGTAATCGGTTTCGTTCATGATTTCAACGATGGGTTATCGATACTTCACCGACCCTAAGAATGTTGCCTTCGGATGATGCCTTCGAAAATTCGATGCTTTGATGCCCTATTTGTTGAATTCGTGTACAATGCATCGGTGTCCCTAAGAATGTTGTCTTCGGAAAATCGTTGCACCGATAGGTTGTCGATGCATCACCGACCCTAATAATGTTGCCTTTGGAAAATCGTTGCTTCCGTAAATTAATCGGCTTCGTTCATGATTTGAATGGGTTATCGATGCATCACCAATCCTAAGATTGTTGCCTTTCTAAATGCGATGCTTTGATTCCCCATTGTTGAATTCGTGTACGATACACCCGTGTGCCTAAGAATGTTGGCTCCGGAAAATCGTGGCACCCGTAAAGTAATCGGTTTCGTTCATGATTTAAACGATGGGTTATCGATGCATCACCGACCCTAAGAATGTTGCCTTTGAAAATGCGATGCTTTGATGCCCTATTTGTTGAATTCGTGTACGATGCACAGGTGTCCCTAAGAATGTTGACTTCGGAAAATCGTTGCACTCGTAAAGTAATCGGTTTCGTTCTTGATTTGAACGATGGGTTATCGATGCATCACCGACCCTAAGAATGTTGCCTTCGAAAATTTGATGCTTTGATGCCCTAGTTGTTGAATTCGTTTGCGATGCACGGGTGTCCCTAAGAATGTCACCTTTGGAAAATCGTTGCACCCGTAAGCCTTTGGAAAATCGTTGCACCCGTAAAGTAATGGATTCGTTCATGATTTCAACGATGGGTTATCGATGCATCACCGACCCTAAGAATGTTGCCTTCGAAAAGGTGATGCTTTGATGCCCCATTGTTGAATTCGTGTACGATGCACCTGTATCCCTAAGAATGTTGCCTTCGGAAAATCGTTGCACCCGCAAAGTAATCGGTTTCGTTCATGATTTCAACAATGGGTTATCGATACATCACCGACCCTAAGTATGTTCCCTTCGGATGATGTCTTCAAAAATGCGATGCTTTGATGCCCTATTTGTTGAATTCGTGTACGATGCATCGGTGTCCCTAAGAATGTTGACTTCGTAAAATCGTTGGACCCGTAAAGTAATTGGTTTCGTTCATGATTTGAACGATGGGTTATCGATGCATCACCGACCCTAAGAATGTTGCCTTCGGAAAATCGTTGCACCCGTAAAGTAATAAGTTTCGTTCATGATTTCAACGATGGGTTATCGCTGCATCGACAACCCTAAGAATGTTGCCTTCGGAAATGCGATGATTTGAAGCCCCATTGTTGAATTCGTATACGATAAACTAGTGTCCTAAGAATGTTGCCTTTGGAAAATGGTTGCACCCGTAAAGTAATTGGTTTCGTTCATGATTTCAACGATGGGTTATTGATGCATCATCGACCCTAAGAATGTTGCCTTCGAAAATGCGATGCTTTGATGCCTCATTGGTGAACTCGTGTACGATGCACCTGTGTCCCTAAGAATGTTGCCTTCGGAAAATCCTTGCACCCGTAAAGTAATCGGTTTCGTTCATAATTTCAACGATGGGTTATCGATGGATCACCGACCGTAAGAATGTTTTCTTCTGAAAAACGTTGCACCGATAGGTTATCGATGCACCATCGACCCTAAGAATGTTGCCTTCGGAAATGTTTCACAGTATGTGGTTCCACAAGCCTGTGAAAGCTGAGGACTGAGGAAGCAGCGATTCACTGTAAACGGTCTCTTTTCTGTTGAACTTTTTTCAAATATCTTTTCAAGGATCTTTTGCGCAGGATTAGATGAACCTAGGCTCATCTTTGAATAACCGGAGGACTGGTTGTTATATGTGGTAAGCTATTGGCTTGTATCTCTCATTTCTCATGACAGAAAAATAAGTTGTATTCAAAAGGTTCTTATCACAACATCATCTCCTCTTCATAAACACAGATCGACAACCCATCTGCACACGGTGGTAGTGGATCTTTACTGGTTGTATGTTCAACCGGCAAGGAGAGGTACTTGCATTTACTGTTTCAAACCCCCGACTGTATTGCTGCTAGCTGTTTATCTCATCTACCTCCCCATTGAAAAGACTGGATTTGAGTTCATCTCATTATCACACGCTGCCATAGTACTGACAATTTAGTTATCTGCAGGCAATATAGGAATTCGGCTGCCAAGTAAAAGTTTGTACCTTGGCCCATTGAAATGAGGTTCTGCCAAGATTCCAAGTCTTAACATGAACCAAGGTAAATTCATGATTTTTTTTGTGGCATTGAGACTCAATAATCCTTAGTTTCTATGTGGCTCGGACCTTTCTAGATATAAATTTTAAGCTTCAGTGTAGATCCTCCAGACTCATAATTTTAACATAGATGGGTTTGCACAATACTTCCTCTGTCTCAAAATTACTTGACGTAGATTTGTCTAGATATGAATGTATCTAGACTTAGTAATTTGTGATGGAGGGAATATATGTTTTTGAGTTTTTCTGATTCAGTTATGCACTTATGCATCTGATTCTTTTTAGCCAGCATTATTGGTTTAGAGCTAGAGGGAAACTTTCGGATGATCCAGCTCTGCATAGATTTGTCATTTATCACTGCAACATTGTTCATATTTGACATTTCTGGTATGTCGAATGACATTATTCTATGTCATTACAGATGTGTTGTAGCATATGCTTTGGATCTACTATATTCGGTCGTCAGCCTAAATCCTCAGCCTAAATCCGCATCGGGAGAGGGGTTTGAAGACATACTCTCTCAGTCTTGATCACTCGTATGTTTCAACAATTTACACTCATTATTGGTTTCTTAATTTATTAACCACATTCATCCCACCTCAGTCTTGACCACTCGTATGTTTCAACAACTTACATTCATTATTGATTTCTTAATTTATTTACCACATTCGTCCCACCAGTAAACGGTCTTTTTTCTGTTGCTTGTTAATGTTTCACAGTATGTGATTCCACAAGCCTGTGAAAGCTGAGGACTGGTTGTTATATGTGGTAAGCTATTGGCTTGTATCTCTCAATTTCAAATGACAGAAAAATAACTTGTATTCAAAAGGCTCTTATGACAACATCATCTCCCCTTCATAAACACAGATCGACAACCCATCTGCACACGGTGGTAGTGGATCGCTACTGGTCATATGCTCAACCGGCAAGGAGAGGTACTTGCATTTGCTCTTTCAAAACCCCGACTGTTATGCTGCTAGCTGTTTACCTCATCTACCTCCACATCGATCTTTTCAAATCGTTTCTTCTGGGCGGACCGGGCGATTCCTTTACCTCAGGTCGCAGCCAGATCCGTCATGGCTGCACCGCTTGAGCTCCACAGCCACTCATCGGCAGAGGAGGGGGCCTCTTCCTTCCATTGCCCAGTCGCCTTGAAGGCCTCCTGCTACTGGTCCAACCTCCACATAATCAGCAGGGAAATTAGGGGTGTCGTCCTCGTCAACTGCATATGTCGCCTCTGTTGTTGACTACATTCCTCGGTTGTAAGGTGAGTCTTAATTTTCCTTTCTACCCCTTCCCCCTCCTATTTATTTAGTCTATATGTATGCACAAATTTTGTTTTATAAGTCCAGTATTTATTTAATCTCTTTAGTGATTGAACTATATATTCATTTTTGTTTAATACTCATGGAGTGATTGATGAATTGCTTGCACATTTATTAAACAAATTTTTTTTTATAAGTCCAGTATTTATTTAATCTCTTTAGTGATTGAACTACATATTCATTTTTGTTTAATACTCATGGAGTGATTGATGAATTGCTTGCATGTTTATTCATCTATAGCTGATCAATATGAGTTTTATATCTGTTGAAATAGATAAGGAATTTTGTATGTTTGTTTTCTTTAGCCCCTTTTTAAATATCAGTGATAACCATTTAGCTTATAGAGAAGACCAATCCTTCTCTCAGTAGAAAATTTTCCCCATAGTCACAAGGTGCTGATAATAGTTATAGAGATTTCATAATTGTAATTTGATACTGAGATAAACAGTAGTGGACGCATGCATTGTCTTTTATAGTGAAAAATACTTTCGTGTGCAGTGGAAAAAATTTTTGATACTGATTACTGAGATAAACAGTAGTGGACGCATGCATTGTCTTTTATAGTGAAAAATACTTTCATATGCAGTGGAAACAAATGATTTTATTATTACGCATAATCAAATGGTTCTATCTATAACTAGGATATATTTATATTTTTTATTAGTTACATACGTTTTAGGATATATTTACTAGCAGTTGGGTAGTAGATACTTTGAATTGCTAGGTTATACTCCCCATAAAAGAAGTGCTAGGTCCTTGTTTCCATGGAATCCTTTGGTGTTTGAATCAGCTTTCACACTTATTTACTACCAGTTACTAGAGATTTTGAGGTGCTAGGTTTTACTCTCTATAGAAGAAGTGATAGGTTCTTATTTTAAAGGAATCCTTTGCTGTTTGAATCAACTTCTGCATATATTTACTAGCAGTTTATTACTAAAGACTTTGGAGTGCTAGGTTCTTGTTTATAAGGAATCCTTTGCTGTTTGAACAATGGGTAAGAATTTCCTTCCCAATAGACCCGATGGTACAATGTTTAAAATATTATGCTACAAACTGCAGTTTTCACTTGGTATGGTCATATGCGTTTTACTTTATTCATTTTGTTGATTCAACTTTCTTACAATTCAGAATCTCTTGGTTCTCTGTCAACCGGAGAGCTTGAAGCAAGGTGTGGCCACATGGTGCGATGTGAGGGAAGAGCGCGATGCTTGCCATGGTGTCCGCTCCAAGCTGGCTGCAGGTATGAGTTTCCATGAATATCATATCCAGTTGTGATTTCTTGCCCGATATGTTCAAGTATGGTTAAATCATGTTGTACATGGACCGTATTGGACAAGATGGCTGATAAGGGATGCCACCAGTTTGTTAGGCTTAAAACAGTTGCGGCAAGATTGAAGTTTGCATTTGAAATTGGAGTTATTATCTTTAATATTCTGAAGGATGTCGTAGGCAGGCCACTAGGTTAAATTGTTTTATTTCTTTAGTTCCGATTTATCGGATCTGATTTTACAGTTCTAAACCCAAACAATAGTTCAGATTGAGTTACATGTTGTTCACGTCACTTATTTAGAAGATATCATTTTTCTGTTATTTTAAATTGTTAATTAATGACTAATATAATGCAAATGCTTTTGCCATGGGAAAAAGATGAGGTACTTTTAATGTAGCTTTCAACTGCATACATACTGCGTTTGAGGCTTTGGGCGTCTTCTCTCTTGCATCGACGCGTCTTTTGTTTCTCTGGTTGACACGTATACCTGCTAAGCTAGAAGTTCTACCGCTTTTCCTGTATCCATCTCTTGTGTCCACCGTATCTATCCCTCTTTCACTTCCGGCAAAAATGGCGGCGGCGACGCATCAACAACAATGGGCGAGGCAGCACCACCACAGCAGCATGACCCCCTTTCCCCTTGAATCTCTCCCCCGATGCCTTATTTCCGATTGCTTTCTGCGCAGGTGATGACACTGCACGAGAAGCCACCGGCAGGTTGCACCGGCCATTGATGACCACGCTGGAGGAGCAACGATCGTCATGATATGTCGCGCCCGGTGGAGACCTACAGCCGTTAGAGGGACGTCGTTTACCGCTCTCCCAGGTGCGTGTATTAAAGAGTGAGACTGCCGGTGCTGCTCAATCTCTCTCCCTGTCTGCAGCAGCAATTCTCTGCACAGTGTGGTCACTGCGCTGCTGCTGCTGCTCTCTCTCTCTCTCTCTCTAAGTGGCTGCTGCTCCTCCTCTCAGGAGCTTCTCTCTTTTTCTCATAGCAAAATACAAGGCCCTGCAATAAAGTAGTGTGTCAGTCTGCAATTGAAATTCCTTTTAGGATAAATTGTTTGTGTGGTGTCAAGTTTAGTGCAGACAAACCTGGACAAAAATACACTTGTATTGTATTCTTTGATGGTTCTATTTCATGCCCTCTATCTGTTTGTTAATATGTGTACGAGAACCAATCATCTTCTTCATGTTTATATCTATTGAATATTGATCCAATTAAGACTTTTGTGTATGCAGGACAATCCCAATGACTGGTCGCTCATTCTATCTGCCATGGCCATATACCAAGTTGCTGGAGTGTGAGAACTATTAAGATAATTTAGCGGATATCGCCATGCAAATTGTCACATTTAATCTTAGTTGATGATCTTTGCTTGCAAGGACAGATCAGAGAGTGAAACCATCTCTTCTAGCTAGCATTTAATTATTGACTGTAACGTCTATAGCAAGCTCTTATGGTGGCGCTTCTTTCTTCATTCATGGCGGCTGGAGTAGCTAAGAGTAGCCCCGAGCTCCCGACAACCTACATGAGGTAGGAGACCCAGCCCATTGTCTTTGCGTCTTGCCTCTGCCCGATGTTTGGCCTGTTATTTCAAACCCAATAACCAGGCGGTAGGCCTAGTCAGCAATTCATACCTTGATGTTTGATTTAAGACTGTATATTTCAGAGCCAATACTTTCATATAGTAGCAATATGAAAATATCTAACTATGTTGTTTCAAATATTACCGTTACCTTTAGCAATATGAAAATATCTAACTATGCTTGCCTTTGCCCGATGTTTGGCCTGTTATTTCAAACCCAATAACCAGGCCGTAGGCCTGGTCAGCAATTCATACCTTGATATTTGATTTAAGACTGTATATTTCAGAGCCAATACTTTCATATAGTAGCAATATGAAAATATCTAACTATGTTGTTTCAAATATTACCGTTAGCAAGCATATGCATCTGTACTATTACCACTTGCATCTATACTTCTGGTAAATAGTGAATATTTTCAGATTTTGGTTACAATGATATGTTGGAGCAAGCGTGTTGTATGAAAATTAGGCAGCAACATCTGCACTTCATATATAAGGGTGTATTTTTAGTGCCAATAATTTTGCTAACTATTCATTCCTTTACTCTTCATATACACGTATCTCAGCCAATATTCTGAAGCCCATACCTTTCTAATTAGACAATACAAATCGTTGTGACCGTCCTGCAAGATTGCTAATTTCAGATTTGTTCGTCATTACTGTGGAGGCGTATCTACATTCTCTAAAAACATTGGTGTACCTGGTAGTTATTTGGGTTATATGACATGTAACTAATTAGCTTCTTGATCTGCATAAATGACTTGGCGAAGATTTTGATGTGTATGTCACTTCATCGTTTAAGGTCTCTGCTGCAATCATTACGAGCATTATAACCACTAAGATCGTCTGACAAAATCTCGGCAATAATAAGTTAGAAGTTATAGCCGGATATGTGATCAAATCATTCTTATCTTCTAGAAATAATTAGGGTGTATTTATAGTCTGACTGTATTCCCTTAATAAGAATACAAGGTGATGACTGATGATCCATCTTGCTTTCTTTAGTGGGTAGATGAAGAATGGAGGAGCAAGAGTGGAATTACACTCGAGAAGCTTACTGAATTAACAAGAATATGAGCAGGTGTTCTCAAACGGTGGGAATATCTTAGGTATAATTCAGTTTTGAATGTGCCTCTTAGCCTTAGTCTGCAGTTTAATTTGCTTATTCATAACGAGGAGACCGATAATTGCTCCATTACAAGTCCAAATACTCAAATAAAATTTATGTGCCCAACGACACTGATAATTGATTATACAGTAATGTTTCACCCTAAAATATATTCTTGAATAGGTTGTTCATATCTTAGTTTTTTTGCACACGCTTTTGTTTAGAAAAAGATGAATAATCATGTTGTTTATCAACATTCTTGTAATTTTTTTGCTTTAACATCACAAGATTAATATTGTTTGCATGCTTTAGGCTACGATGATTCTGATTTATTTTGATTTGCTGAAGGCAAAAAACTAAAAATAGGTTACTGTCCACATATTGTTGAATGTCTGGCCTCTTGCTCTATGGTTTGGCCAAACCGTCAGCTCTTATTTACGAGTCTTGGTTTACTATGTTTTGGACAAACCATAAGCAATAAAAAGGTTAATTAGGGATGTACCTCACATCACCAATCAAAACATAATCACGCATGTGCATCACAGTAATTTACATACACGATTTGCCTCTGTACATACAATGTAAACCTGTGTAATGTGGACACTTGTGTCCAGTAAATAGTGTATACCCATTAGTCTCTTAAAAGCATTTATTTCCTTTTCTTGGAATTCTGATCTAGCTATGCAACTTATCTCCACAAATCAATGTTTAGTCCATTGTTTTATTATTCATCTCTACTTCATTCCTATTGTCTTTCAAAAAGAAAAACAACAAAATGTACAACAGATAACCTAACAAAGTGCATTTACGGGAGCGGCGTGCCGCCGCGCTTCTTCCCTGCTAGTTTCTTTTAAAGAACCTATCCATTTCCTAGCAGTCTTTTCTACTAGAAATATCGATAAGTTACCACATGTTGAATAAAAGGACTCATGTTTGCTATTACCGTACTCTCTTTTTGGTGATGTAGATTTTCAAGCTCTCATACAGTTTCAGTCACGCCAAAGTGCAATACAAGCAGCTGGCGCTTTGCATGTAATCTCTTGACTTCCACCAAAATAAATAATTTCAGGGGTGGAATATTTATGATGGTTGCTGCCAGCTAGACATTCAGTACTCAAAGTATGTCCTCAAGCAGTTCTCTTGTTTTTTTTATAAACATTTAAGTCCTCTGCCTGATCTTATTCTCTTGAATTCCCAGCCTCAGCGAGTTGCAAGTTCACTACAATAATGATAGATCTAGGTAAGATGACTCGGTTCTTGTAAGTTTGGTTGAACAACTACATTGCTTCCATCCGTAATAGATTTCAGCACATTATGGCATCTCAAGTGAACATTTTATGTAATTGGACATTTATTTTATTCTTTACATTTGGATTTTGAAAGCCACCTTTCCCTGTTTTTCTTCCTCAGAGATTTCACAAATCCAGCTTTGCCCACAGAGCAACGTTCAAGATCCTCTCAGGTAGTTATTTACTCCTTCTTTTGTTATCTTCGATTATTGGTTCTACTATCTAAGGTTTGTTGCGCTTTTGTTTGGATCATTTTGAGCGGCTAAGCGAAGTATTGAGCCTGTTTTATTTATTTCTTTTAACAGCCTGGTTTTAATGATCCTAATGGCCTTTTATGGAAACATAGTGGGACTCAAGATACTCTGGAATAAACCAGACCATGCCCTTATCCAGATGGCTGAAGGGCTTCAGGCCGAGCTTGCTGTACACTATTTAAAGGTGATTTGCGTTCACTTCAACTCCTACCTTCATCCATTCATCGTAAATCCTGCTCGACACCATCTGAATTTATTTCCCACTACATGGGCAATGTTACTTGGACAGAAACTGAAAGTGAACTTCTCTAAATACCCATCTATTACCCCTGCTCCTGATGCACATGACTACTCAAACTCCAACCTCAAGGTTAAGATCGTTCTTAAATGCTACCTATAGTTTCCTAGGTGCACTAACTCAAACTAAATTGTAGAGTACACTAGTAAATTTTTTGGCTGCATTATGTTAAACTAGCTACTGTGCATCCCCTAAAAAACAACATTTTTTCCGATTGTAACAATTGCACTTTCCATATTTAGTTAGTGTAAACCATTTAATCTAGCCTCACCAGAATAAGAAGAGCAATGTTTTCTCCTTTGTCTCACTATATGACCTTTTCTATTTTCTACTTTATTATCCGAATTTCTAGTCCTTAAAGACAATGAAGTGCCTTTAACCTTATCACTTGTTTATATTCATAAACACATGCTGCACCCAGTGAAAACGAAAACCCCTCAGAAAAACCATAGGCACAATACATATATGGAATTGCTGTTTGGCAATGACCACAATAGTAGGTTTAGTTAGATCATAGTTTTCTAAAATTTTGATTTGCCATGAAACAGGTGATGTATTTTTCACTAGACTGTTAAATAATTCACAAGCACAACAAGCATAAACATATCAGCTGTCCACTGTTGGAAGGCACGTGCAAATTCATCGAGGACATAATCCTGACTAGTTGACTTCTTGCTTGCGGAATTAACTTCTCGACCTAACTAATGGATCATAAACAAGCGTGCTTCAATTAACTTCTTGCTTGCGGCATTAACTTCCCGACCTGACTAATGGATCATAAACAAGTGTGCTTCAATTAACCTCACTTAACAAGTTTCAATTAGTTAATGTATTCTGGTATAATACTCAAAAAATTACCCGATGAGTCACCACATACGCCATCGTTCTCTCGCGTTTTGCAGCAACTTCCTGCACTTTTCTGTACTTTAGCTTGCATTTCTTTCACTTAACCAATACGGCCAAACTAGCCTTCCTGCAACAACAAAATTATCCCCTAAACATCGTCTAGTCGATAAACCAATTTGTGCCTCCTCTTCCTTTAGCTGGCCGCGGTGGTCTTGGGAAGGAAAGGAGGACAGATGGTGCAGGTGCTCCGTTGGTCGGAGCCAGATGCGTGGAGGAGGAGGACGGCCATGGCTTCCTCAAATAACCGACCTTCATCTTCTCTTCTCTGCGTTGTACCTCTGGTGCCTCCTCTTCCTTTAGCTGGCCGTGGTGGTCTTGGGAAGGAAAGGAGGACAGATGGTGCTCGTAGGGGTTAGAGAGATGATCCTCTCGGTCTGCTCTTGGCGTTATTGAGCGGCGTCAAGATGGGGAAAATCGTTGCACCGATAGGTTGTCGATGCATCACCGACCCTATGAATGTTGCCTTCGGAAAATCGTTGCACCCGTAAAATAATCAGTTTCGTTCATGATTTGAACGATGGGTTATCGATGCATCACCGACCCTAAGAATATTGCCTTCCTAAATGCGATGCTTTGATTCCCCATTGTTGAATTCGCGTACGATGCACCGGTGTCCCTAAGAATGTTGCCTTCGGAAAATCGTTGCACCCGTAAAGTAATCGGTTTCGTTCATGATTTGAATGGGTTATCGATGCATCATAGATCCTAAGAATGCATCACCGATAGGTTGTCGATGCATCACCGACCCTAAGAATGTTGCCTTCGGAAAATCGTTGCACCCGTAAAGTAATCGGTTTCGTTCATGATTTGAACGATAGGTTACCGATGGTTTGAAGTCCCATTGTTGAATTTGTGTACGATGCACCTGTGCCCCTAAGAATGTTGCCTTCGGAAAATCGTTGTACCCGTAAAGTAATCGATTTCGTTCATGATTTCAACGATAAGTTATCGATGCATCACCGTCCCTAAGAATGTTGCCTTCGGATGTTGCCTTCGAAAATGCGATGCTTTGATGCCTTATTTGTTGAATTCGTGTACGATGCACCGGTGTCCCTAAGAATGTTGCCTTCAAAAAGTCGTTGCATCGATAGGTTGTCGATGCATCACCGACCCTAAAATGTTGCCTTCGGAAAATCATTGCACCCGTAAAGTAATTGGTTTTGTTCATGATTTGAACGATGGGTTATCGATGCTTTGAAGTCCCATTGTTGAATTCGTGTACAATGCACCGGTATCCCTAAGAATGTTGCCTTCGAAAAATCGTTCCACACGTAAAGTATTGGTTTCGTACATGATTTCAACGATGGGTTACCGATGCATCACCGACCATAAGAATGTTGCCTTCGAAAATGCGATGCTTTGATGCCCTATTTGTTGAATTCGTGTACGATGAACCGGTGTGTCTAAGAATATTACCTTTGGAAAATTGTTGCACCCGTAAAGTAATGGTTTCGTTCATGATTTCAACGATGGGTTGGCGATGCATCACCGACCCTAAGAATGTTGCCTTCGAAAATGCGATGCTTTGATGCCCTATTTGTTGAATTCGTGTACGATGCACCGGTGTCCCTAAGAATGTTGCCTTTGGAAAATTGTTGCACCCGTAAAGTAATGGTTTCGTTCATGATTTCAACGATGGGTTATCGATGCATCATCGACCCTAAGAATGTTGCCTTCGAAAATGTGATACTTTGATGCCCATTGTTGAATTCGTGTACGATGCACCTGTGTCCCTAAGAATGTTGCCTTCAGAAAATCGTTGCACCCGTAAAGTAATCGGTTTCGTTCATGATTTCAACGATGGGATATCGATACTTCACCGACCCTAAGTATGTTGCCTTCGGATGATGCCTTCGAAAATGCGATGCTTTGATGCCCTATTTGTTGAATTCGTGTACGATGCATCGGTGTCCCTAAGAATGTTGCCTTCGTAAAATCGTTGCATCGATAGGTTGTCGATGCGTCATCGACCCTAATAATGTTGCCTTCGGAAAATCGTTGCACCTGTAAAGTAATCGGTTTCGTTCATGATTTGAATGGGTTATCGATGCATCATAGATCCTAAGAATGTTGCCTTCCTAAATGCGATGCTTTGATTCCCCATTGTTGAATTCGTGTACGATGCACCGGTGTGCCTAAAAATGTTGGCTTCGGAAAATCGTGTCACCCGTAAAGTAATCGGTTTCGTTCATGATTTCAACGATGGGTTATCGATGCATCACCGACCCTAAGAATGTTGCCTTCGAAAATGCGATGCTTTGATGCCCTATTTGTTGAATTCGTGTACGATGCACTGGTGTCCCTAAGAATGTTGACTTTGGAAAATCGTTGCACCCGTAAAGTAATCGGTTTCGTTAATGATTTGAACAATGGGTTATCGATGCATCACCGACCCTAAGAATGTTGCCTTCGAAAATGCGATGCTTTGATGCCCTAGTTGTTGAATTCGTTTACGATGCACGGGTGTCCCTAAGAATGTTGACTTCGGAAAATCGTTGCACCCGTAAAGTAATCGGTTTCGTTCATGATTTCAACGATGGGTTATCGATGCATCACCGACCCTAAGAATGTTGCCTTCGAAAATGTGATGCTTTGATGCCCCATTTTTGAAGTCGTGTACGATGCACCGGTGTCCCTAAGAATGTTGCCTTCGGATGTTGCCTTCGAAAATGCGATGCTTTGATGCCTTATTTGTTGAATTCGTGTACGATGCATCACCGACCCTAAGAATGTTGCTTTCGGAAAATCGTTGCACCCGTAAAGTAATCGGTTTCGTTCATGATTTGAACGATGGGTTATCGATGCTTTGAAGTCCCATTGTTGAATTCGTGTACGATGCACCGGTGTCCCTAAGAATGTTGTCTTCGGAAAATCGTTCCACCCGTAAAGTCATTGGTTTCGTTCATGATATGAACGATGGGTTATCGATGCATCACCGATCCTAAGAATGTTGCCTTCGAAAATGTGATGCTTTGATGCCCCATTTTTGAAGTCGTGTACGATGCACCGGTGTCCCTGAAAATGTTGCCTTCGGAAAATCGTTGCACCCGTAAAGTAGTCGGTTTCGTTCATGATTTCAATGACAAGTTATCGATGCATCACTGACCCTAAGAATGTTGCCTTCGGAAATTCGTTGCACCCTTAAAGTTATTAGTTTCGTTCATGATTTGAACGATGGGTTATCGATGCATCATCGACCCTAAGAATGTTGCCTTCCTAAATGCGATGCTTTGATTCCCCATTGTTGAATTCGTGTACGATGCAACAGTGTCCCTAGGAATGTTGTGTTCGGAAAATTGTGGCACTTGTAAAGTAACCGGTTTCGTTCATGATTTCAACGATGGGTTATCGATGCATCACCGACCTTAAGAAAGTTGCCTTCGAAAATGCGATGCTTTGATGCCCTATTTGTTGAATTCGTGTACGATGCACCGGTGTACCTAAGAATGTTGCCTTCGGAAAAAATCGTTGCACCCTAAAGTAATGGTTTCGTTCATGATTTCAACGATGGGTTATCGATACATCACCGACCCTAAGAATGTTGCCTTCGAAAATGTGATGCTTTGATGCCCATTGTTGAATTCGCGTACGATGCACCTGTGTCCCTAAGAATGTTGCCTTCGGAAAATCGTTGCACCCGTAAAGTAATCGGTCTCGTTCATGATTTCAACGATGGGTTATCGATACTTCTCCGAACCTAAGTATGTTGCCTTCGGATGATGCCTTCGAAAATGCGATGCTTTGATGCCTTATTTGTTGAATTCGTGTACGATGTATCGGTGTCCCTAAGAATGTTGCCTTCGGAAAATCGTTGCACCGATAGGTTGTCGATGCGTCACCGACCCTATTAATCTTGCCTTCGGAAAATCGTTGCATCCGTAAAGTAATCGGTTTCGTTCATGATTTTAATGGGTTATCGATGCATCACCGATCCTAATAATGTTACCTTCGGAAAATCGTTGCACCCGTAAAGTAATCGGTTTCGTTCATGATTTCAACGACGGGTTATCGATACTTCATCGACCCTAAGTATGTTGACTTCGGATGATGCCTTCTAAAATGCAATGCTTTGATGCCCTATTTGTTGAATTTGTGTACGATGCATCGGTGTCACTAAGAATGTTGCCTTTGGAAAATTGTTACACCGATAGGTTGTCGATGTATCACCGACCATAATAATGTTGCCTTCGGAAAATCGTTGCACCCGTAATGTAATCGGTTTCGTTCATGATTTGAATGGGTTATCGATGCATCACCGATCCTAAGAATGTTGGCTTCCTAAATGCGATGCTTTGATTCCCCATTGTTGAATTCGTGTACGATGCACCGGTGTGCCTAAGAATGTTGTATCCGAAAAATCGTGGCACCCGTAAAGTAATCGGTTTCGTTCATGATTTCAACGATGGGTTATCGATGCATCATCGACCCTAAGAATGTTGCCTTCGAAAATGCGATGCTTTGATGCCTTATTTGTTGAATTCGTGTACGATGCACTGGTGTCCCTAAGAATGTCGTCTTCGGACAAATCGTTGGATCGATAGGTTGTCGATGCATCACCGACCCTAAGAATTTGCCTTCGGAAAATCGTTGCACCCGTAAAGTAATCGGTTTCGTTCATGATTTGAACGATGGGTTATCGAAGGTTTGAAGTCCCATTGTTGAATTCGTGTACGATGCACCTCTGTGCCAAAGAATGTTGCCTTCGGAAAATCGTTGTACCCGTAAAGTAATCGATTTCGTTCATTATTTCAACGATAAGTTATCCATGCATCACCGACCCTAAGAATGTTGCCCTTGGATGTTGCCTTCGAAAATGCGATCCTTTGATGCCTTATTTGTTGAATTCGTGTATGATGCACCGGTGTCCCTAAGAATGTTGCCTTCGGAAAATCATTGCACCGATAGTTTGTCGATGCATCACCGACCCTAAGAATGTTGCCTTCGGAAAATCGTTGCATCCGTAAAGTAATTCTTTTCGTTCATGATTTGAACGATTTGTTATCGATGCTTTGAAGTCCCATTGTTGAATTCGTGTACGATGCACCGGTGTCCCTAAGAATGTTGCCTTCGAAAAATCGTTCCACACGTAAAGTATTGGTTTCGTTCATGATTTGAACGATGGGTTATCGATGCATCACCGACCCTAAGAATGTTGCCTTCGAAAATGTGATGCTTTGATGCCACATTGTTGAATTCGTGTACGATGCACCGGTGTCCCTAAGAATGTTGTGTTCTGAAAATTGTGGCACCCGAAAAGTAATCGGTTTCGTTCATGATTTCAACGATGGGTTATCGATGGATCACTGACTCTAAAATGTTGCCTTTCAAAATGCGATGCTTTGATGCCCTATTTGTTGAATTCGTGTACAATGCACCCATGCCCTAAGAATGTTGCCTTCGGAAAATTGTTGCACCCGTAAAGTAATCGGTTTCGTTCATGATTTGAATGGGTTATCGATGCATCACCGATCCTAAGAATGTTGCCTTCGGAAAATCGTTGCACCCGTAAAGTAATCGGTTTCGTTCATGATTTCAACGATGGGTTATCGATACTTCACCGACCCTAAGTATGTTGCCTTCGGATGATGCCCTCGAAAATTCAATGCTTTGATGCCCTATTTGTTGAATTCGTGTACGATGCATCGGTGTCACTAAGAATGTTGCCTTCGGAAAATCGTTGCACCGATAGGTTGTCGATGTATCACCGACCCTAATAATGTTGCCTTCGGAAAATCGTTGCACCCGTAAAGTAATCCGTTTCGTTCATGATTTGAATGGGTTATCGATGCATCATCGATCCTAAGAATGTTGGCTTCCTAAATGCGATGCTTTGATTCCCCATTGTTGAATTCGTGTACGATGCACCGGTGTGCCTAAGAATGTTGTATCCGGAAAATCGTGGCACCCGTAAAGTAATCGGTTTCGTTCATGATTTCAACGATGGGTTATCGATGCATCATCGACCCTAAAATGTTGCCCTTGAAAATGCGATGCTTTGATGTCTTATTTGTTGAATTCGTGTACGATGCACCGGTGTCCCTAAGAATGTTGCCTTCGGACAAATCATTGCATCGATAGGTTGTCGATGCATCACCGACCCTAAGAATGTTGCCTTCGGAAAATCGTTGCACCCGTAAAGTAATCGGTTTCGTTCAGGATTTGAATGATGGGTTATCGATGGTTTGAAGTCCCATTGTTGAATTCGTGTACGATGCACCTGTGTCCCTAAGAATGCTGCCTTCGGAAAATCGTTGTACCCGTAAAGTAATTGATTTCGTTCATGATTTCAACGATGGGTTATCGATGCATCACCGACCCTAAGAATGTTGCCTTTGAAAATGTGATGATTTGATGGCCAATTGTTGAATTCGTGTATGATGCACCGGTGTCCCTAAGAATGTTGCCTTTGGAAAATCCTTGCACCCGTAAAGTAATCCGTTTCGTTCATGATTTGAATGGGTTATCGATGCATCATCGATCCTAAGAATGTTGGCTTCCTAAATGCGATGCTTTGATTCCCCATTGTTGAATTCGTGTACGATGCACCGGTGTGCCTAAGAATGTTGTATCCGGAAAATCGTGGCACCCGTAAAGTAATCGGTTTCGTTCATGATTTCAACGATGGGTTATCGATGCATCATCGACCCTAAAATGTTGCCCTTGAAAATGCGATGCTTTGATGTCTTATTTGTTGAATTCGTGTACGATGCACCGGTGTCCCTAAGAATGTTGCCTTCGGACAAATCGTCGCATCGATAGGTTGTCGATGCATCACCGACCCTAAGAATGTTGCCTTCGGAAAATCGTTGCACCCGTAAAGTAATCGGTTTCGTTCAGGATTTGAATGATGGGTTATCGATGGTTTGAAGTCCCATTGTTGAATTCGTGTACGATGCACCTGTGTCCCTAAGAATGCTGCCTTCGGAAAATCGTTGTACCCGTAAAGTAATTGATTTCGTTCATGATTTCAACGATGGGTTATCGATGCATCACCGACCCTAAGAATGTTGCCTTTGAAAATGTGATGATTTGATGGCCAATTGTTGAATTCGTGTATGATGCACCGGTGTCCCTAAGAATGTTGCCTTTGGAAAATCCTTGCACCCGTAAAGTAATCGATTTCGTTCATGATTTCAACGATAAGTTATCGATGCATCACCGTCCCTAAGAATGTTGCCTTCGGATGTTGCTTTCGAAAATGCGATGCTTTGATGCCTTATTTGTTGAATTCGTGTACAATGCACCAGTGTCCCTAAGAATGTTGCCTTTGGAAAATCGTTGCATCGGTAGGTTGTCGATGCATCACCGACTCTAAGAATGTTGCCTTCGGAAAATCGTTGCACCTGTAAAGTAATTGGTTTCGTTCATGATTTGAATGATGGGTTACCATTGTTGAATTCGTGTACGATGCACCGGTGTCCCTAAGAATGTTGCCTGCGAAAAATCGTTCCACACGTAAAGTATTGGTTTCGTTCATGATTTGAACGATGGGTTATCGATGCATCACCGACCCTAAGAATGTTGCCTTCGAAAATGTGATGCTTTGATGCCACATTGTTGAATTCGTGTATGATGCACCAGTGTCCCTAAGAATGTTGTGTTCTGAAAATTGTGGCACCCGTAAAGTAATCGGTTTCGTTCATGATTTCAACGATGGGTTATCGATGCATCACCGACCCTAAGAATGTTACCTTTGAAAATGCGATGCTTTGATGCCCTATTTGTTGAATTCGTGTACGATGCACCCGTGTCCCTAAGAATGTTTCCTTCGGAAAATCGTTGCACCCGTAAAGTATTGGTTTCGTTCATGATTTGAACGATGGGTTATCTCACCGACTCTAAAATGTTGCCTTTCAAAATGCGATGCTTTGATGCCCTATTTGTTGAATTCGTTTACGATGCACCCGTGTCCCTAAGAATGTTGCCTTCGGAAAATCGTTGCACCCGTAAAGTAATCGGTTTCGTTCTTGATTTGAACGATGGGTTATCGATGGTTTGAAGTCCCATTGTTGAATTCGTGTATGATGCACCTGTGTCCCTGAGACTGTTGCCTTCGGAAAATCGTTGCATCCGTAAAGTAATCGATTTCGTTCATTATTTCAACAATAAGTTATCGATGCATCACCGACCCTAAGAATGTTGCCTTCGAAAATGCGATGCTTTGATGCCTTATTTGTTGAATTCGTGTACGATGTACCTGTGTCCCTAAGAATGTTGCCTTCGGAAAATCATTGCACCGATAGGTTGTCGATGCATCACGGACCTTAAGAATGTTGTCTTCGGAAAATAGTTGCAGCCGTAAAATAATCGGTTTCGTTTATGATTTGAACGACGGGTTATCGATGCTTTGAAGTCCCATTGTTGAATTCGTGTACGATGCACCGGTGTCCCTAAGAATGTTAACTTCGGAAAATCGTTGCACCCGTAAAGTAATCGGTTTCGTTCATGATTTCAACGATGGGTTATCGATACATCATCGACCCTAAGTATGTTGCCTTTAGATGATGCCTTCGAAAATGCGATGATTTGATGCCCTATTTGTTGAATTCGTGTATGATGGATCGGTGTCCCTAAGAATGTTGACTTTGGAAAATCGTTGCACCTGTAAAGTAATCGGTTTCGTTCATGATTTGAACGATGGGTTATCGATGCATCACCGACCCTAAGAATGTTGCCTTCGAAAATTCGATGCTTTGATGCCCTACTTGTTGAATTCGTGTACGATGCACGGGTGTCGCTAAGAATGTTATCTTCGGAAAACCGTTGCACCCATAAAGTAATCAGTTTCGTTCATGATTTGAACGATGGGTTATCGATGCTTTGAAGTCCCATTGTTGAATTCGTGTACGATGCACCGGTGTCCATAAGAATGTTGCCTTTGGAAAATCGTTCCACCCGTAAAGTATTGGTTTCGTTCATGATTTGAACGATGGGTTATCGATGCATCACCGACCCTAAGAATGTTGCCTTCGAAAATGTGATGCTTTGATGCCCCATTTTTGAAGTCGTGTACGATGCACCGGTGTCCCTGAGAATGTTGCTTTCGGAAAATCGTTGCACGCGTAAAGTGGTCGGTTTCGTTCATGATTTCAACGATAAGTTATCGATGCATCACCGACCCTAAGAATGTTGCCTTCGGAAAATCGTTGCACCCGTAAAGTAATAAGTTTCGTTCATGATTTGAACGATGGGTTATCGATGCATCACCGACCCTAAGAATGTTGCCTCCTAAATGCGATGCTTTGATTCCCCATTGTTGAATTCATGTAGGATGCAACGATGTCCCTAGGAATATTGTGTTCGGAAAATCATGGCACCCGTAAAGTAATCGGTTTCGTTCATGATTTCAACGATGGGTTGTCGATGCATCACCGACCTTAAGAATGTTGCCTTCGAAAATGCGATGCTTTGATGCCCTATTTGTTGAATTCGTGGACGATGCACCGGTGTCCCTAAGAATGTTGACACCGGAAAAAATCGTTGCACCCGTAAAGTAATGGTTTCGTTCATGATTTCAACGATAGGTTATCGATGCATCATCGACCCTAAGAATGTTGCCTTCGAAAATGTGATGCTTTGATGCCCATTGTTGAATTCGTGTACGATGCACCTGCCCTAAGAATGTTGCCTTCGAAAATGTGATGCTTTGTGGTCCATTGTTGAATTCGTGTACGATGCACCTGTGTCCCTAAGAATGTTGCCTTCGGAAAATCGTTGCACCTGTAGAGTAATCGGTTTCGTTCATGATTTCAACGATGGGTTATCGATACTTCATCGACCCTAAGTATGTTGCCTTCGGATGATGCCTTCGAAAATGCGATGCTTTGATGCCCTATTTGTTAAATTCATGTACGATGCACCGATGTCCCTAAGAATGTTGCCTTCGGAAAATCGTTGCACCGATAGGTTGTCGATGCATCACCGACCCTAAGAATGTTGCCTTCGGAAAATCGTTGCACCCGTAAAGTAATCGGTTTCGTTCATGATTTGAATGGGTTATCGATGCATCACCGATCCTAAGAATGTTGCCTTCCTAAATGCGATGCTTTGATTCCTCATTGTTGAATTCGTGTACGACGCACCGGTGTGCCTAAGAATGTTGTCTCCGAAAAATTGTGGCACCCGTAAAGTAATCGGTTTCGTTCATTATTTCAACGATGGGTTATCGATGCATCATCGACCCTAAGAATGTTGCCTTCGAAAATGCGATGCTTTGATGGCTTATTTCTTGAATTCGTGTACGATGCACCGGTGTCCCTAAGAATGTTGCCTTCGGACAAATCGTTGCACCGATAGGTTGTCGATGCATCACCGACCCTAAGAATGTTGCCTTCGGAAAATCGTTGCACCTGTAAAGTAATCGGTTTCGTTCATGATTTGAACGATGGGTTATCGATGGTTTGAAGTCCCATTGTTGAAATTGTGTACGATGCACCTGTGCCCCTAAGAATGTTGCCTTCGGAAAATTGTTGCACCCGTAAAGGAATCGATTTCGTTCATGATTTCAACGATAAGTTATCGATGCATCACCGTCCCTAAGAATGTTGCCTTCGGATGTTGCCTTCGAAAATGCGATGCTTTGATGCCTTATTTGTTGAATTCGTGTACGATGCACCGGTGTCCCTAAGAATGTTGCCTTCAAAAAATCGTTGCATCGATAGGTTGTCGATGCATCACCGGCCCTAAAATGTGCATTCAGAAAATCGTTGCACCCGTAAAGTAATTGGTTTCGTTCATGATTTGAACGATGGGTTATCGATGCTTTGAAGTCCCATTGTTGAATTCGTGTACGATGCACCGGTGTCCCTAAGAATGTTGCCTTCGAAAAATCGTTCCACACGTAAAGTATTGGTTTCGTTCATAATTTGAACGATGGGTTATCGATGAATCACCGACCCTAAGAATCTTGCCTTCGAAAATGTGATGCTTTGATGCCACATTGTTGAATTCGTGTACGATGCACCGGTGTCCCTAAGAATGTTGACTTCGGAAAATCGTTGCACCCATAAAGTAATCGGTTTCGTTCATGATTTGAACGATGGGTTATCGATGCATCACCGACCCTAAGAATGTTGCCTTCGGAAATGCGATGCTTTGATGCCCTAGTTGTTGAATTCGTTTACGATGCACGGGTGTCGCTAAGAATGTAGCCTTCGGAAAATCGTTGCACCCGTAAAGTAATCGGTTTCGTTCTTGATTTGAACGATGGGTTATCGATGCATCACCGACCCTAAGAATGTTGCCTCTCTAAATTCGATGCTTTGATTCCCCATTGTTGAATTGGTGTACGATGCACCGGTGTCCCTAAGAATATTACCTTCGGAAAATCGTAACACCTGTAAAGTAATCGGTTTCGTTCATGATTTCAACGATGGGTTATCGATGCATCATCGACGCTAAGTATGTTGTCTTCGGATGATGCCTTCGAAAATGCGATGCTTTGATGCCCTATTTGTTGAATTCGTGTCCGATGCACCGATGTCCCTAAGAATGTTGCCTTCGGAAAATCGTTGCACCGATAGGTTGTCGATGCATCACCGACCCTAAGAATCTTGCCTTCGGAAAATCGTTGCACCCGTAAATAATTAGTTTCGTTCATGATTTGAACGATGGGTTATCGATGCATCACCGACCCTAAGAATCTTGCCTTCCTAAATGCGATGCTTTGCTTCCCCATTGTTGAATTCGTGTACGATGCAGCGGTGTCCCTAAGAATGTTCTGTTCGGAAAATTGTGGCACCCGTAAAGTAATCGGTTTCGTTCATGATTTCAACGATGGCTTATCGATGCATCACCGACCCTAAGAGTGTTGCCTTTGAAAATGCGATGCTTTGATGCCCTATTTGTTGAATTCGTGTACGATGCACCGGTGTCCCTAAGAATGTTGCCTTCGAAAAATCGTTGCACCCGTAAAGTAATGGTTTCGTTCATGATTTCAAACATGGGTTATCGATGCATCACCGACCATAAGAATGTTGTCTTCGAAAATGTGATGCTTTGATGCCCATTGTTGAATTTGTGTACGATGCAGCTGCGTCCCAAAGAATGTTGCCTTCGGAAAATCGTTGCACCCGTAAAGTAATCGGTTTCGTTCATGATTTCAACGATGGGTTATCGATACTTCACCGACCCTAGAATGTTGCCTTCGGATGATGCCTTCGAAAATTCGATGCTTTGATGCCCTATTTGTTGAATTCGTGTACGATGCATCGGTGTCCCTAAGAATGTTGTCTTCGGAAAATCGTTGCACCCGCAAAGTAATCAGTTTCGTTCATGATTTCAACGATGGGTTATCGATACATCACCGACCCTAAGTATGTTGCCTTCGGATGATGTCTTCGAAAATGCGATGCTTTGATGCCCTATTTGTTGAATTCGTGTACGATGCATCGGTGTCCCTAAGAATGTTGACTTCGTAAAATCGTTGCACCCGTAAAGTAATTGGTTTCTTTCATGATTTCAACGATGGGTTATCGATGCATCACCGACCCTAAGAATGTTGCCTTCGGAAAATCGTTGCACCCGTAAAGTAATAAGTTTCGTTCATGATTTCAACGATGGGTTATCGCTGCATCGACAACCCTAAGAATGTTGCCTTCGGAAATGCGATGATTTGAAGCCCCATTGTTGAATTCGTATACGATAAACTAGTGTCCTAAGAATGTTGCCTTTGGAAAATGGTTGCACCCGTAAAGTAATTGGTTTCGTTCATGATTTCAACGATGGGTTATTGATGCATCATCGACCCTAAGAATGTTGCCTTCGAAAATGCGATGCTTTGATGCCTCATTGGTGAACTCGTGTACGATGCACCTGTGTCCCTAAGAATGTTGCCTTCGGAAAATCCTTGCACCCGTAAAGTAATCGGTTTCGTTCATAATTTCAACGATGGGTTATCGATGGATCACCGACCGTAAGAATGTTTTCTTCTGAAAAACGTTGCACCGATAGGTTATCGATGCACCATCGACCCTAAGAATGTTGCCTTCGGAAATGTTTCACAGTATGTGGTTCCACAAGCCTGTGAAAGCTGAGGACTTGATGTTGCCTTCGAAAATGTGATGGTTGGATGCCCTATTTGTTGAATCCGTGTACGATGCATCAGCGACCCTAAGAATGTTGCCTTCGGAAAATCGTTGCACCCGTAAAATAATAGTTTCGTTCATGATTTCAACGATGGGTTATCGATGCATCATCGACCCTAAAAATGTTGCCGTCGAATGTTGCCGTCGAAAATACGATGCTTTGATGCCCTATTGGTTGAATTCGTGTACGATGCACCGGTGTCCCTAAGAATATTGCCTTTGGAAAATCGTTGCACCCGTAAAGTAATGGTTTCGTTCATGATTTCAACAACAGGTTATCGATGCATCACCGACCCTAAGAATGTTGCCTTCGAAAATGCGATGCTTTGATGACCTATTTGTTGAATTCGTGTACGATGCACCGGTGCCCTAAGTATGTTGCCATCCGAAAATCATTGCACCGATAGGTTGTCGATGCATCACGGACCCTAAGAATGTTGCCTTCAGAAAATCGTTGCACCCGTAAATTAATCGGTTTCGTTCATGATTTGAACGGTGGGTTATCGATGCATCACTGACCCTAAGAATGTTGCCTTCGAAAATGCGATGCTTTGATGACCTATTTGTTGAATTCGTGTACGATGCACCGGTGTCCCTAAGTATGTTGCCATCCAAAAATCGTTGCACCGATAGGTTGTCGATGCATCACGGACCCTAAGAATGTTGCCTTCGGAAAATCGTTGCACCCGTAAATTAATCGGTTTCGTTCATGATTTGAACGATGGTTTATCGATGCATCACCGACCCTAAGAATGTTGCCTTCCTAAATGCGATGATTTGATTCCCATTGTTGAATTCGTGTATGATGCATCGGTGTCCCTAAGAATGTTATCTTCGGAAAATCGTAGCACCAGTAAAGTAATCGGTTTCGTGGATGATTTCAACGATGAGTTATCGATGCATCATTGACCCTAAGAATGTTGCCTTCGAAAATGCGATGCTTTGATGCCCTACTTGTTGAATTCATTTACGATGCACGGGTGTCCCTAAGAATGTTGCCTTCGGAAAATCGTTGCACCCGTAAAGTAATCGGTTTCGTTCATGATTTCAACGATGGGTTATCGATGCATCACCGACCCTAAGAATTTTGTCTTCGAAAATGTGATGCTTTGATGCCCCACTGTTTAAATCGTGTACGATGCACCGGTGGCCCTAAGAATGTTGCCTTCGGAAAATACTTGCACCCGTAAAGTAATCGGTTTCGTTCATGATTTCAACGATGGGTTATCGATGCATCACCGACCCTAAGAATGTTGCCTTCGAAAATGCGATGCTTTGATGCCCTATCTGTTGAATTTGTGTACGATGTACTAGTGTCCCTAAGAATGTTGCCGTCGGAAAATCGTTGCACCGATAGGTTGTCGATGCATCACCGACCCTAAGAATGTTGCCATCAGAAAATCGTTGCACCTGTAAAGTAATTGGTTTCGATCATTATTTGAACGATGGGTTATCGATGCATCACCGACTCTAAGAATATTGGCGTCCTAAATGCAATGTTGTGATTCCCCATTGTTGAATTCGTGTACGATGCACCGGTGTCCCTAAGAATGTTGTCTTCGGAAAATTGTTGCTCCGTAAAGTAATCGGTTTCGTTCATGATTTCAACGATGGGTTATCGATGCATCACCGACCCTAAAAATGTTGCCTTCGGATGTTGCCTTCGAAAATGTGATGGTTGGATGCCATATTTGTTGAATCCGTGTACGATGCATCAGCGACCCTAAGAATGTTGACTTCGGAAAATCGTTGCACCCGTAAAATAATAGTTTCGTTCATGATTTCAACAATGGGTTATCGATGCATCATCGACCCTAAAAATGTTGCCGTCGAATGTTGCAGTCGAAAATACGATGCTTTGATGCCCTATTTGTTGAATTCGTGTACGATGCACCGGTGTCCCTAAGAAAATTGCCTTTAGAAAATCGTTGCACCCGTAAAGTAATGGTTTCGTTCATGATTTCAACGATGGGTTATCGATGCATCACCGACCCTAAGAATGTTGCCTTCGAAAATGCGATGCTTTGATGACCTATTTGTTGAATTCGTGTATGACGCACCGGTGTCCCTAAGTATGTTGCCATCCGAAAATCATTGCACCGATAGGTTGTCGATGCATCACGGACCCTAAGAATGTTGCCTTCGGAAAATCGTTGCACCCGTAAATTAATCGGTTTCGTTCATGATTTGAACGATGGGTTATCGATGCATCACCGACCCTAAGAATGTTGCCTTCGAAAATGCGATGCCTTGATGACCTATTTTTGAATTCGTGTACGATGCACCGGTGTCCCTAAGTATATTGCCATCCGAAAATCGTTGCACCGATAGGTTGTCGATGCATCACGGACCCTAAGAATGTTGCCTTCGAAAATCGTTGCACCCGTAAATTAATCGGTTTCGTTCATGATTTGAACGATGGGTTATCGATGCATCACCGACCCTAAGAATGTTGCCTTCCTAAATGCGATGATTTGATTCCCATTGTTGAATTCGCGTATGATGCATCGGTGTCCCTAGGAATGTTATCTTCGGAAAATCGTAGCACCAGTAAAGTAATCGGTTTCGTGGATGATTTCAACGATGAGTTATCGATGTATCACTAACCCTAAGAATGTTGCCTTCGAAAATGCGATGCTTTGATGACCTACTTGTTGAATTCATTTACGATGCACGGGTGTCCCTAAGAATGTTGCCTTCGGAAAATCGTTGCACCCGTAAAGTAATCGGTTTCGTTCATGATTTGAACGATGGGTTATTGATGCATCACCGACCCTAAGAATTTTGTCTTCGAAATGTGATGCTTTCATGCCCCACTGTTTAATTCGTGTACGATACACCGGTGTCCCTAAGAATGTTGCCTTCGGAAAATACTTGCACCCGTAAAGTAATCGGTTTCGTTCATGATTTCAACGATGGGTTATCGATGCATCACCGACCCTAAGAATGTTTTCTTCAAAAATGCGATGCTTTGATGCCCTATCTGTTAAATTCGTGTACGATGTACTAGTGTCCCTAAGAATGTTGCCGTCGGAAAATCGTTGCACCGATAGGTTGTCGATGCATCACTGACCCTAAGAATGTTGCCTTCAGAAAATCGTTGCACCCGTAAAGTAATCGGTTTCGTTCATTATTTGAACGATCTGGTATCGATGCATCACCGACCCTAAGAATGTTGCCTTCCTAAATGTGATGATGTGATTCCCGTTGTTAAATTCGTGTACGATGCACCGATGTCCCTAAGAATGTTGCACAGAAAATCGTTGCACCCGTAAAGTAATTGGTTCCGTTCATGATTTCAACGATGGGTTAACGATGCATCACCGACCCTAAAAATGTTGCGTTCGGATGTTTCCTTCGAAAATGCGATGCTTTGATGCCCTATTTGTTGATTTCGTGTACGACGCACCGGTGTCCCTAAAAATGTTGCCTTCGGAAAATCGTTGCACCCGTAAATTAATGGTTTCGTTCATGATTTCAATGATAGGTTATCGATGCATTACCGACCCTAAGAATGTTGCCTTCCTAAATGCGATCCTTTGATTCCCATTGTTGAATTCGTGTACGATGCGCCGGTGTCCCTAAGAATGTTACCTTCGGAAATTCGTTGCACCCGTAATCGGTTTCGTTCAAGATTTCAACGAAGGGTTATCGATACATCACCGACCCTAAGTATGTTGCGTTCGGATGATGCCTTCGAAAATTTGATGCTTTGATTCCCTATTTGTTGAATTCGTGTACGATGCATCGTTGGGTTGTCGATGCATCACCGACCCTAATAATGTTGCCTTCGGAAAATCGTTGCACCCGTAAAGTAATCGGTTTTGTTCATGATTTGAACGATGGGTTATCAATGCATCACCGACCCTAAGAATGTTGCCTTCCTAAATGCGATGCTTTGATTCCCCATTGTTGAATTCGTGTACGATGCACCGGTGTGCCTAAGAATGTTGTCTTCGAAAAATCGTGGCACCCGTAATCGGTTTCGTTCATGATTTCAACGAACGGGTTATCGACGCATCACCGAGCCTAAGAATGTTGCCTTCGAAAATACGATGTTTTGACGCCTTATTTGTTGAATTCGTGTACGATGCACTGGTGTCCCTAAGAATGTCGTCTTCGGACAAATCGTTGCATCGATAGGTTGTCGATGCATCACCGACCCTAAGAATTTGCCTTCGGAAAATCGTTGCACCCGTAAAGTAATCGGTTTCGTTCATGATTTGAACGATGGGTTATCGAAGGTTTGAAGTCCCATTGTTGAATTCGTGTACGATGCACCTCTGTGCCAAAGAATGTTGCCTTCGGAAAATCGTTGTACCCGTAAAGTAATCGATTTCGTTCATTATTTCAACGATAAGTTATCCATGCATCACCGACCCTAAGAATGTTGCCTTTGGATGCTGCCTTCGAAAATGCGATCCTTTGATGCCTTTTTTGTTGAATTCGTGTACGATGCACCGGTGTCCCTAAGAATGTTGCCTTCGGAAAATCATTGCACCGATAGTTTGTCGATGCATCACCGACCCTAAGAATGTTGCCTTCGGAAAATCGTTGCATCCGTAAAGTAATTCTTTTCGTTCATGATTTGAACGATTTGTTATCGATGCTTTGAAGTCCCATTGTTGAATTCGTGTACGATGCACCGGTGTCCCTAAGAATGTTGCCTTCGAAAAATCGTTCCACACGTAAAGTATTGATTTCGTTCATGATTTGAACGATGGGTTATCGATGCATCACCGACCCTAAGAATGTTGCCTTCGAAAATGTGATGCTTTGATGCCACATTGTTGAATTCCTGTACGATGCACCGGTGTCCCTAAGAATGTTGTGTTCTGAAAATTGTGGCACCCGTAAAGTAATTGGTTTCGTTCATGATTTCAACGATGGGTTATCGATGCATCACTGACTCTAAAATGTTGCCTTTCAAAATGCGATGCTTTGATGCCCTATTTGTTGAATTCGTGTACAATGCACCCATGCCCTAAGAATGTTGCCTTCGGAAAATTGTTGCACCCGTAAAGTAATCGGTTTCGTTCATGATTTGAATGGGTTATCGATGCATCACCGATCCTAAGAATGTTGCCTTCGGAAAATCGTTGCACCCGTAAAGTAATCGGTTTCGTTCATGATTTCAACGATGGGTTATCGATACTTCACCGACCCTAAGTATGTTGCCTTCGGATGATGCCCTCGAAAAGTCAATGCTTTGATGCCCTATTTGTTGAATTCGTGTACGATGCATCGGTGTCACTAAGAATGTTGCCTTCGGAAAATCGTTGCACCGATAGGTTGTCGATGTATCACCGACCCTAATAATGTTGCCTTCGGAAAATCGTTGCACCCGTAAAGTAATCCGTTTCGTTCATGATTTGAATGGGTTATCGATGCATCACCGATCCTAAGAATGTTGGCTTCCTAAATGCGATGCTTTGATTCCCCATTGTTGAATTCGTGTACGATGCACCGGTGTGCCTAAGAATGTTGTATCCGGAAAATCGTGGCACCCGTAAAGTAATCGGTTTCGTTCATGATTTCAACGATGGGTTATCGATGCATCATCGACCCTAAAATGTTGCCCTTGAAAATGCGATGCTTTGATGTCTTATTTGTTGAATTCGTGTACGATGCACCGGTGTCCCTAAGAATGTTGCCTTCGGACAAATAGTTGCATCGATAGGTTGTCGATGCATCACCGACCCTAAGAATGTTGCCTTCGGAAAATCGTTGCACCCGTAAAGTAATCGGTTTCGTTCATGATTTGAGTGATGGGTTATCGATGGTTTGAAGTCCCATTGTTGAATTCGTGTACGATGCACCTGTGTCCCTAAGAATGCTGCCTTCGGAAAATCGTTGTACCCGTAAAGTAATTGATTTCGTTCATGATTTCAACGATGGGTTATCGATGCATCACCGACCCTAAGAATGTTGCCTTTGAAAATGTGATGATTTGATGGCCAATTGTTGAATTCGTGTATGATGCACCGGTGTCCCTAAGAATGTTGCCTTTGGAAAATCCTTGCACCCGTAAAGTAATCGATTTCGTTCATGATTTCAACGATAAGTTATCGATGCATCACATTCCCTAAGAATGTTGCCTTCGGATGTTGCCTTCGAAAATGCGATGCTTTGATGCCTTATTTGTTGAATTCGTGTACAATGCACCAGTGTCCCTAAGAATGTTGCCTTTGGAAAATCGTTGCATCGGTAGGTTGTCGATGCATCACCGACTCTAAGAATGTTGCCTTCGGAAAATCGTTGCACCTGTAAAGTAATTGGTTTCGTTCATGATTTGAATGATGGGTTACCATTGTTGAATTCGTGTACGATGGACCGGTGTCCCTAAGAATGTTGCCTTCGAAAAATCGTTCCACACGTAAAGTATTGGTTTCGTTCATGATTTGAATGATGGGTTATCGATGCATCACCGACCCTAAGAATGTTGCCTTCGAAAATGTGATGCTTTGATGCCACATTGTTGAATTCGTGTACGATGCACCAGTGTCCCTAAGAATGCTGTGTTCTGAAAATTGTGGCACCCGTAAAGTAATCGGTTTCGTTCATGATTTCAACGATGGGTTATCGATGCATCACCGACCCTAAGAATGTTACCTTTGAAAATGCGATGCTTTGATGCCCTATTTGTTGAATTCGTGTACGATGCACCCGTGTCCCTAAGAATGTTTCCTTAGGAAAATCGTTGCACCCGTAAAGTATTGGTTTCGTTCATGATTTGAACGATGGGTTATCTCACCGACTCTAAAATGTTGCCTTTCAAAATGCGATGCTTTGATGCCCTATTTGTTGAATTCGTTTACGATGCACCCGTGTCCCTAAGAATGTTGCCTTAGGAAAATCGTTGCACCCGTAAAGTAATCGGTTTCGTTCTTGATTTGAACGATGGGTTATCGATGGTTTGAAGTCCCATTGTTGAATTCGTGTATGATGCACCTGTGTCCCTGAGAATGTTGCCTTCGGAAAATCGGTGCATCCGTAAAGTAATCGATTTCGTTCATTATTTCAACAATAAGTTATCGATGCATCACCGACCCTAAGAATTTTGCCTTCGAAAATGCGATGCTTTGATGCCTTATTTGTCGAATTCGTGTACGATGTACCTGTGTCCCTAAGAATGTTGCCTTCGGAAAATCATTGCACCGATAGGTTGTCGATGCATCACGGACCTTAAGAATGTTGTCTTCGGAAAATAGTTGCAGCCGTAAAATAATCGGTTTCGTTTATGATTTGAACGATGGGTTATCGATGCTTTGAAGTCCCATTGTTGAATTCGTGTACGATGCACCGGTGTCCATAAGAATGTTGCCTTTGGAAAATCGTTCCACCCGTAAAGTATTGGTTTTGTTCATGATTTGAACGATGGGTTATCGATGCATCACCGACCCTAAGAATGTTGCCTTCGAAAATGTGATGCTTTGATGCCCCATTTTTGAAGTCGTGTACGATGCACCGGTGTCCCTGAGAATGTTGCCTTCGGAAAATCGTTGCACGCGTAAAGTGGTCGGTTTCGTTCATGATTTCAACGATAAGTTATCGATGCATCACCGACCCTAAGAATGTTGCCTTCGGAAAATTGTTGCACCCGTAAAGTAATAAGTTTCGTTCATGATTTGAACGATGGGTTATCGATGCATCACCGACCCTAAGAATGTTGCCTCCTAAATGCGATGCTTTGATTCCCCATTGTTGAATTCGTGTAGGATGCAACGATGTCCCTAGGAATATTGTGTTCGGAAAATCATGGCACCCGTAAAGTAATCGGTTTCGTTCATGATTTCAACGATGGGTTGTCGATGCATCACCGACCTTAAGAATGTTGCCTTCGAAAATGCGATGCTTTGATGCCCTATTTGTTGAATTCGTGGACGATGCACCGGTGTCCCTAAGAATGTTGACACCGGAAAAAATCGTTGCACCCGTAAAGTAATGGTTTCGTTCATGATTTCAACGATAGGTTATCGATGCATCATCGACCCTAAGAATGTTGCCTTCGAAAATGTGATGCTTTGATGCCCATTGTTGAATTCGTGTACGATGCACCTGCCCTAAGAATGTTGCCTTCGAAAATGTGATGCTTTGTGGTCCATTGTTGAATTCGTGTACGATGCACCTGTGTCCCTAAGAATGTTGCCTTCGGAAAATCGTTGCACCTGTAGAGTAATCGGTTTCGTTCATGATTTCAACGATGGGTTATCGATACTTCATCGACCCTAAGTATGTTGCCTTCGGATGATGCCTTCGAAAATGCGATGCTTTGATGCCCTATTTGTTAAATTCATGTACGATGCACCGATGTCCCTAAGAATGTTGACTTCGGAAAATCGTTGCACCGATAGGTTGTCGATGCATCATCGACCCTAAGAATGTTGCCTTCGGAAAATCGTTGCACCCGTAAAGTAATCGGTTTCGTTCATGATTTGAATGGGTTATCGATGCATCACCGATCCTAAGAATGTTGCCTTCCTAAATGCGATGCTTTGATTCCCCATTGTTGAATTCGTGTACGACGCACCGGTGTGCCTAAGAATGTTGTCTCCGAAAAATCGTGGCACCCATAAAGTAATCGGTTTCGTTCATTATTTCAACGATGGGTTATCGATGCATCATCGACCCTAAGAATGTTGCCTTCGAAAATGTGATGCTTTGATGGCTTATTTGTTGAATTCGTGTACGATGCACCGGTGTCCCTAAGAATGTTGCCTTCGGACAAATCGTTGCACCGATAGGTTGTCGATGCATCACCGACCCTAAGAATGTTGCCTTCGGAAAATCGTTGCACCTGTAAAGTAATCGGTTTCGTTCATGATTTGAACGATGGGTTATCGATGGTTTGAAGTCCCATTGTTGAATTTGTGTACGATGCACCTGTGCCCCTAAGAATGTTGCCTTCGGAAAATCGTTGTACCCGTAAAGGAATCGATTTCGTTCATGATTTCAACGATAAGTTATCGATGCATCACCGTCCCTAAGAATGTTGCCTTCGGATGTTGCCTTCGAAAATGCGATGCTTTGATGCCTTATTTGTTGAATTCGTGTACGATGCACCGGTGTCCCTAAGAATGTTGCCTTCAAAAAATCGTTGCATCGATAGGTTGTCGATGCATCACCGGCCCTAAAATGTTGCCTTCAGAAAATCGTTGCACCCGTAAAGTAATTGGTTTCGTTCATGATTTGAACGATGGGTTATCGATGCTTTGAAGTCCCATTGTTGAATTCGTGTACGATGCACCGGTGTCCCTAAGAATGTTGCCTTCGAAAAATCGTTCCACACGTAAAGTATTGGTTTCGTTCATAATTTGAACGATGGGTTATCGATGAATCACCGACCCTAAGAATGTTGCCTTCGAAAATGTGATGCTTTGATGCCACATTGTTGAATTCATGTACGATGCACCTGTGTCCCTAAGAATGTTGTCTCCGGAAAATCGTGGCACCTGTAAAGTAATCGGTTTCGTTCATGATTTCAACGATGGGTTATCGATGCATCACCGACCCTAAGAATGTTGCCTTAAAAAATGCGATGCTTTGATGCCCTATTTTTTGAATTCGTGTACGATGCACCGGAGTCCCTAAGAATGTTGACTTCGGAAAATCGTTGCACCCATAAAGTAATCGGTTTCGTTCATGATTTGAACGATGGGTTATCAATGCATCACCGACCCTAAGAATGTTGCCTTCGGAAATGCGATGCTTTGATGCCCTAGTTGTTGAATCCGTTTACGATGCACGGGTGTCGCTAAGAATGTAGCCTTCGGAAAATCGTTGCACCCGTAAAGTAATCGGTTTCGTTCTTGATTTGAACGATGGGTTATCGATGCATCACCGACCCTAAGAATGTTGCCTTTCTAAATTCGATGCTTTGATTCCCCATTGTTGAATTGGTGTACGATGCACCGGTGTCCCTAAGAATGTTACCTTCGGAAAATCGTAACACCTGTAAAGTAATCGGTTTCGTTCATGATTTCAACGATGGGTTATCGATGCATCATCGAGGCTAAGTATGTTGTCTTCGGATGATGCCTTCGAAAATGCGATGCTTTGATGCCCTATTTGTTGAATTCGTGTCCGATGCACCGATGTGCCTAAGAATGTTGCCTTCGGAAAATCGTTGCACCGATAGGGTGTCGATGCATCACCGACCCTAAGAATGTTGCCTTCGGAAAATCGTTGCACCCGTAAATAATTAGTTTCGTTCATGATTTGAACGATGGGTTATCGATGCATCACCGACCCTAAGAATGTTGCCTTCCTAAATGCGATGCTTTGATTCCCCATTGTTGAATTCGTGTACGATGCAGCGGTGTCCCTAAGAATGTTCTGTTCGGAAAATTGTGGCACCCGTAAAGTAATCAGTTTCGTTCATGATTTCCCACCGACCCTAAGAATGTTGCCTTTGAAAATGCGATGCTTTGATGCCCTATTTGTTGAATTCGTGTACGATGCACCGGTGTCCCTAAGAATGTTGCCTTCGAAAAATCGTTGCACCCGTAAAGTAATGGTTTCGTTCATGATTTCAAACATGGGTTATCGATGCATCACCGACCATAAGAATGTTGTCTTCGAAAATGTGATGCTTTGATGCCCATTGTTGAATTTGTGTACGATGCAGCTGCGTCCCTAAGAATGTTGCCTTCGGAAAATCGTTGCACCCGTAAAGTAATCGGTTTCGTTCATGATTTCAACGATGGGTTATCGATACTTCACCGACCCTAGAATGTTGCCTTCGGATGATGCCTTCGAAAATTCGATGCTTTGATGCCCTATTTGTTGAATTCGTGTACGATGCATCGGTGTCCCTAAGAATGTTGTCTTCGGAAAATCGTTGCACCCGCAAAGTAATCAGTTTCGTTCATGATTTCAACGATGGGTTATCGATACATCACCGACCCTAAGTATGTTGCCTTCGGATGATGTCTTCGAAAATGCGATGCTTTGATGCCCTATTTGTTGAATTCGTGTACGATGCATCGGTGTCCCTAAGAATGTTGACTTCGTAAAATCGTTGCACCCGTAAAGTAATTGGTTTCTTTCATGATTTGAACGATGGGTTATCGATGCATCACCGACCCTAAGAATGTTGCCTTCGGAAAATCGTTGCACCCGTAAAGTAATAAGTTTCGTTCATGATTTCAACGATGGGTTATCGCTGCATCGACAACCCTAAGAATGTTGCCTTCGGAAATGCGATGATTTGAAGCCCCATTGTTGAATTCGTATACGATAAACTAGTGTCCTAAGAATGTTGCCTTTGGAAAATGGTTGCACCCGTAAAGTAATTGGTTTCGTTCATGATTTCAACGATGGGTTATTGATGCATCATCGACCCTAAGAATGTTGCCTTCGAAAATGCGATGCTTTGATGCCTCATTGGTGAACTCGTGTACGATGCACCTGTGTCCCTAAGAATGTTGCCTTCGGAAAATCCTTGCACCCGTAAAGTAATCGGTTTCGTTCATAATTTCAACGCTGGGTTATCGATGGATCACCGACCGTTAGAATGTTTTCTTCTGAAAAACGTTGCACCGATAGGTTATCGATGCACCATCGACCCTAAGAATGTTGCCTTCAGAAATGTTTCACAGTATGTGGTTCCACAAGCCTGTGAAAGCTGAGGACTGGATGTTTCCTTCGAAAATGTGATGGTTGGATGCCCTATTTGTTGAATCCGTGTACGATGCATCAGCGACCCTAAGAATGTTGCCTTCGGAAAATCGTTGCACCCGTAAAATAATAGTTTCGTTCATGATTTCAACGATGGGTTATCGATGCATCATCGACCCTAAAAATGTTGCCGTCGAATGTTGCCGTCGAAAATACGATGCTTTGATGCCCTATTGGTTGAATTCGTGTACGATGCACCGGTGTCCCTAAGAATATTGCCTTTGGAAAATCGTTGCACCCGTAAAGTAATGGTTTCGTTCATGATTTCAACAACAGGTTATCGATGCATCACCGACCCTAAGAATGTTGCCTTCGAAAATGCGATGCTTTGATGACCTATTTGTTGAATTCGTGTACGATGCACCGGTGCCCTAAATATGTTGCCATCCGAAAATCATTGCACCGATAGGTTGTCGATGCATCACGGACCCTAAGAATGTTGCCTTCGGAAAATCGTTGCACCCGTAAATTAATCGGTTTCGTTCATGATTTGAACGGTGGGTTATCGATGCATCACCGACCCTAAGAATGTTTCCTTCGAAAATGCAATGCTTTGATGACCTATTTGTTGAATTCGTGTACGATTCACCGGTGTCCCTAAGTATGTTGCCATCCAAAAATCGTTGCACCGATAGGTTGCGATGCATCACGGACCCTAAGAATGTTGCCTTCGGAAAATCGTTGCACCCGTAAATTAATCGGTTTCGTTCATGATTTGGACGATGGTTTATCGATGCATCACCGACCCTAAGAATGTTGCCTTCCTAAATGCGATGATTTGATTCCCATTGTTGAATTCGTGTATGATGCATCGGTGTCCCTAAGAATGTTATCTTCGGAAAATCGTAGCACCAGTAAAGTAATCGGTTTCGTGGATGATTTCAACGATGAGTTATCGATGCATCACTGACCCTAAGAATGTTGCCGTCGAAAATGCGATGCTTTGATGCCCTACTTGTTGAATTCATTTACGATGCACGGGTGTCCCTAAGAATGTTGCCTTCGGAAAATCGTTGCACCCGTAAAGTAATCGGTTTCGTTCATGATTTCAACGATGGGTTATCGATGCATCACCGACCCTAAGAATTTTGTCTTCGAAAATGTGATGCTTTGATGCCCCACTGTTTAATTCGTGTACGATGCACCGGTGTCCCTAAGAATGTTGCCTTCGGAAAATCGTTGCACCGATAGGTTGTCGATGCATCACCGACCCTAAGAATGTTGCCATCAGAAAATCGTTGCACCTGTAAAGTAATTGGTTTCGATCATTATTTGAACGATGGGTTATCGATGCATCACCGACTCTAAGAATATTGGCTTCCTAAATGCAATGTTGTTATTCCCCATTGTTGAATTCGTGTACGATGCACCGGTGTCCCTAAGAATGTTTTCTTCGGAAAATTGTTGCTCCGTAAAGTAATCGGTTTCGTTCATGATTTCAACGATGGGTTATCGATGCATCACCGACCCTAAAAATGTTGCCTTCGGATGTTGCCTTCGAAAATGTGATGGTTGGATGCCATATTTGTTGAATCCGTGTACGATGCATCAGCGACCCTAAGAATGTTGACTTCGTAAAATCGTTGCACCCGTAAAATAATAATTTCGTTCATGATTTCAACAATGGGTTATCGATGCATCATCGACCCTAAAAATGTTGCCGTCGAATGTTGCAGTCGAAAATACGATGCTTTGATGCCCTATTTGTTGAATTCGTGTACGATGCACCGGTGTCCCTAAGAAAATTGCCTTCAGAAAATCGTTGCACCCGTGAAGTAATGGTTTCGTTCATGATTTCAACGATGGGTTATCGATGCATCACCGACCCTAAGAATGTTGCCTTCGAAAATGCGATGCTTTGATGACCTATTTGTTGAATTCGTGTACGATGCACCGGTGTCCCTAAGTATGTTGCCATCCGAAAATCGTTGCACCGATAGGTTGTCGATGCATCACGGACCCTAAGAATGTTGCCTTCGGAAAATCGTTGCACCCGTAAATTAATCGGTTTCGTTCATGATTTGAACGATGGGTTATCGATGCATCACCGACCCTAAGAATGTTGCCTTCCTAAATGCGATGATTTGATTCCCATTGTTGAATTCGTGTATGATGCATCGGTGTCCCTAGGAATGTTATCTTCGGAAAATCGTAGCACCAGTAAAGTAATCGGTTTCGTGGATGATTTCAACGATGAGTTATCGATGTATCACTGACCCTAAGAATGTTGCCTTCGAAAATGCGATGCTTTGATGACCTACTTGTTGAATTCATTTACGATGCACGGGTGTCCCTAAGAATGTTGCCTTCGGAAAATCGTTGCACCCGTAAAGTAATCGGTTTCGTTCATGATTTGAACGATGGGTTATTGATGCATCACCGACCCTAAGAATTTTGTCTTCGAAAATGTGATGCTTTGATGCCCCACTGTTTAATTCGTGTACGATACACCGGTGTCCCTAAGAATGTTGCCTTCGGAAAATACTTGCACCCGTAAAGTAATCGGTTTCGTTCATGATTTCAACGATGGGTTATCGATGCATCACCGACCCTAAGAATGTTGCCTTCAAAAATGCGATGCTTTGATGCCCTATCTGTTAAATTCGTGTACGATGTACTAGTGTCCCTAAGAATGTTGCCGTCGGAAAAGCGTTGCACCGATAGGTTGTCGATGCATCACTGACCCTAAGAATGTTGCCTTCAGAAAATCGTTGCACCCGTAAAGTAATCGGTTTCGTTCATTATTTGAACGATCTGGTATCGATGCATCACCGACCCTAAGAATGTTGCCTTCCTAAATGTGATGATGTGATTCCCGTTGTTAAATTCGTGTACGATGCACCGGTGTCCCTAAGAATGTTAACTTCGGAAAATCGTTGCACCCGTAAAGTAATCGGTTTCGTTCATGATTTCAACGATGGGTTATCGATACATCATCGACCCTAAGTATGTTGCCTTTAGATGATGCCTTCGAAAATGCGATGATTTGATACCCTATTTGTTGAATTCGTGTATGATGGATCGGTGTCCCTAAGAATGTTGACTTTGGAAAATCGTTGCACCTGTAAAGTAATCGGTTTCGTTCATGATTTGAACGATGGGTTATCGATGCATCACCGACCCTAAGAATGTTGCCTTCGAAAATTCGATGCTTTGATGCCCTACTTGTTGAATTCGTGTACGATGCACGGGTGTCGCTAAGAATGTTATCTTCGGAAAACCGTTGCACCCATAAAGTAATCAGTTTCGTTCATGATTTGAACGATGGGTTATCGATGCTTTGAAGTCCCATTGTTGAATTCGTGTACGATGCACCGGTGTCCATAAGAATGTTGCCTTTGGAAAATCGTTGCACCCATAAAGTAATCGGTTTCGTTCATGATTTGAACGATGGGTTATCAATGCATCACCGACCCTAAGAATGTTGCCTTCGGAAATGCGATGCTTTGATGCCCTAGTTGTTGAATTCGTTTACGATGCACGGGTGTCGCTAAGAATGTAGCCTTCGGAAAATCGTTGCACCCGTAAAGTAATCGGTTTCGTTCTTGATTTGAACGATGGGTTATCGATGCATCACCGACCCTAAGAATGTTGCCTCTCTAAATTCGATGCTTTGATTCCCCATTGTTGAATTGGTGTACGATGCACCGGTGTCCCTAAGAATATTACCTTCGGAAAATCGTAACACCTGTAAAGTAATCGGTTTCGTTCATGATTTCAACGATGGGTTATCGATGCATCATCGACGCTAAGTATGTTGTCTTCGGATGATGCCTTCGAAAATGCGATGCTTTGATGCCCTATTTGTTGAATTCGTGTCCGATGCACCGATGTCCCTAAGAATGTTGCCTTCGGAAAATCGTTGCACCGATAGGTTGTCGATGCATCACCGACCCTAAGAATGTTGCCTTCGGAAAATCGTTGCACCCGTAAATAATTAGTTTCGTTCATGATTTGAACGATGGGTTATCGATGCATCACCGACCCTAAGAATCTTGCCTTCCTAAATGCGATGCTTTGCTTCCCCATTGTTGAATTCGTGTACGATGCAGCGGTGTCCCTAAGAATGTTCTGTTCGGAAAATTGGGGCACCCGTAAAGTAATCGGTTTCGTTCATGATTTCAACGATGGCTTATCGATGCATCACCGACCCTAAGAATGTTGCCTTTGAAAATGCGATGCTTTGATGCCCTATTTGTTGAATTCGTGTACGATGCACCGGTGTCCCTAAGAATGTTGCCTTCGAAAAATCGTTGCACCCGTAAAGTAATGGTTTCGTTCATGATTTCAAACATGGGTTATCGATGCATCACCGACCATAAGAATGTTGTCTTCGAAAATGTGATGCTTTGATGCCCATTGTTGAATTTGTGTACGATGCAGCTGCGTCCCTAAGAATGTTGCCTTCGGAAAATCGTTGCACCCGTAAAGTAATCGGTTTCGTTCATGATTTCAACGATGGGTTATCGATACTTCACCGACCCTAGAATGTTGCCTTCGGATGATGCCTTCGAAAATTCGATGCTTTGATGCCCTATTTGTTGAATTCGTGTACGATGCATCGGTGTCCCTAAGAATGTTGTCTTCGGAAAATCGTTGCACCCGCAAAGTAATCAGTTTCGTTCATGATTTCAACGATGGGTTATCGATACATCACCGACCCTAAGTATGTTGCCTTCGGATGATGTCTTCGAAAATGCGATGCTTTGATGCCCTATTTGTTGAATTCGTGTACGATGCATCGGTGTCCCTAAGAATGTTGACTTCGTAAAATCGTTGCACCCGTAAAGTAATTGGTTTCTTTCATGATTTCAACGATGGGTTATCGATGCATCACCGACCCTAAGAATGTTGCCTTCGGAAAATCGTTGCACCCGTAAAGTAATAAGTTTCGTTCATGATTTCAACGATGGGTTATCGCTGCATCGACAACCCTAAGAATGTTGCCTTCGGAAATGCGATGATTTGAAGCCCCATTGTTGAATTCGTATACGATAAACTAGTGTCCTAAGAATGTTGCCTTTGGAAAATGGTTGCACCCGTAAAGTAATCGGTTTCGTTCATGATTTCAACGATGGGTTATCGATGCATCACCGACCCTAAGAATGTTGCCTTCGGAAAATCGTTGCACCCGTAAAGTAATAAGTTTCGTTCATGATTTCAACGATGGGTTATCGCTGCATCGACAACCCTAAGAATGTTGCCTTCGGAAATGCGATGATTTGAAGCCCCATTGTTGAATTCGTATACGATAAACTAGTGTCCTAAGAATGTTGCCTTTGGAAAATCGTTGCACCCGTAAAGTAATCGGTTTCGTTCATGATTTCAACGATGGGTTATCGATACTTCACCGACCCTAGAATGTTGCCTTCGGATGATGCCTTCGAAAATTCGATGCTTTGATGCCCTATTTGTTGAATTCGTGTACGATGCATCGGTGTCCCTAAGAATGTTGTCTTCGGAAAATCGTTGCACCCGCAAAGTAATCAGTTTCGTTCATGATTTCAACGATGGGTTATCGATACATCACCGACCCTATGTATGTTGCCTTCGGATGATGTCTTCGAAAATGCGATGCTTTGATGCCCTATTTGTTGAATTCGTGTACGATGCATCGGTGTCCCTAAGAATGTTGACTTCGTAAAATCGTTGCACCCGTAAAGTAATTGGTTTCTTTCATGATTTGAACGATGGGTTATCGATGCATCACCGACCCTAAGAATGTTGCCTTCGGAAAATCGTTGCACCCGTAAAGTAATAAGTTTCGTTCATGATTTCAACGATGGGTTATCGCTGCATCGACAACCCTAAGAATGTTGCCTTCGGAAATGCGATGATTTGAAGCCCCATTGTTGAATTCGTATACGATAAACTAGTGTCCTAAGAATGTTGCCTTTGGAAAATGGTTGCACCCGTAAAGTAATTGGTTTCGTTCATGATTTCAACGATGGGTTATTGATGCATCATCGACCCTAAGAATGTTGCCTTCGAAAATGCGATGCTTTGATGCCTCATTGGTGAACTCGTGTACGATGCACCTGTGTCCCTAAGAATGTTGCCTTCGGAAAATCCTTGCACCCGTAAAGTAATCGGTTTCGTTCATAATTTCAACGCTGGGTTATCGATGGATCACCGACCGTTAGAATGTTTTCTTCTGAAAAACGTTGCACCGATAGGTTATCGATGCACCATCGACCCTAAGAATGTTGCCTTCAGAAATGTTTCACAGTATGTGGTTCCACAAGCCTGTGAAAGCTGAGGACTGGATGTTTCCTTCGAAAATGTGATGGTTGGATGCCCTATTTGTTGAATCCGTGTACGATGCATCAGCGACCCTAAGAATGTTGCCTTCGGAAAATCGTTGCACCCGTAAAATAATAGTTTCGTTCATGATTTCAACGATGGGTTATCGATGCATCATCGACCCTAAAAATGTTGCCGTCGAATGTTGCCGTCGAAAATACGATGCTTTGATGCCCTATTGGTTGAATTCGTGTACGATGCACCGGTGTCCCTAAGAATATTGCCTTTGGAAAATCGTTGCACCCGTAAAGTAATGGTTTCGTTCATGATTTCAACAACAGGTTATCGATGCATCACCGACCCTAAGAATGTTGCCTTCGAAAATGCGATGCTTTGATGACCTATTTGTTGAATTCGTGTACGATGCACCGGTGCCCTAAATATGTTGCCATCCGAAAATCATTGCACCGATAGGTTGTCGATGCATCACGGACCCTAAGAATGTTGCCTTCGGAAAATCGTTGCACCCGTAAATTAATCGGTTTCGTTCATGATTTGAACGGTGGGTTATCGATGCATCACCGACCCTAAGAATGTTTCCTTCGAAAATGCAATGCTTTGATGACCTATTTGTTGAATTCGTGTACGATTCACCGGTGTCCCTAAGTATGTTGCCATCCAAAAATCGTTGCACCGATAGGTTGCGATGCATCACGGACCCTAAGAATGTTGCCTTCGGAAAATCGTTGCACCCGTAAATTAATCGGTTTCGTTCATGATTTGGACGATGGTTTATCGATGCATCACCGACCCTAAGAATGTTGCCTTCCTAAATGCGATGATTTGATTCCCATTGTTGAATTCGTGTATGATGCATCGGTGTCCCTAAGAATGTTATCTTCGGAAAATCGTAGCACCAGTAAAGTAATCGGTTTCGTGGATGATTTCAACGATGAGTTATCGATGCATCACTGACCCTAAGAATGTTGCCGTCGAAAATGCGATGCTTTGATGCCCTACTTGTTGAATTCATTTACGATGCACGGGTGTCCCTAAGAATGTTGCCTTCGGAAAATCGTTGCACCCGTAAAGTAATCGGTTTCGTTCATGATTTCAACGATGGGTTATCGATGCATCACCGACCCTAAGAATTTTGTCTTCGAAAATGTGATGCTTTGATGCCCCACTGTTTAATTCGTGTATGATGCACCGGTGTCCCTAAGAATGTTGCCTTCGGAAAATCGTTGCACCGATAGGTTGTCGATGCATCACCGACCCTAAGAATGTTGCCATCAGAAAATCGTTGCACCTGTAAAGTAATTGGTTTCGATCATTATTTGAACGATGGGTTATCGATGCATCACCGACTCTAAGAATATTGGCTTCCTAAATGCAATGTTGTTATTCCCCATTGTTGAATTCGTGTACGATGCACCGGTGTCCCTAAGAATGTTTTCTTCGGAAAATTGTTGCTCCGTAAAGTAATCGGTTTCGTTCATGATTTCAACGATGGGTTATCGATGCATCACCGACCCTAAAAATGTTGCCTTCGGATGTTGCCTTCGAAAATGTGATGGTTGGATGCCATATTTGTTGAATCCGTGTACGATGCATCAGCGACCCTAAGAATGTTGACTTCGGAAAATCGTTGCACCCGTAAAATAATAATTTCGTTCATGATTTCAACAATGGGTTATCGATGCATCATCGACCCTAAAAATGTTGCCGTCGAATGTTGCAGTCGAAAATACGATGCTTTGATGCCCTATTTGTTGAATTCGTGTACGATGCACCGGTGTCCCTAAGAAAATTGCCTTCAGAAAATCGTTGCACCCGTGAAGTAATGGTTTCGTTCATGATTTCAACGATGGGTTATCGATGCATCACCGACCCTAAGAATGTTGCCTTCGAAAATGCGATGCTTTGATGACCTATTTGTTGAATTCGTGTACGATGCACCGGTGTCCCTAAGTATGTTGCCATCCGAAAATCGTTGCACCGATAGGTTGTCGATGCATCACGGACCCTAAGAATGTTGCCTTCGGAAAATCGTTGCACCCGTAAATTAATCGGTTTCGTTCATGATTTGAACGATGGGTTATCGATGCATCACCGACCCTAAGAATGTTGCCTTCGAAAATGCGATGCTTTGATGACCTACTTGTTGAATTCATTTACGATGCACGGGTGTCCCTAAGAATGTTGCCTTCGGAAAATCGTTGCACCCGTAAAGTAATCGGTTTCGTTCATGATTTGAACGATGGGTTATTGATGCATCACCGACCCTAAGAATTTTGTCTTCGAAAATGTGATGCTTTGATGCCCCACTGTTTAATTCGTGTACGATACACCGGTGTCCCTAAGAATGTTGCCTTCGGAAAATACTTGCACCCGTAAAGTAATCGGTTTCGTTCATGATTTCAACGATGGGTTATCGATGCATCACCGACCCTAAGAATGTTGCCTTCAAAAATGTGATGCTTTGATGCCCTATCTGTTAAATTCGTGTACGATGTACTAGTGTCCCTAAGAATGTTGCCGTCGGAAAAGCGTTGCACCGATAGGTTGTCGATGCATCACTGACCCTAAGAATGTTGCCTTCAGAAAATCGTTGCACCCGTAAAGTAATCGGTTTCGTTCATTATTTGAACGATCTGGTATCGATGCATCACCGACACTAAGAATGTTGCCTTCCTAAATGTGATGATGTGATTCCCGTTGTTAAATTCGTGTACGATGCACCGATGTCCCTAAGAATGTTGCACAGAAAATCGTTGCACCCGTAAAGTAATTGGTTCGGTTCATGATTTCAACGATGGGTTAACGATGCATCACCGACCCTAAAAATGTTGCGTTCGGATGTTGCCTTCGAAAATGCGATGCTTTGATGCCCTATTTGTTGATTTCGTGTACGATGCACCGGTGTCCCTAAAAATGTTGCCTTCGGAAAATCGTTGCACCCGTAAATTAATGGTTTCGTTCATGATTTCAATGATAGGTTATCGATGCATTACTGACCCTAAGAATGTTGCCTTCCTAAATGCGATCCTTTGATTCCCCATTGTTGAATTCGTGTACGATGCGCCGGTGTCCCTAAGAATGTTATCTTCGGAAATTCGTTGCACCCGTAAAGTAATCGGTTTCGTTCATGATTTGAACGATGGGTTAACGATGCATCACCGACCCTAAAAATGTTGCCTTCGGATGTTGCCTTCGAAAATGCGATGCTTTGATGCCCTATTTGTTGATTTCGTGTACGATGCACCGGTGTCCCTAAAAATGTTGCCTTCGGAAAATTGTTGCACCCGTAAATTAATGGTTTCGTTCATGATTTCAATGATAGGTTATCGATTCATTACCGACCCTAAGAATGTTGCCTTCCTAAATGCGATCCTTTGATTCCCCATTGTTGAATTCGTGGACGATGCGCCGGTGTCCCTAAGAATGTTACCTTCGGAAATTCGTTGCACCCGTAATCGCTTTCGTTCAAGATTTCAACGAAGGGTTATCGATACATCACCGACCCTAAGTATGTTGCGTTCGGATGATGCCTTCGAAAATTTGATGCTTTGATTCCCTATTTGTTGAATTCGTGTACGATGCATCGTTAGGTTGTCGATGCATCACCGACCCTAATAATGTTGCCTTCGGAAAATCGTTGCACCCGTAAAGTAATCGGTTTTGTTCATGATTTGAACGATGGGTTATCAATGCATCACCGACCCTAAGAATGTTGCCTTCCTAAATGCGATGCTTTGATTCCCCATTGTTGAATTCGTGTACGATGCACCGGTGTGCCTAAGAATGTTGTCTTCGAAAAATCGTGGCACCCGTAATCGGTTTCGTTCATGATTTCAACGATGGGTTATCGACGCATCACCGACCCTAAGAATGTTGCCTTCGAAAATACGATGTTTTGACGCCCTATTTGTGGAATTCCTGTACGATGCACCGGTGTCCTAATAATGTTGACTTCGGAAAATCGTTGAACCCGTAAATTAATCGGTTTCGTTCATGATTTGAACGATGGGTTATCGATGCACCACTGACCCTAAGAATGTTGCCTTCGAAAATGTGATGCTTTGATGCCCCATTGTTGAATTCGTGTACGATGCACCGGTGTCCCTAAGAATGTTGCCTTCGGAAAATCGTTGCACCCATAGGTTGTCGATGCATCACGGACCCTAAGAATGTTGCCTACGGAAAATCGTTGCACCCGTAAAGTAATCGGTTTCGTTCATGATTTGAACGATGGGTTATCGATGCATCACCGACCCTAAGAATGTTGCCTTCCTAAATGCGATGATTTGATTCCCATTGTTGAATTCGTGTATGATGCATCGGTGTCCCTAAGATTGTTATCTTCGGAAAATCGTGGCACCAGTAAAGTAATCGGTTTCGTGGATGATTTCAACGATGAGTTATCGATGCATCACTGACCCTAAGAATGTTGCCTTCGAAAATGCGATGCTTTGATGACCTACTTGTTGAATTCATTTACGATGCACGGGTGTCCCTAAGAATGTTGCCTTCGGAAAATCATTGCACCCGTAAAGTAATCGGTTTCGTTCATGATTTGAACGATGGGTTATCGATGCATCACCGATCCTAAGAATTTTGCCTTCCAAAATGTGATGCTTTGATGCCCCACTATTTAATTCGTGTACAATGCACCGGTGTCCATAAGAATGTTCTCTTAGGAAAATATTTGCACCCGTAAAGTAATCGGTTTCGTTCATGATTTCAACGATGGGTTATCGATGCATCACCGACCCTAAGAATGTTGCCTTCTGATGTTGCCTTCGAAAATGCGATGCTTTGATGCCCTATTTGTTGAATTCGTGTACGACGCACTGGTGTCCCTAAGAATGTTGTCGTCGGAAAATCGTTGCACCGATAGGTTGTTGATGCATCACCGACCCTAAGAATGTTGCCTTCAGAAAATCGTTGCACCCGTAAAGTAATCGGTTTCGTTCATTATTTGAACGATGTATCACCGACCCTAAGAATGTTGCCTTCCTAAATGCGATGATGTGATTCCCGTTGTTAAATTCGTGTACGATGCACCGGTGTCCCTAAGAATGTTGTCACAGAAAATCGTTGCACCCGTAAAGTAATCGGTTTCGTTCATGATTTCAACGATGGGTTAACGATGCATCACCGACCCTAAAAATGTTGCCTTCGGATGTTGCCTTCGAAAATGCGATGCTTTGATGCCCTATTTGTTGAATTAGTGTACGATGCACCGGTGTCCCTAAAAATGTTGCCTTCGGAAACTCGTTGCACCCGTAAAGTAATGGTTTCGTTCATGATTTCAGCGATAGGTTATCGATGCATCACCGACCCTAATAATGTTGCCTTCGGATGATGCCTTCGAAAATGCGATGCTTTGATGCCCTATTTGTTGAATTCGTGTACGATGCACCGGTGTCCCTAAGAATGTTGCCTTCGGAAAATCGTTGCACCCATAGGTTGTCGATGCATCACCGACCCTCAGAATGTTGCCTTCGGAAAATCGTTGCACCCGTAAAGTAATCGGTTTCGTTCATGACTTGAACGATGGGTTATCGATGCATCACCGACCCTAAAAATGTTTCCTTCCTAAATGCGATGATTTGATCCCCATTGTTGAATTCGTGTATGATGCATCGGTGTCCCTAAGAATGTTATTTTCGGAAAATCATGGCACCAGTACAGTAATCGGTTTCGAGGATGATTTCAACGATGGGTTATCGATGGATCACCAACCCTTAGAATGTTGCCTTCGAAAATGCGATGCTTTGATGCCCTACTTGTTGAATTCATTTACGATGCACGGGTGTCCCTAAGAATGTTACCTTCGGAAAATCGTTGCACCCGTAAAGTAATCGGTTTCGTTCATGAATTGAACGATGGGTTATCGTTGCATCACCGACCCTAAGAAATTTTGCCTTCGAAATTGTGATGCTTTGATGCCCCATTGTTGAATTCGTGTACGATGCACCGGTGTCCCTAAGAATGTTGCCTTCGGAAAATCGTTGCACCCGTAAAGTAATCGGTTTCGTTCATGATTTCAACGGTAAGTTATCCATGCATCACCGACCCTAAGAATGTTGCCTTCGGATGTTGCCTTCGAAAATGCGATGCTTTGATGCTTTATTTGTTGAATTCGTGTACGATGCACCGGTGTCCCTAAGAATGTTGCCTTCGGAAAATCGTTGCACCGATAGGTTGTCGATGCATCACCGACCCTAAGAATGTGCCTTTGGAAAATCGTTGAACCCGTAAAGTAATCGGTTTCGTTCATGATTTGAACGATGGGTTATCGATGCGTCACCGACCCTAAGAATTTTGCCTTCGAAAATGTGATGCTTTGATGCTCCACTATTTAATTCGTGTACGATGCACTGGTGTTCCTAAGAATGTTGCCTTCGGAAAATACTTGCACCCGTAAAGTAATCGGTTTCGTTCAAGACTTCAACGATGGGTTATCGATGCATCACCGACCCTAAGTATGTTGCCTTCGGATGATGCCTTCGAAAATTTGATGCTTTGATGCTCTATTTGTTGAATTCATGTACGATGCACCGGTGTCCCTAAGAATGTTGCCTTCGGAAAATCGTTGCACCAATAGGTTGTCGATGCATCACCGACCCTCAGAATGTTGCCTTCGGAAAATCGTTGCACCCGTAAACTAATCGGTTTCATTCATGATTTGAACGATGGGTTATCAATGCATCATCGATCCTAAGAATGTAGCCTTCCTAGATGCGATGATTTGATCCCCATTGTTGAATTCGTGTACGATGCATCGGTGTCCCTAAGAATGTTGTCTTCGGAAAATCGTGGCACCCGTAGAGTAATGGTTTCGTTGATGATTTTAAGGATGGGTTATCGATGCATCACCGACCCTAAGAATGTTTCCTTCGAAAATGCGATGCTTTGATGCCCTACTTGTTGAATTCATTTACGATGCACGCTGTCCCTAAGAATGTTGCCTTCGGAAAATCGTTGCACCCGTAAAGTAATCGGTTTCGGTCATGATTTGAACGATGGGTTATCGATGCATCACCGACCCTAAGAATGTTGCCTTCGAAAATGTGATCTTTGATGCCCCATTGTTGAATTTGTGTACGGTGCACCGGTATCCCTAAGAATGTTGCCTTCTGAAAATCGTTGCACCCGTAAAGTAATCGGTTTCGTTCATGATTTCAACGATAAGTTATCGATGCATCACCGACCCTAATATTGTTGCCTTCGGATGTTGCCTTCGAATATGCGATGCTTTGATGCCTTATTTGTTGAATTCGTGTACGATGCACCGGTGTCCCTAAGAATGTTGCCTTCGGAAAATCGTTGCACCGATAGGTTGTCGATGCATCACCGACCCTAAGAATGTTGCCTTCGGAAAATCGTTGCACCCGTAAAGTAATCGGTTTTGTTAATGATTTGAACGATGGGTTATCGATGGATCAGTGTCCTTAAGAATGTTGCTGTCGAAAATGCGATGCTCTGATGCTCTATTTGTTGAATTCGTGTACGATGCACCGGTGTCCCTAAGAATGTTGCCTTCGGAAAATCGTTGCACCCGTAAAGTAATGGTTTTGTTCATGATTTGAACGATGGGTTATCGATGCATCACCGACCCTAAGAATGTTGCCTTCCTAAATGCGTTGCTTTGATTCCCCATTGTTGAATTCGTGTACGATGCAACGGTGTCCCTAAGAATGTTGCCTTCGGAAATTCGTTGCACCCGTAAATTAATCGGTTTCGTTCAAGATTTCAACGAAGGGTTATCGATACATCACCGACCCTAAGTATGTTGCCTTCGGATGATGCCTTCGAAAATGTGATGCTTTGATTCCCTATTTGTTGAATTCGTGTACGATGCATCGTTAGGTTGTCGATGCATCACCGACCTAATAATGTTGCCTTCGGAAAATCGTTGCACCCGCAAAGTAATCTGTTTTGTTCATGATTTGAACGATGGGTTATCAATGCATCACCGACCCTAAGAATTTTGCCTTCCTAAATGCGATGCTTTGATTCCCCATTGTTGAATTCTTGTACGATGCACCGGTGTGCCTAAGAATGTTGTCTTCGGAAAATCGTGGCACCCGTAATCGGTTTCGTTCATGATTTCAACGACGGGTTATCGACGCATCACCGACCCTAAGAATGTTGTCTTCGAAAATACGATGCTTTGACGCCCTATTTGTTGAATTCGTGTACGATGCACCGGTGTCCTAAGAATGTTGACTTCGGAAAATCGTTGAACCCGTAAATTAATCGGTGTCGTTCATGATTTGAACGATGGGTTATCGATGCACCACTGACCCTAAGAATGTTGCCTTCGAAAATGTGATGATTTGATGGCCAATTGTTGAATTCGTGTACGATGCACCGGTGTCTTTAAGAATGTTGCCTTCGGAAAATCGTTGCACCGATAGGTTGTCGATGCATCACCGACCCTCAGAATGTTGCCTTCAGAAAATCGTTGCACCCGTAAAGTAATCGGTTTCGTTCATGATTTGAACGATGGGTTATCGATGCATCACCGACCCTAAAAATGTTTCCTTCCTAAATGCGATGATTTGATCCCCATTGTTGAATTCGTGTATGATGCATCGGTGTCCCTAGGAATGTTAATTTCGGAAAATCATGGCACCAGTACAGTAATCGGTTTCGAGGATGATTTCATAGATGGGTTATCGATACATCACCGACCCTTAGAATGTTGTCTTCGAAAATGCGATGCTTTGATGCCCTACTTGTTGAATTCATTGACGATGCACGGGTGTCCCTAAGAATGTTGCCTTCGGAAAATCGTTGCATCCGTAAAGTAATCGGTTTCGTTCATGATTTGAACGATGGGTTATCGTTGCATCACCGACCCTAAGAAATTTTGCCTTCGAAATTGTGATGCTTTGATGCCCCATTGTTGAATTCGTGTACGATGCACCGGTGTCCCTAAGAATGTTGCCTTCGGAAAATCGTTGCACCCGTAAAGTAATCGGTTTCGTTCATGATTTCAACGGTAAGTTATCCATGCATCACCGACCCTAAGAATGTTGCCTTCGGATGTTGCCTTCGAAAATGCGATGCTTTGATGCCTTATTTGTTGAATTCGTGTACGATGCACCGGTGTCCCTAAGAATGTTGCCTTCGGAAAATCGTTGCACCGATAGGTTGTCAATGCATCACCGACCCTAAGAATGCTGCATTCGGAAAATCGTTGCACACGTAAAGTAATCTGTTTCGTTCAAGATTTCAACGATGGGTTATCGATGCATCACCGACCCTAAGTATGTTGCCTTCGGATGATGCCTTCGAAAATTTGATGCTTTGATGCTCTATTTGTTGAATTCATGTACGATGCACCGGTGTCCCTAAGAATGTTGCCTTCGGAAAATCGTTGCACCGATAGGTTGTCGATGCATCACCGACCCTAAGAATGTTGCCTTCGGAAAATCATTGCACCCATAAAGTAATCAGTTTCGTTTATGATTTGAACGATGGGTTATCGATGCATCACCGACCCTAAGAATGTTTCCTTCCTAAATGCGATGCTTTGATTCCCCAGTGTTGAATTCGTGTACGATGCACCGGTGTCCGTAAGAATGTTGTCTTCGGAAAATCGTGGCACCCGTAAAGTAATCGGTTTCGTTCATGATTTCAACGATGGGTTATCGATGCATCACCGACCCTAAGAATGTTACCTTCGAAAATGCGATGCTCTGATGGCCTATTTGTTGAATTCGTGTACGATGCACCGGTGTCCCTAAGAATGTTGCCTTCGGAAAATCATTGTACCCGTAAAGTAATCGGTTTCGTTGTTGATTTCAACGATGGGTTATCGACGCATCACCACTCTAAAAATGTTGCCTTCGGGCCTTCGGAAATGCGATGATTTGAAGCCCCATTGTTGAATTCGTATACGATAAACTGGTGTCCTAAGAATGTTGCCTTCGGAAAATGGTTGCACCCGTAAAGTAATTGGTTTCGTTCATGATTCAATGATGGGTTATTGATACATCATCGACCCTAAGGATGTTGCCTTCGGAAATGCGATGCTTTGATGCCCCATTGGTGAACTCGTGTACGATGCATCTGTGTCCCGAAGAATGTTGCCTTCGGAAAATCGTTGCACCCGTAAAGTAATCGGTTTCGTTCATAATTTCAACGATGGGTTATCGATGCATCACCGACCGTAAGAATGTTTTCTTCAGAAAAACGTTGCACCGATAGGTTATCGATGCATCATCGACCCTAAGAATGTTGCCTTTGGAAACTTTTCACAGTATGTGGTTCCACAAGCCTGTGAAAGCTGAGGACTGGGTAAGCAGCGATTCACAGTAAACTGTCTCTTTTCTATTGAACTTTTTTCAAATATCTGTTCAAGGATCTTTTGCGCAGGATTAGATGAGCCTGGGCTCATCTTTGAATAACCGGAGGACTGGTTGTTATATGTGGTGAGCTATTGGCTTGTATCTCTCAATTTCTCATGACAGAAAATTAAGTTGTATTCAAAAGGCTCTTATCGCAACATCATCTCCTCTTCATAAACACAGATCGACAACCCATCTGCACACGGTGGTAGTGGATAGTTACTGGTTGTATGTTCAACCGGCAAGGAGAGGTACTTGCATTTGCTCTTTCAAAACCCCGACTGTATTGCTGCTAGCTGTTTATCTCATCTATCTCCCCATCGATCTTTTCAAATCATTTCTTCTGGGAGGATCGGGCGATTCTTTTACCACAGGCCGCAGCCAGATCCGTCATGGCCGCACCGCTTGAGCTCCACAGCCATGCACCGGCAAGGAAGAGGCCTCTTCCTTCAATTGCCCAGCCGCCGTGAAGGCCTCCTGCTGCTGGTCTAACCTCCACATAATCAGCAGGGAAATTAGGGGTGTCGTCCTCTTCAACTGCATATGTCGCCTCTGTTGTTGACTACATCCCTCGGTTGTAAGGTGAGTCTTAATTTTCCTTTCTACCCCTTCCCCCTCCTATTTATTTAGTCTATATGTATGCACAAATTTTATTTTACAAGTCCAGTATTTATTTAATCTGCTTAGTGATTGAACTATATATTCATTTTTGTTTAATACTCATGGAGTGATTGATGAATTGCTTGCACGTTTATTAAACAAATTTTGTTTTATAAGTCCAGTATTTATTTAATCACTTTAGTGATTGAACTATATATTTATTTTTGTTTAATACTCATTGAGTGATTGATGAATTATTTGCACGTTTATTTATCGATAGCTGATCAATATGAGTTTTATATTTGTTGAAATATGTACGCAATTTTTGTATGTTTGTTTTCTTTAGCCCCTTTTTAAATATCAGTGATAACCATTTAGCTTATAGAGAAGACCAACCCTTCTCTCTGTCAAAATTTTGCCCCATAGTCACAAGGTGCTGATAATAGTTATAGAGATTTCATAATTGTAATTTGAAACGGAGATAAACAGTAGTGGACACATGTATTGTCTTTTATAGTGAAAAATACTTTCGTGTGCAGTAGAAACAAATGATTTTATTATTATGCATAATCAAATGGTTCTATCTATAACTAGGATATATTTACATTTTTTATTAGTTACATCCGTTTTAGGATATATTTACTAGCAGTTGGGTAGTAGATACTTTGAATTGCTAGGTTATACTCCCCATAAAAGAAGTGCTAGGTCCTTGTTTCCATGGAATCCTTTGGTGTTTGAATCAGCTTTCACACTTATTTACTACTATCTATAGAAGAAGTGATAGGTTCTGATTTTGATGGAATCCTTTGCTGTTTGAATCAACTTCTGCATATATTTACTAGCAGTTTATCACTACCAATATAAAAGATCCACAGTGACAGATCCAAAACCTACTTTTTTATCCTTAGATTAGGATCTAATGATTGTAATTACTCTAACTATGTTTAACACTGCGTTTTCGTTTTCGCTACACCCGTCGCTACCCGCTCGCCTCCCTCCCCACCTCCCCCACCTCCCACGTCCCCCTCCCCCCACCCTGGCGCCCGGCCACCTCCGCCCGCCCCCGCCCGGGCACGCCCTCCCGGCCACCGCCCGCCCCACCCGCCCCCGCCCGGCCACCTCCGCTCGCCCCCGCCCGGGCACGCCCTCCCGGCCACCGCCCGCCCCCGCCCGGCCACGCCACCGCCGCCCCTCTGAAGACAAGCGCCGCTCCCAATTGCATGCCCTGTAAATTTATTCATGGCTAAGCATTATCTGAGTCTTGATTTGAGTTTGCATCAGGTTAGTTTGACTTCATGAAACTCTCAATTCAGTAATTTTGTTTAGGAATTTACAATACACTTTTGTTCATAATCTACATTAATTGATCTGGCCATATCCTATCAAAACATAAAATTCTGATGAATCAATCTGGATCAGCAATGAACGCCATTTTGCATGTCTGCAATAGGATATTTATAACTGAAATTGTAAATTAAACCGGTGATGCATCAGGCCAGAAAACTCCTGTTTCTTTCAGATTGTTGGTGCTAGATAGCCAGGTTGGCTTTTGGGGAATTGATGTAGTGTGTTTAAGCAAATGTCCGCTGATAGTGGCTGTGAAATCCGAGTTTCAAAGGAGTGACTTTCTTTCTTTGCTTTACTTAAAGATGAACTTTGCCAGGCAGATTTTTCAGTACTAAATTTAATTTTCTTGTTCTGTTCAATTATCTTTTGAAGTGTATCCAAGATTATGCATTTGGAAGATTATTTCTGGCATTCGTTGATACACCATTCCTGCAGATTAATGGTGAGCTTGACTCCGTAAGGAAAGGTCTGTCCGCTTTGGCTCAAGTGCTCTTCACTCGCCCCCCTGAGAAAGTGATGTAGTTCCTGTCGCTCATCCTTCTGGTTCATCACCACGTGCCTTCGATTGCTCAGATGGTCTTCCTCCAGGAATGCCGCCTAACTTTCATCTCCCTTTTCAAGGAGTTGCTAATGTTGTTGTACATACTACATAATGTTATAACGTTGCTAACTTCTGAAATTGAAGCTCCCATTGTACGCGGCTAAAGTGCTAAAGTTTCTCTTCTTCTTACTATTCCAGGCGCAAACAACCTATACAGTCAAGGAGTACAGTAGCAAAATATGAGATACACTAATTAAACACTCAAATTCCTCTTCGCTCAAAGGTAACTACACGTGTAAGTATTCATTTGTGGATCTGGTTGACATGAGCATATTGTTTTAATCCAGTTTGACCAGCTTGTATCTTATCTAAACGAACTAAGGGTGCTTTTTAAGTTAGTTGCTAGCCTGCTAGATGAGGAAATCACAGTAGCAGACATTAACCAGTAATCTTTTTAACCAGGAACTTGGTTGTGACAGTGTCCACCAGTGTTTTGTGGTCATCCTAACTTGAATAAGAAAACCAATGCCTTGTTGTAATTATTTCTTGCTGTGCTATGAGGTCTTCACTTTGTTTGATTCCGCAGGTTGCTGGGGCTGCTGCAGATGCTGGTTTATCTCTTTCAGATGTTGCCGCAGAAGCAAAACATGCATCTGAGGCTGTTGGTACTATGGGAGTAGCACTTTCTGTTTGCACGTTGCCTAGGCAAGTGACATCTGATCGTTTAGGTCCTGAGCAAATTGAGCTTGGCCTTGGAATTGTAAGTCTAGACGGCATCAGCAATTATTCTCATATAGGCTATAGCATGGATGCAGATAAGAAATTGATGTACTTGGATTTAGTTATTAGTTTGTGTTGTGTTTGTTTTCAGTATACCCAAGAGCTGCAAATTTTTATTTTCCCTAAATATAAAAAGCATCTGATTTGTTTTCCAGCATGGAGAACCTGGTGCTGCTATTGTTGAGCTACAGTCAGTTGATGTAGTGGTCGAACATATTCTTAAGCAGATATTGTCACAGGTATGGTTTGTAATATGCGATTTATTTATTTCTAACCCTCTTGTGTTTCTGCTTATCTCCTTTAGTCCAATCTGTAAGCAGTGAATTATTGTCAGGCATCTATGCCATATTTATGTATTGTGTCTTGAGTACAATGAATCCATGTTGTAAATTCTTTGTTAAATTTAACACTAAGCTAAACTTAGCTAGCTATACTTTGTTCTGAAATACCGGAAGGTGAAGTTTGCAGACAGTTATCAAAACATAACTAGGGTAGGTCCTCACTTGTAACAAAGAGGCCATTGCCTGAATGCGAGGGAATGGAGTGAATGTGGGTTCAAAGTTTGGGTGGAACTCTCCTTCCATGGCATCACTTGGACTTCATTTAATCATTTCACATGTACTTAAGGTTAATGCTGAAAGGATACTAACCTTCAGTAGGCAAGAACACTTGTGTCCTGTCCTGGTATAAGTTTCATTTTAGTCCATACTGTTCAGTGCGAGTTTCTGCCAATGAATGTTATTTGTATTTACCAGTTTTGGTACTTTTGCTTATTGTCTTTCTTCTGTGCAGGAAACTCAGTATCTTCCTATCACAAGAGGGAGCAATGTTGTTTTCCTAATCAACGGGTAACTACAAATCTGAACTTTCTTTTTACATGACGAGTTGATTTGTACTATCAGTGAATTACTAGCACAAGTACTGAATATGAGAGGAAATTTATACGACTCTGCAATGTATTCCACCATTTGCAGCTTTCACAGGGATTGGAGAAGTTAATAAGATATCAGTTCTTGAGGTGGTCGGCCTCCAGGTGGTGTTCGACTCCGTGCTCACCGCACCAGATGCCGACACCTACGGCATCCTGGCGAGCCTCGACCAGGTCCTGGAAGGGATCTGGGGCATTGAACAGGCGCCAACGGAGGAGGAGCGGCACATGTTTTTCTGGGTAGGAGTCCTACCGTAGGACGAGAGGTACCCATCGACGCGGAGGAGAGCTAGGGATTTAACCAGAAGGAAGGAGATTGACTGAGTGAGTGTAGTGAGAGGGAAGGCAATGAGTGACTCTTTGTTTTTTTTTGAGTTGCGCAATGAGTGACTCTTTGAGTAGGGGCGAATGGAGGGGTAAAAACTGGAAACGACAAAGTATTTACTCAAAAAACGTCTTATAATCGGATATAGAGGGAATACATATTGATTTAAGAAAATGAATACGTGTAAGCAGTGATTAGATAGATCTGTGAGTGACGAGGCATTGTCCAAAACAAATATTTTGTATCTTTTAAGAATTATTATTTTTTATCAGGTATATCTGATTCACATGGGTGTGATTTTTTTTAATCATCGTGACTTATACAATCATAATCATTTGATGATTTTAAAAGATTTTTTATATAAATATCTATAATAAATATATTTAAATTTTGTAATTATGCAGGTCATCTTGTGGACTGTGGATGGTAAATTTTATGGAGTACTTCATAGGAGGTATTTTATCTAGCACTTATACACGGGTATTTTACGTTGTGTACCATTATACTTATTCTAAGTTTTATCCTTATTTTTCAACCATCTTTGATTATCATTTTATCCTTGTTGCTTAGACGATTGTGTGCTAGACGCACTCTTATATCATTGGGCATAAGATGCATTTAAATTCTTATAAGAATTTTTACTAATAGTATATTATTTAAATGAGACGTGCGTTGCACGTGCACGTTTACTAGTTACTAAAGACTTTGAAGTGCTAGGTTCTTGTTTATAAGTAATCCTTTGCTGTTTGAACAGTGGGTAAGAATTTCCTTCCCAATAGACCCGATGGTACAATGTTTAAAATATTATGCTATAAACTGCAGTTTTCACTTGGTATGGTCATATGCGTTTTACTTTATTCAGTTTGTTGATTCAACTTTCTTACAGTTCAGAAACTATTGGTTCTCTGTCAACCGGAGAGCTTGAAGCAAGGTGTGGCCACGTGGTGCGATGTGAGGGAAGAGCGCGATGCTTGCCATGGTGTCCGCCAAGAAAGCTGGCTGCAGGTATGAGTTTCCATGAATATCATATCCAGTTGTGATTTCGTGCCCGATATGTTCAAGTATGGTTAAATCATGTTGTACATGGACCGCATTGGACGAGATGGCACCAGTTTGTTAGGCTTAAAACAGTTGCGGCAAGATTGAAGTTTGCATTTGAAATTGGAATTATTATCTTTAATATTCTGAAGGTTGTTGTAGGCAGGCCACTAGGTTAAATTGTTTTATTTCTTTAGTTCTGCTTTATCGGATCTGATTTTACAGTTCTAAACCCAAACGATAGTTCAGATTGAGTTATATGTTGTTCACTTCACTTATTTAGAAGATATCATTTTTTGTTATTTTAAATTGTTATTTAATGACTAATATAGTGCAAATGCTTTTGCCATGGAAAAAGATGATGTACTTTTCATGTAGCTTTCAACTGCATATATACTAATAAAACAAGTTGGCTAAGCTATGGGCAATGTTTTGCGTTTGAAGCTTTGGGCGTCTTCTCTCTTGCATCGACACGTCTTTTGTTTCTCTGGTTGACACGTATACCTGCTAAGCTAGAAGTTCCACCGCTTTTCCTGTATCCATCTCTTGTGTCCACCGTATCTATCCCTCTTTCACTTCCGGCGAAAATGGCGGTGGCGACACATCAACAACAATGGGCGAGGCAGCACCTCCGCAGCAGCATGACCCCCTTTCCCCTTGAATCTCTCCCCCGACGCCTTATTTCCGATTTCTTTCTGCGCAGGTGATGACACCGCACGAAAAGCCACCGTCAAGATACACCGGCCATTGATGACCACGCTGGAGGAGCAACGATCGGCACGAAACGTCGCGCCCGGTGGAGACCTAAAGCCGTTAGAGGGACGTCGTCTACCGCTCTCGCAGGTGCGTGTATTAAAGAGTGAAGCTGACGGTGCTGCTCAATCTCTCTCCCTGTCTGCAGCAGAAATTCTCTGCAAAGTGTGGTCACTGCCGCTGCTGCTCTCTCTCTCTCTCTAACTAAGTGGCTGCTGCTCCTCCTCTCAGGAGCTTCTCTCTTTTCCTCATAGCAAAATACAAGGCCCTGCAATAAAGGTGGTGTATCAGTCTGCAATTGAAATTCCTTTTAGGATAAAATGTTCGTGTGGTGTCAAGTTTAGTGCAGACAAACCTTGACAAAAATACACATGTATTGAATTCTTTGATGGTTCTATTTCATGCCCTCTATCTGTTTCTTAATATGTGTACGAGAAACAATCATCTTCTTCATGTTTATATCTATTGAATATTGATCCAATTAGGACTTTTGTGTATGCAGGACAATCCCAACGACTGGTCGCTCATTCTATCTGCCATGGCCATATACCAAGTTGCTGGAGTGTGAGAACTATTAAGATAATTTAGTTGATATCGCCATGCAAATTGTCACATTTAATTTTAGTTAACGATCTTTGCTTGCAAGGACAGATCAGAGAGTGAAACCATCTCTTCTAGCTAGCTTTTATATATTGACTGCAACATCTATAGCAAGCTCTTATGGTGGCACTTCTTTCTTCATTCATGGCGGCTGGAGTAGCTAAGAGTAGCCCCGAGCCCCCGACAACCTACATGAGGTAGGAGACCTAGCCCATTGTCTTTGCTGCTTGCCTCTGCCCGATGTTTGGCCTGTTATTTCAAACCCAATAACCAGGCGGTAGGCCTGGTCAGCAATTCATACCTTGATATTTGATTTAAGACTGTATATTTCAGAGCCAATACTTTCATATAGTAGCAATATGAAAATATCTAACTATGTTGTTTCAAATATTACCGTTAGCAAGCATAGGCATCTATACTATTACCACTTGCATCTATACTTCTGGTAATTAGTGAATATTTTCAAATTTTGGTTACAATGATATGTTTGAGCAAGCGTGTTGTATGAAAATTAGGCAGCAACATCTGCACTACATATATAAGGGTGTATTTTTAGTGCCAATAATTTTGCTAACTATTCATTCCTTTACTCTTCATATACACATATCTCAGCCAATATTCTGAAGCACATACCTTTCTAATTAGACAATAAAAATTGTGTGACCGTCCTGCAAGATTGCTAATTTCAGATTTGTTCGTCATTACTGTGGAAGCATATCAACATTCTCTAAAAACATTGGTGTACCTGGTAGTTATTTCGGTTATATGGCATGCAACTAATTGGCTTCTTGGTCTGCATAAATGACTTGGTGAAGATTTTGATGTGTATGTCACTTCATCGTTTAAGGTCTCTGCTGCAATCATTACGAGCATTATATCTACTAAGATCGTCTGACAAAATCTCGGCAATAATAAGTTAAAAGTTATAGTCGGATATGTGATCAAATCATTCTTATCTTCTAGAAATAATTAGGGTGTATTTATAGTCTGACTGTATTCCCTTAATAAGATACACGGTGATGACTGATGATCCATATTGCTTTCTTCAATGGGTAGATCAAGAATGGAGGAGCAAGAGTTGAATTACACTCGAGAAGCTTATTGAATTAACGAGAATATGAGCAGGCGTCCTCAGACGGTGGGAATATCTTAGGTATAATTCAGTTTTGAATGTGACTCTTAGCCTTAGTTCTGCAATTTAATTTGCTTATTCATAATGAAGAGACCGATAATTGCTCCATTACAAGCCCAAATACTCAAATAAAATTTATGTGCCCAACGACACTGATAATTGATTATACAGTAATGTTTCACCTCAAAATATATTCTTCAATAGGTTGTTCATATCTTAGTTTTTTTGCACACGCTTTATTCTAGAAAAAGATGAATAATCATGTTTGTTATCGACATTCTTGTAAAATATTTTGCTTTAACATCACAAGATTAATATTGTTTGCATGCTTTAGGTTACGATGATTCCATTGCAAGAATATGATTCTGATTTATTTTGTTTTTTTAAAGGCAAAAAACTAAAAATAGGTTACTGTCCACATATTGTTGAATGTCTGGCCTCTTGCTATATGGTTTGGCCAAACCTTCAGCTCTTATTTACGAGCCTTGGTTTACTATGTTTTGGACAAACCATAAGCAATAAAAAGGTTAATTAGGGATGTACCTCACATCACCAATCAAAACATAATCACTCCTAATTTACATACACGATTTGCTTCTGTACATACAATGTAAACCTATGTAATGTGGACACTTGTGTCCAATAAATAGTGTATACCAATTAGTCTCTTAAAAGCATTTATTTCCTTTTCTTGGAATTCTGATCTAGTTATGCAACTTATCTCCACAGATCAATGTTTAGCCCATTCTTTTATTATTCATCTCTTCTTCATTCCTATTGATCTTTAAAAAAGAAAAACTGCAAAATGAACAACAGATAACCTAACAACGTGCATTAACGGGAGCGGCGTTCCGCCGCACTTCTTCCCTGCTAGTTTTTTCTAAAGAACCTAGCCATTTCCTAGCAGTCTTTTCTACTAGAAATATCGATAAGTTACCACATGTTGAATAAAAGGATTCATGTTTGCTATTACCGTACTCTTTTTTTGGTGATGTAGATTTTCAAGTCTCATACAGTTTCAGTCACGCCAAAGTGCAATACAAGCAGCTGGCGCTTTGCATGTAAGTCTCCTGTTGCTTATACAACTTTAAGAAGCCGATGCCCATATGCTTTCACTATGAATCTCTTGACTTCCACCAAAATAAATAATTTAAGTTGTGGAATATTTATGATGGTTGCTGCCAGCTAGAAATTCAGTACTCAAAGTATGTCCTCAAGCAGTTCTCTTGTTTTTTTATAAAAATTTAAGTCCTGAGCTTGATCTTATTCTCTTGAATTCCCAGCCTCAGCGAGTTACAAGTTCACTACAATAATGATAGATCTAGGTAAGATGACTCGGTTCTTGTAAGTTTGGTTGAACAACTACATTGCTTCCATCCATAATAGATTTCAGCACATTATGGCATCTCAAGTGAACATTTTATGTAATCGGACATTTATTTTATTCTTTACAAATGGATTTTGAAAGCCACCTTTCCCTGTTTTTCTTCCTCAGAGATTTCACAAAATCCAGCTTTGCCCACAGAGCAACGTACGAGATCCTCTCAGGTAGTTATTTACTCCTCCTTTTGTTATCTACGATTATTGTTTCTACTATCTAAGGTTTGTTGCGCTTTTGTTTGGATCATTTTGAGCGGCTAATCGAAGTATTGAGCCTTTGTTTTATTTATTGCTTTGAACAACCTGGTTTTAATGATCCTAGTGGTCTTTTATGGAAACATAGTGAGAGTGAGACTCAAGATACTCTGGAATAAACCAGACCATGCCCTTATCAAGATGGCTGAAGGGCTTCAGGCCGAGCTTGATGTACACTATTTAAAGGTGATTTGTGGTCACTTCGACTCCTACCTTCATCCATTCGTCGTAAATCATGCTCAACACCATCTGAATTTATTTCCTACTATAGGGGCAATGTTACTTGGACATAAACTGGAAGTGAACTTCTCTAAATGCCCCTTTATTACCCCTGATCCTGATGCACATGACTACTCAACTCCAACCTCAAGGTTAATGTCGTTCTTAAATGCTACCTATAGTTTCCTAGGTGCACTAACTCAAACTAAATTGTAGAGTACACTAGTAAACTTTTTAGCTGCATTATGTTAAACTAGCTACTGTGCATCCCCTAAAAAAATTGTATTTTTCTAACTGTAACAATTGCACTTTCCATATTTAGTTAGTGTAAACCATTTAATCTAGCCTCACGAGAATAAGACGAGCAATGTTTTCTCCTTTGTCTCACTATATGACCTTTTCTATTTTCTACTTTATTATCCGAATTTCTAGTCCTTCAAGAGAATGAAGTGCCTTTAACCTTATCACTTGTTTATATTCATAAACACATGCAACAACCAGTGAAAATTAAAACCCCTCAGAAAAAACATAAGCACATTACATATAGGGAATTGCTGTTTGGCAATGACCACAATAGTAGGTTTAGTCAGATCATAGTTTTCTAAAATTTTGACTTGCCATGAAACAGTTGATGTCTTTTTCACTAGACTGTTAAATAATTCACCAGCACAACAAGCATAAAACATATCAACTGTCCAATGTTGGAAGGCACGTGCAAATTCATTGAGGACAGAATCCTGACTATTTGACTTCTTGCTTGCGGCATTAACTTCCCGACCTGACTAATGGATCATAAACAAGCGTGCTTCAATTAACTTCTTGCTTGCGACATTAACTTCCCGATCTGACTAATGGATCATATACAAGTGTGCTTCAATTAACCTCACTTAACAAGTTTCAATTAGTTAATGTATTCTGGTATAGTACACTCCAAAATTACCCGATGATTCACCACGTATGAGATCGCTCTCTCGCGTTTTGCAGCAGCTTCCTGCCTTTTCTGTACTTTAGATTGTATTTCTTTCATGGAACCAATACGGCCAGACCAGCCTTCCTGCACTTGTTGTTGCAGAAGTAAACAAAATTATCCTTAAACGTCTAGTCGATAAACAAATTTGTGCCACACATGTATGACTTCCCTATTTTCCCATTTCAGAAAAAACAACTGGTGACCAACACAATGTCAATGATCAACATGTATAATGGTAATGAATATATTATTGCTACAATAATTGGCGGAATATCAAAGGGCTGAAGAAAAATGTTGTTCATTCAGGACATACAGCTGGGATAGACACACAATAACCGGATATTACATGGTTAGTGGTCAAACAACACACTTAGATATGCTACCTATGTTAATCATGTCTCTGCATACCGCACCAAACCTTTTCTTCTTGGAGGAGGAAAAACTACGCTACATACACCGCCCTCACTGCTGGGGAACCATCAAATTCAAACGCTAGCCATCAGCATCAAACATATGGCCTGCTTACATCTCATCATCCTCAGTCGCTTCGTCGTCCACCTGCTTTCTCTTAGATTTCGATGACTCGCCGTTCGAAATTTTTATTACTAGTTTCTTCATCTTCTTAGCCTACTACATCTGCAATCAGTTTCGTTCATGATTTCAACGATGGCTTATCGATGCATCACCGACCCTAAGAATGCTGCATTCGGAAATGTGATGCTTTGATGCCCCACTGTTGAATGCGTGTACGATGCACCGATGTCCCTAAGAATGTTGCCTTCGGAAAATCTTTGCACATGTAAAGTAATCGGTTTCGTTCATGATTTCAACGATGGGTTATCGATGCATCACCGACCTTAAGAATGTTGCCTTCGGATGTTGCCTTCGGAAATGCGATAATTTTGATGCCCCATTGTTGATTTTGTGTACAATGAACCGGTGTCCCTAAGAATGTTGGCTTCGGAAAATCGTTGCATCAGTAAAGTAATCGGTTTCTTTCATGATTTCAACGATGGGTTATCGATGCATCACCGACCCTAAGAATGTTGCTTTTGGATGTTGCCTTTGGAAATGCGATGCTTTCGATGCCCCATTGTCGAATCCGTGTATGATGCACCGGTGTCCCTAAGAATGTTGCTCTCAGAAAATCGTTGCACCAGTAAAGTAATCGGTTTCGTTCAGGATTTCAACGATGGGTTATCGATGCATCACCGACCCTAAGAATGTTGCCTTCGGAAATGCGATGCTTTGATGCCCCATTGTTGATTTTGTGTACGATGCACCGTTGTCCCTTAGAATGTTGCATTCAGAAAAACGTTGCACCTGTAAAGTAATCGATTTCGTTCACGATTTCAACGATAGGTTATTGATGCATCACTGACCCTAAGAATGTTGCCTTTGGAAATGCGATGCTTTCGATGCCCCATTGTTGAATTCGTGTATGATGCACCGGTGTCCTTAAGAATGTTGCCTTCATAAAATTGTTGCAACAGTAAAGTAATCGGTTTCGTTCATGATTTCAACGGTGGGTTATCGATGCATCACCGACTCTAAGAATGTTGCCTTCGGAAATGCGATGCTTTGATGCCCCATTGTTGATTTCGTGTACGATGCACCGTTGTCCCTAAGAATGTTGCATTCGGAAAAACGTTGCACCTGTAAAGTAATCGATTTCGTTCACGATTTCAACGATAGGTTATTGATGCATCACCGACCCTAAGAATGTTGCCTTCGGAAATGCGATGCTTTGATGCCGCAGTGTTGAATTCGTGTATGATGCAACGGTGTCCCTAAGAATGTTGCCTTCGGAAAATTGTTGCACCCATAAAGTAATCGGTTTCGTTCATGATTTCAACGATGGGTTATCGCTGCATCACCTACCCTAAGAATGTTTCCTTCAGAAATGCGATAATTTTGATGTCCCATTGTTGATTTAGTGTATGATGCACCGGTGTCCCTAAGAATGTTGCCTTTGGAAAGTCGTTGCACACATAAAGTAATCGGTTTCATTCATGATTTCAATGATGGGTTATCTATGAAGCTGCACACAAATGGATGAGGAAAAGGGAGGAGGGGGAGCGGACACATCCAGGCCGGCACACCCCGTGCCGGCGACGGGCAACCTGAGCGCTGCTACCCATCCCTCCCACCAAGCTCCCCCTGCCCACCACGACAGGTGAACCAGATCCGCGCAATGCCACCAATGTTGACTTGTCCTTTGGCCGGGGAGCCCCGGAGACCACCGCCATCGCCTAGGCTCCTCACCGGAGGGACCATCGCGCCACCACCGATAGACCCAGCCGGATCCCATCGAGTGCGCCAACCACAGCCCCCGCGCCGCCCCTCCACCCATCACCGCAGAGGAGCCGCCCGCAGCCCCGGCCGCCACACACCCAGCCCGAGCCATCGAAGGGAAGACGTGGCAGCCCCAGGCACTCACCACCAGCGCTGCCGGCCGGCTACCCGTGCCAGATCCACCTCGATCTGGCCGGGCGCACCCCCGCGCGCCACCTCCCAAAGAAGCACGCAGCCGCTGCGCCGCCACCGTATAGGGAGACGCCTGCCGCCGCCACGCGATGTCGCCGCCACCTCCCGCGCCTGAGGCCGTGCGTCGGGCCCCGCCATAGCCCGGCGCCTTCGGGGGCCAACCAACCCATGTCGACCGGGTGCCCCGCGCAGAGGAGAAGAAGCGGCCCTGCCGCTACCTACGCCGGCCGGGCTTCGTCCGACATCGTCACTAGGCGGCGACGAGGGAGGGGAGGCCGGAGAGGAGGGAGGTTGGGGACGACAGCTAGGGTTTCCCCCGTCCGCTCGCAGGAGCGGGTTGGGGGAGGAAGCTCATGTTTGCTATTACCGTACTCTTATTTTGGTGATGTAGATTTTCAAGCTGTCATACAGTATCAGTCACACCAACATGCAATACAAGCAACTGGCTCTTTGCATGTAAGTCTCCTGTTGCATATACAACTTTTTGAACCCGATGCTCATATGCCTTCACTATGAATATCTTGACTTCCAACAAAATAAATAATTCCAGGGGTGGAATATTTATGATGGTTGTTGCCAGCTAGACATTCAGTACTCAAAGTATGTCTTCAAGCAGTTCTTGTAAGACCCTATATGCGCTACTGTTTCAGATCTGGACGTTTCCGTCCAAAACCGAGGACGAAGTACATATCGGACCCACCGCGACATATGACGAAGCCATATGACGGGGATCAGCCCCGGCAAATCCCATGGTCAGGGACCCTGGGTAAGTCATAGATAAGGCACAGGTTGGACGATACTCGTTGGCTAAATGGAGAAGCACTTCCTTCTCGATATTATTGCGTGAGGGGGCGATTACAGTGGAGGCCAAGGCGATTTCTCGCAAGGCTAGATGAGTAGATGTGTATTTGATTGTCCTGGACGTCTCCCCTCCCAGCCTTTATATACTAGACTAGGTCTCGGGGAGTCCGTACTAGGCTACAAAGATAGTTTCCTAGTTCTAGTCTTGCCTTGTACGCCAAGTTGTGCCTTTCATACTATTTGCGGACTCCTACGTCAGTGCCTGGTTGGGTCAATCATGGGCTTGTCGTAGCTTCCCAGCGGGCCTTCTGTCTTCATGCACACCAGGTAGCCTTACATGCAGGAGTCGTGGGGTCACCCCCTCGTCACCATATATCTCGGATTTCAACATGATATCACAACATTACAGCTACAGGGACAACATCTCATACAATCGGCATGCAACTGCCTTAAATACATTACAAGAGCGGACGATATGTCTGAGTGCAGACTACAATCAAATGCCTAGTGGCAAAGAGAAAAACACCGAATCTCATAACCACACGGGTCCAGGCTCTCCGTCGGGATCCACCTAACTAGTCATCGTCGAGTCTCCACGTGAGACGTCGATCACCATACCTGTTGTCGATCAAGAACCCTGAAAAGAGTTTGGGGGTAGTATCATGAGTACAGAAGTACTCAGCATCCAGCTGTAGTGGTCAACTGACCCAACAAGGACTTCATTACTCGTCATTCTAGGATAACTAGTAGTTCACGGTAAGGAAGGGATAGTGGTGAGGTTGCTTCCGCACAAGCATTTATGAAGTGGCTAACGATCTAGAGAGTAAGATAAGAAGCCAAGCATTCGATGAGCAATCGCCTCCAACAAGTCTGCTATCAACTACTTACGCAATCATAACACCCGTTCTATCCTTGTCCTCCCCTTCGCATCCCGACGAAGAAGAAGCAGTCAAGGCACACACACGTTGATCAAGTTTTAATTATGATTCAGTTGATGTTATCTATGAACAAGGAGTAGGTCTCAAGTCTTCCATAACCATGGACACGGCTTTTCGAAAAGATTTAACTCTGCAGGGGTGTACCAACTGCCCATTATCTGTTTCGAGGGATTGCTAAGATGAAAGGGCCCAAGGAGTCGACTGGTCGATCCTTGGTGAATTGCGCTAGTGGCAAATACCGCAGTAGCCCAATCAAGCTCACGTCCCTCGACATGAACTTGGAACGACTGGTGTCAAGCAAATTCATGCTGCTGCAGGTCTTATAGGATCAATTGCCGCCAGTCTAAGCACACAGCCTGAGCGCGTCCGCTCGACTCTTTCTATCATGCGAGCGCATGGAAAAGGTCGGGAGTGAAATCGCTCTGCGGCAAGTCCCGGCCTGGCCGTTCTGCGTAGCGGGGTCTTACTTACACGCTAAGCTTGCGTGGCATCTGGGTACAATGTGTCGTAGCCCAGGCATAATTGTTTTTGTAGAGGCACGGAGCCTGGTTAGCGATGCACCCACTTGGAATAAACAATCAAGTGAGGTGTTTTAGCAGTCACTCGCGGAGCTTGTAATGAACTCAGGCGAGGAAAATAAGAAAGCACCCACTCGGAATGTCGTCGAGTGCGCGAGTAGATCGTATTTTTTGATTTTCTAAGTCTTTTCTGCGAGTAGTCACTCGAATGCTTTTACTGTCTTCGGGGTGAGGGAGCACCCGAACTCCGAGAGTATGTTGTTTCTGCTGGTGTGAGTGATCACTCGAGCACATCTTTGCCTTCTGGGTGAGGGAGCACCCGAACTCGAATAAAGGTACTCCCGATGGGAGTAAGAGATTTTTTTTAGAATTAGAAAATTTTGACATCAAGAAATAACTGGCTTTTGGAATCCTTTGGATTTTTCTCAACTGATTTTATCTTGATCCGTCCCTCTTGAGATGTCATGTTGATATGCATTGTCATACTGTTTGATAACCTATGATGATGTTTGATTTTTCGATCCGTCGCGTCTTCTGGACCGTCATAATGATGGTTCGAACGTCATGCTGCCTGTTGCCTGTTGGGTTTCCAAGGCTTGTATGGGAAACATACGAGATTTGAGTGTCCTGTAAATAATGCTGACCGTGTGAAGGCATCTTGCCTTGGAATTAGTAACGCCCGACCCGTTTGGTCTTTGATGCAATGATGGCGCCTCCTGGGCTTCTGCGTGTTTTTCCTGTTTTGCCCTTGGATTGTGCTATAAATACCTCCTGTGGTTGCCTGTCCTTGGCATCCGTTCTTTGCATCTTTCTCTTCTGCTTCTTCTTCATATGGCGCCCAAGTGTGGTGGTGGTGTGACTGGGCGAGGCCGTGGCCGCCGTGGTCGTGGTGGCCGCACGCCTCGTTCTACACGCGGTGGACGCCATGGTACCACGTCGGTGCCTTCTTATTCTTCCTCCATGGAAGAGGGTTTCTGGCGCTATGATTTTCTTTTGCGTGTTCTTAGCCGGAATGCTGCCCGGATTCCTCTTCCATTCTCATTTTCCTCCATTGCTTCTGAGCGTAACTTGAGGGGCTTCTGGCTCCGTCTTCACGGATGCGCTCGTTCTTCTTCTTGGGTGGAGCTGGAAGTTGATAATTCATTCATGATTTTCCTTGGATCTGGTTGGAGGGCATTTTCTCGTCGGTTGAATCCGCGCGATGGAGATAGCCTTTGCTGTCGTTTTGACGACGAAGATACTATTATTATCCGTGCATTTGATGCCGGTGGAAATCGTCTAGATCCATACTGGGAGGAAACAAGAAGTGGTGATTCCGATGGCTCGAGTGGTGGTTTGCCTGCTTCTCCCGTGTCTTCGTCTTCTGCCGATGGTGTTTGCTCTTCTAGTTCTAAGGACGAACTGGACGTCAAGCCGGCCGTCAAGCGGCTGCGTTAGTAGGCGAGGCACCTTGTAGAACTGGAGGACGGCGACCTTCTTCTTCACGTGCTGGGTTGCTACTTTGTCTGTGGTGATGCCTGTCAGTTTGTGGCACGAAAGTGCCAATTATCTCAGCATAAGCACACATGTAGAAGTTGAATGTAGCCCATCTTGCAGTTCCACGGGTTCTTCTGTAGCGGAAACTATCGTTTCGACTTCTTTGTAATGAAATGACTGTCTTCGACTCCTTTGTAATGACTGTCTTCGACTCCTTTGTAATGAACATGTCTTCGACTCCTTTGTAATGACTGTCTTCGACTCCTTTGTAATGAACATGTCTTCGACTCCTTTGTAATGAAAATGTCTTCGACTCCTTTGTAATGAAAATGTCCTCGTCTCCTTTGTAATGAAAATGTCCTCGACTCCTTTGTAATGAAAATGTCTTCTCGGGTGCGCGCCAGCGCTCCCGATGGGAGTAGCCCCCGAGGCTGCGTTTGATTTGCAGAATCAAGCGTAGGCTTTATGAATTTTTGTCTCACTGGTTTGTAGCTGTTTTTGGATTTTTCCAAGTTTGGATCGGGTGCGCGTCAGCGCTCCCGATGGGAGTAGCCCCCGATTCTTTAGGTGATCGCGTGCGATCGAGTGAAGACTAAAGAACCGTGCGCTTTTCGATGCAGCTTTCTTTGCCTGAGCTTTTGTTTTTGGGCGGGAGTCTTGCGTCTGGCGTTCTGGCCTCCCGATGGTCGCGTTTTTTAGCGAGGATAACGTTTCTCGGTGGAAGTTTATGCCCGAGCCCCCGAGGCTTTTTTAAGTAAAAGTAGCGTGAGCGAAGATAGCGTCTCTTGGGGGGAGTTGAGACTCGAGCCCCCGAGTGCTTTTAACTAAAGGTCGCGTGAGCGAAGATAGCGTCTCTCGGGGGGAGTTTAGACTCGAGCCCCCCGAGTGCTTTTGAGTAAAGGTCGCATGAGCGAAGATAGCGTCTCTCAGGGGCGTTTAGACTCGAGCCCCCGAGTTCTTTTGAGTAAAGGTCGCGTGAGTGAAGATAGCGTCTCTCGGGGGGAGTTTAGACTCGAGCCCCCGAGTGCTTTTAAGTAAAGGTCGCGTGAGCGAAGATAGCGTCTCCCGGGGGGAGTTTAGACTCGAGCCCCCGAGTGCTTTTGAGTAAGATGCTTTGGGAAACATTGTTTTATTCCTTCGAATTTTACATGGGTTGCCGATCGGTGCTGCTGCCGATGTCTTGATAATGTCTAGATGACTATGGGTAGAACAGGCGTAGGTTCGCTACGTTCCATGGATTTCCCACGTCCTCATTGGTCTTTGGGTTCTTCAATCTGTATGCTCCTCCTCCTATGACTTCCGAGATGATGAACGACCCCTCCCATTGTGGGTCAATCTTGTGCATTTTTTCTGTATCAATCGTAACACGAGGTCTCCTTTGTTGAACGTTCTAGTCCGCAGACGACTGCTTTGATACGTGCGTAATTTGTCCTGGTATCCTTCAGATCTTGTGATAGATGTGTGTCGTGCTTCGTCTGCTATGTCTTTGTCGTTCTGCAATGCTTCTTCTGCCTCTTCTTCTTCGTACCCTGAGATTCTGGGTGCTTCGAATTTTAAGTCATGCGGCAGTACTGCTTCTGCCCCGTATACCAAGAAAAAGGGTGTATATTGGGTTGAGCTGTTTGGGGTGGTGCGCAGGCTCCATAGTACTGCGGGAAGTTCCTCTATCTAGTTTCTTGCGGCTTGTTCTAGTGGCGCTAGGAGTCTCTTTTTTATTCCTCCGCATACTAGATCGTTGGCTTTCTCCACTTGGCAGAAGTTGATTTTAGTGACTGCGGGTGTGCGATTGATGCGTAGTTGATTTTGATGCCCAGCTCGTGGCAGAAGTTTTGGAATTCTGCTGCTGTGAAGTTTGTGTCATTGTCTGTGATGATGTTGTGTGGTACTCCGAATCTGAAGATGATTGATTTGATGAAGTTGACTGTCGTGAGGGTTGTTGAGCTGGTGATTGGTATTGCTTCGATCCACTTGGTGAACTTGTCTACTGGGACAAGTAGGTGTGTTCTTCCTCCTTTTGAGGATTTCTTGAGTGGGCCTACCATGTCGAGTCCCCATGTGGCGAATGGCCATGATAACGGTATGGTTTTGAGTTTCGATGCCGGGGCGTGTGGCCTGCTTGCGAATTTTTGGCAGGCGATGCAACGCCGTACGATATCCTCTACATTTCTCATGGCGGTCGGCCAGTAGAATCCTATCCGAAAGGCTTTTGCCACGAGTGCTCGACTGCTGGCATGATGCCCACAGGTGCCTTCGTGAATCTCAAGTAGTAGAGCTTTGCCGTCTTCTTCGTCTATACACTTTTGGAGGACCTGAGAAATGATGCGCTTGTAGAGCTTTCTATTGATTACTGTGAATGCTTTAGATCGTCGACTGATGCGTCGGGCTTCTGCAACATCTTGTGGTAGAGTGCCTTCGACTAGGAATCGAAGGAAGGGTCTTGCCCAGGCCGGGTCTTCGAGTGCTGCTGGTACTTCGACTTCGATTTCTTGACTGTATGTATCGTCAGCTGCGCTCGTTGCTGCCAACTGTGCTGGCTCATTTGTGTCGTCTTCCTCTGCGACTACCTTGGGTTCAGTTGTTGATGCTCTCGAGGAAAACGCCTGGTGGTATTGGTCCTCGAGTCGATCCGATGTTCGCGAGTTCGTCGGCTTCTGTATTATTTGCTCTGGGGATGTAGTTGAGTTCACAGCCGTCGAATCCTCCCTCTAGCGCGTTATAGAGCTTCTGGTAGGCTGCCATGTTGTCTGCGACTGTGTTACAGTCTCTCATCGCCTGCTGGACGATGAGGTTGGAGTCGCCATCGATCGAGAGGCGAGTGGCACCACAAGTTTTTGCCATGCGCATGCCGTGAATTAGTGCCTCGTATTCTGCTTCGTTGTTGGAGGTGTTGCTGAAGTTGATCTGGAGGATGTATTTCATCTTTGTTCCTTTGGGGGAGACTAGGATGACGCATGCTCCGGCTCCTTGCTGTCTTTTGGATCCGTCGAAATACATCATCCATGAGTTGGATAGGTCTGGGGAACCTGGTGTTTGGACTTCTGCCCACTCGACCAGGAAGTCTGGGAGTACTTGGGCTTTGATTGCTGTCGGGTGTTTGAACTGCAGGTCCCGCATGCTGAGCTCCATGTTCCACCCGGCGACTCGATCGGTCGCTCCGGGATTGTTGAGAATGTCCGTGAGTGGTGCACTGTTCACGATTGTGATGGAGTGTTCGTCGAAGTAGTGCGATACTTTCCTAGAGGTCATGATAATGGTGAGCAGGAGCTTCTGGTAGTGTGGGTACCGCTGCTGTGGCTTCGTGAGTAGCGTGCTGAGGTAGTAGATTGGTCTTTGGATGCTTTGGATTTTGCCTTCTTCTGCACGCTCGACGACAAGAACTGTGCTCACGACACTGCTGCGTGATGCTATGTAGAGATACAACTTTTCCCTTTCTTTAGGCACCGCCAAGATTGGTGGGGTCGAGAGGGTCTTCTTTAAGTCTGCGAATGCATTGCTGGCTTCCTTGGTCCACTCAAATTTTTCTCCTTTTCTCAGCAGTTTGTAGAACGGTAAGGTCCTTTCGGCTAACCTGCTGATGAAGCAGCCCAGTGCTGCGAGCTTTCCTGTGAGCTGGTGTACTCCTTTGATGTTGGTTGGCCTTTGCATCTTGGCGATTGCTTGAACCTTTTTGGGTTTGCTTCGATTCCTCGGGCAGAGACCATGTATCCGAGTAGTTTTCCGGCTGGGACGTCGAACACGCATTTTTTGGGGTTGAGCTTGATCCTGTACTTGTTGAGGGCCGCGAATGTCCCGTGAGGTCGTCGAGTGGCGTTTTTGTGCTATAGGTTTTGATGACAATGTCGTCTACATAGACCTGGACGTTCCTGCCAATCTGGTCTCTCAAACATGCTTGCATCATCCGCTGGTACGTGGCTCCCGCATTTTTTAGGCCAAAGGGCATTGTTTGGTAGCAGAATACTCCGTAGGGGGTGATGAACGAGGTGTGCTCTTTGTCTTCTTCCTTCATCCTGATCTGGTTGTATCCTAAGTATGCGTCGAGGAAGGAGAGGAGCTTGCATCCTGCTGTGGAGTCGATTATTTGATCGATTCTTGGCAGGGGGAAGTGGTCTTTTGGGCAGTGCTTGTTGATAGGCCCATAGTCGACGCACATCCTCAGTACCTCGGTGTCCTTTTTAGGGACTAGGACTGGGTTTGCTATCCAGGTTGCTTTATTTGTCTCTCGGATGAACTGTGCGTCGAGTAGTCGGTTGACTTCTTCTCCGATTGTTGTGCGCTTGGGTTCTGAGAATCGTTGCAGTGCATGTTTTACTGGTTTGGTGTTTGGCTTGATGTGGAGCGCGTGCTCTGCAAATTCTCGTGGTATCCCGGGCATGTCGGCTGGGCACCAGGCGAAGATTTTCCACTCTCCGCGAAGGAAGTTTATGAGGGCGGTTGCTTGCTCTTCTGGAAAGTGGGCATATACGTGAACCGTCTTCTCTGGGTCTGTTAGGTGGACTTGGTGTGTGATTGTGTCGCTGTCAATGCTGAAGTCACGACCAAATTCTTTTGTCTTGCTTCGGCTTGCCAGCGGAAATATGCTTGTGTCCGTCACCACGGCTATTTCTTTGAGCTGTTGTTGGGTTCCAAATGTGTCGGAGACTTTGTGGAAGTCACGATCGCACCGGTCCGATTTGGTGAAGCTTCCCTTGACTGTGATGATTCCTGCGGGTCCTGGCATCTTGAGCTTGAGATATGTGTAGTGTGGAACCGCCATGAACTGTGCGAACGCTGGTCGCCCGAGTATGGCGTGATACTGCGACTGCCAGTCGAGCACTTCGAACTCGACCGCTTGCTTTGCGAAATTGCGCTTGCTGTCGAAGATCACATCAAGCTGTATTGTTCCGATGGAGGTGGCTGCTTCGCTCGGAACTACGTCGTATATTGTGGTGCCTGACTTTTTTCCAAACTGATCGTGGGATTAGCATCTTGCGTAGGGTGCTGGCGAAGATTATGTTTAGACTACTGCCTCCGTCCATGAAGACTATGTCCATGTCGTATCCTCCGATCTGAGCTTCGAGGACCAGGGGTGCATGTCCAGGCCTTGGGACTGCGGGCGAATGGTCGCTCTGTGAGAAGGTGATGCTGGTCTTAGCGCCGCTTAGTTGGTAGGTTTCAGTTATCCTTAGGACTTAGGCTGCTTCGTCCTACAAGGTGTAGGCATCTTGCTTTGCTTTCGAGGGTCTTCCTTCTTGGATCATGCAGATTCGTCCATGGGACGTGGGGTATTGCCCCTCTGTACTTGGTGCGGGCGACTGCACGCTTCTTCGAGTGCGTTTGGCTTCACGCTGCTTCTCCTCCTTGAGGCTGTTGGAGAATTCGGTGAATAGGCGGCAATCTCCTAGGGTGTGGCTTGCTCTGAGATGTCCTCGGCTGTCTTCAAAACAGTGGATCGCGCAAGGTCCTTCCAGTTGCTCTTTAGATGTGAGTTTGCCGGAGCCGACATGCCTTCTTCTCCTTGAGATTTGGAAGATCTGCGAGTGGTCTTTAGTTCGGCTGTGGAATCTTGGGTCAAGTTCTATCCCGTCGCTGAGTGATTGGCTCCGGATGAAGTTGGCGAATTCATCCGGCCTTCGATCTGGGTCGTAATATTCTCCGGTCTGGGTTTCAGAGTTGCAGTCTTCGCGTGTGGTGGGAGTCCGGGCGGCGGCGACCCGACGACTAGTGGGCGAGTCTTCCGTTACGCGCCGCGACTCTTCGAGTGGTATCCTCGAGTAGAGTCATCGCACTTGCCTTCTGAGTCGTCGGGTTCTTTTTCGTCAGCGATGGATCTGATGGTCGTCGAGGCATTGGACTTGATTCGGCTGCAGGATAGGTGATCTTGGCGAGACGATGGAGATGCTTGCGGTGATCTTGAATTCCTCGAGCGGGCTAGATCTGGTTCTAGACCTCGATTCTTGATCTTCCAAGCGCGGGACCGCCGAGATCGTGATTCCAAACTGTGTAGTTCCCACAGACGGCGCCAATTGATGGGGATCAGCCCTGGCAAATCCCATGGTCACGGACCCTGGGTTAGTCATAGATAAGGCACATGTTGGACAATACTCGTCGGCTAACAGGAGAAGCACTTCCTGCTCGATATTATTGCGTGAGGGGGCGATTACAGTGGAGGCCAAGGCAATTTCTCGCAAGGATAGATGAGTAGATGTGTATTGGATTGTCCTGGACGTCTCCCCTCCCAGCCTTTATATACTAGGCTAGGTCTCGGGGAGTCCGTACTAGGCTACAAAGATAGTTTCCTAGTTCTAGTCTTGCCTTGTACGCCAAGTTGTGCCTTCCATACTATTCGCGGACTCCTACGTCGGTGCCTGGTTGGGCCAATCGTGGGCTTGTTGTAGCTTCCCAGCGGGCCTTCTGTCTTCATGTGCACCAGGTAGCCTTACATGCATGAGTCGTGGGGTCACCCCCTCGTCACCATATGTCTCGGATTTCAACATGATATCACAAAATTACAGCTACAGGGACAACATCTCATACAATCGGCATACAACTGCCATAAATACATTACAAGAGCGGACGATATGTCTGAGTGCAGACTACAATCAAATGCCTAGTGGCAAAGAGAAAACACCAAATCTCATAACCACACGGGTCCAGGCTCTCCGTCGGGATCCGCCTAACTAGTCATCGTCGAGTCTCCACGTGAGACGTCGATCACCATACCTGTTGTCGATCAAGAACCCTGAAAAGAGTTTGGTGGTAGTATCATGAGTACAGAAGTACTCAGCATCCAACTTTAGTGGTCAACTGACCCAACAAGGACTTCATTACTCGACATTCTAGGATAACTAGTAGTTCACGGTAAGGAAGGGATAGTGGTGAGGTTGCTTCCGCACAAGCATTTATGAAGTGGCTAACGATCTAGAGAGTAAGACAAGAAGCCCAGCATTCGATGAGCAATCACCTCCAACAAGTCTGCTATCAACTACTTACGCAATCATAACACCCGTTCTATCCTTGTCCTCCCCTTCGCATCCAGACGAAAAAGAAGCAGTCAAGGCACACACACGTTGATCAAGTTTTAATTATGATTCAGTTGATGTTATCTATGAAGGAGTAGGTCTCAAGTCGTCCATAACCATGGACACGGCTTTTCGAAAAGATTTAACCCTGGAGGGGTGTACCAACTGCCCATTATAAGCTCCGCTTGTACGCCAACTCTCTTAGTCAGAACCGTTAAAGAAACTCATTAAAGAGTTGTTCCAAGAGATCAGGACATCATAGTCCCTCTAACTAACAACGAACAAATCCGTGTGACCCTCGGTAGAGTCGACACCCAACTCAAGAGTTGTCCGTCTCTCGAATTAGCATCTTCCGTCTCACGTCAGGTTGGAATGACATCTGCAAAGCAGGTAGGCATCCCACGCTTCGCAAAGTTTTGGACCAACAGGAACACTGTCCCATTGGCCTGCGTGAACCTATCCTGAGAATATGCGGGCCACTGTCCGCCTCTCCTACTACGACGCAAATGGAAAACCAGCTTGGGCCACCACTAGAAATATTTGGATCTAGGTAGGTAAGAAAAAGGGTACCCCATAGAATCCCACATGCGGTTAGGCACGCTTGTCAAGAGACACAATACCCGGAACTCGGTCCTCGGTGACTCGAATGGAACAAAGCATCGAGGCGGGATAGCCTGGACTTTCCATCCTTCGTCAAATATAGTCAACATAATAATAATCATATCATCCACAACAATATAATAGTGTGATAGCCCAATCCAAGGAGTAACAGGGTAACATTCGGAACATCCTAAGCATGCATACTAAGAAGGGGTTGAGCAACGAGCAATAGTAACGTAGCAGTACAAGGTTTGCTGGGAGGGGACATGGCTGCATCGCTTTGAGAGAGGCTATAAACATGTGGTAGGATCAAACATCGAAGCTGACCTACACTAGCATGCAAACCGCTGGTTATAATAGAATGGATCATAAGTAATGTATAGTCCTTGCCTGTTGAATAAGTCGGGTTCCGCAGGTGTACGTGATCGCGAGCTCGCATCGTCTCTGAGAGTATCCGCGGGAGCACACAAGAAGTAAACACTGGAAAGGAAATCAACGGAGATGCATATATTACAACGAAGCAATCACAAGAAAACAAGATCAAGAAGGCAACGCGAGGCACGACAATACGATACAGATCTACCGTCGAGAGCGGTTACTAATAGATTAAGTGAAGTATCGATCTCACACGACGATACTTCATGTTTAGCAATGGTTCAAGTTGTTTAGCTACACAACATGGGCAAAGGTTGTTAACATGGCATCTCACACAAGCATGGCATGTCACACAATCAAGGCAAGAGGTGAAGCATAAATTAACTATATATGCTAGTCAAGTTAAGTGAGGTAAATTCCTAAACATGTCATATCACTAAGTACCCCATGACAATTTATAGTTTTACTACTGTTCTGACCTAAACCATATTTTATTAATGTTAGTGTCCAGCAAGAGCAGCATAATCATAATCTACACCCAATTCCAATCAAGTTACATGCAAAGAACATTTTTATCAGAGCAACGCTTTAAAAGTTATCGCCTATACCATTTTCAAGTGGCATGGCATGTAACTAGAAGTGAAACAACATATAAACAAGTTGAAACATGGAAAAGGAGCACATTTTATTAAACTAGACAAAACTCTAAGCAAGTTACACGTAGAACACGTCGCAATCCGAGCTACCGTCAAAAAGATATCGCCATTACAAAATCCTATGTTTTTCTGTAATTTATTTAATGTGCAGGTAATTGCCAAACGTTCTCTGGGCTGAAAGAACTGCTACTGGACCAAAATAGGGGGCTTCGGATAGTTTAATCGTTGCCTACGCGTGCAATATAACCTCAAACAATAGTGGGCTGAGCCAAACAAACGCAGGGGAAAAAAGGGCGAGGAGGCGCTTACCAGGTGGGCCGAGCCCATGTCGCGACGTGAGAGGCGGATAACGCACTGGCGCTCTGGGTGAGAGGGTGCAGGGCTGGGCAATATGGTCCGTGGCGTTGGAGGCGGCCCACATCGGCGGCTGGGAGAGCGGGCACGGGGCCTTCGTGCTCATCCCACACAGGAGCCGAGCGGCAGTGCTGTAGATTCCCCGGGGAGGGGGCGCAGGCGGCTTCGGGTTGTGTGGAGAGATGGGGACGGGCGGATCTGGTCAAGGGCCACTGGATCTGGTCGGCGGCAGCGTCCAAGGAGGCATCGCGGTGGTCGTCGTGCTCAGGGCGGATCCCATGGCGGCGGCGCTCCTCGCGGTACAGGGAGAAGAGAAGAGGAATTAGGGAAGAAGAGAAGATGAGAGGAAGGAGAGGCACGATGGGGAGGCGCTCACCGGCAGCGGTGGGGCGGCGGCCGGCGACGCACAAGGACGGCGACGGCAACGGGCGGCTCGGCCACGATCTGGCATGGGTTCGGTGGAGCTCTCTCCGGGGTGACATGGCGCGTTGTGGGTCGTATGATCTGAATTCAAAGGTCCAGATTGGGGCAGCTGGATCTGGCGGGTGGGTTGGCTGGCTGTTGACCCCGAGGTGGAGGAAGTGGTGGCGGGGTGAGGAAAACTAGGGGTCTTAGCCCCTAATTTTTAGGGTTTGGCTACAAATGACAGGAGTTGCCTGCTATATATAGCAGGTGGTTATTGGGAGGGGTTTTGGGCACTAAAAGGATTATTGTGGGCTGGTTTTGGGTCTAATTTTTGCTGGGTTTGGGTTTAGAATTTAAGAGGGAAATCTAGGAGGTCGGCTCACTGCGCACGTGGCATTTTATAAATACGCCCATGGAGATATACCGGCTACTATGCCTGACACCTCTGATCGTTCACCTACTATAGAAAATCGGAATCGCCTGAAATTTGAAACACAGTGTCGCCACACTATACCGATAACGTCTACAAGGTTTCGCACCACGGAGACGTCAAACGCTTTCCGATAAAATAATCCATTTAAATATAAAGGGGGGGGGTTCCGCACCATTGGTGAAGGTTGGTCCTGTGCCGAGGTCGTGACGGCGATTGGGTGACTTTCCTGGTGCCGCAACAAGGTCGTGTGCCATGTGGACGGGGTCTGTTCACGCATGGCGATACAAGAAGGAGGGGGAAATATTTCACCAATAAATAAATTGGCAAAACAAATACTGCAAACAATTCTAACAATCAACAAAATAAATCAACAAGCAATTTTTTTAATTAGGTGAAAACTTCGACCTGTTACAGTACAACACCATCAACAAGGGATCTTTTCTTGAGATCCAGGACGATACGGGGAGAGTGGAAAAAAGGAAGAGAGACAACGCTCCTCCACACCACCAACAAGGGACTCTGCTCCATGTCGAACGATCTTCTTTGTCGAGATAATTTCCGCAGAGAGACGGTAACATCGGAGAACGAAATCATTCAGGAGATCAAGAGGAAGAACGACAACGAGAAGTGACGATCAAAGGAAGCATTCTCACTCAGATCGTGAGGATACTAGGCAAGAGGAGTGAAGGCAACGAACGTCCATGATGTCCACCCGAGTCAGAGAGCTAAAGGTACTACATGAATTCCCAAACCTGAGATCGGAATCGAGACAATACACTGCAAGCAAGGCATTGTAGCGATTTCTAAACTCCACACACTCGAGATCCTAAAGTTTGAAAGGGTATAAAGCGAGAATTAAAGCACTTGCGGCAGTTTTCCTGACCAGCGCAAGGATAAGGAGGAAAAAGATTCCTACTCTCCGATAACTAACTTAGTAACTACAAAATAGTTTTTTGAACTAGACTCGACTTCGACCAGCAAAGGGATCCTACGGTCGGTAAGGCTCTGATACCAGGTTGTAAGATCCAATATGCGGTACTATTTCAGATCTGGACGTTTTTATCCAAACCCGAGGACAAAGCACATATCGGACCCACCGCGACATATGACGAAGTCATACGTCTCGGATTTCAATATGATATCACAACATTACAACTACAGGGATACAACATCTCATACAATCGACATACAACTTCCTTAAATACATTACAACAGCGAAAGATATATGTCTGAGTACAGACTACAATCAAATACCTAGTGACAAAGAGAAAAACACCGACTCTCATAACCACACGGGTCCAGGCTCTCCCCCGGGATCCGCCTAACTAGTCATCGTCGAGTCTCCATGTGAGACATTGATCACCATACCTGTTGTCGATCAAGAACCCTAAAAATAGTTTGGGTGTAGTATCATGAGTACAGAAGTACTCAACATCCAACTGTAGTGGTCAACTAACCCAACAAGGACTTCATCACTCGTCATTCTAGGATAACTAGTAGTTCACGGTAAGGAAGGGATAGTGGCGAGGTTGCTGCCACACTAGCATTTATGAAGTGGCTAACGATCTAGAGAGTAAGATAAGAAGCCAAGCATTGAATGAGGAATCGCCTCCAACAAGTCTGCTATCAAATACTTACGCAATCATAACACCTGTCCTATCCTTGTCCTCCCCTTCGCATCCCGACGAAGAAGAAGCAGTCAAGGCACACACATGTTGATCAAGTTTTAATTATGATTCAGTTGATGGTATCTATGAACAAGGAGTAGGTTTCAATTCGTTCATAACCATGGACACGACTTTTCATACAGATGTAACCCTTCAAGGGTGTACCAACTTCCCATTATAAGCTCTGCATGTACTCCGGCTCTCTCAGTCAGGCACTTTAAAGACACTCATTGAAGAGTTGTTCCGAGAGATACAGACACCATAATCCCTCTAAAACAAATCCGGGTGGCCCCCGATAGAGTCGACACCCAACTCAAGAGTCGTCCGTCTCTTGAATTGGCCTCTTCCGTCTCACGTCAGGTTGGAATGACATCTGCAAAGCAGGTAGGCATCCCGCGCTCCGCAAAGTTTTGGACCAACATGAACACTATCCCACTGGCCCGCGTGAACCTATCCTGACAACATGAGGGCCCCTTCCCGCCTCTCCTACTATGATGCAAATGGAAAACCATCTTGGGCCACCACTAGAAATGTTCGGAGCTAGGTAGGTAAGAAAATGGGAGCCCATAGAATCCCACACGCGGTTAGGCACGCTCGTCAAGAGACATAATACACGAAACTCGGGTCCTAGGTGACTGGAATGGAACAAAGCATCGAGGCGGGATAGCCTAGACCTTCCATCCTTCATCAAATATAGTCAACATAATAATAATCATATCATCCACAACAATATAATAGTGTGATAGACCAATCCAAGGAGTAAAGGGTAACATTTGGAGCATCCTAAGCATGCATACTAAGCAGGGGCTGAGCAATGAGCAATAGTAACATAGCAGTACAAGGTTTACTGGGAGTGGACATGGCTGTATCGGTTTGAGAGAGGCTGTAAACATGTGGTAGGATCAAACATCGAAGCTAACCTAGACTAGCATGCAAACCGCAGGTTATAATAGAATGTATCATAAGTAATGTATAGTCCTTTCCTGTTAAATAAGTCGGGTTCCAAAGGTGTAGGCGATCGCAAGCTCGCATCATCTCCGAGAGTATCCGCGGGAGCACACAAGAAGTAAACCCTGGAAAGGCAATCAACGGAGATGCATCAATTACTACGAAGCAATCACAAGCAAACAAGGTCAAGAAGGATTAAGTGAAGTATCGATCTCACACAACAATACTTCACGTTTAGCAATGGTTTAAGTTGTTTAGCTACCCAACATGAGCAAATGTTGTTAACATGGCATCTCACGCAAGCATGGCATGTCACACAATCTAGGCAAGAGGTGAAGCATAAAGTAAACTATATATGCTAGTCAAGTTAAGTGAGGTAAATTCCTAAACATGTCATATCACTAAGTACCCCATTAGAATTTATAGTTTTACTATTGTTCTGCCCTAAACCATATTTTATTATTGTTATTAGCAAGCGAGAGCAGCATAATCATAATCTACACACAATTCTAGTCAAGTTACATGCAAAGAACATTTTTATCAAAGCAACGGTTAAAAAGTTATCGCCTATAACATTTTATAGTGGCATGACATGTACTCCCTCCGTAAACATTTATAAGAGTGTTTAGAAATCCCAGTTCAAATTTCGTAACGCTACGGAAATTATGTCGTGTCCCATTTTACCCCTGCGCTCACTCACACACTCTCTCCCGATTCCCCTCCTCTCGCCGCACTCTCTCCCCAAATCCAGAGCTCCCTCTCGACGGCGTCGCTCTCCTTCTCGCCTGTGCCACTCCCTAGCAAGCTAGCGTCGGCGTCGCCGCTTCTCCCTTTCTCCCTTTCGCCCGCGCCCCCTCTCCCTCTCGCCGGCGTCGGCTGCACCACCTTCACCGCGCCAAAGTTGACTTTTTTTACCAAGGTCGAGGAGGCGAGCGGCAGATCCTACAGGTGCTGCAGACCAAGATGAGGGGTACGAGACGGAGCTCCGCCAGCTGCAGCACCACTTCGAGTCCTCGGTGTTCCTATTCCGGCAGCAGGCCGCACTGTCCTCCTCGTCCTCCTCGGTTGGCGTCGGCGGGGAGACGTCCAAGGTGTTCGGCGACCTCGTGCTCTTCCTCGCCAACGTCGCGCCCTTCTACGCGAACGACCTCGCCGACCTGGCCGACCAGACGGGGGCCTGCTCGACACCAACGCCCGCGCTCTGCCGTGCCGCCTCCAGGTGAAGACGCTCATACTGCTGGTCAATGGGAAGGTGAGCTACGGTTCAGTACAAACTCTCCCCATCCTCCACTGCTGGTCATTCCTGTTTCCAGATAAGATTTTGTTTGGTACTCGTACTCCCTCAGTACTCCTGTGTTTAATGATAGCCGATGAGATTTTTGTAATTTTGTTGTTTCGGTTAATTGCTCTACATGTATTGTGTTTTGCTTCTGAATTATGATAACCACACACAAGATCTGTGCCTTTTGGTTACATTAGGATAGCAGCAATTTAGGCTGATGGGCTTCTTATTGTTCATGGGCAATAAGTTGATATTTGGAGAGGACTATTGTCTAGATTTATTGGTTCGATCTGTGATTTGGAGAAGCTACAGATTTGCAAACTTTGAAATTCTTGTCGAATAGTTAACTTTGTAAAGCTACAGATTTGCAAACATTGATTTTGAACCTGTTTTGTTATGAATTTGGAGAAGGCACCTGACTGCTGTTATCTGGGACTTTAGAAAACGCTGCTTAGATGTTCTTGCCATCCTGAGATGCAACTAGCAAGCAATAGATTGAAATCTGTGAGAGCAACTACACTTTGGGGTTTGTGGGAAAAAAGTGTGTTCGTACATGAAGGATGAAGCTATATATTTAGTTCTGTTGGCAGATGAATTTACAGCCGTGAAGGATGAACAACTTCAGATGAATTTTGGGGTTTTGGTCTAGGTTTATGTGCATTTCTGTGATACAGATGTAGTGTCTGAGAATAATTTTAGGTTAAACTTTGCAGTATAATTTTAGGATTAACTTTCTTCATACAAGGGGGTATAATTTGCAAGAGTAGATGTATACACATTGCTGAAACTTTAGGAATAATATCCTGCATACAAGAGCAGAGAGACAACATCTTTGTCTTGCAAGCATACACATTTTTCATACACAGGGTAAATACACAATGGTGTTTTTCCTGTCCTCTCCACTCTTCTCCTCTCCTCTCCACTCAACATACTCCATTTCTCACTGGACATCTTGTTCTAGAATCTCCACGGCATTCTCATAAACTTCTCGAGGGCAATAAATCCTATGCGGTAGCATTCCTTGACCTTCCAATTTCTCCTTGCACACATGTGGAATTTTATATGCATTTCCTCCTCCATGGTTCATCACTTCCACCATGATGGTCTGAAGAGTTAAAAATATTCTGTTAAGTTTCCCGGGATCATACTCATCGAATTCTTCTTGCACACCTTCAATCAGTTCTTTTATAGTCGTCGGAGCTCTGCAGTCGGTCATAGACTCAAGGGATCTGAAATGTCCAAGATCAAGTGCGTTCATATCAGGAGAATTTGGAGGCTGTTGTATTATTCTAATGTCCAAACCAGTTGTAGACACGGCTTTTGTGAACTCTGCGTCTCCAGGAAGGATGTGTGTCTTCGCGTTGTCCTGCTGGATCAATATTTGGCCAAAATGATCTGCAGGCCACACTTCTTTTATTCATGGAACCACTTTTTCTATCATATACCTCCTCATTACCTGTCGGTTCACATTGACAGACTTAATTTCCATTGTCCCTCTTGCTCTATATTCACTCCTTCTAGCAGCGGGAATCTCTTGCACAAAACGCCATACACCAATTTTACCTGAGAATGTTAGATTGCCTTGAGCATCATATCTTGGTCGAGCAACCGCGGTTAGGAACATCACTTTGCCGATACAATTCTTGTTCCGAAAAGTTATGACGGGTCATCTTCCTCAGGGAGGAGGTAGTAGTATCTATTCATTTTTGTCATATAGAACCATTTTTCGTCAATATGCACAATGTTTTCCATACTGCTGAATCTGGGTCTTGGAGATGCTAAGGTGGTTTCATCAAGCATTGAGATGCAAAACTCGATTCTTGCTCTTTTATTCTTGTCTTTCAAGGTTGGCTTCACACGGTTGGAGTGCCTCCTAATCTTGCGAAGCTTGAGTTTCTGGTAGAGTGTAGTATGACTAACACCCAATGTGCGAGCAAGTGACCTGAGTGTCGATCTTCTATTCAATGGAACCATGGGAATTTGGGATAGAACATCATCCTTTCCTTCTATTGGTCACATCCACCTCCTGACCAAGCGCAACTTGTTGCTCTGCCATTGTCCAGATTTTTCTAATATGTTGAACACCAACTTGAAAATTTTGAGCAACATTTTTCTTGTCGTTTCTTTTGAATTTCCCACCCCTGGCTAGATTCAAGGTATGTAGTGCCATGTAGACAGCATATCTCTGGTTATCTGTCATTGACTTTCTTTGCCTCCGTATTTGCTGACCACCTACAATAGCAACTTCTTGTTCTTCTTGGAGCATATTATCATCATCAGCTGCTGCTTCTTGTTGGAGCATATTATCATCATCAGCTGCTGCTTCTTGTTGGAGCATATTGTCATCATCAGCTGCTGCTTCTTGTTGGAGCATATTGTCATCATCAGCAGCTGCTTCTTGTTGGAGCATATTGTCATCATCACCAACTTCCTGGAGCATATTGTCATCATCAGCAACTGCTTCTTCTTGGACCATATTTTCATCATCATCAGCTGCTTCTTCTTCTCCTATAGGCGGTGTGCAGTTCAAATCTGGGAGCACCATATTGTGATGCTTCCCCTACTTCTCCTCCTCTTGTTCCGCTTCAGTAACTGAAATTTTCCACGACACCAAGTTAATACTCCAAGAAGAAAAAAAACCATAGATCTTCATGAATAACATTCAGATATGCATGATTATATGGTTTAGATATGCACTACTCCCAGAATGAACTTACTCATTATGCCAGATTTTGTAAACCTCTTAATTGTGCATACTTACTGCAGAGATGTGAAGCTAAAATTCTGTTAGAAGATTGGTAAGATGCGGTTGAGCTGCCCAGAAATCACCACAGGTGAATTTTATGCATTTTTCTGTGCTATCCTGAGCATATCATAACATGTGCATTTGCTCATGGAAATGTGTCCAGATTTAGTTACATGTGCATTTGCCCATGAAAATATGCCCGGATTCAGTTACATGTGCATTTTCCCATGGAAATATGCCCAGATTCAGTTACATGTGCATTTTAATGTTCCAAATTTTGTTTAATTGAATCAATCAAATTCTGCTATAAATGCTTTGAACAAGCTGTTTTGCTGAATTCTGCTGTAAAATTACATGCAGATTCTAGCTAAATCATGGAGTACAATATCATTCATTCTTCAAATTGACCATGGAAATGCATGAATGACAAAGTGCCCAGGAGCCATCATAACATCAAACAAGGAGCTGAAATTTATGTTCAACTGAATCCATCAAACTCTGCTGTAAATTATTGTTAATTCTTGAGAATCCTACTGTTTTGCTGTTTAATCTTGTGCTAAATTCAATCTTGCTGGAGCACTAAATTCAATCTTGTGAACTCTTATGATTTGAGGAGAGGAGTACCTTCCTGGAGTGTTGTGCGTGGGCACTGTGAGTACCAGCCTGGACAAGGCCACGACAGGCACCAGGACAAGGCAGAGGCCGTGGAGGCGTTCAGGTTGGGGAAGCAGCGACCAGGCTGGGGGCGGCAGCGACCATGCTAGGGCGGATGTGATCAAGCTGGGGCAGCGGCCACCAGGCTGCGGCAGCGGCTTTCAGGCTGGGGCAGCGGCGACCAGGCTGTGCCGACGGCGATCAAATTGGATGACGGGCGACCAAACTGGGGCGTCGGCGATCAAATTGGACGGCGGGGACCAAACTGGACGGGGACGAGCAGGCCCGAGCACCTGGAGATGAGCCCGAGCAGGCCCGAGCTCCTGGAGACGGGGACGAGTGCCTGGACCATGCGAGGAAGAAGAACACGAGCGCCTGGAGGATGCGGACAGGAGAGATTCAAATCGAGGGTAAAATGGTCTATTTCCCCATTTGTCGGCTGTGTCTTAAATTTGTAAACGCTCTTATAAAAGTTTACGGAGGGAGTATATAGTAGTGAAACAACATATAAACAAGTTCAAACATGGCAAAGGAGCACATTTTATTAAACTAGATAAAATTCTAACCAAGTTACACGTAGAACACATCGCGATCCGAGCTACCGTAAAAAAGATATCGCCATTGCAAAATCCTATGTTTTTCTGTAATTTATTTAATGTGCAGATAATTGCTAAACGTTCTCTGGTCTGAAAGAACCGCTACTGGGCCAAAACAGGGGGCGTCGAATAGTTTAATCATCGCCTACGCGTGCAACATAACCTCAAACCGTAGTGGGCTGATCCCAACAAACGCAGGGAAAAAAGGGTGAGGAGGCGCTTACCAGGTGGGCCGAGCCCATGTCGCGACGTGAGCGACGGATAGCTCACTGGCGCTCTGGCGAGAGGGTGCGAGGTTGGGCAAGCTGGGCCGAGGCGCTGGAGGTGGCCCACAGCGGTGGCTGGGCGAGCGGGCACGAGGCCTTCATGCTCGTCCCGCACAGGAGCCGAGTGGCAGCGTTGGAGCTTCTCCGGGGAGGCGGCGCAGGCGGTTTCGGGTGGTGTGGAGAGACGGGGACATGCGGATCCGGTCACGGGCCACTGGCTCTTGTCGGTGGCAGCGTCCAAGGAGGCATCGCGGTGGTCGTCGTGCTCGGGGCGGATCCCATGGCGGCGGCGCTCCTCGCGGTACAGGGAGAAGAGGAGAGGAATTAGGGAAGAAGAGAAGATGAGAGGAAGGAGAGGCACGCCGGTGAGGCGCTCACCGACAGCGGTGGGGCGGCAGCCGGCGACGGCAGCGGGTGGCTCGGCTCTGATCTGGCATGGGTTCGGTGGAGCTCTCTCCGGGGTGACGTGGCGCGTTCTGGGTCGTCCTATCTGGATTCGACGGTCCAGATCGGGGTGGCTGGATCTGGTGGGTGGGTTGGCTGGCTGTTGACCTCGAGGTGGAGGAAGTAGCGGCGGGGTGAGGAAAACTAGGCGTCTTAGCCCCTAATTTTTAGGGTTTGGCTACAAATGGCAGGAGGTTGCCTTCTATATATAGCAGGTGGTTGTTGGGAGGGGTTTGGGCCACTAAAAGGATTATTATAGCAGGTGGTTGTTGGGAGGGGTTTGGGCCACTAAAAGGATTATTGTGGGCTGGTTTGGGTCTAATTTTTGGTGGGCTTTGGGTTTAGAAGGTAAGAGGGAAATCTAGGAGGTGGGATCACAACACACGTGGCATTTTATAAATACGCCCGTGGAGATATACCGGCTACTATGCCTGGCACCTCTGATCATTCATCTACTATACGAAATCGGAATCGCCTGAAATTTTAAACACAATGTCGCCACGCTTGTCGGGACCCGGAATTTGCATATGTAATTCCAGTCACAACTCAATCATATGGAGAGCCGAGAGTCGTACCCAATTGTCTAAGCAGACAAGGCCAAGCACAAAACACTCTCGGAAAGCATCGAACGTGATGGGCATCCCATCCAGGCCGGATAATCAACTGATATGGGTCCTCATCGCCCGCTCACAAGTCTAAATGATTATGGGTGGTGAAATCCCATACTCAAAGATAAGTCGCCTCAACGATATTATCGATCGAATTATAACACTTACATAAACAAACTTCAGCCCGATCACCTCGTCGGGATCTCGGGCGAGCTCAATCATCCAACAAAGTGTGCCACGTGACAGAGTCACGAGCAATCGCATCGCGATGCCCCAAGATGCACACATCTAAGGGCCACCTGGTGTATAAAAGACCGCCGGCAAGAACACAACTAAGCTATCGAACCCCACACTAAGACATGCACGTTATAAACATACACACATCATACATGTCCAGTGTGAACAGCCGGTATCATCACATAACTCTACAAAGTACTTCTTTATTTACTTTCACATAGAGCATACAAAGATCACATGGCTGTGATCCAACATTACATCAAACGACGGAAGCAAATTCGGTCTGAGTACAGACAAAATTAACAAATGTCTTAGAGAAGCCTTGTTCAACATACATGCCCTTCCACGAGGGACCAGACTGCTGTCTGGAACTATACTACAATGGTCAACGTCGAGCTTCAGGAAGATGACTCCATCGGGGGTCCGGGTTCCCATATAAAACATAGAATAAGCAAACGTGGGTACAAAGTCGTACTCAGCAAGACTTCCATCAGAACTATACTACTCATGCTCGGGTATCAAGGCAAAGGGAGGTGGGGTTGAAATGCAGAAGTGCCAGCTTTGACTTGGCTAGTACTGTACTACGATTCCCAGACTTGAGGTAAGAAGGGTACACGAGTCCACTACCAAGTCTCCAACCAATACACCACTATGGATACTTCCTCGACTTCCCCACGAGGAAGCACACCATAGCACTCACACTTATCTTGCGAGTTTTAGAGTATCCATTCAAGTTGTCTAATGATCATGTAGAGGTCTCCAAGTAGTCCATAACCGCGGACACGGCTATTCGAATAGTTTATTAACCCTGCAGGGATGTACATCTTCACTCGCGTATCATCACTTATCGCCTCGTTCTTGTCACCCTTCAAGCGTGTGTCGGACGTGGATGAAACCAAGGCACTACCCTCACATCACCTTCTCTAATCCAGGATTCAACTACCTGAGTTTGTCACCGCTCGAGAGTCCGTCCGGTTCAACGAAACGGACTCAGATAATGCAAGGGACCGAGACGCCACCTCTGACAGATGGTTTTACTGCCTCACAGATCCACCCACATATCTAAGATGATGCAACATTTCACTCACTCTTTTTCTATGCATATGCAAAATGGAAGGCCCGAACTAATGTGACTCCTGGACCGGATCGGGTACGTAAAGAGGACAAATGGGGCTCCCATAAACCCTACATGTGGTCATACTCTTTGTCTTGGATCACAAAACAGGAACTCGGGGCCTAGGGCAGTGTTCAACGAGACAACCCACTCTGTACTCCTACACAGCCTCTCATCGTTCACCTTTGTTTAGGGTGGATTCACCAACACGTTATCATCATACCATTATGAATATCCATCCCGACTCACAAACAATGTAACCGCATTGTATCACTAAGAAGCAATAAGCAGTAACAGTTGCAGGGGCCACATGCTCATCATTCGACTCCTATATCTGCTAGGATTGTGGTTTGCTTAATACAGTGACAAAATGATAGGTCATGCATCGGAATGGGTTCAACTATGCGAAAGCACGTGTCTCGGTGATCTCCTAAACATGCATAAGCGAGACTGAGAGGGAAGTAGGATTTTATAGACATGATTAATGGGGTTAGCTTTCCTTGCTTGACGTTACACGGTTTTAACAGACTTCTTCTTCTTCGGGGGTGATCACCGTCTCGGAAATTCTGTTACCGGAACAATTATCAACAAAGGGGGGGGACAAACAAAGAATGTACAATGCTCAAGCACATGATATGGTTCTGATTAAATGATGTACATGGTACTGGTTTGTTGATGATTCCATTTAATTGGAGTGTATTGCAAAAGGTTTGCAAATTCAAACTCCAAATGTGGTTTCAAAATATGCCATATGCACATTTGCTACTTTTCACCCATTTTAAAATGGTCAAACATGAATTTTTTTTTTCATATTCATAATCCCTGCATTTTTCTGATAATTTTTCATATATTATTTGTCCAATTTGGAGTTAATATTAAAAAGTTATTTAATTTCAAAGTTTATTCTATTTTCTGGATTTTCTTTGAAATTAAAAAATTGATTATCGCTTCAGCCTTGCATCAGCATGACATCAGCAGAGGGCTAACTAGTTGGGCCAGGGTGTCATTGATAGTGGGGGTTAATCCCCTATTTAAATTAAACCGTGGTTTAATTAGGGGGCCCTGGGCCCACCTGTCAATGGCTAGGGGCTGGGGATTAGGCATAACTAAGCCGGGCCACGTCGGCACTCGCCGGCGGCATGTCACCGGCTGCGCTGGCCACGGCGGCGTCCTCCTGGATGGCAACCCCGGCTATGGTTCGTTGTGCCAAGGGCACCGGGAGGGAGCCCTCGCACGGGCACGTCTACGGGCGCATGCAGGCGGCCTCGGGAGGCACCTGAGCATGGCCGGCGACGAGCTCCCATGGCGGCTTGCTCACTGGCGAGGTGCGGAACGACGATAGGGGGCTCGATTCCGAGCACGGGATGGGGGAAACGGAAGGGGCGCTCACCGGGAACTCGACGGGGTGGTCTCCGGGTTGGGGACGAGCCGGAGGCGGCTTATTCCGGCGAAGACTCCATTGCGGCCGGCGGCAACTCGGTGAAGATGGCGTCGGTTTTGGAGCTTCCCGGGGTCGATTGAGTGATCAGGGAGACGAAGTTGAGGGCAAAGAATCCCCTGGACACGGTGACGCAGCTCCTAGTCGTTGTTCGCCGCGTCGGAGCGCGACGGTGAGCGGCGGCGCTCTCGGGCGGTGAAAAAATACGGCGAGGGAGCGAGGGGGAGGTAATCTAGGAGAGGAGGGAAAAGGAAGAGGGGGTCACGGGGCCTCCACAACGCCGGATAGGGGCGAGGGGAACAGCTGCTTGGCGTCGGCAACCACGTCGACGTCGGCATGCCGGCCACCAAGCTGCTTGTCGTCGTTGTGGAATACGACAAGAGCCTGGTGGGCTTGGGCTGCGGTACAGGTAAGTTGGGCCCGAGGCCTGGTAAGCTGGGCCTACTTTCCCTTTTTATTTTCTTTCTGTTTTTCTTTTCTAGCATTTGTTTGCTCTGCTAAAAAAATAACATAGCATTTTATAAAATCCCCAAAATTTTAATTTGGACTTATATGGCATAAAACTAGCCACTCCCAAGTTTTGGAGATTTTTGAAATTCAAATAATTTGAATTTCAAATCAAATAGGGTATTTATTTAATTTTCAAGCCCTTTTGGACTTTTTGAAAAATCTTGGAGCATTCAGTGGGACCCACTTCACTTTATATGCGATCATGCTTATTTATAAGACTTTAAAAAAATTCAGAGGAATTTTTGGAAGAAATTTTTGTTTGGACATTTGAATTAAATTATTTAGGCCTTTCCTTTTTCCCCAATTGGATTTCTTTTGAAATTTTTGCATGATGCACAAACCCAAACTAACCCTAGAACATACCTAAGTTGGGGGTTGTGACAACTCGCCCCCACTCAAAAGAATCTCGTCCCGAGATTCAGAAGTCGTCGGGAGGAAGGTGAGGTACTCGGCACGGAGGCGATCTTCTCTTTCCCATGTAGCTTCTTTCTCGGAGTGGTGTGACCATTGCACTTTCAGAAACTTGATCTTCTGCCGACGAGTGACTCGCTCTGCGGAATCAAGAATACGAACGGGGTACTCTCGATAAGAAAGGTCATCTTGGAGATCAAGCGTTTCATGGTCGACTTCGCGGATTGGGTCCTTGAAGCAACGCCTGAGTTGTGACACATGGAATACATCATGTACTCGGGAAAGGTGCGGGGGTAGTTCAAGTTGGTAGGCAACTTCTCCACGTTTGGCAAGAATGCGGAAAGGTCCGATGTAACGTGGGGCCAACTTGCCTTTGATACCAAATCGTTGGGTTCCCTTCAGAGGAGTAACCCGAAGGTAAGCCTTCTCATCCAGATTGTAGCTTTCTTGTCTATGATGACGATCATAGTATCTTTTCTAACGAGATTGAGCGGCTTTCAATTGATCATGGACAATGCGAACTTGCTCTTCTGCTTCCATGATCATATCCGGTCCAAAGAATTGTCTTTCACCGGTTTCTGACCAGTTTAGGGGTGTTCGACATCTTCGTCCATAGAAGAGTTCAAAAGGAGCCATGTTCAGACTAGATTGGAAACTATTGTTATAAGCAAATTCAGCGAATGGAAGAGACTTCTCCCAATTCTTTCCGAATGAGATAACACAAGCTCTGAGCATGTCTTCGAGAATTTGGTTAAACCTTTGAACTTGACCGCTAGACTGAGGATGGAAAGCTGTACTAAAGGAGAGATGAGTTCCCATAGCATTGTGAAAACTTTCCCAGAATCTTGAGGTAAAAATGCTACCTCGATCAGAATTGATTTCCAAAGGAACACCATGAAGAGACACAATTCTAGAGACATACAAGTCCGCTAACTGACTAGCAGTTATAGACTCGCGTACTAGAAGGAAGTGAGCAACTTTTGAAAGTCGGTCAATGACAACGAAGATGGCAACATTTCCTTTCTGGGTTTTTGGAAAGCAAGTGATGAAGTACATACCGACTTTGTCCCATTTCCACTCGGGAATAGGCAAAGGTTGAAGAGTACCAGCAGGTCTTTGGTGTTCGGCCTTAATGCGATGACAAACATCACATTCGACAACATATCGAGCAATGTCTCTCTTCATCCTAGTCCACCAAAATCTCGGGCGTAGATCTCGGTACATTTTTGTTCTACCTGGATGAATCGAGAGGGGTGTATCATGAGCTTCCTTAAGAATTAGTTGCCTTAGACCCCTATTCTTAGGTAATACCAAACGATTTTCAAAGAATACCGTTCCTTTGCTATCCGTGGAGAAACATTTAGCAACTCCGCCTGCAATGTTCTCCTTGATCCGGCGAACACCTCTTGCACGCCTTTGGGCAACTATGATTTGATCCTCAAGAGTTGGTTTCGCCACCAAGGTAGAAAGAAAACCATGAGGAACAATCTCAAGATTGAGCTTGCAAAATTCCTCATGAAGAAGTGGTTGATACTGTTGTAACATGAGCTTGTTACAATACGACTTACGACTTAGTGCATCAGCCATGACATTGGCTTTGCCTGGGGTGAAAGAAATTCCTAAGTCATAATCTTTTATCAACTCTATATAGTGTCTTTGCCTGAGATTAAGATCTGGACGGGTGAAAATATATTTGAGTCTTTGGTGATCAGAATAGATCTCACAGCGATTACCAAGGAGGTAATGTCGCCAAGTCTTTAGAGCATGAACTACGGCAGCGAGTTCAAGATCATGGGTAGGATAGTTCTCTTCATGTGGACGTAACTGGTGTGAAGCGTATGCTACCACATGTCGATCTTGCATAAGTATGCATCCTAACCCTTGCCGTGAAGCGTCACAATGGATCTCGAAATCCCTTTTGGTGTCTGGAGGTGCAAGTAGGGGTGTAGAAGTCAATCTTCTTTTTAGCTCTTGAAAGCTTTCCTCGCACTTGGGGGGTCCATTCGAATTTCTTATCTTTCTTGAGGAGTTCAGTTAGAGGCTTTGCAACTTTGGAGAAGTTCTAAACGAAGCTGCGACAATAGCTTGCTAAGCCAAGAAAACTCCTAACTTGCTTAACCGATTCAGGTGGAGTCCACTCAAGGACAGCCTGAACTCTCTCGGGATTGACAACAATGCCTTTTGCAGGATGCACGTGGCCTAAATAGGTCACTTCTGGTAGCCAAAATTCGCACTTAGAGAACTTGGCATAAAGGCGGTGCTCTCGAAGTTTCACCAATACCAGCCTAAGATGTTCGACATGTTCTTCTTCGTTCTTCGAGTACATAAGGATATCATCGAGGTAAACCACGACGAACTTGTCCAAATACTCCATGAAGATCGAGTTCATCATGCGTGAAAACGTAGAAGGGGCATTGGCTAAACCGAAGGACATGACGGTGAACTCGTAAAGACCATATCGAGTAGCGAAAGTCGTCTTGGGAATGTCCTCGTTTCGGATTTTGATTTGATATAGCCTAATCTCAAATCCATCTTGGAGAAGACAGAGGATCCAGCAAGTTGATCATAAAGATCATTGATCCTGGGAAGTGGGTACTTGTTCTTTATCGTCGCTAGACTTAGCGGACGGTAGTCTACGCACATCCTTTCTGTTCCATCTTTCTTCGTTACGAACAGAACGGGGCATCCCCCATGGCGATGAGCTAGGGCAGATGAATCCTTTTTCCAACGAAGCTTCAAGTTGGATTTTAAGCTCAGCTAACTCACGTGGGGCCATTTTGTATGGGCATCTGGAAATTGGGGCAGTGCCTGGTATAAGATCCACTATGAATTCTACACATCTGTCGGGTGACAAGATTTGAGGATTTGGATTACTGGATTGTTTCCTAGAAGATGACCATGGCTTACTAGGGGAAACAGATATGTCAGAGTAGCAAAGTACCCCAACACAATGGTTAGTATGGTTATTATGGCTAGAAGACATCTAAACTGGGAGGAAGAACTGCAAATGCATCAATATAGGTTTCTAGAAGAAAACCTACAACAAACTCTATGGAACTATCGGTTATGCCACCTAACAAATCTTTTGGAAAGACATCCAAAGTAGAGAGAAGGATTTTGCAAATGCATCAGTTATGAAGAAACCTGGAATGACTCGGACATCATAACGGCTGTAATTGCAAGAGAAAGGGAAATCCTCACAACATTTCAACAACACTTACATAAGAAGTTCAAAAATAGGAAGCACAACGACTCTAGAAGACCGAACACAACTTTCCTACGGCTACAAGGAGGCAAACAACGAGATGTCCTAGTAAGACATAGATGATCCTAGTCCTATCTTCCCGTAGAAAAGATGAGGGTGAATCAGAACTCAGATCGATGAGGGTAAGGAGAAAAAGAAGTCTTACGTTGTCCCCTTTATACCCAAGTAACTATATAACTATAGAATGCTAGACTCGACTTCGACCAAGGATTGATAATCCTACAGACAGTCCTGCTCTGATACCAACTCTGTCGGGACCTGGAATTTGCATATGTAATTCCAGTCACAACTCAATCATATGGAGAGCCGAGAGTCGTACCCACTTGTCTAAGAAGACAAGGCCAAGCACAGAACATTCTCGAAAAGCATCGAACGTGAGGGGCATCCCATCCAGGCCGGATGATCAACTGAGATGGGTCCTCTTCGCCCGCTCACAAGTCTAAATGATTATGGGTGGTGAAATCCCATACTCATAGACAAGTCGCCTCAACCATATTATCGATTGAATTATAGCACTTACATAAACAGACTCCAGCCTGATCACCTAGTCGGGATCTCCGGCGGGCTCAATCAAACAACAAAGTGTGCCACGTGACAGAGTCAAGAGCAATCGCATCGCGATGCCCCAAGATGCACATCTAAGGGCCACTTGGTATATAAAAGACCGCCGGCAAGAACACAACTAAGCTATCGAACCCCACACTAAGACATGCATGTTATAAACATACACGCAGCATACATGTCCAGTGTGAACAACATGTATCATCACATAACTCTACAAAGTACTTCTTTATTGACTTACACATAGAGCATACAAAGATCACATGTATGTGATCCAACATTACATCAAACAACGGAAGCAAATTAGGTTTGAGTACAAACAAGATTAACAAATGGCTTAGAGAAGCCTTGTTCAACATACATGCCCTTCCACGAGGGACCAGACTGCTGTCTGGAACTATACTACAATGGTCAAGGTCGAGCTTCAGGAAGATGACTCCATCGGGGGTCCGGGTTCCCATCTAAAACATAGAATAAGCAAACGTGAGTACAAAGTCGTACTCAGCAAGACTTACATCATAACTATACTACTCATGCTCGGGTATCAAGGCAAAGGGAGGTGGGGTTGTAATGCCGAAGTGCCATCTTTGACTTGGCTAGTCCTGTACTACGATTACCATACTTGAGGTAAGAAGCGTACACGAGTCCACTACCAAGTCTCCAACCAATACACCACTATGGATACTTCCTCGACTTCCCCACGAGGAAGCACACCATAGCACTCACACTTATCTTGCGAGTTTTAGAGTATCCATTCAAGTTGTCTAATGATCATGTAGAGGTCTCCAAGTAGTCCATAACCGCGTACACGGCTATTCGAATAGTTTATTAACCCTTCAGGGGTGTACATCTTCACACGCATATCATCACTTATCGCCTCGTTCTTGTCACCCTTCAAGCGGGTGTCGGACGTGGATGAAACCAAGGCACTACCCTCACATCACCTTCTCTAATCTAGGAGTCGACTACCTGAGTTTGTCACCGCTCGAGAGTCCGGCTGGTTCAACGAAACGGACTCAGATAATGCAAAGGACCGAGACGCCACCTCTGACAGATGGTTTTACTTCCTCACAGATCCACCCACATATCTAAGATGATGCAACATTTCACTCACTCTTTTTCTATGCATATGCCAAATGGAAGGCCCGAACTAATGTGACTCCTGGACCGGATCGGGTACGTAAAGAGGCCAAACGGGGCTCCCATAAACCCTACATGTGGTCATACTCTTGCCTTGGATCACAAAACAGGAACTCGGGGCCTAGGGCACTGTTCAACGAGAGAACCCACCGTGTACTCCTACACAGCCTCTCATCATTCACCTTTGTTTAGGGTGGATTCACCAACACATTATCATCAGCACCATTATGAATATCCATCCCGACTCACAAACAATGTAACCTCATTGTATCACTAAACAACAATATGCAGTAACAGTTTCAGGGGCCACATGCTCATCATTCAACTCCTATATCTGCTAGGATTGTGGTTTGCTTAATACGGTGACAAAATGATAGGTCATGCATCGGAATGGGTTCAACTATGCGAAAGAACGTGTCTCAGTGATCTCCTAAACATGCATAAGCGAGACTGAGAGGGAAGTAGGATTTTATAGACATGATCAATGGGTTTTGCTTGCCTTGCTTGACGTTACACGGTTTTAACGAACTTCTTCTTCTTCGGGGGTGATCACCGTCTCGGAAAGTCTGTTACCGGAACAATCATCAACAAAGGGGGGGGGGAACAAACAAAGAATGTACAATGCTCAAGAACATGATATGGTTCTGATTAAATGATGTACATGGTACTGGTTTGTTGATGATTCCATTTAATTGAAGTGTATTGCAAAAGGTTTGGAAATTCAAACTCCAAATGTGATTTCAATATATGCCATATGCATATTTGCTACTGTTCACCCATTTTAAAATGGTCAAACATGAAAACAAATTTCATATTCATAATCCTTGTATTTTTCTGATAATTTTTCATATATTATTTGTCCAATTTGGAGTTAATATTAACAAGTTATTGAATTTCAAAGTTTATTCTATTTTCTAGATTTTCTGGATTTTCTTTTAAATTAAAAAATTGATTATTGCGTCAGCCTTGCATCAACATGACATCAGCAGAGGGCTGACTAGTGGGGCCAGGGTGTCATTGACAGTGGCGGTTAATACCCTATTTAAATTAAACCGTGGTTTAATTAGGGGGCCCTGGGCCCACCTGTCAATGGCTAGAGGCTGGGGATTAGGCTTAACTAAGCCGGGCCACGTCAGCACTCGCCGGCGGCATGTCGTCAGCTGCGCTGACCACGGCGGCGTCCTCCTGGACGGCGCCCCCGGCCATGGTTTGCTGTGCCAAGGCCACCAGGAGGGAGCCCTCGCACGTGCACGTCTACGGGCGCATGCAGGCGGCCTCGGGAGGCACCTGAGCATGGCCGTCGACGAGCTCCCATGGTGGCGTGCTCACGACCGAGGTGCGGAACTGTTGGAAATATGCCCTAGAGGCAATAATAAAATGTTATTATATATATATTTCCACGTTCGTAATTAATGTTTATATTTCTGTGCTATAATTGCAATGACCCTGACTGTGAGATTCAGAAGAAAACTCATTTGCATGTGTGGAAATGTAAACACCAAGAGTTCCTGGTTTAGCCTCTAAGACCAGCTCATGTGCTAACTGATGATTACGTTTTCTTAATCATGGACATTGTTCTTGTAACAAGGATGTCAGTAGCAATGGGAACATATTGTTAGCAGAACAATGATGTTGAACCGACCCCAGTATTGAATGATATACTTAGAGATCACATCGTAACTACGTTATAAGTCATATCATGAAATGTTATCATATACGTAATTCCTTAGACCATGAGAGTATCGAGTTGCTTCACACAGGAAGACATGCTTTGGTTCTTAGATGAATCCTCCCGTAAATGGGAAGTAGTAAAATAAGTTCTGGGTATGTTAGATGGTGTGGCTAGTGACTGTGATAGTTCAAGAATGGGATTTGCTCCTTCACGATGAAGAAGATATTCACTTCGGGCCCACTCGGTATGACGGTATCCATTATAGTCTGGCCAGACGCATTGTGATTCAGTCACGGGGATACCGGAATACGATAACGAGAAAAGGGACAAACGAGCAAAGAGGATAACGAGTGGCTTGTGTTCAAAAGTTGTTACACATGGGTGCCAAACTTCTCTCCTCTAACTTTGTCATATATCGCGAAGCAAAGGGAATGGTACATGACTAAACATAATGGTTCACTCGAAGTTTCTTCGTGTATGTGCGGGAGTCAACATGGGTGTCCATGGCTCCGCTGTTGATTATTGGCTATTGACAAAAGGCTGTTGACCTATGTCCGGAAGATGTTCTGAGTCATGTCCGCATTATACCGAACCTATTGGGTCACACACTTAACGAGCAGTAGTCTGTTAGAATACTAGTATGGTAGAAGGTTTAGTGGAAGCAAAGCAGAATAGTTCATACGGGTACCGGAAGTAGTTCCGGAGATTTATGGAATTGTTCATAAGGGCACCAGAAGTAGTTCTGGGTATTTAAGGTTATGTCCGGATCACTCTGGAGTAGTCCCAGGTGGTTCCGGAACATATGAGAATGGTACTGGGGAAGTCCTGGATCAACCGGAATAGTTTCTGGATAATCGCTGGGCGTCCCGACAACCTTCGCGGTCATCGGGTGGCTTAAACTGTAACTCGGATGGTCTTGGAAACTATCCGGATGGCTCCGGAACGTCCGAGAACGGTCTCGGAAGGTCCTGGACGTGCTCCAGAAGTGTCCGGAATGTCCCGAAACGGTCCCGGTATGTCCCGGAAGGTCCCGGAAGCTTCTAGAAGGTCATGGAAGGTTCCGGAAGGTTCCGGGCTGTACCACCCACTCCCCTGCGCCCCTAGCCTTGGGGGGAAAGCCACCTAGGCTGCCCTGGCCGGCCAAGGGGTGGGGGCGCACCAAAGGGAAGGAATCCTCCTCCAGGTGGAATTACCAAATCACATTATGGCAGGTTTCCGGTGGGAAGGTGTGGGAAGGTTTGGAAGGCTTGGGAGTCCAAGTTGGACTCCCAATCCTCCTTGAGCTGCGCCCTAGGCCTCTTGGCCACCTATATAAGGTGAGCCAGGGGGAGAGGGAGAGCAAGACAACTTGTCCCCAAGGTCTATGCGCCACCCTCCCTCCTCTAAACCCCGTTGCTCCACAATTAGACCCCGGTTTAGACGCTGTTCTAGATCGGAATCCGTTAGGGTTTTCTCCCTCTAGTTTTCTCGGTGGCGTTCATCTCTAGACGGCGGAGCGCTGCTGGATTGCTGCTACGGGATGTGTGGATACTAATGGAGGGGTTGTACCTTCGACCCTTCTTCGAGGAGCTTGTTCATGGGACTTGTCCGTGGGACTAGATCGCGGGACTTGTTCGTGGGATTGATCGAGGGACTATTCGTGGGAGAACTTGTAAGATCTACTTCCACTACGTCCACGAGCTTCACCAACTCTACTTCCGCTACATCGGTTGGTGAGCCATGACCTAAAACCTTGTATGCAATCTTCTTGGATGATCTTGGGTTCTTGATTCGTAGGCCGAAATTTTTTGTTTTCTACTACGTTTCCCAACAGTGGTATCATGAGCGATCCTTGATTAGATGCATGTTTAGGTAGATCATATGTTGATATGAGGCATTGATTTTCTTGTTTGCTTCCCTATCATGTGATCTTTTCTTTGCTCGACGGCATGATGTGATTTTGCTACAAGGTTTGAGTTTTGCCATGATCCCTCTATGCTGCTCTTAGTATGCTGGTTGCCTTGATCATGGACTACATCAAATTCCTTGGATCTCATCCTAGTCTTGCTATAGAAAATTTTACATGAACGGGCTTGTGGATTTTTTGAACTCAAATCCACACGGGGGTCACGCGTTTAACGAAGTTTGGCTTGTGGCATTAGTTGCTACACACACCCCGTATGTTAAACTAGCAACAAAAGAAGTATCGTGTTTTTGTTTTGTCTAGGGTTTCTCGTTTGCCTTGTAAGCCTGCTTAACAACCACGATAAAAGTTGCAACAACCCGTGTAGATGGCGATCTAACTCGTTTTTGCAGAGTATGCATGTGATGTGGTATAGCCTTCAAGATTTGCAATGTGTTTGTATGAGATGCTATATGTTATGTAATATTTATTCGCGACCTGCGTGTCGTGGTACGGCATGATGACTGGAGTCATATGATTGTCACTTAATTATGGCCTGTGTGCCAGAACTGTTTATTAGCTCGAGGCAAAGCAATAGATAGATGCAAGGTGATGATCTACGATGCGGAGGTGGACCCCGACGCACATGCCGGAAGCCGTGGTGTTGGTCCCGGCACCAAGGACAAAGTTGGTGGACACGGTGACTTCAACCACGACGACGTGAAGATAATGAAGACTTCACGAAGCAAAGGGCTATATCATATCACATAATTTTATGAACTGCCTGTGATGTTTATCCCTTTGATGCACCCTTGTTTGATGCGCGGTAGTCGTATTTTATTAGGGTGATCTCTCGCAAAACAATATCAAGTTGATAGTGTTCTCCCAACTGTAGCACCGTCTATACTATGTTTCACACCGGAGCAGGTCATGTCACATGGGTGCACACGTGTGTGACGCATAAAAGGCGGGTGTGTTAAAAGAACACACAGCGCATTACACTTGGTTGTCTTGACGGTTTGGATAAAAGTTTGCTACCGGAACACGCCCATCGAAAGATGAACAAGAATCACCTTTGGTGTGATTGGCAAGTTGGCCTACCGGTCCAGTCTAAGTCATCAGTGATGTCACATCAATGGCGGACGATTGGGTTGGATCTTGAATCACTCCAGCATCAATTACGAGAGATATTGATCTGAGTGGGAGTGCACTTAGTTATTAAATTGATTAATCACAAGTGCAACTTAATTATGAACAAAGTCTTAGTATTTGCATTATCGTTGTAGAATAATGGCTCGCGTTACCACCTTCCAAATTGATTTTGATTAACTGTATTATCTGGTAAAAACTTTACGATTGGTACCGTATTGTGAGGACTATCCTCAATAGTGCCGAGAAGGACCATGTCCTATCGCAAATTTTTGATGCTCTCCCGCTGATGCTATGGATGATGTGACTTACGTCCATAATCCAAAATGCTAGAATTCCAACACAGCTAAGTGCATTGTCTTCACCACCATGAAACCCGAACTTCGAAGAGTTTGGGATAGTTATGTTATATTCATGAAACTGAAAAATAAGTTTTCAGTAGTAAGACAATTAATGTTGTATATAAGATATCTAGTACAATGTATGATTGTAAGCATTAGTGAAAATGTTCATTGTGCTCTAAACAAAACTGATAAGTGTGGGATCTAGAAGAACACCGATCATATGATGATGAGGATTAAGGGAAAGGAAGTTCCATGGAGTGTTAGTAAGACTTACACGCCGGAAAGTCCATGGCCTGTGCCACCCTTGATCATGTGTGATCTTTTGTGAGTAGGAGTGACATTGGAAATAGAACTATGATACATATAAAGGCAAAACGAAAGAAGACTGGAATAACCAGCTCAGAAATGAAAGTCATACGGAGTTATAGATGAATTCATTGCTGGTCAAAAGATGTAATTCTTGGGAATCATGATTAAGCGGTTAATCTTAATTCTTGTATATTGTGATTAAACTGTTGATCACTAGAATATCACTTCAATTGCATATTGTTGCAAGTCGATGCAAGAAATACTATGGCCTTTATGACTAGCTAATGATGAGTTTTGACACACTCAGGAACACGGTAAAAGGTTTACTATACCGTGTGTTGACTCTATGATTATCTTCATAATTCATTTTAGAGTTGAGTAAATTGTTACTACACTTTAGCCTTGTTGCAAAACATCATTTTGAATCATGTTTGTTGCAAGAGAGTTGTTCAAAACTATGAATAACGTAAAGGCCATACTACCATTATGAATAGGTTGTATGTTATGAATCTTGATAATAATGCTAAACATCCATAACACTGACGCTAAACGTCGCAAGACTGACAGAAATACCACATAGATGTGGCACTGCCGTTTATCACAAGTGACATAACATGCATGAAGAATTTCCATAAGTGATGGACTTTTGAGTCATATGATTATGAATCACTTGACGCTTGCATATATTGTCTAAAAGAAATGTGACTAAAACACCGTTGATAGGCCATACATGAACGGGCAACTAAACCATTGGTAATCATACATGATGATGTGTGTAGTCCAATAAGTGTAGTTGTGTGCTGTGGATTCCCTATCTTCACTCATAAGTTGAAGTAGATATGTGGATATCTGTTCAATAGAGACATACGTCTGAAATCTTTGAAATGTTCAAGGAATTTTAGAGTGAAATAGAAATTCATTGTAACGAGAAAAATAAAGCTTCTGCAAATTAGATTGTAGAAAGTAATATTTGAGTTACAAGTTTAGCGAACGTCTGATGAGTTGTGAAGAAGTATCATAACTTGCGTCTCCCGGAACACCACTATGAGTAAAGTGTTCGAGAGATGTAATCAATCCATGTATGACACGGTAAGATCAAATATGACGTTTATCAATTTGCCATTATACTTATTAAAGTTATGCGTTAGTGACTACAGCTTTTACACTGAAAAGAGCACCATCAAATCTGTTGAAATGACACCATATTAGATGTGGTATGGACTGTTAAAACCATGTTGTCTTTTCTTAAAATTTGGGTATATGAGGCATATGTTTGACATACTCAAAACCCCAAATCAGATAAGTGCTACTTTGTTAAGGTTATGCCAAAAGTTTTGGTATTCCTCTATCACTACACAAAAGGAAAAACTGTTTGCTGTTAAGAACAAATGTGTTTTGAAGAAAAATAGTTTCTTACAAAAGAGTGAGTGGGAGGACAGTGCAACTTGTCAAAGATTGTTGAATCTTCAGAGAAGTGCGCAGCTGAACCACACAGGTTAGACAAAACTCGTACAAACATTCATGATATGTAAAACGAGATATTGTTGTTCGACAATGATAAACCTGTGATATACAAAGAAGCGTTGATGGGCCCTGACTCCGGGATTTGGCTAAATGCCAAATAATCCGAGATAGTATCCATGGAAGTAAGTCAAGTTTTGAACTTGGTAGACCCTCCGAAAGACTAAAAGTCTGAAGAATATATATATGGATCTATAATTGATTCAGATGAAATTGTTTTATCCATAAAGCTCAACTCGTTGGAAAATTTCTTTCTAGCAAGTTCAAAGGTTGACTACGGCGAAATAGTGTCGACCGTAGAAATGCTTTAGTCAGTTCGGTTTATACTGGCAATTACTACATATCTCATTTATAGGATATGGTAGAATGAACGTCAAAACAAAGTTCCTACATGGAAATATAACAAAGGACGTATACGTGATACGACCGGAATGTTTTGTCGATTCAAAGGATGCTAAAATAGATGCAAGCCTTGGATATCCAGTGATGGACTGAAGCTAGCATAATGGAGTTGGAATTTTCGTTGTGATGAAATTGCCAAAAGAGTTTGTTTTCATCAGGAATAACGAAGATGCTTGAATATTCAAGAAAGTAAGTGGGAGCTGAATAATATTTCTAAAACCTTATGTATATGACATGTTGTTGATTAGAAATGATATAAATTTCTTGACACAAATAAGGACTTTATTGAAAATAGTTTTCAGCTGAAGTACTTGGGCTAATATAGCATTAGTATTGAGCGTAGTGATCTATGAAGATAGTAAGTGCCTGATCATGCTAAAGCCAACACTGCATATTGACATGATACTAAAGTAGTTTAGTATGAAAACGCCAGGAAGGATGTTCTTGCCGAGGTCACGGTGAAAAGTTGTTTGCGGAAATCAGTGTTCATGAACATAGATAAGCAAAACACATGAATTGAATTTCACTCACATGTGTGTTTGGATTAATCATGTACACCATAATATGTAAAACGACCAGATATGTCCAACGCTCCAAAAGGTTGTGAGCAAGATACCAAAGTGATCAATATGTTGATCATTGGACAAGCAGTGAAAAGTTAAACTTATGATAGATAAGATATGTTTCTCAGAAAATGGAGATAATGAAGAGCTCGTTGTAACAAGTTACACCAGCTGAATTTTGATGTAAACAGTTACACCAATTCAGTCTTCATACTTACTCCGATCGATTTTCGATTTTAATTGGGATTATGTGTTTCACACGTAAGGGTGGCACAGTATGGAGGAACTATGTCAAGTTCGATACTGTGGCGAATTCTATAACAGAGGCTAAGTATATTGTTGCTTAAAGAAGTAACAAGGAGGGTATTTTGAATCATCAGTTCATTTATGAACATGGTATGGTTTCCTAGATGCTTGAAGCTCATGGAACATTGATGAATGATTTCATGACTTATTCTAAGGAACCAAGGTCCTACCAAATGATTCAAACATATACAAAGCTAAACTGATAAAATTAGTGAATTTTATGATAGCGTGAAAACGCGAAGATATGCAAGATACAAACGGGCCTGAAACGTCAGATCCGAAGATGAGGTCTATACCACAAATGAGGCATTTATTACACCGGTATGCCATAGGTGTAAAGTGCTCAAGCACTGACAATATTATTGACTCTAGTGCAAGTGGGAGACTGTTGGAAATATGCCCTAGAGGCAATAATAAAATGTTATTATATATATATTTCCACGTTCGTAATTAATGTTTATATTTCTGTGCTATAATTGCAATGACCCTGACTGTGAGATTCAGAAGAAAACTCATTTGCATGTGTGGAAATGTAAACACCAAGAGTTCCTGGTTTAGCCTCTAAGACCAGCTCATGTGCTAACTGATGATTACGTTTTCTTAATCATGGACATTGTTCTTGTAACAAGGATGTCAGTAGCAATGGGAACATATTGTTAGCAGAACAATGATGTTGAACCGACCCCAGTATTGAATGATATACTTAGAGATCACATCGTAACTACGTTATAAGTCATATCATGAAATGTTATCATATACGTAATTCCTTAGACCATGAGAGTATCGAGTTGCTTCACACAGGAAGACATGCTTTGGTTCTTAGATGAATCCTCCCGTAAATGGGAAGTAGTAAAATAAGTTCTGGGTATGTTAGATGGTGTGGCTAGTGACTGTGATAGTTCAAGAATGGGATTTGCTCCTTCACGATGAAGAAGATATTCACTTCGGGCCCACTCGGTATGACGGTATCCATTATAGTCTGGCCAGACGCATTGTGATTCAGTCACGGGGATACCGGAATACGATAACGAGAAAAGGGACAAACGAGCAAAGAGGATAACGAGTGGCTTGTGTTCAAAAGTTGTTACACATGGGTGCCAAACTTCTCTCCTCTAACTTTGTCATATATCGAAGCAAAGGGAATGGTACATGACTAAACATAATGGTTCACTCGAAGTTTCTTCGTGTATGTGCGGGAGTCAACATGGGTGTCCATGGCTCCGCTGTTGATTATTGGCTATTGACAAAAGGCTGTTGACCTATGTCCGGAAGATGTTCTGAGTCATGTCCGCATTATACCGAACCTATTGGGTCACACACTTAACGAGCAGTAGTCTGTTAGAATACTAGTATGGTAGAAGGTTTAGTGGAAGCAAAGCAGAATAGTTCATACGGGTACCGGAAGTAGTTCCGGAGATTTATGGAATTGTTCATAAGGGCACCAGAAGTAGTTCTGGGTATTTAAGGTTATGTCCGGATCACTCTGGAGTAGTCCCAGGTGGTTCCGGAACATATGAGAATGGTACTGGGGAAGTCCTGGATCAACCGGAATAGTTTCTGGATAATCGCTGGGCGTCCCGACAACCTTCGCGGTCATCGGGTGGCTTAAACTGTAACTCGGATGGTCTTGGAAACTATCCGGATGGCTCCGGAACGTCCGAGAACGGTCTCGGAAGGTCCTGGACGTGCTCCAGAAGTGTCCGGAATGTCCCGAAACGGTCCCGGTATGTCCCGGAAGGTCCCGGAAGCTTCTAGAAGGTCATGGAAGGTTCCGGAAGGTTCCAGGCTGTACCACCCACTCCCCTGCGCCCCTAGCCTTGGGGGGAAAGCCACCTAGGCTGCCCTGGCCGGCCAAGGGGTGGGGGCGCACCAAAGGGAAGGAATCCTCCTCCAGGTGGAATTACCAAATCACATTATGGCAGGTTTCCGGTGGGAAGGTGTGGGAAGGTTTGGAAGGCTTGGGAGTCCAAGTTGGACTCCCAATCCTCCTTGAGCTGCGCCCTAGGCCTCTTGGCCACCTATATAAGGTGAGCCAGGGGGAGAGGGAGAGCAAGACAACTTGTCCCCAAGGTCTATGCGCCACCCTCCCTCCTCTAAACCCCGTTGCTCCACAATTAGACCCCGGTTTAGACGCTGTTCTAGATCGGAATCCGTTAGGGTTTTCTCCCTCTAGTTTTCTCGGTGGCGTTCATCTCTAGACGGCGGAGCGCTGCTGGATTGCTGCTACGGGATGTGTGGATACTAATGGAGGGGTTGTACCTTCGACCCTTCTTCGAGGAGCTTGTTCATGGGACTTGTCCGTGGGACTAGATCGCGGGACTTGTTCGTGGGATTGATCGAGGGACTGTTCGTGGGAGAACTTGTAAGATCTACTTCCACTACGTCCACGAGCTTCACCAACTCTACTTCCGCTACATCGGTTGGTGAGCCATGACCTAAAACCTTGTATGCAATCTTCTTGGATGATCTTGGGTTCTTGATTCGTAGGCCGAAATTTTTTGTTTTCTACTACGTTTCCCAACAGGAACAGCGACAGGGGGCGCGATTCCGAGCGCGGGATGGGGAAACGGAAGGGGCGCTCACCGGGAACTTGACGGGGTGGTCTCCGGGGTTGGGGACGAGCTGGAGGCGGCTTATTCCGGCGAAGACTCCATGGTGGCCGGCGGAAACTCGGTGAAGATGGCGTCGGTTTTGGAGCTTTCCGGGGTCGATTGAGTGCTCAGGGAGAAGAAGTTGAGGGCGAAGAATCTCCTGGACACGGTGACGCAGCTCCTAGTCGTCGTTCGCCACGTCGGAGCGCGACGACGAGCGGTAGTTCTCTCGGGCGGTGACAAAATACGGCGAGGGAGCGAGGGGAGGTGAGCTACGAGAGGAGGGAAAAGGCAGAGGGGGGGTCACGGGGCCTCCACAGTGCCGGATAGGGGCGAGGGGAATAACTGCGTGGCGTCGGCAGCCATGACGACGTCGGCATGCCGGCCACCGAGCTGCTTGTCGTGGTGGTGGAAGACGACAAGAGCCTGGTGGGCTTGGGCTGCGGTACAGGTAAGTTGGGCCTGCTTTCCCTTTTTATTTTCTTTCTATTTTTCTTTTCTGACATTTGTTTGCTCTGCTAAAAAAAATAACATAGCTTTTTATAAAAATCCCCAAAATTTTAATTTGGACTTATATGGCATAAAAGTAGCCACTCCCAAGTTTTGGAGATTTTTGAAATTCAAATAATTTGAATTTAAAATCAAATAGGGTATTTATTTAATTTCCAAGGCCTTTTGGACTTTTTGAAAAATCTTGGAGCATGCAGTGGGACCCACTTCACTTTATATGTGATCATGCTTATTTATAAGACTTTAAAAAAAATTCAGAGGAATTTTTGGAAGAAATTTTTGTCTGGCCATTTGAATTAAATTCTTTAGGGCTTTTCTTTTTCCCCAATTGGTTTTCTTTTGAAATTTTTGCATGATGCACAAACCCAAACTAACCCTAGCACATACCTAAGTTGGGGGTTGTGGCAACGCTGTACCGATAACGTCTACAAGGTTTCACGCACCACGGAGACGTCGAACACTTTTCGATAAAATAACCCATTTAAATATAAATGGGGGTTTTCCACACCATTGGTGAAGGTTGGTCTTGTGCCGAGGTCGTGATGGCGATCGAGTGACTTTCCCGATGCCGCAACGAGGCCGTGTGCCATGTGGACGGGGTTCGGTCACGCATGCCGACACGAGAAGGAGGGGGAAAAATTTCACCAAAAAATAATTTTGCAAAACAAATACTGCAAATAGTTCTAACAATCAACAAAATAAAGCAACAAGCAACATTTTTAATTAGGATGGAAATTTCGGGCTGTTTCAGTTCTCTTGTTTTTTTATAAACATTTAAGTCCTCAGCCTGATCTTATTCTCTTAAATTCCCAGCCTCAGCGAGTTGCAAGTTCACTACAATAATGACAGATCTAGGTATGATAACTCGGTTCTTGTAAGTTTGGTCAAGCAGCTACATTGCTTCCATCCATAATAGATTTCAGCACATTATGGCATCTCAAGTGAACATTTTATGTAATTAGACATTTATTTTATTCTTTACATATGGATTTTGAAAGCTACCTTTCCCTGTTTTTCTTCCTCAGAGATTTCACAAATCCAGCTTTGCCCATAGAGCAACGTTCGAGATCCTCTTAGGTAGTTATTTACTCCTCCTTTTGTTATCTTCGATTATTTTTTCTACTATCTAAGGGTTATTGTGCTTTTGTTTGGATCACTTTGAGCGGCTAATCGAAATATTGAGCCTCTGTGGTTTATTTATTGCTTTGAACAGCCTGGTTTTAATGATCCTAGTGGCCTTTTATGGAAACATAGTGAGAGTGAGATTCAAGATACTCTGGAATAAACCAGACCATGCCTTTATCCAGATGGCTGAAGGGCTTCAAGCCAAGCTTGTTGTACACTATTTAAAGGTGATTTGTGGTGTAACACCTCGTGTTTTTCCATAACCACTTTTCGATAAAACATGTTTTTGGACCCTCTATGACCATATTTTAATTGGTTCATCGAATCAAATATCTGACTCCGCAGTTGTGTCGGCCTCATCGAGATGGTCGAAAATGAACTACTCATACTCTTAAATCGGACTATGGATTCTTCTTTAATGGTCTCATCAATTCAAGGGCCATGATTATTTAGGGTATTTCGAAAATACCTTTATTTGAAATAAAAAATCTTTCCTTATCCCTATGCTTATCTTCCCTCAAACCGTGGCTTCATCTCCAACTAGTCGATGCCCCTTCTCCTCACTTCCTCCTATCTCACCCGAGAGCTCCACCCCTCCCATGGTGTCTCCTCCCTCCCCTTCCCTCTCCTCCCAAGGTCCTCCAAGCTGCACCATGCCCTCCCCCATCTCCTAGGGCAGCCTGGACCTGATCTTGAGGAAGAAGAAGAGGCAAGAAGAGAAGATAAGAAGAGGAGAAGAAAAGAAAGGAGATCCTTACCTCCTCTTTGCTTACCATTGCTCAAGCCTCAAGGGTGAGTTCCCCACGTTTCCCCAGCCACTAAAGGGTTGTACATGATGAACCCTAGGTTCCTAGATAAGGCGCAGCATTTTCAATTGGGGAATTAGGAAAATCAACTGTTATTGCTGCTGTCATGTGCATACAGCAGTATAAATCATCAATTTCGAGTATTAATATGGCAAAATCAGAGGATGACTAGTTGAAGTGTTTTGTGGGATTTGTTCCCACGATCATTTTGAGTGGTTAAACGCATCAATCGGAGTTGTGCAGCTCCTGATATATCAATTCTTTTGATGCTGTCCAGAATTTTAGAGTCTGCGAAGAATAGAGTTTCCCATGGGCATTAGGAGCTTGAAAAATCCAAATAAAGTCATGTTTTGTTTTCTAACCTTCTGTGTGTGATGCATACTGACTAATTTAAAGGTTTCATTTGATTCCCCTGAGTATTCATGTTGCTATGAATTTCCAAAGGCGGCTACTCGTTAATTCTGAATCTGATTACAACAGAGTAGCATTTGCCAGTTATGACCTAGATAACTCCATTTTTTTGGAGTTTGAATAGTTGGAGTTATTTGTAGAAGGGTTTATTATGAACGTGTGGACATATTATTTGTTTCATTTTGGAGCTTCCAAGCTCCGCATTTTAATTCTTTTGTCTAGGGACAGCAAAGGGGTTGCTCTCCCAGGAATGCGTTTAGGCGCATTATGGTCTGCATCTTACATAGATTGTTTCAAGGCAATGCTTAAAATTTGTATGCATGTTTATACAACAGGTTGCAACACAAATCCAACAGAGATATCCTCGCCCCACCTCCCTCGCAATGGTTGAGGCGAGTACATCGGGCAACAACAGCTAGCCTACTCCTTTAATACGATGTCCTTGTTCATTTTATTCTTTTACATTCCTGAGATGGGGAACATTTCATTATGTATGGTGTATTTCAATACACCTTGCTGCTAGTATGTGATGGTGTTTGGTTCTTGATAAAAAATCCATCATGGGTGAATCTTCCCAGTTCAAGGAATGATCCTCGCGTTGCGAGCGTATGGTCCTTCAGATCCATCCTCATGTTATGGTTCTATCACTAGGTGAGGGTTGAAAAGGAGTCAAGGTGAGACGTCACTCATACTCCCATGCCATTTCAAGCATGTCTTCGCATGCACTCTCACGCCATTTCAAGCGTGGGAGGTTCGAGTATAATTTTTTACATGTACCAGCATGGTTCCTATTCATGTCTTTGTTGTCTATTTTTGTTACATGCTTTGTTGTGTACTTGCTGAGTCTTTGGACTCACCCTCGTGGGCTTTGTTTCAGGTACATCACGGTAAGCCTTTGCAATTAGTCAGGAAGGCGTAGCTTCCATGGGTGTTCACTCACAAATTACATGCACCTTTCATTTACCTAGCTTGATCAAGATGAACTTCATCTTTTAGTCCATGGTTCTTGATAGCTAGAATCTACTTGTTGTGTATAAACTTTGCCTCGATTATTCATGCCTACTATGTTGGTTTGACATGGCGGGTGGAAGTTTGCTAGTCCCCAACTAGCACCGACTTGTGTTTGGGACGTATGTTTTCTTCTTCTTATGTAGTATGACGGGTCGTGGCTTCGCCATTTTGCTCTATATGAATTATATGAGTTGTTGAACGTGGATATCCGACGGTACAAAGGAGGTGCGGCCAGATTTTATCCACGGGCACATTGGACTTTGGTTGAGTTCTGATGGTAACATTCCTTCTAAGGAGGAGTGTTATATGTGGTCACTTCGACTCCTACCTTCAACCATTCGTCGTAAATCACGCTCGACACCATCTGAATGTATTTCCTACTATAGGGGGCAATGTTACTTGGACAGAAACTAGAAGTGAACTTATCTAAATACCCATCTATTACCCCTACTGATTCACATGACTACTCACACTCCAACCTCAAGGTTAAGATCGTTCTTAAATGCTACCTATAGTTTCCTAGGTGCATTAACTCAAACTAAATTGTAGAGTACACTAGTAAACTTTTGGCTGCATTATCTTAAACTAGCTACTGTGCATCCCCTAAAAATAGTATTTTTTTTCTATTATAACAATTGCACTTTCCATATTTCGTTAGTGGAAACCATTTAATCTAGCCTCACCAGAATAAGAAGAGCAATGTTTTCTCCTTTGTCTCACTATATGATCTTTTCTATTTTCTAATTTATTATTCGAATTTCTAGTCCTCCAAGAGAATGAAGTGCCTTTAACCTTATCACTTGTTTATATTCATAAACACGTGGAGCACCCAGTGAAAAATAAAACCCCTCAGAAAAAACATAAGAACATTACATATATGGAATTGCTGTTTGGTAATGACCACAATAGTGGGTTTAGTCGGATCATAGTTTTCTAAAACTTTGATTTGCCATGAAACAATTGATGTATTTTTCACTAGACTGTTAAATAATTGACAAGCAGAGCAAGCATGAAACATATCAGTTGTCCACTGTTGGAAGGCACGTGTAAATTCATCATGGACAGAATCCTGACTAGTTGACTTCTTGCTTGTGGCATTAACTTCTCGACCTCACAAATGGATCATAAACAAGTGTGTTTCAATTAACCTCACTTAACAAGTTTCGGTTAGTTAATGTATTTGGGTATAGTACACTCCAAAATTACCCGATGAGTCACCGCATATGCCATCGCTCTTTCGCGTATTGCAACAGCTTTCTGCCTTTTCAGTACTTTAGCTTGTATTTCTTCAACGGAACCAATACGGCCACATCAGCCTTCCTGCACTTGTTGCAGAAGTAAAGAAAATTATCCCTTAAACAACATCTCGTTAAACAAATTTATGGCACACATATATGACTTTCCCTATTTTCCCATTTCAAAAAAAGAACAACAACTGGTGACCAACACAATGTCATTGATCAACAGGTCTAATGGCAATGAATATATTATTGCTACAATAACTGGCGAAATATCAAAGGGTTGAAGAAAAATGATGTTCATCCAGGACATACAGCTGGGATAGACACACAATCACTGGATATTACATGGTTAGTGGTCAAACAACACACTTACATATGCTACCTATGTTTATCATGTATCTGCATACCACGCCAAATCTTTTGTTCTTGGAGGAGGAAAAACAACGCTACATACCCCACCCTCACTGTTGGTGTACCATCAAATTAAAACACTAGCCATCAGCTTCAAACATATGGGCTGCTTACATCTCATCATCCTCAGTCGCTTCATCGTCCATGTCGACGATCGAGTTGTTCCCGTTGAGAACTTCCACCTGCTTGCTCTTGGATTTCGATGACTTGCCGTTGGACATTTTTATTACTGGTTTCTTCACCTTCTTAGCATGTTGCATCTCAATTTGGTTTCGTTCATGATTTCAACGATGGGTTATCGATGCATCACCGAACCTAAGAATGTTGACTTTGGAAAATCGTTGCACCCGTAAAGTAATTGGTTTCGTTCATGATTTCAACGGTTGGTTACCGATGCATCAACGACCCTAAGAATGTTGCTTTCGGAAATGAGTTGGTTTCGTGTACGATGCACCGGTGACCCTAAGAATGTTGCCTTCGGAAAATCGTTCCACCCGTAAAGTAATCGGTTTCGTTCATGATTTCAACGATGGGTTATCGATGCATCACTGACCCTAAGAATGTTGCCTTCGGATGTTTCCTTCGAAAATGCGATTCTTTCGATGCCCCATTGTTGATTTCGTGTATGATGCATCCGTGTCCCTAGGAATGTTTCCTTCGGAAAATCGTTGCTCCCGTAGTCAATTTCGTTCTTGATTTCAATGATGGGTTATCGATGCATCACCTAGCCTTCGAAAATGCGTTGCTTTCAATGCCCCATTGTTGATTTCATGTACGATGCATAAGTGACCCTAAGAATGTTCCCTTTGGAAAATCGTTGCACCCGTAAGTAATCGGTTTCGTTCATGATTTCAGGGATGGGTTATCGATGCATCACCGACACTAAGAATGTTGTCTTCGGAAATTTGATGCTTTCGATGCCCATTGTTAGGTTCATGTACAATACACCGGCGTAAAGTATTTAATTTTGTTCATGATTGCAACAGTCGGTAATTGATACATCTCCGACCCTAAGAATATTGCCTTTGGAAATGCATTGATTTCGTGTACGATACATCGGTGACTCTAAGAATGTTGCGTTCGAAAATTGTTGCACGCGTAAAGTAATCGGGCTTTTTCATGATTTCAACGATGGGTTGTCGATGCATCACCCACACTAAGAATGTTTCCTTCGGATGTTGCCTTCGGAAATGCGATACTTTCGATGCCCCATTGTTAATTTCGTGTATGATGCACCGGTGTCCCTTAGAATGTTGCCTTCGGATAATCGGTGCACCCGTAAAGTAGTCGGTTTGTTCATTATTTCTACGATGGGTTATCGATGCATCATCGACCATAAGAATGTTGCCTTCGGAAATCTGTTGCTTTAAATGCCCCATCGTTGATTACGTGTATGGTGCACCAGTGAACCTTAGAATGTTGCCTTTGGTAAATCGTTGCACCCTTGAATAATCGGTTTCGTTCATGATTTCAAGGATTGGTTTTTGATACATCACCGACCCTAAGAATGTTGCCTTCGTAAATGCGATGCTTTCTATGCACATTGTTGATTTCGTGTACGATACACCGTTGTCTTAAGATTATTGACCGGAAAATCGTTGCACCCATAAAGTAGTCAGTTTCATTAATGATTTCAATGGTCGGCATCAATGCATCACCGATACTAAGAATGTTGCCTTTGGAATTGCGTTAATTTCGTGTACGATGCATCGGTGACCCTAAGAATGTTGCCTTCGAAAAATCTTTACACCCATAAAGTAATCGATTTCATTGATGATTTCAACGATTGGTTATCAATGGATCACCGAACCTCAGAATGTTGCCTTCGGAAATGCGATACTTTCGATGCCACATTGTTGATATCGTGTATGAGGCACCGAGGTCCCTAAGAATGTTTCCTTCGAAAAATCATTTCACCCGTAAAGTGGCCGGTTTCATTCATTATTTCAAGATGGTTTATCGATGCATCACCGAACCTTCGGATGTTGCCTTCGGAAATGCGTTGCTTTGAATGCCCTATCGTTGATTTCGTGTACGATGCACCACTGACCCAAAGAATGTTTCCTTTGTAAAATCGTTGGGCCCGTAAAGTAATCAGTTTCATTCAAGATTTCAAGGATGTTTTATCGATGCATCATCGACCCTAAGAATGTTGCCTTCGGAAATGCGATACTTTCTATGCCCATTGTTGATTTCGTCTATGATACACCATTGTCCTTAAGAATGTTGACTTCAGAAAATCGTTGCACTCATAAAGTAGACGATTTCGTTCATGATTTCATGGTCGGTATTGATGCATGACCGATCCTAAGAATGTTGCCTTTTGGAAATGCGTTGATATCGTGTACGATGCATCGGTGACCCTAAGAATGTTTCCTTCGGAAAATCGTTGCACCCGTAAACTAATCGGTTTCGTTCAAGATTTCAACGATGGCTTATCGATGCATCACCGAACCTAAGAATTTTCCTTCAGAAGTGCCTTCGGAAATGCGACGTTTTCGATGCCCCGTTGTTGATTTCGTGTATGATGCACAGATGAACCACAAGTTTAGGGGATCTATCGTATCCTTTTGGATAAGTAAGAGTGTCGAACCCAACGAGGAGCAGAAGGTACTGACAAGTGATCTTGAGTAAGGAATAACTGCAAGTACTAAAAAGTAACTTTTTATGGGTTTTCTAGTATAAGCAACAAGAAAATAAAATCAAGAAAAGTAAATGGTGTTGAGGTGCAGCAAGTGGCCCAATCCTTTTGAACACAAAGGATAAGCTGAGGGATTGAACTTATAAAGGCTAAAACGTTCCTGAGAACACACACCAGAGGTAGTCAAGTGACTTTCGCCATATTCCGTCTAGTACTATGTTTTGTGTTGATAAGTGTTGTGTGGGTGGAACTATGCTAGTACACCGCCTAGACTAAGACAAGTGCACTCTTATGATTAAACCTCTTGCAAGCATCTGCAAATACAAGAGAGAAATTAAGGCAAAGCCTAACCATAGAAATAAGCTTTAGGATCCACCACTCCCTCGTGCAAAAGTATGCGAACTGGGGTTCAGGTTTCTTTCACTCCGGCAACCCACCGTAAGCATACTTTATACACAATGCATTCCCCTAGGTCCTTAAAAAGGCGAAGTGTTATGTATTCGACGTTCACATAACACCACTAGAAGAATAAAACCCCAATTTAAATATCTATCAACACATATTACTTCAACATCATATGACTACTAACAACGAGACTTCTCCCATGTCCTCAAGAACTAAAGGAACTACTCACAAGACATAAAAGATATCATGATCAGAGGTGATGAATATATGATGAACAATCTGGTCATAACAACAATTCTCCAACAAAACTTAATAGCATTCACCACAAAAGAGTAATCAACACCGATAAAGTAGAGGGGATGAATATTGCAAGGTACAACATGGATTGCAATGGAAAAGTGAGATAAGATGAAGATGGAGACGGTGCTGGTGATGGGGATGATGGTGATCTCGTTGATGCTCGTGACGACGAGGACGATCTCCCCTTCTGGGATGAGTTCTCCCTGGCGGAATCTGCCCGACTGAAAGTTCTTTTCTACTCTGCAGGTTTCTGCCACGGAGCGGCGGCGGAACTCCTGATCGAACTTCTGTTCTTGGGTTTTTAGGTCAGGGGGAGTATATAGGCCAAAGGAGATCCCCGGGGGTGGGCCCCCTCCCAGGCTGCCACCTGGCGTGGCCTACGGGGTGGCAGCGACACCAAGCCGCCTAGGAGCCTGGTGGCCCCCCTTCGGGTGCCCTTTTGCATGCCTTCATGATTTCTCTAGAAAGTTCCCCGAAAGTTTCAGGTCATGTGGAGATGTGCTGATATGCCCACTCTATGTGCACCTTTCCCTGCGGATTCCTGCGTCTGCTGTTTCGGCACCGGACATAAATTGTGCAAAAACACTATAAGAACAACATCATAATATGAAATATATCAATGAATAGAGGTAAATTATGATACAAAATAGTGATGCATTTTGGACGTATCAACTCCCCCAAGCTTAGGCCTCGCTTGTCCCCAAGCGAATACTGAGCTCGGTAAACCTGTTCACAAGTTTAGAGAGTGAAGTGTCGATAAATAAGAATACAGATAAGAATCATCATTATTTCTCTACTAAACTCAAGCATCCTCAACAACAATATCAACTCATAAGGCCCTTATGAAAGAGTAATATCAATTATAATCAAAAGTAGGGCTAAGGAAACTTGTCGATTCATGGCAAGCATGTTCTTGGTCAAAGAACAACTAATAACTTTTAACTTTTGCTCTTCTCTTATATTTTGATGAGATCATTCGAGGCTTTTGAAAGAACATGTTATTAGTCAGAAAGTGAAAATGCTAACACAAAGGAAGATGTTCGATGTAGCCAAGCTCAACAAACAACTCATTTATCTTGGTTGATAATGTCAACAAAGATGTGATATGGCAATTCTCAATGGGACAATATAAATGAATGCATCTTTGTCAACATAAGGTGTCTGCTCTCTTAAAGGATAGAAGGAAGTAGGTTTACTGACTCAACATAAAAGTAAAGGCTAGACCCTTTGCATAGGGAAGTAGGAAAAACTCATGTGCTAGAGATTTTAGTGTTTTTGAAAGCAATAAGATTGTAAACATAAGATTTTGGGAGATGCATAATTCGTCAACGAATGCTAGAAGCTAGCCCAATACTTCTCAAACTGGACAAGTTTCGAGGAACGGCTCCCAAGGAGGGACGATCACATCCCATTAGTCTCCTTTGTTATCACTACCAAAGTTTCCTGATTTATCATGAACAAAGCGTGAATAAGGTTTTCTTTGTTGCTATTATCTTTTATGAGCCGGGCGCACTCATGCCAATCCCTCCTCGTATTAGGGATTCACGGATTAGACATGCAAACCCATGATAAAGCTTGTCCAGTATGAGAAGATCATGAATTATCTACTACTTACTCATGAGATATAACAGAGGCACAAAACAGGGAGTAATACTATTTTTAAAGTTTTAAAGATAGCACACGAATAATATATTTTAGGAGTGGCAGTGAAATACCACATATAGGAAAGGTATGATGGACTCTTTGGAAGGTTAAGGTTTCAAGGTATGGGTGCACAAGCAGCATTCCCGCTTAGTACAAGGTTTGGCTAGCAAAGTCTTTGAGAACACACACATGATGTTGACTTGAATGCAAAACAATATAAAGTCTAACATTAAGAATTGGCTTGAAACATCAAGTTGTCTTCCTTGTCAGCATAACACTTCAATCATAAGAACATAAAGGTTTTGGATATAACTTGATAATAGAAAACTCATGCTCTTTGTTATGACCAATGCGATGTTTGCCAAGATTAAATAAAATTTTCAAAACCATACTTGATATATAAGATCAATACTCCCATAGGAATCAACATATAAGGTCGATTGCGTGGAAAGAATACCGAGTGAAGCAAAGAAACCAATAGACTTCTCATTAATATTTCATCATAGACAACTGCACTAACGAGGGGGTGTCCCCACAACTCCTACGATAAGGGTACCAGGTGCGTGTGAAGACAGAAGGACCGCTAGAAGCCGCGACCGACCCACAACTGGCCCAATCGAAGCACCAACATAGGAGTCCTTAGCGTTATGGAAACCAAGACTTGGCGTCCAAGACTAAAACTAGATAAAACTGCAAGTAAGATAGGGTCCCTCAGCCTTGTGGGAAAAGGGGGCTTTTCATATAAAACTGCAGGTAAGATAGGGTCAGCAACATTAATATCAACAGGTAATTCCTTAAAGGGCTTATGGTGCTGATCCTCCTTCTTCTTAGAAGAATTAATATGAGAGGCAAAGTCTTTGCAAAATCCAATTAGAAGTTCGGAATCAAGACCAATCTTAGCACAAACGGTATTGAAGTAGTCATTTTTCACATAGTTTCAATGTAATCATGCTCATAGTTTATAACGGGTTCAAAACATTTATCAATCTCCCAATCTTCAGTGTTCTTCTGAATCCTTTCAATAAGGTCCCATCTATCTTCAATGCTTCTGGTTCGGAATACCCCACTAGAGGAGGCATCAAGCATCTCTCTATCCTGACGAGAAAGTCTTGCATAAAAATTGTAAGAATAATTTCCTTGGGGAGCTCATGATTGGTACATTTGAGCATTAGGGATTTCAATCTTCCCCAAGCTTGGGTGATGCTTTCTCCGTCAGGAGACCAAAAGTTATAAATATAGTTCATGTCTCAATGCATTTCATGAAGAGGATAAAACTTTGGATAAAAGAGAGGCATAAGCTCTTGCCAATTTAGTAAATGAGAGTTATCGAGAAGCTTATACCAATCCAAAGCCTTATATTTCAATGATAGAGAGGATAATTTCCTCATGAAAAAAATCCATTGATACACCTACAAGTTTAAATAAGGAACATACTTGTGAAAGATAGAGCAAGTGATCGCTTGGATGTCTGCCTCCTGCATAACGATTAGCTATGACATAATCAATAATACTAGTTGGTATTTTAAAAGGCACAATTTCATTAGGTGGATGAGCCTTCTCCACCACAATAGCGATGGGACGGTTCCCCACAAGCAAAGAACAAAGAGCATAATTAACCATAAGGATGGAAAGTAGTAACAACAAAACAAAAACAGCAAGTACAGTGTAAAGGTTTCCTTACCAATAGCGCCAGAAAATGGTCTTGATGACCCACAAGTGTCTATCATAGCCTTTTCGACAAGTAAGAGTGTCGAACCCAACGAGGAGCAGAAGGTACTGACAAGTGATATTGAGAAAGGAATAACTACAAGTACTGAAAAGTAACCTTTTATGGGTTTTCTCGTATAAGCAACATGGAAATAAAAGAAAGGAAAGTAAATGGTGTTGAGGTGCAGCAAGTGGACCAATCCTTTTGAACACAAAGGATAAGCCAAGGTATTAAACTTATAAAGGTGAAAGTGTTCCTGAGGACACACGGGAGAGGTAGTCAAGTTACTTTTGCCATATTCCGTCTAGTACTATGTTTTGTGTTGATAAGTGTTGTGTGGATGGACCTATGCTAGCACACCACCTAGACTAATACAAGTGCACTCTAATGGTTAAACCTCTTACAAGCATCCGCAAATACAAGAGATAAATTAAGGCAAAGCCTAACCATAGCAATAAACTTTAGGATCCAACACTCCCTCTTGCAAAAGTATGCGAACTGGGGTTCAGGTTCTGTCACTCCGGCAACCCACCGTAAGCATACTTTATACACAATGCATTCCCCTAGGTCCTTAAAAAGGTGAAGTGTTATGTAGTCGACGTTCACATAACACCACTAGAAGAATAACACCACAACATAAATATCAATCAACACATATTACTTCAACATCATATGACTACTAACAATGAGACTTCTCCCATGTCCTCAAGAACTAAAGGAACTACTCACAAGACATAAAATAGATCATGATCAGAGGTGATTAATATATGATGAACAATCTGGTCATAGCAACAATTCTCCAACAAAACTTAATATCATTCACTACAAAAGAGTAATCAACACCGGTAAATTAGAGGGGATGAATAGTGCAAGGTACAACGCGGATTGCAATGGTAAAGTGAGATGAGATGAAGATGGAGATGGTTTTCGTGATGATGACCTCAATGATGCTCGTGACGACGGTGATGACGATGAGGACGATCTCCCCTTCCGGGAGGAGTTCTCCCCGGAGGAATCTGCCCGCCGAAAAGGTCTTTTCTTCTCTGTAGGTTTCCGCCACGGAGCGGCGGCAGAACTCTCGATCCAACTTTTGTTCTGGGGTTTTTAGGTCACAGGGAGTATATAGGCCAAAGGAGAGCCCCGGGGGTAGGACCCCCTCCCAGGCGACCACCTGGCGCGACCTAGGGGTGGCCGCGCCACTAGGCCACTGATACATCCAAAATGCATCACTATTTTATATCGTAATTCACCCCTATTCATTGATATATTTCATGTTATGATGCTATGCTTATGTTGTTTTGGCTTGTTTTACACAGTTTTCAACTTTTCGATGCCGAAGCAGCAAACACAGGATTCAGCGGTAAAAAGTGGACGCAGAGTTGCTGAATCAGAAGACCCCCAAATTACCTGAAAATTAACGGAGCATGTTTTCCAGAAGAATGACGGGGACACGTAAAATGGGAACCATAGGGGGGCCACCAGGTTATAATAAAGTGAAGGTTGGAATAATCTTCTAGACAAAAAGCGGGTTCTTGTGGCTAGAAATTATATAACGGATGAAAATCCAAATATCACAAGCAATGTCTTGATGGAAGAATAGAGATGCACCATGTACTTGGACATGTGATCTTATATGTGCTTTGACATATGATTCTACCATAAAACATGTGTTGTGAATCCAACAAAAGAATGACTCAAAAGTTCTTGAAAGAATAACAGATTCTGATGTGCTTTAGGAGTAAAACACAGAATCTGAATAAGGTCCATGAATTCAGTATATGAGGAATACTGAGGACTATGCTCTATATTATAGAAAGGATAATAGACTTGAATGTAATTCAAGATTACAATTGCAAGCCTTATTATGAGTCTATATGGAATTAGAGACATCACCGAAGATATGAAAGAAATGTGAGAAAGATTCACGACAATACAAACATAATACTACTTAAAGAAAGTAGACATATGGATAAAAGTTTAGCATAACAAGTTTGGACTTCTGGCTGAGTGTATTTCCCCATATATATGACTCTGGATAAGTCTTCTGAAGACTGAACCAAAAGATCATTGGAGGATACTGTGAAATAATAGTCTCACTCTCCCGCGAAACTTATATCCAACCATTATATGATAATAAGTGGCATGTCAAACTAGTTGACCTATACCAGTTGCAAAGGAAACATACGAATCTGAATTGGTGCAGTTCGTTGACGAACCCTCTTCCATGAGCAAGCATGATCAATGAACACTTATGCGATAAGCTGATTATGACCGGGAAAATGCGGCTAGATTATTAGCACTCTAGTGCAAGTGGGAGACTGTTGGATATATGTTCTAGAGGCAAATAATATATGATTATTCCAATATATCTAAGCAAGTTCATAACCAGTTTCATACCATGCTAGAACTGTATCATTGAAACAATGATACATGTGTGGTATAGAAACCCCAAGTGTTCCTAGTTAGCCTCTATTTCAATAACTAGTTCATGGTCAACATGATGGTCGTGGTTTCGCGATCATGGACAATTAAGTCTCTTGACTGTGAGGTCACCTCACTGGATGAGTGGCGTGATGAACATTACCCAAAGTAAGCATTACAACATGATCAAACTTATGAAGGTTCAGTGTTGTAGTTACTGAACGTAGTAGACCGTTCCTTTGACCGTGAGTACGTGCATAATTGCTATCTTCCCGGATGCTTTGACTTACATCCCACCACCTGACTGAAATATGCGGGTCATAACGGTTGTATCTTGGGTATTCCGAGGAGATATGTTGAGGAGTATTGTTACAAGAGCGGGATTTGTCAATCCATGTGATGGATAGATACTCAGGGCCCACTCGGTGAGATTCCATCCATAAAGCTGCGCAGCGTGTGACTAGGTCACGGGGATGAATATCACGGGAACGAGTGACTAAGGATTTTTCATAACGAGGTTGAACCAGACATAGGATGTCATTGATCGAATCTCGGACTAATCTAGTATCGCTGACAAAGGGAATTCTATACGACGTAAGGTCCAATCGGTATTGATATCCGGAATGCACAAGGGTCATTATGGGAATCCAGGTCCCGCTGATGATCATTGACCTTAACCTATCTCGGTCATGACTGGAGTATTCTCGGACCGTAGGGTAACACACTTAAGGGCTCGATGAAATCGGAGACCTTTTCGGAACTATCGGAGTTACCGGAGAATAAAGGAAGCAGCACCGAAAAAGTTCCGTGTTGACCCGAAGGAGTTTCGGAGTGAGACGGAAGGTGTTACGGAGCACCAGGAGAAGGAATAATATGTTTTAGTTATTAATTAATTTAATTAATAATTAAAAACATTTTATTATAATTAAAAAGTGCTATGGGCCTTATTTATGAAAGAGGCCCATTAGGGGAAATAAAGGGAAAAAGAAAAAGAGAGAGAGGGAGGCGCCATGGGCCCTAGGGCCCATGAGGGGTGCTCCCCCTCCTCCCTTGGCCGGACACCTCCCCCTAGCAAGGGACTTTAGTCCCACCTTGATAGGGGATAGGGGTTGACTCCCTCCCCTCTGTCTATATATAGATGGGCAGGGTGCACATATTTAATACACAGAAATTCGTGAGAATAAATATTACTCCGAATTGAGATCGGTTTTCTCCGGTCTTCTCCCCTTCCTCGTCTCTTCCACGGTGCCCCCCTTGTTTGGGGCCTATAGTGGGGTTGAGGCATCTCTGCTACACGGAGGCCGTCGTGCTACCGAAACTCTGGTTCCGGAGGTCTACTTCCGCCACCTTCGCTGGATCGGAGATCGGAGGTCGTCATCGAGTCTCGTATGTGTGCGAGTACTACGAGGTGCTACACGTGTGGCACTACACCCATCTGGGTGCTAGCACAGCCAGTGGGCTGTGAACCTTGATCGACTACATCAACAAGGTTTGCGGGAACGTTTCCCGCGCAACGGACTACACCCCAAGGTATGTTATTCCACACTCCTTTCTGTTACGGTAATACGGCTAGCTAGATCTTGGGTTATGGGAAACGCTATTTAGGAAAAATTTGTGTTTTCCACTGCGAACCCCAACAGATATTTCTTCCATGCTATTCCTCCTAATGATCCGTTGCAGAAATATATGGAAGACCACAAGAATGATATGCATATGCAAGAAAGAAATGAGTTGTATGAAATATTCACAAGACAAACTGCTATCCTGGAGCACAACCTTCCGGTTGAACCTTTAGGAATCCTAGCACAACCAAAAGAAGACCCGGTGTTTGAACTCAAACCACTTCCCGATACGCCCAAGTATGCTTATTTAGATGAAAATAAAATATATCCTATTATTATCAATGCCAACCTTTCAGGATTTGAAGAAGTGCGATTATTGGAGACACTTCACAGACACCGTTGTGCCCTTGGCTATACCCTTGATGACCTTAAGGGGATTAGTCCATCGATTTTCCAACATACAATCAATCTCGAGCCTGATGCTAAGCCAGTTGTTGACCATCAACAACGGTTGTCGGGGGAATGATACCCGGGTAGGGTCACCCAGACGAAAGCAATATTTCAAGACAAGGATGAGGCCGATTGAGCTGCTGCCGGGCCGAGCTAGGTAGTCGCATGGCCGATATCCCTCAAGCAATCGGCCATGCCGAATGCGAGCAGTCGGCCCAGGTGCAATCGTCTCACCCTTCAATCAACTCAAGAGTTGACCTTGTCCAGGTCGGAGCCTCTGATACAAGGTCATAAATGCATGATCCCAAGAGATCCGGGTGGCAGTAAGCTAAGTCACTTCGCCGATCTGTCAGAGGAAAGTTGTCACCCTTTTCCTCTGAATCCGGAGACTGGACGACAAGACCAGAGATCGTAGCTCCACTGTTCACTCATCATTACCTAGAGGCTACATCATGGGCAGCCGCTTGACAAGTCCGAATCAACCGGAGATTTGCAGTCGGCGGACCCCAGCCGACGAGAGGATGACAGCTGGGGCCAGTACCCGACTGAAATGACCGTAGTACCCCGAGCTCACACTATAAGAGCCCGGGGTACCCCTCCTGCGAGAGGGACGCCCCCATTCTCATTTACTTCCCACAGTAGTTCCCGTAGGGAAGCTGAAGAGAACCATGCCCACAGCAGGTCTCTTTTTCCTCCGAACAGCTCCAGGAGCATTGATTGTAGTTCATGAGATCATTTATAGCAAGCAGATAAGCAGGAGTAGGGGTGTTATCTCTCCGGAGAGCCCCGAACCTGGGTACATCGTGGTGTCCTTCACCGTGCTTGTGCCCAACCCGTTTCCGGCACCATCGACTTAGTTCTCCCTCGAGTCTTCCCCTCTCTTTATCCATCCCTATGGCATCTGTTGTTACTAAACGACGACAGTTGGCGCCCACCGTGGGGCAGACCGAGGCGTTGACTGGAGTTCAGATCCGGACGGGATCTTCCTCGTCATCGAGCATGAGCCACGCCTCTGGCCTGATCTTTAGGCGTGGGGCAGTGGACTTTGTGGTGGACTACGCTGCGCGGTTCGGGGTCGGCGCACCCCTGCCGCCCGGTGTGTCGCTGTAGATCGGCAGCCATCGCCTCTTCATCAACTGCTTCCTCGAGGCGTATCCCAGGGAGGTGCGCATCTTCTCCAGTGCCACGGATCCACTCCCGACCAGGGGCTGCACGACAGCTCCCGGAAGAGCGGAGCCGCGTGTGCACGCATCCGTCATGATGGCGGGGCCGACTGCGTCAAGCAATCAAGGTGTGGCGAGTGCAGCCAGAAAAGCCAAGGAGGCGGCGGACACTGCGGAAGGAATCGGCACCAGTGTGTTGCGGGATGTGTTGTACACACCCGTGAACAAGAATGGTGATCCCGATCAAGTTCATACCGATCTGGAGACAGCACGGCTTGATCTCGCTCGCAGGGCCGAGCATGTGCTGGCAGAAGAGCGCAGGCTGGGAGCCATCACCAGAGAGTACAATGCAGCGCACGCCAGCCAGCGGCGGCCGATTGCACCTGCGGTCCTAGAAGATCCCAGGAGTACAGGCCGTGCCGTCGGCAGGGAGCTGTCAGGGACCGAGCAGCCGACAGCATCGGCATTTGTCCAACGGCCAACATACAGCACGACCGACAATAATTTTTGAGCTGCCGAGCAGATTGCGAACGAGCTGGAGGATTTGGAAGGTGAAGAGCGGCGTCAGCAAACTCGCCGAATGCGCGAGCTGCTGGCGTCGGCAAAGCAGCAACAACAAGCGGCATTGGATGATCCGGTTGCAGGGCCTGAAGCATCAAGAAGGACTGTGAGGCCAGCTCCAGAGTCCAGTCAGCGGCCGAATGTGTCGCAGCAGAACAGGCAGCAAGGCCAGTCCCGACGTGAGAGCAGGGTCAGAAGCAATCGGGGTCCCCCGATCATGAACAAAAGAGCAGAGGAGCCGGCTGTGAGCAACAAGCGCAATGACCTACCTCGTCATCCAGAAGCAAGGCCAGCAATCAGCAATCGGCTTGGCGCTCGTCAGATTGGCGAGAATGACACCAGGCGTCGCATTGAGCTGTTGGAAAGAGATGCACAGTAGGAAGAGGAGGGAGCAGCCGGGCCAGCATGTTTCGGACACCGCATTCAGACCGAGCAGTTTCCCAAAGGTTTCACCTTGAACAGAGACACCCCCAAGTACAATGGCTCCGTTAATCCAGAGGACTGGCTGACAGATTACATGACCGCAAACGGCATCGCAGGACCCAACCAAGTTTGTTGTGGTCGGAGCAGGACTTCGCAACAAATATAAAGGCGAGCTCGTCGAGTTCCTCTGTGAGAACCGGGACATCTTTGCATGGTCTCCACAAGTATTGCCTGGAGTGCCGAGGGAACTCGCCGATCACAGGCTCCACATTCGGCCAGGTTCTAAACCGGTCAAGCAACCCCTTCGAAGTTTTTCTGAAGACAAGAGAAGAGCAATCGGCGAAGAGGTCGCCAAGCTCAATGTCACAACCCAAGTTTAGGTATGTGCTAGGGATAGTTTGATCCTTTGCATCATGCAAAAATTTCAAAAGAAATTCAAAAATGGGGAAAAGAAAAGCCCTAGAGAATTTAATTTAAATGGCCAGATAAAAATCTTTTTCCAAAAATCATTTGGACATTTGGAAAATTCCTGTTAATTCTGATCATTGAAAAATGGTTTGGGTTCATTCCCATGCACATGGAATTTTCTAAAATTCAAACAGTGCCTTGGAAAATTAAAAGAACCCCTATTTGTTTTGAAATTCAAATGAATTGAATTTCAAAAATGTTCAAAACTTGGGAATGACTAGATACTGGTCATGTAAGTCCATATATAAATTTTGAGCATTTTATAAAATGCTTTGCTATTTTATTCAAAGCAAAACAGAAATACAGAAAAAGAAAAACAAAAGAAATAACTAAAAGAGGGCTTCCCCTGGAAGATGCCCAACTTACCCCCCAGCCTCCAGGCCGGCCCAGCCCAGTCCACCGGGTACTTGTCGTCTACCTCAAGCACCTCGGTGGCGAGCTGGGAGCGCGCGGCGACGCCACTGCGACGACGAGGCGCTTCCAGGCCCTCCCCTTCCTTCTCAGTGCGCCACGCAGATGCCAAAGACGCCCCACAGTCTTTCCCCCTCCTCTAGCATCCTCTCTGCGTCTCTCCCTCGCAAATCCTGCGCGCCACCGAACCCTAGCGGAGCACGCTGCCGTAGAACTCGTGGCCGTCGTGCCCTTCGAGCTGCACCACCGTGTACAGGGAGCTCCCCAAGGTCGCCTTCTTCTAGCCGCAACTCCAATTTACGCCAAGGACGCCGACAACGACGACTGCATCGAGTTCTTCACCGCCGGCCGCCATCAGCTCCAGCGACGAATTCCTCAGCCACCAGGTCTTCCCCAGCCCTGCCGTGCCCTTCATCGCGCTCCGGTGAGCGTTGCGCTTCGATTCCCTCTCCCCGTTCTTTCTCCAGTGCTGCGCATCACTGAGTTCGTCAAGGTCCGAGAACGGCCGCCGCGCCCGTCATCGTAACTGTGGCCCGAGACCTCCCCGTGACCCCCTGCTGGCTCCACGCGATGCGGACGACCACGAGACACACGCCTGTGCCCTCCTTTTCCCTCCCCGTGCCCGAAACCGCATTCCGGCGAAGTTCCGACGAGGCGCCGCCGTCCCAGAGCTCACCGGCGACGACCCCGGCCAATTAGGGCTAAACCCACCCCTAATCCCCCCTAAACCCAATGACAGGTGGGCCCTTCCCCCTTAATTAAGCACTATTTAATTAATCAAATCGGTATTAATCCCCTGTGACACTGACAAGAGGACCCCACTGGTCAGATCCCCCCCACGTCAGCATGAGGTCATGCTGACGCCATAAATAGCTTTTAATTTAAAAAGAAAATCAAGAAATTGCAGAAAATACTTTAAACTTCAATAATTCATAGAAAATTCGTATTAACTCCAAATTTAACATATAATATATGTGAAATTATCAGAAAAATGCAAGGATTAAGAATATGCAATTTGTTTTTTATGTTTGACCATTTTAAAATGGGTGAACAGTAGCAAATGTGCATATGACTTAATTTGAACCTGTGAGGCAGCGAAACCATCTGTCAAAGGTGACGTCTCGGTCCCTTGCATTATCTGAGTCTGTTTCGTAGAACTGGCCGGACTCTCGAGCGGTGACAAACTCAGGTAGTCGACTCCTGGATTAGAGAAGGTGATGTGAGGGTAGTGCCTTGGTTTCATCCACGCCCGACACCCGCTTGAAGGGTGACAAGAATGAGGCGATAAGTGATGAAACGCGTGTGAAGATGTACACCCCTGCAGGGTTAATAAACTATTCGAATAGCCGTGTCCGCGGTTATGGACTACTTGGAGACCTCTACTTGATCATTAGACAACTTGAATGGATACTTATAAAACTCGCAAGATAAGCGTGAGTGCTATGGTGGGCTTCCCCGTGGGGAAGTCGAGGAAGTAACCATAGTGGTGTATTGTTTGGAGACTTGGTAGTGGACTCGTGTACGTTTCTTACCTCAAGTCTGGTACTCGTAGTTCAGGACTAGCCAAGTCAAAGCTGGCACTTCTGCATGTTGAACCCCACCTCCTTTACCTTGAAACTTGAGCATGAGTAGTGTAGTTTTGATGTAAGTCTTGTTGAGTACGACTTTGTACTCATGTTTGCTTATTCTATGTTTTAGATGAGAACCCAGCCCCCGATGGAGACATCTTCCTGAAGCTCGACGTTGACTAAGATAGTATAGTTCCAGACAGCAGTCTGGTCCCTCGTGGATGGGCATGTTTGTTGAACAAGGCTTCTCTAAGCCATTTGTTAAACTTGTCTGTACTCAGACCTAATTTGTTTCCGTTGTATGATGTAATGTTGATCACAGTCATGTGATCTTTGTATGCTCTATGTGTAAGTCAATAAATAAGTACATTGTAGAGTTATGTGATCATACCTGCTGTTCATACTAGACATGTGTGCTGCGTGTATGATTATAACATGAATGTCTTAGTATGGGTTTTCGATAACTTAGTTGTGTTCTTGCCGGCGGTCTTTTATACACCAAGTGGCCCTTAGATGTGCGCAACTTGGGGCATCGCGATGCGATTGCTCGTGACCCTGTCACGTGGCACACTTTGTTGTATGACTAGGTGATCGGGCTGGAGTCTGTTTATGTAAGTGCTATGATTCAATCGATAATATGGTTGAGGCGACTTGTCTATGAGTATGGGATATCACCACCCGTAAGCATTTAGACTTATGAGCGGACGATGAGGACCCATCTCAGATGATCATCCGGGCCTGAATGGGATGCCCCTCACGTTCGATGCTTTCCGAGAGTGTTCTGTGCTTGGCCTTGTCTGCTTAGAAAAGTGGGTACGGCTCTCGGCTCTCCATATGATTGTGTTATAACAGGAATTACATATGCATATTCCAGGTCCCGACAGACTTGGTATCAGAGCAGGAATGTCTGTAGGATTATCAAACCCTTGGTCAAAGTCGAGTCTAGCATTCTATAGTTATATAGTTACTTGGATATAAAGGGAACAACGTAAGGCTTCTTTTTCTCCTTACCCTCATCGATCTGAGTTCTGAGTCTCCCTTATCTTTTCTACGGGATGATAGGACTAGGCTCATCTATGTCTTACTAGAACATGTCGTTGAGTGCTTCCTTATAGCCATAGGATTGTTGTGGTCGTCCAGAGTCTCCGTATTTTGAGTTCCTTGAAGAAATTCTGTCCAATATCTTCAAGGTTGTTTCATTTTCCATCCCGTTGTAGCCGTTATGCTGCCCGATTTATCCCGTGTTTCTATGAATCATTGCCTCTGCATTATGATCTTTTATTCCGAAATCATGTCCTCTTATCTTTGATTCCATCGTACAACCTGTTCCGATTATTGATTTTTATCACACAAGATGTCAGGTGGAACTCGTAGTGCTGTTCGTCGCAATCGAGACCGTGATCGGAATCAAAATGATGATGCACCTCCACCACCGCCTTATGCGGCGGAAATTATGATGGAAGCTGAGAAGAATCGACGTGATCAAACACGCCTTCTGGAGCTCATCGAGAAGAATACCTCACGTCATTGCAATGTGGTTGTGAGCATTCAGGACTTCATCCTCCTCAAACCACCAGTATTCCGATGTTCTTCTGAGCCCCTTGAAGCCGATGATTGGCTCCGTTCCATCGAGCGTAAGCTTGACACGACACATGTTGCTCCCAATGATCGAGTTATATTTGCGGCATACTTTCTGGAAGATGCTGCTGCTGAATGGTAGGAGAACTATGTTGCGATGCAGCCTTATGGTCACCTAGTGACTTGGCAGGAGTTCCGTGATGCCTTTCGAGGGTACCACCTTATAGATGAGTTAATGGAGCGCAGGAAGGAAGAGTTATGCAATTTGACTCAAGGAGAGATGTACATTCATGAGTATGTGACGGAGTTCAACCGTCTTGCTCGTTATGCCCAAGATGAGATCACCACCGATGCTAGAAAGCAGGCAAGGTTCCGTAAGGGACTTAGCCTCATCCTTCGCCATGATCTCAACCTCCTTGAATTTTCTACCTTTGAGGATTTAGTCAACAAATCCTTTAGAGTTGAGCATGGCAATGAAGTGTTCGAAGAGTCTCGCAAGCATGCTCTTGAGCTTGCTCCTTCTTCTATTTTAGCCCCTCAGAAACGCAGAATATGGATTCCAACTGGTGCCATACCTCAAAACTTTCTTCAGAGACCACCATCCAATATATGCCATCCACCTCAACACATTGTTCCTCCCAGGAATGATTGTGTGCAATCAAGTAATCCTGCTCCCAGCAATTCAGGCAGGATGTGTTTCACGTGTGGTCTGACAGGCCATTACTTCCGACAATGCCCTACAGTGTCGGTGGCACCCCATCGACCTAGTCATAAGCCTCCAAAGAAATCAACCACCAAAACCTTTCCAGCAAAGCTTTCAGTCACAGGTAGTGGATATGTGAACCAAATCTCAGTTGAGAAAGCTATTGATACTTCTGACGTCATCCTTGGTACACTCCCAGTCAATCATGTTCCCGCCTACGTTCTTTTTGATCCAGGAGCTTCTCATTCATTCATGTCGGAGAGTTATGCACTTCGGCATGAATTTCCTTTTGAAGAAATGTTTTCTCCAATGATCATTCAAACTCCTGGTTCCAAATGGCAAACTAATAGAGTAAGCCATGGCAATCAAATTGCAATTGAGGGCTTAGTATTCCTTGCTTCTCTTATAGCCCTTAAGTCTTCAGACATTGATGTCATCCTAGGAATGGATTGGTTATCAAGAAAGAATGCTTTCCTTGATTGTAAAGCCAAGTCAGTAAAACTCACCCATCCTTCAGGCCAGACAATTGACTACACCTCACCCAGTTCTAGAATCCAGATGCATAATTTGAATGTGCTTCCCCTTCCGGGCCTTGAAGATATTCCGGTGGTTCGTGACTTTCCGGATGTCTTTCCCGAAGAACTTCCAGGGATGCCCCCGGACAGATGTGTAGAATTCATTGTAGATCTTATACCAGGCACAACCCCAATTTCCAGATGCCCATATAGAATGGCCCCACATGAGTTAGCTGAGCTAAAAACCCAACTTGAGGCTTCGTTGGCAAAAGGCTTCATCCGCCCTAGCTCATCGCCATGGGGTTGCCCCGTTCTGTTCGTAACAAAGAAAGATGGAACAGAAAGGATGTGCGTAGACTATCGCCCGCTAAATCTAGCGACGATAAAGAACAAGTACCCACTTCCCAGGATCAATGATCTTTATGATCAACTTGTTGGATCCTCTGTCTTCTCCAAGATGGATTTGAGATTAGGCTATCATCAAATCAAAATCCGAAATGAGGACATTCCCAAGACGGCTTTCACTACTCGATATGGTCTTTACGAGTACACCGTCATGTCCTTCGGTTTAAGCAATGCCCCCGTCACATTATCGCGCTTAATGAATTCGATCTTCATGGAGTACATAGATAAATTTGTTGTTGTTTATCTTGATGACATTCTCATCTACTCAAAGAACGAAGAAGAGCACGCAGAACATCTTAGGTTGGTATTGATGAAACTTCGAGAGTATCGCATGTATGCCAAGTTCTCTAAGTGCGAATTTTGGCTACCAGAAGTAACCTACTTAGGCCACGTGATTTCTGCAAAAGGCATTTCTGTCAATCCCGAGAGAGTTCAGGCCGTCCTTGATTGGACTCCACCTGAATCGGTTAAGTAAGTTAGGAGTTTTCTTGGCTTAGCAAGATATTTCCGCCGCTTCGTTGAGAACTTCTCCAAAGTTGCAAAACCTCTAACTGAACTCCTCAAGAAAGATAAGAAATTCCAATGGACCCCCAAGTGCGAGGAAAGCTTTCAAGAGCTAAAGAGAAGATTGACTTCTGCACCCCTACTTGCACCTCCAGACACCAAAAGGGATTTCGAGATCTATTGTGATGCTTCACGGCAAGGGCTAGGATGCATACTTATGCAAGATCGACATGTGGTAGCATACGCTTCACGTCAGTTGCGTCCACATGAAGAGAATTATCCTACCCATGATCTTGAACTCGCTGCCGTAGTTCATGCCCTGAAGACTTGGCGACATTACCTCCTTGGTAATCGTTGTGAGATTTATTCTGATCACCAAAGCCTCAAATACATATTCACCCAGCCAGAACTTAATCTCAGGCAAAGACGCTGGATAGAGTTGACAAAAGATTATGACTTAGGAATTTCTTACACCCCAGGCAAAGCCAATGTCATGGCTGATGAACTAAGTCGTAACTCGTATTGTAACAACCTCATGTTACAACAGTATCAACCACTTCTTCATGAGGAATTTCGCAAGCTCAATCTTGAGATAGTTCCTCATGAATTTCTTTCTACTCTGGTGGCGAAACCAACCCTTGAGGATCAAATCATAGCCGCCCAGAAACAAGATAGTGGTATTCGAGAGATCAAGGAGAACATTGCTAGCAGAGATGCTAAATGTTTCTCTACAAATGATCAAGGAACGATATTCTTTGAAAATCGTTTAGTAGTCCCTGAGAATCAAGACCTAAGGCAGTTGATCCTTAAGGAAGCTCATGACACTCCCCTCTCAATTCATCCCGGTAACACAAAAATGTACCGAGATATACGCCAGAGATTTTGGTGGACTAGGATGAAGATAGACATTGCTCAATTTGTTGCCGAATTTGATGTTTTTCGTCGCATTAAGGCAGAACACCAAAGACCTGCTGGTACTCTTCAACCTTTGTCTATTCCCGAGTGGAAATGGGACAAGTTCGGTATGGACTTCATCACCGGCTTTCCAAAAACCCAGAAAGGAAATGATGCCATCTTCGTTGTCATTGATCGACTTGCCAAAGTTACTCACTTCCTTCCAGTACGCGAGTCTATAACTGCTAGTCAGTTAGCAGACTTGTATGTCTCTATAATTGTGTCTCTTCATGGTGTTTCTTTGGAAATCAATTCTGATCGTGGTAGCCTTTTCACCTCTAGATTCTGGGAAAGTTTTCAAAATGCTATGGGAACTCATCTCTCCTTTAGTACAACTTTCCCTCCTCAATCTAGCGGTCAAGTTGAAAGGGTTAATCAAATCTTGGAAGACATGCTCAGAGCTTGTGTTATATCTTTCGGAAAGAATTGGGAGAAGTCTCTTCCATTTGCCGAATTTGCTTATAACAATAGTTTCCAATCTAGTCTGAACATGGCTCCTTTTGAACTCCTCTATGGACGATGATGTCGAACACCCCTAAACTGGTCAGAAATCGGTGAAAGACAATTCTTTGGACCGGATATGATCAAGGAAGCATAAGAGCAAGTTCGCATTGTTCGTGATCGATTGAAAGCCGCCCAGTCTCGTCAGAAAAGCTACTATGATCGTTATCATAGGCAAGAAAGCTACAATCTGGATGCGGAGGCTTACCTTCGGGTTACTCCTCTGAAGGGAACCCAACGCTTCGTTATCAAAGGCAAGTTGGCCCCACGTTACATTGGACCTTTCCGCATTCTTTCTAAACATGGAGAAGTTGCCTACCAACTTGAACTACCCCTGCACCTTTCCAGAGTACATGATGTATTCCATGTGTCACAACTCAGGCGTTGCTTCAAGGACCCCATCCGCGAAGTCGACCATGAAACGCTTGTTCTCCAAGATGACCTTTCATATCGAGAGTACCCTGTTCCTATTCTTGATTCAGCAGAGCGTGTCACTCGTCGTCAGAAGATCAGGTTTCTGAAAGTGCAATGGTCACACCACTCCGAGAAGGAAGCTACATGGGAAAGAGAAGACCGCCTCCGTGCCGAGTACCCCTCCTTCCTCCCGACGACTTCTGAATCTCGGGACGATATTATTTTGAGTGGGGGCGAGTGATACGTCCCAAACGTATCTATAATTTCTTCTTGCTCCATGCATGTTTTGTGTGACTTTGCCATGTTTTGCTTGAACTTTCATACACTTTTGAGAATATTTGGGCTAATCTATTAACCCAGTGCACCCAGTTGCTAGTTCCTGTTTTCTGCTGTTTTTCTATTTCAGGTTTTTCCAATAATTAAAGTGCCCAATAAATCCCGGAAAAATTATATAAAAAATCAGCGCTCCGGAAGCTTCCGGAATAACCAAGACATTGCAGGAGGGCCACCACCAGGGGCCCAGGAGGGTGCCTGGCGCGACCCCACCCTAGGCCGCGCCACCTGCCCTCCTGGCTTCCCTGTGGCCCCCCTCGGTGCCCCCTTTGGCTCCTATTTATTCTCCCGTCGCGGAAACCCTGATTCCGGACCCCTTTTCTCTAGAAGCAATTCCGATCTCTGCCGCCATCGCCGACAAGCTTCGGGGTACTAGAATTCCTGTGCCGGCAGCCTGCCGGGACGGGGAAGTGCCCCCGGATTCATCTCCATCGACGTTGCTTCCTCCCTCCATGAAGCAGGAGTAGTTCTCCCGCGGGGTTGAGGTTTCTACCAATAGCTTTGTGTTCTTCTCTCTCTCCCATGATGGGATCTTCGTTGTGATCATAGGCTATGTTAATCTAGGGTGATCCCATGATATTTCCCCTTCCTCTATGTATTGGATTGATGTACTCAATTGATCTTATCTAGTATAATCCCCGAGACCAAGGTGACAGCGGTCTATTGGACATGGGTTAGAAGAATATTTTCATGAGTGATTTCCTCTTTTGTGTGTGGATTGAAGATTGAGAGTCTTTTGGTGCTTGTCTTTGACTATCCTTTAGATATGTTGTGGTGATTGTGGTACTCTCTTTGGATGGCCGCGGTGACATTGGGAAATCCATAGATTGAGAACTACGAACTTTGAGGTGTGCTTTTGTAGCCCTACATAATTATCATCCTCTCTTGACCACAAAGGAATGACCTCCGAGTGCGTATCCATTGCATGTTTTATGGGAAATATCATGTGATTAGACTATGTTAATGTTGTTGAGAGTTGCCACTAGTGAAAGTATGAAGCCTAGGCCTTGTTTCCACCATTGTTGCGCCGTTTGTGCTCACTTTAGTCACATGTTTGCTTGCTGCACTTTTCATTACAGATTTATATTACCTTGCTTTGCCACACCTATCACTCGTGTTTTACCATCTCTTCGCCGAACTAGTGCACCTATACAACTCCTAGTTGTATTAGGTGTGTTGGGGACACAAGAGACTTCTTGTATCTTAATTGCAGGGTTGCTTGAGAGAGACCATCTTCAACCTCTACTTCCCTGAGTTTGATAAACCTTAGGTCATCCACTTGAGGGAAATTGCTGCTGTCCTACAAACCTCTGCGTTTGGAGGCCCAACATAGTCTACAAGAATAGAAGCATGCGTAGACATCAAGCTATTTCTGGCGCCGTTGCCGGGGAGGTAAGAATTGAAGGTATATCTTTAGATTCTGCAATTAAATCTTTTCGTTTCTTGTTTTTATTTTCACTAGTTAGGCTTATGGAAAACTGCAATCTTAGTTCGCTGCTTCGGGGAGGCCGCTTTACCACACCCGTGGTAGAGAAGTCTCCTCCACCTAATGAATGTATCCCATTCAAAATACCACTTTGGATAATTGAAAAGGTTATGAATGATCATTATGCAGGGGATGGAACAGTCCATCCTAGTGTTCATCTGTTGAAACTTACAGAACTTTTTGAGTTATTTAAGATTTTAGGTTTGACAAGAGATGAAGTCATGAGGAAATTATGTGCCTTGTCACTGAAAGGAAAAGCATTGTAATGGTATAGGCTACTACATGATTCTCACCTGCTGGATTGGAAGAGATCCAGTCTCTCTTTTACTCCAAGTTTTATCCTCTTCATGAAGTCCATGAGAATAGGAATTATGTTTATAATTTCTATCCTCATGACGGAGAGAGCATAGCTCAAGCTTGGGGGAGACTGAAAACTTTGATGCTAAAATGTCCTAACCATGGGCTCCCCAAAGATATGATTATTACTAATTTCTATGCAAGGCTATCTTGACAGGATAAAGACTTGCTCGATGCTTCCTCGATGGGTTCTTTCACAAACGAAAAGATTGATGCTAAATGGGAACTCCTTGAAAGAATCCAACACAATACTGAAGATTGGGAGATCGACAAAGGTAAAGAGTCAGGTATGATTTATGAGTATGATTGCATTAAGTCCTTTGTTGAAACTGCAAGTTTTAATAAGTTTAGTGCTAAGTTTGGGCTTGATTCTCAACTCCTTGTTGATTTCCTGAAAACTTTTGCTGCACATCTTAATATGCCTAAGGAGAATTGGATCAAGCATCATGAACCTTTTAAAGAGATTTTCAAAGAAAATTAAATTGTTAATGATGATTGCAACATGCATGATCCAATTCCTGAAAATGAAGTTTTATATAAGCATGTTAATTTTTGTGGAGTGGATAGACCTTGTGAAAGGCCTATGATTGAAGAAGAGAAGTATTGTAAGCAACATAAGCATGAAAGAACAATCACTTGGGTAAGATATTTAAATGAAATTTCTAGAGAATTGTGTGACCTTTATCCTTTTACTTCTGAACTTTGCTGCATAAAGGGTCACTTCAATTTTCAGTGCATGTACTTTCAAAACATAACTGTTAGCCAGTTGTGTGGTGACATGATCACCCATGATCTTTATGATGATCTTATGTTATTTTTGATGTGTGAAGAGTTATCAGAAAAGACTTCTTGGCTAGATGTTCATGCTTTGGGAATAAATAACACTTTGAAAAATTGCCATCTCTATTGTGTTGTTAATTGCCATGATAATGATTACATAAAAAATATTAGAAAGGAGGGTACTTTACCAAAGTATAAAAATGTCTCTTATGTTTCTACTAATAAAAAGGAGAGTTTCTCCCAAGCTTCCCCTATTGTTTCTAATGATAAACCAGGATATGTGGAGAAGCTTTCTCTCCAACCACTCCTTCCTAAGGTGAAGAAGAAGAAAAAGAAGAGGAGGAGGAAGAGGAGCAAGAAGGAAGAAGAATGGGTAACAACCTGGCCTGAGCATATTCCTCGCATCGATTTTTTATCCTAACGGACATAAATTTATGGAGGATGGTGAGCTTGATTGCATTCATTATTATCTTGAAGATAAGTCTGTAGGTACTATTGAAGATGATTTTGATTATGATATGCATGTTACTTTTTGTGATTGGGAAAATGATGATAATGCTACTTATGACCTTGAAAATCTTTTTGGTACCAACTCTGAGAGTGATGATATGGAAAGCTCCAAGCTTGGGGATGATAGGATTGCAAGTCCTTTAACCATTAGTGATGTGGTAATTGATAATTATTTTTATAGTAAGAATAAATACATCATGTTTACAAATATAGTTGCTAGCAATGATAATGCTCTTCTCTACTATGATGATGTTATAACTCCTATCTATAGTGATTTTAAAGGTACCTATGACATAAGGAGAAATTATCCTTATGAAACTTGTCATAATCATGGAGGTAATTACTCCCTTGTTGAACACCATCTTCGTAATACACAATTAATCTATAGTGTTCAAGTTGTTTATGATAGTCCTACTCCCACCATTACCAATGAGAAAGATTATGCTTATGTGGAGAGTAAGAGTACCCTTTTGCATGTGGATCATGGTAACAATGCTTTATGTGATACTTATATTGTTGAGTTTGTTCATGATCCAACTGAAAATTATTATGAGAGGGGAATATATGCTTATAGATATTTCAATAATATCAAGTTCCCTCTCTTTATGTTGAAGGTTTTGAAGTTGCACTTATTGTGGCTTCCTATGCTAATATCTTTATGCTCCCATGAGTTATTTCTCTACAAGATCCCTTTGCATAGGAAGCATGTTAGGCTTAAATGTTTTTTGTATTTGCTTCTTCATGCTCTCTTTTGTTCTTCAACTCTTATTCCTACGAGAGCATCATTAAAATCTTAAGCCTATCTTTATGGCTATAAAGAAAGAGCTCTAGGGAGACAACCCTTGTTATCTTTACTTTGAGTTTTTAATTTCTGTTTTTAGTGGTCTTGATGATTATTACTACTGTAGCAACATCATTGTATCTTTATTCTCAAGCTTTGTGCCAAGTTATAGCCTCATATGACAAGGGAAGTGAAAGTTGTGACATGCTGTCCAGAAAACAGATTCTGTCCTCGTGACGGGAAAAATCATAGAAAAATCCCAGTTCATCTTTTTGAGCTGATTGTTTTACACAGAGTGCTCTATACAATCACGGAACTTTCATATGTTCTGAGTTTTTTGATTTGAGTTGCAGAAGTACCCCTAAAAAAATTCTTTACTACCTGCTGTTCTGTTTTTCACAGATTCTGCCACGTTTTGTCTCTCCTAACTTTTGCAAACCTTAAGCTTGCTTTTTCTTTGCAAAAACCTTTTGGAAATCTTTAGAAACAGTAGGTCTTAAAGAATATCCTTATATCCAGTAGGGAAAAATTATTTATTAAGGGTACTAACCTTTCTAATCAGCTTATGATGAGTTATGTATGAAGGGAGTTTTCAAGTGTGCGATTGAAGATGATGAAAGAAGATCCAGGAGTGTCAAGCGCTCAAGCTTGGGGATGCCCCCATGCATCCCCAATAAATATTCAAGGAGACTCAAGCGGTTAAGCTTGGGGATGCCCCCGTGCATCCCCTTCTCCATCAACAATCATCAGTTCGTCCTTTGTCTCACTATATTTTTATCACTTCATGCGTTATGTGCTATGCTTGGAGCGTCTCGCTCTTAGGTTTTATTTTTAGTTTTCTTTAGCTTTGCTTGCGGTTCATAACAAGTTAGATCTTGTCTTACTTTCTTTGGGAGATAAACACACTCCACTATCAAAATCTAGAACACATCATAGGATTTTTCATGCCTATCTTTTTGCTGTTGTGTGTTCTTTATCTTTTCGTAGCTACTGCCATGTTTAGTTTTAGTCTTAGTTTGTCTTTAGCAAGAGCCTTGGCTTTTGTTTAGTTTGTTGCTAGAACTCTCTTTAGTTTTCATGTTTATCTTGTTAAGAGAGTTGGTTGTTGCACTGAGTTGTGTCTTGTTTTGAGAGTAGGTAATTAAGGTTGCTATTTAATTTTAGTAGTAACTTGCAATAGTTTTGAGGTATTGATGTGAGTAATGTTTGAACTTTTGGTGTCAAGAGCTCTAGCCTATTAGTGATAGGTGTCGTATTTTGGGAAATCCGTGTGATTTTCGAAAACCAAAAACCCTGTTGAGAACTCTAGCTACTAGATGGATCGCTAACCTCTGGACGGTTCGAATATTAGAGTACACTCACGTACCATGAGTCAAGGATGCGCAAGGATAACCAAACCCCCATACACTCCTCCTCGGGGTACCTGTCTCTTTGTGAATCTCCTGATTAGATTGAGATTTACCGATAATAAGTGCATGAGTTTTTCGGACTAATGTGAGTATTCGAAAGTTGACACTTCTACACACCTATACTTTTTCTAGCCTCTTCGGTACCATGCATTGCCCTTTCTCACCTCGAGAGTTGGCGCATAATTCGCCGGTACATCCAAACCCTTGGCATGATACGCTCTGTCATCATAAACCTCCTTATATCTTTCCTCAAAACAGCCACCATACCTCTCTATCAAGGCATTTCCATAGCCTTTCCGGGATACGTTGCCATGCAACATCCACCTCTTCATGACTTGATCTTCATGTCATACATGTTCCTGCTACACTGGCAGCGGCATACATTGCATACATCATCATAGTTATATTTTCTTTATGTGAGTACCTTTTTAAAGTGTGAAAGATCTCCTATATTCTTGTAAAATATAGAGTATTGCCCCTAAAGTGAGGAAAAGATCCCAAAGAGGACAAAATCAAAAGATCCCAAAGAGGACAAATGAGAGTTAAATAGAAAGAGCCATTGAGGCCACCAGAAAAATAAAAAAAAGAGAGAAGGGGGCATACTACTATTCCTTTTGAGAGATCCACACTAGTACTTCATCTTCTTTCCCTTGTACTCCATAGAGATCATCATCATGCATATAGCTATGTGGGGACCCTTCACATTATAGATCTTGGCTTGTATATTCCAATGATGAGCCTCCTCAAACGAGCTCTAGGTCTTCTTGAGCAAGCGAGTTAGATGCACCCCCACTAGTTCCCTTGGAGAGCTTTTAGCTCACATGTGCATCCGTTGTATGGCAATTCCTAATCCTCACATCATATCTATCATATGGCCTTCTCTCGCCTATGATTGTCCTCATTGATGTGAGCCTTTCACACCTTTTTGTCTTCCACCTCCACCTTCTTTCTGTTTCGCCTTTTAGGTGTCAACTTTCTTTCTCACGCTCATCCATTGCATGAGTGCTCAAAATGTCGAAAGGGAGTGGATCAGTTTGACTTGTACCTGGCTAGTGGTCTGGGGAAGAGTCCAGATAAGAATCCAAAGGAGACCAAGTGTGAAACTTTAGTAGATAGTTGTTCTCAACAACCTTTTTTTCTCTTTCTTCCCAGTCCCTTGTTTGCACGCAAACACCATTTGGAGACATTCGAGTCACAGACAGCGAGAGCTCTTGCACCTTTTGTTCTTTTGTTGCTTGTGTCAATGCTAATATAGACTCTTGCTTGTTAATACTTGAATTGAATTGCATGCTTTGATTGCTTTAGTTAAAAAGTCCTTATATGGTTGTGTGGCATGTCACCACAGAAATTATGCTTGTTATCATTTACCTACTCGAGGACGAGCAGGAATTAAGCTTGGGGATGTTGATACGTCCCAAACGTATCTATAATTTCTGCTTGTTCCATGCATGTTTTGTGTGACTTTGCCATGTTTTGCTTGAACTTTCATACACTTTTGAGCATATTTGGACTAATCTATTAACCCAGTGCACCCAGTTGCCAGTTCCTGTTTTCTGCTGTTTTTGTATTTCAGGTTTTTCCAATAATTAAAGTGCCCAATAAATCCCGGAAAAATTATATAAAAAATAAGCGCTCCGGAAGCTTCCGGAATAACCAAGACATGGCAGGAGGGCCACCACCAGGGGCCCAGGAGGGTGCCTGGTGCGGCCCCACCCTAGGCCGCGCCACCTTCCCTCCTGGCTGCCCTGTGGCCCCCCTCGGTGCCCCCTTTGGCTCCTATTTATTCTCTCGCCGCGGAAACCCTTATTCCAAACCCCTTTTCTCCAGAGGCAATTCCGATCTCCGTCGCCATCGCCGAGAAGCTTCGGGGGACTAGAATTCCTGTGCCGGCACCCTGCCGGAACGGGGAAGTGCCCCCGGATTCATCTCCATCGACGTTGCTTCCTCCCTCCATGAAGCGGGAGTAGTTCTCCCGCGGGGCTGAGGTTTCTACTAATAGATATGTGTTCTTCTCTCTCTCCCATGATGTGATCTTCGTTGTGATCATAGGCTATGTTAATCTAGGGTGATCCCATGATATTTACCCTTCCTCTATGTATTGGATTGATGTACTCAATTGATCTTATCTAGTATAATCCCCGAGACCAAGGTGACAGCGGTCTATTGGACATGGGTTAGAAGAATATTTTCATGAGTGATTTCCTCTTTTGTGTGTGGATTGAAGATTGAGAGTCTTTTGGTGCTTGTCTTTGACTATCCTTTAGATATCTTGTGGTGATTGTGGTACTCTCTTTGGATGGCCGCGGTGACATTGGGAAATCCATAGATTGAGAACTACGAACTTTGAGGTGTGCTTTTGTAGCCCTACATAATTCTCATCCTCTCTTGACCACAAAGGAATGACCTCCGAGTGCGTCTCCATTGCATGTTTTATGGGACATATCATGTGATTAGAGTATGTTAATGTTGTTGAGAGTTGCCACTAGTGAAAGTATGAAGCCTAGGCCTTGTTTCCACCATTGTTACACCGTTTGTGCTCACTTTTGTCACATGTTTGCTTGCTGCACTTTTTATTATAGATTTATATTACCTTGCTTTGCCACACCTATCACTCGTATTTTACCATCTCTTCGCTGAACTAGTGCACCTATACAACTCCTAGTTGTATTAGGTGTGTTGGGGACACAAGAGACTTCTTGTATCTTAATTGCAGGTTTGCTTGAGAGAGACCATCTTCAACCTCTACTTCCCTGAGTTCGATAAACCTTAGGTCATCCACTTGAGGGAAATTGCTGCTGCCCTACAAACATCTGCGCTTGGAGGCCCAACACAGTCTACAAGAATAGAAGCGTGCGTAGACATCAGCGAGTTGTCACAACCCAAGTTTATGTATGTGCTAGGGATAGTTTGCTCCTTTGCATCATGCAAAAATTTCAAAAGAAAATCAAAATGGGGAAAAGAAAAGCCTTAGAGAATTTAATTTAAATGGCCAGATAAAAATCTTTTTCCAAAAATCATTTGAAGATTTGGAAAATTCCTATAAATGATGCTGATCATTAAAAAAATGGTTTGGGTTCATTCCCATGCTCATGGAATTTTCTAAAATTCAAACAGTGCCTTGGAAAATTAAAAGAACCCCTATTTGATTTGAAATTCAAATGAATTGAATTTCAAAAATGTTCAAAACTTGGGAATGACTAGCTACTGATCATGTAAGTCCATATATAAATTTTGAGCATTTTATAAAATGCTTTGCTATTTTATTCAAAGCAAAACAGAAATACAGAAAAAGAAAAAACAAAAGAAATAACTAAAAGAGGGCTTCCCCTGGAAGAAGCCCAACTTACCCCCCAGCCTCCAGGCCGGCCCAGCCCAGCCCACCGGGTGGTTGTCGTCTACCTCAAGCACCTCGGTGGCGAGCTGGGAGCGCGTGGCGACGCCACCGCGACGACGAGGCGCTTCCAGGCCCTCCCCTTCCTTCTCAGCGCGCTACGCAGACGCCAAAGACGCCCCGCAGTCTTTCCCCCTCCTCTAGCATCCTCTCTGCGTCTCTCCCTCGCAAATCCCACGCGCCACCGAACCCTAGCGGAGCACGCCGCCGTAGAACTCGTGGCCGCCGTGCCCTTCGAGCTACACCACCGTGTCTAGGGAGCTCCCCGAGGTCGCCTTCCTCCAGCCGCAACTCCAATTGACGCCGAGGACGCCGACAACGACGACTGCATCAAGTTCTTCACCAACGGCCGCCATCAGCTCCAGCGACGAATTCCTCAACCGCCAGGTCTTCCCCAGCCTCGTCGTGCCCTTCATCGCGGTCCGGTGAGCATTGCGCTTCGATTCCCTCTCCCCGTTCTTTCTCCAGTGCTGCGCATCACTGAGTTCGTCAATGTCCGAGCCTGGACGCCGCGCCCGTCGTTGTAACCGTGGCCCGAGACCTCCCCGTGACCCCCTGCTAGCTCCACGCGATGTAGACGACCACGAGACACACGCCCGTGCCCTCCTTTTCCCTCCCCGTGCCCAAAACCGCATTCCGGCGAAGTTCCGGCGAGGCTCCGCCGTCCCAGAGCTCACCGGCGACGACCCCGGCCAATTAGGGCTAAACCCACCCCTAATCCCCCCTAAACCCAATGACAGGTGGGCCCTGCCCTCTTAATTAAGCACTGTTTAATTAATCAAATCGGTATTAATCCCCTGTGACACTGACAAGAGGACCCCACTGGTCAGAGCCCCCCCACGTCAGCATGAGGTCATGCTGACGCCATAAATGGCTTTTAATTTAAAAAGAAAATCCAGAAATTGCAGAAAATACTTTAAACTTCAATAATTCATAGAAAATTCATATTAACTCCAAATTTAGCATATAATATATGTAAAATTATCAGAAAAATGCAAGGATTAAGAATATGCAATTTTTTTATGTTTTACCATTTTTAAATGGGTGAATAGTAGCAAATGTGCATATGACTTAATTTGAATTTGAATTTGAAGTTTGAATTTGCAAATCCTTTGCAATACACTTCAATTAAATTGAATTGTCAACAAACTAGTACCATATACATCATGGACAACCTTATCATGTGCTTGTGCATTTTATTTCAATGTTGCCCCCCTTTGTTGATGATTGTTCCGGTAAGAGTGCCTCCGAGACGGTGATCACCCCCGAAGAAGAAGAAGTCCGTTAAAACCGTGTATCGTCAGCAAGGCAAGCAAACCCCATTGATCATGTCTATAAAATCCTACTTCCCTCTCAGTCTCGCTTATGCATGTTTAGGAGATCACCGAGACACGTTCTTTCTCATAGTTGAACCCATTCCGATGCATGCGCTATCATTTTGTCACCGTATTAAGAAAACCAAAATCCTAGCAGATATAGGAGTTGAATGATGAGCATGTGGCCCCTGCAACTGTTACTGCTTATTGTTGCTTAGTGATACAATGAGGTTACATTATTTGTGAGTCGGGATGGATTTTCATAATGGTGCTGATGATAACGTGTTGGTGAATCCACCCTAAACAATGGTGAACGATGAGAGGTTGTGTAGGAGTACACAGTGGGTTGTCTCGTTGAACACTGCCCTAGGCCCCGAGTTCCTGCTTTGTGATCCAAGACAAAGAGTATGACCACATGTAGGGTTTATGGGAGCCCCGTTTGGCCTTTTTACGTACCCGATCCGGTCCAGGAGTCACACTAGATTTGGGCTTTCCATTTGGCTTATGCATAGATATGTGGGTGGACCTGTGAGGCAGCGAAACCATCTGTCAAAGGTGGCGTCTCGGTCCCTTGCATTATCTGAGTCCGTTTCGTAGAACTGGCCGGACTCTCGAGCGGTGACAAACTCAGGTAGTCGACTCCTGGATTAGAGAAGGTGATGTGAGGGTACTGCCTTGGTTTCATCCACGTCCAACACCCGCTTGAAGGGTGACAAGAATGAGGCGATAAGTGATGACACGCGTGTGAAGATGTACACCCCTGCAGGGTTAATAAACTATTCGAATCGCCTTGTCCGCGGTTATGGACTACTTGGAGACCTCTACTTGATCATTAGACAACTTGAATGGATACTTATAAAACTCGCAAGATAAGTGTGAGTGCTATGGTGGGCTTCCTTGTGGGGAAGTCGTGGAAGTAACCATAGTGGTGTATTGTTTGGAGACTTGGTAGTGGACTCGTGTACGCTTCTTACCTCAAGTCTGGTACTCGTAGTTCAGGACTGGCCAAGTCAAAGCTGGCACTTCTGCATGTTGAACCCCACCTCCTTTACCTTGAAACTTGAGCATGAGTAGTGTAGTTCTGATGTAAGGCTTGCTGAGTACGACTTTGTACTCATGTTTGCTTATTCTATGTTTTAGATGAGAACCCAGCCCCCGATGGAGACACCTTCCTGAAGCTCGACGTTGACTAAGATAGTATAGTTCCATACAACAGTCTGGTCCCTCGTGGATGGGCATGTTTGTTGAACAAGGCTTCTCTAAGCCATTTGTTAAACTTGTCTGTACTCAGACCTAATTTGCTTCCGTTGTATGATGTAATGTTGATCACAAACATGTGATCTTTGTATCCTCTATGTGTAAGTCAATAAAGAAGTACATTGTAGAGTTATGTGATGATACCTGCTGTTCATACTGGACATGTGTGCTGCATGTATGATTATAACATGCATGTCTTAGTATGGGTTTTCGATAACTTAGTTGTGTTCTTGCCAGCGGTATTTTATACACCAAGTGGCCCTTAGATATGCGCAGCTTGGGGCATCGCGATGCGATTGCTCGTGACTCTGTCACGTGGCACACTTTGTTGTATGATTGAGCTCGCCCGAGATCCCGACTAAGTGATCGGGCTGGAGTCTGTTTATGTAAGTGCTATGATTCAATCGATAATATGGTTGAGGCGACTTGTCTATGAGTATGGGATTTCACCACCCATAAGCATTTAGACTTGTGAGCGGATGATGAGGACCCATCTCAGATGATCATCCGGGCCTGAATGGGATGCCCCTCACGTTCGATGCTTTCCGAGAGTGTTCTGTGCTTGGCCTTGTCTGCTTAGACAAGTGGGTACGGCTCTCGGCTCTCCATATGATTGTGTTATAACATGAATTACATATGCATATTTCGCGTCCCGACACTCAAGGCTGCTAGCTTCATCATGGAGGTGTTCTACCCTGAGTGGCTGGCAAACCAAGTCCTCGTGATGAAGAAGAACAAGACTTGGCGCATGTGTATCGATTACACCTTCCTGAACAAGGCATGCCCCAAGGATCTGTTTGCTCTGCCCCATATAGATCAAGTCATTGACTCTACGGCCGGCTGCGAGCATTTGTCATTTCTAGATGCCACTGCTGGTTATCACCAGATCAAACTTGCTGTGGAAGATCAAATAAAAACTTCCTTTATAACCCCCTTTGGGGCTTATTGCTATATCACCATGCCTTTCGGCCTGAAGAATGGAGGTGGTACTTATCAGCGCACCATCCAGCGATGCACGCATTCTCAGCTCGGCAGAAACTTGCATGTGTATGTAGATGATTTGGTAGTGAAAACGGTCAAAGGAGTCACACTCCTGGACGACCTCAAGGAGACATTCGCCAACCTGCGCACCTACCAGATCAAGCTAAATCCAGAGAAGTTTGTGTTTGGTGTTCCAGCTGGCAAACTCTTGGGATTTCTCGTTTTTGAAAGAGGAATCGAATGCAATCCCGAGAAGATAGCCGCAATCGAACGAATGGATCGGCCCAAGAATTTGAAACAAGTGCAGAAGTTTAACGGTTTCTTGGCGTCACTCAGTCGATTTCTCAGTCGGCTGGGAGAGAAGGCAATCCCACTATATCAGCTCATGAAGAAGACGGAGAAGTTCACATGGACTCCACAAGTAGATGAAGCATTCAAGGAGCTGAAGCGCATGCTCTCCACCGCACCGGTTCTAGCCGCACCGATTGAGAAGGAGCCGATGATGTTATATATCGCGGCAACCAATACGTTGATCAGTGCAGTGATAGTGGTGGAGCGTCCTGAGAAGGACAAAGCACAACCGATTCAGCGGCCAGTATATTATATCAGCGAGGTGCTCTCAACATCCAAGAAAAATTATCCCCATTACCAGAAGATGTGCTATGAAGTCTACATGGCGGCCAAAAGATTGAAGCCCTATTTCCAAGCTCATCCGATTATGGTCGTCAGCTCGGCTCAACTAGCCGACATCATTGGCAGTAGAGACGCAACCGACAGAGTGGCCAAATGGGCAATTGAGATCGCCAACCATGGCATCCAGTACGAGCCGAGACAGCAATCAAATCCCAAGCATTGGCCGATTTCATGGTGGACTGGGCTGAAAATAAATATATGCCACCTGTCCCAAGATCAGATTTCTCGAGAATGCATTTTGATGGATCCAAGATGAAGAATGGCCTAGGGGCTGGCATTGTTCTCATGTCACCGAAAGGAGACCGACTGCATTATGTACTGCAAATCCACTTCGCATCGTCATACAATGTCGCTGAATATGAGGCCCCTGTGCATGACATCAAGCTGGCCAGGGAGATCGGCATTCGGAACATAGAGTGTTTCGGAGACTCTGACCTGGTGGTGCAGCAGTGTACAGGCAATTGGGATGCCAAGGATGCAAATATGGCGAGCTACCGTTTTCTGGTGCAGCAGCTTAGTGGGTATTTTGAAGACTGCGAATTTCATCACGTGCCCAGAGCGAACAATGAAGCAGCAGACGCCCTGTCCAAGCTTGGCTCCACCAGGCAAAGTATTCCACCAGGGGTATCACTGGAGCATATCAAGAAGCCCTCCATCACGCCTTCGCCAGAGTCCGAGTCCATCTTCATATCAGAAACTGACCTGGAGGCATTGAGGCAAGCAAAGCTGTTTCAGCCAATGAAGATCCCAAATCTGAAGAAGCAGTCGAACGCCCAGGGAGCTGTGGCCTCGGAAAATCCAGCAGAACCAGGGGCTGCCGATTGCGATCCAGGGGCTGCCAATCCTGGCAAAAAGAAGAAGTCCAAGGCAAAAGCAGCAGCAGCACCAGGTGTCGGGAACTCATCCGAGCTGTCGACACCAGGGGCTGCTGATTGCGATCCAAAGACGCCGAGTCCAAGAGAAGAGCCAGAAGATCCTGAGGCTCCAGTTTCAGCAGAGCAAGCAACACCAAGGGCTGCGGATGACAAGCCAGCTGTCGAAGTCGTTAGCTCGGAGGTTGAAGCTGAGATGATAAATGCACAAGAGGCCGAGACAGAAGAAGCAGTCGCACCAAAGCAGGCAATGGTCATGGTGGTTCATTGCCGATGTCACGACCAGATACGGAGTTCCCAACAGCATCATCACCGACAAAGGCATGAATTTTGCAAAGGGAGCATTAGCCCGGTATGCATCCGAGTATGACATTCGGCTCGATGTGGCATCCGTAGCACACCCCCAGTCAAATGGCCAAGAAGAAAGAGCAAACGGCCTCATCCTGGCGGGCAACAAACCCCGATTGATTGAGCCACTTGAAAGAGCACCCGGAGCATGGATTGACGAGCTCCCAACAGTTTTGTGGAGCTTGAGAACCACACCAAACCGATCAACTGGTTTCACACCTTACTTCCTGGTGTATGGCTCAGAAGCAGTCATCCCAGCCGACATTGAGTTTGATTCACCTCGGCACGCCCTATACACTGAAGAAGAAGCCAAGGAAGCTTGAGAAGACGGTGTGGATCTAAAGGAAGAAGCATGCTTGCTGGCTCTGTCTAGGTCGGCAATTTACCAGCAGAGGTTGCGGCACTACCACAGCAAGAAGATCTGCCCCCTCGCTTTCCGTGAGGGCGATTTGGTGCTCCGCCGAATCCAGAAGTCAGATGGTCAGCACAAGTTGTCCTCACCTTGGGAGGGTCCTTTCATCGTCAGCCGAGCACTCAAGAACAATGCATATTACCTCATCGATTGCACACAAGGCACTCGGCATAAGGACACTTCAGGAGTTGAGACGCAGCGTCCCTGGAACGGCGAGCTGTTATGCCCGTTTTACAGTTGAGTCGTACGAATGTATTCACGCTATCAAGCAATCAATCAGTAAAGCTGTCATGCATCTGAGAGATGGCATCCGATTTTCTTTATATGATTATTTCATTTTTTAAGCAAGCCTCATTTGGCAACGCCTTGTCATCTTCGAGATGTGCAAAAAATCTCACTTGGGGACTGGCCGACCATACGGTCAAAAAGCATAAGGTGAAACACCATGTGAACTGCAGGTTCGAAACCAAGCTAGCATGCGACACGAGCACAGATCACAAGTTGGCTGTGGCATCGGTGAAGCAACGGCTGGTCGGACCTGCGGTATCACACCACGAACTTAAAAACACCATAAAAAGAGAACCGTGGCCGACGACGCCGTTTGCCGATTGCGTCCCCGATCGATGCACCAAGCAATCGGCAAGGAGCAATCAGATGACTAAGTTCTATGCATAATCCTTATGCGCTAACTCTTGAGTAGCTCAGCTTCATTGACCAAACCTAGAGCGGAACACGATCCTTTGAGCCGACCACAAACCACACGTCGGTTGTTGGCAAACATGGAATCGTGCTCCCAAGGGAAAAATGGCAAAAAAGCACAAGTGAAAAGCAGAAAGCATGAAGTCGATCACATAAGAAAGTCATGCAATAAGCAAAGATAAGAGGCTCAAGGCCGAATAAAGTCATTACATCAAACCACCCCCAGTGGGTGTCCTCGGAATCTCGCAAGTCTTGTGAAAGTTTGCAGTAAAGGAAATAAAGTGAACTAGCTAGGCGTCGGGAGGAGCAGAGACTGGAGCCGTCGGCGGCGCGGCCGAAGTGGTCGAAGCTGTCGGCGGCGTAGTCGATGCAGTCGGAGCAGTGGATGGCTCTTGCGTAACGGCGAGAATTGTCAGCTCCGGCGCAGTCGGACCCTCTTGCATAGCAGCGGCCTCCGATTGTTCTGGTCCCTTCAAATCTTCTTTTTCCTTGGAAGGCTTGGCATCGGCTATCTTGGCGCTAGTCTTTCTTGAGGTGGCCTTGGGCGAAGTATGAGAGGAGCTGCTGCCGGATATGTCATCTTGATATAGATGGGTGCTCGAGGAGCGAGCTGGCCGACTGCCCTGACCTCCTCTGGCGCGACTGTCAGCAGAAGGGTTGTCGTCGGCCAGAGCGGCTGTCGACAGTGGGGCAATCGGCATCCCAACATTGTCAAGGACATGAGTGTAATCAGTATGAGGGAACCACCCAGCCATGGTCGTGGCAAGGCGGTTTACCTGGGAATAGGCGCTCTCAAGGAGATCCGACGCCCCATCTCGCATGGTGTACAGACGAGCCAAGTTGAGCTTGGGGTACCAGCTCAGCACGGTCTGAAGCGCTGTCTCTGCGCCAGTCCGAGCCGCTGAGTCAAGAAGAGGCTCGACTCGATGGGGAGCAGCCTTCAGCTGCCGCATCACCTGGTCGTGGGTAGCATTGGGGCATCTCCTTGCTCCGAATCTTCTTCATTAGACTCATTGGTGGCAGCCGAAGATCCTTCACCGTGGTGCAGGCGCCCAAGTGCGTGCTTCAGTTCGGCAGGCTCCCAAAGCAGCTCGGCGAGCTTCTGGACGCCCAGTTTGAATGCGAAGACGCTGCCATGAATCACGGGGATGCGAGCCTCGGTGGCAATGATGAATTCCCGAGGAGTCCATCCCTCGGCTTCGGCCATCACCGGCCAGCCCCCTTCTGCTCGGATTCGCCTTTCTTCAATAACGGCATGCTGAGCAGCGGGCTCGGAGGCAGGCCAATGCTCTGTATCAGAGGGTTAAGCATGAGAAGACGCAAAGGAGAGGAAATCGGCGAGAAAACCGAGACAAAAAGGTAACTCACCGGAAAGAAGGGAATCCATTTCGAGCAGTCCCTCGAGATGAGCTCGGGCCTCGCGCCGGGCCTTAGTCAGTTCGTCGTTGTGGCGCAGCATCATGGCGTTCAGCTTGGCCACCGCGTCATCTCGTTCTTCTTGCAGAGCGGCCCGAGCAGTCACCGCAGCATCGCGCTCTGAGCGCAAGACCTCAGCAGTCGTGGCGTGAGCCGAGATCACCGCCTCCAGCTCGGCATTGTGGCTGGCTCTAAGCGCAGTCACCTCTCCCCGCAGTCGCTCGACAGTGCGAGACATATCGGTTTCTGCAGCTCTTAGACGCTCAAGTTCCTACTGGGCAGCGACAAGCTCGGGGCCTTGACGGCCGAGCTGCTCCACCAGCTAGGCTACCCGGCCTTGAAGAGCAGTGATAGTGGGCAAGGACGCGGTAGCAGCTGCAATGTGATTGAGAAGAAAAAGTCAAAATCAAGAAATGAAACCAATCTGTTGAGGATCAACATAATTACCTGTCAGCTCGGCGACCTTTGCGGTCTGTTGGTTTACTTGGACCTGAGCAGAGGCAAGGAGCCGCAGGATGGCAGAGTAGGACTCGAGCAAAGCCTCAAAGACTTGGTGTTTCTCCTCGGAGGCAGCCTATGCATGAAAAGAAAGTTAGTAAAAAAAGAGAAAGAGAGCAAAAGTCGAGAGAAGATCCGAGCTGATTACAAAGCAATCGGCCCGAATCTCGGGGACTACACCCAGTGGGTGCGCTTGCACGCACCCACTCGAGGGCAGATCCACCGATTTGAGGACGGCACGAGAAGACAAGAATCAGAAGAACAATCGGCCCGAATCTCAGGGAATACACCCAGTGGGTGCGCTTGCGCGCCCCCACTTAGAGAAGAGAACTCACAGTTTGATTGCGATCGATGAGATCGAGCTCCTGAGGCACGCCGATGGAGAGTGCCTTCACTCGGTCATAGGCCGAAGCCATGGTGCCGTGAGAGGCCAAAGGGAATTGGCGCGAGGAGTCGGGATCAGGGCCAGCAGGACCGGGGCGAGAGTAGGCCACGCGGAAGTGCTCCACAGAGTGCATCTACGATTCAGGAGCAGCAGATGAGGCCTTCACCGGCGACGGCTGAGCTTTGGAAGCGGAAGTAGTCGAGGGCGGCGCAGAGGTCGCTGGCGGAGCAGTAGCACTTGAAGCCGGCGCAGTGGTGGGAGGCAGATACACTGTAACAATCGGCGGAGTGGTTGTGACGATGGCAGGAGGGACCTGATCGGAGGACCGCGTCGGGGAAGGAGCAATCGGAGGTTCCGATTGCAATCCCTCGGCGTCGGCGGCCTCCAGGTCGACGATGTCTTTGGGGGCCATAGAGGCCTTGGACAGAGGCTTGCTTGGAAGCTTGCTCGGAGGCTTGACGAGGTTGGCACGGGCTTTCTTAGCCTTGCGCTCGGCATCTTTCGTTGAAAGAGGAGCAATCGGTGGCCGTTTTCTTGTGCCATCGGCATGGACAGAGGTCACAGAAGGAATTGGGCCGGTGAAGGCAGGGATGTCATGATCAATGTCATCCAAGTCAATAGCAGCCCTGAGCAGAAAAGAGAAATAATTGACAGAGAAAACAAAAATGTCAAGGAAGAGTAGGAAGGACAGGTCATTACCCAACAGACATCGGCGCTGCTCGGGGCATCCGGAAGCGCAAGGGTGGGATATCCAGAGGGGAATCCTACAGAACGGGGCCGACCTTGGGCTTTACACCGACAGCTTTCCCAGCCGGAGCCCGAATGCACCCAGTCTAAGGTGCTTTCCCTTTCGGAGCAGCCACCGCGGCTTTAGCACCCTTGCTCGTGGCAGCACCGGAGGTCGAGCCATCAGCTCGGAGTCGTTTGAGCGGCGCCTTCTTGGTTTCGGGATGCGAATCTTCACCGGAACCTTCAACTTTTGAGGTGCTGTCATCATCACTCCACTCATCCAGAACGCGTTCGAAGGAGGAGTCATGCATACCCCCTTGGTCTGCCGCATCGTCGTCGGCGGGGTCGTCCTCGGCGTCGGAGTCGGAAGCAGGGTTGACGTCATACTCGAGGTCGGTTGGATCCTCCTCCTCGCAATCAGGAGCGAAGGAGCCGGCGACCTGACCGTCTTGCATCACGGCATTCGCAATGAAGTACTAAAAAATGAACAAGGTATCAGAAAATCAAAAGAGCAACCGAGTAATCGGGAAAAGAGAGAAAGCAGTCGGAGCATACCTCTGGAGGAGGAACCCCGCGGTGAAGGCATTTCAGGCCGAATCGGAACGGTCTCGGCGTCGGGGTGGTGGTGAGTGCTTTTACTCGGAGGCGCAGCGCTTTGCTGCTCAGCTTCTTGGCGCAAATCCGAGTGGGATCCCTCCAGGTAGCCATGTCGCAGATCCGATGCACTCGGCGCTGAAGCGGGAGCACTCGGACCTGAAGCCAGGTGGCTACGAGGTCGTACACCTGCAGGCCATCTTTCTCCAGTTGAGCAATCCAAGCTACCTGGGAATCGATGTCGCAGTCGCCGACTCCGGGCTTTGTCGACCACTGGTATTTTCCAATCGGCGGAGCGAGCTGTAATTCGGGCAGATTGATGAGGTCGGGGCCTTGGTCAGGAGATCGAACATAGAAGAAGGTGGTTTGCCAGTCTTTGACCGATTGGATAATGGCAGGGGACTCATAGCCCTGTTTGCTGGAGTAGTGAATGCAGCCGCCGCAATCGGTCATGGTGGTCTCGTGGATCGGTGTCTTGTCGTCTCCCTCTGGATTCGGTAGCATGTTCCCGGTCCGAGCCATGTGACCTCGGAGGTGGACGAGGCGCTTCCACAGCCCGATGCTCGGCTAGATGACGAGGTAGCCCTCGCAGAGAGTGACGAATCCCGACATCGTCATAATGAAGTTGGCAGCGAGGTGGTGCGGTTGCAGCCGGTGGAAGTCAAGGAATTCCCGGAAGAATACGCTCACCGGCAGCCCGAAGACGCGCTCAAAGTGTGCAACGAAGACCACACGTTCACCGGCGCGCGGTTCTGGCACGACCTCCTCGCCGGGAGCACGCCAGTGGATGCCAACCGGCATCTTGCGGGCGTGGAGAAGCTGGCGGATCTCGCCGTCGTTGACGGTGGAGCCTTTCCACCGGCCGCGGCTGGCGGCGGACTTCTCATCCGCGGCAGCCATGGTGTCTTCCAGTGCGGAGGAGGAAGAAGCCGAAAAGAGGGGCAAGGAGAGGCCGGCAGCGAATGCGAACAAGCTGAAGCGCGGCGGCGGCGGAGCGCGAGCGGGAAGTAGAGAAGTGGTGCGGTGCGGCGGTGCCACGGACGCGAGAAACAGAGGTCGCCGAAGCAAGAACACCGCATCGGCGCAAGGAGGAGAGCCAAGATGAGGAAGGAGAATTGGGAGAGATGAGCCCGAGGAGCCCCCCTATGGCTTATATGGGCGGCGGTGGTGAGTGGGATCGTGGGTGCGGTTCGTGCGGCACGGTGTGGCCGCGTGTATCACGAAGCAAACCGGCAATTGCGGCGCAGAGGATCGTGGCGTAGAAGGCGAGGCGTGCGGAGTAACGTCCCGTTGCGCGTGGGTCATGGGGCCCGGAGCATTAACTGCCCCGGGGAATCAGAAACGGCGTGCGACGTGGGTTGGTCAGACTTTGGTCAAAAGTAACCGTTGGAAGAGCAATCGGTTGAGCCAGATCTCAGCTCGGCGAAGGCTTTGCGAGATTTTTTTTTCAGAAAAGCACGAGAGCACCCGGCAAGGCAGTTTTCGAGGTCGGAGAAGGGATATTGAACTAATACAGAGCTGGTAGGCCGGGCATGATCTCCGAGCTGAGTGTTCAGCTCGGATTGAGGAATCCGATAGGGCCAGGGAAGTCAAAGAATGAAGAGAAGAAAAGAAAAACTGCAAAGGCCACGCAGTCAAGCAACCGCGGGACCCTTACAGCTTTAGGGGCTAGTGTCGGGGGAATGATACCCGGGTAGGGTCACCCAGACGAAAGCAATATTTCAAGACAAGGATGAGGCCGATTGGGCTGCTGCTGGGCCGAGCTAGGCAGTCGCATGGCCGATTGCCCTCAAGCAATCGGCCATGCCGAATGCGAGTTGTCGGCCCAGGCGCAATCGGCTCACCCTTCAATCAACTCAAGAGTTGACCTTGTCCAGGTCGGAGCCTCTGGTACAAGGTCATAAATGCATCATCCCAAGAGATCCGGGTGGCAGTAAGCTAAGTCACTTCTCCGATCTTTCAGAGGAGAGTTGTCACCCTTTTCCTCTGAATCCGGAGATTGGACGACAAGACCAGAGATCGTAGCTCCACTATTCACTCATCATTACCTAGAGGCTACAGCATGGGCAGCCGCTTGACAAGTCCGGATCAACCGGAGATTCGCAGTCGGTGGACCCCAGCCGACGAGAGGATGACAGCTGGGGCCAGTACCCGCCTGAAATGACCGTAGTACCCCGAGCTCACACTATAAGAGCCCGGGGTACCCCTCCTACGAGAGGGACGCCCCCATTCGCATTTACTTCCCACAGTACTTATCGTAGAGAAGCGGAAGAGAACCATGCCCACGGCAGGTCTCTTCTTCCTCTGAACAGCTCCAGGAGCATTGATTGTAGTTCGTGAGATCATTTATAGCAAGCAGACAAGCAGGAGTAGGGGTGTTATCTCTCCGGAGAGCCCCGAACCTGGGTACATCGTGGTGTCCTTCACCGTGCTTGTGCCCAACCCGTTTCTGGCACCATCGACTTAGTTCTCCCCCGAGTCTTCCCCTCTCTTTATCGATCCCTATGGCATATGTTGTTACTAAACGACGACTACGGTTGAACCCAAGGATGAAGGACGTGGTTAGGACTGAAATTCTCAAGCTTCTAGCCGCGCAGGTATCATCTATCCTATAGCTGATAGTAGGTGGGTAAGTCCAGTTCATTGTGTTCCTAAGAAAGGAGGTATGACTGTTGTTCCGAATGATAAAAATGAACTAATACCTCAAAGAGTTGTTATTGGATATAGAATGTGTATTGATTACAGGAAGTTAAACAAGTCCACCAGGAAGGATGTCACAACCCCAAGTTAGGTATGTGCTAGAATAGCAAGTCACTTTGCATCATGATAAAAATTTCAAAAGAAATTGAAATGCGAGAGAAAAACCCCCCAGATGAATTTAATTCAAATGGACAGATAAAAAGTTACTCCAAAAATTCCTTTTGCATTTTTGAAAAGTTCCATAAATGAGTGTGATCACATATAAAGTGATTTGGATTAAAACCCATACTCATAGATTTTTCAAATATTCAAACAGGAGCATGGACTTAAATTTAAACCCCTATTTGAATTAAAGTTCAAATAATTTGAATTTTAAAAGTGCCCAAACTTTATAAGTGGCTAGCTATATTTTTTTTAGGGCATATAAAAATTTGGAGCATTTATAAAAACACTTTGCTATTTTTTAGCAAGGTAAAACAAATAAACAGAAAAGAAATAAGAAAAGAAAATAGAAACCTTACCTGTCGCCCAGGGCGAGGCCCAACAGGCGGCCCAGCAGCCTTCTCCGTTGTCTTCTACCTCCCCATCGCCTCCAAGCTGCTCGGTGGAACGCCACCGAGCTAGCTGAGCACGCCACGGCCTCCGCAACCTCCACCTGCCCCTCCCGAAGCTCCTAGACGCACCCCGCAGCTCCTGGACCAGCCGCACGAATATCCCCCCCCTCTCCTGGTCTTCCCCCTCTCTCCTAGCGCAAGAACGCCGTCGTCCGAGAAGAACCGCAGCACGGCCGCCATGGAAACTCGTGGCCGGAGCCCGAGCTAGGGCTCAAGATTATGTCCTTCGTCTTCACCGCCGTCGTCTTCGTCGAGCCGTGCAGGGAATCGAACCCGGAAGCCCCGAGCGCGACGCCAGCTTCAAGGTTCCGTCGCCGACCGCCGTGAGCACCTCGCCGGAATTCGTCGCCTCCAGAGCCCCTACGACCCCGCCGTTCCCTCCAATAGCTCCAAGGTGAGCAGCATCCCGTTTCCCCCAACTTACCGCCTCCCCGTTTGACCTCTAGCTCGATCCGCCATGGGAGCCGAGCGAGCTCGCCGCCATGGTCGACGATATGCTCGCTACCGTGCTCTGCTGACCAGCCCAGCCTGTCCGTCGCGTTCTTGAGGTTCCCAGCAACGCGTTGCACCAGCACACGCCCGCGGAGAAGCACTACAGCGACGTATGCATCATCGCCGAGCCAAGGCCGCCGCGGGAGTTCGTCGCCGGCGTCACTCCAGTGCTCCCCGGTGATGCTGCCGTGCCCTGGGTAAAGCGCGCAAGCACGGGTGTTCGTTTGGTGGTCGCGGCGCACCATTTGGTCGCCGTCCAGTGTGTCGCCGCCATGTCGGGATGTCACCGGCATCTAGCCGCCGGTGGCTTGATGACGTGGGCGTCATTAGGAGTTAACCACCCCTCTAATAACAACCCAGAGACACTGACAGTGGGCCCTAGCCCACTAATTAACCAGCGAGTTTATTTAAACAGAAGGGTTTAGCCCCCTGAGACACTGACAGGCCGACCCCACACGTCAGACCCCCCCACGTCATCTTGACGTCATGCTGACGCAGTAAAGCAATTAAATGATTTAATCTAATTCCAGAAAATCCAGAAAATAGCCAAATCTTTAGAAAATCATAACTAATTCATTTTAACTCCAAATTGGACAAATAACATGTCTAAAATTATCAAAAAAATGCAAGGATTGTGAATATGCAACTTGTTTCTATGTTTGACCATTTTAAAATGGGTGAACAGTAGCAAACATGCATATGACATTCTTTTGAATTCAAATTTGGAGTGATTTTGCAAATGACTTTGCAACACACTTCTTTTAAATAGTTTCATCCACACATCAGAAACTTTACCTCACCTTTACCACATCACCTCATGCTCAACCTTTTCAAATGTTTATTCATGGATTCAAATGCATTTGAAATTCATCGATAAATCAAATGGAGTTTGAATTTGCATGTCAAATGCAATATACTCCTTTTAAATGGAATGCTCAACACATCAGTACCATGAACATCACCTTACAGAATTGATCATGTGCTTGTGCATTGTACATTATGTTGATCACTTAGTTTGTATTGTTTGCTCGGATAGAAGTGGATCCGGAACGCGAGATCACCCCCTTCGTTGAAGACCCCCGATACTGAACCTCGTCAGCAAGGCAAGCAAACCCCCATTGATCATGTCGATAAAATCCCACTTCCCTCTCATGTCTTGCTTATGCATTGTATAGGATGATTACCATGCTACATTTCTACCGCATAGATGAACCCATTCCTTTGCATGACCTATCATTTGTCACAGTAGTAGGCAAACAACAATCCTAGCAAATGTAGGAGTTGGTTGATGTCATGTGACCCCTGCAATTGTTACTTCTTATTGCATGCTTAGAGTGATACAATGTTGATACTGTTATGTGAGTCGGGATGGTAGCAATCATGTTGATGATGGTGGAAATGTGTTGGTGAATCTACCATAATACAAGGTGAACGATGAGAGGCTGTGTAGGAGTACACAGTGGGTTGTCTCGTTGAACACTGCCTTAAGTCCGAGTTCTTGTGTGGTGATCCAAGAAGAAGAGTGCAACCACACATTGGGCTCACTGACCCCTATCATCCTAGTACCTCACCCCGTTCGAACCCCAGAAGTCACAGTAGTTCGGAGTTCTGGTAGGGCTGTGGCACGGTCTGCGAAGTGGATGAACGGCTTTTCAAGACCGGCTTGGGACCCTGCACACATCGTTTGAGGCTGTACTAGAACCTCGCTCGGACTTCCATACGGATCCCCCTCAGATAGGCGACTCTCTGGAATAGAACGGAGCTGTGGGCGAAGTGTTGTGGTGAACATCCTGGCCGACACCCCTTGAATGGTGTTGAGGCCAAAGGCGGTAACTGATGGTCATGTGTGTGTAGTAGTACACCCCTGTAGGGTTAAGAAAACTATTTGAATAGCCACGTCCGCAGTTAAGGACTGCTTGGAAAGCTTAGCTTGATTATTAGACAACTTAAACTGGATACTTATAAAACTTACCAAGATAAGCGTGAGTGTTATGGCGTGCTTTCTCGTGGGGAAGTCGAGGAAGGCACCATAGTGGTGTAATTGATTGGAGATGTAGTGGACTCGTGTACGCTTCTTACCTCAAGTCTGGTACTCGTAGTTCAGGACTAGCCAAGTCAAAGCTGGCACTTCTGCAAGTGAAACCCCACCTCCCTTTACCATGATACATGTGCATGAGTAGTATAGTTCCTACGTAAGTCTTGCTGAGTACGACTTTGTACTCACGTTTGCTTATTCTATGTTTTAGATGAACCCCCCCGGACCCCGAAGGTGGATTCTTCTTGGAGCTCGACGACTGTTCAAGCTAGTGTAGTCCCAGTCAGACGACTGGTCCCTCGTGGAAGGGCTTGTTTATAGATAAGGCTTCTCTAAGCCATTTGTTAAACTTGTCTGTACTCAGACCTACTTTTCTTCCGCATGTTTGATGTAATGTTGGATCACGGTCTCATGATCTCTGTGTGCACTCTATAAGAGTTATCAATAAAGTTGTACATTTTGTAGAGAATTGCAATGATACCTGCTGTTCATACTAGACATGTGTGCTGCGTGTATGATCATAACATGCATGTCTTAGTATGGGTTTTCAAGACCTTAGTTGTGATCTGGCTGGCGGTCTTTTATACACCAAGTGGCCCTTAGATGTGCGCAGCTTGGGGCATCGCGATGCGATTGTTCGTGACTCCGTCACGTGCACACTTTGATGTATGATCGAGCCCGCCCTAGACCCCGACTAAGTGATCGGGCTGGAGTAAGTCTATGTAAGGGTTATAATACAATCGATAGTATGGTTGAGGCGACTTGTCTATGAGTATGGGAGTTCACCACCCATATCATTTAGACTTGTGTGCGGACGATGAGGACCCATCTCAGTTGATCATCCGACCTGAATGGGATGCCCCTCACGTTCGATGCTTTCCGAGAACGTTCTGTGCTTGTCCTTGTCTACTTAGACAAGTGGGTATGGTTCTCGGCTCTCCATATGATTGTGTTGTAGTGAGTCTTGCATACGCTAACCCCGGGTCTCGACAGACTTGGTACCAGAGCAGGACTGACTGTAGGATTATCAGCCTTGGCCGAAGTCGAGTCTAGCTTGCTATAGTTATATAGTTACTCTGGGTATATAAGGGAACAACGTAAGGCTTCTTTTTTCTCCTTACCCTCATTGTTCTGAGTTCTGAGTCACCCTCATCTTGTTCTACGAGAAGATAGGACTAGGCTTATCTATGTCTTACTAGAACATCTCGTTGTTTGCTTCCTTGTAGCCGTAGGAAAGTTGTGTTCGGTTTACTAGAGTTGTTGTGCTTCCTGATTTCTTACATCGTATGTATGTGCTGTTGAGATGTTGCGAGAATTTCTATTTCTCTTGCAATTACAGCCGTTATGCTGTCCGAGTCATTCCAAGTTTTTTCATAATCTGATGCGTTTGCAAAATCCTTCTATCTTTTTAGGATGTCTTTCCAGAAGATTTGTTAGGTGTCATTCCCGACAGTTCCATAGTTTTTGATGTAGGTTTTATTCTAGAAACCTATATTGATTCATTTGCAACTCTTCCTCCCACTTTAGATGTCTTCTAGCAAGAATAACCACACTAACCATCGTGTTGGGGTACTTTGCTACTCTGACATATCTGTTGTAGCTCCTAGTAAGCCATGGTCATCCTCAGGAAAACCATCCAGTAACCCAACTCCTTAAACCTAGCCACCCGACAAATGTGTAGAGTTCATAGTAGATCTTATGCCAGGAACCGCACCAATTTCCAGACGCCCATACAAAATGGCCCCACGTGAGTTAGCTGAGCTTAAAATCCAACTTGAAGCTTTGTTGGCAAAAGGCTTCATCCGCCCTAGCTCATCGCCATGGGGTTGCCCCGTTCTGTTCGTAACGAAGAAAGATGGAACAGAAAGGATGTGCGTAGACTATCGCCCGCTAAATCTAGCGATGATAAAGAACAAGTACCCACTGCCTAGGATCAATGATCTTTATGATCAACTTGCTAGATCCTCTGTCTTCTCCAAGATGGATTTGAGATTAGGTTATCATCAAATCAAAATCCGAAACGAGGACATTCCCAAAATGGCTTTCACTACTCGTTATGGTCTTTACGAGTATACCGTCATGTCCTTCGGTTTAACCAATGCCCCCGCTACTTTCTCGCGCATGATGAATTCGATCTTCATGGAGTACCTAGATAAAATTGTTGTAGTTTATCTTGATGACCTTCTCATCTACTCGAAGAACGAAGAAGAACATGCCGAACATCTAAGGCTGGTATTGATGAAACTTAGAGAGCACCGCCTGTATGCTAAATTCTCCAAGTGTGAATTTTGGCTACCAGAAGTGACCTATTTAGGCCACGTGATTTCTGCAAAAGGCATTGCTGTGAATCCTGAGAGAGTTCAGGCCGTCCTTGACTGGACTCCACCTGAATTGGTTAAGCAAGTTAGAAGTTTTCTTGGCTTAGCAAGCTGTTGCCGCCGCTTCGTCGAGAACTTTTCTAAAGTTGCAAAGCCTCTTACTGAAATCCTCAAGAAAGATAAGAAATTCCAATGGACTCCCAAGTGCGAGGAAAGCTTTCAAGAGCTAAAAAGAAGATTGACTTCTGCACCCGTACTTGCGCCTCCAGACATCAAAAAGGATTTCGAAATCTATTGTGTTGCTTCACGGCAAGGGTTAGGATGCATACTTATGCAAGATAGACATGTGGTAGCTTATGCTTCACGCCAGTTGCGTCCACATGAGGAGAACTAACCTACCCATGATCTTGAACTCGCTGCCGTAGTTCATGCCCTAACAACTTGGCGACATTACCTCCTTGGTAATCGTTGTGAGATCTATTCCGACCACCAAAGCCTCAAATATATTTTCACCCAGCCAGATCTTAATCTCAGGCAAATACGCTGGATAGAGTTGATAAAAGATTATGACTTAGGAATTTCTTACACCCCAGGCAAAGCCAATGTCATGGCTGATGCACTAAGTCGTAAGTCGTATTGTAACAACCTCATGTTACAACAGTATCAACCACTTCTTCATGAGGAATTTCGAAAGCTCAATCTCGAGATTGTTCCTCGTCGATCTCTTTTCAACTTGGTGGCAAAACCAATCCTTGAGGATCAAATCATAGTTGCCCAAAAGCGTGCACGAGGTGTTCGCCGGATCAAGAAGAACATTGCTAGCGGAGTTGCTAAATGTTTCTCCACAGATAGTAAAGGAACGGTATTCTTTGGAAATCGTTTGGTAGTACCTAAGAATAGGGAACTAAGGCAACTCACCCTCAAAGAAGCTCATGACACAACCCTCTCGATTCATCCCGGTAGCACAAAAATGTACCGAGGTCTACGCCAGAGATTTTGGTGGACTAGGATGAAGAGAGACATTGCTCGTTTTGTTGCCGAATGTGATGTTTGTCGTCGCATTAAGGAGGAACATCAAAGACCTGCTGGTACACTTCAACCTTTGCCTATTCCAGAGTGGAAATGGGACAAAGTCAGTATGAATTTCATCACTGTCTTCCAAAAAACCCAGAAAGGAAATGATGCCATCTTCGTTGTGGTGGATAGACTTTCCAAAGTTGCTCACTTCCTTCCAGTTCACGAGTCTATAACTGCTAGCCAGTTAGCGGACTTGTATGTCTCTAGAATTGTGTCTCTTCATGGTGTTCCTTTGGAAATCAATTCTGATCGTGGTAGCCTTTTCACCTGTAGATTTTGGGGAAGCTTTCAGAATGCTATGGGAACTCATCTCTCCTTTAGTACAGCTTTCCATCCTTAGTCTAGCGGTCAAGTCGAAAGGGTTAACCAAATTCTTGAAGACATGCTCAGAGCTTGTGTTATCTCATTCGGAAAGAATTGGGAGAAGTCTCTTCCATTCGCCGAATTTGCTTATAACAATAGTTTTCAATCTAGTCTGAACATGGCTCCTTTTGAACTCCTCTATGGACGACGATGTCGAACACCTTTAAACTGGTCAGAAACCGGTGAAAGAAAATTCTTTGGACCAGATATGATCATGGAAGCAGAAGAGCAAGTTCGCATTGTTCGTCATCAATTGAAAGCAGCCCAGTCTCGTCAGAAAAGCTACTATGATCGTCATCATAGGCAAGAAAGCTACAATCTGGATGAGAAGGCTTACCTTCGGGTTACTCCTCTGAAGGGAACACAACGATTCGGTATCAAAGGCAAGTTGGCCCCACGTTACATTGGACCTTTCCACATTCTTGCTAAACGTGGAGAAGTTGCCTACCAACTTGATCTACCCCCGCACCTTTCCCGAGTACATGATGTATTCCATGTGTCACAACTCAGGCGTTGCTTCAAGGACCCCATCCGCGAAGTCGACCATGAAACGCTTGATCTCCAAGATGACATTTCTTATCGAGAATACCCCGTTCGTATTCTTGATTCCGCAGAGCGTGTCACTCGCCGTCAGAAGATCAAGTTCCTCAAAGTGCAATGGTCACACCACTCTGAGAAAGAAGCCACGTGGGAAAGAGAAGACCGTCTCAGTGCCGAGTACCCCTCCTTCCTCCCGCAGACTTCTGAATCTCGGGACGAGATTCTTTTGAGTGGAGGCGAGTTGTCACAACCCCAAGTTAGGTATGTGCTAGAATAGCAAGTCACTTTGCATCATGATAAAAATTTCAAAAGAAATTGAAATGGGAGAGAAAAACCCACCAGATGAATTTAATTCAAATGGCCAGATAAAAATTTGCTCCAAAAATTACTTTTGCATTTTTGAAAAGTCCCATAAATGAGTGTGATCACATATAAAGTGATTTGGATTCAAACCCATACTCATAGATTTTTCAAATATTCAAACAGGAGCATGGATTTAAATTTAAACACCTATTTGAATTAAAGTTCAAATAATTTGAATTTTAAAAGTGCCCAAACTTTATAAGTGGCTGCTATATTTATTTTTAGGCCATATAAAAATTTGGAGCATTTATAAAAATACTTTGCTATTTTTTTAGCAAGGTAAAACAAATAAACAAAAAGGAAATAAGAAAAGAAAACAGAAACCTTACCTGTCGCCCAGGGCGAGGCCCAACAGGCGGCCCAGCAGCCTTCTCCGTTGTCTTCTAACTCCCAGCGCCTCCAAGTTGCTCGGTGGAATGCCACCGAGCCAGCCGAGCACGCCACGGCCTCCGCAACCTTCACCTGCCCCTCCCGAAGCTCCTGGACGAGCCGCACGTCCATTCCCCCCTCTCCTGGTCTTCCCCCTGTCTACTAGCGCAAGAACGCCATCGTCCGAGAAGAACCGCAACACGATCGCTAGGCCTCAAGATCATGTCCTTCGTCTCCACCGCCGTCGTCTTCGTCGAGCCGTGCAGGGAATCGAACCCGGAAGCCCCGAGCGCGACGCCACCTTCAAAGTTCCGTCGCCGGCCGTCGTGAGCACCTCGCCGGAATTCGTCGCCTCCAGAGCCCCTACGACCCCGCCGTTCCCCCCAATAGCTCCAGGGTGAGCAGTATCCCGTTTCCCCCAACTTATCGCCTCCCCGTTTGACCTCTATGTCGATCCTCCATGGGAGCCGAGCGACCTCGCCGCCATGGTCGACGATATGCTCGCTACCGTGCTCTGCTGACCAGCCCAGCCTGTCTGTCGCGTTCCTGAGGTTCCCAGCAACGCGTTGCACCAGCACACGCCCGCGGAGAAGCACTACGGCGACGTCTGCATCATCGCCGAGCCAAGGCCGTCGTGGGAGTTCGTCGCCGGCGTCACTCCAGTGCTCCCCGGTGACGCTGCCGTGCCCTGGGTGAAGCACGCAAGCACGGGTGTTCGTTTGGTGGTCGCGGCGTACCATTTGGTCGCCGTCCAGTGTGTCGCCGCCTCGTCGGGATTTCACAGGCGTCTAGCCGTCGGTGGCTTGATGACGTGGGCGTCATTAGGAGTTAACCACCCCTCTAATTACAACCCAGAGACACTGACAGTGGGCCCTAGCCCACTAATTAACCAGCGGGTTAATTTAAACAGAAGGGTTTAGCCCCCTGAGACACTGACAGGCCGACCACACACGTCAGACCCCCCCCCCCACGTCATCTTGACGTCATGCTGACACAGTAAAGAAATTAAATGATTTAATCTAATTCCAGAAAATCCAGAAAATAGCCAAATCTTTAGAAAATCATAACTAATTCATTTTAACTCCAAATTGGACAAATAATATGTCTAAAATTATCAGAAAAATGCAAGGATTGTGAATATGCAACTTGTTTCTATGTTTGACCATTTTAAAATGGGTGAACAGTAGCAAACATGCATATGACATTCTTTTGAATTCAAATTTGGAGTGATTTTGCAAATGACTTTGCAACACACTTCTTTTAAATAGTTTCATCCACACATCAGAAACTTTACCTCACCTTTACCACATCACCTCATGCTCAACCTTTTCAAATGTTTATTCATGGATTCAAATGCATTTGAAATTCATTGATAAATCAAATGGAGTTTGAATTTGCATTTCAAATGCAATATACTCCTTTTAAATGGAATGCTCAACACATCAATACCATGAACATCACCTTATACAATTGATCATGTGCTTGTGCATTGTACATTATGTTGATCACTTTGTTTGTATTGTTTGCTCGGATAGAAGTGGAGCCGGAACCCGAGATCACCCCCTTCGTTGAAGACCCCGATACTGAATCTCTTCAGCAAGGCAAGCAAACCGCCATTGATCATGTCGATAAAATCCCACTTCCCTATCATGTCTCGCTTATGCATTGTATAGGGTGATTACCATGCTACGTTTCTACCGCATAGATGAACCCATTCCTTTGCATGACCTATCATTTGTCACAGTAGTAGGCAAACCACAATCCTAGCAAATGTAGGAGTTGGTTGATATCATCTGACCCCTGCAATTGTTACTGCTTATTGCATGCTTAGAGTGATACAATGTTGATACTGTTATGTGAGTCGGGATGGTAGCAATCATGTTGATGATGGTGGAAATGTGTTGGTGAATCTACCCTAATACAAGGTGAACGATGAGAAGTTGTTTAGGAGTACACAGTGGGTTGTCTCGTTGAACACCGCCTTTCCGAGTTCTTGTGTGGTGATCCAAGAAGAAGAGTGCAACAACACATTAGGCTCACTGACCCCTCTCATCCTAGTACCTCACCCCGTTCGAACCCCAGAAGTCGCAGTAGTTCGGAGTTCTGGTAGGGCTGTGGCACGGTCTGCGAAGTGGATGAACGGCTTTTCAAGACCGGCTTGGGACCCTGCACATATCGTTTGAGGCTGTACTAGAACCTCGGCCGGACTTCCATACGGATCCCCCTCAGATAGGCGACTCTCTGGACTAGAACGGAGCTACGGGCGAAGTGTTGTGTTGAACATCCTCGCCGACACCCCTTGAATGGTGTCGAGGCCAAAGGCGGTAACTGATGGTCATGTGTGTGTAGTAGTACACCCCTGCAGGGTTAACAAAACTATTCGAATAGTCGCGTCCGCGGTTAAGGACTGCTTGGAAAGCTTATCTTGATTATTAGACAACTTAAACTGGATACTTATAAAACTTACCAAGATAAGCGTGAGTGCTATGGCGTGCTTTCTCGTGGGGAAGTCGAGGAAGGCACCATAGTGGTGTAATTGATTGGAGATGTAGTGGACTCGTGTACGCTTCTTACCTCAAGTCTGGTACTCGTAGTTCAGGACTAGCCAAGTCAAAGATGACACTTCTGCAAGTGAAACCCCACCTCCCTTTACCTTGATACATGTGCATGAGTAGTATAGTTCCTACGTAAGTCTTGCTGAGTACGACTTTGTACTCACATTTGCTTATTCTATGTTTTAGATGAACCCCCCCCCCCCCCGGACCCCGAAGGTGCATTCTTCCTGGAGCTCGACGACTGATCAAGCTAGTGTAGTCCCAGTCAGACGACTGGTCCCTCGTGGAAGGGCTTGTTTATAGATAAGGCTTCTCTAAGCCATTTGTTAAACTTGTCTGTACTCAGACCTACTTTTCTTCCGCATGTTTGATGTAATGTTGGATCACGGTCTCGTGATCTCTGTGTGCACTCTGTAAGAGTTATCAATAAAGTTGTACATTTTGTAGAGAATTGCAATGATACCTGCTGTTCAAACTAGACATGTGTGTTGCGTGTATGATTATAACATGCATGTCTTAGTATGGGTTTTCGAGACCTTAGTTGTGATCTGGCTGGCGGTCTTTTATACACCAAGTGGCCCTTAGATGTGCGCAGCTTGGGGCATCGCGATGCGATTGTTCATGACTCCATCACGTGCACACTTTGATGTATGATCGAGCCCACCCTAGACCCCGACTAAGTGATCGGGCTGGAGTAAGTCTATGTAAGGGTTATAATACAGTCGATAGTGTGGTTGAGGCGAGTTGTCTATGAGTATGGGAGTTCACCACCCATATCATTTAGACTTGTGTGCGAACGATGAGGACCCATCTCAGTTGATCATCCGGCCTGAATGGGATGCCCCTCACGTTCGATGCTTTCCGAGAACGTTCTGTTCTTGGCCTTGTCTGCTTAGACAAGTGGGTACGGTTCTCGGCTCTCCATATGATTGTGTTGTAGCGAGTCTTGCATACGCTAACCCCGGGTCCCGACAAAGGACCACTACCCGCTGACCTTCATCGATCAGATGCTTGAGAGATTGTCCAAAAACACCCACTTTTGCTATCTTGACAGGTACTCTGGCTTCTCTCAAATTCATGTTAATGCCGCCGGTCAAGAGAAGACCACTTTCACGTGTCCTTACGGTACTTATGCTTATAGGCGTATGCCTTTTGGTTTATGCAATGCACCTGCTACTTTTCAGAGATGCTTGTCTGCTATTTTTCATGGTTTCTGTGAGGAGATTGTGGAAGTCTTCATGGACAATTTCTCCGTCGATGGAACTTCCTTTGACCACTGTCTCCAGAATCTTAATAAATTTTTGCAGAGATGCGAGGACACAAATTTAGTTCTAAACTGGTAAAAGTGCCACTTCATGGTTAACGAAGGGATCGTTCTTGGTCACAAGATTTCTGAGAAGGGAATTGAAGTGGGCAAGGAAAAGATTGAAGCTATTGAGAGGATGCCCTATCCAAGGGACATCAAAGGTATTCGTAGTTTTCTCGGTCATGCTGGTTTCTATAGAAGATTTATTAAAGACTTTTCTAAGACTTCAAGAAGCCTCAATAATCTCCTCCAGAAGGATGTTCCTTTTGTATTTGATGAAGATTGTAAGGAAGCCTTCAAAGTTCTTAAGAAAGCTTTAATAACCGCTCCTATAGTACAACCACCTGATTGGAAATTGCCCTTTGAAATTATGTGTGATGCTAGTGATTTTGCTGTTGGAGCCGTGTTAGGAAAAAGAGTTGACAAGAAATTAAATGTTTACATTATACTAGCAAAACCCTTGATAGTTCTCAAAAGAATTACGCTACTATTGAGAAGGAATTCTTAGCAGTAGTATTTGCTTGCGATAAGTTTAGACCTTATATTGTTGATTCAAAAGTTATTATTCACACTGACCATGCTCCCCTTAAGTACCTTATGGCGAAGAAGGATGCCAAACCAAGGCTCATCAGGTGGGTACTCCCTCTTTAAGAATTTGATTTACAGAAAGTTGATAGGAAAGGAGCAGACAATCCGGTGGCGGACAATCTTTCAAGGATGGAAGATATACCGCATGATCCCATTCCAGTCAACAACAACTTTCTAGACGAACAACTTGCCATTGTAAAAGTACAATCTCTTTTCGATCCTTGGTTTGCAGATTAGTCTAATTTTATAGTTGCAAAGTATTTGCCTCCAGGTTTAACATTTCCGCAGAGGAAGAAGTTCTTCCATGATTTGAGGCATTACTTTTGGGATGACCCTCATCTTTTCAAAGAAGGTCCGGACGGGATCGTGAGAAGATGTATACCGGAACACGAGCAGAAGGACATTCTCAGACAATGTCACGATAGTCCCTATGGAGGACATAATGCTGGTGAGAGGACCGCACATAGGGTTCTCCAATCAGGTTTTTTTGGCCTACTCTCTTTAAGGATGCTAGAAATTATGTTTTATCTTGTGATAAGTGTTAGAGAGTTGGTAATATTAGTAGGAGGAATGAGATTCCTATGAATTACTTTCTAGTGATTGAGCCTTTTGATTGCTGGGGTTTTGATTTTATGGGTCCTTTTCCTCCCTCACACAAGTACACTCACATTTTAGTAGCTGTTGATTATGTAACCAAGTGGGTTGAAGCAATCCCCACTGAAAGTGTTGATCACAAGACACCTTTGAAAATGCTCAAAGATGTAATTTTCCCTTGGTTTGGTGTACCAAGGTTTCTTATGAATGATGGAGGATCACACTTCACGCATGCAGCTTTTAGAAAAGCTTTAGCCAAGTATGATGTGAATCACACAATTGCTTCACCGTACCATCCTCAAACTAGTGAGCAAGTTGAGCCCACAATCACTACAGGAAACAGGAGTTTTGCCGTCAGCCAAAGCTGACGGCAAACATATGTAAAGCGGACGGCAAAGGCTTTGCCGTCAGCTCCCCGACGGCAAACCTGTTGTCAGCTCATCAGTCGGCAGTGAGCTGCTTTGCCGTCAGCTCAATATCGACCGACGGCAACGGCTTTGCCGTCAGCCTTTTTGTACAGGCTGACGGCAACGCCGCTCGTACGGCCAGCTCTGACTTAACCCCGGGGGGCTGAGTTAACGGCGTTCATTGCCGTCAGCTAGCACCGTGGCTGACGGCAAAGCCCTTGCCTGGGCCCACATGTAAGCGTTTTGCCGTCAGCCAGCCCAACGCTTTGCCGTCAGCCGATTGAAGGCTGACGGCAAAGCCGTGACCAAATGGTCACTGCCGCAGTCCAGATTGCACAGGCTGCCGCCACGTGTCCGCTTTGCCGTCAGCTTGCTAACGGCAACGCCCTGGCCGTCATCTAGCTGACGGCAAAGCTCTCTGTACCTATCTTTTTAATTTGTTTTATTTAATTCCCTGCATTTAAACAATAATATATATATATACAGATATATTATAGCCAACATGATATATTATAGTCATCTCCATCCCACAAGTAATACAAAAAGTGCATCAACCATATAATTAACAACCATCACAACTTCATCAACCATATAATATTTACAAGTACATCAACAAAATCTACAAAGTTTCAACATCCATCCATATGACAAACACTAAAAGTTCAACATTCTATATCTACAACACACTCCAAAGGTAGCATCCATCCATGCATATAGCCAAAATCTGCAAAATGTGAACATAAAAGTATATGTTAGTTTTGTCCTTTATAAGCTAAGTATAAAAAAAAGAACAAGGAGAAGAAGAGTAAGGAGAAGAAGAGGAAGAATAAGAATAAGATGAAAGGAAGAATAGAAGATGGAGAAAAAGAAAGAAGAGAAAAAGTAAGAATAAGAAGAACTTTTCTTCTTTTACTTTCTTTTTCACCTCTTTCTTCTTCACTTCTTTCTTTTCCTCCTATCCTTCTTCTTATTCTACAATACTTGTTTAGACCTCAAGAGCTAAATATATCTCATTTTAGATCTAACTAAGTCATTAATTCATTTTTGAGCTTTATATGCGAAGTATAAGTCATTTTTAGGTTTATAAGCCACTTAAGCTAGTAAATTCATTATTGAGCTTTTATAAGACAAGTATAAGTCATTGTTGAACTTAATAAGCTTATAAATCTAATTTGAGCTTTAAAAGCTTGTAAAGCCAAGTTTGAGCTTTATAAGGTTATAAATTCACTATTGAGCTTTTAGAAGCCAAGTATAATTCATTTTTTAGGTTTACAAGCTTATAAAGCCAAGTATAAGTTTTATAAGGTTATATAGTCATTTTTTAGCTTTTATAAGCCAAGTATAATTCATTTTTTAGGTTTACAAGCTTATAAAGCCAAGTGTAAGTTTTATAAGCTTATATAGTCATTTTTTAGCTTTTATAAGCCAAGTATAATTCATTTTTTAGGTTTACAAGCTTATAAAGCCAAGTGTAAGTTTTATAAAGCCAAGTATAAGTAAATATTTATGTAACTAAGCTATTACTACCATTATTGAGCTTTATGAGCATATAAAGTCATTGATGAGCTTTATGTAACTTACCGGAGGCCACCTCAAGGCTGAGAAGAGCCGCCACGTGGGTTGCTCGGGGATTCACTAGGAGATTCTTGTGGGTTGTGAGATGCAGCTCCGGAATTATGCTGCAACAAAGGATGAGTTGCAATGTGGTAAGCATGATGACACTTGATGGTATAAGACCGGGATATATTGATCATTGAAAGAAACTTACCGTTCCGGGAGGAGAAACGATAGGCGTCGGCATCGGTGGAGGGGTAAGACCTTGCTTCTCCCACATACTCTGCGAGTTAGGTTTTGAGGACTCGAGCATATTAGCAAGTGAACCGAACATATGCATATGCATTCTTGGAGGATATATGCAAAAGTAGTTACTTACCGAGAAGAGGTCGTAGATGGCCTTCGTCTGGGCATTATTGCGTGCCCTCTCCTCCTCGAGTATCCTCTGGGTCCTCTCCTCCGCCAGCCGGTCCCTCTCCGCAAGCTGCTCCGACAACATCTCTTGTGTCGCTTGTCTCTCCCTCTGAATGGCGTCCTGAGAACACTCAACAATATAGCAATTATTGTCATCATCGCTACGTAGTCTAAAGAACGGAAAGAAAAATTGAGACAAAGTTATACCTGGATAGCAATGTCCACTGGCCGCGGGCGAGGTCGTACAGCAGGAGCGGAGCTCGTTTGCCTCGCCTTGATCTGAGGTAGAGTCTCCGGGCAATGTACGAAGCCATTGCACATGGAGGTGCTGCCATGATGCTTACCACCACCAGAAATCATCCGTCCGGTAGAAAGCGCCCGAATAAGGTCATCATCGCATCATAGCACTCTCTGGACAAGTTGAATTGTGCCTTAAGAGCCATTGTTTGTGCGATGGCATCTAGTTGACAAAGCTTGGTGTGCGCATGCAGTGGGAGTTTTGAAGACTCTAGCATGGCATAAAAGGCCTTGGCAGTTTCCTCCGGTTCTTCGTCCTCAAGACGAGCATCGTTGTAGTCATTGACCATGTCTTCGATCCCTGTACCACAATCCTCAATGCGCTGACGCACTACCTCATGTCTGTCACGTTGGGTCGACTCGCCATGAAATGACCACAACGTATAATCAGGAATGAAACCACGTATTTGCAGGTGTTTACCCATTACATCCTTTGTCTGTTGTGAATAGTTCTTACATCTAGTGAAGGGGCACCATGTTCTTGGTTAGCCAGCACTAAATGCAACCTCTAGGAACTCCTCGGTCTTGGCCAACCATTCCTCAGTCATATTTTTTTGACTAGGGTGACCGGTGTACATCCACGCACGATCATTCATTCTGGCTAGCTAGCTAGTACAAATTAACACCAGAAGGCATATAATTAATTACGGTGATACGACATATGCACACTAGCTAATAGGTAAAGATAGGTCCTAATCCCACCCGAGTATGTGCAGATTGGATTCATTTCCCCATGCTCTCCTCCCGATCCGACGCAAAATTTCGACAGCACCTCCCCGCTGTTCTCCTGATACACGTCTCAGCATAAACTGAGAGGATGTGTACCCGGAGAACAACAAGGTGGCGCTGACGAAATCCAGCGTCCGATCCGGAGGAGAGCATATATGGGGAAATGAATCCAATCTACACATACTCGGGCTGTCCATGGATAACGTTGGACAATTCGAAAGAATCCAATTATAAATATGCAAATGAATGCATATTTATAAATGGAATCTTTCGAACGGGAGACGCATATGGGTTACGTGACTTGCATGAGTTGAGAAGGAAAGAACTAGCTACGCCTATCTTCTAGGTAGGGTGAAACTAGGGTAGGGTGAAACTAAGAGGAGAGAGACGTTTGGTGTCCCAGTAGGAAAAACTGCTAGTCACGGGAACCTATGCAATTAAATAAGGCAACCTTAGCAACAACAAGCTAAGCACCAATACATTGGAGACTATAGTTACTTAACACATTTAATACTCTTAGCACCTCACTTAGCACCTTTGTTTTTTTAGATAAATAAGAGCTCTTGCCCCCGGTTTCATATCACCGAAATCAACTAGTACTAACTATATACCCTAAATAGTAGTAACTAATTCCTAAATCTAACAAGCCCTAGCCCTAATCTACTAACAAATCTAGCTAGCTAATTTCTTTAACTAAATACTTATAAGCTAACTAAAATTTATCATAAATAGAAACAAAATTGAATCCTAATTAGTATACTAACTAATTTATAAACCTAACAAACCCTAGCCCTAATCTCCTAACTGATCTACCTAGCTAAATTTTTACCTAACTAATGATAAGCTAACTAAAATTTAACATAAATATCTACTTACATTAAATACAAACAAAAATGAATACAAAATAGAAAAAATGCAAAAAATGGGAGGGCCGGTGCTCACCTGCAGGGGGGTCGACGGCTGGGGGAGAGGAGACCGACGGCACCGCCGATACCTAGAGGGGGAGGGCGAGCAGGGGAGGTGACGGTGGCGGCGACCAGGGGAGATGACGGCGGCCCGGCGGCGGTGGGGAGGTGGCGGCGGGGCGCCGGCGTGGGGAGGTGGCGGGTCACCGGCGTGGGGAGGTGGCGGCGGGGCGCAGCAAGGGAGACGCGGTGGCGAGATGTGGGGGGTTGTGGGGGTTAGGGCTGGCCCGACGTGGGTTAACGGCGCTAGCTGCTTTGCCGTCAGCTGGCTGATGGCAGAGGCTTGGCCGTCTGCTGGCTGACGGCCAAGCAGCGGGCAGTTAAGCCAGCTCCTCCTGGTGGGGCTAGGTTGGTTGTTCGCCGTCAACTAGCCTGTTGCCGTCAGCTTGAATGGCATCTGCCGTCAGCCAGCTGACGGCGTTGAACTGGCTGACGGCATAGCTCCGTTTTGCCCACAACCAGGTCTTTGCCGTCAGCTTACCGTCTGGCTGACGACATAGTTTGCGTTGCCGTCAGCCCCGACAGAAAGCTGACGGCAAAGCACAAAGCTGATGGCAAAACTCCTTTTTCCTGTAGTGAATAGAGAGATCAGGTTGATCTTGCAAAAGATAGTTAATAGTTCTAGGAAGGACTGGTCAAATAAGTTAGGAGATGCTTTGTGGGCGTATAGAACTTCTTACAAAATCCCCATGGGCATGTCTCCCTATAAGATGGTCTATGGCAAGGCTTGCCATTTGCCATTAAAGTTAGAACACAAAGCTTTCTGGGCTGTTAGAGAGCTTAATGCTGACCCCAAGTTAGCCGGTGAAAAGCGTCTCATGAACTTTACTTCTCTAGATGAGTGGAGAAGTGAAGCTTACGAGAGTGCAAAAATGTTTAAGGAAAAGGTAAAGAAGGGGCATGATAGAAGGATTCTGAAACGTGAATTTAATGTTGGTGATAAAGTTTTGTTGTTTAGATCTCGTTTCAGGTTTTCTCCAGGTAAACTACTTTCCAGATGGGAAGGGCCATTTCATATCGAAGAAGTCTACCACTCCGGTGCAATCAAGATTAACAATTTTGATGGCACCCAACCTCAAGTTGTGAATGGGCAAAGACTCAAGCATTACATGGCGGGAGACCCTGTCAATGTTGATGTAAATTTAATACACACAACAACTCATGAAGAATATGTTGAAGCCTTATTCCAGACTCCAGCAGGAACAAAATAAGAAAAAGGTATGTATTACGGTAAGGAAACATCGAGAACCGCCATAAAAGTTCCATATTACAAGTTTTTTCAAAATGAGGAAAATTCGAAGCCTAATTGGAACCGGAGAGGAGCTCAAGGGGGCCCAGGCTCCCCCCTTGCACGGCCTACCTCCTGGACGCGCCGGGTAGCCGCCTGGGCACCCCAGAGTCCGTCTCCGACCCCACTTTGGCTCATTACCTTCCTTCTATTGCAGAAATTTTTGCTATATATTTGCCCGGATAGTCCCGGTACCGTATCTTGCGATTTCATGTGTTTTCTTTTTGAGCTGTTTCTGCTAGGAAAACTTTCGTCTAGACCTAGGTGCCATGGCTTCCCCAAGTTCACCCAAGGACAAATTCGTCGTCAACGTCATCAACCCTTACCTAGCCGAGGTGAAGAAGCACCCGCAAACCGTTCGGGTGGAGGATGGTGTCCTCCATAAAGAAGATTTGAAGGGACCTGTCAAGGAGGGGAGCATCGAGGCTAGATTGCAAGAAGTGGAGCAAGAAGTCTTCAAGTACAAGAAGATGGTCGGGCGTGGTGTTGAAGCTAATTTTGACATCATCAACGAGCTGAAGACTTACTTCAAGAAGGAGATGAAGGAGATGTGGTCAATCATCACCGCATCAGAAGAAAGAATTATTGAGCTCCAAGGGAAGATTTATGATCTCCAGAACCAGAACTATGAGTATGAACTAAAGTTTCTACGCATGGGTTTGGGTGCTGAGTGCAGGAGACCGGAGAACCCCTTCCACGGAAGCTCTTCGCTAAGGACTACGTGATCAACAGGAACAAGAATGAGGAGTGAAATCTCCTCGAGTAATGGCATCCCCTTAGCTTGTTCCAAGCTTGGGGGAGTGCCTGGTATCTTTATCTTTGTATTTTAGAGTCAAGTAGAGTCGTATCATGTCTAGGGAAGTTATCTTATGAAATAGGTGTTTGCATTGAGGTCTATCACTCCTTTGTGGAGAGTCTTGTATCCGTGAGTGTGGAGTCGTCTATGATGGAATATTAACGAGAAGTCAATTGGTTCCTTCGCTGCACTCGGTATTCTCTTCACGCAATCGACCTTATATGATGATTCTTATGGGGAGTATTAACCTTATATCAGGTATGGATTTGAAAACTTTATTTAAATTTTGGCAAATATAGCTTTGGTCATGACAACATGCATGTTTTTCTCAAGCAGCGACATAGCCAAAACCTTTATGTTATTATGCTTGAAGTGTTATGTTGACATGGAAGACAACTTGATGTATTATGCTTACCTTAATGTTTATGCTTTATATGCTTTTCATCTAAGTCATCATCAATTGTCTGTCCTCTCAAAGCCTTTGCTAGCCAAACTCTTCGCCGAGCCGATTTCTTCTTGTGCATCCATACCCTGAAACCAATATCTTCCATATTGATGGCGTGGAAGTGGATAATGGCTTCTCGCCCTTTGTTGGTTATACCAAGTGAAAGGTGAGATGTATGATAGCAGCAATTTTCCCTTGGCAAAGATACCAAGGTTGAGATCGAACCAGTAGGACTCCGAAAGTGATAAGTAGGTGGCAAAGTGAACAATGGCGCCGTTCACAACCTCAGGGTTGCTTACTTTACCTGGACCTGCACACGACACAAATAACTTTGCTCCCAACAAAGTTCAGAGAGGTTGTCAATCTCTCCGGCCTTGTTTTTTACAAAGGATCAAACGCAAGGGATAATGATAATGGTGATAGCAGCTAGAAAGTATAAGCAGGAAATAAATTGAGCGTGTAAACAGTGATGAGAATATGGGTCGGGGTCCCGTGATGTTCACTAGTGATGTCTCTCTCCCAAATGACAATAAAACTGCTATGCGAGGTAAACAAATCACAACTGGGCAATTGAGAGGATAAAAAACGCACCGCGATGCTAACTATATTACAAAGAAAGGAAGAGGCTCAAAAGAATGGGTGGTACGCCAAAATAAGTAGACCGAAATCCAACTGCATCTACTACTAATCATCCACCTTGAGATATCTATCCAGAACATCTTGATGGTATTAAGTTGCGAGCCCCACCCAAAGTGTAAATCCAAAGAAACAGACAACTGCATTAAAAGAACTTTCCGTAAAGTAAACAATCCTTGCAACCGCGGTTACAAGCATCGTTGTTTTCCCCCTTGTGGCAACAACACATCCCCTAGACTCATGTTTCTGTCACTCAAGCTAGTCATCAGGGGGCATGAGCCCACAATCGAGCATAACGTTCCCTCTTGGAGTCACTACCTACTACTTGGCCAAAGCAATAAACAACAACGGAGAACATGCAAGAATTACTCAAGAACATAAATATAAAAGATAAGAACCAAATATATTACTCAATCACAAACTGAACATAGTCTCATAATCCATCAGATCCCAGCAAACTCAGCATAGCAACAGCAGAAAGAATTACATCTGTGCCTTGATGATGCAGGGCAGCTCACAAGGTCTAATCCATGAAGAACAAAGAGGCGAGGTGAACATCACATAGCTACTGATCACAGACCCATGGTTTAAGGTAGACTACTCACGGATCATCCGGGAAGCGTCCATGGTGGAGGAGAGGCTCCCGGAGGTCAATCCTCCCTCCGGCAGGGTGCCGGGAAGAGGTCTGCTGGCGCTCCCGATCTTGGAAGCGCGACGGCGGCGGAATAGAGACGAGATCGCGAAAAAGGGTTCTGTCCTCGGAAGAATCCTGTCACGGAGAGTAAATAGGCGAAGGGGGCAGCTAGGGGGCCACCAGATGTCCAGGCGCCCCCCCTGGCGCGACCAAGCCCTAGGGCATGCCACCAGGGCGCCTAGACCCCTGGTGGTGGCCCTCTGGCCCCACCCAGGTGTTTCCGGAACTAGCACTATGGTGCACTAAGTTAAAAAGTTAGTCGAAATATGATCAAAAGTGTATGAAAGTGTTTCTAGATCATAGAAATATTACACAAAACATGCATGGAGCAAGCAGAAATTATAGATACGTTTGGGACGTATCAACATCCCCAAGCTTAATTCCTGCTCGTCCTCAAGTAGGTAAATGATAACAAGCATAATTTTTGTGGTTACATTCTAACAACCATATAAGGAATTTGAAAGTAAAACAATCAAGGTATGTAATTCAATTCAAGTCATAACAAGCAAGAGTCTATATTAGCATTGAAACAAGCAACATAAGAACATAAAGGTGCAAGAGCTCTCGCTGTCCGCGACTCGAATGTCTCCAGATGGTGTTTGCGTGCAAGAAGGGGGAGATGGGAATAAGAGAGAAAAAATATATTTCTTGAGAACTCAATCTCCTAAAATTTCACACTTAGTCTTCTTTGGGATCTTATCTTAACTCGTACCCAGACCACTAGCCAGGTACAAGTCAATTTGATCCACTCCCTTTCGATATTTTGAGCACTCATGCAATGGATGAGCGTAAGCACGAGAGTTGACACTTAGGATGGAAAAGAGAGAGATATGATGGAGGAGGAAGACAAAAAGGGTGAGAAAGGCTCACATCAATGAGGACAATCATAGGAGAGGAGGAAGAGGTGGAAGTTGCATGGCAATATATCTCGGAAAGGCTATGGAGATGCCTTGATAGGTAGATATGGTGGCTGTTTTGAGGAAAGATATAAGGAGGTTTATGATGACAGAGCGTATCATGCCAAGGGTTTGGATGCACCAATGAGGTGGACGCCAACTCTCGGAGTGAGAAGAGGGCAATGTGCAGTACCGAGGAGGCTAGCAAATATGAGGAGGTGGAAGTGTCAACTTTCAAAACTTACATTAGTCCGAAGAACTCATGCACTTATTATCGGTAACTCTGTATCTAATGAGGAGGTTCACAAAGAGACAAGTACCCCGAGGAGGAGTGTATGGGGGTTTGGTTATCCTTGCGCATCCTCGACTCATGGTATGTGAGTGTACTCTAATATCCTATCCCTCCAAAGATTACTGATCCATCTAGTAGCTAGAGTTCTCAACTAGTTTTGTATGTTTTGAAAATAAACACGTATTTCCCAAAATACGACACCTATCACTAATAGGCTAGAGCTCTTGACACCAAAAGTTCAAACATTACTCACAACAATACCTCAAAACTATTGCAAGTTACTACTACAATTAAATAGCAACCTCAATTACCTACTTTCAAGACAAGACACAACTCAGTGCAACAAACAATTCCCTTACCAAGATAAACATGAAAACTAAAGAGATTTCCAGCAAAAAACTAAAATAAACTAAAGCTTTTGAAAAAGATAAAAATTAAAACTAAGAGCTAAACATGGCAGTAGCTACGAAAAGATAAAGAAAACACAACAGAGAAAAGATAAGCATGAAAAATCCTATGATGTGTTCTAGTTTGAAGTGGAGCGTGTTTCTCTCCCACACAAAGTAAGCTGTGGTCTATCTTGTTATGAACAGCAAGCAAAGATAAAGAAAACTAAAAAGGAATACTAAGAGAGAGACGCTCCAAGCATAGCACATAACGCATGAAGTGATAAAAAATATATTTTCCTCACTGAGGACGAACTAATGATTGTTGATGGAGAATGGGATGCGCGGGGGCATCCCCAAGCTTATACGCTTGAGTCTCCTTGAATATTTATTGGGGATGCATGGGGGCATCCCCAAACTTGAGCGTTTGATACTCCAGAATCTTCTTTCATCATCTTGCCTCGCACACTTCAAAACTCCCTTCATACATAACTCATCATAAGCTGATTAGAGAGGTTAGTACCCTTAATAAAATAATTTTTCTCCACTGGAAATAAAGATATTCTTGAAGATCTACTGTTTATCAAGATGGCCAAAAAGTTTTTGCAAATAAAAAGCAAGCTTAAGATTTGCAAAAGTAAGGAAAGGCAAAACGTGGCAGAATCTGTGAAAAACAGAATAACATGTAGTAAATAATTTTTTAGGGGTACTTCTGCAACTCAAATCAAAAAACTCAGAACAGACACTTGAAAAACAATTGTATGGAGCACGCTGTCAAAATAATTTAGATAAAAAAGATGATCTGGTGATTTCAGGCTAATTATTTAGTCCAAGAACAAAATCTGTTTTCTGGACAACATGTCACAACTTTTGAAGTTTCTTGCAATCGGAGGCTAAACTTGGCACAAAGCTTGAAAATAAAGATACAATGATTTTGCTACAGTAGTAACAATAATCAAGACCACTAAAAACAGAAGTAAAAAAATCTTGGGTTGCCTCCCAACAAGCGCTTTCTTTTACGCCTTTAAGCTAGGCGTAAAGCAAAAAGAAGAATCAAATGTTCCCGAGATCATTGGAGTCATAGAAACCTTCAAATTGATTTTCAACAAGCTCATTCTTATTTTTCCTAGGGAAGAGGTACTTACCTTTTGCTTTTCCACGTAAGCGTATGTGCCCCTTACCAATATCAATGAAGCCTTTCATAGCTCGGAGGAAGTCCCTTCCAAGCACGATGTTACTTTGGTTTGGCTCCATGATGAAGAAATCCATCGTTGCAACCCTATTAAGGAATGAAAATTGGACTTCTTTTACCTTTCCTTTAACGTCTGAAATATCTCCATTAGCATGTTCATGATAATATGACAATTTATCCATGTCTGGTTTCAAACAATCATAAACTATTTTTGGCATTGTAGAAACCATGGATCCAATATCACAAAAAGAAAGGAAGTCTTGGTTAGAGATGCTAATCCTAACAAAAGGCTCCCAGTCATCATCTATCTCCAACATTTATTTCTTGTTGGACTTAATTTCATCTACCTTTCTCAATTCTAGAGCATCCATCCTTCTTTCAATAATGGCAAGTCTATCTACAACAGTGTCAATGCTACGATCATAAACAATATAACTAGGTAGACCATGCAAAATATCAAGAGCTCTAGCTTCACCACACTCTAAAAAGTATCATTCAGCCATAACATCAAGAGAGTGTTTACACCACTTGAAAAGACCATGGTAAAAATTTCTAAGAACAATTTTTATAGGTATCCAAGGCATAACTCTCTTATGTGCCTCAGAAATTCTGTCCCATGCCTTCTTCATATTTTCTCCATCCCTTTGAAGGAAATCTAGAACTTCCGATTCCCTCAAAGCACCAAGTCATAACATGTTCATCTAAAAAAGAAGGACTACTAAAATCAGGGTAAATGTTTTTTTTGTGATTATTGAAAAAGGACACTAACATAAAAACTGAAAGGTAAACTAACAAGACTAAAAAAAAAACGTAAAAGATAGTGTGCAACTCCCCTATCTTCACACTCGGAATCCCCGGCAACAGCGCCAGAAATTTTCTTGATGGCGTGGAAGTGGATAATGGATTCTCGCCCTTTGTTGGTTACCCCAAGTGGAAGGTGAGATGTAGGATAGCAACAAATTTCCCTTGGCAAAGATACCAAGGTTGACATCGAACCAGTAGGACTCTGAAAGTGATAAGTAGGTGGAAAAGTGAACAATGGCGACGTTCACAACCTCAGGGTTGCCTACTTTACCTGGACCTACACACGACACAAATAACTTTGCTCCCAACGAAGTTTAGAGAGGTTGTCAATCTCTCCGTCCTTGTTGTTTACAAAGGATCAAACGCAAGGGATAATGATAATGGTGATAGCAGCTAGAAAGTAAAAGCAGGAAATAAATTGAGCGTGTAAACAGTGATGAGAATATGGACCGGGGTCCCGTGATGTTCACTAGTGATGTCTCTCTCCCATAATACGATAAAACTGCTATGCGAGGTAAACAAATCACAGTTGGGCAATTGACAGGATTAAAAACGCACCGCGATGCTAACTATTCTACAAAGAAATGAAGAGGCTCAAAAGCATGGGAGGTACGCCAAAATAAGTAGACCAAAATCCAATTGCATCTACTACTAATCATCCACCTTGAGACATCTATCCGGAAAATCTCGCTGGTATTAAGTTGCGAGCCCCACCCAAAGTGTAACCCCAAAGCAACAGACAACTGCATTAAAAGAACTTTGCGTAAAGTAAACAATCCTTGCAACCGCGTTTACAAGCAGCGTTGTTTTCCCCCTTGTGGAAACAACACATCCCCTAGACTCATGTTTCTGTCACTCAAGCTAGTCATCAGGGGGCATGAACCCACAATCGAGCATAATGTTCCCTCTTTGAGTCACTACCTATTACTTGGCCAAAGCAATAAACAACAACGGAGAACATGCAAGAATTACTCAAGAACATAAATATAAAAGATAAGAACCAAATATATTACCCAATCACAAACTGAACATAGTCTCATAATCCATCAGATCCCAGAAAACTCATCATAGCAACAACAGAAAGAATTACATAGGTGCCTTCATCATGTAGGGCAGCTCACAAGGTCTAATCAATGAAGAACAAAGAGGGGAGGAGAACATCACATAGCTATTGATCACGGACCCATGGTCCAAGGTAGACTACTCACGGATCATCCGGGAAGCATCCATGGTGGAGGAGAGGCTCCCGGAGGTCAATCTTCCCTCCGACAGGGTGCCACAATGATGTCTGCTGGTGCTCCCGATCTTGGAAGCGCGGCGGCGGCGGAACAGAGGCGAGCTCGCGAAAAAGGGTTTTGTCCTCGGAAGAATCCCGTCATGGAGAATAAATAGCCGAAGGGGGGGTAGCTAGGGGGTCATCAGGTGTCCAGGCGCCCCCCTGGCGCGGCCAAGCCCTAGGACACGCCACCAGGGCGCCTGGACCCCTGGTGGTGGCCCTCTAGCCCCACCCATGTGTTTTCGGAAGGTTCTTCCGCGCTGATTTTTTATCTGATTTTTCCTGAATTTTTGGAGCACTTTTAATATGGGGGAAACGTGAAATAGAAAAACAGCAGAAAACAAGAACTGGCACTGTGGTGCACTGAGTTAATAATTTAGCCCACATATGATCAAAAGTGTATGAAAGTGGATCTAGATCATCGTAATATCACACAAAACTTGCATGGAGCAAGAGGAAATTATAGATACGTTTGGGACGTATCACATATGAGTCCACCATACCTTCATATTCGTGGTATTTCCCTACCACTCCTAAAAGTATAGAATTTAAATGTTCAAAATCTTCTGTTTTGTGCCTCTTGCTTAGCTCTTGAGGAAGTAGTAGGTAATTCATGATCTTCTTAAGTTGGACAAGTTTTACCCCGGGATTGCATGTCTAATCTGCAAACCCCCACTACGAGGAGAAAATGGTATGAGTGCGCCCAACTCGTATGATAATGCAACAAACAAATCCTCCTTCACGCTTGGTCTATGAGAAATCAGAAACTTTGGCAGTGATAAAGAAAGGCGAATAAGGGGATGTGATCGTTCCCACTTGGGAGCTGTTCCTCAAAACTTGTCCAGCTTGAGAAGTAATTAAGCTATCTATTAGCATTCGTTGACAAACTATGCACCTCCCAAAATTTGTTTTCACTCTATTTGATTTATGGATAGTACATGAGTTTTCCCTGCTTGCCTATAACAAGGCCTATCTTTTACTTTTATGTTGAGTCCGGTTTTCCCACTTCCTTCTTTTCCCAAAGAGAACAAACATTTGATGTTGATGAGGATTCATTCATATAATACTGCATTTAGTTTTTTCATGCCACATCTTCGTTGACATTATCATTTGATAAGTAAGTTGTTTGCGAAAGCTTACGCTAAGCAAGCATCTTCCTTTGTGTTAGCATTTGCACTTCATGAATAATAACATGTTCTTTCAAAATCTTCAAATTGTTTCATTATAAAGTGAAAGAGCATAAGTAAAAGTTATTAGTTGTCCTTTGACCAAGGATATGTTTGCCATAATTCGATTAGTTTCCTTAGCCCTACTTTTATGAGGATTCATTCATATAATAGATCATGTAATAGTTCATCAGATTGTTGGGGCATGTTGCCTATCATCTACTATGGCGTTTATTATCTTTGCTACTACTTGTTGTGCTTCATTCTTGTCACTTTGGGCCCGAGTGCCATGATTTCAAATCTGAACTCTATGTGTTTTCATGAATATATTTGTGTTCTTGATCGTATATATGAGTTGTATGCACCTATTATAGTCGTAAACCGAGTGTAACACCCCGGGTGTCATGCTACAGTAATCATTTTGCTAATGACAATTACTGCACTAAAGCATTCCTTGATCATCATAAATCAAATCAAATTTCAAAACCCCTTTGAATTGGTTATAAAAACAAAGTGCAAAATAAAACTTTGCCCAATATTCATGCAACCAATTTTGGAAAATCCCTAAAAATCAGTAGACCATGTTCAACCAACTTGGGTATTTATTTGAATAATTAAAAATTGCAAAAAAATCTTAACAGTAGCAAAACAACTATATGTAATCATTTTAAATATAGCAATGATTCAAATGAATTTAGAAAAGTACCAAACTTTTTGTGGCATCAACATATCATGTAGCAATAATAATGGAGCACTTGAAACATTTTACAAAAACAAAAAACCTAGCTAAACAAAATGCAAATAAGAAAGAAAAGAAAAAAAAAATAGAAAAACCTAAACTATGCTCAGGGGCGAAAGCCCACGTAACTAGCCAGCCCCCTCCCTTCCCCCCTGGGCTTGGCCGGCCCAGCCCACGCCCCCTTCACCTCGTTGTCTTCTTCCTCTCCCTTGCGTGGAGAGCATCCACCGGCTCCACACCGGCCTGCCATGCCGTGGCGGCCATCGGCGGCTGCCGGCGGGGGATAAGTGCCCCGAGAGCCCCGGTGCAAGCCCTACCCAACCCGAGATCTCACTCCCCCCACTCGTCGTCTTCTCCCTCGTGACACTCGAGCCTTCCATGGCCGCGACTCCATAGCCGACGTGGCCACCGTCGTCGCGGGCTCAGGCCAGCGTCTCTGGGAGCTGCATCGAGCTCTTCCTCGTCGCCCCGTGCGGCCAGCCGTGGACGGGATGCCACACGCGCCATCAATCGGGCCGCCTCTGCCCGCCGGCCGCCGCCCCCCCCCCCCCCTACTCCGAATTCGTCACCTCCACAGCGTGCACCACCTCCCTGGGCAGCGCATCGTCATCACTGTGAGCCATTGCGATTTTTCCTCTTCTTCCCGTCGACGTTCATGCGGTCAGTCACCGTCCCCATCACCGTCGTGCACCGGCCGCTGCGGGAGCTTGGCGTGGCCTTTATTGCGGTCAACCCCAGCGGCTGCCCCAGGTCCCAGTAGACGCGCGACAAACCCCGCACCCGATTCTGCTTTTCCGCGCGGCATTTGGTCGCCGGAGGCGAGCTGCGACCTCGCCGCCGTGCTCCGGTCGCCGGCGAGCACGGTCGGTTTAGGCCGTGGGCAACCCCCCTAACCCCCACTGACCTGTGCGGCCCGACCCAATTTAATTAGGGGCTAAGCCCGTGTTAAGCTAAACCCCCCTCACTAAACCTCTATTAACAAGATGACCCCCCACTGCCTATTACATGTGGGCCCAGCCCCTTAATTACCCCTCTGGATTTAACTAAATGTTAATTAGCACTGTGTCTATTACAACTGGGTCCCACTTGTAAGGAATTAAGTTAAAACAAATGGAAATGCTAATAGTCTATGACATGTGGGCCCTGGCCTTATTTAGATTTAATAAAATGTTTTATTAGCAATGTGAGGCTGACCAGTGGGACCCACTGGTCAGGTTTGACCAGTCAAATTTTACTGTTCTGGATAATGCTTATTTATTTAATAAAAGAAAATCCACAAATTGATTTAAAATGATTTAAACTTTAAAATTCAATATCTTTTAAACCGTAAGTCAGATTCAAAAACTTTATACATCAAAATTGATTAGAAAAATATAAAGAATACATATACGCTATCTGTATACAGACCACAACCCTCTAACACAACGAACATCGACATCCCCCCCTCCAGGCCGTCTGTCGATAATCACTTGGATCCGGTATTTCATCCCCGGATGAATTCCCGCTCCGAGCATAACACCTTGCACTGCGTTAGAACACCATTAACATTGCGTTTTCCATGTCTTGTATTTGCATTGCTATTATTTTCATGTATTTATTGTTTCTTCCCCCTCTCTTATTGTCCGATAGTCTCGACGTCCGCTGACGATGCCTCTGTGCTCGACTACTTCGTCGACGACCGTACATATACCGTCGAGCTTCTAGGCAAGCAGAGCCATTCTCTCCCACAGATATCGCCTATCTTTCCATACATTTCTAGGACTAGGCATTGTTACTGCTGCTGCTACGTTGCAAGTCTATTCCATTGCATAGCCTGTTTTTGTCGCCCCTTGATGTACCTTCCTTTATCCTATGCTGCCTTATAAATATATATTGTATTCAGCAGTGAGCCCTGCGCATTGTTAGCTAGGATTAGATAGCAGGGCGGTGATCACTCAGGGGAGTGACGCGGATACAATTATTATAACTGCAACAGGTATGGTACAATGCAGACACCGCCTAAGGCCCCCTAGCTCGGCTCTGCCGAGCCACCATCAAGTGGAGCTACCGAGGAGTAATCCTCGTACTCCACTCGTTGCTGACTCTGTATAGCCTCTCTAGGTACCTGAGAAACGGTTGTCCTTAAAGGTAAGAGTCGTGCGACCCAATGGTGCCCGCGAGAGGTATTGCGTCGGGAACGATAGGGAGGTTACGACCGACGTTACTGGCGTGCTTAGCCTCTGATCGTATCTCGGAAGAGTTACCAAACCACGAAAGTCGAGATCTACCAAGAGCACATGCGAGATAAGGTAAGGAGTCGGTTCACCTTGTTGGTAACCGCAGAGACTTGGGGGGACGACAAGGCAGGCACCGATGTACTAGTGGTCCTGACTGCTGTCGTTGTCCGCGGGTCAGTTAAGTCGAGGCAACGATAACTTCTTCTGCATTGTTACTTTATGCTTTATATAAACTGTTGGCTATTCTCTTGTCATGTTGCAAGACACGTCAGAAGATGCTAGTCTTTGATAGGCCTAGCTTCTTACCCTTATTCTGATTTCTACCTTGCAGTCCACTATACACAGCCTCCCCTTTCCATTGATACAAATGCATAAATGCTTAGTAGCGGACGCAAGACTCGCGGGTATGCTAGATACTTACCCTTACTTTATTTCCCCCTTTTTGGTTTCCCTGATCGGCCGCTGCAGTCGACGTTGGAGCCTTGGAGTCCAGGAGCAGGAGATCTCCGATGTCGACCACCGAAACATGAAGATCCCAGATGCCTTCTACGACGTCGAGTCCCCTGTTGACTAGGAGTAGTTTGCAAGTTCCCAGGCAGGAGGCCTCGCCTTTTCGATCTATTGTTTTATTGTGTTAGCCTTCTTAAGTCAACCTTGTATCCTTGTGTCTGTACTCAGATACTATTGCTTCCGCTAACTTTGTGCTTTCGAGTTGTTGTATTCGAGCCCTCGTGGCCCCTGGCTTGTATTAAACAACTTGTATTATTTTATTTGTAGAGTTGTGTTGTGATATCTCACCGTGAGTCCCTAATCTCGATCGTGTATCTTGCGTGTATGATTACTGTACACGGTCTGATTTTGGGGGCGTCACAAGTTGGTATCAGAGCCGACTGCCTGTAGGTAACCTCCTTCCAACTCCTTGGTCGAAGTCGAGTCTAGTCTTTGCAAAACTACTTTACTGACAGTGTCGTGTGGCTTATTGGCCCACGTCGCAAAACTGGGTGGAATTACGATCTTTTTCTCCGCATCTTTACTCTGGGACTCTGATCTCTCCTCTCTTTTGGGTTCAAGATATTTGCTAACACTGACTCTAGGTTCTCGTGATCACATCCTCCCGGAGAGCCCCTCATTACAAATGATCACCTGGTTCAACAGAAGATTCCGAAGATTACTCTCCGATAAATTCCCGAGACCATATGTGCCGATCACCTTTACAATTCCCTGCCACCGATAAGTCTGTATGTATAACCACATACACCTTCCGTTCATCCATTCAATCCGAGTTGCTCTTGTGTTCACAAGATGCATCAAAATACTCTCCGTTGTTTCGGGAATCCTTTGAGCCTACTGCCTTGCAGCTTCTTTTCACCGTGCGGATTACTCCTCACATTTATTTTGGATCCGTTCATCATCAGTGGTTCCTGTGATTCCCAAAAATATTTTGAAATACTATTCGATCTCGCGCCAATCCTTGACAGCCTACTGCTTTGGAGATTCTTCTTACCTGCTTGCACTATGATTAATCCCGTTTGTCTTGTGGACTTTGATGACCTCCCTTGGCATTGCCATTCTGATCTGTTGAATCATCGTGTGTGCTAGTGCACGCAATCATCAGTTGATCCCTATGAATTCATTCTTCCGGTTCAGACATCATTCCGGACATGAGTTGGATCTCGGTGAGTCAAACCTTCCTTGATTGTCCGTCTTTTGGACATCGTAATTCCTTTGTACTCCAGCGTCAAATTATTCAGATGCTTCTATCTCCGATGTCTTTGCATTTAATTCTTATTATGGTTGAGTACCGATACTCACACCAGACTCTCTGTACCCCCACCTGACCTTTTGGTGGATTACTACCTACCGTCCCCTTGTTCCCTAAGTCATTCATGAATTTTCCCTGATATCAGATGCCTCTCGGGAATGTCATCATCTACTCAGTGTCGTTAGCCTTCTGCTTTCGAACTGGTATCCCTCTCTTATGATGTTTGTTGTATGGGTTTAAAATGCCCTGATGGGTTAACCCTATGCTTCCCCTAATCCATATGAACCCAAACTTTATACAGGTCATACTCTACTGGTGTTACGCCAGATAAAATTCCAACACGACAACTTCATCAAAATCGAGAAGTGAATTGCAAGGTATTGCATTGAGGAAGTGGGAGTCGACCCTGAACCTTCGTGTTCATGCCCATGGATACGATGTAGAACTTATCATGGAAGCTTCTTGTAAGATAAGTATCCCTTAGGTATAAATTCTTCTGCACTTATGATCCTCCATTCAACCTTTGAGTATTACCTCCTGGTATCTCGAGGATACCATACCTTTGCACTACATCTAATGAATTTTGATGAAGCAATATCTTTCCCTGTCAGAGCCACTCCATGGCTCCATGGCTCTGGGTTGTCGTCAACCGGGAACACCGAATACTTTTGCTTCACCATTTCTTTTACTTGATGTCGCCGTTGTTTGATTGTATTCTCTTGACACCTTTCGACATAATGTGTCATGGTCCTCATCAACATTTGGACTTTTTCCAAGTGTCGATTGAATTCATGGTGAGAAATTTCATCCTTGCCCCTCGATGATTTGTGTTATCATCAACGAACATCCTTGATTCTTTGCCAATACAAACTTGGTTATGTATGTCTTGCTCTGCTTTCCCTTGGGAAAGATGTACACCCGATACTGGTGTATCATCACATCTCCCCTTTCATTGGTCTGTTTAACCTTTCTTTTAATATAATTTATCCGAGCAGTGATAATTCCCTGCTGATGTAAACACTTCGGTGTACTACTTGGTTTGTACAACCTGTTACTATTGTTGAAGACTTTTTGGTGACCACCGATGGACGAGAACTTTGCCTACTGGTCTGCCTCGTCTTAACGAGCAGGAAAATGGTTCTCTTCGTCCCTCTCCCTTGGAACTGACGTTGTTGACGACATAGCTAACAAGTTGTTCCCTGACTTACCTTGCAACTTGATCGCGTTGTTTGTCACCACCCTTCTTGTTCAATGTGGGCCCATAACCCACAGTTCCATAGGATCGAAACCTGACTCTCTTGTACCTTTTCGTTCTCGAGGTTATTCCTCTTGCTTGAACTCATATGCAACTCACGAGTCCTCTACCTTATGATATCTAGTTCAATCTCAGACTCAGTGCTTATGCCTGATGCGCTGGACCCCTTTACATCCTCCGTTATCATCATCGAATGCTTGCATATCCGCTTGAGAAATTCTCATGCCTTATTTTGTTTCTCTCGATGTATCTCCCTGAGTTTAAATTGTGAGATACTTTGTACCCCATTCCCTTCGACCATATCGGTTGATTAATCTTGTACCGATCTGACCCCCTGAAGCTTGTACCACATTCCCCCCTAACCTATTCGTAGGTACGATGCAACTACGAAAGAAGGATAACAACTCGTCGAGATGCAACGATGTAGAGAAATGAAGACGACAATGAGAAGGATTAACTACTTCGAGGAGGGCAACAAGAACCAGAAGATTCGTTAGAATACGAAACCAAAGCTTTAACCCTTCCACTTCCTTTTAATTCTCGGGACGAGCATTCTTTGTAGTGGGGGAGATTTGTAACACCCCGGGTGTCATGCTATAGTAATCATTTTGCTAATGCCAATTACTGCGCTAAAGCATTCCTTGATTATCATGAATCAAATCAAATTTCAAAACCCCTTTGAATTGATTATAAAAACAAAGTGCAAAATAAAACTTTGCCCAAAATTCATGCAACCAATTTTGGAAAACCCCTAAAAATCAGTAGACCATGTTCAACCAACATTGGGTATTTATTTGAATAATTAAAATTTGCAAACAAATCTCAACAGTAGCAAAACAACTATGTTTAATCATTTTAAATATAGCAATAATTCAAATGAATTTAGAAAAGTACCAAACTTTTTGTGGCATCAACATATCACGTAGCAATAATAATGGATCACTTGACACATTTTACAAAAATCAAAACCTAGCTAAACAAAAAGCAAATAAGAAAGAAAAAAAACAAAAAGAAAAACCTAAACTACGCTCAAGGGCGACAGCCCACGTAACCAGCCAGCCCCCTCCCCTCCCCACTGGGACTGGCCGGCCCAGCGCACGCCCCCTTCCCCCCGTTGTCTTCTTCCTCTCCCTTGCGTGGAGAGCATCCACCGGCTCCAAGCCGTCCGGCCATGCTGTGGCGGCCATCAGCGGCTGCCGGCAGGGGATAAGAGCCCCGAGAGCCCCGGTGCAAACCCTACCCAACCACGAACCCTAAATCGAGATCTCACTCCCCCATCTCGTCGTCTTCTCCCTCCTGACACTCGAGCCTGACATGGCCGCGGCTCCATAGCCGACGTGGCCACCGTCGTCACGGGCTCAGGCCAGCGTGTCTGGGAGCTGCGTCGAGCTCTTCCTCGTCGCCCCGTGCGGCCAGCCGTGGCCGGGACGCCGCACAGCCATCAATCGGGCCGCCTCCGCCCGCCGGCCACCGCATGCACCACCTCCCCGGGTAGCGCATCGTCATCACTGTGAGCCGCTGTGATTTTCCCCCTTCTTCCCGTCGACGTTCGTCCGCTTAGTCACCGTCCCCGTCACCGCCGTGCACCGGCCGCTGCGGGAGCTCGTCGTGTCCTTCATTGCGGTCAACCCCAGCGGCCGCCCCAGATCCCAGTAGACGCGCGACAAACCCCGCACCCGATTCTGCTTTTCCGCGCGGCATTTGGTCGCCGGAGGCGAGCTGCGACCTCGCTGCCGTGCTCCGGTCGCCGGCGAGCACAGTCGGTTTAGGCCGTGGGCAACCCCCCTAACCCCCACTGACCTGTGGGGCCCGACCCAGTTTAATTAGGGGCTAAGCCCGTGTTAAGCTAAACCCCCCTCACTAAACCTCTATTAACAAGATGACCCCCACTGCCCATTACATGTGGGCCCAGCCCCTTAATTACCCCTCTGGATTTAATTAAATGTTAATTAGCACTGTGTCTATTACAACTGGGTCCCACCTGTAAGGAATTAAGTTAAAACAAATGGAAATGCTAATAGTCTATGACATGTGGGCCCTGGCCTTATTTAGATTTAATAAAATGTTTTATTAGCAATGTGAGGCTGACCAGTGGGACCCACTGGTCAGGTTTGACTAGTAAAATTTTACTCTTCTGGATAATGCTTATTTATTTAATAAAAGAAAATCCACAAATTGATTTAAAATGATTTAAACTTTAAAATTCAATATCTTTTAAACCGTAAGTAAGATTTAAAAAACTTTATACATCTAAATTGATCAGAAAAAATAAAGAATACAGATACGCTATCAGTATACCAACCACACCCCTCTAACACAAGGAACATTGACATCCCCCCCTCCGGGTCGTCTGTCGATAATCACTCGGATCCGGTATTTCATCCCCGGATGAATTTCCGCTTCGAGCACAAGACCTTGCACTGCATTAGAACACCATTAACATTGCGTTTGCCATGTCTTGTATTTGTATTGCTATTATTGCCGTGTATTTATTGTTTCTTACCCCTCTCTTATTGTCCGATAGTCTCGACGTCCGCTACCGTTGCCCCTGTATCGACTACTTCGTCGACGACCGTACCTCTACCGTCGAGATTCCAGGAAAGCAGAGCCATTCTCTCCCCCAGATATCGCCTATCTTTCCTTACATTTCTTGCACTAGGCATTGTTACTATTTCTGCTACGTTGAAATCCTATTCCATTGCATAGCCTGTTTTTGTCGCCCCTTGATGTACCTTCCTTTATTATATGCTGCTTTATAAATATATATTATATTCAGAAGTGAGCCATGCGCATTGTTAGCTAGGATTAGATAGCAGGGCCGTGATCACTCAGGGGAGTGACGCGGATTCAATTATTATAAATGCAATAGGTACGGTACAATGCAGACACCGCCTAAGGCCCCCTAGATCGGCTCTGCCGAGCCACCATTTTTATCGGCGCAACGGTTAAAAAGTTATTAAATGAATAGTTTACAGTGGCAAGCAGTGTAAATACCAGTGAAACAACATGTAGACAAGTTCAAACATGGCAAAGGAGTACATTTTGTTAATCTACACAAAATTATAAGCAAGTTTGATGTTTAACACGTCGCGATCCGAGATACCGTTAAAAACATACAAGCCTCGCCGAAATACTAACAAAATCTTCAATTTAATTAACAGGAAAAAACTACTAATCGTTCTGGGCCGAAACTGCACTGGACTAGGCCTTACAAGGGTGAGCTCTAGATAAAATCTAACGCACAGAGCGCATAGTAGTCATGGGCCAAGCCCAATAGTGCAACAACAAAAAAAATGGGGTGGCGCCTCACCTCGCGGGCCGTGGCCCAACTGGCGCAGAGGCGAGGGATAGCAGCGCTATCGCCTAGGGCAAGGGGGGCGCTGCGGGGCGCCCGCAAAGCTCGGTGGGCCACACCACGGCTGCTGGGCTAGAGGAGGCGCGTGGGCTGCTGGGGCGTGCGGGCCGGATGGGCGCCGAGGATTGGGCCGCTTGGGAGCGAGCTGGGCCCAGCTCGAGTGAGGCGTGCTCGATCTCCTCATCCCTGTTCTGCACGAGAAGGCGGCCGATAGGGGCTCGCCGGCCATCAATCCAGCGAGGTGGCAGCGGCGCAGTCCATGGGGAAGCCGGGGATGGGCGCGGGATGGCGGGATGCACCCAATCCAGCGAAGGGGAGGACGGCGGTGCGAGCAGCAGGCTCCCTCAAGGTCCGACTCGTCCATGGCGGCGATGTGGAGTAGAGAGAAGTTAGGGGAGAGATTGGAGAGGGAGCAGGGGGGAGGAGAGGAGGCAAGGGTCATGGGGTGACCTGGGGCAGAGGTTCTCGACGCCAGAGGCGACCGGAGCGCGGTAGATGCGCGTGGTGGCGGTGAGGAGGTGGCCACGGGCGGATCTCCATGGGAGGCGGCTCGGAACGAGCTCGGGCTGGGGGAACTCGTCTGTTGACGTGGCGCTCTTCGGTACGTACGATCCAGATCCGACGGTTCACAGTGGTGCGGTCAGATCTGGCGTGGGAAGAGGCTGACTGCAAGGTGGCAGCTGTGGAGAGGTTGAGTGCGGAAGTTGAGGTGCTAGGGCTAGGGTTTTCCAGATTAGGCAGGGAGGTTTGTCCATTTATAACAGGTGCTTATGGGAGGTTAAATGGGCTACAAAATGGGTTGTTTAGAGGGGTTTTTGGACCTGGTTTTCAGGTGGGCTAAGATAAGCAGATAAGAGAGAAATCTCGATGGTCGGTTGGCGGCCCGCGACAAATTTTATAAATACGCCCATGGAATTACACCGGCTACTATGTCTGGAACATCCGATCGTTCACCTATCAAACGAAGCCAGAATCACACGAAATTTGAAACAACGCCTCGCTGCAGTAAACTGATGTCGTCTACATCATTTCGCACAGAACCGAGATCATCGAAACCCGCCCCATAAAATAATCCATTTATTAAATAAATGAGGTTTTTGTTCCGATGGCGAGGGCTGGTCATGTGCTGGAGGTTACGACGTTGATGGGGTTACTTTCCCGTTGCCACAACGAGGTCGTGTGCCATGTGGATGGGGTCCAGACACGCATGCCAATACGAGAAGGAGGGGGGGTGGGAATATTCACCAATTACTAAATTGGTGAAGAAAATACTACAAACAATCCTATCAATCAACAAAATAATGCAACAAAGAATTTTTTAAATTTGGGTGGAATTCCCGGGGTGTTACAATACAACACCACCAACAAGGGATCTCGTCCCGAGATCCTGGACGATTCGGGGGAGAGGAGGGGAGAGAAAAGAGAGTCGACGTCCTTCAACACCACCAACAAGGGACTCTGCTCCATGTCGAACAAAGATCTTCCGTCGAGAAACTTTCCGCAGAGAGACGGCAACGTCGGAGAACGAGACCATCAGGAGATCAAGAGGGAGAACAATAGTTCAAAGCGACGATCCAGGAAAGCATTCTCATGCAAATCATGAGGATGCTAGGCAAGAGGACTGAAGTCAACGGACGACCAAGATGTGCACCAGAGTCAGAGAAACTAAAGGTACTACATGAATTCCCAAACCTGAGATCGGAATCGAGACAATACATTGCAAACAAGGCATTGGAACAATTTCGATACTCAACTTACTCGAGATCCTAAAGTTTGAAGGGGATAATACGAGATTAAAACACTTACGACACTTGTCCTGATCAAAGAAAGGGTAAGGAGTAAAAAGATCCTACTCTCCGATAACTAACTTAGTAACTACAAAATAATTTTTGTCTAGACTCGACTTCGGCCAGAAAAGGGATCCTACGGTCGGTAAGGCTCTGATACTAACTTGTAAGGCCCGATATGCGTTACTGTTCCAGATCTAGATCTTTCCATCTAGATCCGGGAATGAAGCACATATCGATCCCACCGTGACACATGACAATGCCATATGCCCCGGATTTCCAACATGATATCACAACATTACAGATACAAGGATACAACATCTCATACAATCGACATACAACTGTCTTAATACAATACATCAGCGAAAGACATATGTCTGAGTACAGACTACAATCAAATGCCTAGTGGCAAAGGTAAAACACACCATTCCCGTAACCACACGGATCCAGGCTCTCCGCTAGGATCCACCTAAATAGTCTTCGTCGAGTCTCCGCGAAGGCGTCCAGAAGAAGGGTCGTCGAGCTCCTCTGAAGTCCAAGATCTTTTGCATAACGTGCGTAAAAGATAAAAGAAGAGGTGAGCTATATCAACAAGTCTTGTAACTAATTTCTCACGGTAAGATGGGGGTAGTGGTTGAGGTTGCAGCCGCACTAGAAATATATGAGTGGCTAACGTTCTATTCATAATAAGATGAGAAGCCAAGCATTCGATGAGGAATCGCCTCCAACAAGTCTTACTATCAGCTACTTACGCAAACATAACACCAATCCTATCCTTGTCCTCCCCTTCGCATCCCGACGAAGAAGAAGCAGTCAAGGCACACACACGTTGATCAAGTTATTAAGATTATCTCAGTTGTTGTTGTCTATGAACAAGGAGTAGGTCTCAAGTCGTCCATAACCGTGGACACGGCTTCTCGAAAATATTTAACCCTGCAGGGGTGTACCAACTGCCAATTACAAGGCTCCGCACGCACGCCCATCTCTCTGATTCGGGCCCGTGTGGCACCCCGGCTGAGAGGACCGGAACGCCCCGTGCACCAGCCCAGAGATCAAGTCTTCTGGAACACGGCACTGATTGATATAGAACTGAACAACTTTCTATTACCGAAGATAGGAGTACACGAGGTCTATTACAACGCTAGCGGAGACACAGCTTGCTCCTCCGGCTAGCCTCAGCTCTACACCAAGCAGCAGCATAACTTCCTAGCAGTGGAATAACGACGGCAGCGGAACAACAATGTCGATGATGAACTCCAATCCACAGGGACACTGGCTGGGACACCTCCTAGCTCGAAAACACCGGGAACGTCGTCCTACGCATCCAAAGGACAGCCTGCAAATCTGGCATAACACGCCACGTCAGTACATTGAATGTACTTGCAAGCTCACAACAACCATGCAACAAGGCAAAACAATAACATGACAACAGGTTCAAGTATATCATTGAATTAAACAGGTGAGAAACAATATCATGCAAACAGATATTCATCAAGCATATTATCAACATTTTATCAACATGAAGACTAATGCACAGAAAATCATTGTTTAAGGTCACATGGACCCCACCTGATCATTGCATGATCACGTGGCTTACCTCGGAGTCCTTACAGACTCAAGCACCGGGTCACCTCGTGACCATTCAACGGGTTAGGTGTCCTTCGTTACCACCCAACCAATCCGGTCATCGCATGACCAATCCACTTACCACAGACATACCACCGAACCCATGTTGATCATAAGGTGTGACCTAGTACGAACTGTGTCCATTACCGTGGACGCGGCTATTCGAATAGATTTGTGTGACTCTGCAGAGCTTGTGCACTTTACCCACACTATGGAGTTCTTCCTCCATCCAGCACCCCGGTACTTGTCCCACAGTATCCTTGGAACTCGTACCGCAGGAGTGAACTAGGACTTCTCCAACGAGACCGATGCTACCGCGTGTCCCTCTTACCGTATCACCGACATCCCGTCTTGGGTAGCCCTGTGGTTAGGTGTCCTCCATTACCACCCAACCAATCCAGCCATCGCATGGCCCTGACCATCACTTGGTCCTTAAACTTTTTCCCCCGTCAGGGACCGCGTGCAAAACATACTCTGGCTGTCAAGACTATGGCCGTTTACCCGGCCAAAGGCAACTGCCGCGCATAGCCTCCCCTCTTTGGTGATACAAATAAGAGACGCCCACCGGTAGACCGAATCAAGGCCGGCCCATACAAGCAAATGTGGCTGCACGGATAAGTTCGGTTCGGTGGCACTTGATCAACTTGTCATGAAGCATATCTCCAACAGAGAACACAAGTATCAGGTGCAACATGAGTAGCAGATCATAACAATGCATAGCATACTAGCACAATGATTTCAGATATGATCAAGCATATTTTAGATGGTGAACTTATCGGTGTTACAAATATTAAGTTATAATCATGGCAACATTATGAATGCAGTTGAGCATAACTTAGGCATAACATGAGCAGGTGTAACATGAGCAACTTAACATGGTGTTGGTATATTGTGGTTATGATGATGCAAAACATAACATGGCAATGATATAATCAAAGTATGGAATGGATGTAACATGGCAAAGCATAGCATAGCAATAGCATATTCAAAGATAGCATGGCAATGATGACAGTAATCATAACGTGGAACCATGATCACGGTCACCGATATAAACATATCATCGAACAACAATTTTTTACAAGCACGTCAAAGCTTTGCAAAGGTGCAAAGGCTATTGTGGCTTGCCTTTCACCAACAAGGTGTGAAACACCCTCGGTCTCGGTTACCAACAACGCCCTGCAAAAACTGGACAAAAGCACGACGAGAGGGGGGGTCAAACCACTTTGACCTGACCAGCAAAAGAGCACAAAGAACCAAGGCACAAGAAAAAAGAATCACCTCGATCGGAGTTACGGTCGCGGAGATATCAACGAAACGGTGTCGGGGGTTGGGGGGGCTGATTTGGTGGAATATTCTTTCTGAAATAGAAAACGTATTTTGGGCTGCTGCGGTGGGAAATACGCTTTCCAGCGGGAAAGACGTACTTTGGGCCGAAGGGGACGAAAACACGCTTTCCTTTAACGAAAGCGTACTAGGCCGAAGTACGCCTTCGCTAAAATAAAACGGCTCCGGGTTCTACGTCACTGACGGGCGGGGCCCGGTGGTCATCCTCACACGACTTCCCGCTGCCGCTTACAAGGGGGCCCCACCGGTCAGACCCTTCTCTCCTCCTCTGTTTTCTTCTTGCCGGACAGAGGTGCAGGGGAGGCCACGGCGTTGCCCTCGCCGGCAACGGAGGCGCGGCGGCCGGCGGCGCAGGGGCGCGGGACGTGGCTCGCCCAGCCGAAGCCTCCGACGACGGGGCCAGGCGGGGAGGCCTGCGGTGCCGCCCTCGGTGGCTGGGCGCGGCACGCAAAGGGGCTGCGGACTGGGGCGGGGCGGGGCTAGGCCTCGGGGCGGCGGCTCCAGCGGGTGGGGAGGCAAGGCGGCGGGGCTCTGGAACCTGGGGAGGACGTGGCTGCGGGATGGAAGGGGGAGGGGGGCCCAGGGGCGCGAATTGGGGGAGGAGGCCGCGGCGGCAATGGCGGTTCCAGCGGGCAATGGTGGCCTAGGCGACCAAATTGGGAGGGGGCGAGGCGCTAGGAGAGGGAGGTGAGGCCACTAATGGTGTTGTAAGAGCTCGGGGGTGAGCCCCTTTTATAGGAGGCGCCGAGGTGCCGTGGACGAGCCGGGCCACGGGGAAGACGACGGCGGCGGCGCTGTGCTGGGATGCTTGAGGGCGACGGGGCGAGCGGCGTGCGGCATGGGGAGTCGGGAAGAGCATGCGTGCGCGCACAATGCGCGCCCAGAGCACCCAAATGGCTTGGCCACTAAGTTGGGGATAAGGTTCTGCGTGGCCAACCATGTCTACAGTGTAGTGCTTCGAGAGTAGACCACAATGGTACAACTGGATGGCCAAAAGCATGAACAGTGTGATCTCTGTCTCATCACAAAGTTGGATACAAAAATCTTGGGGCTTAAGTTGTGCTCACATGGTGGGGGTTTGGATAGTGTCAAGTTGTCTTTTGGCTTTAGGATAGAAAGGACTACATGTCTGTAAAGTTTGAGCTCAATTAAGCAAATGCACATGGCACTTCCTTTGCGAATGTAGCAATGTTGCGGAAGGTGTTTGTACTGGGTTGTGGCTTGTACATTTCTCCCCTAGGCATTATATTTTGCATAGCTCAATCATACACTAGGATGAGTATGTAAACCAAGTTGCATCTCATTTGGAGTAAGCTAGCCAGCACTTCCTTTACAAATGTCCAATTAGGGCAGAATGCAAAGTTGAACCTAGCATCTCATGGGATTGGTGTAATTGGATGAAAATTGGTGTAGCTTGGTTATTTGTCATGGTGCACATGTGTATAAAATTTTATAACCATTGGACACACATAGCTAGCACTTGCTTCACAATGTGGCCCACTGACCAGAAACTTAAACATGACAATGCACTCACATGGGTAATGGGGTTTGGCTCCAATTTGGTTTGGTGTAGTTATATGGTGGTAGGATCATGCTCAAAAAGTTTCAAGGCAAATGGGATCCCCTATCATGCACTTGGTTCACAATGCCCCCTTGCTGCACCCAAACTTGGGAATTTATTGTGGGAGTTTGGCTAATCAAATGGTTGTGGAATTTGGTGGAGATCAATCATATGATCATATGAGATTTCAAAAAAAGTTTCACCAGCAATGGATCAAGAGAAATGGCACTCCCTTCACAAAGCTCCATTCTGCCCCCATAGACCAATGAATTTTTCTAGAGGAAAAATCCACTTGGGCTATGAAATGTTTTTGTGGAATTTGGCAAGATATGATGTGAATGACATGTGGGAATTATTTGGGTATTTATGGAGCAATATAATTAGGGGTTGCTTCACAAACCTCAAATAATAGGAATATCCCTTTTATTGGAAAAGGAATATGAGGCTTGCATAAAATGGTGGCTTGGATGAGGTGGATCCATGGAATGACATGGGAAAGGCTCGAAATCGAGGGTCACTTGAGCATGGAAAGAAAATTTGCTCAAGTTTCAAGTCCAACGAGGTGCTCAAAAGAAAATCCAATAGAAAATCCAGAAATAAATTGGGAAAAGTTTTTGGAAAAAGAAAGTTCCAAAATTCAGGGTGTCACGGCCCGTTAAATACACTCGTTGAAGAGTTCTTCCAAGAGATCTGAACGTCATAATCTCTCTAACTAACAACGAACAAATCCGGGTGGCTGTCAGAACCCTCTGTTAGGTATGTGCTAGGGTTAGCTAGTGCCTTTGCATCATGTCAAAATTTCAAAAAGAAATCTTGGAAATCAAATTCAAAATCCAAATGGGAGAAGGAACACCCCCCAGATGAATTAATTCAAAAGGCCAGATAAAAATATTTTCCAAAAATTCATGTTAGAGTTTTGAAAAGTCTTATAAATGAGTGTGATCACATATCAAGTGATGTGGGACCCATCCCATGCTCATAGATTTTTCAAATATTCAAACAGTACCTTGGAATTAATGAAATACCCCTTTTTGATTTAAAATTCAAATCATTTGAATTTTAAAAATGTTGAAAGTTTATGAGTGGCTAGTCTATATTATTATGAGGCCATGTAAAAGTTTTCAGCATTTAATAAAATGGTTTGATATTTTTATCAGAGCCAAAACAAATTACAGAAAAAGAAAGGAAAGATTAAACAGAAAGAAAAAGGGAAAAACCTTACCTGGCGCCCAGGCGAAGACGGCCCACCCCAGCCCAGCCGGCCCAAAGGGGCACGGGGGTCTTCTTCCCCCTCCCGCGCCTCCAAGCTGCTCGGTGGAATGCCACCGAGCTAGCTGGTGGCGACACGTCGTCGTCGACGAGCTTCCACCCCTCCCCGTGGCCCCTTCTCGCACCTGGACGCGCCCTGGAGAACGACGCGTCCATTCCCCCCCTCCAGAGCTTCCTCCTCCTCCTCCCGTGATCGTTTCCATCGCCACCCGAGAGCGCCGCCGCTCGCCGTCGCAAGAAATCGTGTCCATTGACGTCGAGGAGTCAAGCCAACGTGTCCAAGCTCTTCGTCGTCGTCGTCCTCGTCGAACTGAAGCAGGAATCAAACTCGGAGCCGTCGAAGTCGCCGGATTCTTCCTCGAGCTTCCGCCGGCCGCCGTGGAAGACTTCGTCGATTACGCCGCCGTTGAGCCACCCCAGACCTTGCCACCACCTCTGCTGGATTCAGGGTGAGCTTGCGAGTGAAACCCCTCTCTTCTTCCCCTGGTTTGCTCGCTCTAGCCGGATCCGCCATGGATGCCGAAGCTTGTCGCCGCCATGGATGAGCTCGAGGTCGCCCATGTGCCCCTTCATCTCAGCCAGAGCGTGCGTTTGGCTCCTGAGCATGCTAGCTTTCGAACGCGAGCGAGTTCAGCCCGAACCGTGCACGGTAGCGTCGTCTACGACCTCGCCGTGGTTCTGCTTCCGCCGGAGTCGTCGCCGTCGTCGATTCCGAGCACCCCGCGAACCCCTGTTGCCTCCAGAAGACGCGGACGACCTCCAGGAGCAAGATGGTGTCCTCCCCGTGGCTTCCCGTGGCCCCTAGCTCATTCCGGCGAGTCGCCGCCGTGGCTCCAGTCGCCGGCGTCAAGCCGCTGGTGGGTTAGCCACTAATCACCCAGTTAGTGACCCCCTGGGTCACTAACCAGTGGGCCCAGTGGCTTAATTAAGCCACTGGATTAATTTAACCCACGGGTTAAGTTAACCCAGCCACTGACAGGGTGGCCCCACATGTCAGCCCCCCCCCCCCCTGACGCCAGCCTGACATCAGCCTGACGCAGTAAATCATTTAATTGAATTTCCAGAAAAGCAAAATAGTTTAATAAATCCAGAAATTCCAGAAAATACCCCAATCTTTGGAAATTCATAGAAAATTCATATTAACTCCAAATTGGACAAATAATATATGAAAAATGATCAGGAGAAAATTATCTTTCCGAATATGCAACTTTCAACTCTGTTTGAGTTCAATTTAAAATGTGATCAGTAGCATTTGCTATTTCATTTAAATGGAATTAAATCAAATTTAATTCAAATATTTTGGCAACTTGAACCATGGCAACATGCTACATTTCACTTACACCTCAGAGGCATATCATACACATTTGAAGATAATTCAAAATGATCAAACCATATCACATATTACTTGGATAATGTTGAATTCAAATGTGGAGTTTGAATTTGCATTTTAAATGCAATATATTCCACTTAAATGGAATTGCCTCACACATCAAAACTTGTACTTCAAGCTTTAACATTCAATCATGTGCTTGAGCATTGCATTCATATTGATTGCTACTTCATGCTTTGTTTCTCGAGTAGAGGTGGAACCGGAGCAAGAGGTCACCCCCTTCACTGAAGATCCAGAACCCGAACCTCGTCAGCAAGGCAAGCAAAACCCCATTGATCATGTCGATAAAATCCCACTTCCCTCTCATGTCTCGCTTATGCATTGTTTAGGATGATCACCATGCTTCGTTTCTACCGCATAGATGAACCCATTCCTTTGCATGACCTATCATTTTGTCACAGTAGTAAGCAAACCACAATCCTAGCAACTGTAGGAGTTGAATGATATCATGTGGCCCCTGCAATTGTTATCGCTTATTGCATGCTTAGTATGATACCATGTTATTACTGTGATGTGAGTCGAGATGGTAATGATCATGTAGCTGATGGTAGAAAGTGTTGGTGAATCGACCCTAATACAAGGTGAACGATGAGAGGCTGTGTAGGAGTACACGGTGGGTTGTCTCGTTGAACACCGCCCTAAATCCGAGTTCTTGTGTGGTGATCCAAGATGAAGAGTACAACCACACATTGGGCTCACTGACCCCTCTCAACCTATTAACTCATCCCTTTCGATGTCCAGATGTCGCAGTAGTTCGGAGTTCTGGTAGGCTTGTGGCCTGGATGCTAAGTGAGAGAACGGCTCACCCGAGACCGGCTTATGCACCACGCACACATCACTTGGGTCCACTTCGGTAAACCGGCCGGGTTCACGATTGTGGTAACCAACCCAAGTAGGCGGCTTTCTCGGACTAGATAGGCTATGAGGTAACAGTTGTGGTGAGCATCCTCGCTGGCACCCCTTGAATGGTGTCGAGATCAAAGGCGGTAAATGATGATCATGTGTGTGTAGCGGTACACCCCTGCAGGGTTAACAAAACTATTCGAATAGCCGCGTCCGCGGTTATGGACTACTTGGAAAGCTTAGCTTGATTATTAGATAACTTGAACCGGATACTTCTAAAACACACCAAGATAAGTGTGAGTGCTATGGCGTGCTTTCTCGTGGGGAAGTCGAGGAAGACACCATAGTGGTGTATTGGTTGGTGAAAGTAGTGGACTCGTGTACGCTTCTTACCTCAAGTCTGGTACTCGTAGTTCAGGACTAGCCAAGTCAAAGCTGGCATTTCTGCAAGTGAACCCCACCTCCCTTTACCTTGATACATGTGCATGAGTAGTATAGCTCCTACGTAAGTCTTGCTGAGTACGCCTTTGTACTCACGTTTGCTTAATCTATGTTTTAGATGACGCCACTGACCCCGAAGGTGGCTTCTTCATCGAGCTGGACGACTGAAGTTAAGCTAGTCTAGTCCTAGTCAGCAGACTGGTTCCCTCGTGGAGGGCTTTATGTTTGAATAAGGCTTCTTAAGCCAATTTGTTAAACTTGTCTGTACTCAGACATAATTTACTTCCGCTTTATGTTGTAATGTTGGATCACATGTATGTGATCTCTGTGTGTACTCTATAAGAGTTATAAATAAAATGTACACTTTGTAGAGAATTGCAATGGTACCTGCTGTTCATACAAGGCATGTGTACTGCGTGTATGTTTATAACATGCATGTCTTTGTATGGGTTTTCGAGACCTTAGTTGTGTTCTGGCTGGCGGTCTTTCATACACCAAGTGGCCCTTAGATGTGCGCAGCTTGGGGCATCATGATGCGATTGCTCGAGACTCCGTCTCGTGCACACTTTGTGGTATGATCGAGCCCGCCCTAGATCCCGACTAAGTGATCGGGCTGGAGTAAGTCTATGTAAGAGTTTTCAGATAGTCGGTAGTATGGTTGAGGCGACTTGTCTTTGAATATGGGAGTTCACCACCCATATCATTTGACTTGTGTGCGGACGATGAGGACCCATCTCAGTTGATCATCCGGCCTGGATGGGATGCCCCTCACGTACGATGCTTTCCGAGAATGTTCAGTGCTTGGCCTTGTCTGCTTAGACAAGTGGGTGCGGTTCTCGGCTCTCCATATGACTATGTCTTAACTGTACTTGCATACGCTAACCCCGGGTCCCGACAGACTTGGTATCAGAGCAGGACTGACTGTAGGACTAGTAGCCTTGGCCGAAGTTGAGTCTAGCTTGCTATAGTTATATAGTTACTCTGGGTATATATGGGAACAACGTAAGGCTTCATTTTTCTCCTTACCCCCTTCGTTCTGAGTTCTGAGTCACCCTCATCTTGTTCTACGGGAAGATAGGACTAGGCTCTCCTCTGTCTGATTAGCATATCTCGTTGATTGGTTCCCTATAGCCGTAGGAAAGTTGTGTCAGGTTTTCCTAGCATTGTTATAATGCTGATTTCTTACATCGTATTATGTAAGTGCTGTTTTTCATGATTGAAAGAAATTGTCATTTCTTACAATTACAGCCGTTATGCTGTCCGAGTCATTCCAGGTTTATCTCATAATCTGATGCATTTGCAAACTCCTTTCTGTTTCAGATGGCAGATCTTCCCCCTCGGCAGATTGTTCGTTTGACCAGGTGCCTCGGTGTGCGTGGCCATCCCGCCACGTTGATCGAGATGATGTCCTATGTGGGATATCAATGGTATCCTGAGTACACCATCGAGGAGCAGTTCCACGACTTCAACCAGACGCAGTTCCACTGCATTGTCCGGATCTACCCGCACCACGTTGGAGTCACCCAGCCTATCCACTTTGGACATGGCATCGGCGTTACCGAGAACATGGCTGTGCAGGATGCTGCATACTCATGTATTACACTGCTGAGAGAGGAGCACACCATGCTGAGAGAGACTTCTTTCCGCTATATCCCTGCTGCACTTCCAGGAGAAGAGGGATATTACACCGGACTCTACTCAGATCACTCTAAATAGGATCCAGCACTCCAGGTGACTGCTAGGTTTGCTAGTGACAGAGATCGTGATGCACGCGCTCTCCGTTTCGAGCTCCACGCCACCCGTGTTCGACTGTACCGGGCACTGACGCTCTTGGCACCCTTTGTGAGCGTGGGATCAGTGGAGTACGATGCGATCTATCCAGTGAGGACCCAGATGCCTTCTCGAGTTGCTTGGCCCGAGATTGGAGGAATTTTTCCACCCCGTGGTCCTTTGCTTCCACCCTACACTGGACCTAGGCCCCATCCTTGCCCAAATGGATATCAGGGTCCACAAGCCTCCGTGTTTTCCGATGGTCACCTCCAGCTACCGGGATACGCGGGTAACTTTTATGAGGACTACTATGGAGATGGAGATGAGTGAGACCGCTTGTGGTCTTACTTAGTGAGGATGTAGTAGTATCCTAGTATATTGTAAGCAAGGTGTCTAAGTTCCAGAGGCTTAGATAAATGATGTATAGGAAGTCAGAGTGCCTCTGAAGGATGTATCATCTTCATCACGTTTGTATTAGCCTAGTGCTTGTATTTAAACGATGTATGGTTTGTATGACAGCTTGTGAATATATGGCTTGTATGCTTTTATCACCATGTTGTCAAGATGATTACTTCCTTTGCTCTGTAATCCTTCCAGTACTTCAATACCTTGATTAGACTCTTCAATCAACTCTGTTTGACTTTGGGTTTTTTTTCACCTTCAGGATGTCTCAAGGTACACGTGGCCAGATTGGTCGTAACCAAGGTCGTGGGAACAACCAGGAGGAAGACAACCTTCCACCCCCACCCACGATGGCCCAAGTTCTGATGGAGGTCGAGAGGAACCGCCGTGACTCTCACCACCTGTTGGAAGTCATCGCACGCAACACCACTCAGCGGCGCAATGAGCTGGTGTCCCTAAACGACTTCATCCGGCTTCATCCCCCGGTTTTCAGTTACTCCACCGAGCCCCTTGACGCCGATGAATGGCTCCGCAGCATCGAGAGGAAGCTCCAAGCCGGCCATGTTGCAGATGGCGACAAGGTCAATTATGCCACCTATCACCTTGAAGGTGCAGCAAGCTCTTGGTGGGAGAATTTTCTGAATATGCGCCCAGTTGGACCACCTGCATCTTGGGAGGAGTTCTGCACGTCCTTCCGCGAGCACCACATTCCCAAGGGTCTCATGGACCGCAAGCGTGAAGAATTCTGTAACCTCACTCAAGGCAGAAGGACAGTTGACGAGTTTAGTCGTGAGTTCAACCGACTTGCTCGTTATGCCACTGAAGAAGTCTCCACCGACTCCAAGAAACAAGAGAGGTTCCGTCGTGGCCTCAACTCCGGACTCCGTCGCGAGCTCAACCTTCATGACTTTGCCACATTCCAGGTCCTTGTCAACAAGGCCATCAAGGCAGAGGACATGAACACCCCCAACGATTTCCGCAAACACCCTAGAGATGACGGATCATCCAGTTCTGGCTCCCAGAAGCGCAAGATCTGGATCCCCAATAGCATGTTCCGCCAGAACAACCCCCCGAGGCCATCCTATGTGGCGCCTCGTCCAACCACCCAGTTCCACCCAGCTCCACCAAACAACCCAGCTCCACGCACTGTTTTCGGAGCTTGCTACAACTGTGGTCAGGCAGGCCACTACTCTCGCGAGTGCCCCCAGAACCCGGTCCAGAACCAAAATGCTCCACCACGTGTCGGAGGCAGCAACAACAACAACAATGGTCATGGCAAGCCACCCCAGAAGGTCTTCACCGCCAAACCCGCTCCTTCCGCAACTCGTGGACGTCTGAACCAGGTTGCCGCTGAAGAGACTGACGACACCACTGACGTCATTCTTGGTACGCTCCCAGTCAATTTTGTTCCTACTTCCGTTCTTTTCGACCCAGGAGCATCTCATTCATTCATGTCGGAAAGTTATGCACTTCGTCATGAGTTACCCTTTGTTGAATTGTGCACCCCGATGGTTATTCAAACTCCAGGGTCAAGATGGCAAACTAATAGAGTGAGCCATGGTAATCAAATAGCAATTGAGGGTTTAGTACTCCTTGCTTCACTCATAGCCCTCAAGTCTTCAGACATTGATGTCATCCTTGGCATGGATTGGCTATCAAGACAGAATGCCTATCTGGATTGCAAAGGCAAATCCGTGAAACTCACCCACCCTTCAGGCACAACCGTCAACTATACCTCACCCAGAACAAGAAACCAAGTGCATTCCTTGAATGTACTTCCCCTTCCCGAACTTGAAGATATTCCGGTGGTTCGTGACTTCCCGGATGTCTTTCATGAAGAGCTGCCGGGCATGCCACCCGATAGGTGTGTAGAATTTATAGTGGATCTTGTTCCAGGAACCGACCAATTTCCAAACGCCCATATAAAATGGCCCCACATGAGTTAGCTGAGCTAAAAACCCAACTTGATGCTTCGTTGGCAAAAGGCTTCATCCGCCCTAGCTCATCGCCATGGGGTTGCCCCGTTCTGTTCGTAAAGAAGAAAGATGGAACAGAAAGGATGTGCGTAGATTATCGCCCGCTAAATTTAGCGACGATAAAAAACAAATACCCACTGCCCAGGATCAATGATCTTTATGATCAACTTGCAGGATCCGCTGTCTTTTCTAAGATGGATTTGAGATTAGGTTATCATCAGATCAGAATCCGAAATGAGGACATTCCCAAAACGGCTTTTACTACTCGTTATGGTCTTTACGAGTACACCGTCATGTCCTTTGGTTTAACCAATGCCCCCGCCACCTTCTCACGCTTGATGAATTCGATCTTCATGGAGTACCTAGATAAATTTGTTGTGGTTTATCTCGATGACATTCTCATCTACTCGAAGAACGAAGGAGATCATGCCGAACACTTAAGGCTGGTATTGATGAAACTTAGAGAACATCGCCTGTACGCTAAATTCTCCAAGTGTGAATTCTGGCTACCAGAAGTGACCTACTTAGGCCACGTGATTTCTGAAAAAGGCATTGCTGTGAATCCCGAGAGAGTTCAGGCCGTCCTTGACTGGACTCCACCTGAATCGGTTAAGCAAGTTAGAAGTTTTCTTGGCCTAGCCAGCTATTGCCGTCGCTTCGTCGAGAACTTTTCTAAAGTTGCAAAGCCTCTAACTGAACTCCTCAAGAAAGATAAGAAATTCTTATGGACTCCCAAGTGCGAGGAAAGCTTTCAAGAGCTAAAAAGAAGATTGACTTCCGCACCCGTACTTGCACCTCCAGACACAAAAAGGGATTTCGAGATTTATTGTGACGCATCACGGCAAGGGTTAGGATGCATACTTCTGCAAGATCGACATGTGGTAGCTTATGCTTCACGCCAATTGCGGCCACATGAAGAGAACTATCCTACCCATGACCTTGAACTCGCTGCCGTAGTTCATGCCCTAACAACTTGGCGACATTACCTCCTTGGTAATCGTTGTGAGATTTATTTCGACCACCAAAGCCTCAAATATATTTTCACCCAGCCAGATCTTAATCTCAGGCAAAGACGCTGGATTGAGTTGATAAAAGATTACGACGTAGAAATTTCTTACACCCCAGGCAAGGCCAATGTCATGGCTGATGCACTAAGTCGTAAGTCGTACTGTAACAACCTCATGTTACGGCAGTATCAACCACTTCTTCATGAGAACTTTCGCAAGCTCAACCTTGAAATTGTTCCTCATGGCTATCTTTCAACCTTGGTGGCGAAACCAACTCTTGAGGATCAAATCATAGTTGCCCAAAGGCGTGCACGAGGTGTTCGCCGGATAAAGGAGAACATTGCTGGCGTAGTTGCTAAATGTTTCTCCACAGATAGCAAAGGAACGGTATTCTTTGAAAATCGTTTAGTAGTACCTAAGAATAGGGAACTAAGGCAACTCATCCTCAAGGAATCCCATGACACACCCCTCTCAATTCATCCCGGTAGCACGAAAATGTACCGAGATCTACGCCAGAGATTTTGGTGGACTAGGATGAAGTGAGACATTGCTCAATTTGTTGCCGAATGTGATGTTTGTCGTCGCATTAAGGAAGAACATCAAAGACCTGCTGGTACACTTCAACCTTTGTCCATTCCTGAGTGGAAATGGGACAAAGTCGGTATGGACTTCAACACCGGCTTTCTAAGAACCCAGAAAGGAAACAATGCCATCTTCGTTGTCATAGATAGGCTTTCCAAAGTTGCTCACTTCCTTCCGGTTCGCGAGTCTATAACTGCTAGTCAGTTAGCGGACTTGTACATCTCCAGAATTGTATCACTTCACGGTGTTCCTTTGGAAATCAATTCTGATCGCGGTAGCCTTTTCACCTCTAGATTTTGGGGAAGCTTCCAACGTGCTATGGGAACTCATCTCTCATTTAGTACGGCTTTCCATCCTCAGTCTAGCGGTCAAGTCGAAAGGGTTAACCAGATTCTTGAAGACATGCTCAGAGCTTGTGTTATCTCATTCGGAAAGAATTGGGAGAATTCTCTTCCATTTGCCGAATTTGCTTATAACAATAGTTTTCAATCTAGTCTGAACATGGCTCCTTTTGAACTCCTTTATGGACGACGATGTCGAACACCACTAAACTGGTCTGAAACCGGTGAAAGACAATTCTTTGGACCGGACATGATCAAGGAAGCAGAAGAGCAAGTTCGCATTGTTCGTGATCAATTGAAAGCAGCCCAGTCTCGTCAGAAAAGCTACTATGATCGTCATCATAGGCAAGAGAGCTACAATCTGGATGAGAAGGCTTACCTCCGGGTTACTCCTCTGAAGGGAACCCAACGTTTCGGTATCAAAGGCAAGTTGGCCCCACGTTACATCGAACCTTTCCGCATTATTGCTAAGCGTGGAGAAGTTTCCTACCAACTTGAACTACCTCCGCACCTCTCCCGAGTACATGATGTATTCCATGTGTCCCAACTCAGGCGTTGCTTCAAGGACCCCATCCGCGAAGTCGACCATGAAACGCTTGATCTCCAAGATGACCTTTCTTATCGAGAATACCCCGTTCGTATTCTTGATTCCGCAGAGCGTGTCACTCGTCGTCAGAAGATTAGGTTTCTAAAAGTGCAATGGTCACACCACTCTGAAAGAGAAGCTACATGGGAAAGAGAAGACCGTCTCAGTACCGAGTACCCCTCCTTCCTCCCGCAGACTTCTGAATCTCGGGACGAGATTCTTTTGAGTGGGGGCGAGTTGTCAGAACCCTCTGTTAGGTATGTGCTAGGGTTAGCTAGTGCCTTTGCATCATGTCAAAATTTCAAAAAAAAATCTTGGAAATCAAATTCAAAATCCAAATGGGAGAAGGAACACCCCCCAGATGAATTAATTCAAAAGGCCAGATAAAAATATTTTCCAAAAATTCATGTTAGAGTTTTGAAAAGTCTTATAAATGAGTGTGATCACATATCAAGTGATGTGGGACCCATCCCATGCTCATAGATTTTTCAAATATTCAAACAGTACCTTGGAATTAATGAAATACCCCTTTTTGATTTAAAATTCAAATCATTTGAATTTTAAAAATGTTGAAAGTTTATGAGTGGCTAGTCTATATTATTATGAGGCCATGTAAAAGTTTTCAGCATTTAATAAAATGGTTTGATATTTTTATCAGAGCCAAAACAAATTACAGAAAAAGAAAGGAAAGATTAAATAGAAAGAAAAAGGGAAAAACCTTACCTGGCGCCCAGGCGAAGACGGCCCACCCCAGCCCAGCCGGCCCAAAGGGGCACGGGGGTCTTCTTCCCCCTCCCGCGCCTCCAAGCTGCTCGGTGGAATGCCACCGAGCTAGCTGGTGGCGACACGTCGTCGTCGACGAGCTTCCACCCCTCTCCGTGGCCCCTTCTCGCACCTGGACGCGCCCTGGAGAACGAAGCGTCCATTCCCCCCCTCCAGAGCTTCCTCCTCCTCCTCCCGTGATCGTTTCCATCGCCACCCGAGAGCGCCGCCGCTCGCCGTCGCAAGAACTCGTGGACATTGACGTCGAGGAGTCAAGCCAACGTGTCCAAGCTCTTCGTCGTCGTCGTCCTCGTCGAACTGAAGCAGGAATCGAACTTGGAGCCGTCGAAGTCGCCGAATTCTTCCTCGAGCTTCCGCCGCCCGCCGTGGAAGACTTCGTCGATTACGCCGCCGTTGAGCCACCCCAGACCTCGCCACCACCTCTGCTGGATTTAGGGTGAGCTTGCGAGTGAAACCCCTCTCTTCTTCCCCTGGTTTGCTCGCTCTAGCTGGATCCGCCATGGATGCCGAAGCTTGTCGCCGCCATGGATGAGCTGGAGGTCGCCCCTGTGCCCCTTCGTCTCAGCCAGAGCGTGCGTTTGGCTCCTGAGCATGCTAGCTTTCGAACGCGAGCGAGTTCAGCCCGAACCGTGCACGGTAGCGTCGTCTACGACCTCGCCGTGGTTCTGCTTCCGCCGGAGTCGTCGCCGTCGTCGATTCCGAGCACCCCGCGAACCCCTGTTGCCTCCAGAAGACGCGGACGACCTCCAGGAGCAAGATGGTGTCCTCCCCGTGGCTTCCCGTGGCCCCTAGCTCATTCCGGCGAGTCGCCGCCGTGGCTCCAGTCGCCGGTGTCAAGCCGCCGGTGGGTTAGCCACTAATCACCCAGTTAGTGACCCCCTGGGTCACTGACCAGTGGGCCCAGTGGCTTAATTAAGCCACTGGATTAATTTAACCCACGGGTTAAGTTAACCCAGCCACTGACAGGGTGGCCCCACATGTCAGCCCCCCCTGACACCAGCCTGACGTCAGCCTGAAGCAGTAAATCATTTAATTGAATTTCCAGAAAAGCAAAATAGTTTAATAAATCCAGAAATTCCAGAAAATACCCCAAACTTTGGAAATTCATAGAAAATTCATATTAACTCCAAATTGGACAAATAATATATGAAAAATGATCAGGAGAAAATTATCTTTCCAAATATGCAACTTTCAACTCTGTTTGAGTTGAATTTAAAATTTGATCAGTAGCATTTGCTATTTGATTTAAATGGAATTAAATCAAATTTAATTAAAATATTTTGGCAACTTGAACCATGGCAACATGCTACATGTCACTTACACCTCAGAGGCATATCATACACATTTGAAGATAATTCAAAATGATCAAACCATATCACATATTACTTGGATAATGTTGAATTCAAATGTGGAGTTTGAATTTGCATTTTAAATGCAATATATTCCACTTAAATGGAATTGCCTCACACATCAAAACTTGTACTTCAAGCTTTAACATTCAATCATGTGCTTGAGCATTGCATTCATATTGATTGCTACTTCATGCTTTGTTTCTCGAGTAGAGGTGGAACCGGAGCAAGAGGTCACCCCCTTCACTGAAGATCCAGAACCCGAACCTCGTCAGCAAGGCAAGCAAAACCCCATTGATCATGTCGATAAAATCCCACTTCCCTCTCATGTCTCGCTTATGCATTGTTTAGGATGATCACCATGCTTCGTTTCTACCGCATAGATGAACCCATTCCTTTGCATGACCTATCATTTTGTCACAGTAGTAAGCAAACCACAATCCTAGCAACTGTAGGAGTTGAATGATATCATGTGGCCCCTGCAATTGTTATCGCTTATTGCATGCTTAGTATGATACCATGTTATTACTGTGATGTGAGTCGGGATGGTAATGATCATGTAGATGATGGTAGAAAAGTGTTGGTGAATCGACCCTAATACAAGGTGAATGATGAGAGGCTGTGTAGGAGTACACGGTGGGTTGTCTCGTTGAACACCGCCCTAAGTCCGAGTTCTTGTGTGGTGATCCAAGATGAAGAGTACAACCACACATTGGGCTCACTGACCCCTCTCAACCTATTAACTCATCCCTTTCGATGTCCAGATGTCGCAGTAGTTCGGAGTTCTGGTAGGCTTGTGGCCTGGATGCTAAGTGAGAGAACGGCTCACCCGAGACCGGCATATGCACCACGCACACATCACTTGGGTCCACTTCGGTAAACCGGCCGGGTTCACGATTGTGGTAACCAACCCAAGTAGGCGGCTTTCTCGGACTAGATAGGCTATGAGGTAACAGTTGTGGTGAGCATCCTCGCTGGCACCCCTTGAATGGTGTCGAGATCAAAGGCGGTAAATGATGATCATGTGTGTGTAGAGGTACACCCCTGCAGGGTTAACAAAACTATTCGAATAGCCGCGTCCGCGGTTATGGACTGCTTGGAAAGCTTAGCTTGATTATTAGATAACTTGAACCGGATACTTCTAAAACACACCAAGATAAGTGTGAGTGCTATGGCGTGCTTTCTTGTGGGGAAGTCGAGGAAGAAACCATAGTGGTGTATTGGTTGGTGAAAGTAGTGGACTCGTGTACGCTTCTGACCTCAAGTCTGGTACTCGTAGTTCAGGACTAGCCAAGTCAAAGCTGGCATTTCTGCAAGTGAACCCCACCTCCCTTTACCTTGATACATGTGCATGAGTACTATAGCTCCTACGTAAGTCTTGCTGAGTACGCCTTTGTACTCACGTTTTCTTAATCTATGTTTTAGATGACGCCACTGACCCCGAAGGTGGCTTCTTCATCGAGATGGACGACTGAAGTTAAGCTAGTCTAGTCCCAGTCAGCAGACTGGTTCCCTCGTGGAGGGCTTTATGTTTGAATAAGGCTTCTTAAGCCAATTTGTTAAACTTGTCTATACTCAGACATAATTTGCTTCCGCTTTATGTTGTAATGTTGGATCACATGTATGTGATCTCTGTGTGTACTCTATAAGAGTTATAAATAAAATGTACACTTTGTAGAGAATTGCAATGGTACCTGCTGTTCATACAAGGCATGTGTACTGCGTGTATGTTTATAACATGCATGTCTTTGTATGGGTTTTCGAGACCTTAGTTGTGTTCTGGCTGGCGGTCTTTCATACACCAAGTGGCCCTTAGATGTGCGCAGCTTGGGGCATCGCGATGCAATTGCTCGAGACTCCGTCTCGTGCACACTTTGTGGTATGATCGAGCCCGCCCTAGATCCCGACTAAGTGATCGGGCTGGAGTAAGTCTTTGTAAGAGTTTTGAGATAGTCGGTAGTATGGTTGAGGCGACTTGTCTTTGAATATGGGAGTTCACCACCCATATCATTTGAATTGTGTGCGGATGATGAGGACCCATCTCAGTTGATCATCCGGCCTGGATGGGATGCCCCTCACGTACGATGCTTTCCGAGAATGTTCAGTGCTTGGCCTTGTCTGCTTAGACAAGTGGGTGCGGTTCTCGGCTCTCCATATGACTATGTCTTAACTGTACTTGCATACGCTAACCCCGGGTCCCGACAGTGGCCCCGGGGAGTCGACACCCAATCCAAAATTCGTTCGCACGCTCGGATCAGTCTCTTCCATCTAATGCAGGTCGGATTATCCGGTCACCTCACATGGGGCCGGGTCCTAGCTGATCGGGTGGACCAACAAGAGAAACCATGTCTCCGCTGGCCCAAGTTGTTTTAAAGGATATCTGCTAGGAGCGACCCAAAAGATATATATGCATTGTTTGCAAATGGTAAATCAGCTTGGGCCAACTCTAGAAATGTTTGAAGCTACGTAGGTAAAAAAAGGGCACCCCATACTATCCCCATACTAGGAGACACAATACCCGCCACTCGGGTCCTAGGTGACTCGAATGGAACAAAGCATCTGGGCGGGATAGTCTAGACCTTGCATCCTTCGTCGAGTATAGTCAACATTATAATAATCATATCATCCACAACAATATAATAATGTGATAGCCAAATCCAAGGAGTAACAGGATAATAGTTGATAGCATCCTAAGCATGCTTACTAAGTAGTGGATAAGCAAGCAAGGTACATGGCCAAACAATGGTTTGCTGGGATGTGGAGGAACATGGTTGTTTGGGTTTTAATATGGAGGATTAAAAGTAAGGTGGTAGGATCAAGTAATCGTTCTATCCTATAACTAGGCACAAGTGAGATGAAAGTTATAAGCATGATATATGCTCCCCCTTACCTGATGAGAAGACGAAGTCGAAGGTGTAGTCGATCGCAAGCTCGCAACGTCTCCGAGAGTACCCGTGAGAGCACACAAGAAGGTAACACTGGAAAGGAAATCGACGAGCAAGCATCTAATACTATAAAGCAATCACGATCAAGCATCAACAAGATGCCAACACGAGACAACGCACTACGACATCGCATCTACCGTCGAGAGCGGTTAGTAGCAGGTTAAGTGGAGCATTCGTCACACACGACGTTATCGCACATTTAGAGTGGTTCAAGTTGTTTAGCTACACAACATGAGCAAAGGTTGTTAACATGGAATCTCACTCAAGCATGGCATGTCACACAAACATGGCAAGAGGTGAGTGTAAGGTAAAGTACCTATACTAGTCAAGTTAAGTGGGGTAACTTCCTAAGCATGGCATATCACTATTACCACGCGATATTTAAAGAATTTGGTTCTGTTTTACCCTAACCATATTTTATTATTTTGATTAGCAAGCAAGAGCAGCATATTCACGATCTACACGAAAATCTAGTCAAGTTACATATAAGAAACATTTTACCGGAGCAATAGTTAAAAAGATATTAAATAAACATTTTACGGTGGCAAGCAGTGAAACATCATGTAGACAAGTTCAAACATGGCAAAGGACCACATTTTATTAATCTACACAAAATTCTAATCAAGATTCATTTTTAACACGTCGCGATCCGAGCTACCGTTAAAAAGATACAACCTCGCCAAAATACTAACAAAATCTGTAATTTAATTAACAGGAAAAATTACTAATTGTTCTGGGCCGAAACTGCACTGGACTAGGCCTTACAAGGGTGAGTGCTAAATAAAATCTAACGCACAGAGCGCATAATAGTCACATGCCAAGCCCAATAGTGCAACAACCAAAATAAAAATAAAAAGGGGGTGGCGCCTCACCTCTCGGGCCGTGGCCCAACTGGCGCAGAGGCGAGGGATAGCAGCGCTATCGCCTAGGGCGAGGGGGGTGCTGCGGGCTGGGGTGTTCGGTGAGCCGCGCCAAGGCTTGGGCCGCTTGGGGCCGAGCTGATCCCAGCTCGAGCGAGGCGTGCTCGACCTCCTCGTCCCGGTTCTGCATGAGGAGGCGGCCGACAGGGGCTCGCCGGCTAGCACTCCGGCGAGGTGGCAGCGGCGCAGGCCATGGGGATGCCGGGGACGGGCGCGGGATGGCCGAATCCACCCGATCCAGCGAAGGGGAGGACGGCGGTCCGAGCAACAGGCTCGCTCAAGATTCGGCTCGGCCATGGCGACGATGTGGAGTAGAGAGAGGTTAGGGAGATATTGGAGAGGGAGCAGGGGGAAGGAGAGGAGGCAGGGGTCACAGAGGTGACCTGGGGCAGAGGGGGTCGACGCCGGAGGCGACCAGAGCGCGGTAGAGGGGTGTGGTGGCGGTGAGGAGGTGTGACGAGGGGGTGACCCCACGACTCCTACGGATGAGCTTACCCGGTGTACCAGAAGACGGAAGGCCTACAAATATGCCGCCTGGGCCCAACCTTGGCCCATTAGTGGCACCGACGTAGGAGTCCACGAGTCATAAGGAAGGTGTAAACTTACCGTACGGAACAAGATCATGGTTAGGAAATCTCATCTGTAATCAGGACGGACTCCCCGAGACCTAGCCTAGTATATGAGGGCTAGGAGGGGAGACGTCGAGATCAAGCAATACACAATCTGTAACCTAGCCTTGCACGCACCAGCCTCGGTTTCCCTGTAATCGCCATATCCAATCAATAATATCGAGCAGGAACGTATCCTCCTGTTAGCCGACGAGCTTATCGTCCAACCTGTGCCTCTCATGACTAACCCAGGGTCCCTGACCATGGGATTTGCCGGGGTACATCCCCGTCAATTGGCACCGTCTGTGGGAACCGCATAGGTTGGGAACGCGATCTCGGCGGCCTCATCAGCATCTTCAACACCTACCAGCGCGACGACTCCACCAACGCTCTTCGATCCGACAACCCAGGCGGAATCCAATCTGTTCGGGTCCCTTGGTTTCACGGCCCACCTTTCGACTCTCCGACAAACTTTCGCAGACCTTCGCTCCGGCATCAACCTGATCTTCGGAACATATCAGATCTACATTAACCACAGGGGCACCCTCCGTCTCACGGACGATGCCCGAACATCCGCGATGACATCTACAGCAGCAATCGACAAAGTCGCCACCCGCGCGACCACCCTCCAGGCCAGCCGCGACTGCCCACCCAAACAAAGGCTCCGCGTCACCCACGATCACTCGACTGGATTCTCGACCCGGAAAAGCAGCATCTCACGCACGAGCAACAAGGCAGCTGGGGCACCATCCCAGGTGTTCATGGCAGAAGTTGACGCGCCACCAGCAAACGACGAGGGACAGGACGGCGATTCGAACACCCGCCAAGCCAACGACGACACAAAGGCGTCCGGAACCACCAATAAGATCGTCGTGAAGCTGGGAGATGTGGGAAGCATACCAATGAAAGTACCACAAGGACAAGAACAGAGCAACCACAAGAGCGACAAGCCATCAACCAGTAAGCAACAAACCCCGAGTGCGGCGGTGGATGACCCAACCAAAGAGCGAATCTACCTGACCAAAGAATCAATGCCCAAGGTAAAAGACGCAGTCGAGCACGGGAAGTTACTATCGGCCAGCACAACAAGGAACGAGCTCAGGGCATATAACAAATTGGCAAGCGAGCTAACCTGGCAAGCGAGACAACATCGCCTAGAGCTGGAGAAGCAAGAAAGGGCGGCCGCCGAGCAGAAAAGCACTCGCAAGCCACCTCCAAGAGACGACTCCCCAGATCACGACTCCCCTCTCCGCAATAAATCGAAATTCAGCAACCTGCGATGAACTGAAAAGAAGAGAGTGGTCCGGAAGCTCGACGATGACTTCAAGCTAGAAGAGGAGGACGACAAAGAGGAATCCCTCACACCAGCAGAAACCCTTATAAGCGCTCGAGACTACCTATCCCACGCCCAGAGGAACAGGCAGAACAGACCAGACCGCAACACTTCAATAGCCTTACAGATAATGAAGGACGCCATCGCCGCCTCAGCACCCAAAAAATCAAATGCAAGGCGACCGACCCGCGCAAGGACACCAGACAGGGACCCCATCTCACCCGAGGACGACGACAACAGCGACGACTGGCGCAAACGCTCCGGCAAAAACAGGAAACACGACAGCGACGACAACGGCAACAAGCGCCGCGGCAGCCGACGAGACGCGCGCGACGACATCACACATAACAAAGTCAAACGCAGCAGACGAAGACGCGCAGCACGCGAAGAGTACTCGTACGAAGAAACCTTCGACGAAGAAATCGAGCCATGCGGAGCGCTATGCTTCACGCATTCCATACGCGAGACGCGAATGCCGAGCGGGTTCAAATTGAACTCCAGAACGCTCAAATACAATGGACTCAAAGAGCCAGAGGCGTGGCTCGACGACTACTTAACAACAGTCAAGTTCCAGCGAGGGACGAACGTCACGGCAATGCAGTATGTGCAGCTCATGCTCGAGAGCTCGGCACGACACTGATTGAAGAACCTCTCGCGAGGATCCATCAGCTCGTGGAGGCAGTTCCGTGAAGCCTTCATAGAAAACTTCAAATCCACATACAAGAGACCGGCATCACTCGAGGAACTGCGGGCATGCAAGCAAGGAACCAGGGAAACCCTGCAAGCCTACATCCAGCGGTGGACCATACTCAAGAATTCAGCAGAAGACATATCAGACGAAAGCGCAATCAACGCGTTCAGGCGAGGCCTGCAGCGCATTGAATTCAAGGAACAGCTCGGACAGATGAAAGTCCGAACACTCGCATGGCTGCTGGATCAAGCCAACAGCTGGGCGGACGGCAAGGATTCCGTTCACAACGAAACAGAAATCCACATCCCACGCTCAGAACACGACTACGACTACCACAACGGAGAAAGAGGACTCGACCGTCGAAGGAAGCGACCCAGGCACAGCTTCTACGCCGACAGAGGACCCGACATGGTCGCCGCAGGCTTCCTAGACAACAGAGACGGCAGGCATCGCGATGACGGCAGTACACAACGCAGAGACAACCTCGAAGATGCGCCCCAAGCTCAGAAACGAGATTGGAGGACGAGGCAGCCGCGCGACAGAACCAGAACATACCGCTCGGCTAAAGAACAACTCGATGGACCGTGCTCGATACACGGATTCAAAAACGAACGAGGGGAGGTCAGATCAGGACACACCCTCAGGAATGCAGAAGCTTCAACGAGTTGGCGGAGGAAAAAAGACGATCCGCGAAAACAGCGACCCAGCCACTCGCGAGCATAGCAGTCGGGCCCATCGCCCACGACGCACCACCAGCCCCTCCCCTACCAGCAAGGCAAGTGGCCGCAATCCAGCAACGGCGTAGGACACCAGATGCAGAGGAGCAGTACCCAGAAGCCCACGACAGGATTTACATGATACAAGAAGGCAGGCCTTCAAATAGGCAGCAGAAGCAGGTCACAAGACAAGTCTTTCTCGCAGCCTCCTCACACCCCGCCATCTCGGAGTACTTGCGCGGGTCCGAAACAGATATTACCTTCTCTCGAGAGGACCACCCGCCTGCCATCCCTCGACCAGGACATGCCGCACTAGTGCTCGAGGCCAGAATAGGGAACTACGACATGTCACGAGTATTCAAGGACGGCGGCAGCGGGATCAACATTATCTTTACAAGGACACTCGAAGAAATGCTAATCCAGAGCTCCGCGCTGAAATCCTCAAGCACAACCTTCCACGGGATTGTGCCAGGAAAAGCGGTCTATCCCCTGGGAAAGATAAGCCTGGAAGTGGTATTTGGTGAAGCGGCCAACTTCCGCAAGGAGATCCTACACTTCGAAGTGGTCGACTGGAAATCGCAGTACCACGCAATCCTTGGACGACCAGCCTTCGCCCGCTTCATGGAAGTACCTCATTATGCCTACCTTAAGCTAAAGATGCCAGGGCCTCATGGTGTCATCACAATCAGGGGCAGCTTCGTCCGGTCCGACCGCTGCGACAAGGAATTCCACAAGATATCAAAGGCCTTTGGAGCCCACCAAGCCAGCAAGACCACGGGAACCGCATAAGAAGCACTCCCATAAATAAAACCGCCGCCCGAAGGACCCGAGCACCCGGAGAAGAAGCTATCCAGCACTCAAGGCCACCATGCCGCCGTTTCAATAAAAAGGGATTGTCCTCATCAGACCGCCCCCCCATTCTTACCAAATGTAAGACACCAGGAAGAATATTGAAAAATGTTTTTCCAAAAATTGATTCGTTGGCACTCTGGGGCTCGCCGCAGCAGCCACCCCCCGAGGCGTTCTTCGCAATGGCGACTTAAACTAAATTGGCACTCGGGGGCTCGCCGCAGCAGCCAGCCCCCGAGGCGTTCTTCGCAATCATGACTTAAACAAAATTGGCACTCGGGGGCTCGCCGCAACAACCACCCCCGAGGCATTATTCACAATCGCGACTTAAACAAAATTGGTACTCGGGGGCTCGCCGCAGTAGCCACCCCTCGAGGCGTTCTTTGCAATCGCGACTTAAACAAAATTGGCACTCGGGGGCTCGCCGCAGCAGCCACCCCTGAGGCGTGCTTCGCAATCGCGACTTAAACAAAATTGGCACTTGGGGGCTCGCCGCAGCATCCACCCCCCGAGGCGTTCTTTATAAATCGCGACACACAAGGGCTCTCCGCAGTAGCAAAACCATTTATCCATAGTACACCAAGAAGAAGAATATACAAAGTAAGGAAGCATCTAATCCACAGGCTCCATCTTCGCCTTAATCAGGGCACCCAGATAACGATCGTTCTCTTCAAAGACTAGCTCCACAATTCGGTGCGCAGGCTCATCGACCGCAGAATAATGCTCATTCATTGGGCAATCCCTGCCGCCAGGAGGACCCCCCACCACGTGAGCAATATCAGCTCCCGGCCAATGACTATGGACCAAGACCAAAGCAGCACGGGCTCTAGCATGAATCTGGTGATTCATCACGCGACGCAGATCTGCAGGCTGAGAAAATACGCGGCAAAGCGTCTCAAAGGACGACGGCACCACCTGCAGCGGATAAAACTTAGCATGGATCCTACCCAGCACCTGCTGGCAGTACCGCAGAGCAGACGGCACCCGCTCAGCTCGAAGACGAAGCACAACAAATGCTCGAGCACGAGCCACATCTGCCCAGAAAGGATTGCTCGCCTGTACTTCAGGATCGTCCAATCGAGACAGCTCCGACTGGAAGGCCTTATCTTCATCCCAGGACCGCCCCGACAGCACTTCGAAAAACAGAATCAAAATCAAGACGACGACAGGAAAACTACCAAAGGAAGTCGAGCAACCGAACAACAGCAAGACTCACCTCGCAGGAGGTCAGACAAATTCACCACCCACGAAGCAAGACTATCCAGTGAACCGCCACAACCCCCTTGAAGCGAACAATCTCTCGCTCAGCGTCCCTCAGCCTCAAGCACACGAACTCATACGCGCCCTCGCGAGCGTCCTCCTTCAAAGAACTCCAAGACCGAAGCACGCCCGTGGCGGCCTACCGCAAAATGAACAAAAAGAAAAAGGCAATCAAACACAACAGCAGGACGGCCAAACAGTTACTTCAATCCAGGTAGCACAGATCCATCACAACAAAGGAGGCATATTACAACCAGAAAGTTCTAAACGGCACGACATGGCTACGACTCCCCCTTGCCTACAGAAGAGGGATACTGACCATCCACAACCTCCTGCAGGCGATGAGCCAGAACAGTGGGTCGCGCACTCTGCTCGTCAGTATAAGCAGGGATAGTCTCAACCAACGAATCGTCAATAGCAACTCCGTGCCCTAGAAGAACAACAAAGGACGTGGAAAGACCACTCACCACGGTCTCCCCAACTAGCTCTTCCAAGAGATTTCCGCCATTACCAAATGCAGCAACGCGGGCGTCCAAACCAGCAGGTACCTTCACGCCCTCCGGCATGAGATGCTGATGAGCAAGACCCACAAGAGTAGATGCCCGGGCACAGACACCCTTGGAAACTTCAACAGCGGCCGACATGGCATCCATGGCCCCCCGGAGAACTCCAGATTCCGATGCAGCCACTTCCATCACACTCGCACCCGTGGAGGCTGCACCAGGCAACAGAAATCACTACAAAAAGAGGAAGGAGACAAAGCACCTAGCAGCGAAACAACGACTTACACACAAGCGAGTCCGCCAAGACCTGAAGACGCTCGCACTCGACCGCCTCTGCCTGCACAAGCGCATCCTCAGCCCGACGCAGGCGCGTCAGCTCCTCGTGCTGATCGTGCAACTCTTTCTCCTTGGAAGCCAAAGCAGCCTTAAGGGTGGAAACCGATCTTTCCGCCTTCTCCGCCTGTTTCTCGGCAGTCCGACGACGGTCTGAAAACGGAAGACATCACTTAGAATCGAAGACCCAGCAGTTCAAGCACGACAGCACAGGAAGAAATACTCACCACTCATGGCAGACAAAGCATCCTGGGCAGAAGCGTGGGCCTGACGCCAATTCTCAGCATCGACCACCAGACGCTCACAGTGTTGAAACACCGGCTACCCGAAGAAATAGAATATCAAAGTCACAGCCAAAGCAAGACTACAACCAATCGCTAGCGTTTTCTTTCAGCCTCGGGGGCTACTCCCATCGGGAGCACTGGCCGTGCTCCCAATGACGGCACAAAGGAAAAAAAAAGAACCAAGGCAAGACTGCAAGCAACCGCAAGCCTTTGCTTGCAGCCTCGGGGGCTACTCCCATCGGGAGCACTGCCGTGCCCCCGATAAAAACAGGTACACAAGCAAACATGAAGCAAACTTACCAGCCCAGCTATGCGGTCGAAGAAGCGGATCTTATCCTCCACACCAAGATCGCGACGACCCAAGCAAGGACGATCGGGAGCACAAGGCTCGGCATCAGGAACAAAAATACCAGACGCTACTGGAGGAGCAACAGTAGGAATCACACACTCAGCCGGGACAGCAGGGGTCACCGACGATACGGGCCGATAAACAGCAGCCGAAGAATCCCCAGTATGCTTGGCGGCCGCTCCGGAGTCAGTCGACTGCAGGTCGACAACAGCCGCACTGGAGGAGGAAGCAGCCGGAGCAGTCACAGCGCTAGAAGACAAAACCCATCAGACAAAAGAACAGAGGAAAAACAGCCTTAGCAAAGACAAGCGTATACTTACCCGTCGCGCACAGAGCCAACACACAACAACCTCCCAAACCTGGGCCTCTTGAATTCAGCAGCAGAAGGAGACAGCTCGGCAGGCGGTATAGACATCGGAACAACCCCACTAGACGCGTCAAGATCCTCGGCGCCCGAAGTCCGCGACCGCTTGACGCAAAAAGGCGCTGACTCTTCACTATCTCTGGTTCCCGGCAGATCGATCCCCGTGGACTCATCCGCACCCGCACGCACGCCGACACCAGCACTCGGCGCAACATCTTCAACAGCGGAAGCATCCGGCTCATCGAAAATATCAGCATCCTCCGGTTGCGGAGGGTTACACAGCACGGGAACATGATCCTACAAAAGCAAGAAACATCGTCAACAAGAAGTCAAACAAGCATCTCTAGTCACATGGGAAATCCAAAAATGCGAACCTGCGGCAGCGTGTGATCAGAAGAATACGGAGTGACGAAACCCATCTCGGAAACGTTCGAGCACTTGGACACGTACTGGACCCGGGCCAAGAGGCCATCGGCGTCAAGATCTTGGCCGGAGCATCTCGTCGAGTCCCCAAGTCCCTCATATTGCCACATGGGACGGACTTGTGACTGCAAGGGTTGCACGCGCCTCCCAATGAACACAGAGAGGAGCTGACCACCAGTCAAGTTGTCCTTCAACAGGGCAATTCGCTCCAAGAATGGAGCCACTTCAGATGACTCTTTCGCAGACAAATAATGGGACCATGAGGCCTGCCTGACTACCCGCGCTTTAGGATTAAAGGGAGCAAGACCAAATCGTTGCCCATCAATGTGTTGGTCTTTCAGATAGAACCAACATTTTCGCCAAACACTGACGGAATCAAGCATCTACAAATCAAAGTACGATTTGGAGTCCCCAATGGATATACCCACCTGCCCTACAGCGTACTCAGAGTTCGTCCTCTTTATACAAAAGAGGTGCTTCCAGAGCCCCCAATGGGGATAGATCCCCAAGAAAGCCTCACAAAGGGTAATAAAGCAAGCAATGTGCAAAATTCCATTGGGAGTCAAATTGTGCAGCTGAAGCCGATAGGTGTACAGCAAACCACGAACAAGAGGGTGAATTGGAAGGGCAAACCCGCGAGGAAAGAACGCCTGAAAGCACACCCGCTCATTGGCCAGGGGAGCAGGAACAGTTTCTTCCCCTGGAATCCGCACGGCATCTCCAGCTACCAGGCCATCGGCAATCAGCGGGCCAAGATCTGCGACCCCAAAAGTCGAGCGCTCCCACTTGCCAGACATCTTGGCCGATTTCGGAGCAGCACGGGAGCGCGTTGTCATCAATCCCGCAGCAAGCAGCAATAGGAGGAAAGAGATGACTCAAGAACAGGGGAATCTAGCAACGAGGGTAGAAGGCAATGGCTGGGTAAAACCTAAAATTTACCCAGTCGCCCGGTATTTAACCACCAGCTAGGCGAGCAGGGGCACCGTTCGATCCCAGCGTCCAGTAAACGTGGCACGATCCCACGACAGGTGAAAAATATGGAAAACCCAAACGGCGCAGTATCAGCACCGCCCACTACGCGCGCAAAAAGAGGACCATAATCACACGAAGCGAAAACTAGGCGGGACAGCGCCAAGTCATTTCCTTCGGCAGGTTACAATGGTCAAAGACACCAGAAAAATTAAGCCAGCATCGCAAGGCGTATCAAGTACGTTTCCCAGCTTCGGAATTTTAAATTTTTAAATATTTTTCCGATGAGCAAATTTTTTTACTCCCATCGGGAGCATCCCCATGAGAGTTTTTTGGGTGCTCCCTCACCCAGAAGTGAAAATGTGCTCGAGTGATTACTCGCACTCATGAGATTTTTTTGGGTGCTCCCTCACCCAGAAGTAAAAGCATGCTCGAGTGATTACTCGCACCCATGAGAGTTTCGGGTGCTCCCTCACCACGACGCAAAGATGAACAGACCTGCACTCGCCAGATCGAGCAGTCCTGGAGTATCGGGTGCTCCCTCACCCCGAGAGCAAAAGCAATATTCGAGTGATTACTCGCAAAACTATATATACTCAAGCACTCGACGACCTCCCGAGCAAATATCCCTTTACACCCGAGCACTCGGAGAAGCTCCACGAGTAACTGCTAAAACCGCCCACTTGATTGTTTATTCCAAGTGGGTGCATTATCTACTAGGCTCCGCGCCTCAATAAAAATACATATTCTTGGAACACGATACACTGTGCCCAGATGCCACGCAAGCTTAGCGTGTAGGTAAGACGCCGCTGCGCAGATCGGCCGGGCTGGGACTTGCCGAAGAGCGATTTCACTCCCAACCTTTTCCATGTGCATGCATGATAGAAAAAGCCGGGCGGACGCGCCTAGGCTATGAAATTTACTGGCGGCAATTGATCACTGTAAGACCTGCAGCGGCATGAATTTTTCTAGACACCAGTGTTCCAAGCTCATGTCGAGGGACATGGGTTTCATTGGGCTACTGCGGTTTTTGCCACTAGTGCAACTCACCAAGGCTCGACCAGTCGACACCTTGGGACCTTTCAGCTTAGCATCCCTCGAAACAGGTTTTGTCATGGCCCCAGACTGACAGCGACCCGCGGTGGAACCGTGCATACATCAAAACGACACAAAAGTGGATTCGAGTCCCTGCGCGCCTCTTCGAGTCCCCCAGGCACTAGGGGGCTACTGACGAGGGGGTGACCCCACGACTCCTATGGATGAGCCTACCCGGTGTACAAGAATACGGAAGGCCTACAAATATGCCGCCTGGGCCCAGCCTTGGCCCATTAGTGGCACCACCGTAGGAGTCCACGAGTCATAAGGAAGGTGTAAACTTACCGTACGGAACAAGATCATGGTTAGGAAATCTCATCTGTAATCAGGACGGACTCCCGAGACCTAGCCTATTATATAAGGGCTAGGAGGGGAGACGTCGAGATCAAGCAATACACAATCTGTAACCTAGCCTTGCGCGCACCAGCCTCGGCTTCCCTGTAATCACCATCTCCAATCAATAATATCGAGCAGGAACGTATCCTCCTGTTAGTCGATAAGCTTATCGTCCAACCTGTGCCTCTCATGACTAACCCAGGGTCCCTGACCATGATATTTGCCGGGGTACATCCCCGTCAAGGTGTCCGTATGTGCGGATCTCCAGGGGAGGCGGATCGGGACGAGCTCGGGCTGGGGGGACTCGTCTGTTGACATGGCGCTCTTCGGTTCGTTCGATCCAGATCCGACGGTTCATAGCGGTGCGGCCAGATCTAGCGTGGGGAAGAGGCTGGTTGCAAAAGGTAGCGGCTGTGGAGAGGTTGGGTGCGGAAGTGGAGGTGCTAGCTCTGATACCAATTGAAATCTCAAGAATGATCAGAGGGGGAGGGGGTGAATGATCATTTCTAAAAATTCTAAGGAACTTAGAAGGAATTCATGCAAACTGCAAAGGACTAAAGACTTCTCGAAGGAATTACAGTATCGAAAGATATACATAGCTTGAAAGGATTGGGAGCGTAGGTAAACATCGAAGGCAAACAGGCTGCGAGTAAATACTTAATGTAATTGCGAGAAGGAAAACGAGCCTGACACGGCGATGTTTGATAAACCAGTTCACACTCTGGAAAGTGCTACGTCTGGTTGGAGGGACTGGTGATTTAACACCTGGAGCAAACTCTCTCCGTCCAATTCTCCACTGCAACAAACTCCTCGAGCTTGTCCAGTTTTCACTCCGGTAGATGATTCAAGACATCTCCTAGACCTTTACAAACTTCCTTCAGCAGCGACAATTTCTCTTCGACTGCTTGACAGGAGACGCCTAACCGTCTAGGAGACTTGCAGATCTCCAAGATAAAAAGATCGGCTAATCTCGACCTAAGTCTCTGTGAATTTCTCAACTCAGTTCGGACTTGGGTTTTGGTTTTCTCTCGATGGATCTCTCTTGGGATTCTCACAGTACTTCTGTCTTAGAATCTTCAGTGGAGCCGCCAACCCGAAATGGCGGGTAGGTGCGGGGTATTTATAGTTGGCGATCCCAATGGGTAAAATGACAAAAGTGACCTGATACGACCCCTTGAAGGGTGTCCACAACGGTCGGATTCCAATCACTGCGCAACTTTACTTGAGGAACAAGTTCTCTCTCGAAGGCACGAAGTGCGATGACTTTGCCTTCGAGCTATTCACTCGACTCAGTAAGATTTCTCTCGGTAGCCTTTCGTGGGATTAGGTTGAGCAGATAAAATTCACTTCGACAAAGATCTCAACTAGCAAACCCCTCTTGATAGTACGGTTTTTCCTACGACTCAAGAAAATAGAAAGAAACTAGTAAAAAGACTAAGTCTTAGACCAGCTTCAGCTTTCTCCTCGTTGCGCTTTTACTCGAGAGAGACCTCTTCTTCGACGACATTTTTAGGGGTCATCTTCCTTCAAAGGTTTTGGTAGTTGACTGCAGCTTCGCTGCAGTGAGTTGTTCTTCGACCTTCTCCTTGCAAACTCCATTCTTTCGGAACCTAAGTATATGTTTATACTCGAAAAAAATATTAGTTCCACTTCTGCTTTGTCCAACAATGTCCAAAACCTTCGGGGGAAAAACTTGCTCTTACAATCTCCCCCTTTTTGGACGATTGTTGACAAAATAGGCATCGATAAATAAGTTGAAAGTTTTGAGTTTTCGATGAAAAACCGATGCTAAGATCGATGAAAATACTCCCCCTTGATGTATGCACAGAAGATAAGAGTTTCCTGTGAAGTGCATATTTGACAAGAAGAGTCGAGGGAAAAACATCAATAATCTTAGCGAGTGAAATTGCATTCCAGATAATATCCGATAAGAAATATGCAATCTCCTCGAATGACCTGTGAACTTATACGAAAGATAGCTTCCTGCAAAAGGTTAAGTATCGCAAGCAGCAGATAGATATCTTACGATGAAAGGTAGCAGTTCACAGACCTACTTAGAGTTAGTTACAACCAGATCGAATATGAATCGAAAGTTTGTTGAAACTACTCGGAAACTTCAAAGTCCAAAAGTTCAACGAACGAAAAACAAAGCCCTTAACCCCATTGGCAAACTAATTTCTTCGATGCCACTACATCTCCCCCTTTTTGTCACAACGTACAAAAAGTCGAGAGAACAGGGTCGAAAGAAATCCCTACTCGTTTGGGCGGCGCTGGCGACGTCGAGAAGATTCGGCGAGCGTTGGAGCACGACGAATGGGGCGAGCACCTGGAGGAGTAATCTTCGTGCGGAAGGAGTGTTGATCTCCAGAAGATTCCAGCTACGATTCTGCCGGGGTCCTAGGGCTTCGAGGAAGTGGAGAGTAAACTCTCGCTTGACGTTGAGGCGCTTCATCTTTCTCGGAGTCGGAAGAAATGGAGTTCACGTTGATGTGATAGAAATCATCAACACTGAGCACGTCCCTGTTCTTCGGCAGCAGAGGAATATTGAAATCTGGGCGATCTAATCGATCATGATTGGTCCAGTTCCTGTTAAGATCGGGAGGATATTCTTCGAAGACGTATCGTTGAAGTTGACCGAGGGAATTGAATTTCCGCAGCCCTTTCCAATCGCAGCGAAGACATTCACGCAACATCTGATTGTTGTTCATGGCAATGTTGCGCAAATGGCTTATCTCATCCATCATGGACTGCTTCTGAATGAAATCTTGGTCAATATGAAGTTGAAGCATTTGTTGGGACCGAAGAGAAACCTCCATGTGGTGCACTGGCTTGATAAACTTTGAGCGAATATTACGCTCATTCATTTGGGCACGGATGCCAGTGTGCTCTGCAAACTGATCGTTGGGTCGATTAACAATCTGCAACACTTCCCTAACAGTTGGAGTGAAAATCTTCGGGAATATTGATACGGGGAATGGCACGTCCCGAGAGTAATTGCAGATTTCCATCAGCCAAGGTGCATATGGCTTGTGGGAATTGTGATCATCAGCACAAGACACCAACGTGCGAATGAAGTAGTCTTCAAAATCGAAGGGATGACCGTGGACTAACTTTAATAGAGCAAGTTGCACATCATGAGGAATTGGAAAATCATCGTGCACATCGAGCATTGGCATTAAGGTCTTCGAAAGAATATAGAACCATGCCTTTGCTTCAAAAACAAAATGCCTCGGCTTCGGCTCAGATGGGTAGTGATCTCCTACGACATCTGGATTCATCAACGAGGAAAATTCAGCAGGAGTTGGAGCAGGTAAGTCATTAATCTTGTGTGGTAATCCTTCGAACTGAGGTAAATTGATGATGGCCAGAAATTGATCGACAGCCATGTGAAATACTTGGCCTTGGATCATGTAATCAAATTTCCACGTCTTTGAGTTCTCAGGATCACCAGTGACATACAACGTGGCATAAAACTGCTTAATGAGCTCGTGATTGTAGCCACAATCGAGAGCAAATATTTTATGAGCATGCAGACCATCAATTGTTTCGGCAACATTCTCGAAACATGAAGTTGCGTACACCGAAGGCATATCAATATACTGATGCTGGAAAACTCTCGCCTTGTTGTACAACACACGGGTGTAGTAGATGGCTTGCTCTTGGGTCCAAAACCGAAGAGAATATGCATTTCTGGGCTTCTCGTAGGGATTGGTCCCGAAGAAAAATGGCTTGTGTTCTCGCCTCTTGAAGATGGGGCCTCCTCGAGGAACATCAGAGCGGAACAATGGCAGCATTTCTCTCGGATGAGTAGAATGAAGCAGCTCATCGACTGGAAAGACTTCAGCAGCATTATCGGGCATTTGATATATTTTCTCAGCATGACGAGGAATTGAAGATGGAACATTGACAATATCCTGAGCTGGGATGGCTGCAGGAGCATTTTCCTCGGCCTGTGCTTCGACGGCAACTCCTTCGTCGGCAGGGGAATTTTAGGCGGCCTCCTCAGTCTCCATGGCCTCCATATCTTTGTTCAGGTGGGCAAAGACATCCAGCATTTCTTCGTCCGAAGAGTTTGATGAAGAGGGGGAAGAACTTCCACTCGAACTGGCATCGCCAGAACTATTTCCTTCGGCAGCATCTTGACGAGAAGAAACTGTTGTGATATCAACATCGGCTTATTCTCCTTCATGCAGAGTCTGTGCAGAGGAATAATCCTTCTGAGCAGATGGAATGGGGGCCCGAGGTTCTTGCTGGACCTGAGCAGGTTGCTCGGTCTCAGCTTGAGCTTAGGTCTCGATGGCTGGGGTGGTCGAAGGAATGACCTGAGGTGGTGATGGAGGGTTGGGTGTGGCGACGAATCTTTTGGTGGTGATGGTTGACGAGGTGGTGGTGTTTTTTGTCGAGGTGGAGGAGTGGCTTCGCGAGGGGGTGGAGTTTTCTTACGGGGAGGAGTGGGTTTCTTGGCGGGGGGTGGTGCAGTTTCCTGTCGTGCTGTTGCAGCAACGACCTCGGTAGACTTTTGTTTCTTGGCATTCTTCTCGATCTCTGGCGTCCCACGCGCAGAGGCTGGGGCAGCAGACTTTCTCTTTCGAGATTGTCTCTTGGACAGGGCTTCATTGTGCTCCTTGCACATAGCAGACACAATTTGTCGAACCTTTTCATTGACAGCAGTTATGTTTTCCTTCTATGCCCTTCTGGATGCTTCAAGGCTTGCAATTTTGGATTTGAAAAACTGGCGGGACTCAAGGTCCTCGGTTTCTTCTTGAAGCTGCTTGGTGTAAAACTTCTCTTGCTCTTTGTCCTTGCGATCCTGGGTGAGATATCCTTCCCAGCGGATCATGTATCGAGCAACTTGTTCTTGGATCTCAGGTGGGACATCATCCTCGGCAGTGACTTTGCTCGGTGTGGTAGCCATTTTCTAGAGGATATGAGAAATTTGAGCAGCATCCCAAAGAGCATTTGCAGCAGAATCTCCTTCGTTGGAGCTTTCTTCATCGGCACGAGGGCCAGAAACAACTGCTGCAACAGGGTCAGGTACAGGAGCTGGAGCAGCTCGAGGAACTGGAGAAGCCCGAGCCTTCTGCCTGGCCTCTTTGGCTTTCTTCTCGGCCTCCTTGGTGGCCTTGGTAGAAGCAATGGGTTATGTTACGGCACTAGGGGCCGCAGCTTTATACTTCGAGGCACTAGGGTCCTCAGCATTTTTCTTCGCAGCACTAGCGGCTGCATCCTTTTCCTTCGTGACTGTGGGAGTCACCACTTTCTCAGTGGCGCTAGGGGCCACGACCTTTTCCTTCGGAGCACTAGGAATAGTGCCTTCTTAAATCTGGCGTTTATACTTTTCGCTAACCAGATGCAAAATGCCCAACTGTTTAGCAACCTGGGCCTTTTTATGCTCGGGCTGACTGTGAAATTTGAACACCTTTGCCTTTTGCAAGTCTTGGGCTTCGAGAGCTTGTTGCTTGGCCAGCCTTTCTTTTCGCTGGATCAGCGTCTCATCGTCTTCAGCCACTTGGGCTTTCTTTCCCTTGAACCTGACCGAAGGATTTTGTCTATGAGTTTGAACTGGGGGAGCAGAGGAAATAGGAAGATCTGTGACCAAGTTGGTCATGTCAATTGTTGCTCGGGGACCCTTAGCAGCTGGCTCCTGGATCCTAACGCCTTTATTGCTCGATATTTTCTTCAGAGCAATATCCTCGATGTCAGCCTCTGTGCCAGGGTCTTGATCATCGGAGTTGGCTTCTTCTTCAGAACTTTCCTCTGGTGGAGAGACAATGACTTCCTTTTTCTTTCGCTTGGAAGATTTCTTGCCAGCCTTCGGTTTAGCACTTGGGGCAACTTCCTCGACACCCTCAGCAGCAGAAACCTCCTTTCTTGCTTTGTCTTCCTTCCACTTTTCTGCTCGGGCAGCTCTAGCCTCAACCAACTCTTTAAAATCAGCAGGTGTTTTGAGAGAGAATGGGTGAGCATCTTCTGGAGGAGGTGGTCGATTATCTTTCGTCCACTTGGGCCTTAATGACTTGACAGCAGACCAAGGATTTTTCAAAGAAAACAGCCTCTCCCAGCGAGGAATAATTGACTTGTACTCATACCAACGAAGCGCTTGAAGCCTTCGAATTTCTTGGAGTCCGTTTTCTCTCGTACGTTCATCTTCTGAGCCTTCAGGCGTTCTCAATTTCTTCTCGATGATCAATTCCTCTGATAAACCTTCAGAGTTGTTGGTGATTCTTGTACGACCTCCCACACGCTTGGGTGCTCTGACATTTCCTTCGTTCCCAGACATTTTCCTGCGAAAAAGATAGGTACGAGGGAATATAGGAAAGTTGTGAACAAGTACCAGACATTTTCGAGGAAAAAACATTTTGAACGCAGTAAACATATCGAGGAATTTGTCTTGAAGCAAGTTTTTCAAGGAAGTGCTAAGCTAGATTATCATCGAGTGTAAATCTAACGAAGAACTTGAATGAAAGAAGTGCACAAGTGTAAATCTATCGATACGCTTCTGACGGATTTGCCTAAGAGAGAGAATCCGAGGGATTTCTTACCTAGATCAGATTGGAAATCGACAGAGAATCCTACAAACAGATTTCCCAAAGTTCAATGATCCGAACGGATCAAACAGACCTAAAACAAATAACGGAAAATCAAGAACAAATATGGAGCACGATGAACAGATGAGATTGGAATCGTTTCCAGAGCCTCACATACCCTAACTTGGCGACGTGCGGCGGCTACGGCGACGCGGATGAAGTTCCTCGTCGACGGGAGGGTCTCCGGCGACTTTCTTCCGGCAGCAAAGCGGCAAGAGAGTCGACGGCGACGAGCAGCACGGCGGCGCGCGAGGGAGAGCTTCGGGAGCGGAGAGATGAAGTCGAGGGAATTGCGTGGCTTGTGCCAGTGGGGTGGATCATTATTTATAGGGGAGGGGTCTGACATAACTGTCAGATCTGATCCAACGGCACAGATTCCGCGTCTCTCCGCATTCAACGGACGGATTTTGTGGCGGTAATCGCGGGAAAATCCCAATGAACCGAAATAAAGTTGCTCCACGTCCGAGACCAAACTCATCGAACATCGAGTATAAAGGTAGATAAACGTTCGATAGATTTTCCTTCGGAATCAATGACATTCGAAGGGAATCTTAATCGAGTACAAATATACATGTTCACGAGAGAAAAGCAAAGATGGGGTAGGGATATAATAGAGGGAAAATAGGGTCCGATACTTAATCAATCCGAGGGAAAAACAATGAGAACAAAAAGTCGGAGTGATAAGTGCATAGGACAACACCAAGCGAACAAAAACAAATGAAAAAGAAACACGAAAGAAAACTAACATAGGTAAACAACAGAGAAAGAAAAATGTATAATACATAGTGTAGATAGTTATGATCTTAGTGCACATTGCGTGAGTCCAAAATGTTCAACTCACACCTTAGTGCACAAAACCATCCAGGGGCTTCGTAAAGATATCAGCCAATTGATCTTCGGTGCGAACATGGCTGATAACAATATCTTCTCGCTGAACGTGATCTCGAAGAAAATGATGATGAATATCAATATGCTTCGTTCGAGAGTGTTGCACATGATTATGGGCAATTTTGATAGCACTCTCGTTATCACATAGCAATGGAATTTTCTTCAGAAGAATACCATAATGTTTCAGCGTTTTCTTGAGCCACATAATCTGAGTGCAGCATGAACCGGCAGCAATATACTCGGCTTCAACCGTAGAAATAGATACACAATTCTGTTTCTTCGAAGCCCAACAGACAAGATATCTACCGAGAAAATGACCTGTGCCTGAGGTAGATTTCCTTTCGACTCGATCACCAGCCCAGTCAGAATCAGAATATCCAACGAGATCAAACTGAGCACCCTTTGGAATCCATAGTCCCAAAGTTGGTGTATGAGCCAGATATCGAATAATTCGCTCGACAACAATATGATGTGATTCTTTTGGGTTTGCCTCACATACAAACTGATAGCATAATGTCAGGTCTAGATGCGCAAAGGTAAAGAAGCGAACCGATCATCGAGCGATATTTATTCTGATCGAAAGGTTTGCCCTTCAAATCTGCATCTAGATGAACATTCGTAGGCATTGGAGTCTTGATAGTTTTGCAACTGGCAAGATCAAACTTCTTCAGGCAATCTCTGAGGTATTTCTCTTGAGATATAAAAGTCCCATTCTTCTGTTGAAGGATTTGAAGCCCGAGAAAGAACTTCAATTCACCCATCATAGACATTTCATATTTCTTCGACATCATATGAGAAAATTCTTCGCTGATATCAGGGTTAGTACAGCCAAATATAATATCATCGACATAAATTTGACACACAAAAAGATCATTTTCGTATGCACGAGTAAATAGAGTCGGGTCAGTTGTTCCTGGTATGAAGCCCTTCTTCAGAAGAAAATCCTTCAGTGTTTGCTTTAATCCATATAAGGCCTTGTGCAACCTGTACACCTTATCAGGATTCTTCGGGTCTTCAAAACCTGGTGGCTGCATAACATATACATCTTCTTTGATTTCACCGTTAAGAAATTCACTTTTGACATCCATTTGATAGAGCAATATACCATTGTAATTGGCAAAAGCAAGCATGACACGAATGGATTCTAGTCGAGCAACAGGAGCATAAGTCTCACCGAAATCAATACCTTCGATTTGGGTGTAGTCTTGTGCAACTAGTCGAGCTTTATTCCTTATAACAATGCCATCTTCATCTTGCTTGTTGCGAAAAATCCACTTCGTACCAATGATATTATGCTTTTTGGGATCAGGTCTATCGACTAGGGACCAGACTTTATTTATCTCGAACTGATTAAGTTCTTCAAGCATTGCTGTCATCCAGTCTGAGTCCTTCATGGCTTCATCGAATTTCGATGGTTCTGGCATGGATACAAACAAAAAATTTCCACAGACGTTAGCTAAACGAGTACGAGAACGAGTGGTGGGACGACCTGGTAAACGAATCTCTTCGAGTATTGAGTCGACGTCCACTCTTCTTCGAACACGAGGTAAAGCTCCTTCATCAGCTTGCGGATCCGGTTGTTCTTCGGGATCAGCTTGACCTTCAGGATCAGCTTGTCCTTCGGGATCATTTCCTTCGGGTTTGGCTTCTCCTTCGGGTTGAGCATTTTCTTCGTTTATGCGTTCTCCTTCGACCTGTACATCATTTTCTTCAGGATGTTGATCTCCAGCGCCCCGGGCTATGTGTGGGAACATTGGACCATCATCATCCTTGTTGGCTTGATGTGCATTTCCATCGACAGGCCGAATATCTCCAATAGCCATGTACCTGATAACTTCATCCAAAGGAGGTTCATCCAGGTTAAGAGGTAATTGCTCCTTTTGAGAGCCGTTAGTTTCCTCAAATCGAACATTTACAGTTTCTACAACTTTGTCAAGATGAGAGTTGTAAACTATGTAGGTGTGAGAATTTGAACCATAGCCTAATAGAAAACCTTCGTGTGCCTTTGGGGCAAACTTGGAGCTGTGATTCATATCTCTGATGTAACATGGAGCACCAAAAACACTAAGATATGAAACATTCGGATTTTTACCAGTGATAAGTTCATGTGAAGTTTTCTTCAGAAATTTGTGCAGATAAACCTTGTTGATGATATGACATGCAGTATTAATTGCTTCGGCCCAAAACCTGATAGGAGTCTTGTATTCAGCAAGCATTGTTCTGGCCATTTCAATAAGTGTTCGATTCTTTCTCTCGACCACACCATTCTATTGCGGTGTATAAGCAGCCGAGAATTCATGAGTGAAGCCGTATTCATCAAGAAATTCTTTGATATGAGTGTTTTTGAATTCTGTACCATTATCACTTCTGATATGCTTGAGAGATAATTCATATTCAGTCTGAGCTCTCTTTGCGAAATTTTTGAAAATTTCAACAACCTTGCTCTTGTCATCTAGAAAGAAAACCCAAGTATATCGAGAGAAATCATCAACAATAACCAGACCGTACTTGTTTCCTCCAAGGCTAGCATAATTTTGAGGACCGAATAAATCCATATGAAGCAATTCAAGAGGACGAGTAGTAGTCATTATAGTTTTTGCTGAATGATGTTTCTTGGCAATATTTCCTTCTTCACAGGCACTGCATAGACGATCTTTATCGAATTTCACATTATCAATTCCAACGATATTCTTCTTCGAGATAAGAGTTTGAAGATTTTTCATTCCTGCATGACCAAGTCTTCGATGCCATAACCAAGCAGAAGTGGCTTTGGCCATTAAACATGTGGACACTGCAGGTCCCGAAGAGAAATCAACAATATAAAGGTCACCTTTGCGATATCCTTCGAACACGAAGGAATAATCATCCTGTGAAAAGACAACACAACGAGAAGCAGAAAAAGGTACAAGCATACCCATATCACAAAGTTTTGAGATAGACATAAGATTATATCCTAGTGATTGAACAAGCATAACCTTGTCAATATGCTTATCCTTCGATATAGCGTCCTTACCCAAACCAAGTACTTTTCCTTCGTTGTTGTCACCGAAGGTAATATATCTCTATGAAGATTCAGTAAGTTTGTCTTCGGTGAACAAATCTTTGTCTCCGGTCATATTATTTGTGCAACCACTATCCATGACCCATTCGGATCCACCGGAGACATAGCCCTGCAGAAGAATTAGTTCTTCTTAACCACCCACAAACGAGCAGGTGACTTAGAAGGCATGTAAGTGCTAGATGAGGCAGTGATATTATAGCGAACAAGATTATATTGTCGATCGGGACCATCAAGCACACCATAAATATAATTCCTCGACGAGGGGTTAGAGTACTGGTAGGTAATAGCAGTTTTGGTATTATTGTCACGATGACGATAAACATTTCTATCAACTCGATAATATTCCTTCTGGGGAACATTTGAAGCAGGCACCAAGGGTTCATTTCTATCCTCGAGAGAATAGTAGTGATTCGGTGGTACCGAGGATTTTCCCTGCATAGAATGGTTAGGAGGAAGTTTTTCTACGAGAGATTTGCGAACCCAAATCTGTCGCTTATAGAAACCATTCTTCGGAGGAGTACCAACGAATTCAGCCGACACCTTTCCTTCCTGATCTTTGACAAGCTTGTAGTCAGAATCAAGTGATTCATCAACAATAGCCTTATCAATCTTGCAACTGAACCCTGAAAGGTTAGCAATATCAATGGGATTTTCCTTTGCAAGAACCCAGATAGTTTTAGGCTACTGCTCGGGTTCCCAGTAGGTGCCATCAGGGTTGATTTTCCTTATGAAACAAACTCCTTCGTTTCGAGGATTCCTAAGAAGTAGAGCCTTCCTTAGGATATCACATAGGTACTGGTGTCCCTGCACACTTTTGAACATGCCTGTTTCAAATAAGTTTCTCAACCTAAGGAGTTCCTCGGTAATGGTTTCCTCGTTCGAGGGGTTAGCATCATCAATAACAATAGGTTGCTTTCCTTTCGATTTCTCAGAAATAGACTCAATTTTACTTCGTTCCAAACAGGTCAAGAAAGGTGAAGTAGATTCATTTTTAGCTCCTGAGCTCTGCTGAGCAATGAGCATGAGATTGACACTCTCCAATTCTTCATGAGCCTCTCTCAGTTTCTCGAGAGCCATTTTCCTTTGAAGGAATTAATAGGTTAGCTTCTCGTAGTCCACTGAGAGAAGATCATGCCGAGAGGAAAGTTCATCATACTTTTCTTTCAGAGCTGCATGCTCATTCGTCAAATTTTGACCTTTCTCAATCTCATCGATCAACAAAGTCTCAGATTTTTGAATAGTTCCACTTAGTGAATCTAGTTCATCTTGTTTGATAGAAGCAATTTTGGCAAGTTTGGCATAGCTTATCCTAGAGTTACTTTCATAAGCAGATCCATCAGAAGTATCGTAGGAATTCTTAGAAGAGGATACCTTAGCCTTGGCCATGAAGCAGTAAGCTGGAGATTCATCTTCACTTCTTTGGTTGGTGAAGAATGAACTTGAAGTCTTGTTCGAAGCAAATGCTAGACCAGCAACACCATCAGATTAAGAACCAGAACCAGATCTTGAGTTTGATTCAGCTTCAGAACCGGATGCTTCATCTTCAGAGTTCATCTCCTTACCCAAATAGGCTTTGTCACGGTGAGAATTATTGCGTCGAGAGGAATGTGATTTCGAGGAAGAACTCTCTCGATGCTTGTGGTACTTCTTCTTCTTGTCATCATCAGAACCATCTTTCTTGTCTTTTCTGGACTTTGAATCATATATCTCCGACTCATAGTTTTTGCTCGATCTATGTGACTTGCTCGAAGAGTTGCTGTGAGAATGCTTTGATCTATGTTCAATTTCCTAGAGAGGACAATCAGCAATGAAGTGACCTGACTTCTTGCACTTGTAGCAACAGTTATCTTTCGCTGAAGAGTTTCTGGATGATGATCGATGCTGTGATGACTTGCTCGAATGTCTTGAAGAGTAGTTTTTCTTCGGTGAAGAGGAGTTCCTTCTCTGAAAGCGGTTGAATATTTTCATTATCAGTGACAGATCTTTTCCAATATTCTCGGGGTCATTTGAGGCACAACCAGATTCAGAACTAGCTTTAGAGGAGGAGTGATGTGAAGCTTTGGCCTTGAGTGCGTGAGATTTTCTTTGAGTCCCATTAACATCTCGTTTTTCATCTTCTTCCATCTCGAAGGTGTTGAGTCTCTCGAGAATATCAGCGGCAACAAGATCCTTGAAATCAGTCCTTTCCTTAATCATCAGCACAATGTGATCGAAGGAATCATCAAGGGAACGGAGCAAAGTTCTGACAATAATCCGATTGGTAATGTCTTCGGCACCGAGGGAAATCTGTTCATTTGACAACGCAGTGAGTCTGCTGTATATGAATTTAACTTTTTCTCCCTCGTGCCTCTTGAAACGATAGAATTTGCTTCGAAGGGTGTCGATACGAGCATCTTTCTGAGTAGAGACACCTTCACCAATCTTCTCGAGATAGTCCCAGACACCTTTGGCCGAAGAAATATTCTTGACTTCATGATATTTCTCTGGAATCAGATGATTTGTAATGAATACCCAGACTTCAGCATCGAGGGCCATCTTCTTAGCCTCTTCAGGAGTGATAGCACTTTTTTCTTTGACATTTACACCATTCTTGACAACTTCCCAAGCGGCAGAGTTGATGGCCATGATGTTCCTCTTCATTTTGTCCTTCCAATAGGGATAGTCCTTCCCATTGTAAATAGGAATCGGTTCCCCCGAGCGAACAGCTGAAAACGACATTCTTGACAACACTCCATGTGGTTAGACCAAAATACGCAGAGCGTAGGGAGTGCCTAGCTCTGATACCAATTGAAAGCTCAAGAATGATCAGAGGGGGAGGGGTTGAATGATCACTTCTAAAAATTCTAAGGAACTTAGAAGGAATTCATGCAAACTGCGAAGGACTAAAGACATCTCGAAGGAATTACAGTATCGAAAGATATACATAGCTTGAAAGGATTGGGAGCGAAGGTAAACATCGAAGGAAAACAGGCTCCGAGTAAATACCTAATGTAATTACGAGAAGGAAAAAGAGCCTGACACGATGATGTTTTGTAAACCAGTTCACACTCTGCAAAGTGCTACGTCTGGTTGGAGGGACTGGTGATTTAACACCTCGAGCAAAACTCTCTCTGTCCAATTCTCCACTGCAACAAACTCCTCGAGCTTGTCCATTTTTCACTCGTGGTAGATGATTCAGGACATCTCCGAGACCTTTACAAACTTCCTTCAGCAGCGACAATTTCTCTTCGACTGCTTGACAGGCGACGCCTAACCGTCTAGGAGACTTGCAAATCTCCAAGATAAAAAGATCGGCTAATCTCGACCTAAGTCTCTGTGAATTGCTCAACTCAGTTCGGACTTGGGTTTTGATTTTCTCTCGATGGATCTCTCTTGGGATGCTCACAGTACTTCTGTCTTAGAATCTTCAGTGGAGCCACCAACCCGAAATGGCGGGTAGGTGCGGGGTATTTATAGTTGCCGATCCCAATGGGTAAAATGACTGAACTGACCCGATGCGACCGCTTGACTCGTGTCCACAACGGTCGGATTCCAATCACTGCGCAACTTTACTTGAGGAAGAAGTAAGCTGACTTACCGAACGAGTTCTCTCTCGAAGGCACGAAGTGCGATGACTTTGCCTTCGAGCTATTCACTCGACTCAGTAAGATTTCTCGCGGTAGGCTTTCGTGGGTTTAGGTTGAGCATAGCAAATTCACTTCGACAAAGATCTCAACTAGCAAACCCCTCTTGATAGTACGGTTTTTCCTACGAATCAAGAAAATAGAAAGAAACTAGTAAAAAGACTAAGTCTTAGACCAGCTTCAGCTTTCTCCTCGTTGCGCTTTTACTCGAGAGAGACCTCTTCTTTGATGACATTTTTAGGGGTCGTCTTCCTTCTAAGGTTTCGGTAGTTGACTGCAGCTTCGCTGCAGTGAGTTGTTCTTCGACCTTCTCCTTGCAAACTCCATTCTTTCGGAACCTAAGTATATGTTTATACTCGAAAACAATATTAGTTCCACTTCTGCTTTGTCCAACAATGTCCAAAACCTTCGGGGGCAAAACTTGCTCTTACAGTTTCTTCTATTGTGAATTGATTGAAGATTGAGAGTCTCATGATGCTTGTATTTGACTATCCTTGACATATGTTGTGGTGATTATGGTGCTCTCTTTGGATGGCCGCAGTGACATTGGTAAATCCATAGATTAGAACTACGAACTCTAAGGTGTATTCTTGTAGCCCTACACAATTCTCATCCTCTATTGTTCTCAAAGGAATGACCTCTGAGTACGTCTCCATTGCATGTTTTAGTGGAAATATCATGCGATTAAACTATGTTAATGTTATTGGGAGTTGCCACTAGTGAAAGTATGAAGCCTAGGCCTTGTTTCCACCATTGCAATACCGTTTGCGCTCACGCTTACTACTTGTTTTCTTGCTGTAATTTTTATTACAGATTTATATTACCTTGCTTTGCCACACCTATCACCCATATTTTATCATCTCTTCGCCGGACTAGTGCACAAACCTCTGCGCTTGGAGGCCCAACATAGTCTATAAGAATAGAAGCTTGTATTTCTTCCACGGAACCAATTCGGCCACACCAACCTTCCTACATTTTTTATTGCAGAAGTAAACAAAAGTATCCCTTAAACAGCGTCTAGTCGATAAACAAATTTATACCATAGATGTATGACTTTCCCTATTTTCCCATTTCAAAAAAACAACCATACCAACACAATGTCATGATCAACATGTGTAATGGAAATGAATCAATTATTGATACAATAATTGGTGGAATATCAAAGGATTGAAGAAAAATGATGTTCATTCAGGGCATACAGCTGGGATAGACACACAATGACTGGATATTACATGGTTAGTGGTCAAACAACACACTTAAATATGCTACCTATGTTAATCATGTATCTGCATACTGCGCAAAATATTTTCTTCTTGGAGGAGGAAAAACTACGCTACATACCCTATTGGGCATCATCAAATCAAAACACTAGCCATCAACATCAAATATTTGGGCTGCTTACATCTCATTATCCTCAGTCGCTTCGTCGTCCATGCCGACGGTCGAGATGTTCCCGTTCACAACTTCCACCTTCTTACTCTTGGATTTCGACAACTTATCGTTGGACATCTTTATTACTGGTTTCTTCACCTTCTTTGCATGTTGCATCTCCAGTCGGTTTCGTTCATGATTTCAATGATGGGCTATCGATGCATCACCGACCCTAAGAATGTTGACTTCGGAAAATCGTTGCACCTGTAAAGTAGTTCGTTTCGTTCATGATTTCAACAGTTGGTTATGGATGCATTAACGGCCCTAATAATGTTGCCTTCGAAATGAGTTGGTGTCGTGTATGATGCACCGGTGACCCTAAGAATGTTGCCTTCGGCAAATCGTTGCACCTGTAAAGTAATTGATCTTGTTCATGATTTCAACGATGGGTTATCTATGCATCCCCGACCCTAAGAATGTTGCCTTCAGAAATATGATGCTTTCGATGCCCAATTGTTGATTTCGTGTACGATGCACCGGTGTCCCTATAAATGTTGCCTTCGGAAAAGGTTGCAACCGTAATCAATTTCGTTCATGATTTCAATGATGGGTTATCGATGCATCACCGAGCCTTCGGAAACGCGTTGCTTTGAATGCCCAATTGTTGATTTCATGCACGACCCACAAGTGACCCTAAGAATGTTGCCTTTCAAAAATCGTTGCACCCATAAGTAATCGGTTCCGTTCATGATTTCAAGGATGGTTTATCGATGCATCACCGACCCTAAGAATGTTTCCTTCCGAAATGCGATGCTTTTGATGACCATTGTTAGTTTTGTGTATGATACACCGGTGTCCTTAAGAATTTTTACTTCAGAAAATCATTGCACCCGTAAAGTAGTCAGTTCCGTTCATTATTTCAACTGTTGGTTATCGATGTATCACCGACCCTAAGAATTTTTCCTTCGGAGATGTATTGGTTACGTGTACGATGCACAGGTGACCCTAAGAATGTTGTCATCGGAAAATTGTTGCACCCGTATAGTAATCGGTTTCGTTCATGATTTTAACAATGGGTTATCGATGCATCATCGACCCTAAGAATGTTGCCTTCGGAAATGCGATACTTTTGATGCCCCATTCTAGATTTCGTGTATGATGCACTGGTGTCCCTTAGAATGTTGCCTTCCGAAAATCGGTGCACCTGTAAAGTAGTCGGTTTCGTTCATTCTATTAAGATAGGTTATCGATGCATCACCGACCTTAAGAATGTTGCCTCCGGAAATGCATTGCTTTGACTGCCCCATCGTTGATTTCGTGTATGATGCACCGGTGACTCATAGAATGTTGCCTTTGGAAAATCGCTGCACTATAAAGTAATCAGCTTCATTCATGATTTCAAGGATGGGTTATCGATGCATCACTGACCCTAAGAATGTTTCTTTCGAAAATGCGATGCTTTCTATTTCCATTGTTGATTTCGTGTATGATACACCAGTGTCGTTACGAATGTTGACTCCAGAAAATGGTTGCACCCGTAAAGTAGTCGGTTTCATTCACGATTTCAACGGTCGGTATCGATGCATCACCGATCCTATGAATGGATCCTTTGGAAATGCGTTGATTTCATGTATGATGCATTGGTGACCTAAGAATGTTTCCTTCATAAAATCATTGCACCGGTAAAGTAATCGGCTTCGTTCATGATTTCAACGATGGCTTATCGATGCATCACGGACCCTAAGAATGTTGCCTTCGGATGTTTCCTTCAGTAATGCGATGCTTCCGATGCCCCATTGTTGATTTCGTGTATGATGCACCATTTACCCTAAGAATGTTGCCTTCAGAAAATCATTGCACCCGTAAAGTAATCGGTTTCGTTCATGATTTCAACGATGGGTTATCGATGCATCACCGACCCTAAGAATGTTGCCTTCGGAAATACGATGCTTTCAATGCCCCATTGTTGATTTCGTGTACGATGCACCGGTGTCCCTAAGAATGTTGCCTTCAGAAAATCGTTGCACCCGTAAAGTAGTCGGTTTCTTTCATGATTTTAACGATGGGTTGTCGATGCATCACCGACTCTAAGAATGTTGCTTTCAGAAATGCGTTGCTCTGAATGCCCCGTTGTTGATTTCATGTACGATGCATGAGTCACCATTAGAATATTGCCTTTGGAAAATTGTTGCACCCGTAAATTAAATGGTTTCGTTCATGATTTCAAGGATGGGTTATCGATTCAATACCGACCCTTGCCTTTGGAAATACGATGCTTTCTATGCCCATTGTTGATTTCGTGTACGATACACCGGTGTCCTTAAAAAGGTTGACTTCGGAAAATCGTTGCACCCATAAAGTAGTCGATTTCGTTCAAGATTTCAACGGTCGGTTATCGATGCATCACCGACCCTAAGAATGTTTCCTTTGGAAATGCGTTGATTCCGTGTGCGATGCACCGATGACCCTGTCGTGGCAAAAACACGCCATATGTCCTCATTAGAGAACTTAAAGCGGGGCCTTTGCTACGAGTGGATACGAGGATGAAGAGTCGATCGCATGGAGAATCGACACAAAAGACACACAGGGATTTACCCAGGTTTGGCCCATTGGCCGACTCCCTTCGTCTTGAGTATGAGACCTCCTCGTTGATCCTGCCGGGTCTTCGAACTATCCCCCCAACAGTAGCCCCCAAGATTCGCGTGAAGTCGGCTTCGGGGTAATCTTCCACGGAGAGAAATCTTCATCTTCTAACCTGGTGGTTTTTAAGGAGCCGATATTCCTTTTCGTCTCCGCCTCAGACAACATAGAAGACGTATCGTCAAGCGAGACAAAACTGAGATGTGAATGCGATCTTCAATCCTGCGGATATCGAGGCATCGGTGTGACGTCTGATACGTCCCAAACGTATCTATATTTCTGCTTGTTCCATGCTTATATGGGTGATATTGTTATGTCTTTTCACTACAAAATCGGCGATATTTTTTCACAAAAACCAGCGTGACGAAGGAGCAAACGTCATCGAAGGTTGTTCCTTCTTGACGGAGATCATCACCACGAAAAATCCGTTCCAACCCATCGCCCCCGGCAACTTCGGGGATAGTCCGCCTGATTTTAGACGACGTATTTGGCTGTCACTGCACGTGTATAATTTCTACGATGGTTCCCTTTTCACGGGATATGGATAAAGCGTCACGATGTCATTGTAGGAAAAAAGGTATATTGGTCGGGTTGAAGAAAGAAAATAAATAGTACTATAAAAGATGTTGTGTGCGAGATTCGAACCGAGGAACAACAAACTTTCACGCGGTGGCCTCATATATTTACCAATACGCTACATCTCACCTATTGTTGGTACATTTTTGTAAGATCAAAAAGCAAAAAACATAAACGTTTACTTTGGAATTAATCTGATCAAGTATGGTCGAAATTCTCGAATTGAAATGATGTGATTTCTTTTCCTACATGCTCGTGTTGATTATTTGATTACCGTGGTATGACTTCAAATCATACTGCTTTACGAATACTATTTAACATTTGTGTATAACGATTTAATTTCTTGAAGAAAGTACTAACTTCGTTAATGTACCATTAAATATGATTCTTGGCACTTTACCCCAATGTAATGGCAGAAGGATACTCGATTAGGAGCATTTTTTATTATACAAGTACAACACAGGAAGATGATGTTCCATAGCATCTATGAAACACAACTTGCGTTAACATTGCATATTTAATTCAGATGTCCAACAAACACTTGGTATATCAGGACGTCATTACCAACAATATCTAATATCAATAGCAGGAGTGATGTAGCACCAACTCGACGGCAGAAGGATCGAACTAATCTTCATCGGGTTGTACAGAATATTCAGTTCCAGCAGTCATTGGTGTGATAAAGAGAAGAACCTCATCACCTCCATGGTGGATCAGTAATAACAGCCTGTCCCCAATTGACAGTTTGTACAAGCAGAGTAAATCCTTCCACCCATCCATGACGAGGCGTCCATCTTTTTTTGACGTCGAGTATATTGACCATAAGCCGGTATCAAGATAGATAATAATTCTCATTTCACCATATCGATCCATCTTATCCGGCAGAACACGACTGGGGAGTCTCTGTTGCAATAACACAATTGTGTCATAGTATGATGTCCTAATTAAATAGCAATGACTATAATATGAAAACTAAAATAAATAAGTTACTACCAATAGTTTCTTCTTAAAGTTGGTCTTTATCAGAGTGTGGATAATTAGCTTGTACGGTCCAGAACTTGGTTCAGATGTGTATTTACCCACAAGCAAATTAATACTGTTAGCAAACCCAATGACAAACCATGTATCTTTCCACGTACATATGGTTCCAGCAGTAAGTTCCATGTTTTCAATTATCTCTTGTGTTTTCTCTGACATAGCATAGTAGCTGAGCATGTAAACATGTACTCCCTCCGATCCATAATAAGTGTCACTCATTTTGTACTAAGCTAGTACAAACTTTGTACTAGATGAGCGACACTTATTATGGATCGGAGGGAGTACATGTGATTAATAACATGTGCAGATTTACATAAGCACGATTATTTTATACTATCAGTTAACTACAAGTTTACACACAAACAAGGAAGAAAGTGTGTTTAAAACACACACATGGATGCACGATTGGGTCATTGTCCAAATCCACTTTGATTATCGGACCATGCGTGGTAATATCGAAGTGTAGCTTCATACCAACTTTGAATTTCTATACTTTGGCGAATTCTCCCCAAGTTGATCCGCTGAAAAATGTTTTCCCTTTACAGTTTACAAGAGAACAATGGAAGAGAAATCCAGGTTTTGTTTTAAGATTTTGATTAGCATTGGTCTTTTGAACAGAAGAAACACCCAACTTCTTGAGGACTTGCTTTCTTGTAAAGCGCGAGATGAACTGTGGAGGAGAACAATATTTAGCATTATATACCGTAAAAATGCTCTTTCAGAAAACAAACAAGATAGATATGGAAGAAATGATTATGACAAGTTAGGAATTTACAAAATATGCACTGTGTGGCACCTTCCGTCATAGAAAAAGATTCATAATAAGGGCAGATCAATTATCTTTTGTAATTTACAACTATGTGCTATGTGCCACCTTCCTATATAGTGAAAAGCTTCATAGCGATGACTTAAGTGATAGACCACTAGTATAGTATGCTGAGGTAAGTAATATCAAATCAGGACCACCATGATTGAAAAATATCAATTTTAAAAAACACACTGTCATGTCTAGAAAGCCAACTGGAAGTCTGATCTAGAAGTGCTTGGCATGCATTACGTAGCCATTGTTGCACAAACCCCTAGTGTCCAAACACCTTGGGCACTGTGAATCCAAACCATCGATTCAGAACGAAGTTAGCAGTCAAATTACATTTCAGCGGGAAACGAATAGTTTGGAATAAGGACTTACCTACATTTTGTCAAGAAGATTCCTCCGGCCTAGGGTTTCCTGGAGGTTGATGGCGGCGGCGGTGGCTGTACGCGGTGGAAATCTGGTTGATGACCGCCATGGAGAACTTTTGCAGCGATGTTAGTGGGAAGATGTGGCCGCACTAATGGACTAGAATCGTTGGAGGGGGTGGGATTTGGAGATTTGGGGTGGGAGCGGAGATGGATTCGTGTAGAAGAGGAGCGACGGCGAAGTTGGGTTGACTAATAAGGGTATCCCATTTTTGGGGCCACTTTACAGTTGAGAACCATAGAAATAAGTCGATAAAAAAATAAAGATTTTACACTGGACATCAGCGGATTCTATGAACAACAACTTAATATAAAAGATGATTTTTTGCGAAGGGAAATTAATAGAAGTTCTTATGCATAATTAACATGCATATTAGTGGAACAGGCGAACTACTTGAATCTATTAGCCGTCGTGGCCGTCGTCGCCGTCGTCCTCGTCCTCATCTGCTTCGTCCTCCTCGCCACCGCCGCCCGCGTTGTTGTCCTCGCTAGCGCCGTCCTCCTCGCCACTGTCCTCTTGTTGGTCTACCGCGCTTCCAATGCAGCGTTGAGTTCGTCGTACGCCTGGCGGATCACGGTTTCCGCGTATGATGTGGTCGAGGAAATCTTGATGTCGGCCTCCATTAATCCCTCGCCGGCAATACCTTGGGCTTCCCGGATGGCTTCCTCGGTGCGAGCCGTTGCATTTGAGATTTCTTGCACCGCCTCGACCTCCGCTTCGGAAACGGCACGGTGGAGTCCCTCTAGCACCGGAGCAACCCCGACCAACTGGTGACATGTATCGTCGATTTGGCGCGTGATTTTATCGCGGAGTTGAATGAGTTCGTTCAAGAGGCGGTCTCATTTGCAGACTGTCTCCTCTGCTTGGTGGAGGAAGACCTCCTCGGCCGGGACATCCTCTTTCTTGATGGGGCGCCGCTGCTGTGCGACCCGGTCATGGCCACCGTCGATCACTGGATTTCTCCTCCTATAGTAGGAGTCGAGTGGCTGACCTGGCACCACGGACGAAGAGGACGGTGCAACACAATTTAGTGGTGTGCCACCGGCGCCGACGGTGGAGATGAAGGGGTGGCATGGGGGAGTGTGCAACATCGTCGATGTTAATGTGATTGTTTGAGTTCTGGGGTTCGCTGGTAAATTGCAAGGAACTGCTCATTAAATTGAGCAGTTGCCTAGTGTGGAATGGTGTGCACGTGAAGTGATTGGACCGTATTCAAGGGTAATTGAATAAGGATGCGAGGAGGCAGCCGGGTCCGAGGCCGTCCATCATTCATCCCACGGTCCAAATTTTACTGAAATTACTTCTCCATCCAAAAAAAATACAATCACAAACAATCTTAACAATATAAACCATCAAGTGAGGACAATTGAGTGTTGTTAATAGATGGCCTCAAACTTGATTTTTGATGTCCTATAGGAATACCCTAACATAGATCTCGAGGAAATCACCATGTATACACCCTTTTTATGTCGGTGAACCCCTATAACACGAGTGTGGACACGCAATGAAAGTCTGTACGACCTTCGTCACACACATGCAGCTCCATTTCATGTATAAAAATGTTTAGTTGATTTTTAAATGTGCAATGCACGACTTTGATGTGCCACGTGCTTCACAAACTTCATATACTATCATCCTCGGCGAAGGTTTCGACTTAAATGTGCAAGTCACAAACTTTATAATTATTAGATATGAATTTAAGGAATCTTGTGATGAATACAATACACCTAATTGGGTTAGATGTGTGTTCTATATACGACCACGCCACAAAGCCTAGAGGAAATCACCATATATATGCATGTGGTTGTAATACATGTTTGAAAGGGTTTCATTCATCACCTAGGTGCCCAGGCTCCTCGCCTCTAAATTTGATCTTGGAGGGTTTATAATGTTAATTAATTGTGTGTATATATTAGTTGTGGGTATATATACCTACCTACGATTAAAATTTATTTCTAGATATGTGCGTATTATTCGTATTTGTCTAAAACTAAATACCCAACATAAAATTGTCGGGACCCGGGGTTAGCGTATGCAAGACTCGCTACAACACAGTCATATGGAGAGCCGAGAACCGTACCCACTTGTCTAAGCAGACAAGGCCAAGCACAGAACGTTCTCGGAAAGCATCGAACGTGAGGGGCATCCCATACAGGCCGGATGATCAACTGAGATTGGTCCTCATCGTCCGCACACAAGTCTAAATGATATGGGCGGTGAACTCCCATACTCATAGACAAGTCGCCTCAACCATACTATCGATTTTATTATAACCCTTACATAGACTTACTCCAGCCCGATCACTTAGTCGGGGTCTAGGGCGGGCTCGATCATACATCAAAGTGTGCACGTGACAGAGTCACGAGCAATCGCATCGCGATGCCCCAAGATGCGCACATCTAAGGGTCACTTGGTGTATAAAAGACCACCAGCCAGATCACAACTAAGGTCTCGAAAACCCATACTAAGACATGCATGATATAATCATACACGCAGCACACATGTCTAGTATATGAATAGCAGGTATCATTGCAATTCTCTACAAAGTTTACATCTTTATTGATAACTCTTACAGAGTGCACACAGAGATCACAAGTCTGTGATCCAACATTACATCAAACATGCGGAAACAAAGTAGGTCTGAGTACAGACAAGTTTAACAAATGGCTTAGAGAAGCCTTATATATAAACAAGCCCTTCCAAGAGGGACCAGTCGTCTGACTGGGACTACACTAGCTTGATCAGTCGTCGAGCTCTAGGAAGAATCCACCTTCGGGGTCAGTGGGTTCATCTAAAACATAGAATAAGCAAACGTGAGTACAAAGTCGTACTCAGCAAGACTTACGTAGGAGCTATACTACCAATGCACATGTATCAAGGTAAAGGGAGGTGGGGTTCATAAGCAGAAGTGTCAGCTTTGACTTGGCTAGTCCTGAACTACGAGTACCAGACTTGAGGTAAGAAGCGTACACGAGTCCACTACATGTCTCCAACCAATTACACCACTATGGGTCCTTCCTCGACTTCCCACGAGAAAGAACGCCATAGCACTCACGCTTATCTTGGCAGTTTTAAAGTATCCATTGAAGTTGTCTAATAATCAGGCACAACTTTCCAAGTAGTCCCTTACCGCGGACGCGGCTATTCGAATAGTTTATTAACCCTTCCGGGGTGTACTGCTAAACACATGAAGCTATCAGTTATCGCCGGAATCTCGTCACCCTTCAAGCGGGTGTCGGCGAGGATAATTTCCACAACTTTTACCTCACAGTCAACTCAAATTCAATGGAGACGCCTATCTGGGCTGGAGTCCACATCGTGAACCCGGCCGGTTTACCGATGTGGTCCCAGAAGATGTGTGCAGGGTCCCGAGCCGGTCTGAATAGTCGTTCTTCCACGTCATAGACCGTGCCATAGACCTACCAAAACTCCAAACTACTACGACTCATTGAACCGAGAGGGGTGAGTTAGTAGGTTGATCGGGGGTCCATGTGCCCAACATGTGGTAGTACTCTTCGTCTTGGATCACCACACAAGAACTCGGGCTTAGGGCGGTGTTCAACGAGACAACCCACTGTGTACTCCTACACAGCCTCTCATCGTTCACCTTGTATTAGGGTAGATTCACCAACACATTTCCACCATCATCAACATGATCACTACCATCCCGACTCACAAAAGAGTAACCTCATTGTAACTCTAAGCATGCAATAAGCAGTAACAGTTGCAGGGGCCAAATGATATCAAAAACTTCTACATCATCTAGGATTGTGGTTTGCTTACAACTGTGACAAAATGATAGGTCATGCAAAGGATTGGGTTCAACTATGCGGTAGAAACGTTATCATGGTAATCATCCTAAACATGCATAAGCGAGACTGAGAGGGAAGTGGGATTTTATCGACATGATCAATGGGGGTTTGCTTGCCTTGCTGACGAGGTTCACACACGGTGTCTTCAACGAAGGGGTGGCCTCCGGTTTCGGCTCCACTTCTATCCGGACAAGCATGGCAAACATAGGATCAATATAAGTGCAATGCTCACACACATGATCAATGTTGTAATGTGATGTTCATGGTTGCAATGTGTTGACAATTCCATTTAAATGAAGTATATTGCATTTGAGTTGCAAATTCAAACTTCATATTTGAATTCAAAAGGGTTCATATGCATGTTTGCTTCTGTCCCCCCATTTTAAAATGGGAAAACATGAAAACAAAGTGCATATTCAGAATCCTTGCATTTTCTGAGAATTTTACATATATTATTTGTTTAATTTGGAGTTAAAAATGAATTAGTTATGAAATTTCAAAATTTAAGCCTTTTCTGGATTTGTCTGAATTAAATAAATCATTTAACAGATTTACCGCGTCATGCCTGCGTCAGCATGACGTGGGGGCAGCCCTGACAGTCGGGTCCCACTGGTCAGTGAGAGGGGGTTAAATCCCTCTCTGTTAATTAAAACTTGTTTAATTAACTGGCCTGGGGGCCCACTGTCAGTGGGTGTTAGGGGGTCATTAGGAGGGGGGGGGGTTAGAGCTAATGACGCCGGCCACGTCACCTCGCCGGCGACGAGTCGGCGGCGACTCGCAGACGCGGAGGCGTCCACGGAATCGGTGCTCCCGGCCACCATTTGGTGCGCCCATTGCACCAAAACGTTCCCCTTGGCCTCCCGCACACGATGGAGTAGGCCATCGTCGCCGAGGAGGTCCAGGGCAACGGCGGCGAGCTGCGTGGCGGCGGCCGGAGTCACGGTTGCGACGGCGCATGCGACACAGAGCGCGAGAAGACGCTGAAGTTGGCTCGTTGCACTCCTGGAGAGCCTAGGAGCACGATGGACATATTGGTGCGGTCAACGGAGCATGTAAACGAGCTCGGGGTCAGCCATGGAGGCGACAGAGCTCGGCTCCCATGGTGGCGCAGGACAGAGGGCGAGAGGGGGCTAGCTGGGTGAGGGGAAAAGCTCACCGAGATGCGGGGAGTGCGGTGGTGCAAAGGTTGGAGGCGGGGAGGGCTCAATGGCGACGAAATTCGACGAGGATCTTCATGGTGGCCGGAGGCGACTTAGTGACGATGGCGGAGTCTCCAGGGCTCCCCGGGTCAATTCATTGCACGAGGAGACGAAGACGACGGCTGCAGTTCCTCTGGACAGCTCGAGGCGTCACGGGGAGCACGGTGGCTACGCGGGTGCGGCGGCCGCTCCGGCGCAAGCTTCCGGTGGTCATCGTCGGCGTCGAAATCGGGCGAGAGATACGTGGGCGGCGAACCGAGAGGGGGGGAAGGACGAGGGGCTTCCAGGGCGTCGTCGTGGCGCGTCTAGAGGGCTCGGTGCGTCCACGGCGAGCAGGAGGTGGCAAGGCGGCGTCGGTGGCTTTCCACCGAGAAGCTTGTGGGCGCGGGGAGGTAGAAGACAAAGAAGAAGGCTGCTGAGCCGGCTTGCTGGGCCTCGCCCTGAGCGAGAGATAAGATTTTTTTATTTTCCTGTCTGTTTAATCTTTCCTTTCTTAATTTATGTTTATTTGTTTTGGCTCTGCTAAAAATAGTAAACCATTTTATAAAATTCCCCAATTTTTTATGTGGACTTGAAATGCAGATATCTAGCCACTTATAAAGTTTGGGCATTTTTAAAATTCAAATAATTTGAACTTTAAACCCCTATGTTAATTCAAATAGGGGTTTAAATTTAAATCCATGCTCCTGTTTGAATATTTGAGAAATCCATGAGCATGGGGTTGGTCCCACATCACTTGATATGTGATCACACTCATTTATAAGACTTTTCAAAAATGCAAAAGGAATTTTTGGAGCAACTTTATTTCTGGCCATTTGAATTAAATTCATATGGGGGGTGTTCTCTCTCCCATTTCAATTTTTTTGAAATTTTCAACATGAATGCAATGTAGCTCTTGATCCTAGCACATACCTAACATAGGGTTCTGACAACTCGCCCCCACTCAAAATAATCTCATCCCGAGATTCAGAAGTCTGCGGGATGAAGGAAGGGTACTCGGCACTAAGACGGTCTTCTCTTTCCCACGTGGCTTCTTTCTCAGAGTGGTGTGACCATTGCACTTTTAGAAACTTGATCTTCTGGCGGCGAGTGACACGCTCTGCTGAATCAACAATACGAACGGGGTATTCTCGATAAGAAAGGTCATCTTGGAGATCAAGCGTTTCATGGTTGACTTCGCGGATGGGGTCCTTGCAGCAACGCCTGAGTTGTGACACATGGAATACATCATGTACTCGGGAAAGGTGCAGGGGTAGTTCAAGTTGGTAGGCAACTTCTCCAAGTTTAGCAAGAATGCGAAAAGGTCCAATGTAACGTGGGGCCAACTTGCCTTTGATACGGAAGCGTTGTGTTCCCTTCAGAGGAGTAACCCGAAGGTAAGCCTTCTCGTCCAGGTTGTAGCTTTCTTTCCTATGATGACGATCATAGTAGCTTTTCTGTCGAGACTGGGTTGCTTTCAATTGATCACGAATAATGTGAACTTGATCTTCTGCTTCCATGATCATATCTGGTCCAAAGAATTGTCTTTCACCGGTCTCTGACGAGTTAAGGGGTGTTCGACATCTTCGTCCATATAGGAGTTCAAAAGGAGCCATGTTCAGACTAGATTGGAAACTATTGTTATAAGAAAATTCGGCAAATGGAAGATACTTCTCCCAATTCTTTCCGAATTAGATAACACAAGCTCTGAGCATGTCTTCGAGAATTTGGTTAACCCTTTCGACTTGACCACTAGACTGAGGATGGAAAGCTGTTCTAAAGGAGAGATGAGTTCCCATAGCATTCTGAAAGCTTCCCCAAAATCTAGAGGTGAAAAGGTTACCACGATCGGAATTGATTTCCAAAGGAACATCATGAAGAGACACAATTCTAGAGACATACAAGTCCGCTAACTGGCTAGCAGTTATAGACTCGCATACTGGAAGGAAGTGAGAAACTTTGGAAAGTCTATCCACAACAACGAAGATGGCATCATTTCCTTTCTGGGTTTTTGGAAAGCCAGTGATGAAATCCATACTGACTTTGTCCCATTTCCACTCGGGAATAGGCAAAGGTTGAAGAGTACCAGCGGGTCTTTGGTGTTCGGCCTTAATGCGATGACAAACATCACATTCAGCAACATACTAAGCAATTTTTCGTTTCATCCTAGTCCACCAAAATCTCTGGCGTAGGTCTCGGTACATCTTTGTGCTACTAGGATGAATCGAAAGGGGTGTGTCATGAGCTTCCTTAAGAATTAGCCTCCTAAGATTGTGCTTTCGTGGTACAACCAATCGAGTGCCAAAGAAAACGACACCTTGATCATTTATGGAGAAACATTTAGCAACTCCGCTAGCAATGTTCTTCTTGATCTCTCGAATACCACTATCACGTTTCTGGGAGGCTATGATTTTATCCTCAAGGGTTGGTTTTGCCACCAAGGTAGAAAGATAACCATGAGGAACAATCTCAAGATTGAGCTTGCGAAATTCCTCATGAAGAAGTGGTTGATACTGTTGTAACATGAGGTTGTTACAATACGACTTACGACTTAGTGCTTCAGCCATGACATTGGCTTTGCCTGGGGTGTAAGAAATTCCTAAGTCATAATCTTTTATCAACTCTATCCAACGTCTTTGCCTGAGATTAAGATCTGGCTGGGTGAGTATGTATTTGAGGCTTTGGTGGTCGGAATAGATCTCACAACGATTACCAAGTAGGTAATGTCGCCAAGTTGTCAGGGCATGAACTACGACAGTGAGTTCAAGATCATGGGTAGGATAGTTCTCTTCATGTGGGCGCAACTGGCGTGAAGCATAAGCTACCACATGTCTATCTTGCATAAGTATGCATCCTATCCCTTGCCGTGAAGCATCACAAAAGATCTCGAAATCCTTTTTTGTGTCTGGAGGCGCAAGTACTGGTGCAGAAGTCAATCTTTTTTTAGCTCTGGAAAGCTTTCCTCGCACTTGGGAGTCCATTGGAATTTCTTATCTTTCTTGAGGAGTTCAGTTAGAGGCTTTGCAACTTTAGAAAATTTCTCGACGAAGCGGCGAAAATAGCTTGCTAAGCCAAGAAAACTCCTAACTTGCTTAACCGATTCAGGTGGAGTCCAGTCAAGGACGGCCTGAACTCTCTCGGGATTGACAGCAATGCCTTTTGCTGAAATCACGTGGCCTAAGTAGGTCACTTCTGGTAGCCAAAATTCACACTTGGAGAACTTGGCATAAAGGCGATGCTCTCTAAGTTTCATCAATACCAGCCTAAGATGTTCGGCATGTTCTTCTTCGTTCTTCGACTAGATGAGAATGTCATCAAGATAAACTACAAAAAATTTATCTAAGTACTCCATGAAGATCGAATTCATCATGCGCGAGAAAGTGGCGGGGGCATTGTTTAAACCAAAGGACATGACGGTGTACTCGTAAAGACCATAACGAGTAGTGAAAGCCGTTTTTGGAATGTCCTCGTTTCGGATTTTGATTTGATGATAACCTAATCTCAAATCTATCTTGGAGAAGACAGAGAATCCAACAAGTTGATCATAAAGATCATTGATCCTGGGCAGTGGGTACTTGTTCTTTATCATCGCTAGATTTAGCGGGCGGTAGTCTACGCACATACTTTCTGTTCCATCTTTCTTCGTTACGAACAGAACGGGGCAACCCCATGGCGATGAGCTAGGGCGGATGAAGCCTTTTGCCAACAAAGATTCAAGTTGGATTTTAAGCTCAGTAGCTCACGTGGGGCCATTTTGTATGGGCGTCTGTAAATTGGTGCGGTTCCTGGCATAAGATCCACTATGAATTCTACACATCTGTCGGGTGGCATTCCCGGCAGCTCTTCAGGAAAGACATCCGGGAAGTCACGAACCACCGGAACATCTTCAAGGCCGGGAAGGGGAAGCACATTCAAAGAATGCATCTGGGTTCTTGTTCTTGGTGAGGAGTAATCTATAGTCTGGCCTGAAGGATGTGTAAGTCTAACCGACTTGGTTTTACAATCAAGAAAAGCATTTTGTCTTGATAACCAATCCATACCAAGGATGACATCAATGTCTGAAGACTTGAGGGCTATGAGTGAAGCAAGGAATACTAAACCTTCAATTGCAATTTGATTTCCATGGCTTACTCTATTAGTTTGCCACTTGGAACCAGGAGTTTGAATAATCATTGGGGTGAACATTTCATCAAAGGATATCTCATGCCGAAGTGCATAACTCTCCGAAATGAATGAGTGAGAGGCTCCTAGATCGAAAAGGACAGAAGTGGGAACATAATTGACTGGGAGCGTACCAAGAATGACGTCAGAAGTACCATCAGTTTCTTCAGCTGAGATTTGGTTCACACGTCCAAGATTTGCAGAAGAAGATGGCTGGGTGGTGGAAACCTTTGGGGGTGGCTTGGCACGAACATTGGGGTTCCCTTTGGCATGAGGTGGAGCATTCTGATTTATGGGGCACTCACGAGAATAGTGACCAGGTTGGCCACATCTGAAGCAGGCTCCAAAGACAGTGCGGGGAGCTGGGTTGTTAGGTGGAGCTGGATGGAACGGATCCGGTGGACGAGGCGCCACAAAGGATGGCCTCAGTGGGTTGTTCTGGCGGAACATGCTATTGGGGATCCAGATCCTACGCTTCTGAGGGCCTGAACTGGATGAACCATCATCTGTAGGGTGCTTGCGGGAATCCTCGGGAGTGATCATATCCTCCGCCTTGATGGCCTTGTTGACAAGGATCTGGAATGTGGCCAAGTCATGAAGATTCAACTCGCGACTAAGTCCAGAATTGAGTCCCTTGCGGAACTTCTCTTGCTTCTTGGAGTCGGTGGAGACCTCCTCGGGAGCATAGCGGGCAAGACGATTGAACTCCCGGCTAAACTCATCAACGAACCTTCTTCCTTGGGTGAGATTTCAGAACTCCTCTCTCTTGCGGTCCATGAGTCCCTTAGGAATGTGATGCTCGCAAAAAGCGTCACAGAACTCATTCCACGAAGTCAACTGTCCAGATGGACGCATGTTCAGAAAGTTCTCCCACCAAGAGCTAGCTGCACCCTCGAGGTGGTAGGTGGCATAGTTGACTCTGTCACCATCTGAAACATGTCCAAAATGGAGCTTTCTCTCGATGTTGCGAAGCCAGTCATCAGCGTCAAGGGGCTCAGTGGAATAGCTGAAAACTGGGTGATGAAGCTGGATGAAGTCATTCAACGACACAAGCTCATTCCGCTGCTGGGCAGTGTTCCGAGCAATGACCCCCAACAACTCATGAGAGTCCCTTCGGTTTATTTCAACCTCCATGAGAACTTGAGCCATCGTGGGTGACGGTGGAAGATTGCCTTCCTCCGGATCATCCCCATGAGCTTGGGCACGACCAAGGTGGCCATGGGTTCCTTGAGACATCCTGAAGGTTAAGATCAATGTCAAATGATGTTGAATGATTTTGCAAATGCATCAGATTATGAAGATAACTGGAATGACTCGGACAGCATAATGGTTGTACTTGCAAGAGAAATGGAAATTCTCACAACATTGGAATAGCAATTATACTAGGAAGTCCAAAACTAGAAGCACAACGACTCTAGACAACCGAACACAACTTTCCTAGGGCTACAAGGAAGCAAACAACGAGATGTTCTAGTAAGACATAGATGAGCCTAATCCTATCTTCCTATAGAATAAGATGAGGGTGACTCAGAACTCAGAACGATGAGGGTAAGGAGAAAAAAGAAGCCTTATGTTGTTCCCTTATATACCCATAGTAACTATATAACTATAAAAGGCTAGACTCAACTTCGACCAAGGCTGATAATCCTGCAGTCAGTCCTGCTCTGATGCCAAGTCTGTCGGGACCTGGGGTTAGTGTATGCAAGACTCGCTACAACACAATCATATGGAGAGCCGAGAACCGTACCCACTTGTCTAAGCAGACAAGGCCAAGAACAGAACGTTCTCGGAAAGCATCAAACGTGAGGGGCATCCCATACAGGCCGGATGATCAACTGAGATGGGTCCTCATCGTCCACACACAAGTCTAAATTATATGGGTGGTGAACTCCCATACTCATAGACAAGTCGCCTCAACCATACTATCGATTGTATTATAACCCTTACATAGACTTACTCCAGCCTGATCACTTAGTCGGGGTCTAGGGTGGGCACAATCATACATCAAAGTGTGCACGTGACAGAGTCACGAGCAATCGCATCGTGATGCCCCAAGCTACGCACATCTAAGGGACACTTGGTGTATAAAAGACCGCCAGCCAGATCACAGCTAAGGTCTCGAAAACCCATACTAAGACATGCATGATATAATCATACACGCAGCACACATGTCTAGTATGAACAGCAGGTATCATTGCAATTCTCTACAAAGTTTACATCTTTATTGATAACTCTTACAGAGTGCACACAGAGATCACAAGTCTGTGATCCAACATTACATTAAACATGCAGAAGCAAAGTAGGTCTGAGTACAGTCAAGTTTAACAAATGGCTTAGAGAAGCCTTATCTATAAACAACCCCTTCCACGAGGGACCAGTCGTCTGACTGGGACTACACTAGCTTGATTAGTCGTCGAGCTCCAGGAAGAATCCACTTCGGGGTCAGTGGGTTCACCTAAAACATATAGTAAGAAAACGTGAGTACAAAGTCGTACTCAACAAGACTTACGTCGGAGCTATACTACCAATGCACATGTATCAAGGTAAAGGGAGGTGGGGTTCATAAGCAGAAGTGCCAGATTTGTCTTGGCTAGTCCTGAACTACGAGTACAAGACTTGAGGTAAGAAGCGTACACGAGTCCACTACATGTCTCCAACCAATTAAACCACTATGGGTCCTTCCTCGACTTCCCACGAGAAAGCACGCCATAGCACTCATTCTTATCTTGGTAGTTTTAAAGTATCCATTGAAGTTGTCTAATAATCAGGCACAACTTTCCAAGTAGTCCCTTACCGCGGACGCGGCTATTCGAATAGTTTATTAACCCTGCAGGGGTGTACTGCTACACACATGAAACTATCAGTTACCGCCGGAATCTCGTCACCCTTCAAGCGGGTGTCGGCGAGGATAATTTCCACAACTTTTACCTCACAGCCAACTCAAATCCAATGGAGACGCCTATCTGGGCTGGAGTCCACATCGTGAACCCGACCAGTTTACCGATGTGGTCCCAGAAGATGTGTGCAGGGTCCCAAGCCGGTCTGAATAGCCGTTCTTCCACTTCGCCGACCGTGCCACAGACCTACCAGAACTCCGAACTACTGAGACTCATTGAACCGAGAAGGGGTGAGTTAGTAGGTTGAGCGGGGGTCCATGTGCCCAACATGTGGTAGTACTCTTCGTCTTGGATCACCACACAAGAACTCGGGCTTAGGGTGGTGTTCAACGAGACAACCCACTATGTACTCCTACACAGCCTCTCATCGTTCACCTTGTATTAGGGTATATTCACCAACACATTTCCACCATCATCAACATGATCACTACCATCCCGACTCACAAAAGATTAACCTCATTGTAACTCTAAGCATGCAATAAGCAGTAACAGTTGCAGGCGCCACATGATATCAAACAACTCCTACATCTACTAGGATTGTGGTTTGCTTACTACTGTGACAAAATGATAGGTCATGCAAAGGATTGGGTTCAACTATGCGGTAGAAACGTTATCATGGTAATCATCCTAAACAATGCATTTGCGAGACTGAGAGGGAAGTGGGATTTTATCGACATGATCAATGGGGGTTTGCTTGCCTTGCTGACGAGGTTCACACACGGTGTCTTCAACGAAGGGGGTGGCCTCTGGTTCCGGCTCCACTTCTATACGGACAAGCATGGCAAACATAGGATCAATATAAATGCAATGCTCAAACACATGATCAATGTTGTAATGTGATGTTCATGGTTGCAGTGTGTTGACAATTCCATTTAAATGAAGTATATTGCATTTGAATTGCAAATTCAAACTTCATATTTGAATTCAAAAGGGTTCATATGCATGTTTGCTTCTGTCCCCCCATTTTAAAATGGGCAAACATGAAAACAAAGTGCATATTCAGAATCCTTGCATTTTTCTGAGAATTTTACATATATTTTTTGATTAATTTGGAGTTAAAATGAATTAGTTATGAATTTTCAAAGTTTAAGCCTTTTTCTGGATTTTTCTGAATTAAACAAATCATTTAACTGATTTACTGCATCATGCCTGCGTCAGCATGACGTGGGGGCAGCCCTGACAGCCGGGTCCCACTGGTCAGTGAGAGGGGGTTAAATCCCTCTCTGTTAATTAAAACTTGTTTAATTACCTGGCCTGGGGGCCCACTGTCAGTGGGTGTTAGGGGGTCATTAGGAGGGGGGGGGGGTTAGAGCTAATGACGCCGACCACGTCACCTCGCCGGCGATGAGTCGGCGGCGACTCGCAGACGCGGCGGCGTCCACGGAATCGATGCTCCCAGCCACCATTTGGTACGCCCGTTGCACCAAAATGTTCCCCTTGGCCTCCCGCACACGATGGAGTAGGCCATCGTCGCCGGGGAGGTCCAGGGCAACGGCGGCGAGCTGTGTGGCGGCGGCCGGAGTCACGGTTGCGGTGGCGCATGTGACACAGAGCGCGAGAAGACGCTGGAGTTGGCTCGTTGCACTCCTGGAGAGCCCAGGAGCACGATGGACATCTTGGTGCTGTCAACGGAGCACGGAAACGAGCTCGGGGTCAGCCATGGCGTCGACGGAGCTCGACTCCCATGGTGGCACAGGACAGAGGGCGAGAGGGGGTTAGCTGGGTGAGGGGAAAAGCTCCGGCGCAAGCTTCGGGTGGTCGTCGTACGCTTCGAAATCGGGCGAGAGAGACGTGGGGAGCGAACCGAGAGGGGGGGGAAGGACGATGGGCTTCGAGGGCGTTGTCGTGGCGCGTCTAGAGGGCTCGGGCGTCCACGGCGAGCAGGAGGTGGCAAGGCGGCGTCGGTGGCTTTCCACCGAGCAGCTTGTGGGCGCGGGGAGGTAGAAGACAAAGAAGAAGGCTGCTGAGCCGGCTTGCTGGGCCTCGCCCTGAGCGAGAGGTAATATTTTTTTTTATTTTCCTGTCTGTTTAATCTTTCCTTTCTTAATTTCTGTTTATTTGTTTTGGCTCTGCTAAAAATAGCAAACCATTTTATGAAATGCCCCAATGTTTTATGTGGACTTGAAATGCAGATATCTAGCCACTTATAAAGTTTGGGCATTTTTAAAATTCAAATAATTTGAACTTTAATTCAAATAGGGGTTTAAATTTAAATGCATGCTCCTGTTTGAATATTTGAGAAATCCATGAGCATGGGGTTGGTCCCACATCACTTGATATGTGATCACACTCATTTATAAGACTTTTCAAAAAGGCAAACGGAATTTTTGGAGCAACTTTATTTCTGGCCATTTGAATTAAATTCATCTGGGGGTGTTCTCTCTCCCATTTCAATTTCTTTTGAAATTTTCAACATGAATGCAATGTAACTCTTGATCATAGCACATACCTAACATTGGGTTCTGACAAAAATGTACACGTACATACCCAAAACAAAATACGTATTATACAACATCATAATATGAAAAAATAATCGTGGGTATATATAACTAATAAAGATTAAAAATTATTTAAAGGTATATGTGTACTCAACATATTTATTCATAACGAAATACCCCATAGAATATAGCCGTACATGTTGTAAGGTGGCCAGGCACCTAGGTGTCCCAAATAATTATATATATATATATATATATATCCGGTCTATTCTGACATTGATGTCAGAATAACTATTCTGACAACATTCTGAACTGCAGTATTTTCGCAAAGAGAACCGCACTGCTTAATTCGGAGCACTGCAGCTCGGGTAAAACAGAACCGCATTAACCGTTTTCGCGATAACTTTTTAACTGTTGGTCGGAATTGAGCGTATGATACACCGTTGGATTCGTATGGAAAATGAGCATCTTCCGTATGTTGAACACTTCCCCCGATTCTTCACGGATTAAGAGCAGTTTCAAAAATTGTGCGGCGACCCACTTTTGCAGCGGGCGTATTTTCGCGATTTCTCTTAAACCGTTCATCGGAATGATTCAAATGATATACCGTTGGAAAGATATCGATCATGCGCTCCATCCATATGTAGAACACTTTGTCTAATTCACTACGGATTTGAAAGATATCTAGCCGCAAAAAACACAGCAACTCTGTTTTTTGTTTTCGGATCTTGTAGAGAGTAGAACTTTTTATCCGCTTGTCCGAACGATGCGTATGATACACCGTTGGATTCTCCTGGAGTAGTAGATTAATACATATGTTGAACACTTTTCCATATTCCAAACGGTTTTGAAATAATTTGAAAAACGGTGTTGCTGCCCTCTTTTGGACAGCGAGAGTTTTTGCTTAAATTCGTTTGATTCGTTCGTCCGATTGATGCAATTGATAGAGCATTGGATAGCTATGGTCGAGGTGCTCCATTTGTATGTAAAAACATCCTCTAATTCCTTACGGTTTAAAATTGTGTCGATTTTAGTAAATCGCGGAACTCCGTTCTTCGCGGAACCGGAATCGACGACGTGAACTGCATTCGCCGGGGGAAAAGCACTGCATTCGACAAGCGAGCGCACTGCATTATCAGCAAATAGTCACGTGTTTTTCGCGGATTCGAACTCGACGAAGTGAACCGCATGTGATTGCATTCGACAGGCAAGCGCACTGCATTGCCGGTAAACAGAAATGCATGTGTTTTTCTTGGAACCGGAATCGATGAAGTGAACTCCATTCGTCGGGCGACCGCAATGCAATGTCGAACAGAGAGAACCGCACGTATTTTTTGATTAATTTAGCAGACCGTCGGTACTCGGTGCACTTTGTTCGACGGGCAACCGCGCTGCAAGCGGTGTTTTTGTGCACTATATTTTTTTGTAATACTACGAGATAAATAGCTAACGAACACAACTAAAAGAAGAGAACCTCATAATCGAGAAAAATGAACCGCAACACGATCTAAAATTAAGTACTTTTGTCAAAAAACTATTTTATTACATGAGGATGAAATGATAATGTACAATACAAATTTAGTCACGTAGGCAAAAATCCTGCAAAAATTGCAATGAGCAACAATTTGCAAAAAATTATACAAACTGAACAGCACAAAACTGTAAAAATGCACTACTACAATAAAATCCGCAGCGGGGAACTGCTCGCACGATCTATTACCACTGCATTACATTGGCGCTCGTTGAGTTGCACATAATGGGCTTCATACACAAAAACCATCGGGCTATACCAATGCGGCTATCGTACTGCACACGTACATGCCTCAAGCTCGAAAAAAATTCTGTCTTCGATTCTTCGCTGAGGAGAGTGAACTGCGGGACGAACAGTGCACCATGGAAGGAAGATGAGGTAGATCCCTCCGGCGACCTTGTTTGGAACCGAAGCCGTGGCTGGGAGAGGTCCTACAGCGATAGCGGAGAGCGAGCCAGTCAGGCTACACGGGCTAGCGTCACCCATGGCTACACCGGGGGGAAGATGGCCAGCAGGATCCGGTCAGTGAGGCTACACAGTGGCGGGGTGGCGGGGTGGCTCTCTGTGCTTGTCTCCCGAAGTAGATCACAGCCACGGCCGACCTTGCACCTTCAGTTCGTCGCTGGATCTGGGTCTTCCGCGTCACCTACCTCCCTGCTGCTAGCGCTCCGCTGCTCACCGGATCCGAGACCCTCCTCCTTGCCGGCAGCCGCTGCTTGCCGCGGTAGTTCGGAAAAAAAATCCTCCTGCATTCGGTCAACCGTCGCGTGTGGGTCACGGACTAACTAGCGCCCCCGTGGTCGGGGCGGGGAAGCTTGAGGTGTTGGCCTGCGATGGGTGCGCGCACTAGTGGCCGGGGGTTGGGCAGCCTGAGGCAGCTCCGTGGTTCACCATGGCTGCCGCTGGCCTATCACCGTGGGACTTCGGGGGATCTGGCTGGGGCGTCGAGCGTGTCGGTGGAGGCGCCTAGGTGGGGTGGGCCGGCTGGGTTGGCGCACCGGGTGGGGGTGTCCTGGCGGCGGCGGAAGTGGTTGGTGGGGGAGACGTGGGTGTGTGATGGGATGGGTGGGGATAAGGCAGCGGGGATGGAGTGTGGACGGTTTTTTTTGTTCGTTGTTGCGCTGCGGGTTTGTATCGAATTTGACTGTTGGTAGAATAAGAAGATTGTTGTTAGAATAAGGTCTTAAGGGGTGTTGTTAGAATACACCCACCATATATATATATATATATATATATATATATATATATATATATATATATATTCAGCTATCAATTATTCGGGCGCGGAGGACATATACCCGACCCGAATATTGATACCTGAATATTTTTAAATTATGATGTAAGCCTACATAAGCCATAATATTTGATATGGAATATCAAATAATTGGGCAGGGTGGACCCCTCCCCAATAATAATAATTATTATTATAATAATAAAATAAATAAAATCACATCAGCAGCAGGCATTACAGCCAAGAGATATTTGAGCCAAGAAGAAGGCGAGAATACAATCAAGCGAGCGGTGAAGACAACAATGTGAGTAAGTGCCATATGTGCATGGTGTTACTCATGTGATAGAAGACATTGGAGGCTAGTGAATTATTCACCAACAGACAAAGCCCACGTGAATGCTTTCCACAAAGCGACCACGTGAAAGATTACCTAAAAAGAAGAGAAGCTATCATCCTGTCGAGCACGCTCGTGAAGGCATCCTTATCTGGTGGACACGTAATGAGGAGGTTTGCTATTTTAAATAAAGAGGAGAAGGCTCTAGGACGCCCCTCCCGCGACTATAAAAGGAGACCCCGGCCTCAGAGCAACACACACGCAAAAACACTCAGAGCATCAAGAGCATCAAGTTCCTCCACCAGAGCACTTCCACTTTCCCTTAGTAGTAGCTCCACCACCACCTTGTAGTATAGCCACTATATTGAAGGAGTTGTATTAGCCAAGAATATTAAGGTAATTTCCTAGTTTGTGTAATCCCTTCGGGGCCTCCCGAAAGGGAAAACCATATGTAAATTATGTTGTGGAAATGATGTAGTTTCTTGTCTCACTTGGTCTTTTTATTTATGAATTTATGGGACGAATTCTTATGCTAAGGATCCTATAGGAGAAACCTCTGCCGGTAGTTCTCTGTTTAGCCTAGTGTGGCGTTTGAATGAGAACTTTGTGGCCGTAGAGAAGTGTTCCCTTCGGGTGGAACTGCCTGGGAAGACGATAGGAATTTACCCCATAAATTTGCATATAAAACCATCAAGTGAACGTAATTAGCTACATCAGAAATAACATAATGAAAAATATGGTGAGTACCGAGTAGGACTTTACACATACGCGTACACAGTCGTTCGTGCTGTTGGCCTCGCCAGCCTTAATAAGATCCTGCATTAAATCATAATTAGCGCACAAATATTAGTGAATATTTAAATATTAGTGGGAATAGTAAAATACTATTCCAAATAGTGCATTGAATAGTGTACCCAATAGTAAATAGTAAAAAATACTATTGAAGATAAAAAGCACCCATATACTCCACCGTACCTACCTAATCACATATTAGTCTAATCCATATTAGTAAAAATAATAATAAATTTGAGAAATCTATATTGTTGGTATCAGGTCCAGTGTTTAACCATTGAAAGATTAAAATATTTAAACTTAGAAGTTAGCACAGGTAGAATTATAAATACTAAGGAAAATATTAATATAAGGTGCAGAATAAATCCCTCTGAAGAACATATCTGGCATACTTCTCAAAGTCAGCTAAATATAATCGTCGATCTCATATATAATTTTTTTATATCGTGGGGTAAAAGGCAAGATCAACTAGATCAAAAATTTGATAGTTTATTCAAAGAATACCAAAAACTCATAGAAAGGTATTCGGCGTTGAATAATAAAATTGATCTAGCATTGCATAAGCTAGAGGAAGCAAAAGCGAAACAAAATATTGTCTGTAAGAATAACGACTATATTAAAGAAGAAGTTTTATCCATTGGAAAAAATATAGTCCACCATCCAAGTAAAAGTAAAGAATTGTCGCCAACGATTGAAATAAAACAAGATATCTCAGATATCAAAAACTTGGCGTTAGAAATAAAAAGTTTAATCCTTTCATAATTGTATGTCCGAATATAATCAAGCTCTAAAAGAAGTAACCAAATATTTATCTCCTCCTATTGGATTCTCTGATCACGATTCGCCAAAAGAAGATTCTAGAATAATAATAAGACAAAATAATACTATTCTCCAGTTATTAATTCAGGTTTTGGATAAATTAAATAGTACACAAAGCAACAAAGATATTGTGCTAGCATCATCAGGAATAGTAGCCGCATCAAGGAATATTAACTCAGAAAAATGGACGTATCTAAAAGCCTCTTTAGAAGAGACAGAAACCTCCAATTAGTAAGGCAAGACTCGAGACCGCTGGCCATAAAGCATAGACTATCATGCAAGGCTGATGATATTGAAAGTTTAGAAGAAGTTATCGATATACAAAGAGACCTAGAAAGATATCAAAAGGATACTTTAAGAAAAATAAAGCCACAACAGGTTTATCATATGGGTATGTTTGAAAGTAAGAGTGGTTTATACAGAATATCCAGAGAAGTAGAACTGAGTGTGTTAACACACCCAGTAGATTTAAGAATTGTAAGCAAGAATATTGAAAATGATCTTAAATATTGTGGTTATAAATACATTCATCAAGGTATGTATATCATAGGTGTTAAAGGCATGACAAGAAAGAAATTAGGAGCTAAAGTATTAATAACACTACTGGATAGAAGATGGGATTCAGTAGATAAAGCAGCATTAGGCTTTATGGAAGGTGATATGAATGAAAATAGATTAATAACATACATAGCCCCAGACCTAATGATGCCTGTAAAAGAATTTATTGAAAAAATGAGTTTTGGTTTTCAAACCAAAGGATATGAAGATTTTAAAGGTACAAATTTGTTGGTAAGCATAGAATTTATAGGAAGACTCACTAATAGAAGCAATTCTAGATATAGAGTTAATATAAATGATGTAATTCATAGCATGCAGTCTAAAGGTATACAATTTATGAATCCTCTTAAAATTGGTTCCGAAGAAAGAGCAGGAGAGGAATGGAAGATAGGTGAACTAATAGAGAAGAAGGAGTTAAAACAACCTGAAAATTACATAAGCTACCAAAATTGTGAAGGTAGTAGCAGTATAAGGTTTATGAATTATAAATCCGCATCCATAGAAGATACGGAATCTCTTATATCAGAATCAGAAACTAGTGATGACAAGAATAAAGGAGCAACCGAATTTATGGAAAAGGTTAATTTAGATGATGAAATAATTCATTGGGAAAATAAACTAAAACATATAGAATGGGAATATAGTAATTCTATGACACAGGATTGGCCAAAGATAAGAGAAAGAGAATTGTTTATCATTAGAGAAATTGCAAGAATAAAAAAATTAAAAAATGAGAAAAAAATTGCCGGTACTAGTTCAACCAAGCCAAACACCACCTCAGTACCAGAAAAGAAAGGAGATAGTAGTAATAATATTGATACCAATAACAATAATAACAATAGAAACAAAGGTAAGAATATTGTTGAAAGTCATAAAAATGAAGTTATTAGTGAAGAAGAGCAATGGGATATAAATAATAAGTTATTATTAGAAAGCTATGAGGAAGAAGAGGAACTAATGAGAGAAATGTTGATAGAAGATGAATATTATGATGATTCAGAACAAAATAGTGACTTTTATAATTCCCTAGATGAGGTTGGGCTACACAATTTAGAAAATGCTATGGAAGCCATGGAAGTAGAAAATAGTAATAAAAGAAGAAAGGGATATGGTGATAGTTCAGTAAAAAGAGAAGGTGAAAGGGAGAGACCAACCAGATCAGCTGGAAAATGGCCCCCAGAGAAAGATGACTATCAACCTACATATATTCCCGGACAATATAAATACATGGGTTCTCGAAGAAGAGATTTTGAAAAGCCGGTACAATTTCAAAATACTAGAAATGATGGTGCGATATTGAATTTAGCCGCACATGATCCTATAGATTGGCCAAATATAATTAGCATTTGGAAAGGGCTAATCGTGCAAAAATATATACAAAACCAATATAGTATAGGCACTAAGGTTGAAGACATGTTAACATATCTTGAGACATTTTTAGGAGAGTCAGTAAAAGTTCTATGGGAACAATGGGTAGAGACTTATCCTAATCAATATGAAGAATTAAAAAGAGCCGGAAGTAATCCAAATAACTTTGCAAATGTTATATCAAATATGATTATAGCAGAAGATCCAGAATTGGGCCATACATCTTTACAAAATGAAAGGTTGAGAGAAATAGAAAAATTAACGCTAACTAGTTGGAAAGGCATAAAAGAGTTTTCTCAACACTACTTATATAATGCTACAACCGCTAAGCAAGGTTTTAATAAAGGTGTAGTTGAAAGATATTTTAATAAATTGCCCGATCCATTAGGATCTATAATATTTGAAGAATACAAGAAGGAAACAGCAGGAACTGTTTTAAACATATCACAAGCCATAACATATGTTTTTAAACATTTAAGAAAGGTATGTACAGATATACAAGCTCAAAGGTCTATGAAGAAATCATATTACAATTTCTGTAATAACATTGTCCAAATACCACTCACATATGGGGAAGAAAGGCATAGAAGCAAGAAACATTATAAACCCCAAATGCGAGATAATAGAAATTTTAGAACAAAGAAAAGATATTTCCTAAGAAGGTCTGATAATAGAGCCCCTTTCTTACATAAGAGAAATGCAAGAAGATATAATCCTAGAAAATCTTATGATAAAACTTGTAGGTGTTTTATATGCAACTCACCTGACCATCTGAGTAAAACTTGTCCAAATAAGGATCAAAAAAGGTACTCTAGTAAATATGAAGAACAAGAAAGAGTATTAATCATAGATAGTGTCAATGAAAATATTCTAGTATGTGATGATGAAATAAAAGATGATGAGTCAATATATTCAATCATAGAGACAGATGAAATAGAAAATGAAGTCTTAGAAGAAGAATCAAGCAGTGATGAGATAGATCTAATAGATGAATTAGCAGGCCTAAAAATTGAAATGATGAACCAAGTAGATTGCGAGCATGACTGGATTAGAGAAAAGGGTGATTATAATATTAAATGTGCTTTTTGCATATATTACCCAAGCCAAGAGAATAGGTCAACATGTAACCTATGTTTAAAGCAAGCTTGTGCCTCTTGCTTAAAGGCAAAAAATCAAGGTTGGAGACAGGAAATAGAATTAGAACCAGATGAATATATATTAAATAGAAGAGTTAGAAATCTAGAAAATAGAATAAATAAACTAGAAGAGGAGTTAGAAATATTAAAAGAAAAGCTAGAAGAAAATCTGAAAGAAAAAGATAATAAAGAACATGAACATATGGCTACTGGAAGCACAGAAATGAAGGAACAAATGGTCACAGTAAGAGATAAAAAAGGAGATAAGCTAATACAATTAAAAGACGCTATAACTAGTTTTGGAAACAAATATATTGTGCGATTACCATTCAAAGAAGTTCTAGGGATAAGAATCCCAGTCAGAATAGTACTAAAGCCAAATATTTCTTATAAAATATTAGCACTATTAGATACTGGTTGCACGAAGAATATCATTCATGATAAATACTTTGTGAGATGTCCTGAAATAGTCAAAACTATAGACGACAAGATAGCCGAAGTATCCACAGATATGTCAGGAATAAAGAAAATCCATAACCAACTGGCATATAATATTGAAGCCTATATAAATGGCACAAAATATATCATAGATGAAATTACAATAAGAGATTTGTCAGTAATAAATGATGACATGATAATAGGATTAAGATTTTTACAACAATCTGTGCAAACCACAATTATACATGAAGATGGGGTCACATTTATCCCACGTCAAGATAATCTCCCATACATATCAGAGGTTCGAAAGCAAAGAAAATCTACACAAAATGTAGAAATATCTAATTTGCAAGAGGAATATTGCTCGGATCTCCCAGAATTCTGCAAAGAAGAAGAACTTAGTGAGACCATAGAAGAATATCATATAGAAAATACACATACAGAATGTATAGGATTACAATCATTCTCGCCAAATTGGTATAGAGATATTAAATCCAAAAAAGATATAGACAAAATTGTACAAAGACTAGAGAATATACAAATTATTGGAGAAATACCAATGAAGCATTGGGATAAGAACTCCATAGTTTGCAAAATAAACATTATAAACCCAGACTATATAATTAAGTCGGGACCAATAGAAGCTACTCCTAAAGATATTGAAGAGTTTAAAATGCATATTGAAGAGCTACTAAAATTAAAAGCAATTAGAGAAAGCAGAAGTCCTCATCGATCTGCTGCCTTTATAGTTAGAAATCATGCTGAAGAAGTTAGAGGAAAATCTAGAATGGTAATTAATTACAAAAGACTAAATGACAACACAGTAGATGATGCATATAATATACCTAATAAGCAAGAATGGATCAATAGAATACAAGGGAGCAGATATTTCTCTAAATTTGATTTGAAAGCAGGGTTTTGGCAAGTTAAGATGTCAGATGAATCTATTCCTTGGACAGCCTTTACCTGTCCACAAGGCCACTATGAATGGCTAGTAATGCCATTAGGGCTAAAGAATGCACCTGCACTATTTCAAAGAAAAATGCAAAATATATTTAATGAAAATCAAGCATTCATATTGGTATATGTAGATGATTTGTTAATATTTTCAAAATCATACAAAGAACATATAGCTCATCTTGAAGTTTTCTTCAGAAAGGTAGAACAAAATGGGCTAATACTATCAAAGAAGAAGATGGAAATTTGCAAAGAGAAAATCAATTTCCTTGGGCATGAAATAGGAGAAGGGAAAATATATTTACAAGAGCATATTGCAAAGAAAATTTTACAGTTTCCTGATAATATGAGTGATAAAAAGGTTTTACAACAATTTTTAGGAATTGTAAACTATGCAAGAAATTATATAGACAATTTAGCTAAGTTAGCAGGACCTCTATATGCTAAATTAAGAAAGAATGGTCAAAGATACTTTAACTCTGAGGATATAAAATTAGTAAAGGCCATTAAAGAAAAGGTCAAGAATTTAAAGCCTTTGGAATTGCCTTTAGAAGACAATTATTTTATTATTGAAACCGATGCATCTAAGGTAGGATGGGGTGCTATATTAAAACAGAAACCAAATAAATATTCCCCTAAGGCAGAAGAAAAGATCTGTAGATACGCTTCAGGAAGTTATAAATTAAAGACGGTAAATAATATTGATAGAGAAATTCTTGCAATAGTCAATGCTATAAATGCTTTTAGATTATACCTCGGATTTAAAGAATTCACAGTGCGAACTGATTGCGAAGCAATATGTAGATATTATAATCAAATTAATAGTAAGAAAAGCTCGACTAGAAGATGGGTCTTATTTGAAGATACCATAGCTGGAAATGGGTATAGAGTAAATTTTGAGCATATTAAGGGAAAGGATAATACTTTGCCTGACATATTTTCTCGTGCATCAATTTTACAGAAATGAAGAGAGGACTACTCCCAACTGGGAATGAATGCTTCATCTTTGGAGATGAGAATAAATTGAAAATATTTCCGGCAAATACATTCAATTTCAAGCCGAAGAGTCATATCCGGATTGATGAAATCCAGCGATGCATACTTGATAACTTCTGGAATCAATATGCCAATAAAAGAGAAGACAAAGGATATATGCTATCAATCCTCAATAGCCTTGCTGAATATTTTAACAAGATGAATGAAGTCTTACCAAAATCAGCAAAAATGGAAGTTCCAAAGAAATTTGAAGGTCAAAAGAATGAAGCACTATATATCCTATTTGACGGAAATAAACCAGGAATATATATGACTTGGGAAGAGGTTATGATTGAAAAAATAGATGCAAGAAAGAAAGGCGAAGATGTCACATTCAAGAAATATGATAATATAAATGAAGCATTAATATGGGCAAGAAAAATAATAGGAGAAAATTACTATATAGACCCAAAGGCCAAAGAATATATTCAAAGGAGAAGGACCAATGATAATATATCAAACCCACCAACACCAAAAGCCGCAAAGGCAGAACCATCAGGTTCAAAGAATGTCAAAGAAGAATGTCCCCCAAGATATCATACATATAAAGAATGCCTTCTAAAGGGAATTGACCCTTTGGATAGCGAATATATAGACCAAGAATTGGACAAAAGGTTTGAAGAATTTTCTAAAATAATGAAAAATGAATTAAAAGAAGAAATATTAAATGAAATACGGATGGAAATGGACAACAAATTTGAAGAAATTAAAAAAGAATGTGACTCGAAATTTGACTTCAATATCTCAGAAGCTGATCAAATGGATATTGCAGGACATGGGCAACTACCTGAATAGAAACCATAAACAGCCACCTGCAAAGATTCCGAATTTAGATTGATATTGCTATCAATTATTCGGGCGCGGAGGACATATACCCGACCCGAATATTGATACCTGAATATTTTTAAATTATGATGTAAGCCTACATAAGCCATAATATTTGATATGGAATATCAAATAATTGGGCAGGGTGGACCCCTCCCCAATAATAATAATTATTATTATAATAATAAAATAAATAAAATCACATCAGCAGCAGGCATTACAGCCAAGAGATATTTGAGCCAAGAAGAAGGCGAGAATACAATCAAGCGAGCGGTGAAGACAACAATGTGAGTAAGTGCCATATGTGCATGGTGTTACTCATGTGATAGAAGACATTGGAGGCTAGTGAATTATTCACCAACAGACAAAGCCCACGTGAATGCTTTCCACAAAGCGACCACGTGAAAGATTACCTAAAAAGAAGAGAAGCTATCATCCTGTCGAGCACGCTCGTGAAGGCATCCTTATCTGGTGGACACGTAATGAGGAGGTTTGCTATTTTAAATAAAGAGGAGAAGGCTCTAGGACGCCCCTCCCGCGACTATAAAAGGAGACCCTGGCCTCAGAGCAACACACACGCAAAAACACTCAAGAGCATCAAGAGCATCAAGTTCCTCCACCAGAGCACTTCCACTTTCCCTTAATAGTAGCTCCACCACCACCTTGTAGTATAGCCACTATATTGAAGGAGTTGTATTAGCCAAGAATATTAAGGTAATTTCCTAGTTTGTGTAATCCCTTCGGGGCCTCCCGAAAGGGAAAACCATATGTAAATTATGTTGTGGAAATGATGTAGTTTCTTGTCTCACTTGGTCTTTTTATTTATGAATTTATGGGACGAATTCTTATGCTAAGGATCCTATAGGAGAAACCTCTGCCGGTAGTTCTCTGTTTAGCCTAGTGTGGCGTTTGAATGAGAACTTTGTGGCCGTAGAGAAGTGTTCCCTTCGGGTGGAACTGCCTGGGAAGACGATAGGAATTTACCCCATAAATTTGCATATAAAACCATCAAGTGAACGTAATTAGCTACATCAGAAATAACATAATGAAAAATATGGTGAGTACCGAGTAGGACTTTACACATACGCGTACACAGTCGTTCGTGCTGTTGGCCTCGCCAGCCTTAATAAGATCCTGCATTAAATCATAATTAGCGCACAAATATTAGTGAATATTTAAATATTAGTGGGAATAGTAAAATACTATTCCAAATAGTGCATTGAATAGTGTACCCAATAGTAAATAGTAAAAATACTATTGAAGATAAAAAGCACCCATATACTCCACCGTACCTACCTAATCACATATTAGTCTAATCCATATTAGTAAAAATAATAATAAATTTGAGAAATCTATATTGTTGGTATCAGAGCCCACGTGAATATTATATATATATATATATATATATATATATATATATATATATGGTTGTATATTGACTTATATTGTGAGTCTCCCGCTTACAGCATACGAAAGGCAATCTTATAAAAACTATGCACATGCGCCAAGCTCGAACTTGGTTTCAGTTGTCCTATATATAGTGATCGAACGCCAACCAAGTAATCGATTCGATCGAAAATAAGCGCTTTCATCAAAAGAACCATGGGGGAGAGGGATCCAAATGAGACTCTGATACATCCCAAACGTATCTATAATTTTTGCTTGCTCCATTCATATTTTGTGTGATATTGCTATGCTTTTGATACACTTTCATACATTTTTTATCATATTTGGACTAACCTATTAACTCAGTGTACCCTAGTGCCAGTTTCTGTTTTCTGTTGTCTTTGTATTTTGGGTTTTCCCATTACTTAAACTGCCCCAAAAATTCTGGGAAAATATATAAAAATCAACATTCTAGAAGAGTCCTCTAGCCGGAGGATGAAGTCCTGGGGTGGCCCACAGCCCCCAGGCGCCCTCCTGGCGTGGTCAGGGGTGGACCCGCGGCGGGTGGCCGCTTGGGAGACTGGGACCTCCCCTAGTGGCCACCCTTGTCTCTTATTTATACTTCCGTCACGAAAACCCTGATTCCAGAACCCTTTTCTCCAGAAGAAATTCCGATCTCCGCCGCCATCGCCGACAAGCTTCGTAGGACCAGAATTCCTGTGTTGGCACCCTGCCGGGACGGGGAAGTGCCCCCGGATTCATCTCCATCGATGTTGCTTCCTCCCTCCATGATGCGGGAGTAGTTCCTCCTCGGGGCTGAGGTTTCTACAGTACCTATGTGGTCAATTCTCTCTCCCATGATGTGATCTTGATTGTGATCATAGTCTATGTTAATCTAGGATGATCCAATGATGTTTCCCCTTCTTCTATGTATTGGATTTGATGTACTCACTTGTCTCTATCTAGTATAATCCCCTAGATCAAGATGACAACGGTCCATTGGACATTGATTAGAAGAATATTTTCATGAGTGATTTCCTCTTTTGTGTGTGGATTGAAGATTAAGAGTCTCTTGGTTCTTGTCTTTGACTATCCTTGAGATATATTGTGGTGATTGTGGTACTCTCTTTGGATGGACGCGGTGACCTTGGGAAATCTGTATATGAGAACTATGAACTCTAAGGTGTTCTTTTGTAGCCCTACACAATTCTCGTCCTCTCTTGACCACAAAGGAATGACCTCCGAGTACATCTCCAATGTATATTTTAGTGGAAATATCATGTGATTAGACTATGTTAATGTTGTTGGGAGTTGCCACTAGTGAAAGTATGAAGCCTAGGCTTTGTTTTTACCATTGCAATACCGTTTGTGCTCACGTTTACTACTTTTTTGCTTGCTGTAATTTTTATTATAGATTTATATTACTTCATTTTGCCACACCTATCATCCATATTTTACCATCTCTTCTCCGTACTAGTGCACCTATGCAACTCCTAGTTGTATTAGGTGTGTTGGGGACACAAGAGACTTCTTGTATCTTAATTGCAGGGTTGCTTGAGAGAGACCATATTCAACCTCTACTTCCCTGAGTTCGATAAACCTTAGGTCATCCACTTGAGGTAAATTGTTGTTGTCCTACAAACCTCTGCGCTTGGAGGCCTAACATAGTCTACAAGAATATAAGCATGCGTAGACATCAAGCTATTTCTAGCGCCGTTGCCTGGGAGGTAAGGTTTGAAGGTATATCTTTAGATCTTGCAATTAAATCTTTTCGTTTCTTGTTTTTATTTTTCAATAGTTATGTTTATGGAAAACTGCACTCTTAGCTCGCTGCTTGGGGAAGGCCGCTTTACCACACCCGTGGTAGAGAAGTCTCCTCCACCTACTGAATGTATCCCATTCAAAATACCACTTGGGATAATTGAAATAATTAGGAATGATTGTTATGATGGGATAGTCAATCCTAGTATTCGTTTGTTGAAACATACAGAACTTTGTGAGTTATTTTAAGATTTCAGGTTTGACAAGAGGTGGAGTCATGAAGAAATTATTTGCCTTGTCACTGAAAGGAAAAGCATTGGAATGGTATAGTCTACTAGATAATTCTCACCTATGGGATTGGGAAGAGATCCAGTCTCTCTTTTACTCCAAGTTTTTTCCTCTTCATGAAGTCCATGAGAACAGGAATTATGTTTATAATTTGTATCCCCATGACGGAGAGAGCATAGCTCAAGCTTGGGGGAGACTGAAAATTTTAATTCTAAAATGTCCTAACCATGGGCTCCCCAAAGATATAATTATTACTAATTTATATGCGAGGATCTCTCGACAGGATAAAGACTTGCTCGATGCTTCCTCTATGGGTTCTTTCACAAACAAAAAGATTGATGCTAAATGGGAACTCCTTGAAAGAATTCAATACAATACTGAAGATTGGGAGATCGACAAATGTAGAGAGTCAGGTATAAGTTATGAGTATGATTGCATTAAGTCCTTTGTTGAAACTACAAGTTTTAATAAGTTTACTGCTAAGTTTGGGCTTGATTCTCAACTCCTTGTTGATTTCCTCAAATCTTTTGCTTCACATTTTAATATTCCTCAGGAGAATTGGATCAAGCATCATGATGATTTCAAAGAAAATGAAATTGTTCATGATGATTGCAACATGCATGATCCAATTCCTGAAAATGAAGTTTTATATAAGCATGTGAATTTTTGTGGAGTGGATAGACCTTGTGAAAGGCCTATGATTGAAGAAGAGAAGTATTGTAAGAAACATAAGCATGAAAGAACAATCACTTGGGTCAAAGATTTAAATGAAATTGCTAGAGAATTGTGTGACCTTTATCCTTTTACTTGTGAACTTTGCTGTATAGAGGGACACATTAATTTTCAATGCATGCACTTTCAAAACATAATTGTTAAGCAATTTTGTCATAACATGATCACCCTTGATCTTGATGATGAACTTATGTTATTTTTTATGCGTGAAGAGTTATCAGATAAGACTTCTTGGCTAGATGTTAATGCCTTAGGAATAAACAACACTCTGCAAAATTTCAGCTCAAAAAGATGAATTGGTATTTTTCTATGATTATTCCCGTCACGAGGACAAAATCTGTTTTCTGGACAGCATGTCACAACTTTCACTTCCCTTGTCATATGAGGCTATAAATGGCACAAGCTTGAAAATTAAAGATACAATGATGTTGCTACAGTAGTAACAATCATCAAGACCACTAAAAAGAGAAGAAAAACAAAAAGTAAAACCTAAATTCGTGGCGGGCTGCCTCCCGAAAGCGCTTCTTTAAAGCAATAAGCTAGGCTTAATGCAAAAAGATCAAGTCTTATCAAGAAAATAACTAGCCCGTGTGACGGACTCAAAAGGCAACTTAATATTTTTTCTAGGGAAGTTCTCCATCCCTTTCTTGAGAGGGAATTGGAATTTTCTAATCCCTTCTTTCATATCAATAATAGCACCCACGGTGCGAAGAAAAGGACATCCCAAAATAATTGGACAAGAAGGTTCACATTCAATGTCCATAATAGTAAAATCAACGGGAACATAATTGTCATTGACAATGATAAGAACATCATCGATCTTTCCCACAGGTTTCTATACGGAAGAGTCAACAAGACGAACACCAAAAGAACAAGGATCAAAAGGTTTCAATTCAAATATATCGTACATTCTTTTGGGCATAACGGAGGTACTAGATCCAACATCACATAAAGCATAGCAAGAGAAGTTATTCAACTTAATTTTATTCATAGGATCCCAACCATCTTCTAGCTTTCTAGGTATGGAGGCCTCTACCCTAATCTTCTCCTCCCTAGCTTTAATGCGATCATTAGTGATATGCTCCGTGAAGGCAATATTAAGTGTGCTAGTGTGGGGGTCTCTAGACATCTTGTGAAGGAAACGAATAACTTTAGAAAGGGTGCAATTATCAAAATCAAGGTCACTACTATCAAGTAAAGTGGCAGTGGTGTCCTTTAGGCTCACTTGTTTGGTAGCTTCTATAGTCATAGGAGTTTCTTCTTCTACGGTTGAGGTCATAACATCACCATTAATAGGTCCTATGGGACTAGGGGTGCATTGGGTGCTAAGAGTTTGGATATCCTCAACAACTTGGATAGTAGCAATGGTATGGTGTGTGGGAAGGCTCTTAATTCTATCTTCCTCCTCCTTTTCTCTAGCCCATCTCTCTTTAAGTTTAGCCATCATCCTAATGTTTTCATTAATTTGCACTTGAATAGCGTTCATAGGAGTGACCTTCCTCTCCTCAAGAGGAGAATTTCTAATTTTAAGAAATTCTACTTCATGGGCTAAATTGTCTACCTTCGACGAGAGATTATCTAATTTGTCTACCTTTTCCTCTACAGTCTTGTTGAAGGCTTTTTGGGTAGTGATGAAGTCTTTAAGCATACTCTCTAATTCAGAAGTGGAGTTCTTGGTGCTAGGATAAGTGTTGTTGTTCCCATAGTTGTTGGAGGGGAACAGTCTAGGATTTCTACCAAAACTACTCCTATAAGCATTGTTATTGAAGTTGTTTCTAGGGATAAAGTTCACATCTACTTGATCTTGAGCAATCAAAGAATTTAAAGGAACATCATGAGGATCAATAGGAGATTGCTTGGTAAGTAGAGACATAATCAAGTCAACTTTTTCATTTAGGGAGGAGATCTCCTCGACAGAGTTTACCTTCCTACCTGTTGGAGCTCTTTCGGTGTGCCATTGGGAATAGTTGGTCATCATCTCATCGAGTAATTTTGTGGCTGCACCAAGCGTTGTTGACATAAAGGTTCCTCCCGCGGCTGAATCTAGAAAGTTCCGTGAGGTAAAGTTCAAGCATGCATAAAAAGTTTGGATAACCATCCAAGTAGTCAAACCATGCGTAGGACAATTCTTAACAAGAGATTTCATGCGTTCCCAAGCTTGGGAAACATGTTCATTATCCAATTTCTTAAAATTCATAATATTACTCCTCAATTGGATAATCTTAGCTGGGGGATAGTACTTCCCAATAAAAGCATCCTTGCACTTATCCCAAGAATCTATGCTATTCCTAGGCAAGGATTGAAACCAGATTTTAGCTCCTCCTCTCAAGGAGAAAGGAAAAAATCTTAAGCTTAACAATATCACCATCTACTTCTTTGTACTTTTGCATATCACAGAGCTCAACAAAATTATTTAAGTGCAAAGCAGCATCATCTCCAGCACCGGAGAATTGATCTTTCATAACAAGGTTCAACAAAGCAGGTTTAATCTCATAAGAAGGTGCTGAAGTGGCATGTGGAGCAATAGGAGTGCAGATAAAGTCACTGTTTTTATGACTAGTGAAGTCACACAACTTGGTGTTCTCGGAGGAACCCATAGTAGCAGCAAGCAAGGTAACTATTTTTTTTATTTTTGATAAAGCACACTAAAGAAAAAACTGAAAGGTAAACTAACAAGACTAAAAAGCAAAGATAAAAGATAGTGTGCAACTCCCCTATCTTGAAGAGTGGAGTCCCCGACAACGGTGGCAGAAATTATCTTTGATGGCTTCTCGCCCCTCGTTGGTTATCCAAAGTGGAAGGTTGAGATGTAGACAACAGCAAATTTCCCTCGGTTAAGATACCAAGGTTTGTCTCCAGTAGGACTCCAACAACGACAGGAAGGTGACAATGGTGCCAGCAATTAGGCGGTTGACGTGGACCTGCACACACACACAATAGATAACTTTTCTCCCAACGACTTCAGAGAGGTTGTCAATCCATCCGGCCTTGTTGTTTACAAAGGATCAAACACACGGGATAATAATGATAGTGATAGCAACAGAAAGGTAAATAAAGCAGAAAATAAATAGTGGGTGTAAACAGTATTGTAAATATGGACCGGGATCCCATGATGTTCACTAGTGATGTCTCTCTCCCAAAAGACGATAAAATAGCCATGCGAGGTAAACAAATTATAGCTGGGAAATTGACAGGATTATGTGCGCAAACCAATGCTAACTATGCTATAAAGAAAGGAAGAGGCTCAAAAGCTTGGGAGGTACGCCAAGACAAGTAGAACGAAATCCATCTGCATCTACCTACTAATCATCCACCTTGAGATATCTATCCAGAACATCTCGCTGGTATTACGTTGCGAATCCCACCCAAAGTGTAAACTCAAAGCAACAGACAACTGCATTAAAGAACTTTGCGTAAAGTAAACAATCCTTGCACCCCCAAGTACAAGAACCGTTGTTTTCTCCCTTGTGGCAACAGCACATCCCCTAGACTCATGTTTCTGGCACTCAAGCTAGTCATCAGGGGGCATGAACCCACAATCATACATAACGCTCCCTCTTGGAGTCACTACCTACAACTTGGCCAAAGCAATAAACAGCAACGGACAACATGCAAGAATTACTAAAGAACATAAATATAAAAGAGGAGAATCAAATATATTACTCAAACACAATCTGAACATAGTCTCATAATCTATCGGATCCCAACGAACTCAGCATAGCAACATCAGAAAGATTACATATGCGCCTCGATCATGTAGGGCAGCTCACGAGGTCTAAACCATGAAGAACAAAGAGGGGAGGAGAACATCACATAGCTACTGATCATAGACCCATGGTCCAAGGTGGACTACTCATGGTTCATCCGGGAAGCATCCATGGTGGTGGAAAAGCTCCCGGAGGTGGTTCCTCCCTCCGGCAAGGTGCTGGGAAGAGGGCTCCTAGTTCTCCCGATCTTGGAAGCGCGGCGGCGGCGGAACAGAGGAGAGATCGCGAAAAAGGGTTCTGTCCCCGAGGGTTTCTCGTCACGGGGAATAAATAGGCGAAGGGGGGCAGCCAGAGGTGGAATAGGGGCCCCAGGCGCCCCCCTAGCGGCCTAGGGGGTGTCCGTGCCAGGTGTCCTCCTGGGCCACCCCTGGTTCCCTTCTGGCCCCACCTGGGCTCTTCGCGAAGCTTCCTATACGTGATTTTTCCTATATTTTTCCCGGAATTTTTCTGGCACTTTAAATAATGGGAAAACCTGAAATACAAAAACAACAGAAAACAGGAACTGACACTGGGGTGCACTGAGTTAATAGGTTAGTCCAAATATGATCAAAAGTGTATGGAAGTGCATCATGACATAGCAATATCACACAAAAGAAGCATGGAGCAAGCAGAAATTATAGATACGTTTTGGACGTATCAATCATGGTAACAATGCTTTATGTGATACTTATATTGTTGAGTTTATTCATGATACCACTAAAAATTATTATGAGAAGGGAACATATGCCTATAGATATTTTAATAATATCATGTTCCCTCTCTTTATGTTGAAGGTTTTGGAGCTGCATTATTTTTCCTTCCTATGCTTATTGCTTTGTGCTTAAATGAATTATTATATTGCAATATTCCTATGCATAGGAAGCATGTTAGACTTAAATGTGTTTGTTATTTTCTTCTTGATGCTCTCTTTTGTTCTTACACTCTTATTCCTATGAGATCATCATTAAAATCTTAAGCCTATCTTTATGGCTATAAAGAAACAGCTCTAGGGAGACAACCCTTGTTATCTTTACTTTGAGTTTTTACTTTCAGTTTTTAGTGGTCTTGATCATTGTTACTACTGTAGAAACATCATTGTATCTTTATTTTCAAGCTTTGTGCCAAGTTTAGCCTCTGATTGCAAGAAAGTTCAAAAGTTGTGACATGCTTTCCAGAAAACAGATTTTGTCCTTGGACGGAAAAATTCACGACAAATCACCAGATCATATTTTTTATCTAAAATGTTTTGATAGCATGCTCTATACAATTAGCTTTTGGGCGTCTGTTCTGAGTTTTTTATTTGAGTTGCAGAAGTACCCCAAAAAAACTATTTACTACTTGCTGGTCTGTTTTTCACAGATTCTGCCACGTTTTACCTTTCCTCAGTTTTGCAATTCTTGTGCTAGCTTTTTATTTTGAAAAACTTTTTGTGACTCTTGAGAAACAATAGCCCTTCATGAATATATTAATTTCCAGTAGAGGCAAAAAATTATTGTGGGTACTAACCTCGCTAATCAGCTTATGATGAGTTACATATGAAGGGAGTTTTCAAGTGGCGAAGGAAGATGATGAAAGAAGATACGGGAGTGTCAAACTCTCAAGCTTGGGGATGCCCCATGCACCGCCAAGAAATACCCAAGGGGACTCAAGCATCTAAGCTTGGGGATGCCCCCGTACATCCCCTTCTCCATCAACAATTATCAGTTCATCCTTCGTTCCGCTATATTATCACTTCATGCGTTATGTGCTATGCTTGGAGCGTCTTGCTCTTTACCTTCTTAGTTTTCTTTAGCTTTGATTTTTGTTCATAACAAGTTAGAACCAAGCTTTCTTTGTGTGAGAGAGAAACACGCTCCACTTTAAACTAGAACACATCATAGTATTTCATGCTTATCTTTCTTTTGTTGTGTGTTCTTTATCTTTTCGTAGTTGTTGTCATGTTTAGATCTTAGTTTTCATGCTTATCTTTTTAAGATCTTTTGTTCAGTTTGTTGCTGGAACTCTCTTGAGTTTTCATGTTTATCTTGTTTAGAGAGTTGGCTTGTTGCACTGAGTTGTGTCTTGACTTGAAGTGGGTAATTGAGGTTGCTATTCAATTGTAGTAGTAACTTGCAATAGTTTTGAGGTATTGTTGTGAGTAATGTTTGAACTTCTGGTGTAAAGAGATTTAGCCTATTAGTGATAGATGTCGTATATTGGGCAATCCGTGTTTATTTTCAAAAACTACAAAAACTAGTTGAGAACTCTAGCTACTAGATGGATCACTAATCTTTGGAGGGATCGGATATTAGAGTACACTCACGTACCATGAGTCGAGGATGCGCAAGGATAACCAAACCCCCATACAATCCTCCTTGGGGTACTTGTCTCTTTGTGAACGTCCTGATTAGATTGAGAGTTACCGATAATAAGTGCATGAGTTCTTCGAACTAATGTAAGTATTCAAAAGTTGACACTTCCACCTTCCCATATTTGCTAGCCTCTTCGGTACCGTGCATTGGCCTTTCTCATCTTGAGAGTTGGCGCATGGTGGAAGTGAAGCTCTCGGAAGTCAATCCTCCCTCCGGCAGGGTGCCGGGAAGAAGTCTGTTGGCGCTCCCGCTCTTGGAAGCGCGGCGGCGGCGAAACAGAGGCGAGATCGCGAAAAAGGGTTCTGCCTTTGGGGGTTTCGCGTCACGAAGATTAAATAGGCGAAGGGGGCATCTAGGGGCCCAACAGGGTTCCAGGCGCCCCCCCGGGCGCGACCAGACCCTAGGACGCGCCAGGTGGCCTCCCTGGTCCCTGGTGGTGCCCCTCTGGCCCCACCCAGGTGATTTCGGAAGGTTCCCGTACGCTGATTTTTTTATCTGATTTTTCTCAAAATTTTGGAGCACTTTTAATAGGGGGAAAACCTGAAATAAAAAAACAGCAGAAAACAGGAACTGGCACTGTGGTGCACTGAGTTAATAAGTTAGTCCAAATATGATCAAAAGTGTATGAAAGTGTAACAAGATCATAGCAATATCACACAAAACATGCATGGAGCACGCAGAAATTATAGATACGTTTGGGACGTATCAACATCCCCAAGCTTAATTCCTGCTCGTCCTCGAGTAGGTAAATGATAACAAGCATAATTTATGTGGTGACATGCTAGCAACCATATAAGAACTTTGAAAAGTAAAGCAATCAAGGTATGTGATTCAATTCAAGTCATAACATGCAAGAGTCTATATTAGCATTGAAACAAGCAACGAGAGAACATTAGGTGCGAGAGCTCTCGTTGTCCGTGACTCGAATGTCTCCAAATGGTGTTGATACGTCTCAAACGTATCGATAATTTCTGCTCACTCCATGCATGTTTTGTGTGATATTGCTATGATTTTGATCATATTTGGACTAACCTACTAACTCAGTGCACCCTAGTGCCAGTTCCAGTTTTCTGCTGTTTTTCTATTTCAGTTTTCCCCCATATAAAAAGTGCTCCAAAAATCCGGGAAAAATCAGATAAAAAATCAGCATGTCGGAAGCCTCCAAAAGCCCGAAGGTGGGCCAGGGGGCCACCAACAGGCGCCCAGACGGCCACCTGGCGCGGCCAGGGGCCTGGCCGCGCCAGGGGGCGCCTGGACCCCTGGTGGCCCCCCTGGTGGGCCCCCCTTCGCCTATTTATTCTCCGTCACGGGAAACTTCCGAAGACAGAACCCTATTTCGCAATCTCGCCTCTGTTCCGCCGCCGCCGCACTTCCAAGATCGGGAGCACCGTCAGGACCCTTCCCGGCACCCTACCGGAGGGAGGATCGACCTCCGGGAGCTTCTCCTCCACCATGGACGCTTCCCAGATGTGCCGTGAGTAGTCTACCTTGGACCATGGGTTCGTGATCAGTAGCTATGTGATGTTCTCCTCCCCTCTTTATTCTTCATGGATTAGACCTCGTGAGCTGCCCTACATGATCGAGGCATATATGTAATTCTTCTGTTGTTGCTATGCTGAGTTTCATGGGATCTGATTAATTCTGAGATTATGTTCAGATCGTGATAGAATAATATATTTGGTTTTTATCTCTTATATTTTTGTTCCTAAGTAAGTCTTGCATGATCTCCGTTGATGTTTATTGCTTTGGCCAAGTGGTAGGTAATAACTCCAAGAGGGAACGTTATGCTCGATTGTGGGTACATGCTCCCTGATGACACGCTTGAGTGACAGAAACATGAGTCTAGGGGATGTGTTGTGGCCACAAGGGGAAAACAACGGTGCTTGTAACCGCGATTGCAAGGATTGTTTACTTTACGCAAAGTTCTTTTAATGCAGTTGTCCATTGCTTTGGGTTTGCACTTTGGGTGGGGCTTGCAACTTAATACCAGCGAGATGTTCTGGATAGATATCTCAAGGTGGATGATTAGTGGTAGATGTAGATGGATTTCGGTCTACTTATTTTGGCGTAGTGCCCATGCTTATGAGCCTCTTCCTTTCTTTTGTAACATAGTTAGCATTGCGGTGCGTTTATAATCCTGTCAATTTCCCATTTGTAATTTGTTTACCTCGCATAGCAGTTTTATCGTCTTTCGGGAGACAGACATCACTAGTGAACATCACGGGACCCCTTTCCATATTCTCATCACTTTTTGTATGCCCAATTTATTTCCTGCTTTTACTTTTTAGTTGCAATCACTATTATCCTTTATCCCTTGCGTTCGATCCTTTGTAAACAACAAGGCCTGAGAGATAGACAACCTCTCTGAACTTCGTTGGGAGCAAAGTTATTTGTGTCTGTGTGCAGGTCCACATCAACCGCTAAATTGGTAGCGCTGTTGTCACCTACTTGTAGCGTTCGGAGTCCTACAGGATACAAACCCTATCCTGTGACGCCCCCAAAATCAGACAGTGTACAGTAATCATACACGCAAGGTACACGATCGAGATCAGGGACTCACGGTGAGATATCACAACACAACTCTAAAAATAAAATAATACAAGTTGTTTAATACAAGCCAGGGGCCACGAGGGCTCGAATACAACAGCTCGAGAGCACAAAGTTAGAGGAAGCAATAGTATCTGAGTACAGACACGAGAATACAAGGTTGCCTTAAGAAGGCTAGCACAAAAACAACAACGATCGAAAAGGCGAGGCCTCCTGCCTGGGAACCTCCGAACTACTCCTAGTCAAAGGGGAACTCGACGTCGTAGAAGGCATCGGGAATCTTCATGTTGCGGTGGTCGGCATCGAGGATCTCCTGCTCCTGGGCTCCAACATCGACTGCAGCGGCCGATCAGGCAAAACAAGAAGGGGGAAATAAAGCAAGGTGAGTATCTAGCATACCCGCGAGTCTTACGTCCGCTACTAAGCATTATGCATTTGTATCAAATGGAAAGGGGAGGATGTATATAGTGGACTGCAAGGTAGAAATTCAGAATAAGGATAAGAAGCTAGGCCTATCAAAGACTAGCATCTTCCGACGAGTCTTGCAGCATGAGGTAAGAATCAGCCAACAGTTTAATATAACAGTAATGAAAGTAAGAATGCAGCAGAAGTTGATGTAGCATTGTATAATAATAAGTTGTAATCATAATTAACAATGCCTCCGAGTTCCCTCCCTCGACATCCCCGCGAGGGAGAAAACCCGGAACCAACAGTTTAATAGTAGTAGTTTGTAGTGGTAGGATCTGGCTTCAGCATAAAGCGTCCTGTTACCATGGACACGGCTATCCGAATATATTATCATCCTTGCAGGGGCTACACTAGTGTTACCCTACACGCTCGGATCTCCAGGGTGGCGTACACCTTGTTAGGGAATGCCCCACCGAGGCTATCTGACACAACGCAGTCCATCCTACGACTCATCAGAGAGGTCCCCGCCGGTCTACAGCCCTAAGTGCAAGGGGTTCATGGGCCTATCACCCCTCGCTCTCCGGGTCGTTGCGAGGACGGTGAATTCCAGCGCCATCAGCGTGATCCAACGGTGCCGCAATGCTGAACTGGACGTCTTTCAGAGCTTTCGAACGAGGCTACGTCACGGAGGAGCCCATAACTCATAATTCTCACATATAGGTAGTGCGTACAAGCCAAAAGGCTACTCAAGTCATCCGCCGAACCCGTTAAGCATTTTATTAATTTTCTGTCGAGACAACCGTTTATCGTTGCCCCTTATTGAATGAGTCGCGGACAACGACAACAGTCAGGACCACTAGTAACATCGGTGCCTGCCCTGACGTCCCACCAAGTCGTGCAGTTACCAACAAGGTGAACCGTCTCCTTACCTTGTCTCGCGTTTGCTCTGAAGAGCTCGACTTTCGTACAACAGGATATCTGTCGACCACGAAAAGTACCGGGCCCGCCACACACCGGTGGAATACACCTGACCTGTTGTTCCGCTAAGATACCCTGCGCGGGCACCATTGGGTCACCCGACTCCTTACCTGTAAGGACACCAGTTGATTCGAGTGCCTACCATCAAGTGAAACCAGGAGGAATCACCCTCGATGGTACACTTTGGCAGTGATAAACAAAGGAGACTAAGGGGATGCGATCGTCCCCACTTGGGAGCCGTTCCTCGAAACTTGTCCATCTTGAGAAGTAATTGAGCTATCTATTAGCATTCGTTGACAAACTATGCACCGTCCCAAAATCTATTTTTATTCTGTTTGATTTAAGGATAGCACATGAGTTTTCCTTGCTTGCCCTTAACAAGGCTTTCTTCCACTTTTATGTTGAGTCAGTTGTCCTACTTCCTTCTTTTCCCTAAGAGAACAGACATTTGATGTTAATGAGGATTCATCCATATAGAGCTGCATTAAGTTTTGCCATGACATATCCTTGTTGACATTATCTTTTGATAAGTAAGTTTTTTGCGAAAGCTTTTGCCTGGCGAGCATCTTCCTTTGTGTTAGCATTTTCACTTCGTGACTATTAACATGTTCTTTCAAAAGCTTCGAATTGTTTTTAGTAGTCCTTTGACCAAGGTTATGTTTGCCATAATTTGATGAGTTTCCTCAGCCTTACTTTTGATTATAATTGTTATTACTTTCTCATAAGGACCTTATGAGTTGAGGTTGCTATTGAGGATGCTGGAGTTTGATGAAGGAACCTTGATGCTTCTTGTCCGTATTTTATTTATCGACACTTCACTCTCTAAACTTGTGGACAGGTTTGCCGAGCTCAGTATTCGCTTGGGGACAAGCGAGGTCTAAGCTTGGGGGAGTTGATACGTCCAAAATGCATCACTATTTTATATAGTAATTCTTTCTTATTCATTGATATATTTCATGATATGATGCTATTCTTATGTTATTTTGGCTTATTTTACACAGTTTACAACTTTCCGGTGCTGAAGAAGCAGACAAAGGATTCAGCGGTAAAAAGTGGACGCTGAGTTGCTGAAGAAGAACACATACAAATTACCTGAAAATCGACGGAGGTTGTTTTCCAGAAGCATAACGAAGGCACGCAAAAGAGCAACCAGAGGGGGGCACAGGGTGTCCAGGCGGCAACCTGGCGCGGCCCCACCTCTGGCCGCGCCGGGAGGGCGCCTGGGCCCCATGGAGCTCTCCCGGCTCCCCCCTCTGCCCTATATACCCCTCGTCGTCCAAAACCCCTAAAAGAGAGAGAGTTTCCGGAGTTTCTCCGCCGCTCCGTGGCAGAAACCTACAGAGAAGAAAAGCCATCTCTGGCGGGCAGATTCCGCTGGGGAGATCACCTCCCGGAAGGGGAGATCGTCGCCATCGTCATCACCATCGTCACGGGCATCATCGAGATCATCATCAACATCATCCCCACCATCAGCACCATCTCCATCTTCATCCAATCTTATCTCACAATTGCAACTCGCGTTGTAATCCGTACTATCTATCCTCTCTACTCTATCGGTGTTGATTACTACTTTGTGGTGAATGCTATTGAGTTTTGTTGGAGAAATATTATTGTGTTCATATTGGTTATCATCTATTTATCCCCCCTGATCATGATCTCTTTTATGTCTTGTGAGTACTTACTTTAGTTCTTGAGGACATGGGAGAAGTCTAGTTGTTAGTAGTCATATGATGTTGAAGTAATATGTGTTGGTTGATATTTAAGTTGTGTTGTTATTTTCCTAGTGGTGTTGTGTGAGTCGAACACTCAACACTTCGCCTTATCAAGGACCTAGGGGAATGCATTGTGTATAAAGAATGCTTACGGTGGGTTGCCGGAGTGACAGAAACCTGAACCGCAGTTTGCACGCTTTAGCACAAGGGAACAATGGATCACCGATCGTATTGCTATGGTTAGGCTTTTACCTTAATTACTATCTTGTATTTGCGGATGCTTGCAAGGTGTTTAATCATAAGAGTGCATTCATCTTAGTCTAGAGGGTGCACTAGCATAGATCCACCCACCAAACACTTATCAACCCAGCACATAGTACCGATACGGAATATGGCGAAAGCACATGACTACCTCTCCCGTGTGTCTTCAAGAACACTTTAGCTTTTATAAGTTCAGTTGCTAGGCCTCTCCTTTGATCAGAAAGGATTGGGCCACTCGTTACTCTCCAGTATCTTTTACTTTGCTAGTCTTTACTATCCTGTTTCTTATACCAAGAAAATCCCTAAAAATTTATCTTTCAGTGCTTGCAGTTATCTCCTTACCAAAGTCACTTGCTACTACCTTCTGCTCCTCGTTGGGTTCGACACTCTTACTTATCGAAAACACTGCAATAGATCCCATTACGTCGTGGGTCATCAAGCTACGTTTTCTGGCGCCGTTGCCGGGGAGTGTAGCGCTATTAGTAAGAGAAGCCGGTAAGGAAGTTTTTATATTTCTGTTTTAGTTTTGCTGTTGTTGTTTTGTCCTTATGGAGACCCCTACTATTGGATCGTTGTTCTCGGGGAGCCGCCCCACCGCTAAGGTAATCACTCCTACCCCTACTGAAATTGTGCCTTATAAGATACCATATGGTATTATCGATTATGTTCTATCTAATCGCTATGCAGGAGACAGACATCCAGGTGAACACTTGCTATGTTTATCACAACTATGTTCATTATTCAAGCTTGCCGGTGTGTCACTGGAGTTCGTTATGAAGAAGTTATTCTCCGTATCGCTCACAGACAAAGCTTCAGATTGGTATAAGCTCCTAGATAACCCACATTCTCTTAATTGGGAAGAGCTCAAGTCTCTCTTTTATACAAAGTTTTACCCTCTTCATGAAGTTTATCGAGACAGGAATTCCATCTATAACTTTAGGTCTCGCGAAGGAGAGAGCATCGCTAAAGCTTGGGGGAGACTTAAATCCCTAATGTTCAAATGTCCTATCCATAAGCTCCCCAAAGATATTATACTTACAAATTTTTATGCCATGCTTTCTAGTTAGGATAAGGAAAGGCTGGATACCTCCTCTAACGGAGTATTTCAGACAAAGAGCATGGAAGAAAGATGGGATCTCATCAAAAGGATCAAGAAGAATACTGAAGACTGGGAAATCGATAAAGGTATTGAACCTGCTATAAATTATGAGCATGATTATATTGAGAGCTATGTGAAGACTGATTATTTTAATACCTTTTGCTCTAAGATTGGTCTGGATTCCCATCTAATGATTGATTTTTGTAAGAATTTTGCCTCTCATGTTGATTCGTCTAAGATGAAGAAGGATTAGTACCATAAGCCTTTCAAAGAAGTGCCTATTGATACTCACTTTGCAGATCCTATCTTGCCTGCAGTTATATATGAACAACCCCCTTTTCCTTCAAGAATAAGGGAGCACTATTTTGTGACAGGCATCATAAATAAAAGTGAGAGAAGAACAGGCTAACCTGAGGACCAGATCAGAGTCGATCCTCAAGTTGCTCTGGTTAAAGATTTAGTTACTAATGATGTTTCAGATTCTATTATAAATTTTTGTGCTGTTTCAACTAACATTGTCACAACCAAGAATAAAAGCCCAATTTCAGGTACACCAGTTGTATCTTTTAAAATAGGAGATCACAATTACTACGGGCTATGCGATCTGGGATCAAGTGCTAGCGCGATTCCTTATTCGCTTTATCAAGAGATCATGAGTGAGATTTCACCCTGTGAACTCGAAGAGATCGATGTTACTATTCACCTTGCAAACAAAGCTACTATCTCTCCTATTGGGATTGTGAGAGATGTTGAAGTCCTATGCGGAAAGGTAAAGTACCCTACCGACTTTCTTGTACTTGGTTCAGTACAAGATAGTTTTTGTCCTATTATTTTTGGTAGGCCTTTTCTCAGAACTTGTCGAGTTATTATAGATTGCAAGAAAGGTAAAGTTTCTGTTGAATTCAATGGTGAGCCATATGAATTTAATTTTTCCAAGATTTCCAAGCAGCCTCGTGGTACTGAATTACCTAGTGATGATAAAATTATTGAAAGTATTGTTTCTATTGCTATTCCCCCTAATGATCCTTTGCAGCAATACATGGAGGACCACGAGAATGATACTCATATGCAGGAAAGAAATGAAATTAATGAAATCTTCTTGAGACAACCTGCTATCCTGAAGCACAACCTTCCAGTTGAACCTTTAGGAATTCTATCCAAACCAAAAGAAGACCCGGTGTTTGATCTCAAACCTCTTCCCGATACACTCAAGTATGCTTATTTAGATGAAAAGAAAGTATATCCTGTTATTATCAACTCTAACCTTTTAGGATATGAAGAAGAGCGATAATTGGAAGTACTTCGTAAACACCGTGGTGCAATTGGCTATACCCTTGATGACCTTAAGGGAATTATTCCATCTATCTGTCAACATACTATCAACCTCGAGCCCGATGCCAAACCTGTTGTTGACCATCAACGACGGTTGAACCCAAAGATGATGGATGTTGTGAGGACCAAAATCCTCAAGCTTCTAGCTGTAGGTATTATCTACCCTATAGCCGATAGTAAGTGGGTAAATCCAGTTCATTGTGTTCCTAAGAAAGGAGGGACAACTGTAGTCCCTAATGATAAGAATGAACTAATACCTCAGAGAATTATTATTGGGTATAGAATGTGTATTGATTACAGGAAGTTGAACAAGGCAACCAGGAAGGACCACTACCCGCTGCCCTTTATTTATCCGATGCTTGAGAGGCTGTCCAAAAACACCCACTTCTGCTATCTTGACGGGTACTCTGGCTTCTCTCAAATTCATGTTAACACCGTCGATCAAGAGAAGACCACTTTCACTTGTCCTTATGGTACTTATGCTTATAGGCGTATGCCTTTTGGTTTATGCAATGCACCTGCTACTTTTCAGAGATGTATGTCTGCAATATTTCATGGTTTCTGTGAGGAGATTGTGGAAGTCTTCATGGATGATTTCTACGTCTATGGAACTTCCTTTGACCACTGTCTCCACAATCTTAATAAAGTTTTGTAGAGATGCAAGGATACAAACTTAGTTCTAAACTGCGAAAAGTGCCACTTCATGGTTAACGAAGGGATCGTGCTTGGCCACAAGATTTCCGAGAGGGGAATTGAAGTGGACAAGGCGAAGATTGAAGCTCTCGAAAGGATGCCCTATCCAAGGGACATTAAAGGTATTCGTAGTTTTCTCGGTCATGCTAGTTTCTATAGAAGATTTATAAAAGACTTTTCTAAGACCTCGAGACCCCTCACTAATCTTCTCCAGAAGGATGTTCCTTTTGTATTTGATGAAGATTGTAAGGAGGCTTTCGAAGTTCTTAAGAAAGCTTTAATAACCCTCCTATAGTACAACCGCCTGACTAGAATTTGCCCTTTGAAATTATGTGTGATGCTAGTGATTTTGCTGTTGGAGCTGTTTTAGGACAAAGGGTTGATAAAAAGTTGAATGTTATTTATTATGCTAGTAAGACCCTTGATAGTTCTCAAAAGTATTATGCTACTACTGAGAAGGAATTCTTAACAGTAGTGTTTGCTTGTGATAAGTTTAGGAAGTATATTGTTGATTCCAAAGTTATTATTCATACTGATCATGCTGCCATTAAGTATCTTATGACGAAGAAGGATGACAAACCAAGACTCATCAGATGGGTACTCCTTCTTCAAGAATTTGATTTTCAGATTGTTGATAGAAAAGGAGCAGACAACCCTGTAGCGGACAATCTTTCAAGAATGGAAGACATTCCGCATGATCCCATCCCAGTCAACGACAATTTTCCAGACGAACAACTTGTCGTTGTTAAAGTACAATCTCTTTCCGATCCTTGGTTTGCAGATTATGCTAATTTTATCGTTGCAAAGTATTTGCCTCCAGGTTTAACATTTCAGCAAAGGAAGAAGTTCTTCCATGATTTGAGGCATTACTTTTGGGATGACCCACATCTTTTCAAAGAAGGTCCAGACGGGATCATGAGAAGATGCGTACCGGAACACGAGCAGAAGGACATTCTCAAGCAATGTCACGACTATCCCTACGGAGGACATCACGCCGGTGAGAGGACCGCACATAAGGTTCTCCAATCAGGTTTTTATTGGCCTACTCTCTTTAAAGATGCTAGAAGTTATGTTTTAGCTTGTGATAAATGTCAGAGAGTTGGTAATATTAGTAGGAGGAATGAGATGCCTATGAGTTACTCACTAGTGATTGAGCCTTTTGATTGCTGGGGTTTTGGTTTTATGGGTCCTTTTCCTTCTTCACACAAGTACACTCACATATTAGTTGCTGTTGATTATGTAACCAAGTGGGTTGAAGCAATCCCCACTAAAAGTGATGATCATAAATCATCTTTGAAAATGCTCAAAGATGTAATTTTCCCTAGGTTTGGTGTACCCAGGTATCTCATGACTGATGGAGGATCGCACTTCACGCATGGAGCTTTTAGAAAAGCTTTAGCCAAGTACGATGTCAATCATAGGATTGCGTCACCGTACCATCCTCAAACTAGTGGGAAAGTTGAGCTCACCAATAGAGAGATCAAGTTGATCTTGCAGAAGACAGTTAACAGAAACAGGAAGGACTGGTCAAATAAGTTGGGAGATGCCTTGTGGGCGTATAGAACTGCTTACAAAAACCCCATGGGCATGTCCCCCTATAAAATGGTCTATGGCAAGGCTTGCCATTTGCCATTAGAGTTAGAGCACAAAGCTTTCTGGGCTGTTAGAGAGCTTAATGCTGACCCAAAGTTAGCTGGTGAAAAGCGTCTCATGAACTTGACTTCTCTAGATGAGTGGAGAAGTGAAGCTTACGAGAGCGCTAAAATGTTCAAGGAAAAGGTAAATAAGTGGCATGACAGGAGGATTCTGAAACGTGAATTTAATGTTGGTGATAAAGTTTTATTGTTTAGATCCCGTTTCAGGTTTTCTCCAGGTAAACTACTTTCCAGGTGGGAAGGGCCATTTCATATTGAGGAAGTCTACCGGTCTGGTGCAATTAAGATTAACAACTTTGAAGGCACCAAACCTCAAGTTGTGAATGGGCAAAGACTCAAGCATTACATAGAGGGAGACCCCGTCAATGTTGATGTAAATATAATATGCACAACAACTCATGAAGAACATGTTGAAGCCCTGTGTCAGACACTGACAGAAGAAGAATAAGAAAAGGTATGTATTACGGTAAGGAAACATCGCGAACCGCCATAAAAGTTCCATATTACGAGTTTTTGGAAAATTAGGAAAATTCGAGGCCTAAGTGGAGCCGGAGACGAGCTCCAGGGGGCCCAGGCGCGCCCTACCTCCTGGCCGCGCCGGGAGGTCGCCTGGGCACCCAGGACTCCGTCTTCGACCCCACTTTGGCTCGTTACCTTCCTATTGTTGCAGAAATTTTTGCTATATATTTTCCCGGATCGTTCCGGCAACGTATCTCGCGATTTCGTGTGTTTTCTTCTCGATCTATTTCTGCCAGGAAATCTTTTAGCTAAACCTAGGTGCCATGGCTTCCCCAAGTTCCCCCAAGGACAAGTTCATCGTCAACGTCATCAACCCTTACCTCGCTGAGGTGAACAATCACCCCCAGGTCCTTCGTGTGGAGGATGGTGTTCTCCACAAGGAAGATCTGAAGGGGCCAGTCATGGAGGGGAGCACCGAGGAGCGGCTGAAGGAGATGGAACATGAAGTCTTCAAGTTCAAGAAGATGGTGGAGCGTGGTGTTGAAGCCAACTTCGACATCAGGAATGAGATCGAGGCTTCCCATAGGAAAGATATGAAGGAGATGTGGTCAAGCTTGTCCGCACTAGAAGAGAAAGTTTATCAGCTCCAAGCACAAATCTATGATCTGCACAACCAGAACTGTGAGTATGAACTAAAGTTTCTGCGCATGGGTTTAGGTGCTGAGTGCAGGATCCTGGAGACGGGAATGTCCTTCGAGACTGGAGAGGAGCTGCCATGGAAGCGCTTCGCCAAGGAGTACCTTATTGAGAAGAACAAGGATGAGGAGTAAATCTCCTCGGGTAATGGCACCCCCTCAGCTTGTTCCAAGCTTGGGGGAGTGCCCGGTATCTTTATCCTTATCTTAGTCTTTTAGAGTCAAGTAGAGTCGTATCATTTCTAGGAAGTTTATTATATGAAATAGGTGTTTGCATTGAGGTCTATCACTCCGTCTGTGGAGAGATTGTATCCGTGAGCGTGGAGTCGTCTATTATGGAATATTAATGATAAGTCTATTGGTTCCTTCGCTGCACTCGGTATTCTCTTCACGCAATCGGCATCATATGACGATTCTTATGGGGAGTATTGACCTTATATCAGGTATGGCTTTGAAAACTTTATTTCATTTTGGCAAACATAGCTTTGGTCTTGACAACAGGCATGTTTTCTCAAAGTAGCGACATAGCCAAAACCTTTATGTTATTATGCTTGAAGTGTTATGTTGACAAGGAAGAAAACTTGATGTGTTATGCTTACCTTAATGTTTATGCCTTATATGTTTTGCATCTAAATTAGCATCAATTGTCTGTTCTCTCAAAGCCTTTGCTAGCCAAACTATTTGCCAAGTAGATTTCTGCTTGTGCATCCATACCCTGAAACCATTACCTTCCATTTGAGTCCACCATACCTTCCTATTCATGGTATTCCCCTACCACTCCTTTAAGTATAGAATTTATGTGTTATCCTTAAATGTTCAAAATGTTCTGTTTTGTGCCTCTTGTTTAGCTCATGAGGAAGTAGTAGGTAATTCATGATCTTCTCAAGTTGGACAAGTTTTACCCCGTGATTGCATGTCTAATCTGCAAACCCATAATACGAGGGGGAACTGGCATGGGTGTGCCCACCTCGAAAGATAATATAACAAACAAACCCTCCTTCACGCTGGTCTATAAGAAATCAGAAACTTTGGCAGTGATAAACAAAGGAGACTAAGGGGATGTGATCGTCCCCACTTGGGAGCCGTTCCTCGAAACTTGTCCATCTTGAGAAGTAATTGAGCTATCTATTAGCATTCGTTGACAAACTATGCACCGTCCCAAAATATATTTTTATTCTGTTTGATTTAAGGATAGCACATGAGTTTTCCCTGCTTGCCCTTAACAAGGCTTTCTTCCACTTTTATGTTGAGTCAGTTGTCCTACTTCCTTCTTTTCCCTAAGAGAACAGACATTTGATGTTAACGAGGATTCATCCATATAGAGCTGCATTAAGTTTTGCCATGACATATCCTTGTTGACATTATCTTTTGATAAGTAAGTTGTTTGCGAAAGCTTTTGCCCGGCGACCATCTTCCTTTGTGTTAGCATTTGCACTTCGTGACTATTAACATGTTCTTTCAAAAGCTTCAAATTGTTTTTAGTAGTCCTTTGACCAAGGTTATGTTTGCCATAATTTGATGAGTTTCCTCAGCCTTACTTTTGATTATAATTGTTATTACTTTCTCATAAGGACCTTATGAGTTGAGGTTGCTGTTGAGGATGCTGGAGTTTGATGAAGGAACCTTGATGCTTCTTGTCCGTATTTTATTTATCGACACTTCGCTCTCTAAACTTGTGGACAGGTTTGCCGAGCTCAGTATTCGCTTGGGGACAAGCGAGGTCTAAGCTTGGGGGAGTTGATACGTCCAAAATGCATCACTATTTTATATAGTAATTATTTCTTATTCATTGATATATTTCATGATATGATGCTATTCTTATGTTGTTTTGGCTTATTTTACACTGTTTACAACATTCCGGTACAGAAGCAGCAGACGCAGGATTCAGCGGTAAAAATTGGACGCTGAGTTGATGAAGAAGAACACCTCCAAATTACCTGAAAATCGACGGAGGCTGTTTTCCAGAAGGATAACGAAGGCACGCAAAAGAGCAACCAGAGGGGGGCCACAGGGTGTCCAGGCGGCCACCTGGCGCGGGCACACCCCTGGCCGCGCCGGGAGGGCGCCTGAGCCCCCTGGAGATCTCCCGGCTCCCCCCTCTGGCCTATATACCCATCGTCGTCCAAAAACCCTAAAAGAGAGAGAGTTTCCGGAGTTCCGCCGCCGCTCCGTGGCGGAAACCTACAGAGAAGAAAAGCCATCTCTGGCGGGCAGATTCCGCCGGCGAGATCACCTCCCGGAAGGGGAGATCGTCTCCATCGTCATCACCATTGTCACGGGCATCATCGAGATCATCATCAACATCATCCCCACCATCAGCAGCATCTGCATCTTCATCCAATCTTATCTCACAATTGCAACTCGCGTTGTAATCCGTACTATCTATCCTCTATACTCTATCGGTGTTGATTACTACTTTGTGGTGAATGCTATTGAGTTTTGTTGGAGAAATATTATTGTGTTCAGATTGGTTATCATCTATTTATCCCCACTGATCATGATCTCTTTTATGTCTTTTGAGTAGTTACTTTAGTTCTTGAGGACATGGGAGAAGTCTTGTTGTTAGTAGCCATATGATGTTGAAGTAATATGTGTTGGTTGATATTTAAGTTGTGTTGTTATTTTCCTAGTGGTGTTGTGTGAGTCGAACACTCAACACTTTGCCTTATCAAGGACCTAGGGGAATGCATTGTGTATAAAGAATGCTTACGGTGGGTTGCCGGAGTGACAGAAACTTGAACCCCAGTTTGCACGCTTTAGCACAAGGGAACAATGGATCACCGATCGTATTGCTATGGTTAGGCTTTTGCCTTAATTACTATCTTGTATTTGCGGATGCTTTCAAGGTGTTTAATCATAAGAGTGCATTCATCTTAGTCTAGAGGGTGCACTAGCATAGATCCACCCACCAAACACTTATCAACCCAGCACATAGTACCGATACGGAATATGGCGAAAGCACATGACTATCTCTCCCGTGTGTCCTCAAGAACACTTTAGCTTTTATAAGTTCAGTTGCTAGGCCTCTCCTTTGCTCAGAAAGGATTGGGCCACTCGTTACTCTCCAGTATCTTTTACTTTGCTAGTCTTTACTATCCTGTTGCTTATACCAAGAAAATCCCTAAAAAGTTATCTTTCAGTGCTTGCAGTTATCTCCTTACCAAAGTCACTTGCTACTACCTTCTGCTCCTCGTTGGGTTCGACACTCTTACTTATCGAAAACACTGCAATAGATCCCATTACGTCGTGGGTCATCAGCCACCCGGCGTGGCCCCACCCCTGGCCGCGCCAGGGGGGCGCCTGGGGCCCCTGGTCCACCTCTGGCTGCCCCCCGTCGCCTATTTATTCTCCGTCACGGGAAAACTCCAGAAGAAGAACCCTATTCCGCAAACTCGCCTCTGTTCCGCCGCCGCCGCGCTTCCGAGATCGGGAGCACCAGAAGACCTCTTCCCGGCACCCTGCCGGAGGGAGGATTGACCTCCGGGAGTCTCCTCTCCACCATGGATGCTCCCCGGATGTCTCGTGAGTAGTTTTCCTTGGACCATGGGTCCGTGATCAGTAGCTATGTGATGATCTCCTCCCCTCTTTGATCTTCATTGTTTAGACCTCGTGAGCTGCCCTACATGATCGAGGCACCTTTGTAATATTTCTGCTGTTGCTATGCTGAGTTTGGAGGGATCTGATGGATTATGAGATTATGTTCAGATTGTGATAGAGTAATATATTTGGTTTTTATCTCTTATATTTTTGTTCCTAAGTAATTCTTGCATATTCTCTGTTGCTGTTTATTGCTTTGGCCAAGTAGTAGGTAGTGACTCCAAGAGGGAACTTTGTGCTAGATTGTGGGTTCATGCCCCCCCCCCCCCGATGACACGCTTGAGTGACAGAAACATGAGTCTAAGGGATGTGCTGTTGCCACAAGGGGGGAAACAACGGTGCTTGTAACCTCGGTTACAAGGATTGTTTACTTTACGAGGAGTTCTTTTTAATGCAGTTGTCTGTTGCTTTGGGTTTACACTTTGGGTGGGGCTCGCAACTTAATACCAGCGAGATGTTCTGGATAGATATCTCAAGGTGGATGATTAGTAGTAGATGCAGATGGATTTCGGTCTACTTATTTTGGCGTACTGCCCGTGCTTTTGAGCCTCTTCCTTTCTTTTGTAGCATAGTTAGCATTGTGGTGCGTTCATAATCCTGTCAATTGCCCTTCTATAATTTGTTTACCTCGCATAGAAGTTTTATCGTCTTTTGGGAGAGAGACATCACTAGTGAACATCACGTATCCCGGTCCATATCCTCATTACTGTTTCCAAGCTATATTTACTTTACTGCTTTTACTTGCTATCATTATCCCTTGCATTTTATCCTTTGTGAACAACAAGACCGGAGAGATTGACAACCTCTCTGAACTTCGTTGGGAACAAAGTTATCTGTGTCTGTGTGCAGGTCCGCGTCAGTTGCGCCGCTGACACCTACTTATCATCTCTGGATTCCTACTGGAGACAAACCTTGGTATCTTCACCGAGGGAAAACTGCTGCTGCACTACATCTTAAACCTTCCACTTGGGGTAACCAACGAAGGGGCGAGAAGCCATCAAGCAAGTTTTCTGGCGCCGTTGCCGGGGACTCCGAGTGCTAAGATAGGGGAGTTGCACACTACCCTTTACCTTTGTTTTTTAGTCTTGTTAGTTTATCTTTCAGTTTTTATCTTTGTGTCTTTTATCAAAAACTACAAAAAAATCTGCCACAATTGCTGCTACTATGGGTTCCACTGAAAACACCAAGTTGTGTGACTTCACTAGTCACAACAACCAAGACTTTATCTGCACTCCCATTGCCACACCTGCCACTTCATCTACCTCTTATGAAATTAAACCTGCTTTGCTAAACCTTCTTATGAGAGATCAATTCTCTGGTGCTGGAGATGATGCTTCTTTACACTTGAATAATTTTGTTTAATTATGTGATATGCAAAAGTATAAAGAAGTAGAAGGTGATGTTGTTAAGCTCAAGCTCTTTCCTTTCTCTTTAAGGGGAGATGCTAAAATCTGGTTTCAATATTTGCCTAGAAATAGCATAGATTCTTGGGATAAGTGCAAAGATGCTTTTATAGGGAAGTACTACCCTCCTGCTAAGATTATCCAATTGAGGAGTAATATTATGAATTTTAAGCAACTGGATAATGAACACGTTTCCCAAGCGTGGGAACGAATGAAATCTCTTGTTAAGAAATGCCCTACACATGGTTTGACTACCTGGATGGTTAGCCAGACTTTTTATGCAGGCTTGAACTTTACCTCGCGGAACCTGTTAGATTCGGCCGCGGGAGGAACCTTTATGTCAACTACACTTGGTGCTGCCACGAAGCTTCTCGCTGAAATGATGACCAATTATTCCCAATGGCACACCGAACGCGCTCCAACAGGTAGGAAGGTAAATTCTGTCGAGGAAATTACCTCCCTCAATCAAAAATTTGACTTAATTATGTCTCTACTTACCAAGCAACCCTCTATTGATCCTCATGATGTTCCTTTAAATTCTTTGGTTGCCCAAGAACAAGTAGATGTGAACTTTATTGCTAGAAACAACTTCAACAACAATGCTTATGGGGGAAATTTTGCTAGCAATCCTAGACCGTTTCCATCCAACTATGGGAGCAACAACACTTACCCTAGCAACAAGAACCCCTCTTCTGAATTAGAGAGCATGTTTAGAGACTTTATCACTACCCAAAAAGCCTTCAAAAAAATGTAGAAGAGAAATTAGCTAAAATAGATAATCTCTCTTTGAAGGTAGAAAGCTTAGCCCTTGATATTGTGATGCTCAAAATTAGAACCTCTCCCCTTGAGGAGAATAAGGCCACTCCTATTAAAGCTATCCAGTTACAAATTAATGAAAATATTAGGATGATGACTAAACTTAAAGAAAGATGGGCTAGAGAAAAAGAGGAAGATGATAGAATTAAGAGCCTTCCTACACACCACATAGTTTCCACTATCCAAATTGTTGAGGACACCCAAACTATTAGCACCCAATGCACTCCTAGTCCCGTTGGACCTATTAATGGTGATGCTAATACCTCAACCATAGAAAAAGAAACTCCTATGAACATAGAGGGTTTCAAACAAGTGAGCCTAGATGACACTACTACCACCTTTGATAGTAGTGATATTGATTTTGATAGTTGTACCCTCTCAGAAGTTATTAGCTTGCTACACAAAATGTCTAGAGACCCCCACACTAGCACACTTAATCTTGCCTTCATGGAGCATATCACAAATGCTCTCATCAAAGCTAGGGAGGAGAAGCTTAGAGTAGAAGCCTCCATACCTAGGAAGCTAGATGATGGTTGGGAACCTATGATAAAAATTAAATTAAATAACTTCTCTTGCTATGCTTTATGTGATGTTGGAGATAGTACCTCCGTTATGCCCAAAAGAATATTTGATATGTTTGAATTGAAGACCTTTGAGCCTTGTTCTTTTGGTGTTTGTCTTGTTGATCTTCCATAAATAAACCTTTGGGGAAGATCTACGATGTTCTTATCATTGTCAATGACAACTATGTTCCCGTTGATTTTATTGTTATGGATATAGAGTGTGAACCTTTGTGTCCAATTATTTTGGGACGTCCTTTTCTTCGCACCGTTGGTGCGGTTATTGACATGAAAGAGGGGAATATAAAATTCCAATTCCCATTCAAAAAGGGGATGGAACACTTCCATAGAAATAAAATCAAGTTACCTTTTGAGTCCGTTACACGGGCTAGTTATTCTCTTTCTCTTGATAAAACTTGATTCTTCTTTTGCATTAAGCCTAGCTAATGGCTGTAAAGAAGCGCTTTCGGCAGGCAGCCCGCAACGAATTTAGGTGTTTTATTTTTTTCTTTTGTTGTGTCTTGATGATTGTTACTTCTGTAGAAACATCATTGTATCTTTATTTTTCAGCTTTGTGCCAAGTTATAGCCTCTTACGGCAAGGGAAGTAAAAGTTGTGACATGCTGTCCAGAAAACAGATTCTGTCCTCGTGACCAGAAAAATTCCAGAAAAATCCCAGTTCATCTTTTTGAGCTGAATTTTTTACACAGTATGCTCTATACAATTACAAAACTTCCGTATGTCCTGAGTTTTTTGATTTGAGTTGAAGAAGTTCCCATAAAAAATTCTTTACTACCTGCTGTTCTGTTTTTCACAGATTCTGCCACGTTTTGTCTCTCCTAACTTTTGCAAACCTTAATCTTGTTTTTTATTTGCAAAATTTTTTTGGCACTCTTGAGAAACAGTATCTCTTCAAGAATATCTTTATATCCAGTGGGTAAAAATTACTTATTAAGGGTACTAACCTCTCTAATCAGCTTATGATAAGTTATGTATGAAGGGAGTTTTCAAGTGTGTGATGGAAGATGATGAAAGAAGATCCAGGAGTGTCAAGTGCTCAAGCTTGGGGATGCCCCCATGCATCCCCAATAAATATTCAAGGAGACTCAAGCGTCTAAGCTTGGGGATTCCCCCGTGCATCCCCTTCTCCATCAACAATCATCAGTTCGTCCTTCGTCTCACTATATTTTTATCACTTCATGCGTTATGTGTTATGCTTGGAGCGTCTCGCTCTTAGGTTTTGTTTTTAGTTTTCTTTAGCTTTGCTTGATGTTCATAACAAGTTAGATCCCTTCTTACTTTGTGTGGGAGAGAAACACGCTCCACTTTCAAAATCTAGAACACATCATAGGATTTTTTCCTGCTTATCTTTTTGTTGTTGTGTGTTCTTTATCTTTTCATAGCTACTGCCATGTTTAGTTTTAGTCTTAGTTTGTCTTTAGCAAGATCCTTGGATTTTGTTTAGTTTGTTGCTGGAACTCTTTTTAGTTTTCATGTTGATCTTGTTAAAGAGAGTTGGTTGTTGCACTGAGTTGTGTCTTGTCTTGAAAGTAGGAGATTGAGGTTTCTATTTAATTCTAGTAGTAACTTGCAATAGTTTTGAGGTATTGGTGTGAGTAATGTTTGAAATTTTGGTGTCAAGAGCTCTTGCCTATTAGTGATAGGTGTCGTATTTTGGGCAATCCGTGTTTATTTTCAAAACCTACAAAACTAGTTGAGAACTCTAGCTACTAGATGGATCACTACTCTTCTGAGGGGTCGAATATCAGAGAACACTCACGTACCATGAGTCGAGGATGCGCAAGGATAACCAAACCCCCATACACTCCTCCTCGGGGTACTTGTCTCTTTGTGAACCTCCTTATTAGATTGAGAGTTATCGATAATAAGTGCATGAGTTCTTCGGACTAATGTAAGTATTGAAAGTTGACACTTCGACCTTCCCATATTTTGCTAGCCTTTCCCGTGTCGTGCATTGCCTTCATCTCACTCCGAGAGTTGGTGTCCACCTTCGCCGGTACATCCAAACCCTTGGCATGATACACTCTGTCATCATAAGCCTCCTTATATCTTCCCTCAAAACAGCCACCATACCTACCTATCAAGGCATTTCCATAGCCTTTCCGAGTTATATTGCCATGCAACTTCCACCTCTTCATGACTTGATCTTCATGTCATACATTTTTTTGCTACACTGGCAGCGACATACATTGCATACATCATGATAGTTACATCTTCTTTATGTTTTGAGTACCTTGTAAAGTGTGAAAGATCTCCTTTACCTTATTGTAAAATAGAGTGTTGCCCTTAAGTGAGGAAAAGGTCCCAAAGTGGACACATCAAAAGATCCCAAAGAGGACAAATGAGAGTTATATAGAAAGATCCATTGAGGCCACAAAAAATACAAAAAAATAGAAAAAAGAGAGAAAGGGGCTACACTACTATCCTTTTGAGAGATCCACACTAGTACTCCCTTTATATCCTTGTACTCCATAGAGATGATCATTATGCATATAGCTATGTGGGGACCTTTACACTATAGAACTTGGCTTGCATATTCCAAGGATGAGCCTCCTCAAACGAGCTCTAGGTCTTCATGAGCGAGCAAGTTAGATGCACCCCCACTAGTTCCTTTGGAGAGCTTCTTAGCTCGTATGTGCATCCGTTGCATGGCAATCCCTACTCCTCACATCATATCTATCATTTGGCATTTCTTGCCTATGATTGTCCTCATTGATGTGAGCCTTTCTCATCCTTTTGCCTTCCTCCTCCACCTTTTCTCTCTTTGCCATCCTAAGTGTCAACTCTCGTGCTTACGCTCATCCATTGCATGAGTGCTCAAAATATCGAAAAGGAGTGGATCAAATTGACTTGTACCTGGCTAGTGGTCTGGGGACGAGTCAAGATAAGATTCCAAAGAAGACCAAGTGTGAAACTTTAGTAGATTGAGTTCTCAACACAAAAATACTTTTTTCTCGTATTCCCTCTCCCCCTTCTTGCACGCAAACACCATTTGGAGACATTCGAGTCACAGGCAGCGAGAGCTCTTGCACCTATTGTTCTTTTGTTACTTGTTTCAATTTTAATATAGACTCTTGCATGTTATGACTTGAATTGAATCTCTAACCTTGATTGCTTTACTTTTCAAAGTTCTTTTATGGTTGCTAGCATGTCACCACAGAATTTATGTTGTTATCATTTACCTACTCGAGGACGAGCAGGAATTAAGCTTGGGGATGTTGATACGTCCAAAACGTATCTATAATTTCTGCTTGCTCCATGCATGTTTTGTGTGATATTGCTATGATCTAGATACACTTTCATACACTTTTGATCATATTTGGACTAACCTATTAACTCAGTGCACCCCAGTGCCAGTTCCTGTTTTCTGCTGTTTTTCTATTTCAGTTTTCCCCCATATAAAAAGTGCCAGAAAAATTCCGGGAAAAATACAGGAAAAATCAGCGTACTGGAAGCTTAAAGAAGAGCCCGGGAGGGGCCAGAGGGGAGCCAGGGGGGCCCAGGCAGCCACCCGGTGCGGTCCCACCCCTGGCCGCGCCAGGGGGGCGCCTCGGGCCCCTGGTCCACCTCTGGCTGCCCCCTTCGCCTATTTATTCTCCGTCACGGGAAAACTCCAGAAGAAGAACCCTATTCCGCAAACTCGCCTCTGTTCCGCCGCCGCCGAGCTTCCGAGATCGGGAGCACCAGAAGACCTCTTACCAGCACCCTGCCGGAGGGAGGATTGACCTCCGGGAGTCTCCTCTCCACCATGGATGCTCCCCGGATGTCTCATGAGTAGTTTTCCTTGGACCATGGGTCCGTGATCAGTAGCTATGTGATGATCTCCTCCCCTCTTTGATCTTCATTGTTTAGACCTCGTGAGCTGCCCTACATGATCGAGGCACCTTTGTAATATTTCTGCTGTTGCTATGCTGAGTTTGGAGGGATCTGATGGATTATGAGATTATGTTCAGATTGTGATAGAGTAATATATTTGGTTTTTATCTCTTATATTTTTGTTCCTAAGTAATTCTTGCATGTTCTCTATTGCTGTTTATTGCTTTGGCCAAGTAGTAGGTAGTGACTCCAAGAGGGAACGTTGTGCTAGATTGTGGGTTCATGCCCCCCCCCCGATGACACGCTTGAGTGACAGAAACATGAGTCTAGGGGATGTGTTGTTGCCACAAGGGGGAAAACAACGGTGCTTGTAACCGCGGTTACAAGGATTGTTTACTTTACGCAGAGTTCTTTTTAATGCAGTTGTCTGTTGCTTTGGGTTTACACTTTGGGTGGGGCTCGCAACTTAATACCAGCGAGATGTTCTAGATAGATATCTCAAGGTGGATGATTAGTAGTAGATGCAGATGGATTTCGGTCTACTTATTTTGGCGTACTGCCCGTGCTTTTGAGCCTCTTCCTTTCTTTTGTAGCATAGTTAGCATTGCGGTGCGTTCATAATCTTGTCGATTGCCCTTCTGTAATTTGTTTACCTCGCATAGCAGTTTTATCGTCTTTTGGGAGAGAGACATCACTAGTGAACATCACGTATCCCGGTCCATATCCTCATTACTGTTTCCAAGCTATATTTACTTTACTGCTTTTACTTGCTATCATTATCCCTTGCGTTTTATCCTTTGTGAACAACAAGACCGGAGAGATTGACAACCTCTCTGAACTTCATTGGGAACAAAGTTATCTGTGTCTGTGTGTAGGTCTGCGTCAGTTGCACCGCTGACACCTACTTATCATCTCTGGAGTCCTACTGGAGACAAACCTTGGTATCTTCACCGAGGGAAAACAGCTGCTGCACTACATCTTAAACCTTCCACTTGGGGTAACCAACGAAGGGGCAAGAAGCCATCAAGTCTCGTCGTTGTAGGTTCCCTAGGGCGTCTGCATTGATCTGTACATGTTGCAGTTATAATATTTATAATCCTCTTTCACTCACCAGAGTGATCACGGCCCGCTATTCTGAACCTAGCTAACAATGCGCAGGGTTAACTGCTGAATATTATATATATTTATAAGGCAGCATAGGACAAGGAAAGGTAATTCAAGGGGCGACAAAAACAGGTTATGCAATAGAATAGGATTGTCACGTAGCAGCAGCAGCATATGCCTAGTGCAAGAAATGTACAGAAAAGATAGGCGATATCTGGGGAAGGAAAATGGCTCTGCTTGTCTGGAAGCTCGACGGTAGGGGTACGGTCGTCGACGAAGTAGTCGTACTCGACAACGGTGTTGTCGGCGGCAGCGTCGAGGTCTACCGGAAGAATAAGGGGGAAGAAACAATAAATACATGGCAATAATAACAATACATGGCAATTGAATTGTACACGATGTTCTAACGCAGTGCTAGTTGCTTACGTCGGAGCGGGAAATTATTCGGGGATTATTCATCTGTACCGGTTGATTACCGGACAGATGATCCAGAGGGGGAAGGTTCCATGTCTGCAGTGTTAGAGACATCTGACAGACATATGGATAGTGTATCCGTAATCGTTGAACCATTCTGAGCAACTTTCATGTTCAAAACATTTTCATCCGGAAAGTTTTACCGGTACCGGGTAATTACCGGACAGACGATCCGGAGGGGGAAAGTCTCGGGTTCGGTAAGTTGGAGGGGTGCGGTGGGTATGCGGGTAGCGTATTTGTATTCATTATATTTTTCTGATCAAGTTTGATGTATAAATTATTTTCATCGGAGTTACAATTTAAAAGATATTGATTTTCAAAGTTTTATTCAATTTAAATCAATTTCTGATTTTTTTCTTCTTTATTTATTAAATAGCAACATTATCCACAACCTTATCCATAACAGTGCTGACATGTGGGCTCCACATGTCAGCCTCACGTTTTACTAATTCAATTTATTAATCTAATTATTCAGTGGGGCCTACATGTCATACTAACATTTCTATAAAAACCTTTTAATTAATTAAACAACAGTGGGGCCCAGGTGTCATACACTGCTATTTAGTCTAATTCATTTTAATTAAGTTAATAAACAGGGGGCCCACATGTAAGTGTCTCAAGGGGGCATTTTAACTTAACAGATTATTTATCTTAAACTAATTGGCCTAGGGCCCACTTGTATGCCACATAGGGGGTTATCTAAACTGTTTAACAGGGGGGTTTAAACAGGAGGGGGATTAGGAAGGAAGGCCCCACTGTCAGTGGGTAACCCCACTGGTTAACCGGGAGGGGCTCTGTCCACGGCGAGCCTGCCGGCGACGAGGCCGACGCGGCAGCGCTGACCGGTCGGCCGCTACGGTGCACCAAAATGGGTGTCGTTTGGTCCTACGTGCGCAGGGCAACGAGGCGCACCCGTACGAGCTATCTGTGCGGGCTTGGACAGACCACAACGACGACGGCGACGAACCACGCGGTGCCATGGCCACGGGCTCAACGGGAAATAGCTAGGGGGGCACGATTCGGATGGGGATTTAGGGGGAAGTGGGCGAGCGTCTCACATTGAGCTCGATGGCGCGGTCGGGGAGGGCCGAGGAGGTGCGTAGCCGCGGTAATCGACGAGGACGGCGGCGCGGCCGTGGTGGAGGAGCGGCGCGATTCTTGGACTACGACGTGTCTCGGGCTCGATTGAAGGTGTAGGGCGACGTGGATGAGCACGACGAAGATCCCGGACACACCGGCGTGGCTCGAAGTGGCCGGTGGCCACGCGCACGGTGGTGACGCGCCCACGGGCGGTTTCTCGGCCAGAAAGAGAGCGGCGAGGGAGGAGGTGGGATCTGCGGGGGAGGGGGTGTGACGCCCCCAAAATCAGACCGTGTACAGTAATCATACACACAGGGTACACGTCTGAGATTAGGGTGCCACGATGATAATATCACAGCACAACACTAAACACAAAAGGATAAAAAAATATATTACAATAGAGGGGGTCACGCGGACCCGAATATATAAGTCATACAAACCATAATTTCTGAGTACAGACATAGTTAGTCAAGTTTTGCCTTAAGAAGGCTAGCACAAATCACATCAGAGATACAGAACGAAAAGGCGAGGCCTCCTGCCTGGGATCCACAGTACTACTCCTGCTCAACGGGGAACTCGACGTCGTAGTAGGCGCCTCCGGGGTACTCCTGCTCCTGGGCTCCAACGTCGGCTGCAGCGGCCGATCAGGCAAAACAGTAAAGGAAATAAAGCAGGTGAGTATCTAGTATACCCGCGAGTCTTACGTCCGCTACTAAGCATTATGCATGATATCAACGGAATGAAGAGGCTGTATATAGTGGACTGAAGACAGAAGTTCAGAGCAAAGGTAAGAAGCTAGGCCTAACGAAGACTAGCATCTTCCGACGATGTCTTGCAGCATGAGGTAAGAATCAGCCAACAGTTGATATAAAGCAGTAAGGTAACAATGAAGCAGAAGTTGCTGCAACATTGAATAATAATAAGTTGTAATAATTAACAATTCCTCCGAATTCACCTCCTCGACATCCCCGCGAGGAAGGGAACCCGGAACCATACAGTTTAATAATAGTTTCTTGTGGTAGGATCCAGCTTCAGCATAAAGCGTCCTGTTACCGTGGACACGGCTATCGATAGATCAATCTTCCCAGCAGGGGTGCACTTGTGTTACGCTACACGCACGGATCTCCAGGGTGGCGGGAACCTTGTTAGGGAATGCTCCACCGAGGCTATCCGACACTTCATAGCCCATCTTTCAAACTCAACAGAGAGGTCATCCGCCGGTCTAAATCCTAAGTACGCCGGGCCTTGGACCCCAACCCAAACGTACTCCTGCACGGTGCGTGGCTGGCCGGTGAAGTTAAATCAATGCAAATACAAATCACACGCCGCGGCAAATAAGACAACACCACTTCCCGGCAATCAGCCCGCGGTACTGCTGACGTCTGAAGAGTCCTCGGACGACACTAAGAAGCAGAGGAGCCCATAACTCGTAGTTCCCACGGGTAGGTAGTGCGTACATGGCATATAGCCAACTCAAGACATTCACTGAACCATTTAGTATTTTAATTAACCTGCGTGACAACCGTTATCGTTGCCTCGACTTAACCGACCCGCGGACAACGACAGCAGCCAGGACCACCAGTACATCGGTGCCTGCCCTGTCGCCCCACCAAGTCACTGCGGTTACCAACGAGGTGAACCGTCTCCTTACCTTGTCTCGCGTGTGCTCCTGGAGGAGCTCGACTTTCGTGGTTTGGTAACTCTCGCGGCCAACGACCAGGGGCCAAGCACACCGGTACACTGGTCGTGCCCTCCCTATCGTCCCGTCGCAATACCTCTCGCGGGCACCGTTGGGTCGCCCGACTTCTTACCTTTAGGACAACCGTTGTCAAGACCCTATGGCAGTAAGACAAAGTCAGCCTCGAGTGGAGTACAAAGATTACTCCTTGATAGCTCACACTTGAGGTGACTAGGCATAACCTAGGTAGGGCCTGTGGCGGTGTCTGCATTGTACCGTACCTGTGCAGTTATAATATTTGTATCCGCGTTCACTCCCCTGAGTGACCACCGCCCTCTATCTAATCCTAGCTAACAATGTGCAGGGTTCACTGCTGAATAATGCATAAGTAATAAAAACAGGCTATGCAATTGAATAGGATTGTAATCGTAGCAGCAGCAGTAACAATGCCTAGTGCAAGAAATGTACGGAAAGATAGGAGGTATCTGGGGAAGAGAATGGCTCTGCTTGCCTGCAAGCTCGACGGTAGTAGTAGGGTCGTCGACGACGTAGTCGTACTCAGCAGCGGTGTAGTCGACGGCAGCAGCGGGGTCTATCGGAGATTTAAAGGGGGGAGAAACAGTAAATACACAGCAAGCATATACAAACAGATGCATGACATGATAAATGAAATGTTAACGGTGTTCTAACGCAGTGTAATGCACGTTGCTCGGAACGGAAATTCATCTGAGTATGAACTACCGGCTCCGGGTGATTATCGGACAGGGTGTCCGGAGGGGAAGGATCAAGCCGGAGGTGTCGTAGTTACCGGAATAACATAAGGGGGGTGTATCCGTGCTATTTGAACCATTCCGGACAACTTTCGTGTTCGGAATAAATTCATCCGGGCACTCTAACAGTACCGGACCATTTATCGGACAACCGGTCCGGAGGGGGAATGTTCGATGTTCGTTGTGTTAGAGGGGTGTGGTAGGCATACAGACAGAGTATTCGTATTCGTTATATTTTTCTGATCAATTTTCATGTATAAAGTTTTTGAATCCGAGTTACGGTTTAAAAGTTATTGAATTTCAAAGTTTAAACCAATTTAAATGATTTTCTGGATTTCTTTTATTATTTATTTAAACATTATCCAAAACATTATCCACAACATTATCCAGAATAGTGCTGACATGTGGGACCCACATGTCAGCCCCTGTTATTTATAAAACATTTAATTAAATTAGAAAATGCCTCTGGACCCACATGTCAGTGACTCAATTTTAATTATTTGATTAATCTAAATTATTAAGTTTAATTATTTCTAGGGGGACCCACCTGTCATTGACTAGGGTTCCCCAGTTAGCACAGTTGACTGGTCAACCCAGTCAACTGGACCACGGGGACCCACTGGCAGTGACCCAGGGGGGTTGCCCCAGGGGTGCCACGTCAGGGGGCACCGGCGGCTAAACGCCGGCGTGCCCAGCACGGCGGAGGCCACGGGAGGGGGTCGGAATCGGGCTAGGGGGCACCGTTCGCCATGGGATCTGGTGTGTTAGAACCGGAAGACAGCGCCGCGTCGATTCCAAGTGGTGGCGCCGTCGGGGGATCACCAGAATGACGCCGGCGACGACGAAGGCGGGGACCCGTACGGTGGCGACGTCGAGGACGGCGAATCCGCTCACGGGGTGAGGCGTGGCTATGCGCGTTCGGTAGCTGGCGTCCATGGAAATGAAATGACGCGAGTAGGGCGTCAAATGCAAGCTCTACGCCGCGGTTGGGCGCTCGCCGGCGGCGAGGTTGCTCTGCCCTAATGGCGCGCACGGCTATGGGACACGGGAACCTCAACGGCGACATGGGGATGGTGAAGGAGCTCACCAGAAACGTAACGGTGCAGAGAGCGGCCTCGGTGGCGTCGGGGTGGCGCCGGATTTCCTCCGCGACGCCGCGGCGGCCGGAGTTGGGGGAGATGACCGTGTGCTCGCCGTAACGGCTCCGAGCTCGATTCCTTGCGCTCGGTGACGAAGGCGACGGCGAGACACACGCTGGACAAGGTGGTGAGGCGGCTCGAGGTCAGCGGCCGCGGTGGTGCGCGGTCATGGCGACGGCGGGCTCGGGGGAATTTTCCCAGACGATAGCGAGAAGAGGAGGAGAGGAATGGGGTGGGGGAGTTGTCCAGGGGGTCGGGCGGGGTGTGCTTAGCGTGTCCATGGCGGGAGGGAGCAGGTGATGGAGGGGAGGGCTCCAGGGGCGCCCGTGGCCATGGCGGCGCCACGGCGTCGAGCAGGTGGCCGACAGGACGGGGGCAGGTGGGATGTGGAAGATGGGCCGGGGTGGGCTGGCTGAGGTGGGCTTCGCCCTGGGCATCAGTTTGCGGTTTTCCAATTATTTTGTTTCCTGTTTACTCAAAAGCTTTTCTGTAATTAATTTATCAACCCTAGCATTTTTGTAAAAGGTTAATAGTGTTTGTAAATTAGGGTTACATATTATTAAGGTGCCACAAAAGTTTTTGCAGCAAAATAAAATCAATAGATATTTCTGTTAAATATTAAATGCCCAAAATAGGGGTTTTAACCTACTGTTTGAATTGTTTGGAATTTTCTGCAACTCCAAAAATTACCAAAGTTGTTCCAACATGATTATAATGATTTTAGGCAATTTACAAAAATAGTTCCATGATTTTTGGAACAACTTTATTTCAGCACCTTTGTTTTAATTTCCATTTAAAGTAGTTTCAACTAGGGTTTGGTTTGTTGGATGAGTAAGGTGCATTTGGCTTTGGGTTTTGATCCCAAGGGCTCAAGTACATGGGGCATGGGGTGTTGATCAACCACAACAAGGTTTGATCATGAGCATCACAAAGTTTTATCAGTTACAAGGGAGATCAAACAGTGATAATTCAACAGTGATGATCAACAGTGATGATGATTACTGTTACAGCAACTGAGGGTGTTACAAATCTCCCCCACTACAAGAATTCTCGTCCCGAGAATTTAAGTGGTAGCGAGGAAAAGATCGGGGTATTCATCGCGAAGGCGATCTTCGCGTTCCCAAGTGGCTTCATCTTCAGAATGATTCGACCACTGAACCTTGAGGAACTTGACGGTCTTGTTGCGGGTTCGGCGTTCAGACTGATCGAGAATGCGGCTCGGATGTTCTCGATAAGTCAAGTCTTGTTGCAGCTCGATCATATCATGCTCCACTTCGCGGATAGGATCCTTGAAGCAGCGACGGAGTTGAGACACATGGAAGACATCGTGGTCTTGGGAGAGGTTCGGCGGCAATTCCAACCGGTATGCCACGGGTCCACTCCTGAAAAGGATACGGAACGGGCCAATGTAGCGAGGAGCCAACTTGCCCTTGATACCGAAGCGATGAGTGCCCCTCATGGGAGTGACACGGAGGTATGCGTATTCACCAGGATGATACTCCATTTCACGGTGTTTGCGGTCATAGTTGCTCTTCTGACGAGACTGTGCGGCCTTGAGATTTTCTTGCACAATGCGAACTTGTTCTTCCGCTTCTTGGACAAGATCCGGTCCGAAGTAGGGTCGTTAACCAGTTCCTGACCAATTCAGGGGGGTTCGACATTTACGTCCGTATAGAACTTCGAAGGGGGCCATCTTCAAGCTAGCCTGATAGCTATTGTTGTACGAGAATTCCGCGTACGGGAGGGCATCCTCCCATTTCATGCCGAAAGAAAGGACACAAGCGCGAAGCATGTCTTCTAGCACTTGATTAACTCGTTCAACTTGGCCTTGCGACTGGGGGTGATAAGCGGTGCTGAGGTTCAGACGAGTCCCGAAAGCTTCCATGAAACTATTCCAGTATCGTGAGGTGAAGATGCTGCCACGGTCTGAACTGATCTCCAACGGAATACCGTGGAGTGACACAATTCGGCAGATATACAAGTGTGCCAACTGACTAGCAGTGATCGTCTCCTTGACCGGTAGGAAGTGTGCAATCTTGGAGAATCGGTCGATGACCACAAAGATGGCATCGTTACCTTTCTGTGACTTAGGAAAACCGGTGACGAAGTCCATTTCGACTTTGTCCCACTTCCAATCAGGAGGAGGGAGTGGTCGCAACCAACCAGCAGGTTTCTGATGTCCGGCCTTGACGCGACTGCAAACGTCACATTGAGAAACATAGCGGGCGATGTCTTGCTTCATGTAAGGCCACCAGTACCGTTGACGAAGGTCTTTATACATCTTGGTACTGCCAGGGTGGATTGACAAGGTAGAGTTATGGGCTTCTTCCATGATATCCGGACCACAGTTAATGAGGGGCGGGCTCACAGGAACTACTAAGCGGACCTTGAAGTACACAGTATCACCATCGTTAGCATCAATGGTAAAAGAGGAGGGCTTTCCCTCGGCGATGTCCTGCTTGATCTTCACAATGTCAGGGGCCAGAGATTGTCTACTCTTGATTAGGGCGTCGAGTTTTGACTCGAGAACCAGGTTATTGGCGTAACCTTGAGGAACAATCTCGAGATTCAACTTGCGAAACTCTTCATACAGAAGTGGTTGCTGCACCTGAACCTCAAGTTTAGAACAGTAAGCCTTGCGGCTCAAGGCATCGGCCATCACATTAGCCTTGCCCGGGGTATACGAAATATCCATGTTGAAGTCGGCTATTGTCTCGAGCCATCGTTGTTGACGAAGATTCAGGTCTGGCTGAGTAAACAGGTACTTCAGACTTTGGTGATCGGTGTAGACCTCGCAACGATTACCGACGAGGTAATGTCGCCACAGCTTCAATGCATAAATTACTGCTGCCAATTCGAGATCATGTGTTGGGTATTTGTCTTCGTGAGCACGCAACTGACGAGAGCCATAAGCAATCACCTTGCGCTCTTGCAATAGGACACGGCCTAATCCTTGACGAGACGCGTCGCAATATATCACGAAGTCCTTCTGAGTATCAGGGGGAGCGAGCACCGGGGGAGAAGTTAGCTTGTCCTTGAGGGCTTGAAAACTTTCTTGACATTTATCTGTCCACTCAAACTTGACGCCTTTGTGAAGCAGATTAGTCAGAGGCCTGGCAATCTTGGAGAAATTCTCGACGAAACGGCGGCAATAGCTAGCGAGTCCGAGGAAACTGCGGACTTGCTTGACGGTCTTGGGAGGAGTCCAGTCAAGAATAGCCTGGATACGTTCTGGGGTGACGGCAATGCCATCCTTGGAAATCACATGTCCAAGGTAGGTTACTTCGGGAAGCCAGAATTCACACTTAGAAAACTTAGCGTAGAGTTTGTGTTCTCGAAGCTTCTCCAGTATAAGACGAAGATGTTCAGCATGTTCTTCTTCATTCTTGGAATATATCAAGATATCATCCAGATAAACCACGACGAACTGGTCGAGGTACTCCATGAAAATATAATTCATCAATCTGGAGAAGGTGGCTGGAGCATTGGTTAAGCCAAAGGACATGACAGTGTACTCGTATGAACCATAACGAGTAATGAAGGCAGTCTTCGGAATGTCCTCATCACGGACTCGGATTTGGTGATAACCCAACCTCAAGTCGAGTTTATAAAACACCTTGGATCCGTCAAGTTGATCATACAGGTCGTTGATCCGGGGAAGTGGGTATTTGTTCTGGATGGTGGCTTGGTTAATGGGCCGATAATCTTGGACCAATCGGTTTGTCCCATCGCTCTTCTTGACAAAGAGCGAAGGTGCTCCCCAAGCTGAGGAACTGGGGCGAATGAATCCTTTCTGAAGTGCCTTGTCGATTTCCTCCTTAAGTTCCAGGAGTTCATGTGGCGGCATCTTGTAAGGACGCTTGGCAATAGGAACAGTGCCTGGCTTCAAGTCGATGACGAATTCAACTTCTCTGATCGGGGGTATTCCCTGCAGTTCTTCTGGGAAGACGTCGGGAAAATCGCGAACGACTGGAACGGTCTCAATGCCTTCAAGGGGGGCGGCATTCAAAGCATTCATCATAAATATCTGTGTTTCAGCATTACGGGTTACTCTGGTGGTGTGGGTAACAATCTCGCCGGAGGGGTGTAAAAGTCGGACAGAGCTGGTGCCACAATACAGTGCGGCATCGTGAAATTTCAACCAATCCATGCCCAGAATTAGGTCTATGGTGGAAGTCTTTAGAACGATGGGGGAAACAAGGAATTCAATCCCTTCTATTTCAATGATGGTTCCGGGCACTATCTTGGTGGTTTGACATTGGCCTATCGGGGTGCGGACAACCATCGGTGGGTTCATCTTTTCTAGCGTGAAGTTATGCGACAATGCGAATGCTTCCGACATGAATGAATGCGATGCTCCTGTATCAAATAAAACAGTAGCAGGTACGGAATTAACGAGAAGGGTACCCATCACGGTAGCGGGTTTTTGCTGAGCTTCTTCAACGTTGATGTTGTTAGCATGTCCACGAGCATAAGCGGCAGACCCAGTATTATAGCTGGGGGTCGTGTTGTTGCCACGACCATTTCCGCGGCCAGCGGGGTGAACTACCAGTTGCTTCTGTTTCAGGGGGCACTCCCTGCAAAAATGCCCTGGTTGGCGGCACGTGAAGCATAATCCATCCTGAGGACGAAGGGGTGTAGCATTGGGTGGTGCAGGCAGAGCTCTTGGCATCTGCGGTGGAGGAGGCAGACGGGGTGCAGCATAAGACGGCCTTGGAGCAGGGACAGCTGCGTGGGTCACACTGGTAGGGAGCCAGATACGACGCTTCTGCGTTGCGCCCGAAGATGAGCCAACGTCACGATAACGCTTCAGAGAGTTCTTGTGCTCCATCAGGGCAGTCTCGACGGTGATAGCCTTGTTCACCATGGTGGCGAAGTTGGCGAAATCATGAACGGCAAGAGCGAGCCTGAGTTCAGGGTTGAGGCCACGACCGAACTTCTGCTGCCTGCGAGCATCAGTGGTGATCTCTCCTTCCGCATAGCGAGAGAGGTTGAGGAACTCGCGCTGATAGGCTTCAACAGTCATATCGCCCTGAGTGAGGTTACGGAATTCTTCCGCCTTACGATCCATGATCCCCTGAGGAATGTAGCGGGCGCGGAAGGCAGACTGAAATTCATCCCAAGTGATGACTTCTTCAACTGGCAGGGAACGCTTGTGGGTGCTCCACCACTGAGCAGCGGTGCCTTTCAGATGATAAGACGCAAAGTTCACATAGTCGGCTGGATCGACATTAGCAGACTCCAGCTCGTGAGTGATGTCGCGAAGCCAGTCATCAGCATCCAGCGGCTGAACAGTGTTGCGGAACATAGTGGGGTTGAGGCGGGTGAAGTCGTGCAGAGTCACGGTGGCATGCTGATGGTGGTGCCCATTCTGATTCGGCTGGGGGAACTGAGCCATGATATTCTGCATGAACTGACGATTCATCTCGATCTGTTGCATCATCGCGGCCATGTAATCCGGCGGCGGAGGTGGGTCGTTGGCAGCACGACCACGACCACGACCACCACGACCAGCCATCCTGCTTGAATTAACAGGGGTATTTCAGCGATGAACAACTTAACGAAAATACCGGAAAAGAGTAAGAGGTAAAGCGACAACAAAGAGGAGGCGCGGATATATAGGAGTAGTCATATAAGACATACACATTTGCACACAGAGTCAATCAAAATTCGGACAGCGTAACGTCGTAGAAATTAAGGAAAAAGACTCTCTAGGCGGCGCGCAGACCGCGGTAAGGATTACACGACGCGACATAGATTCCACTATGTCAATCACGCCGCAAGAAAACTGTTGGCCACAGGAGTTGATGCCAGAGAACGCGCGGCCTGCCCAGAATGAGAATGGGATCCGCGGTCTGGGATCTGGCGTACGACGCCTGCGACACGACTCAATCAATGGTGGGAAGCACCAAAAACGCCGGGTGGAATCAAGAGAACGTGATCCTAATGTCAGATTTTTTTTAAAACTTACCAGCAAGGATAAGAGAGCAGATTCCCAGAGCATAGGTAAGAAGAAAAGGATCCTAATACCATAGATATCACACGTAGTGACATCGATGTGGGCCCGTAAGCCAAATATTAAGTTAGCAAAATAGTTTTTCAAAGTCTAGACTCAACATCGACCAGGTAGTGGTGGGGTGGCTTCCTACAGGCAGTCGGCTCTGATACCAACTTGTGACACCCCCAAAATCAGACCGTGTACAGTAATCATACACACAGGGTACACGTCTGAGATTAGGGTGCCACGATGATAATATCACAGCACAACACTAAACACAAAAGGATAAACAAATATATTACAATAGAGGGGGTCACGCGGACCCGAATATATAAGTCATACAAACCATAATTTCTGAGTACAGACATAGTTAGTCAAGTTTTGCCTTAAGAAGGCTAGCACAAATCACATCAGAGATACAGAACGAAAAGGCGAGGCCTCCTGCCTGGGATTCACGGTACTACTCCTGGTCAACGGGGAACTCGACGTCGTAGTAGGTGCCTCCGGGGTACTCCTGCTCCTGGGCTCCAACGTCGGCTGCAGCGGCCGATCAGGCAAAACAGTAAAGGAAATAAAGCAGGTGAGTATCTAGTATACCCGCGAGTCTTACGTCCGCTACTAAGCATTATGCATGATATCAACGGAATGAAGAGGCTGTATATAGTGGACTGAAGACAGAAGTTCAGAGCAAAGGTAAGAAGCTAGGCCTAACGAAGACTAGCATCTTCCGACGATGTCTTGCAGCATGAGGTAAGAATCAGCCAACAGTTGATATAAAGCAGTAAGGTAACAATGAAGCAGAAGTTGCTGCAACATTGAATAATAATAAGTTGTAATAATTAACAATGCCTCCGAATTCACCTCCTCGACATCCCCGCGAGGAAGGGAACCCGGAACCATACAGTTTAATAATAGTTTCTAGTGGTAGGATCCAGCTTCAACATAAAGCGTCCTGTTACCGTGGACACGGCTATCGATAGATCAATCTTCCCTGCAGGGGTGCACTTGTGTTACGCTACACGCACGGATCTCCAGGGTGGCGGGAACCTTGTTAGGGAACGCTCCACCGAGGCTATCCGACACTTCATAGCCCATCTTTCAAACTCAACAGAGAGGTCATCCGCCGGTCTAAATCCTAAGTACGCCGGGCCTTGGACCCCAACCCAAACGTACTCCTGCACGGTGCGTGGCTGGCCGGTGAAGTTAAATCAAAGCAAATACAAATCACACGCCGCGGCAAATAAGACAACACCACTTCCCGGCAATCAGCCCGCGGTACTGCTGACGTCTGAAGAGTACTCGGACGACACTAAGAAGCAGAGGAGCCCATAACTCGTAGTTCCCACGGGTAGGTAGTGCGTACATGGCATATAGCCAACTCAAGACATTCACTGAACCATTTAGTATTTTAATTAACCTGCGTGACAACCGTTATCGTTGCCTCGACTTAACCGACCCGCGGACAACGACAGCAGCCAGGACCACTAGTACATCGGTGCCTGCCCTGTCGCCCCACCAAGTCACTGCGGTTACCAACGAGGTGAACCGTCTCCTTACCTTGTCTCGCGTGTGCTCCTGGAGGAGCTCGACTTTTGTGGTTTGGTAACTCTCGCGGCCAACGACCAGGGGCCAAGCACACCGGTACACTGGTCGTGCCCTCCCTGTCGTCCCGTCGCAATACCTCTCGCGGGCACCGTTGGGTCGCCCGACTTCTTACCTTTAGGACAACCGTTGTCAAGACCCTATGGCAGTAAAACAAAGTCAGCCTCGAGTGGAGTACAAATATTACTCCTTGATAGCTCACACTTGAGGTGACTAGGCATAACCCAGGTAGGTCCTGTGGCGGTGTCTGCATTGTACCGTACCTATGCAGTTATAATATTTGTATCCGCGTTCACTCCCCTGAGTGACCACGGCCCTCTATCTAATCCTAGCTAACAATGCGCAGGGTTCACTGCTGAATAATGCATAAGTAATAATAGGCAGCATAGGATTAAAGGAAGGTACATCAACGGGCGACAAAAACAGGCTATGCAATTGAATAGGATTGTAATCGTAGCAGCAGCAGTAACAATGCCTAGTGCAAGAAATGTACGAAAAGATAGGCGGTATCTGGGGAAGAGAATGGCTCTGCTTGCCTGCAAGCTCGACGGTAGTAGTAGGGTCGTCGACGACGTAGTCGTACTCAGCAGCGGTGTAGTCGACGGCAGCAGCGGGGTCTATCGGAGATTTAAAGGGGGGAGAAACAGTAAATACACAGCAAGCATATACAAACAGATGCATGACATGATAAATGAAATGTTAACGGTGTTTTAACGCAGTGTAATGCACGTTGCTCGTAACGGAAATTCATCTGAGTATGAACTACCGGCCCCGGGTGATTATCGAACAGGGTGTCCGGAGGGGAAGGATCAAGCCGGAGGTGTCTTAGTTACCGGAATAACATAAGGGGGGTGTATCCGTGCTATTTGAACCATTCCGGACAACTTTCGTGTTCGGAATAAATTCATCCGGGCACTCTAACAGTACCGGACCATTTATCGGACAACCGGTCCGGAGGGGGAATGTTCGATGTTCGTTGTGTTAGAGGGGTGTGGTAGGCATACAGATAGCGTATTCGTATTTGTTATATTTTTCTGATCAATTTTCATGTATAAAGTTTTTGAATCCGAGTTACGGTTTAAAAGTTATTGAATTTCAAAGTTTAAACCAATTTAAATGATTTTCTGGATTTCTTTTATTATTTATTTAAACATTATCCAAAACATTATCCACAACATTATCCAGAATAGTGCTGACATGTGGGAACCACATGTCAGCCCCTGTTATTTATAAAACATTTAATTAAATTAGAAAATGCCTCTGGACCCACATGTCAGTGACTCAATTTTAATTATTTGATTAATCTAAATTATTAAGTTTAATTATTTCCAGGGGGACCCACCTGTCATTGACTGGGGTTGCCCAGTCAGCACAGTTGACTGGTCAACCCAGTCAACTGGACTACGAGGACCCACTGGCAGCGACCCAGGGGGGTTGCCCCAGGGGTGCCACGTCAGGGGGCACCGGCGGCTAAACGCCGGCGTGCCCAGCACGGCGTAGGCCACGGGAGGGGGTCGGAATCGGGCTAGGGGGCACCGTTCGCCATGGGATCTGGTGCGTTAGAACCGGAAGACAGCGCCGCGTCGATTCCAAGTGGTGGCGCCGTCGGGGGGTCACCGGAATGACGCCGTCGAAGACGAAGGCGGGGACCCGTACGGTGGCGACGTCGAGGACGGCGAATCCACGCACGGGGTGAGGCGTGGCTATGCGCGTTCGGTAGCTGGCGTCCATGGAAATGAAATGACGCGAGTAGGGCGTCAAATGCAAGCTCTACGCCGCGGTTGGGCGCTCGCCGGCGGCGAGGTTGCTCTGCCCTAATGGCGCGCACGGCTATGGGACACGGGAACCTCAACGGCGACATGGGGATGGTGAAGGAGCTCACCAGAAACGTAACGGTGCAGAGAGCGGCCTCGGTGGCGTCGGGGTGGCGCCGGATTTCCTCCGCGACGCCGCGGCGGCCGGAGTTGGGGGAGATGACCGTGTGCTCGCCGTAACGGCTCCGAGCTCGATTCCTTGCGCTCGGTGACGAAGGCGACGGCGAGACACACGCTGGACAAGGTGGTGAGGCGGCTCGAGGTCAGCGGCCGCGGTGGTGCGCGGTCATGGCGACGGCGGGCTCGGGGGAATTTTCCCAGACGATGGCGAGAGGAGGAGGAGAGGAATGGGGTGGGGGAGTTGTCCAGGGGGTCGGGCGGGGTGTGCTTAGCGTGTCCATGGAGGGAGGGAGCAGGTGAGGGAGGGGAGGGCTCCAGGGGCGCCCGTGGCCACGGCGGCACCACGGCGTCGAGCAGGTGGCCGACAGGACGGGGGCAGGTGGGATGTGGAAGATGGGCCGGGGTGGGCTGGCTGAGGTGGGCTTCGCCCTGGGCATCAGTTTGCGGTTTTCCAATTATTTTGTTTCCTGTTTACTCAAAAGCTTTTCTGTAATTAATTTATCAACCCTAGCATTTTTGTAAAAGGTTAATAGTGTTTGTAAATTAGGGTTACATATTATTAAGGTGCCACAAAAGTTTTTGCAGCAAAATAAAATCAATAGATATTTCTTTTAAATATTAAATGCCCAAAATAGGGGTTTTAACCTACTGTTTGAATTGTTTGGAATTTTCTGCAACTCCAAAAATTACCAAAGTTGTTCCAACATGATTATAATGATTTTAGGCAATTGACAAAAATAGTTCCATGATTTTTGGAACAACTTTATTTCAGCACCTTTGTTTTAATTTCCATTTAAAGTAGTTTCAACTAGGGTTTGGTTTGTTGGATGAGTAAGGTGCATTTGGCTTTGGGTTTTGATCCCAAGGGCTCAAGTACATGGGGCATGGGGTGTTGATCAACCACAACAAGGTTTGATCATGAGCATCACAAAGTTTTATCAGTTACAAGGGAGATCAAACAGTGATAATTCAAAGTGATGATCAACAGTGATGATGATTACTGTTACAGCAACTGAGGGTGTGACAAATCTCCCCCACTACAATAATTCTCGTCCCGAGAATTTAAGTGGTAGCGAGGAAAAGATCGGGGTATTCATCGCGAAGGCGATCTTCGCGTTCCCAAGTGGCTTCATCTTCAGAATGATTCGACCACTGAACCTTGAGGAACTTGACGGTCTTGTTGCGGGTTCGGCGTTCAGACTGATCGAGAATGCGGCTCGGATGTTCTCGATAAGTCAAGTCTTGTTGCAGCTCGATCATATCATGCTCCACTTCGCGGATAGGATCCTTGAAGCAGCGACGGAGTTGCGACACATGGAAGACATCGTGGACTTGGGAGAGGTTCGGCGGCAATTCCAACCGGTATGCCACGGGTCCACTCCTGGAAAGGATACGGAACGGGCCAATGTAGCGAGGAGCCAACTTGCCCTTGATACCGAAGCGATGAGTGCCCCTCATGGGAGTGACACGGAGGTATGTGTATTCACCAGGCTGATACTCCATTTCACGGTGTTTGCGGTCATAGTTGCTCTTCTGACGAGACTGTGCGGCCTTGAGATTTTCTTGCACAATGCGAACTTGTTCTTCAGCTTCTTGGACAAGATCCGGTCCGAAGTAGGGTCGTTCCCCAGTTCCTGACCAATTCAGGGGGGTTCGACATTTACGTCCGTATAGAACTTCGAAGGGGGCCATCTTCAAGCTAGCCTGATAGCTATTGTTGTACGAGAATTCCACGTACGGGAGGGCATCCTCCCATTTCATGCCGAAAGAAAGGACACAAGCGCGAAGCATGTCTTCCAGCACTTGATTAACTCGTTCAACTTGGCCTTGCGACTGGGGGTGATAAGCGGTGCTGAGGTTCAGACGAGTCCCGAAAGCTTCCATGAAACTATTCCAGTATTGTGAGGTGAAGATGCTGCCACGGTCTGAACTGATCTCCAACGGAATACCGTGGAGTGACACAATTCGGCAGATATACAAGTGTGCCAACTGACTAGCAGTGATCGTCTCCTTGACCGGCAGGAAGTGTGCAATCTTGGAGAATCGGTCGATGACGACAAAGATGGCATCGTTACCTTTCTGTGACTTAGGAAAACCGGTGACGAAGTCCATTTCGACTTTGTCCCACTTCCAATCAGGAGGAGGGAGTGGTCGCAACCAACCAGCAGGTTTCTGATGTCCGGCCTTGACGCGACTGCAAACGTCACATTGAGAAACATAGCGGGCGATGTCTTGCTTCATGTAAGGCCACCAGTACCGTTGACGAAGGTCTTTATACATCTTGGTACTGCCAGGGTGGATTGACAAGGTAGAGTTATGGGCTTCTTCCATGATATCCGGACCACAGTTAATAAGGGGCGGGCTCACAGGAACTACTAAGCGGACCTTGAAGTACACAGTATCACCATCGTTAGCATCAATGGTAAAAGAGGAGGGCTTTCCCTCGGCGATGTCCTGCTTGATCTTCACAATGTCAGGGGCCAGAGATTGTCTACTCTTGATTAGGGCGTCGAGTTTTGACTCGAGAACCAGGTTATTGGCGTAACCTTGAGGAACAATCTCGAGATTCAACTTGCGAAACTCTTCATACAGAAGTGGTTGCTGCACCTGAACCTCAAGTTTAGAACAGTAAGCCTTGCGGCTCAAGGCATCGGCCATCACATTAGCCTTGCCCGGGGTATACGAAATATCCATGTTGAAGTCGGCTATTGTCTCGAGCCATCGTTGTTGACGAAGATTCAGGTCTGGCTGAGTAAACAGGTACTTCAGACTTTGGTGATCGGTGTAGACCTCGCAACGATTACCGACGAGGTAATGTCGCCACAGCTTCAATGCATAAATTACTGCTGCCAATTCGAGATCATGTGTTGGGTATTTGTCTTCGTGAGCACGCAACTGACGAGAGCCATAAGCAATCACCTTGCGCTCTTGCAATAGGACACAGCCTAATCCTTGACGAGACGCGTCGCAATATATCACGAAGTCCTTCTGAGTATCAGGGGGAGCGAGCACCGGGGGAGAAGTTAGCTTGTCCTTGAGGGCTTGAAAACTTTCTTGACATTTATCTGTCCACTCAAACTTGACGCCTTTGTGAAGCAGATTAGTCAGAGGCCTGGCAATCTTGGAGAAATTCTCGACGAAACGGCGGCAATAGCTAGCGAGTCCGAGGAAACTGCGGACTTGCTTGACGGTCTTGGGAGGAGTCCAGTCAAGAATAGCCTGGATACGTTCTGGGGTGACGGCAATGCCATCCTTGGAAATCACATGTCCAAGGTAGGTTACTTCGGGAAGCCAGAATTCACACTTAGAAAACTTAGCGTAGAGTTTGTGTTCTCGAAGCTTCTCCAGTATAAGACGAAGATGTTCAGCATGTTCTTCTTCATTCTTGGAATATATCAAGATATCATCCAGATAAACCACGACGAACTGGTCGAGGTACTCCATGAAAATATAATTCATCAATCTGGAGAAGGTGGCTGGAGCATTGGTTAAGCCAAAGGACATGACAGTGTACTCGTATGAACCATAACGAGTAATGAAGGCAGTCTTCGGAATGTCCTCATCACGGACTCGGATTTGGTGATAACCCAACCTCAAGTCGAGTTTATAAAACACCTTGGATCCGTCAAGTTGATCATACAGGTCGTTGATCCGGGGAAGTGGGTATTTGTTCTGGATGGTGGCTTGGTTAATGGGCCGATAATCTTGGACCAATCGGTTTGTCCCATCGCTCTTCTTGACAAAGAGCGAAGGTGCTCCCCAAGCTGAGGAACTGGGGCGAATGAATCCTTTCTGAAGTGCCTTGTCGATTTCCTCCTTAAGTTCCAGGAGTTCATGTGGCGGCATCTTGTAAGGACGCTTGGCAATAGGAACAGTGCCTGGCTTCAAGTCGATGACGAATTCAACTTCTCTGATCGGGGGTATTCCCGGCAGTTCTTCTGGGAAGACGTCGGGAAAATCGCGAACGACTGGAACGGTCTCAATGCCTTCAAGGGGGGCGGCATTCAAAGCATTCATCATAAATATCTGTGTTTCAGCATTACGGGTTACTCTGGTGGTGTGGGTAACAATCTCGCCGGAGGGGTGTAAAAGTCGGACAGAGCTGGTGCCACAATACAGTGCGGCATCGTGAAATTTCAACCAATCCATGCCCAGAATTAGGTCTATGGTGGAAGTCTTTAGAACGATGGGGGAAACAAGGAATTCAATCCCTTCTATTTCAATGATGGTTCCGGGCACTATCTTGGTGGTTTGACATTGGCCTATCGGGGTGCGGACAACCATCGGTGGGTTCATCTTTTCTAGCGTGAAGTTATGCGACAATGCGAATGCTTCCGACATGAATGAATGCGATGCTCCTGTATCAAATAAAACAGTAGCAGGTACGGAATTAACGAGAAGGGTACCCATCACGGTAGCGGGTTGTTGCTGAGCTTCTTCAACGTTGATGTTGTTAGCATGTCCACGAGCATAAGCGGCAGACCCAGTATTATAGCTGGGGGTCCTGTTGTTGCCACGACCATTTCCGCGGCCAGCAGGGTGAACTACCAGTTGCTTCTGTTTTAGGGGGCACTCCCTGGAAAAATGCCCTGGTTGGCGGCACGTGAAGCATAATCCATCCTGAGGACGAAGGGGTGTAGCACTGGGTGGTGCAGGCAGAGCTCTTGGCATCTGCGGTGGAGGAGGCAGACGGGGTGCAGCATAAGACGGCCTTGGAGCAGGGACAGCTGCGTGGGTCACACTGGTAGGGAGCCAGATACGACGCTTCTACGTTGCGCCCGAAGATGAGCCAACGTCACGATAACGCTTCAGAGAGTTCTTGTGCTCCATCTGGGCAGTCTCGACGGTGATAGCCTTGTTCACCATGGTGGTGAAGTTGGCGAAATCATGAACGGCAAGAGCGAGCCTGAGTTCAGGGTTGAGGCCACGACGGAACTTCTGCTGCCTGCGAGCATCAGTGGTGATCTCTCCTTCCGCATAGCGAGAGAGGTTGAGGAACTCGCGCTGATAGGCTTCAACAGTCATATCGCCCTGAGTGAGGTTACGGAATTCTTCCGCCTTATGATCCATGATCCCCTGAGGAATGTAGCGGGCGCGGAAGGCAGACTGAAATTCATCCCAAGTGATGACTTCTTCAACTGGCAGGGAACGCTTGTGGGTGCTCCACCACTGAGCAGCGGCGCCTTTCAGATGATAAGACGCAAAGTTCACATAGTCGGCTGGATCGACATTAGCAGACTCCAGCTCGTGAGTGATGTCGCGAAGCCAGTCATCAGCATCCAGCGGCTGAACAGTGTTGCGGAACATAGTGGGGTTGAGGCGGGTGAAGTCGTGCAGAGTCACGGTGGCATGCTGATGGTGGTGCCCATTCTGATTCGGCTGGGGGAACTGAGCCATGATATTCTGCATGAACTGACGATTCATCTCGAACTGCTGCATCATCGCGGCCATGTAATCCGGCGGCGGAGGTGGGTCGTTGGCAGCACGACCACGACCACGACCACCACGACCAGCCATCCTGCTTGAATTAACAGGGGTATTTCAGCGATGAACAACTTAACGAAAATACCGGAAAAGAGTAAGAGGTAAAGCGACAACAAAGAGGAGGCGCGGATATATAGGAGTAGTCATATAAGACATACACATTTGCACACAGAGTCAATCGAAATTCGGACAGCGTAACGTCGTAGAAATTAAGGAAAAAGACTCTCTAGGCGGCGCGCAGACCGCGGTAAGGATTACACGACGCGACATAGATTCCACTATGTCAATCACGCCGCAAGAAAACTGTTGGCCACAGGAGTTGATGCCAGAGAACGCGCGGCCTGCCCAGAATGAGAATGGGATCCGCGGTCTGGGATCTGGCGTACGACGCCTGCGACACGACTCAATCAATGGTGGGAAGCACCAAAAACGCCGGGTGGAATCAAGAGAACGTGATCCTAATGTCAGATTTTTTTTAAAACTTACCAGCAAGGATAAGAGAGCAGATTCCCAGAGCATAGGTAAGAAGAAAAGGATCCTAATACCATAGATATCACACGTAGTGACATCGATGTGGGCCCGTAAGCCAAATATTAAGTTAGCAAAATAGTTTTTCAAAGTCTAGACTCAACATCGACCAGGTAGTGGTGGGGTGGCTTCCTACAGGCAGTCGGCTCTGATACCAACTTGTGACGCCCCCAAAATCAGACCGTGTACAGTAATCATACACACAGGGTACACGTCTGAGATTAGGGGGCCACGATGATAATATCACAGCACAACACTAAACACAAAAGGATAAAAAAATATATTACAATAGAGGGGGTCACGCGGACCCGAATATATAAGTCATACAAACCATAATTTCTGAGTACAGACATAGTTAGTCAAGTTTTGCCTTAAGAAGGCTAGCACAAATCACATCAGAGATACAGAACGAAAAGGCGAGGCCTCCTGCCTGGGATCCACAGTACTACTCCTGGTCAACGGGGAACTCGACGTCGTAGTAGGCGCCTCCGGGGTACTCCTGCTCCTGGGCTCCAACGTCGGCTGCAGCGGCCGATCAGGCAAAACAATAAAGGAAATAAAGCAGGTGAGTATCTAGTATACCCGCGAGTCTTACGTCCGCTACTAAGCATTATGCATGATATCAACGGAATGAAGAGGCTGTATATAGTGGACTGAAGACAGAAGTTCAGAGCAAAGGTAAGAAGCTAGGCCTAACGAAGACTAACATCTTCCGACGATGTCTTGCAGCATGAGGTAAGAATCAGCCAACAGTTGATATAAAGCAGTAAGGTAACAATGAAGCAGAAGTTGCTGCAACATTGAATAATAATAAGTTGTAATAATTAACAATGCCTCCGAATTCACCTCCTCGACATCCCCGCGAGGAAGGGAACCCGGAACCATACAGTTTAATAATAGTTTCTTGTGGTAGGATCCAGCTTCAGCATAAAGCGTCCTGTTACCGTGGACACGGCTATCGATAGATCAATCTTCCCAGCAGGGGTGCACTTGTGTTACGCTACACGCACGGATCTCCAGGGTGGCGGGAACCTTGTTAGGGAACGCTCCACCGAGGCTATCCGACACTTCATAGCCCATCTTTCAAACTCAACAGAGAGGTCATCCGCCGGTCTAAATCCTAAGTACGCCGGGCCTTGGACCCCAACCCAAACGTACTCCTGCATGGTGCGTGGCTGGCCGGTGAAGTTAAATCAAAGCAAATACAAATCACACGCCGCGGCAAATAAGACAACACCACTTCCCGGCAATCAGCCCGCGGTACTGTTGACGTCTGAAGAGTCCTCGGACGACACTAAGAAGCAGAGGAGCCCATAACTCGTAGTTCCCACGGGTAGGTAGTGCGTACATGGCATATAGCCAACTCAAGACATTCACTGAACCATTTAGTATTTTAATTAACCTGCGTGACAACCGTTATCGTTGCCTCGACTTAACCGACCCGCGGACAACGTCAGCAGCCAGGACCACCAGTACATCGGTGCCTGCCCTGTCGCCCCACCAAGTCACTGCGGTTACCAACGAGGTGAACCGTCTCCTTACCTTGTCTCGCGTGTGCTCCTGGAGGAGCTCGACTTTCGTGGTTTGGTAACTCTCGCGGCCAACGACCAGGGGCCAAGCACACCGGTACACTGGTCGTGCCCTCCCTGTCGTCCCGTCGCAATACCTCTCGCGGGCACCGTTGGGTCGCCCGACTTCTTACCTTTAGGACAACCTTTGTCAAGACCCTATGGCAGTAAGACAAAGTCAGCCTCGAGTGGAGTACAAAGATTACTCCTTGATAGCTCACACTTGAGGTGACTAGGCATAACCCAGGTAGGGCCTGTGGCGGTGTCTGCATTGTACCGTACCTGTGCAGTTATAATATTTGTATCCGCGTTCACTCCCCTGAGTGACCACGACCCTCTATCTAATCCTAGCTAACAATGCGCAGGGTTCACTGCTGAATAATGCATAAGTAATAATAGGCAGCATAGGATTAAAGGAAGGTACATCAAGGGGCGACAAAAACAGGCTATGCAATTGAATAGGATTGTAATCGTAGCAGCAGCAGTAACAATGCCTAGTGCAAGAAATGTATGGAAAGATAGGAGGTATCTGGGGAAGAGAATGGCTCTGCTTGCCTGCAAGCTCGACGGTAGTAGTAGGGTCGTCGACGACGTAGTCGTACTCAGCAGCGGTGTAGTCGACGACAGCAGCGGGGTCTATCGGAGATTTAAAGGGGGGAGAAACAGTAAATACACAGCAAGCATATACAAACAGATGCATGACATGATAAATGAAATGTTAACGGTGTTTTAACGCAGTGTAATGCACGTTGCTCGTAACGGAAATTCATCTAAGTATGAACTACCGGCCCCGGGTGATTATCGAACAGGGTGTCCGGAGGGGAAGGATCAAGCCGGAGGTGTCTTAGTTACCGGAATAACATAAGGGGGGTGTATCCGTGCTATTTGAACCATTCCGGACAACTTTCGTGTTCGGAATAAATTCATCCGGGCACTCTAACAGTACCGGACCATTTATCGGACAACCGGTCCGGAGGGGGAATGTTCGATGTTCGTTGTGTTAGAGGGGTGTGGTAGGCATACAGATAGCGTATTCGTATTTGTTATATTTTTCTGATCAATTTTCATGTATAAAGTTTTTGAATCCGAGTTACGGTTTAAAAGTTATTGAATTTCAAAGTTTAAACCAATTTAAATGATTTTCTGGAATTCTTTTATTATTTATTTAAACATTATCCAAAACATTATCCACAACATTATCCAGAATAGTGCTGACATGTGGGTTCCCACATGTCAGCCCCTGTTATTTATAAAACATTTAATTAAATTAGAAAATGCCTCTGGACCCACATGTCAGTGACTCAATTTTAATTATTTGATTAATCTAAATTATTAAGTTTAATTATTTCCAGGGGGACCCACCTGTCATTGACTGGGGTTGCCCAGTCAGCACAGTTGACTGGTCAACCCAGTCAACTGGACCACGAGGACCCACTGGCAGCGACCCAGGGGGGTTGCCCCAGGGGTGCCACGTCAGGGGGCACCGGCGGCTAAACGCCGGCGTGCCCAGCACGGCGTAGGCCACGGGAGGGGGTCGGAATCGGGCTAGGGGGCACCGTTCGCCATGGGATCTGGTGCGTTAGAACCGGAAGACAGCGCCGCGTCGATTCCAAGTGGTGGCGCCGTCGGGGGGTCACCGGAATGACGCCGTCGACGACGAAGGCGGGGACCCGTACGGTGGCGACGTCGAGGACGGCGAATCCACGCACGGGGTGAGGCGTGGCTATGCGCGTTCGGTAGCTGGCGTCTTTGGAATCTTATCTTGACTCGTCCCCAGACCACTAGCAAGGTACAAGTCAAATTGATCCACTCCCTTTCGATATTTTGAGTACTCATGCAATGGATGAGCGTAAGCACGAGAGTTGACACTTAGGATGGCAAAGAGAGAGATAGAGTGGAGGAGGAAGACAAAAAAGGTGTGAAAGGCTAACATCAATGAGGACAATCATAGGTGAGAGAAAGCCAAATGATAGATATGCTGTGAGGAGTAGGGATTGCCATGCAACGGATGCACATAAGAGCTAATAAAAGCTCTCCAATGGAACTAGTGGGAGTGCATCCAACTTGCTCGCTCAAGAAGACCTAGAGCTCATTTGAGGAGGCTCATCATTGGAATATACAAGCACAGTTCTATAGTGTGAAGGTCCCCACATAGCTATGCATATATGATCTTCTCTATGGAGTACAAGATATAAGAGGGAGTACGAGTGTGGATCTTTCAAAAGGAATAGTAGTGTTGCCTCCTTCTATCTTTTTATTTTCTTTTTCTCTTTTTTCTATTTTTTTATTTTTTTGGTGGCCTCAATGGCTCTTTCTATTTAACTCTCATTTTTCCTCTTTGGGATCTTTTAAATTTGTCCTCTTTGGGATCTTTTCCTCACTTAAGGGAAACACTCTATTTTACACGAAGTATAGAAAATCTTTCACACTTTATAAGTTACTCAACATAAAGAAGATTTAGCTATCATGATGTATGCAAATGTATGCCTCTGCCAGTGTAGCAGGAACATGTATGACATGAAGACCAAGTCATGAGAAGGTGGATGTTGCATGGCAATATATCTCGGAAAGGCTATGGAAATGCCTTGATAGGTAGGTATGGTGGTTGTTTTGAGGAAAGATATAAGGAGGTTTATGATGACAGAGCGTATCATGCCAAGGGTTTGGATGCACCGGCGGGTAGGCTCCAACTCTCTGAGTGAGAAGGGGCAATGCACGGTACCGAAGAGGCTAGCAAATATGAGCAGGTGGAAGTGTCAACTTTCAATACTTACATTAGTCCGAAGAACTCATGCACTTATTATCGGTAACTCTCAATCTAATCCGGAGGTTCACAAAGAGACATGTACCCCGAGGAGTGTATGGGGGTTGGTTATCCTTGCACATCATCGACTCATGGTATGTCAGTGTACTCTAATATCTGATCCCTCCAAATATTAGTGATCCATCTAGTAGCTAGAGTTCTCAACTAGTTTTTGTAGTTTTTGAAAATAAACACGAATTTCCAAAAATACGACACCTATCACTAATAGGCTAGAGATCTTGACACCAAAAGTTCAAACATTACTCACAACAATACCTCAAAACTATTGCAGGTTACTACTACAATTGAATAGCAACCTCAATTACCTATGTAAAGACAAGACACAACTCAGTGAAACAACCAAATCTCTTAACAAGATAAACCTGAAAACTAAAGAGAGTTCTAGCAACAAACTAAACAAAAGCTCTTGAAAAAGATAAACATGAAAACTAAGAGATAAACATGACAACAGCTGCGAAAAGATAAAGAACACACAACAAAAGAAAGATAAGCATGAAAATCCTATGATGTGTTCTAGTTTGAAGTGGAGCGTGTTTCTCTCCCACACAAAGAAATCTGGGTTCTAACTTGTTATGAACAGCAAGCAAAGATAAATAAAACTAGAAAGTATACTAAAGAGCGAGATGCTCCAAGCATAGCACATAACGCATGAAGTGATAAAAATATAGTGAGACGAAGGAAGAACTGATAATTGTTGATGGGGAAGGGGATGCATGGGGGCATCCCCAAGCTTAGACGCTTGAGTCTCCTTGAATATTTATTGGGGGTGCATGGGGGCATCCCCAAGCTTGAGCGTTTGACACTCCCGGATCTTCTTTCATCATCTTCCCTCACACACTTGAAAACTCCCTTCATACATAACTCATCATAATCTGATTAGAGAGGTTAGTACCCACAATAAAAAAAATCCTCTACTGGAAATAAAGATTTTCTTGAAGGGCTAGTGTTTCTCAAGACCGCCAAAAAATTTTTGCAAAGAAAAATCCAGCGCAAGACTTGCAAAAGTGAGGAAATGCAAAACGTGGCAGAATCTGTGAAAAAACATACCAACAGGTAGTAAACAATTTTTGGGGGTACTTTTGGAACTCAAATAAAAAAAACTCAAAACAGACGCCCGAAAGCTAATTGTATAGACCACGCTGTCAAAAAAATTCAGCTAAAAATATGATCTGGTGATTTATTGTGAGTTTTTCCGTCCAAGGACAGAATCTGTTTTCTGGACACCATGTCGCAACTCTTGAACTTTCTTGCAATCGGAGGCTAAACTTGGCACAAAGCTTGAAAATAAAGATACAATTATGTTGCTACAGTAGTAAAAATCATCAATACCACTAAAAACAGAAGTAAAAACATCTTGGGTTGCCTTCCAACAAGCGCTTTCTTTTACGCCTTTAAGCTAGGCAAGAAGCAAAAAAAGAAGAATCACGTTGTATCAATCTAACCATCATCAAGATCATCAAAAAGATCTTCAATTGTACAACTAGTTTTAAGAGGTCTTTCAAATAAAGGCCTAATGTAGATACTTCCAGGGATAAAACCAAAAGGCAATAAATCAGTTGGAGTTTCATTTATAAATATATCTAAGAGAGGTATTTCTTCCAAAGTTTTCACGGTTTCAACTACCTTGGCAATGATTCGATTACTTTTAGCTCGGGGAACCTTAGGGACATAATTGAACTTAGGTTCCTTCCTTGCTGGAGTTTCTAACTTTTTTGGTTTGATTGAGGAGAAAGTAGTTCCTAAATTGTCAATGATTTCCTCAATCTTATCTATACAAGAAGGATCCAAATCATGGGATTTGATGGTCTCCAAATTTTTGATAATTTTATGCATGGATTTATCAAGTCTATTCAAATTCCCTTGAATCTGACGATCCAGCTCATTTATCTTAATTATGCTTGGTATTTCTAATTCTCTATTTTCAGGTTTTTTCATAATATGAACAAGCGTGATATCCTCTTGAATGCTAGCAATAGGGAGGTTTCCAACAAGATTTTCAACAACATTAAGAGATTCCCATATTGGGTCTTCTAGGAAATTCTCATTGATAGCAGTATCTAGAACGAACCTATTCCAAGGAGTAATTCCAACATAAAAGTTTCTAAGCAGGATAGTAGTGGATTGCTTCTTGGTGGCTCTTTTCTGAGAATCATTAATTCTATGCCAAGCATCTTTTAAACTTTCACCACCTTTTTGTTTAAAGGTGAGAACTTCTATCTCAACAAAGGAAAAAGGACCACAGATGATGACAACTACTAGAAAAGTAAAAAAAAATTGTGATTTTTGATAAAGGACACTAGGATAAAAAATGGAAGGTAAACTAACAAGACTAAAAAGCAAAGTCAAAAGATAGTGTGCAACTCCCCTATCTTGAAGATTGGAGTCCCCGGCAACGGCACCAGAAATTTGCTTGATGCGCGAGAGATGATAATGGCTTCTCTCCCTTCGTTGGTTACCCCAAGTGGAAGGTGAGATGTAGGATAGCATCAAATTTCCGCTAACTTAGAGGTTAGGGTTTGTCTCCCGTAGGACTCCGAAAGCGACAAGTAGATGGTAAAGTGAACAATGGCACCGAGGTTGATTACTTCACCTGGACCTACACACACAACAAGTAACTTTGCTCCCAACAAAGTTCAGAGAGGTTGTCAATCTCTGTGCCCTTGTTGTTTACATAGGATCAAACACAAGAGATAATAGTAGTGGAAATTGCAACTGTAAAGTAAAAGAAATAAGTAAATTTAGGGTGTAAACAGTGGTGTAAATATGGACCGGGGTCCCATGATGTTCACTAGTGATGTCTCTCTCCCAAAAGACGATAAAACTGCTATGCGAGGTAAACAAATCACAGCTGGACAATTGACGGGATTATGGGCGCAAACCAATGCTAACTATGCTACAAAGGAAGGAAGAGGCTCAAAAGCATGGGCAGTACGCCAAAATAAGTAAACCGAAATCCATCTGTATCTAATACTAATCATTCACCTTGAGATATCTATCCAGAACATCTCGCTGGTATTAAGTTGTGAGCCCCACCCAAAGCAATAGACAACTACATTAAAAGAACTTTGCATAAAGTAAACAATCCTTGCAACCGTGGTTACAAGCACCGTTGTTTTCCCCCTTGTGGCAACAACACATCCCCTAGACTCATGTTTCTGTAACTCAAGCTAGTCATCAGGGGGCATGAACCCACAATCAAGCATAACGCTCCCTCTTGGAGTCACTACCTACTACTTGGACAAAGCAATAAAAAGCGACGGAGAACATGCCAGAATTACTCAAGAACAAAAATATAAAAAATAAAAACCAAATATATTACTCAATCACAATCTGAACATAGTCTCATAATCCATCAGATCCCAGCAAACCCAGCATATCAACAGCAGAAAGAATTACATATGTGCATTGATCATGTAGGGCAGCTCACAAGCTCTAATCCATGAGGAACAAAGAGGGGAGGAGAACATCACATAGCTAATGATCATGGACCCATGGTCCAAGGTGGACTACTCACGGATCATCCGGGAAGCGTCCATGGTGGTGGAGAAGCTCGTGAGGTCAATCCTCCCACCGGCAGGGTGCCGTGAAGAGGTCTTCTAATGCTCCCGATCTTGAAAGCGCGGCGGCGGCGAAACAGAAGCGAGATCGCGAAAAAGGGTTCAGTCTTCGGAGGTTTTGGGGCGAAGGAAATATATAGGAAAAGGGGGCAACCGGGGGGCACCAGGTGGTGCAGGCGCCCCCCTTGCGCGACCTAGGCATAGGGTGAACCCCGATTCCTCCTTCGGGGCTCCGGAACCTTTCGTTGCGCTGATTTTTTTACTGGATTTTTCCAGATTTTTTCTGGCATTTTACGTAATGGAAAAAACTGAAATAAAAAGACAGCAAAAACATGAACTGGCACTGGAGTGCACTGAGTTAATAGGTTTGTCCAAATATGATCAAAAGTGTATGAAAGTGTAGCAAAAGCATAGCAATATCACACAAAACATGCATGGAGCAAGCAGAAATTATAGATACGTTTGGGACGTATCAAACCTCCAGCCAGAGGATGAAGTCCTAGGGTGGCCCACAGCCCCCAGGTGCCCTCCTTGCGCGGCCAGGGGTGGACCCATGCCAGGTGGCCGCCTGGGCGACTAGGACCTCCCTTGGTGGCCCCCCTTGGCTCTTATTATACTCCCGTCGCGAATACCCTGGTTCCAGAATCCTTTTCTCCAGAAGCAATTTCGATATCCGCCGCCATCGCCGACAAGCTTCGATGGACCAGAATTCCTGTGTCGGCACCCTGCCGATACGGGGAAGTGCCCCCAGATTCATCTCCATCGACGTTTCTTCCTCCCTCCATGATGCGGGAGTAGTTCCTCCTCAGGGCTGAGGTTTCTACAGTAGTTATGTGGTCAATTCTCTCTCGCATGATGTGATCTTAATTGTGATCATAGGCTATGTTAATCTAGGATGATCCCATGATGTTTCCCCTTCTTCTATATATTGGATTTGATGTACTCACTTGTCTTTATCTAGTATAATCCCCGATACCTAGGTGACAGTGGTCTATTGGACATGGATTAGAATAATATTTTCATGAGTGGTTTCCTCTTTTGTGTGTGGATTGAAGATTGAGAATCTCTTGGTGCTTGTCTTTGACTATCCTTGAGATATGTTGTGGTGATTGTGGTACTCTCTTTGGATGGCCGCGGTGACATTGGGAAATCCGTAGATGAGAACTACGAACTCTAAGGTGTGTTTTTTTAGCCCTACACAATTCTCGTCCTCTCTTGACCGCAAAGTAATGACCTCCGAGTACATCTCCAATGCATGTTTTAGTGGAAATATCATGTGATTAGACTATGTTAATGTTGTTGGCAGTTGCCACTAGTGAAAGTATGAAGCCTAGGCCTTGTTTCCACCACTGCAATACCATTTGTGCTCACGTTTACTACTTGTTGGCTTGTTGTAATTTTTATTACAGATTTATATTACTTCGTTTTGCCACACCTATCATCCATATTTTACCATCTCTTCGCCGAACTAGTGCACCTATACAACTCCTAGTTGTATTAGGTGTGTTGGGGACACAAGAGACTTCTAGTATCTTAATTGTAGGGTTTCTTAAGAGAGACCATCTTCAACATCTACTTCCCTGAGTTCGATAAACCTTAGGTCATCCACTTGAGGGAAATTGTTGATGTCATACAAGCCTATGCGCTTGGAGGCCCAACATAGTCTACAAGAATAGAAGCGTGCGTAGACATCAGACTCCATATACATGTTAATTGGAAGTGGTTTTGTTATGTTTGAATATGCATGAACAACTTTGTTGTTGCAACAGTGCTTGCTTCTTAAGCAAAAATATGGCCTGCTGTACGTTATGGACTTGCTTGAGTCTCCGACCCCATTTGTATGAGAGTCGAAGGACGAAATATTTTGAGTAATGTGCCTTGAACCTTGGTTTGTAATGTCCTAGGATAAAACTTACAAAATCAATTTAAACCCTGAGAATTACCATGTGGTATATGTCGGCGACATCCAGCGGGGAACACGTTTCGACAAAAACAACCAATAGCGGTCGGATATGTTCGAATGACCTCTGACAGCTTCATGCATGCATATATGTACGTGCATGTTTGAATTTATTTTTATTAAGTTTTTAATACGCAATGCATATATAAATTTTATGTGGACTTTCTTGACAAACATATATATGACTATCACCACAAAGGTGTATTGGACTTATAAATAGTGCGAGTCCTTTAAGTACGACGTAAGTGAATCCTTGTGAATACTATACCTCAAATTTGCTTTGAAATGTACTGTATGAGGACAAACCTTATATATACATGCAAACAAAAAGATTTTTTTACCATTGGGGCTACCCCTTTTTTATGTTGGAGACCCTAGACCAAAAGGAGATAATTTATTAGACAAAAACACGAGTGAACTCCGGATGCTCCCCCACCCAACTGTATGTGACCCTAAGTACATAGAAGATGCTTAAAAGGCTTTCTTTTACATTTTGAATATGCAATAATGCATGGTTTTGATGTGCCACATTTTTTGCTTCACAAAACACATAATTGTCAATGACACTAGTTAATGCATGGTAAGTTCCTGATCACTTATACACTTAATTAAGATTCGATGAAAGGAAATGTTGTGAATACTTTACCTAAAACTTAGGGGTTGTTTGGATTGTGACTAACTTTACCACAACTAATAACCTTAGGCAAAGTGTCGTGAATAAAATTAACGGCCACCACAAAGTCTGGCAAGGTGTGGCAAAAATAAGAGTCTAGCTTTGACATGTGTACCATAGCGGTGGTAAACTATGGCAAGACACAAGTGTGGCAATGAACCAAAAACACACCTAAGATATTGTGGCATGATTAAGCTTAATTAGGCATGGCAACATTATCCTAAGAACCAAACAACTCCTTAGTTACATGTGGCATACATGTCAAATCTTGAATTAACCAAGAGGAATTCATCATGGAGCACATCCTTGAACAAAAAGGTGACCATATTGGCCACAAATCTTATGGACTTCAAAATTTTACATAATTTTCCATCATAACAACATGTAAAGAGATATTCATCATTGCATTGTCATTTCACGAAAATCATGAAACCTTCATACCAGATGTTCCATTTTTGTGAAGATTTTTTGAACTTGAGGATGGTTCGTATGTGTGTGCCTAAACACAATTTTGATTCTAATCAAAGTACAAAATGTATAAGATAAAATAAAATTTTCTCGATACAAACATTATGGATTGGCATGTGCATCACACACCCACACATGAGTGTACAAGTGCACAACTCTCAATCGGAAATTTGGTTCCCTCCTTTACACTCCCTCCTTGCTGGGGTTTTGGTGCACAGATCTACGTTTACAAGTCTGATCTCAATCTCTCAATTGATATTGAAATAGTCGAAAATTTGGTTCCCTCCTTTTCGCTCCCTCCTTGCTGTGTTTTTAGTGCTCACATTTGCGTGCACAAGCCCAATCTCAACCTGATATTGAAGGAGTTGAAAATTTGGTTCCCTCCTTTTACTTCCCTCAATTTTTTCCTTCCCGCCTACATTCCCAAAGCACGCATGGGCATAATTTTCAACACCCACCATAAATACCTCACAGTTAACCTCACACTAATTTCGCACCGCACCTCACCTCACCTCACCTCACCTCCTCCCTCTATATTCATCCAGATCCAGACGACTATCAGCGGAGACGGTGCCCTCCCCGGGCCTCGGTGACGGTGTTCCTCCCTGTAGACGGCGTATGCCATGAAGGAGAATGGAAGCACAAAATCAAGCCTTCAGAGCGGCAAGAAATGCAAGGTTCCTCCTACCACACACATCGCAAAAGCTAATCGTAAACGTACAGGTAAAACTTCCGTTCTGCATGTGGTTCGCATGTTATTGAAATCCAATGGTGCAACTCCTACATCTTCTATTAGAGAATGCATGTTCACTTAGGATTAGGGTTTGCATAGCCAGATCCCGGCGACTCCATATTGCTCCTGGTCTCCGTCGTCGCATCTCGTTCATTCTTTTTGAAAAATGATGTATTTGTTTGCTCAAAATAGAGTACTGTATCATAACGTTGCATGTTGTTCTCATGTTGTTATATGTTCAAATCCCAAGATAGGGTTTTTATATTTACTGGTTTTATGATTATTTCATCTTTGATCTATAGTTGCTACACCGGTGTCTACACACAGTCTACCAATTCCTGAGTGTCTGAAGGAGAGGGAAAGGACAATCAGGGAAAATGCTCTTCGAATGAAGGAAATATTCGGAGAAAAGGGTCTGGACAATTTTTCCGAACTGGTAAGTAGTAGTATTTATGCGAATGGTAAGGAAGGTGAAAAGAAACAAGGAAATGGGGGAATCCAGCATAAAAATGTGCATAAAGGAGGAGGTAGAGGTAGAGGTACAGAAGGACCCTGACTTTGAACTCGCACGTACAGATGAGGAAAGTGATGAACATGACGATGATGATGAAACTGTAGATGGAAAAAATTCAAAGACAGAACCTCCCCTCAGAGATGCTTGGGAACTAGAGATACCAAATAATATCTTGAGTCCATATGAATTTCACAGCACCTAACCAGCTTTTGTGACATTAACTTTCTTAAACTTTTTTCTTCCATGAAACACAAGATCTAGAAACTGCTCCTCGTAGTCATGCACGACCAAGATGTAGATCAGAAGTACATGTACCAAATAATATCTGCAGTCTGGAGGCCATATTAATTTCACAGTGCCTAATTAATGATCTTTGTCATCTTGACGTTCCTAAACTTTTGTCTTCCAGGCAACACAGCATAAGCAGACTGAAAACACTGCTCCTGGTACTCATGCACTACCAAGACGTAGAGCTGAAGTAGAGGTACCAAATAATATCTGGACTCTGGAATCCATATTAATTTCATAGTGCCTAATTAATCAGCTTTGTGATTTTGACATTCCTAGACTTTTGTCTTTCAGGCAACACAGGATGAGCAGACTCAAAACACTGCTCCTGGCACTAATGCAGTAACAAGATCTAGACAAGCAATGTTGCAGAAAACAGTAGATTCACAAACACATGTATGTCCTGATGATGAGGACATAGCTGAAGACTTGCAGATCACAACAAAAAATCAACTTACTTCTGAGAGCAACCCCCCTATGGTCAACTCCCATGATAATTCTGAACCAGGTGGTCTTGCGACTCAAAACATTGATAGGAACATCATTTCACAACAACGTTCAGAACAAGACGCACACCGTTCATAGGAGAAGAAGAAGAGAGGTGGGCGCAGACCTATGTTGGGGCATCACTTAGACGTTATTACCAGAAGGGAAGGCTGCAAGATGGAGATTGACTTGCTGCCAGGTCTAAGCAAACCTACTAACTGTTTGCAAGTTGAAAAACTTAGCTCGGAGATTGGTATTCACGTGAGAACACATATGCCATTGAAAACCAAGTGGAAGGATTACAGTTTAAAGGAGAATCAACATATTATTCCTGAAGGTGCCATGAAAGTAAAGGTCAGCCATCAAATTATTATTTTTTCCAATTTTCCCATAGCGCATCTTTCTAAATTAGCCCTGCAACTGTTCTGACATGCATTGTTGCATTGATGTGTGCAACAAAGGTTCAATATTGGAGATGATACATTGTACTTCGAAGTGACCAAATCGATCCTCCAGAAATACTTGCGGTCACACCGGCATCGTCTTAAGAAGCAATATTACACTAAGGTTAAGAACCTTACCATGGAGCAAGCGATGAAGATAAAGCCACCCACTGTTAGCGAAGGTGGTTGGAAAGAACTGCTGCAACAGTGGAGTGATGAGAAGTTCCAGGTAATTCATACCTAATACGTCAAATTGTACTTGTAGATTGTTATATCGTAAGAATCTAATTTTAGCCGCAATTCGTAGGAGATATTTGCAAAGAATAAATTAAACCAAAATGGTGTGAAGCAGCACCAAACCACTGGTTCTAGGTCCTTTATTGCACAGTTTTACAAAAAGGAGGTAAGCACTCGAACCAGCATTCAAAATTGATTTGTTTATAAGTATATGGCATGTGGAACTAATGTTTATCATGTCATTTTTATCATGTATGAAAAGCCATGTCTCATTGATTTTTATAAGTCAACCCACACGAGGACAAAGGATGGGGTGATGAGTCCGGAAGCAGAGATATCACTGGTAAGCATTATGTAATGTTTAGAATTCACATGTTGCGGTTGTAAAAATACTAATAACGGTTCAATCATATTGCAGAAAGAAATGTAGGACAAGAAAAAGGCAGCTCAGGGAAAAGGTGCGGAAGGAAAAAATAGATATGGAGATTGTTGCTGAGGTTCTCAAAGAGAAGAGCAAGTCAAGTACATTCCTTGCAAGCATAGGAGAGTCATCTAGCTCAAGGCACAAATCAATATCAACACATCAAAGAGCTTGAACAGAGGCTTCAGACTCAAGATCTAGCAGCTAGATCGACAGCTAATAGGTATCAAGAAGAGATGAATGCAATATTTGAATCTCAGCGACAAGAACTACATGACCTCAAAATGAAGCACGAAGAAGAAATTGCAGCTATTAAGAGGGAACAAGCGTAGCAAAGTGCAAATGTGGTGGCTAGGAAAAACCAACTGAATGAAAGATGAAGTTCATGCAATGCGAGTACAAGTCCAATGAGCCCATGCCGCGGTCCTTGTTGGAGACCATGTCGCAGCCCATGTTGCAGCCCATGTCGCAGCACATGTCACAACCCTGATTGTGTTCTTCGTCGTAGAACTTTTCTTATTATGGTTTCTTTTGAGGGTTGTGTTCTTATTATGGTTGTCATAGCTGGTACTGTGTTTTCTCATTTGGATGATCATTATCTGTGATACAATTATGTAATGCATGTCTATTTGAGCATTAATGAAAGTTTTATTGGTCTCATTTTCATAATTTATTCAATTTTAAAATTGTAATATACAATACAGTGATGTGACAATTATAGGACCGTCACCAAGTTCGCGACCCCACATGTAAGCTTCCATGTCAGTACCTCCTGGGCCCTCTTGTAAAGCTCCACGTCAGCATTTCTTGGGCCCATATGTCAGGACTGTTGACTAATCAAAACTAAGGGATAGTTTATTAGTGACGGGCACTTAAGGCGATTAAAGCACATCCGGTCCCACATGGAAGAAGCCATGTCCGCAAAAGGGGGCCCACTTGTCGGACAACTGACTAGTCAAACCAGCAGAAAACAATTTCTAATGACGGGATTATCGTCAACGAAGACGCATATATTTGACAAGTTGTGCTTATTAGGACTGATTTACCCCGTCATCAAAGATTAAAATTGTTGATGAACTGGATAATTTCACCTAAAAACGATCTTAGTCGACGAAAAAAGTGGCATCGTCTTTATTTCCATTCTTTTACCGCGCATCAATGACAGTTCGATTGACGGAGGCAAACAATCATTAGAGTATCATTATTGACGAAAAACGCTTTACCATGACACAAATGGCCCGTAAACTGATATCGTTGATTTTGTAGTGTTTGCAACACTTTCATACATTTTTCAACATATTTGGACTAACCTACTAACTCAGTGCACCCAGTACCAGTTTCTGTCTGCTGATTTCCGTGCAATGCAGGTTTATACCCATATTTACATTGCTCGGAAAATTCCATATATATATATATATAATCAGCGTTCAAGAAGCCTCCGGACTCGCGAAGGAGAGATGGAGGGGGGGAACCCTCCCCCCCTCCGGGGCGGCCAGGTGGCGCCGCCCGACCCTAGGCCGCGCCAGGAGGCTGCCCCGAGGAGTGGGGCCTCCCCTCGAGCCCCCCTTGGGCCTATAATTATCCCCGTTCCGTAAACCCTCGGGAGGGACTCTGTATCGCGAATTTCACCACTGTTCTGCCTCCGCCGCGATCCCAAGATCGCGATCGCTAGAAGACCTTGTCTGGCACCCTGCCAGAGAGAGCATAGATTTCCGGGAGCATCTCCACCACCATGAGCGCTTCCCGGATGTGCCGTGAGTAGTCCCCTTAGACCATGGGTCCATGACCAGTAGCTATGTGATGTCTTCTCTCCAATATTGTGCTTCAATTCTTAGCCCTTGTGAGCTGCCCTACAAGATCAATTCATCTATGTAATAGTTTCTGTGTTGATATGTTGTTTTTGCTGGGATCCGATGAATTATGAGATTATGTTCAGATTGTGATGAGTTATTGATACGTCTCAAACGTATCTATAATTTTTGCTCCTTCCATGCCCTTTTTGTGTCATTGCTACATCTTTTTGCCATGCTTTTGAATCATTTATTGGACTAACCTACTAATATAGAGCCCAGTGCCAGTTTCTGTCTGTTTTGTCTTTGCAATGTAGAAAAAAGTCCAAAAATGAAGTAGCTCAGAAAATTCCCAAAAAATTACAAAAAATATCCACATCGGAAGAGTCCTCCAGCCGGAGGACGGAGCCAGGAGGTGGCCCCAGGCCCCCAGGCGCCCTCCTGGCGCGGCCAGGGCCCACCCACGCGGGGTGGCCGCCTGGGCGACCTGGGAACTTCCTCGGACTCCCCCTTTGCCTATAAAATCTCCCGTGACAGAAAAACCCGAGATATCCAACCCTTTTCTCCAGAAGCGCCCCCGATCTCCGCCGCCATCGAAACCTAGCTTCGGGGGTCACCAGGATCCTGCTCCGGCACCCTGCCGAAGAGGGCCTTGGACCCCGGGGCCATCTTCATCAACTCTTCTTCACTCCATGATGGATCGTGAGTAATTCCTCCTTGGACTACGGGTTCTTGGCATTAGCTATGTGATATCTTCTCCCCCTAGTTCTTCAATACAAAGTTCTCATGTGCTGCCCTACATGATTGAGATCCATGTGATGTAATCGGTGTTGTGTTTTTTGGGATCCGATGAATTGTTACCTTGTTCAGTCCTAAGAGGTGTATGAATTATTGTTGCTGCAATTTGGTTGTTCTTAATGCTTGTTACTAGTGCACGAGTAGCATGATTTCAGATCGGAGCACGTTATGGTTGCATGATTATAATTGTTGTTCTAGATCTTATCTACGGTTGTATGCACCTATTATAGTCCGGAACCGGCGATCCCAATGGTGACAGATTGGGACACGAAAGGGGATGGGCTATAATTTGAGGATCACATGTGTTCATAGAGTGCTAATGCTTTGTTCCGGTGCTCTTTGAAAGGAGCACCTTAATCTCCGTAAGTTCCCTTTGGCCCCGTTCGTAGCGGGACGGTAGGACAATAGATGTTGTGCAAGTTCTTATTACAAGCACGTACAACTACATACGGAACATATGCCTACGTTTGGTTCTTAGATTAGGATTGCTCTAGTTTGTTTGGCTAGAGTTTGTGCAATTTTGTCAATTGCCCAACTGTAATTCGTTCACCCAACATCTGTCTTTTTGCTTGGAGTGTTACCACTAGTGAAACCTTGAACCCCAGTCCATCTTTCATCTTTATTGCCTTCGTTGTTACTATTGCTCTCATCACTGCTGCTAATACTTTGTTACTACTTTGTGGTGTTGGTGATTGGGGAAGTCTCTAAGACTACACCCGTCAACACACCATTGCTACTAAATATATTGTCTAGTGTTTTTTCAGGTGTGGTTGAATTGACAACTCAACTGCTAAGGCTTATAAGTATTATTTGGCTCCCCTTGTGTTGAATCAATAAATTGGGTTATCTTACCCGCTAAGACTATCTCGATCGGTTATCTAGGCGCTTTTCTAGCGCCGTTGCCAGGGACCATAGCTCTACTTATAAGTTCACTTGATAAGTACACTTTATCTTATTACTCTGTTTGCTTACAATGGTTAAATTCTTTGAAACTGGATCTTATTGGCAAGGTGGATTCACGGAGGATCAAAAAAAATATTATAAGGAATACCGCTTGTCTGAAAAAGGGATATTTATATGGAAACTTATGTCTCAAGTTAATAGTTATGCTAGAAACTTATGCTCTGATTATGATATATCTTATTTTTGTGATGAATATTGTTGCTGCTTTCCCTTTAAACACCTTCCCTTCCAATGTTGGTGTAATGATAATGAAACCTTGGTATCTTATACTAGGGGACATTATGATTTCTTTGATGTAGCACAAATAGAAGAATTTGTTGTTTTTAAGGGTGCCTATGAAATTGCTTCCTTTGTTGAAAATATTGAAGATGCCCCTTACAAATCTAAGATTATTGATATACTTAAATATTGCTTTGAGAATTTTAATAATGCTTATATTACTAACTATCTCAAAAGGTTATCTCCACAAGAGGAAGAGACTAATGCTTTGCAGGACTCTACAGAAGAAATTGCTGAAACTGAAAGCTCATTGGATGAAAAAGAGGGGGAGAGTGACGAACAAAAGGAGGAAGAATGGAGTAGCTACCCATCTCTACCAACTAAAGAGAGTAACTCTTTGACTCTTACTTTATATGATTGCCCTCCATGCTTGCCTAAGGAGGCTGAATGCTATATTGATTGCTACGATCCTATTGAATCTTTTGAAATATCCATTTTTGATGAAATTGATGCTTGAGGCCATGATGCCCCTATGAATGAGACTTGCAAGGATGATTTTTCTACTGTTATTTATGATAGCCCTTGCTATTTCTATAAGTCTTATGATAACCCTCTATTTTTGCCTACTATGAATGTTCTTAATAATGAGGAGTTATGCTTAGAAAGTTTATATGATTATGTGCTAGTAGATCATGACAAGCATGCTTTGTGTGATGGTTATATTGTTGAGTTTGTTCATGATGCTACTGAAAATTATTATGAGAGAGGAAAATTTGGTTGTAGAAATTTTCATGTTTGGAAAAAACCTCTCTCGATGTTGAAAATCTTGAAGGTGCTCTTGTTTTGCCTTCCTATGCTTGATACTTTGTGCTTCACTTATTTATTTTCTTACAAGATGCCCATGCATAGGAAGCATGTTGGACTTAAATGTGATTTATATTTTCTCCTTTGATGCTCTCTTTTGTGCTTCAACTTTTTATTCTTTTGTGAGCATCGTTACACTCATGCCTAGCTAATGGCTTTAAAGAAGCGCTTTCAGGAGGCAGCCCGCAACGAATTTAGGTTTTCCTTTTTTTTCCTTATGTTTTTAGTGGTCTTGATGATTTTTACTACTGTAGCAACATCATTGTATCTTTACTTTTCAAGCTTTGTGCCATTTATAGCCTCATATGACAAGGGAAGTGAAAGTTGTGACATGTTGTCCAGAAAACAGATTCTGTCCTCGTGACGGGAAAAATCATAGAAAAATCCCAGTTCATATTTTTGAGCTGAAATTTTTACACAGAGTGCTCTATACAATCACGGAATTTTCGTATGTTCTGAGTTTTTTGATTTGAATTCCAGAAGTATCCCTAAAAAATTCTTTACTACCTGCTGGTCTGTTTTTCACATATTCTATCCTGTTTTGCCTTTTCTTCGTTTTGCAAACCTTAAGCTTGCTTTTTATTTGAAAAAACTTTTTGGCAATCTTGAGAAACAGTAGCTCTTCAAGAATATCCTTATTTCCAGTAGATAAAATTTACTTTATTATGGGTACTAACCTCGCTAATCAGATTATGATGAGTTATGTATGAAGGGAGTTTTCAAGTGTGCGAGGGAAGATGATAAATGAAGATTCAGGAGTGTAAAACGCTCAAGCTTGGGGATGCCCCCATGCATCCCCAAGAAATAATCAATCAGACTCAAGCGTCTAATCTTGGGGATGTCCCCATGCATTCCCTTCTCCATCAACAATTATCAGTTCGTCTTTCGTTCCACTATATTTTTATCACTTCATGCGTTATGTGCTATGTTTGGAGCGTCTTGATCTTTATTTCCTTTTTAGTTTTCTTTTGTTTTTTTTGCTGGTCATTACAATGTCGGACCCTACCATGCTTGATTGGGAGAGATACACACTCCACTTTACCATAGAACACTCTAGAGCTTCACTTATATCTGTTGAGTGTTAAATTTATCTACTGCCTGTTTTGCTAGCTCTTGTTCTTCACTTAGATCTTGTTTGAGAGCATTTAATTTCTTTTGTAGAAAGTATAGGACTCTCATGCTTCACTTATATTTGTTTAGAGAGTTATTTCTGTTGCATTGGTTTATATGTCTCATGGTATGTTTTATATGTGGTGTATAGGTAATCTAGATCACTAGGTCTAGCTTAGGATATCTTGCAATAGTTTTGAGGTATTGATTGAGTAATGATGAATGTTTATGCAATTGAGCTTGTGCCCATTAGTGATAGGTGCCGCATCTTGGCTAACCGTGCCTTATTTTTGAAAACTGAAAAAAATTTAGTTGAGAACTCTAGCTATTAAAATGATTACTAATCTCTGCGGGGTTGGAATATATAGAGTACCCCCACGTACCATGGGTCGAGGATGCGCAAGGATAACCAAACCCCCATACACTCCTTCTCGGGGTACTTGTCTCTTTGTGAATCTCCTGACTAGATAGAGAGTTACCGATAATAAGTGCATGAGTTCTTCAGACTAATGCGAGTATTCGATTGTTGGCACTTCCACCTTTCCATATTTTGCTAGCCTCTTTGGTACCGTGCATTGCCCTTCTCGTGGGAGATGGTGCAAACTTCGCCGGTGCATCCAAACCCTTGGCATGATACTCTCTGTCATACATAAACCTCCTTATATCTTCCTCAAAACACCCACCATACCTACCTATCAAGGCATTTCCATAGCCTTTCCGAGATATATTGCCATGCAACATCCATCGTTCTTCATGTTCATATGACTTATCCTTCATTGTCATATTGCCTTGCTGCTACACCGGCAGGGGTATTCATATAGAGTCATTACTTTTTGATTCAGAGTTGTAAGTAAATAATAGTGTGTTGATGTTCTTATAGAGTGTTGCCCCTACAGTGAGGAAAGGAATAAAATATCCCTAAGTGGACGAAATAAAAAAAAAGAGAATAAAGAGCCATGGAGGCCACCAAAAAACAAAAAAATACAAAAAAAGGTGAAAAATAAAAAAAGAAAAAAAAGAGAGAGGGGGCAGCACTACTATCCTTTATTCCACACTTGTGCTTCAAAGTAGCACCCGTGCTTCATAGAGAGTTTTCATATCATTCTTATATAACTATGTGGGGATCTATACACTATAGAACTTGCCTTGCATATTCCAAGGATGAGCCTCCTCAAAAGAGCTCTAGGTCTTCATGAGCAAGCAAGTTGGATGCACCCCCACTAGTTCCATTGGAGGGCTTTCATACACTTATAGCTCTTGTGCATCCGCATGTTGCATGGCAATCCCTACTCCTCACACCATATCTATCATTTGGCTTCTCCCGCCTATGATTATCCTTATTGGTGTGAGTCTTTCTCACTTTTTGACTTCCTATCCCCCTCATTTATTCTATTTGCCAACCTAAGTGCCAACGTATCTTACTCGCGCTCATCCATTGCATGAGTGCTCAAAGTCGAAAGGGAGAGGACCAGTTTGACTGGTACCTGACTAGTGGTCTGGGGACGAGTCAAATTAAGATTCCAAAGGGACCATGTGTGAAATTTAGTAGATTGAGTTCTCAACAACTATTCCGTATTTGTGTGCTCTAAACCATCCCCACTCTTGGCACGGGGACCCCGACTGAGACATTCTATTCACAGACAGCAAGAGCTCAATTGTTTATATGTTCTCCATTGCTTGCTTAATATCAACTATAGACTATTGCTTTATATCACTTTGTCTTTGGCTTATGTATCTTTATTACATTAGATTGATTGCCTTTACTCCTAAGTAGCATGTCACATCAAAAATTATCTTTTTATCATTTACCTACTTGAGGACGAGCAGGAATTAAGCTTGGGGATGCTGATACGTCTCAAACGTACCTATAATTTTTGCTCGTTCCATGCCCTTTTTGTGTCATTGCTACATCTTTTTGCCATGCTTTTGAATCATTTATTGGACTAACCTACTAATATAGAGCCTAGTGCCAGTTTCTGTCTATTTTGTCTTTGTAATGCAGAAAAAAGTCCAAAATTGAAGTTGCTCAGAAAATTCCCAAAAAATTACCAAAAAATATCTACATCGGAAGAGTCCTCGAGCCGGAGGACGGAGCCAGGAGGTGGCCCCAGGGCCCACCCACGCGGGGTGGCCGCCTGGGCGACCTGGGCACCGCCTCGGACTCCCCCTTTTCCTATAAAATCTCCCGTGACACAAAAACCCGAGATATCCAACCCTTTTCTCCAGAAGCGCCCCCGATCTCCGCCGCCATGGAAACCTAGCTTCGGGGGTCACCAGGATCCTGCTCCGGCACCCTGCCGGAGAGGGCCTTGGCCCCCGGGGCCATCTTCATCAACTCTTCTTCACTCCATCATGGATCGTGAGTAGTTCCTCCTTGGACTACGGGTTATTGGCAGTAGCTATGGGGTATGTTCTCCCCCCAGTTCTTCAATACAAAGTTCTCATGAGCTGCCCTACATGATTGAGATCCACGTGATGTAATCGGTGTTGTGTTTGTTGGGATCCGATGAATTGTTACCTTGTTCCGTCCTAAGAGGTTTATGAATTATTGTTGCTGCAATTTTGTTGTTATTAATGCTTGTTACTAGTGCACGAGTAGCATGATTTCAGATCGGAGCACGTTATGGTTGCATGATTATAATTGTTGTTCTAGATCTTATCTACGGTTGTATGCACCTATTATAGTCTGGAACCGGCAATCCCAATGGTGACAGCTTGGGACACGAAAGGGGATGGGCTATAATTTGAGGATCACATGTGTTCATAGAGTGCTAATTCTTTGTTCCGGTGCTCTTTTACAGGAGCACCTTAATCTCCGTAAGTTCCCTTTGGCCCCGTTCGTAGCGGGAGGGTAGGACAATAGATGTTGTGCAAGTTCTTATTGCAAGCACGTACAACTACATACGGAACACATGCCTACGTTTGGTTCTTAGATTAGGATTGCTCTAGTTTGTTTGGCTAGAGTTTGTGCAATTTTGTCAATTTCCCAACTGTAATTCGTTCACCCAACACCTGTCTTTTTGCTTGGAGAGTTACCACTAGTGAAACCTTGAACCCTGGTCCATCTTTCATCTTTATTGCCTTCGTTGTTACTATTGCTCTCATCACTGCTGCTAATACTTTGTTACTACTTTGTGGAGTTGGTGATTGGGGAAGTCTCTAAGACTACACCCGTCAACACACCGTTGTTACTAAATATATTGTCTAGTTCTTTTTCAGGTGTGGTTGAATTGACAACTCAACTGCTAAGGCGTATAAGTATTCTTTGGCTCCCCTTGTGTCGAATCAATAATTTGGGTTATCTTACCCGCGAAGACTATCTCGATCCCCTGCAGTTGTGGGTTATCAGTTATATATTTGGTTATCCTTTTATATATTTTTCTTGAGTAATTCTTGAATGCTCTCCGTTTCTTTTTATTGCTTTGGCCAAGTAGTAGATTGGAACTCCAAGAGGGAGCGTTATGCATGATTCTGGGTTCATGCCCCCCGATGTCTAGCTTGAGTGACATAAACATGAGACTAGGGGATGTGTTGTTGCCACCAGGGAGAAAACAACGTTGCTTGTAATCGTGGTTGCAAGGATTGTTTACCTTACGCATGGTTTGTTAATGCAGTTGTCTGTTGCTTTGAGTTTACACTTAGGTTGGGGCTCACAACTTAATACCAGCGAGATGTTTTGGATAGATATCTCAAGGTGGATGATTAGTGAGTAGATGTTGATGAATAAACATTCTACTTGTCTTGGCGTACTGCCCATATGATTGAGCCTCTAACTTTCTTGTAGCATAATTAGCATTGCGGTGCGTTTATAATTCTGTCAATTACCTAGTTGTAATTTGTTCACCCAACATAGTTGTTTTATTGTCTTTTGGAAGAGAGACATCACTAGTGAACATCATGGGACCCCGGTCCATATTTCCACCATTGTTTACACCTCCAATATTTACTGCTTTTATTTCCTTTCATTTCCGTTGCAATCACCACCACTATTTCCACCGTGCATTTGATCCTTTGTAAACAACAAGACCGGAGATATTGACAACCTCTCTGAACTCGTTGGGAGCAAAGTTATTTGCTTTTGTGTGAAGGTCCAGGTCAAGTAAGCAACCTTGGTAGTAAATAACTCCATTGTTTTCTTGCCACCTACTTGAAGAACTTGGAGTCCTACTGGAGACATAAACCTTGGTATCTTCACTGAGGGAAATTTGTCACTGTCTACTTCTCAACCTTCCACTTGGGGTAGCCAACGAGGAGCACTACTTCAGTGCCATCTAAACTAATTTCTGGCGTCGTTGCCGGGGACTCCAGTCTACAAGAAAGGGGAATTGCACACTATCTTTTACCTTTTCTTTTTAGTCTGGTTAGTTTACTTTCTAGTTTTTGCTTTATAGTCTTATATGAAAAACCACAAAAAAAATTACTTCCTTTGCTCTTGCTTGTTGTTACTATGGGCTCCACTGAAAACACCAAGTTGTGTGACTTCACTATTCACAACAACAATGAATTTATAAGCACTCCTATTGCTCCACCTGCCACTTCAGCACCTTCATATGAAATCAAACCTGCTTTGCTAAATCTTGTTATGAAAGAACAATTATCCGGTGCTGGAGATGATGCTGCTTCGCACTTAAATAATTTTGTTGAGATTTGTGATATGCAAAAGTACAAAGAAGTAGATAGTGAAATTGTTAAACTTAAGCTTTTTTCCTTTTTCCTTAAGAGGAAGAGCTAAGGAGTGGCTCCAATCCTTTCCTAGGAATAGCATAAATTCTTGGGATAAGTGCAAGGATGGTTTTATTGGGAAGTACTACCCACCTGCTAAAATTATCCAGTTGAGAAGTAACATTATGAATTTCAAACAACTGGATAATGAACACGTTGCCCAAGCTTGGGAACGCATGAAATCTCTTGTTAAGAATTGCCCTACACATGGTTTGACTACTTGGATGGTTATCCAGACTTTCTATGCAGGATTGAACTTTACCTCACGGAATCTGTTGGACTCAGCCGTGGGAGGAACCTTCATGTCAACTACACTTGGTGTTGCCACAAAGTTATTGGACGAGATGATGAAAAATTATTCTCAATGGCATACTGAAAGATCTCCAATGGTTAGGAAGGTAAACTCTGTTGAGGAGATCTCTTCTTTAAATGAAAAGGTTGACTTGATCATGTCTCTACTTACTAAGCAAGCTCCTATTGATCCTCATGATGTTCCTTTAAATTCTTTGGTTGCTCAAGAAAGAGAGCAAGTAGATGTTAATTTTATTTCTAGGAACTACTTCAACAACAATGCTTATAGGAGTAACTTTGGTAGCAATCCTAGACCGTTCCCATCCAACAACTCTTATGGGAACAACAACTCCTATTATCACACTCCTAATGATAGAAGAATGCCTAGTTATGAAAAACTTTTAGAAATAGAGAAGGCTACAAAGAATTACATGCACACTCAATATGAACAAAATAAATCCTTCTCTAGACAATTAGATTAGCATTCTTCTATTTTGAAAAACCTTGGAACACAACTTGAGAGCATGAATAGTGATATTTCTAATCTACAGACTAGACTCACCACCACTGAAACCCAAGTTTCCAATATGTCTCACACCCAGGCTACTTTGATAAATCAAATGGCAGCCAAACCCGAAGTGGTTTCTCCTCTACAAGAGTAAGATGGAATTAAGAGCCTTCCTACACACACTACTATTGCTACTATACAAGTTATTGAGGATCTCAAAACCTTCAGCACCCAACACATCCCTAGTCCACCTAATGGACCAATTAATGGTGATGCTAATGCATCAACTTTAGGACAAGAAGGTCCCATGAACCTAGAGACTACCCAAAAGATGAGCTTAGATGACATCACCACCACTATAATTAATGGAAGTGTACTTGATTTTGATGATTGTAGTCTTTCTGAAGTGATCACATTTTTGCAAAGAATGGCCAAAGACCCCACTAGTTCCCTCAACATTGCCTTCACCGAGAAAATTACCAATGCTCTTATCAAAGCTATGGAGGAGAAAATTAAATTAGAGGTTTCTATTCCTAGAAAACTAGAAGATGGTTGGGATACCATGGTCAAAATCAAAATGAATAATTTTTCTTGCTTTTCTTTATGTGATGTTGGAGCTAGTGCTTCCGTTTTACCCAAAAGAATGTATGATATGCTTGAGTTGAAATGTTTTGATCCTTGTTATTTTGGTTTTCATCTTGTTGATTCTTCCGTAAAGAAACATTTAGGGAGGATTGATGGTGTTCTTATAGTCGTCAATGATAATTATGTTCCCGTTGATTTTCTTGTCATGGACATTGAGTGTGATCCCTCGTATCCAATTATTTTGGGACATCCTTTTCTCCGCACCGTTTGTGCTATCACTGATATGAAAGAAGGGAATATTAGATTCCAGTTCCCCCTCAAAAAGAGCATGGAACATTTCCCTAGAAAGAAGATGAAGTTACCTTCTGATTCCGTTACGCGGGCAAGCTATTCATTTGAAGTTGATAAAACTTGATCTTTTTGCATCATGCCTAGCTAAAAGGCATAAAAGAAAGCGCTTATTGGGAGGTAACCCAAAATGTTTTTACTTTCAGTTTTAGTGGTCTTGATGCTTGTTACTACTGTGTCAACATAATTTTATCTTTATTTTCAAGCTTTGTGCTAAGTTTTAGCCTCCGATTGCAAGAAAGATCAAAAGTTGTGACATGCTGTCCAGAAAACAGAAACTTTTGCTCCATTGCAAAAATTCCCTAAAATCATCACATCATCCTTTTGATCTGAAATTTTTTCACAGTATGCTCTATACAATTGAGTTTCGGCGGTCTGTTCTGAGTTTTTTTATTTGAGTTGCAGAAGTTCCCCTAAAAAATTATTTACTACCTGCTGGTATGTTTTCACAGATTCTGCCATGTTTTGCGTTTTCTTTGTTTTGCAAATATTAAGCTTGCTTTTTCTTTGAATTTTTTTTGGAAATATTGAGAAACAGTATCTCTTCATGAAAATCTTTATTTCCAGTAGAGGGAAATTATATATTTATGGGTACTAACCACTCTAATCAGCTTATGATGAGTTTCGTATGAAGGGAATTTCAAGTGTGCGAAGGAAGATGATGAAAGAAGATCCGAGAGTGTCAAAAGCTCAAGCTTGGGGATGCCCCCATGCACCCCCAAGAAATATCCAAGGAGACTCAAGCATCTAATCTTGGGGATGCCCCTGTGCATCCCCTTCTGCATCGACAATCATCGGTTCGTCCTTCTCCATGCTATATTTTTATCACCTCATATGTTGTGTGCTATGCTTGGATCGTCTCACTATTTACTTTTTAGTTTGATTTAGTTTTTCTTTCTGTTCATAACAAGTTGGACCCTAGCCTACATTGTTTGGGAGAGAAACACGCTCCACTCCACCCTAGAACACAACATAGGTTTCATGCTTATCTTTGATTGTGTGTTCTTTATCTTTTCATAGTTGTTGTCATGCTTAGCTCTTAGTTTTCATGTTTATCTTTTTAAGAGATTTTATTTAGGTTGTTGCTTTTGGAACTCTCTTGAGTTATCATGCTTATCTTGTTTATAGAGTTGGTCTATTGCACTGAGTTGTGTGTCTTGACTTGAGTAGGTAATTGAGGTTGCTATTATAAGTATAGTAGTAACTTGCAATAGTTTTGAGGTATTGATTTTATTGGTTTGATTAATTTTTGGACTTTTGGTGTCAAGAGCTTGAGCCTATTAGTGATAGGTGTCGTATTTTGGGCAATCCGTGTTTATTTTCGAAAACTACAAAAATTAGTTGAGAACTCTAGCTACTAGATGGATCGCTAACCTCTGGAGGGGTTGGAATATATAGAGTGCCCTCACGTACCATGGGTCGAGGATGCGCAAGGATAACCAAACCCCCATAGACTCCTCCTCGGGGTACTTGTCGCTTTGTGAACCTCCTATTTAGATAGAGATTTACCAATAATAAGTGCATCTGTTCCTTTCACTAATGCGAGTATTCGATTGTTGGCACTTCCACCATCCATATTTTGCTAGCCTCTTCGGCACCGTGCATTTCCCTTTCTCATCTTGAGATTTGGTGCAAACTTAGTCGGTGCATCCAAACCCTTGGCATGATACATTCTGTCATTATAAACCTCATTATATCCTTCCTCAAAACAACCACCATACCTACCTATCAAGGAATTTCCATTGCCTTTCCGAGATACATTGTCATGCAACATCCATCATCTCATGACTTGATCTTCATGGCATACATGTTTTTGCTTGATTTTAGAGCCGCATGTTAGTTGGGCCTTGTCCTTATCATTGCTACATGACGTGCTGGTATCATTGCATATCCTGCTACACTAGGAGAGGCATACATTTGCATACATCATGATAGTTTTCAGTTTTCTTTATGTTGAGTACTTCTTATAAAGTGTGTGATCTTCTATACTCTTTTAGAATATAGAGTGTTGCCCTTAAACTGAGGAAAATATCCCAAATAGGACAAAATAAAAGATCCCAAAATAGGACAAATTAAAAGATCCCAAAGATGACAAATGAGAGATAAATAGAAAGAGCCAATGAGGCCACAAAAATACAAAAATATAAAAAGAAAGAAAAGAGAAATTAAGAGAGAGAAGGGGGCAACACTACTATTCCTTTTGAAATATCCACACTCGTGCTCCATATAGTATTTGTACTCGATAGAGATTTTCGTATCATTCATGCATAACTATGTGGGGATCCTTATACTATAGAACTTGGCTTGCATATTCCAAGGATGAGCCTCCTCGAATGATCTCTAGGTCTTCGTGAGCAAGCAAGTTGGATGCACCCCCACTAGTTCCATTGGAGAGCTTCCCATAGCTCACATGTGCATCTGTTGCATGGCAATCCCTACTCCTCACATCATATCTATCATTTGGCCTTCTCTCGCCTATGATTTTCATCATTGATGTGAGCCTTCCACACCCTTTTTGTCTTCCTTCCCCATCATTATTCTCCTTGCCATACTAAGTTCCAACATATCTTGCTTGCGCTCATTCATTGCATGAGTGCTCAAAATCGAAACGGAGAGGATATGTTTGACTTGTTCCTGACTAGTGGTCTGGGGACGAATCAAAATAAGATCCTGAAGGAGACCAAGTGTGAAGTTTAAGTGTATTGAGTTCTCAATTAAACTATATAGTATTTTTATGGTCTAAACCCATCTCCCACTTTTTTCACGCAAACACCATTTGGAGACATTCGAGTCACGGACAGTGACAGCTCTTGCACTTTTATGTTCTTATGTTGCTAGTTTCAATAATAGATATAGACTCTTGATTTTTATTGTCTTGACTTGAATTGCATATCTTAATGTCTTTACTATGAAGTTCATATGTGTTGGTTGCATGTCACCACAGTAATTATTTGTGTTATCATTTACTTGCTCGAAGACGAGCAGGAATTAAGCTTGGGGATGTTCATACGTCCCAAACATATCTATAATTTTTGCTTGTTCCATGCTTATATGGCTGATATTGTTATGTGTTTTGCTGCACTTTCATGCCTTTTTCAACATATTTGGACTAACCTACTAACCTAGTGCACCCAGTTCCAGTTTCTGTCTACTGATGTCCGTGCATTGCAGGTTTATACCCATATTTACAGTGCTCGGAAAATTCCATAAGAATTATGTATAAAGTCAGCGTTCCAGAAGACTCCGGACGCCCAAAGGAGAGCCGGAGGGGGGCCACCCCCCTCCGGGGCGGCCAAGTGGCGCTGCCCCACCTTAGGTCGCGCCAGGAGGCCACCCGAGGGGTGGGGCCTCCCCTCGAGCCCCCCTTTGGCCTATATTTAGCCCCCGTTCCATAAACCCTCGGGAGGCACTCCACCACTGTTCCGCCGCCACCGCGTTCCCGAGATCGGGATCTCCATAAGACCTTGTCCCGGCACCCTGCCGGAGGGAGGATCGATCTCCGGGAGCTTCTCCACCACCATGAGCGTTTCCAATATGTGCCGTGAGTAGTCCCCCTTAGACCATGGGTACATGATCATTAGTTATGTGATGTCTTATCTCCAATCTTGTGCTTCAATTCTTAGCCCTTGTGAGTTTCTCTACATGACCAAGGCATATATGTAATAGTTTTTGTGTTTCTATGTTGCGTTTGCTGGGATCCGATGGATTATGAGATTATGTTCAGATTGTGATGAGTTATATATTTGGTTCTCCTTTTATATATTTATTCTTGATTAATTCTTGCATGTTCTCCGTTGCTTTTTATTTTGTCCAAGTAGTGGATTAGAACCCCAAGAGGGAGCGTTATGCATGATTGTGGGTTCATGCCCCTGATGTCTAGCTTGAGTGACAAAAACATGAGACTGGGGGATGTGTTGTTGCCACCAACGAGAAAACAATGGTGCTTATAACCGCGGTTGCAAGGATTATTTACCTTACGCATAGTTTGTTAATGCAGTTGTCTGTTGCTTTGAGTTTACACTTTTGGTGGGGCTCGCAAATTACTAGCAGCGAGATGTTCTGGATAGATATCTCAAGGTGGATGATTAGTGAGTAGACGTTGATGAATAAACGGTCTACTTGTCTTGTCGTACTGCCCATACGATTTAGCCTCTAACTTTCTTGTAGCATAATTAGAATTGTGGTGCATTTATAATTCTGTCAATTTCCTAGATGTAATTTGTTTACCCAACATAGTTGTTTTATCGTATTTTGGGAGAGAGGCATCGCTCGTGAACATCATGGGAACCCGGTCCATATTTCCAACACTATTTACACCTCCACTATTTACTGCTTTTATTTCCTTTCCCTTCCGTTGCAATCACCACCACTATTTCCATCGTGTGTTTGATCCTTTCTAAACAACAAGACCAGAGAGATTGACAACCTCTCTGAACTCGTTGGGAGAAAATTTATTTCCTTTTGGGTGGAGGTACAGGTCAAGTAAGCAACCTTGGTTGTACACTGCGTCATTGTTTTCTTGCCACCTACATGAAGAACTAGGAGTCCTATTGGAGACATAAACCTTGGTATATTCATCGAGGGAAATTTGTTGTTGTCTACTTCTCAACCTTCCACTTGGGGTAGCCAACGAGGAGCACTACTTCAGTGCCATCAACGTCTCGTCGTATCGGGAACTGATGAGTCCCGTTCTTTATTGCTTGACGTGGAATCTTTACCTCTGCCATAGATGATTTTACTTCTATTCCCCTACTTGATGCTATTTAAACCATGGTACAAGGAATAAATAAACCCACACTCTCTTCCTGTATCTTCTTCCATCTCATTCTTCCTTGCACTCTTTGCCATGGCTCCCAAGCTTCGCCTCCGTGAAGTCGAAGGAAGAAATCCCGGTGTGGATCATGGCGCTGTGACCCATGGTCGTCGAGGCCGCGGTGGAAGGATCTGAGGTGGTCGTACTGGGCACGACCATGGTGGTCGTGGCGGAGCTACTGCTTCTGCTGCTAGCAGTCCAGCGAGCCACGAAGGCATCTTCAACCATGATTTCATGGTAAACAACCGCTCTCGAATTTTTCATCGCATCGAACTTCTCCTCTCTTTCTCCATTCCTATGGCGAATTTCGAGCCCTCTGGTCTATTTCTTCGCTCTGATGGGTGTCCCTATGGCTCCATCTGGGTGGAGACCAGATTTGAGGATCAAACCTCTATGTTCTTGGAAAAAGGATGGAAAACCTTTGCTCGTTAGTATGATCTGCGCAGAGGAGACGGTCTCTGCTGCAGATTTGGTGGAAAAATACTCTGCTGGTGAGGGCTTTCAACTCTCACGGGGATCGCCAGGAATGTTGCGCAGAGAGTTCCACCGAAAAGATCCTCCGGCTCACGCCGGCAATCAAGGTGGCCTCGGCATCACTATCTCTGGCTCCCTCAACTTGTCGTCTGATGGCGGCAATCATGGCGGCCGAGGTGGTGACAACTACTCTAGGTATGAGGAGCAGCTGAAGATATCAAGCCGGTCCCAAGGCGTGCTCGCAAGTAGACTTAGGATTATTTTTCCTTTCTCTGTGATGATGCCTACTAGAGTCGTCCAATCAATCAACTTATGTAAAGATCAAGGCTTTTGAATATGAAATGAAACATCCTCCATAAATATTCTTTCTTTACTAGAGAAGTTCTTTGGATGGTTTCTTACTTGTTCTCATAGTTTATGACAACCAGGCCAACCATTTTACTTGATTGGTCTTCATTTTCTTTGTAGGAGTCGGATCCATGGACTGTTGCAGACGCAAGGTTCATAGTTGTAGATTATAATGATGAACCCAACGAGCTTGTCGAGGATGATGGATACGACGGTGGAGAGAACCATGACGAAGAATTAGAGGATTCTCTTGGAGATGAAGTATCTTTCCTTATTCTTATGCCTCTCCTGATTACCTGATTGTTTCTTGGTAACCTTTTCATATGTGCAGCAAGAGGGGTCAATTAAAAGGCGTAGAATTGAGTCGTCCGACTCAGAAGATTTGTGCCGCCCAGATGATATGGATTCACCAAGCCGAATTTCTCCCCCCGTTAATACAAGCCGACCTGAGTCTTCTCCCGTAATAGATTTATCAGATGATGAATCTTTAGGTTTTTGGGTGGCAAATGGGTAGGTTTTTGTATTTCAACTCTTATGACTAAGAGGTAGTATGTTTGATTCATGGTCTCTTGTAAGCAGGGCCCGAGTTGTTCAAATAGATCTTCTGAGTCCTTCTGAGCAGGAGTTCAAAGGTCATGAGGTTCAAGAGCCCAAACCGAGTGATCAGGAAGTGTCGAATCCGTTGACGGAGGAGTCGTATTTTCCTGAGTTATACAATGGTCTGATAGGCCAAATGGACCGTTAACGAGACATCCTTTTCCAGATGAAAAGGAAATATGAGGTAATTTTTATCCATGTGATGTAACCACTGTAGCCCCAATGAGTCGGTATAATGATATGTACCATTGTGCTGGGTCATAAGAAGAGAAGTCATTACACTGTGTTTTGCAGGATATGACCAGCAACTCGAGAAATGTCATTGCTGTGTTGAAGAAACAAGTTGTTCATCAAGCGTGTCAGCTCAAAGAGGCTGAGAGGAGAATAGCATTGCTTATGGACCGTCATAACAAGATGATGGGTTTGCTGCAAACTGCTCAGGGCGGCTCGTCTAAAAAGGACCAACATATTGAACTGCTGGAAGCCAGACTGAAGGAAAGGGATGAAAAAGATGTTACCCTAGGTAAAAGCATTACCAAGGTAATCAAGGCTATTTTTGGTAAGCAATTGTTGTATGAACCGTTTTAATTATGGAAGATTAATACGTGCGTTTGGCCATTTTTTATCCATAATTTTCTTGCACCATAGGTTCAGAGGATCCGATAATGGGGAAGTCGCCAGCAAATAAGCTGAAGGAGATCATGGACGTTGTTCGGGACCTCCATACCGGGGGTGTCGAGCAATAACGCTTGCCTCCAACTTGCCTGAGGTTCCCCGGGAGATTTCCATTGCTTTATGCAAGATTTACTATCCTTACTTTGAGCCGGCGCAACTAGTGGAGGGAGTCCCAACCAGAAGAGCAAACGATTGTTTACTCGAGAAGGAAGATTATCAAGAGGTTATGAGGGAGACCGGCGTTGAAGCTTCAATCATAGCCGACGACATCAACGTGGAAAGATTTGAGCCCGGCTACTATGAACAAGGCAAGAAGCATCTTATGCCGACTCTTGGACCTATAGATCTGAAGGCGGGTGGTTTTCGAATGCCATTGGTGTCAGAACCCTAATTTAGGTTTGTGCTTTGTTAAGCTTGCATTTTTGCATCATGAAATTTTTTGCAAAAAGAAAGGAAATGGGGAAAAGACAAACCCCAAAGCAATTTAAATAAAAGGCCAGAAATAAATCCTTTTCCAGAATTCTTTTGGATGTGTTGAAATATCCTAAAAATGAGTGTGATCATTTTAAAAGTGACTTGGGATTAATCCCATGCTCATTGATTTTTCAAAAATCCAAACAGTAGCTTGGAAATTAAATCAATTGCCTATTTAAATTAAAATTCAAATAATTTGAATTTCAAAAATTCCCCAAACTTGGGGATGACTAGTACTAAGTCACCTAGGTTTTATAAAAATAATTGGGGATTTTATAAAATGCCCTGGCTATTATTTTTGGGGCAAACCGATTGAACAGAAACAGAAAAAGAAAAAACAGAAAGAAGACCTTACCTTACGCCTAGGGCGAAGGCCCATTAGGCCCAGCCCACTCCAGCGCCTTGTCTTCTTCCTCTGTGCCAGGAGGAGAGACGTTGAGCTGTGCGCTCACGGCATGCGTGCCACGTCCATCTCCTGGCCACGCAGAGCCTTCCCCCCCTCTTCTCTCTCGCCTAGGAGACGTCTGGAAGGCCCTAGGCCACTTCCCCCCCCCCCCCAGCGCTGTTGTTCTTCCTCCTCCCCGGGCGATTCACGCGCACACCCGAGAGCTTGTCTCACCGCGGACGTGTGCCCATGTGGCCAACAGCCTCCTCTCGAGCCTCCGTGTTGTCCAGACGCTCCAGAGCCCCCGTCTCCGTCAAGTAGTGGCCCCAATCGAAGCCAAGGACGACTCCAGGCGACTCCCGTTTCAAATCCTCGCCGCCGGCCGCCGTCACTCCGAGCTCAAATCGGCCGCCGTCTCTACCTCTCCGGTCCTCTCGAGTGCACCATCGCGTTCACGGTGAGCCCCTGAGCGTTTTCCCCAACCCCGTGCTTCCTCCCGTGCTCTGCAACGCGATTCCGCCTTGGCTAGTGGCCCAGCCGCCGCCTCGTCGTCGTGTTCGTGGCCACGGGCCTCCCCGCGTTTCCCCGATGGCATAAGTGGACGCGCGACGTCCCAAGCTACGCCTCAGTGCCACCCTTGCCCCACCCCGTGCCGTTTTCGCAAGTCCGGCGATGCTCCGGCGAACTCCCCGGCGAGCTCCACCATTAGAGTACCTAAACCCCCCTCTAATCCCAAACCTAACCCTATCACATGAGGGGCCCCCCTAAACTAATCCCTCTCTGTTTTAATTAAACAGAGAGATAACTCTCTCTCACTGACAGGGTTGGCCCACTGGCCAGATCCCCTGTGACATCACCCCTGCGTCATGCTGACGCCATAAATGGAATGAAGAATTAAAAAGAATTCCAGGAATTACATAAATTAGTATAAACTTCTAAAATTCATAGAAAATTCATACTAACTCCAAATTTAACATATAGTATATGAAAAAATATCAGAAAAATGCAAGGATTATGAATATGCAACTTGTTTCTATGCATATGGCATAATTTGAATTTGAATTTGAAGTTTGAATTTGCATTCCAAATGCAATAAACTTCAATTAAGATGAATTTTCCACAAACCAGTAGCATTCACATTATGGACAACTATATCATGTGCTTGTGCATTTACTTCTGAAGTTGCCCCCCTTTGTTGATGATTGCTTCCGGTAACAGTGCTTCCGAGATGGAGATCACCCCCGAAGGAGAAGACCACCATTAAGACCCTTGTATCGTCAGCAAGGCAAGCAAACCCCATTGATCATGTCTATAAAATCCTACTTCCCTCTCAGTCTCGCTTATGCATGTTTAGGAGATCACCGAGACACGTTCTTTCGCATAGTTGAACCCATTCCGATGCATGACCTATCATTTTGTCACTGTATTAAGCAACCCACAATCCTACCAGATATAGGAGTTGAATGTTGAGCATGTGGCCCCTACAACTGTTACTGCTTATTGCTTCTTAGTGGTACAATGAGGTTACATTGTTTGTGAGTCGGGATGGATGTTCATAATGGTGTTGATGATAACGTGTTGGTGAATCCACCCTAAACAAAGGTGAACGATGAGAGGCTGTGTAGGAGTACACCGTGGGTTGTCTCGTTGAACACTGCCCTAGGCCCCGAGTTCCTATTTTGTGATCCAAGACAAAGATTACTACCACATGTAGGGTTTTATGGGAACCCCGTTTGGCCTCTTTACTTACCCGATCCAGTCCAGGAGTCACACTAGATTCGGGCTTTCCATTTGGCATGTGCATAGAAAAAGAATGAAGAAAAGGTTGCATCATATAGATATGTGGGTGGACCTGTGAGGCAGTGAAACCATCTGGCAGAGGTGGCGTCTCGGTGCCTTACATTATCTGAGTCCGTTTTGTTGAACCGGCCGGACTCTCGAGCGGTGCCAAACTCAGGTAGTCGACTCCTGGATTAGAGAAGGTGATGTGAGGGTAGTCCCTTGGTTTCATCCACGTCCGACACCCGCTTGAAGGGTGACGATAACGAGGCGATAAGTGATGACACACGTGTGAAGATGTACACCCCTGCAGGGTTAATAAACTATTCGAATAGCCTTGTCCATGGTTATGGACTACTTGGAGACCTCTACTTGATCATTAGATAACTTGAATGGATACTCTAAAACTCGCAAGATAAGTGTGAGTGCTATGGTATTCTTTCTCGTGGGGAAGTCGAGGAAGTATCAATAATGGTGTATTGGTTGGAGACTTGGTAGTGGACTCGTGTACGCTTCTTACCTCAAGTCTGGTACTCGTAGTATAGGACTAGCCAAGTCAAAGCTGGCACTTCTGCATGTTGAAACCCCACCTCCCTTTACCTTGAAACTTGAGCATGAGTAGAATAGTTCTGATGTAAGTCTTGCTGAGTATGAATTTGTACTCATGTTTTCTTATTCTATGTTTTAGATGGAAACCCAGACCCCGATGGAGACACCTTCTTGAAGCTCGACGTTGACTAAGTTAGTATAGTCCCAGACAGCAGTCTGGTCCCTCGTGGAAGGGCATGTATGTTGAACAAGGCTTCTCTAAGCCATTTGTTAATCTTGTCTGTACTCAGACCTAATTTGCTTCCGTTGTTTGATGTAATGATGGATCATACTCATATGATCTTTGTATGCTCTATGTGTAAGTCAATAAAGATATACTTTGTAGAGTTCATGCAATCTGTACCTGCTGTTTACACTGGACATGTATGCTGCGTGAATGATTATAACATGCATGTCTTAGTGTGGGGTTCGATAGCTTAGTTGAGTTCTTGCCGGTGGTCTTTTATACACCAAGTGGCCCTTAGATGTGCGCAGCTTGGGGCATCACGATGCGATTGCTCGTGACTCTGTCACGTGGCACACTTTGATGTATGATTGAGCCCGCCCGAGATCCTGAATAAGTGATCGGGCTGGAATAAGTCTATGTAAGAGTTAGGATTCAATCGATAACATGGTTGAGACGACTTGTCTATGAGTATGGGATTCACCACCCATAAGCATTTAGACTTGTGAGCGGACGATGAGGACCCATCTCAGTTGATCATCCGGCCTGGATGGGATGCCCCTCACGTTCGATGCTTTCCGAGAGTGTTCTGTGCTTGGCCTTGTCTGCTTAGACAAGTGGGTACGGCTCTCGGCTCTCCATGTGATTGCATCGTGACTGAAATTACATAAGCATTTCCGGGTCTCGACAGACTTGGTATCAGAGCAGGACTGTCTGTAGGATTATCAAACCCTTGGTCGAAGTCGAGTCTAGCATTCTATAGTTATATAGTTACTCTGGGTATAAGGGAACAACGTATGGCTTCTTTTTCTCCTTACCCTCATCGCTCTGAGTTCAGAGTCACCCTTATCTTTTCTACGGGATGATAGGATTAGGCTCATCTATGTCTTACTAGAACATCTCGTTGAGTGCTTCCTTGTAGCCGTAGGATTGTTGTGGTCGTACAGAGTCTCCGTGTTTTCAGTTCCTTGAAGAAGTTTTGTCCAATTTCTTCGAGGTTGTTTCATTTTCCATCCCGGTACAACCGTTATGCTATCCGATCATTCCAGGTTTCTTCATAATCTGATGCATTTGCAAAATCCTTCTCTCCATTTCGCTTGTCCTTTTAGAAGAACTTCTAGGTGGCATGCCCGACAGTTCCATAGATTTTGTTGTAGGTTTTGTTCTAGAAACCTATAGTGATTCATTTGCAGCTCTTCCTCCCACTTCAGAAGTCTTCTAGCCAGAAGAACCACACTAACCATCGTGTTGGGGTACTTTGCTACTCTGACATATCTGTTGTAGCCCTAGTAAACCTTGGTCATCCTCTAGGAAGATATCTAGAGATCCAACCCCTTAAACCTAGCCACCCGACAGGTGTGTAGAGTTCATAGTGGATCTTATACCAGGCACAACCCCAATTTCCAGGCGCCCATATAGAATGGCCCCACATGAGTTAGCTGAGCTAAAAACCCGACTTGAGGCTTCGTTGGAAAAAGGCTTCATCCGCCCTAGCTCATCGCCATGGGGTTGCCCCGTTCTGTTCGTAACGAAGAAAGATGGAACAGAAAGGATGTGCGTAGACTATCACCCGCTAAATCTAGCGACGATAAAGAACAAGTACCCACTGCCCAGGATCAATGATCTTTATGATCAACTTGCTGGATCCTTGGTCTTCTCAAAGATGGATTTGAGATTAGGCTATCATCAAATCAAGATCAGAAACGAGGACATTCCAAAAACGGGTTTCACTACTCGTTATGGTCTTTACGAGTTTACCGTCATGCCCTTTGGTTTAACCAATGCCCCGCCACTTTCTCAGGCATGATGAATTCGATCTTCATGGAGTACTTGGATAAATTTGTTGTAGTTTATCCTGATGACATTCTCATCTACTCGAAGAATGAAGAAGAACACGCAGAACATCTTAGGTTGGTATTGATGAAACTTCGAGAGCATCGCCTTTATGCCAAGTTCTCTAAGTGCGAATTTTGGCTACCAGAAGTGACCTACTTAGGCTAATCTCTGCGAAAGGCATTGATGTCAATCCCGAGAGAGTTCAGGCCGTCCTTGATTGGACTCCACCTGAATCGGTTAAGCAATTTAGGAGTTTTCTGGCTTAGCAAGCTATTGTCGCCGCTTCGTTGAGAACTTCTCCAAAGTTGCAAAGCCTCTAACTGAACTCCTCAAGAAAGATAAGAAATTCCAATGGACCCCCAAGTGCGAGGAAAGCTTTCAGGAGTTAAAAAGAAGATTGAATTCTGCACCCGTACTTGCGCCTCTAGACACCAAAAAGGATTTCGAGATCTATTGTTATGCCTCACGGCAAGGGTTAGGATGCATACTTATGCAAGATAGACATGTGGTAGCTTATGCTTCACGCCAGTTGCGTCCACATGAAGAGAACTATCCTACCCATGATCTTGAACTCGCTGCCGTAGTTCATGCCCTGAAGACATGGCGACATTACCTCCTTGGCAATCGTTGTGAGATCTATTCTGATCACCAAAGCCTCAAAAACATATTCACCCAGCCAGATCTTAATCTCAGGCAAATACGCTGGATTGAGTTGATAAAAGATTATGACTTAGGAATTTCTTTCACCCCAGGCAAGGCCAATGTCATGGCTGATGCACTAAGTCGTAAGTCGTATTGTAACAACCTCATGTTACAACAGTATCAACCACTTCTTCATGAGAAATTTCGAAAGCTCAATCTCGAGATTGTTCCTCATGGCTTCCTTTCTACCTTGGTGGCGAAACCAACTCTTGAGGATCAAATTATAGTTTCCCAAAGGCGTGCACGAGGTGTTCGTCGGATCAAGGAGAACATTGCTAGCGGAGTTGCTAAATGTTTTTCGATAGATAGCGAAGGAACGGTATTCTTTGAAAATCGTTTGGTAGTACCTAAGAATAGGGATCTAAGGCAACTAATTCTCTAAGAAGCTCATGACACACCCCTCTCGATTCATCCCGGTAGCACAAAAATGTACCGAGATCTACGCCAGAGATTTTGGTGGACCCGGATGAAGAGAGACATTGCACAATTTGTTGCCGAATGTGATGTTTGTCGTCGCATCAAGGAAGAACATCAAAGACCTGCTGGTACTATTCAACCATTGTCTATTCCCGAGTGGAAATGGGACAAGGTCGGTATGGACTTCATCACCGGCTTTCCAAAAACCCAGAAAGGAAATGATGCCATCTTCGTTGTCATTGATCGACTTTCCAAAGCTGCTCACTTCCTTCCTGTTCGCGAGTCTATTACTGCTAGCCAGTTAGCGGACTTGTATGTCTCTATAATTGTGTCTCTTCATGGTGTTCCTTTGGAAATCAATTTTGACCGTGGTAGCCTTTTCACCTCTAGATTCTGGAAAGGTTTTCAAAATGCTATGGGAACTCATCTCTCCTTTAGCACAACTTTCCATCCCCAGTCTAACGGTCAAGTTGAAAGGTTAATCAAATCTTGGAAGACATGCTCAGATCTTGTGTTATCTCTTTCGGAAAGAATTGGGAGAAATCTCGTCCATTCGCCGAATTTGCTTATAACAATAGCTATCAATCTAGTCTGAACATGGCTCCCTTTGAATTCCTCTACGGCCGACGATGTAGAACACCCCTAAACTGGTCAGAAACTGGTGAAAGACAATTCTTCGGACCGGATATGATCAAGGAAGCAGAAGAGCAAGTTCCCATTGTTCGTGATCAATTGAAAGCAGACCAGTCTCGTCAGAAAAGCTACTATGATCGCCATCATAGGCAAGAAAGCTACAATCTGGATGAGAAGGCTTACCTTCGGGTTACTCCTCTGAAGGGAACCCAACGCTTTGGTATCAAAGGCAAGTTGGCCCCACGTTACATCGGACCTTTCCGCAATCTTGCTAAACATGGAGAAGTTGCCTACCAACTTTAACTACCCCCGCACCTTTCCCGAGTACATGATGTATTCCATGTGCACAACTCAGGCGTTGCTTCAAGGACCCCATCCGCGAAGTCGACCATGAAATTCTTGATCTCCAAGATGACCTTTCTTATCGAGAATACCCCGTTCGTATTCTTGATTCCGCAGAGCGTGTCACTCGTCGTCAAAAGATCAATTTTCTGAAAGTGCAATGGTCACATCACTCCGAGAAATAAGCAACCTGGGAAAAAGAAGATCATCTTAGTGCCGAGTACCCCACCCTCTTCCGACGACTTCTGAATCTCAGGACGAGATTCTTTTGAGTGGGGGCGAGTTGTCAGAAACCTAATTTAGGTTTGTGCTTTGTTAAGCTTGCACTTTTGCATCATGAAAAATTTTGCAAAAAGAAAGGAAATGGGGAAAAGAAAAGCCCCAAAGCAATTTAAATAAAAGGCCAGAAATAAATCCTTTTCCAGAATTCTTTTGGATGTGTTAAAAAATCCTAAAAATGAGTGTGATCATTTTAAAAGTGATTTGGGATTAATCCCATGCTCATTGATTTTTCAAAAATCCAAACAGTAGATTGGAAATTAAATCAATTGCCTATTTAAATTGAAATTCAAATAATTTGAATTTCAAAAATTCCCAAAACTTGGGGTTGACTAGTACTAGTCACCTAGGTTTTATAAAAATAATTGGAGTTTTTTTAAAATGCCCTGGGTATTATTTTTGGGGCAAAAACGATTGAACAGAAATAGAAAAAGAAAAAAACAGAAAGAAGACCTTACCTTACGCCTAGGGCGAAGGCCCATCAGGCCTAGCCCATTACAGCGCCTTGTCTTCTTCCTCTGTGCCAGGAGGAGAGACGCCCGAGCCGTGCGCTCACGGCATGCGTGCCACGTCCATCTCCTGGCCACGCAGAGCCTTCCCCCCTCTTCTCTCTCGCCTAGGAGACGTCTGGAAGGCCCCAGGCCAGTCCCCCCCCCAGCGCTGCTGTTCTTCCTCCTCCCCGGGCGATTCGCGCGCACACCCAAGAGCTTGTCTCGCCGCCGACGTGCGCCCACATGGCCAACAACCTCCTCTCGAGCCGCCGTGTTGTCCAGAAGCTCCAGAGCCCCCGTCTCTGTCAAGCAGTGGCCCCAATCGAAGCCGAGGAAGACTCTGGGCGACTCCCGCTTTGAATCCTCGCCGCCGGCCGCCGTCACCCCGAGCTCAAATCGGCCGCCGTCTCTACCTCTTCGGTCCTCCTGAGTGCACCATCGCGTTCACGGTGAGCCCCTGAGCGTTTTCCCCAACCCCGTGCTTCCTCCCGTGCTCTGCAACGCGATTCCTTTGTGGCCAGTGGCCCAGCCGTCGCCTCGTCGTCGTGTTCGGGGCCACGGGCCTCCCCGTGTTGCCCCGATGGCACAAGTGGACGCGCGACGTCCCAAGCTACGCCTCAGTGCCACCCTTGCCCCACCCCGTGCCGTTTTCGCAAGTCCGGCGATGCTCCCGTGATGCTCCGGCGAACTCCCCGGCGAGCTCCACCATTAGAGTACCTAAACCCCCCTCTAATCCTAAACCTAACCCTATGACAGGAGGCCCCCCCCCTAAACTAATCCCTCTCTGTTTTAATTAAACAGAGAGATAACTCTCTCTCACTGACAGGGTTGGCCCACTTGCTAGATCCCCTGTGACATCACCCCTGCGTCATGCTGACGCCATAAATGGAATGAAGAATTAAAAAGAATTCCAGGAATTACAAAAATTAGTATAAACTTCTAAAATTCATAGAAAATTCATACTAACTCCTAATTTAACATATAGTATATGAAAAAATATCAGAAAAATGCAAGGATTATGAATATGCAACTTGTTTCTATGTTTGACCATTTTAAAATGGGTGAACAGTAGCAAACATGCATATGGCATAATTTGAATTTGAATTTGAAGTTTGAATTTGCATTCCAAATGCAATACACTTCAATTAAGATGAATTTTCCACAAACCAGTAGCATTCACATCATGGACAGCTATATCATGTGCTTGTGCATTTACTTCCGATGTTGCCCCCTCCTTTGTTGATGATTGCTTCCGGTAACAGTGCTTCCGAGACGGAGATCACCCCCGAAGGAGAAGACCACCATTAAGAACCATGTATCATCAACAAGGCAAGCAAACCCCATTGATCATGTCTATAAAATCCTACTTCCCTCTCAGTCTCGCTTATGCATGTTTAGGAGATCACCGAGACACGTTCTTTCGCATAGTTGAACCCATTCCGATGCATGACCTATCATTTTGTCACCGTATTAAGAAAACCACAATCCTAGCAGATATAGGAGTTGAATGTTGAGCATGTGGCCCCTACAACTGTTACTGCTTATTGCTGCTTAGTGGTACAATGAGGTTACATTGTTTGTGAGTCGGGATGGATGCTCATAATGGTGCTGATGATAACGTGTTGGTGAATCCACCCTAAACAAAGGCGAACGATGAGAGGCTGTGTAGGAGTACACAGTAGGTTGTCTCGTTGAACACCGCCCTAGGCCCCGAGTTCCTATTTTGTGATCCAAGACAAAGATTACTACCACATGTAGGGTTTTATGGGAACCCCGTTTGGCCTCTTTACTTACCCAATCCAGTCCAGGAGTCACACTAGATTCGGGCTTTCCATTTGGCATGTGCATAGAAAAAGAATGAAGAAAAGGTTGCATCATATAGATATGTGGGTGGACCTGTGAGGCAGTGAAACCATCTGGCAGAGGTGGCGTCTCGGTCCCTTACATTATCTGAGTCCGTTTCGTTGAACCGGCCGGACTCTCGTGCGGTGCCAAACTCAGGTAGTCGACTCCTGGGTTAGAGAAGGTGATGTGAGGGTAGTGCCTTTGTTTCATCCACGTCCGACACCCACTTGAAGGGTGACGAGAACGAGGCGATAAGTGATGACACGCGTGTGAAGATGTACACCCCTGCAGGGTTAATAAACTATTCAAATAGCCGTGTCCACGGTTATGGACTACTTGGAGACCTCTACTTGATCATTAGATAACTTGAATGGATACTCTAAAACTCGCAAGATAAGTGTGAGTGCTATGGTGTGCTTTCTCGTGGGGAAGTCGAGGAAGTATCCATAGTGGTGTATTGGTTGGAGACTTGGTAGTGGACTCGTGTACGCTTCTTACCTCAAGTCTGGTACTCGTAGTACAGGACGAGCCAAGTCAAAGCCGGCACTTCTGCATGTTGAAACCCCACCTCCCTTTACCTTGAAACTTGAGCATGAGTAGTATAGTTCTGATGTAAGTCTTGCTGAGTATGACTTTGTACTCACGTTTGCTTATTCTATGTTTTAGATGGAAACCCAGACCCCGATGGAGACACCTTCGTGAAGCTCGACGTTGACAAAGTTAGTATAGTCCCAGATAGCAGTATGGTCCCTCGTGGAAGGGCATGTATGTTGAACAAGGCTTCTCCAAGCCATTTGTTAATCTTGTCTGTACTCAGACCTAATTTTCTTCCGTTGTTTGATGTAATGATGGATCATAGTCATATGATCTTTGTATGCTCTATGTGTAAGTCAATAAAGATATACTTTGTAGAGTTCATGCAATGTGTACCTGCTGTTTACACTAGACATGTATTCTGCGTGTATGATTATAACATGCATGTCTTAGTGTGGGGTTCGATAGCTTAGTTGAGTTCTTGCCGACGGTCTTTTATACACCAAGTGGCCCTTAGATGTGCGCAGCATGGGGCATCGCGATGCGATTGCTCGTGACTCTGTCACGTGGCACACTTTGATGTATGATTGAGCCCGCCCGAGATCCCGACTAAGTGATCGGGCTGGAGTAAGTGTATGTAAGAGTTAGGATTCAATCGATAACATGGTTGAGGCGACTTGTCTATGAGTGTGGGATTCACCACCCATAAGCATTTAGACTTGTGAGCGGACGATGAGGAGCCATCTCAGTTGATCATCCGGCCTGGATGGGATGCCCCTCACGTTCGATGCTTTCCGAGAGTGTTCTGTGCTTGGCCTTGTCTCCTTAGACAAGTGGGTACGGCTCTCGGCTCTCCATGTGATTGCATCGTGACTAGAATTACATACGCATATTCCGGGTCCCGACAATTGGCAAGTCTGTTGACTCCCTCTGTGAAACTAGCCCCCATGTCCGGAGCTAAGAATCCCGGTCATTTCAGAGTCGGCTCCGGGGAGAAGTAGGAAAGCCTAGGATGTTTGTTAGTGTAACAGCCCAGATTTCACAAAAAAATTTAAAAAATTGTTTTCGGTGTGAATTGTTTGATTGTCTGATTTGTTTGTGGTGTTTGCATCCCCGATTTATCGATCGGCGATTATTTTTCCCCCTCTTATCTCGTACCGGACGAAGACCGACCCTTGCCACCCTGACACTCGACCTTTGTGACACCGGGTTTCACCCGATCACCGTCGCGAAAACCGGACAAGACCAGCCGCAGCCAACGGAACGAAAACCTCGTTTAATAATTAAACGGGTTATTTTTATAGCGCGCCGGAAACTGTTTTCGGAACGGTTCTAGCGCGAGGTGAACGCCGCCGGCTCGACGCACTGATCGCGCAGTTCGAAGTTTTACCCGAATCGGAGGTCCTGCGGACCCCCGGCGGTGAGAAACGTGAGCACCGCGCGCGCGAGAGAAAAAACAGGGATGTTTTTTCAAACTGCCAGCCACCTGGGCTATACAAAGACCACCACACTCCCACCCATTTGTAGGGTTTCCCTAGCCACAAAATTGCAGCCACCCCCCTCACAATAGCCCAATTTTCGCAATTTATCCTTTTTTTTTCTACAGCGGATCTGGACCGTCGGATCGGCCGTCCAACGGCCCAGATCGCGCCCTAGCCTCCTCCAACCTCTCTCCTCACCACCTCCCACCGTGCAGCCTGTGGAGGCCGAGGCCGCCGCCGCACCCGCGCCTCCGGTGAGCAGCTCCTGGACGTGTGCCTCCTCTTCTCTCCTCCCGCTCACCCCCTGACCGCCTTCCCCGCTCGGTGTGCAGGACGCCAGAGCCGCCCGCCGCCCGCCATGACCGGGGAGCACAGCTCGCCCCTGCGGCCTCCCATGGACGACCCCGCCAGGACCCGAGCAATGTCGCCCTCCTCTGGCCTCCCCTCGTCGTGCGCCCCGCCGCCTTGCCTCCGCGTCGGCGTTGCGCCGCCAGACGCCGGTGGCCGGAGCCGCTGCGCTGCCGCCCGTCGAGATCGGGAGATCCCGATCTAGCCGATCCGCCTCCGTTGACCACGAGTGGGCCGGCCCACCACCGGTCCACGCCCATCGCCCCAGCCGAGCCTCCCCTGCACCCTGGGCCCCGGCCCACCAAGGTGACACCCCTTCCTCTTCTTTTTTTTATTTTCGCAGTGGAGCTGGGCTCGGCCCAGTTGAGTTAGATTCGGCCCAGAGGGGCTTTGTATTTTTTTTCCTCTGTTTATTTATTATTTTGGCAGATTATATAATTTTTCTTGCGATGTCCGTATCTTTTAAACTGTAGCTCCAATCGCGATGCGTAAAACATGAAACTTTCTTAGTTTTGTCTATAGATTAATAAAATGTTCTTCTTTGTTATGTTTGACTTTGTTTACATGCTATTTACCTGCTAATTACAACTGCTTGCCACTATAAACTGTAATTGCAATAAATTTTTAACCGTTGCTCTGTTTAAAATGTTTCTTATATGTAACTTGACTAGAATTGCATGTAGATTGTGTTTATGCTGCTCTTGCCTACTAATAAAAATAATAAAATATTGTTTAGGGCAAAAAAGTACCAAATTCCATTTTATCGTGGGGTCCGCAATAGTTGCCATGTCTAGGATTTCACCCCACTTAAATTGACTAGTTGAGTTAGTTTATTTATGCTTCACCTCTTGCCATGTTTGTGTGCTATGCCATGCTTGAGTGAGATGCCATGTTAACAACCTTTGTGATCACCTGTAGCTAAAAAACTTGAACCTTTGTAAACGTGCGGTATCGTCGTGTGTGACGAGTACTCCACTTAACCTGTTAGTAACCGCTCTCGACGGTAGGTGCGATATCTCGTGTTGCCTTCTTGTTGATGCTTGATCGTGTTTGCCTCGTAGTAATAGAGTGCTTGCTCGTTGATTGATTTCCAGTGTTTATCGTCTTGTGTGCTTCCGCGTGTACCTCTCGGAGACGTTGCGAGCTTAGGATCAACTACAGCTTCGGAACCCGACTTATCAACAGGCAAGGACTATACATTACTTATGATCCATTCTATTTCAACCAGCGGTTTGCATGCTAGTCTAGGTTAGGTTCGATGTTTGATCCTACCACATGTTTACAGCCTCTTTCAAACCGATACAGCCATGTCCCCTCCCAGCAAACCATGTACTACTATGTTACTATTGCTCATTGCTCAGCCCCTGCTTAGTATGCATGCTTAGGTTTCTACGATGTTACCCTATTACTCCTTGGTTTGGGATATCACATTATTATTATTGTTGTTGATGATATGATTATTATAATGTTGACTATATTCGACGAAGGATAGAAGGTCTAGGCTATCCCGCCCCGACGCTTTGTTCCATTCGAGTCACCTAGGATCCGAGTTCCTGGTATTGGTTTTAAGACTGAGCGTGCCTAACCGCGTGTGGGATTTTATGGGGTCCCCTCTTCTTACCTATCTAGCTTCAAACATTTCTAGTGGTGGCCCAAGCTGGTTTTACCTTTTGCAAAACGTGTGTGTGCGAGTGTCGACCTCATAGATTTTCAAACAACTCCGGCCAGCGGAGACATAGTTTTTCTGTTGGTCCAAACCTGGAAGCTAGGGGGCTGCCCACATCTGTTTGGGTAGCTAACCCGACCTCGTCCAGACGGTAGAGGCCGATTCGAGAGCGCGGCCGGCTTTTGGGTTGGATGTCGACTCACCGGGGCCACCTGGATTTGTGCGTTGTTAGTTAGAGGGACCTGTCGTTCCGGATCTCTTGGGACTAAATCATAAAATGGTTGCCTATCATGGGTAGCAACTGAGAGAGATGGGCGTGCATGTGGAGCCTTGTAATGGGCAGTTGGTACACCCCTGCAGGGTTAAATCTTTTCGAGAAGCCGTGTCCACGGTGATGGACTACTTGAGACCTACTCCTTGTTCATAGACAACAACAACAGAGATAATCTTAATATAACTTGATCAACGTGTGTGTGCCTTGACTGCTTCTTCTTCGTCGGGATGCGAAGAGGAGGACAAGGATAGGATAGGTGTTATGCTTGCGTAAGTAGTTGATAGCAAGACTTTTGGAGGCGATTCCTCATCGAATGCTTGGCTTCTTATCTTACTCTCTAGATCGTTAGCCACTTCATAAATGTTAGTGCGGCAGCAACCTCACCACTTACCCCTTCCTTACCCTAAACTACTAGTTGTCCTAGAATGACGAGTGATGAAGTCCTTGCTGGGTCAGATGACCACTGCAGTTGGATGCTGAGTACCTATGTACTCATGATACTACCACCAAACTATTTTCAGGGTTCTTGATCGACAACAGGTATGGTGATCGACATTTCACATGGAGACTCGACGACGACTAGTTAGGCGGATCCCGGCGGAGGGCCTGGACCCGTGTGGTTATAGGGATCGATGTTTTTCTCTTTTCCTTTAGGCATTTGATTGTAGTCTGTACTCAGACATGTATCTTCCGCTGTTTTATTGTATTTGCGGCAGTTGTATGCCAATTGTATGAGATGTTGTATCCGATATCTGTAATGTTGTGATATCATGTTGGAAATCCGGGGCATATGACTTCGTCATATGTCGCGGTGGGGACGATATGTGCTTCGTCCCCGGATCTGGATGGAAACATTTAGATCTGGAATAGCACCACATATCGGGCCTTATAACTTGGTATCAGAGCCTTACGGACCGTAGGATCCCTTCTCTGGCCGAAGTCGAGTGTAGACAAAAATTATTTTGTAGTTATTAAGTTTGTTATCGGAGAGTAGGGATCTTTTTACTCCTTACCCTTGCTCTGGACAGGACAAGTGACGTAAGAGTTTTAATTCTCGCCTTATCCCATTTCAAACTCTAGGATCTCGAGTGTGTGGAGTATCAGAACCGTTACAATGCCTTGCTTGCAGCATATTGTCTCGATTCCGATCTCAGGTTTGGGAATTCCCGTAGTACCTTTAGTTCTCCGACTCCGGATAGTATCTTGGTCTTCCATTGACTTCATTTCTTTTGCCTAGTATCCTCACGATTTCAGTGAGAATGCTTCTCTTGATCGTCGCTTTCAACTGTCGTTCCTCCTCTTGACACCGACAATTTCGTATTTTCGACGATGTCGTCTCTCTGCGGAAAGTTTCTCGACGGAAGCTCGACATCGACATGGAGCAGAGTCCCTTGTTGGTGGTGTTGAAGAACGTCGTGTCTCTTTTCTCTTCCCCCTCTCCCCCGGATCGTCCTGGATCTCGGGACGAGATCCCTTGTTGGTGGTGTTGTATTGTAACAACCCAGATTTCATTAAATTTAAAAAAAAATGTTTTCGATGTGAATTGTTTGATTGTCTGATTTGTTTGCGGTGTTTGCATCCCCGATTTATCGATCGGCGATTATTTTCCCCCCTCTTATCTCGTACCGGACGAAGACCGACCCTTGCCAACCTGACACTCGACCTTTGCGACACCGGGTTTCACCCGATCACCGTCGCAAAAACCGCACAAGACCAGCCGCAGCCAACGGAACGAAAAACCCCGTTTAATAATTAAACGGGTTATTTTTATAGCGCGCCGGAAAGTGTTTTCGGGACGGTTCCAGCGCGAGGTGAACGCCGCCGGCTCGACGCACTGATCGCGCAGTTCGAAGATTTATCCGAATCGGAGGTCCTGCGGACCCCCGGCGGTCAGAAACGTGAGCACCGCGCGCGCGAGAGAAAAACCGGGGATGTTTTTGCAAACTGCCAGCCACCTGGGCTATATTAAGACCACCACACTTCCACCCATTTCTAGGGTTTCCCTAGCCACAAAATTGCAGCCACCCCCCTCACAATAGCCCAATTTTCGCAATTTATCCTTTTTTTCTCTCCAGCGGATCTGGACCGTCGGATCGGCCTATCCAACGGCCCAGATCGCGCCCTGGCCTCCTCCAACCTCTCTCCTCTCCACCTCCCACCGTGCAGCCCGTGGAGGCCGAGGCCGCCGCCGCCTCCCTCCGGCCAGCTGCCGGCGGCCGCCGCACCCGCGCCTCCGGTGAGCAGCTCCTGGACGTGCGCCTCCTCTTCTCTCCTCCCGCTCACCCCCTCACCGCCTTCCCCGCTCGGTGTGCAGGACGCCAGAGCCGCCCGCCGCCCGCCATGACCGGGGAGCAAAGCTCGCCCCCGCGGCCTCCCATGGACGACCCCGCCAGGACCCGAGCAACGTCGCCCTCCTCTGGCCTCCCCTCGTCGTACGCCCCGCCGCCTTGCCTCCGCGTCGGCGTTGCGCCGCCAGACGCCGGTGGCCGGAGCCGCTGCGCTGCCGCCCGTCGGGATCTGGAGATCCCGATCCAGCCGATCCGCCTCCGTTGACCACGAGTGGGCCGGCCCACCACTGGTCCACGCCCAGCGCCCCAGCCGAGCCTCCCTTGCAGCCTGGGCCCCGGCCCACCAAGGTGACGCCCCTCGCTCTTCTTTTTTTTATTTTCGCAGTGGAGTTGGGCTCGGCCCAGTTCATTTAGATTCGGCCCAAAGGAGCTTTGTATTTTTTTCCTCTGTTTATTTATTATTTTGGCAGATTATATAATTTTTCTTGCGATGCCCATATGTTTTAAACCGTAGCTCCGATCGCGATGCGTAAAACATGAAACTTGCTTAGTTTTGTATGTAGATTAATAAAATGTGCTTCTTTGTTATGTTTGACTTTGTTTACATGCTACTTACCTGCTAATTACAACTGTTTGCCACTGTAAACTTTAATTGCAATAACTTTTTAACCGTTGCTCTGTTTAAAATGTTTCTTATATGTAACTTGACTAGAATTGCATGTAGATTGTGTTTATGCTGCTCTTGCCTGCTAATAAAAATAATAAAATATTGTTTAGGGCAAAACAGTACCAAATTCCATTTTATCGTGGGGTCCGCAATAGTTTACCATGTCTAGGATTTCACCCCACTTAAATTGACTAGTTTAGGTAGTTTATTTATGCTTCACCTCTTGCCATGTTTGTGTGCTATGCCATGCTTGAGTGAGATTCCATGTTAACAACCTTTGTTGATCACCTGTAGCTAAACAACTTGAACCTTTGTAAACGTGCGGTATCGTCGTGTGTGACGAGTACTCCACTTAACCTGTTAGTAACCGCTCTCGACGGTAGGTGCGATGTCTCGTGTTGCCTTCTTGCTGATGCTTGATCGTGTTTTCCTCGTAGTAATAGAGTGCTTGCTCGTTGATTGCTTTCCAGTGTTTATCGTCTTGTGTGCTTCCGCGGGTACCTCTCGGAGATGTTGCGAGCTTGCGATCAACTACACCTTCGGAACCCGACTTATCAACAGGAAAGGACTATACATTACTTATGATCTATTCTATTTCAACCAGCGGTTTGCATGCTAGTCTCGGTTAGGTTCGATGTTTGATCCTACCACATGTTTACATCCTCTTTCAAACCGATACAGCCATGTCCCCTCCCAGCAAACCATGTACTGCTATGTTACTATTGCTCGTTTCTCAGCCCCTGCTTAGTATGCATGCTTAGGATGCTACGATGTTACCCTGTTACTCCTTGGTTTGGGATATCACATTATTATTATTTTTGTTGATGATATGATTATTATAATGTTGACTATATTCGACGAAGGATGGAAGGTCTAGGCTATCCTGCCCCGACGCTTTGTTCCATTCGAGTCACCTAGGATCCGAGTTCCGGGTATTGGTTTTAAGACTGAGCGTGCCTAACCGCGTGTGGGATTTTATGGGGTCCCCTCTTCTTACCTATCTAGCTTCAAACATTTCTAGTGGTGGCCCAAGCTGGTTTTACCTTTTGCAAAACGTGTGTGTGCGAGTGTCGACCTCACAGATTTTCAAACAACTCGGGCCAGCGGAGACATAGTTTTTCTGTTGGTCCAAACCTGGAAGCTAGGGGGCTGCCCACATCTGTTTGGGTAGCTAACCCGACCTCGTCCAGACGGTAGAGGCCGATTCGAGAGCGCGGCCGGCTTTTGGGTTGGATGTCGACTCACCGGGGGCCACCCGGATTTGTGCGTTGTTAGTTAGAGGGACCTGTCGTTCCGGATCTCTTGGGACTAAATCATAAAATGGTTGCCTATCATGGGTAGCAACTGAGAGAGATGGGCGTGCGTGCGGATCCTTGTAATGGGCAGTTGGTACACCCCTGCAGGGTTAAATCTTTTCGACAAGTCGTGTCCACGGTTATGGACGACTTGAGACCTACTCCTTGTTCATAGACAACAACAACAGAGATAATCTTAATATAACTTGATCAACGTGTGTGTGCCGTGACTGGTTCTTCTTCGTCGGGATGCGAAGAGGAGGACAAGGATAGGATAGGTGTTATGCTTGCGTAAGTAGTTGATAGCAAGACTTTTAGAGGCGATTCCTCATCGAATGCTTGGCTTCTTATCTTACTCTCTAGATCGTTAGCCACTTCATAAAGGTTAGTGCGGCAGCAACCTCACCACTTACCCCTTCCTTACTGTAAACTACTAGTTGTCCTAGAATGACGAGTGATGAAGTCCTTGCTGGGTCAGATGACCACTACAGTTGGATGCTGAGTACCTCTGTACTCATGATACTACCCCCAAACTCTTTTCAGGGTTCTTCATCGACAATAGGTATGGTGATCGACGTTTCACGTGGAGACTCGACGACGACTAGTTAGGCGGATCCCCGCGGAGGGCCTGGACCCGTGTGGTTATGGGGATCGATGTTTTGCTCTTTTCCTTTAGGCATTTGATTGTAGTCTGTACTCAGACATGTATCTTCCGTTGTTTTATTGTATTTCCGGCAGTTGTATGCCGATTGTATGAGATGTTGTATCCTGTATCTGTAATGTTGTGATATCATGTTGGAAATCTGGGGCATATGACTTCGTCATATGTCGCGGTGGGACCGATATGTGCTTCGTCCCCGGATCTGGATGGAAACATTTAGATCTGGAACAGTACTGCATATCGGGCCTTACTGTTAGGTTTTCTTAGATGTGTCGTATTGTTAAATGAAAAATTTATCAAACTGAAATTTTATGTTGGAAATATTAGTGTTATTTCTTCGTGAAACGGAAAGTTTTGTTTTTAATTAATAGCTCATACAGAAGTCGACTATACGCGTGATAAAACAGTAGCCTTTGATCAAGTAAGTTTAGTGTCCGCCAGCTCCGCAATAGGATGCTTTTGATTGACTTATGAAAAGAAATTAGTGATCACATAAGGCATGTAGGTCGAAACTTATCTGTAAGCCGGCGTCACATGACTTGTTCGAGTGTTATACTCACTCAGATTCAGTGTCAACCCAACATCTTGTAGAGCCATTGTTGATTAAATCTAATGATGGTACAACTAGGTCATCTGATTGCGATTATGCATCAAGCTTACACGCGGTATTAAGTCACAATAGACTAGGTCAAAAAATGAAAAGACAATAAGTCATTGTTAACAAGATAAAATAAGCAGAGTCGTCCCTCATGGGGTCGACTTCATGTTTATTACTGAAAATAAAAAGATAGTAACAAGCATAACAGCCTTACCATTGGTGCTATGTCTACTAAGTAGTATATTCTGTTGTGTAGGCTCTTGCTTACCACAAACGGTCCTTCACATGGTGAAGATAACTTGTGCATACCGTATTTTTCTGTATGAGATGAAGCAGTAGATCTCCTTCCTGGAAGGTCTGGATTTTGATTCTTTGGTTGTGATAACGTCGGAGGTCCTGCTGATAGATTGCCGACCTAGCTGAGTGTAAGGCTCGACATGCGGTACTGTTCCAGATCTAGATGTTTCCATCCAGATCCGGGGACGAAGCACATATCGGTCCCACCGCGACATATGACACTTCCATATGCCTCGGATTTCCAACATGATATCACAACATTACAGCTACAGGATACAACATATCATACAATCGGCATACAACTGCCTTAAATAAATTACATCAGCGGAAGATACATATCTGAGTACAGACTACATTCAAATGCCTAGTGGCAAAGGTAAAACACACCATTCCCGTAACCACATGGGTCCAGGCTCTCCGCCGGGATCCACCTAACTATTCGTGGTCGAGTCTTCGTGAAGGCGTCCAGAAGAAGGGTCCTCGAGCTCCTCTGAAGTCCAAGATCGTTGCATAACGTGCGTAAAGAGAAAAGAAAGAGATGAGATATATCAAAAGTCTTGTGACTAACTTCTCACGGGTAAGATGTGGGTAGTGGTGAGGTTGTAGACGCACTAGCAATATATTAGTGGCTAACGGTCTATTTTGGAGTAAGATGAGAACCAAACATTCAAAGAGGAATCGCCTCCAACAAGTCTTGCTATCAACTACTTACGTGAACATAACACCTATCCTATCCTTGTCCTCCCCTTCGCATCCCGACGAAGAAGAAGCAATCAAGGAACACACAGGTTGATCAAGTTATATTAAGATTATCTCAGTTGTTGTTGTCTATGAACAAGGAGTATGTCTCAATTCGTCCATAACTGTGGACACGGCTTCTCGAAAAGATTTAACCCTGCAGGGGTGTACCAACTGCCCATTACAAGGCTCCGCACGCACGCCCATCTCTCTCAGTTTCTACCCATCACAGGAAGCCATTTTATGATTTAGTCCAGAGAGATCCGAAACGACAGGACCCTCTAGCTAACAACGAACAAATCCGGTTGGCCCCCGCTGAGTCGACATCCAACTCAAAAGCCGGCCGCACTCCCGAATTGGCCTCTACCGTCTGGACGAGGTCGGGTTAGCTACCCAAACCATGTGGGCAGCCCCCTAGCTCCTTGGGGTGGACCAACAGAGAAACCATGTCTCAGTTGGCCCAAGTTGCTTAAAGAACATCTGCTAGGAGCGACCCGACAGACACACACACGATTTTCAAATGGTAAATCAGCTTGGGCCACCACTAGAAATGTTTGAAGCTAGGTAGGTAAGAAAAGGGGACCCCATAGCATCCCACACGCGGTTAGGCACGCTCGTCAAGAGACACAATACCCGGAACTAGGGTCGTAGGTCACTCGAATGGAACAAAGCGTCGGGGCGGGATATCCTATACCTTCCATCCTTCGTCGAGTATAGTCAACATTATAATAATCATATCATCCACGACAATATAATAATGTGATAGCCCAATCAAAAGGTTAACAGGATAAAAGTTGATAACATCCTAGCATGCATACTAAGAAGTGGCTGAGCAGCGAGCAATAGTAACATAGCCGAACAAGGTTTGCTGGGATGTGGAGGACATGGCTGTTTGGGTTTATTTGAGAGGCATGAATATAAAGTGGTAGGATCAAGCAATCGTTCTATCCTACACCTAGGCATGAGTGAGCTGAAAGTTATAAGCATGATATATGCTCCCCCTTACCTGATGAGAAGACGATCCGAAGGTGAAGTCGATCGCAAGCTCGCAACGTCTCCGAGAGGTACCCGCGGAAGCACACAAGAAGGAAACACTGTAAAAGGCAATCGGCGAGCAAGCATCTATTACTACGAAGCAATCACGAGCAATCATCAACAAGAAGGCAACACGAGACAACGCACGGCATCGCATCTATCGTCGAGAGCGGGTACTAACAGGTTAAGTGGAGTACTCGTCACACAAGACGATACCGCACATTTAGAAAGGTTCAAGTTGTTTAACTACACAACATGAGCAAAGGTTGTTAACATGGCATCTCACTCAAGCATGGCATAGAACACAAACATGACAAGAGGTGAAGCATAAAGGAAACTATCTATGCTAGTCAATTTAAGTGAGGCACAACCTAAACATCGCATATCACTAAGTACCCCACGACAATTTAAGAATTTGGTACTGTTATGCTCTAAACCATATTTTAGGTTCGTTAACAACAGCAAACAATAGCATAAACACAAAGTATATGAAATTCTAATCAAGTTACATATAAAGAACACTCCAAACGTAGTTACAGTTAAAAAGATATAAGCAAAACAAGTTATGCACACAATCTGCCAACATCAGGTAGCACACATTAGAGCAACCAATAAGCAAGGAAAAGGTTGCAAACATGCACAAAAATGATATACAACTAAAATAGACATGGCAGGAATGGCTTGGAAAATCAAATCATGCAAAAAGGTATCATGGTTCACTAGTTATAAGCAACACGAAAAGCTATAAAACATTACTGGTCAAGGACTTCGTGAAAATCAGGAAAACAGGGCAGAAACTGTTATTTTCATGTTGTATAAACAAGGTCAAAACTATATGTAAATGTGAAGAAACATGACAAGTGGATGCACATAACTTAATTAGACATGATGCTTAAAAATATGCAACAAGAAGCACTCAATTCCGATGAAAGGTTGCGACGCAACCGTCACCCGAAGTTGGCTCAAAATAACAGTTTTTAGCAACTAACAACAGTTTTAGCATTTTAACGACGGGAACCCCTGTTCAGCACACAATAAAATTATCAAGATGGCCTGAGATGCAAAAGCTCACTATAGGAAAAAAGTTCAAGCACATCACAACGAACAAAAAATATTTTGGGGGAAACGTCATACGAGCTACGGATCTTGCGCAAATCTAATCGAAAAACAGAATAAAATAACACATTCATGGGACTTAGCAAAATTCCAGGCAGAGAGGGGAAAAAAGAAGGAGGGTGGACCTACTGGGCCGAGGCCCATTTGGCCAGCGGCGGTTGTTGGGCCGCAAGGGGGGGCTGGGCTGGCAGTGGCGCGCTGGGCCTTGTCAGGCCCACAGGACGACCGAGAGGAGGAGGTCTTGGCTCGTGCTCCGCCTCAGCAGCCATGGCGGCGGTGCCGGCTTCTACCACGGGAGATGACAGGCGAAGCAGCCCACGGGGGCAGCCGGGGTAAGGAGGTCGTCGGATCCGATGGCGGTGGCACCCCTGGCGGCGGCTACGAGCTCGACTGGGGCGGCAGTTGCGAGGACTTCGGCGGAACGGAGAGCTCCCGAATGGATTCCATGGCGCGGCGGGGCGTACGGTGGCCGGCGAGCTCCTGCAGGAGAGAGAGATGAGAGGGGACAAGAGAAGGGAAGAGAGGGGTGATGTCTACGCACGCTTCTATTCTTGTAGTCTATGTTAGGCCTCCAAGCGCAGAGGTTTGTAGGACAGCAGCAATTTGCCTCAAGTGGATGACCTAAGGTTTACCGAACTCAGGGAAGTAGAGGTTGAAGATGTTCTCTCTCAAGCAACCCTGCAATTAAGATACAAGAAGTCTCTTGTGTCCCCAACACACCTAATACAACTAGAAGTTGTATAGGTGCACTAGTTCGGCGAAGATATGGTAAAATATGGGTGATAGGTGTGGCAAAACAAAGTAATATAAATCTGTAATAAAAAGTGCAGCAAGCAAACATGTAACAAAAGTGAGTGCAAACGGTGTAACAATGATGGAAACAAGTCCTAGGCTTCATACTTTCACTAGTGGAAACTCCCAACAACATTAACATAGTCTAATCACATGATATTCCTCATAAAACATGCAAAGGAGACGTACTCGGAGGTCATTCCTTTGTGGTCAAGACAGGACGAGAATTGTGTAGGGCTACAAAAGCACACCTCAGAGTTCGTTGTCCTCATCTATGGATTTCCCAATGTCACCGCGGCCATCCAAAGAGAGTACCACAATCACCACAACATATCTAAATGATAGCCAAAGACAAGCACCAAGAGACTCTCAATCTTCAATCCACACACAAAAGAGGAAATCACTCATGAAAATATTCTTCTAACCCATGTCCAATAGACCGCTGTCACCATGGTCTCGGGGATTATACTAGATAAGACCAAGTGAGTACATCAATCCAATACATAGAAGAAGGGGAAACATCATGGGATCATCCTAGATTAACATAGCCTATGATCACAATCAAGATCACATCATGGGAGAGAGAGAAGACCACATAGCTACTGGTAGAAACCTCAGCCCCGGGGAGGAACTACTCCCGCATCATGGAGGGAGGAAGCAACGTCGATGGAGATGAATCCGGGGGCACTTCCCCGTCCCGGCAGGGTGCCGGCACAGGAATTATGGTCCCAGAAGCTTGTCGGCGATGGAGGTGGAGATCAGAATTGCTTCTGGAGAAAAGGGGTCCGGAATCAAGGTTTTCACGACGGGAGAATAAATAGGAGCCAAAGGGGGGCACCAGGGGGGCCACAAGTCGCCTAGGTGAAATCCCCGCGCGGCCAAGCCCTGGGCCGCGCCCACTGGCCGCCTAGGCACCAGGTGGGGCCCATCTGGCCCTTCTTCGGTGAATCCAAAAGCTTCCGGGACGCTGATTTTTTATCTGTTTTTTCCCGATTTTTTGGTGCACTTTTAATATGGGGGAAACCTGAAATAGAAAAAAAGAAGAAAACAGGAACTGGCACTGGGGTGCACTGGGTTAATAGGTTAGTCCAAATATGATCAAAACTGTATGGAAGTTCATCAATATCATAGCAATATCACACAAAAGAGGCATGGAGCAAGAAGAAATTATAGATACGTTTTGGCCGTATCAACATCCCCAAGCTTAATTCCTGCTCCTCCTCAAGTAGGTAAATGATAACAAGCATAATTTCTGTGGTGACATGCTAACAACCATATAAGAACTTTGTAAGTAAAGTAATCAAAGCATGCAATTCAATTCAAGTCATAACAGGCAAGCGTCTATATCTAGTATTGAAATAAGCAACATAAGAACATAAAGGTGCAAGAGCTCTCGCTGTCCGTGACTCGAATGTCTCCAAATGGTGTTTGCGTGCAAGTAAGGGGATAGGGATATACGAGGAGAAGTATTTTTATTGTTGACAACTCAATCTACTAAAGTGTCACACTTGGTCTTCTTTGGAATCTTATCTTGACTCATCCCCAGACCACTAGCCAGGTACAAGTTAAAATGATCCACTCCTTTTTGATATTTTGAGCACTCATGCAATGGATGAGCGTAAGCAAGAAAGTTGACACTTAGGATGGCAAAGAGAGAATATGGTGGAGGAGGAAGACAAAAAAGGTGTGAAAGGATCACATCAATGAGGACAATCATAGGAGAGAGAAATCCAAATGATAGATATGATGTGAGGAGTAGGGATTGCCATGCAACGGATGCACATGTGAGCTAAAAGCTCTCTAATGGAACTAGTGGGGGTGCATCCAACTTTCTTGCTCAAGAAGACCTAGAGCTCATTTGAGGAGGCTCATCATTGGAATATACAAGCCAAGTTCTATAGTGTGAAAGTCCCCACATAGTTATATGCATGAATGATAATCACTATGGAGTACAAGATACAAGATGGAGTACGAGTTTGGATCTCTCAAAAAAGGAATAGTAGTGTGCCCCCTTTTCTCTTTTTTCTATTTTTTCTCTTTTTCTATTTTTTTGTATTTTTTTGGTGGCCTCAATGGCTCTTTCTATTTAACTCTCACTTGTCCTCTTTGGGATCTTTTAATTTGTCCACTTTGGGATCTTTTAATTTGTCCACTTTGGGATCTTTTAATTTTGTCCACTTTGGGATCTTTTCCTCACTTTAGGCGCAACACTATATATATTACAAAAAGTATAGAAGATCTTTCACACTTTACAAAGTACTCAAATCATAAAGAAAATGTAACTATCATGATGTATGCAAATGTATGCCTCTGCCAGTGTAGCAGGATATGCAATGATACTATCGCGTTATGTAGCAATGATTAGGGCAAGGCCCAACTAGCATGCGGCTCATCGATCAAGCAAGTAGCATGTATGACATGAAGATCAAGTCATGAGAAGATGGATGTTGCATGGCAATATATCTCGGAAAGGCTATGGAAATGCCTTGATAGGTAGGTATGGTGTCTGTTTTGAGGAAGGATATAAGGAGGTTTATGATGACAGAGCATATCGTGCCAAGGGTTTGTACGTACCGGCGAAGGTGTATGCTAACTCTCGGAGTGAGAAGAAAGCAATGCACGGCACAGGAATGGCTAGCAAAATATGGGAAGGTGGAAGTGTCAACTTTCGAATACTCACATTAGTCCGAAGAACTCATGCACTTATTATCGGTAACTCTCAATCTAATAAGGAGGTTCACAAAGAGACAAGTACCCCGCGGAGGAGTGTATGGGGGTTTGGTTGTCCTTGCGCATCCTCGACTCATGGTACGTGAGTGTACTCTAATATTCGACCCCTCAGAAGAGTAGTGATCCATCTAGTAGGTAGAGTTCTCAACTAATTTGTAGGTTTTGAAAATAAACACGGATTGCCAAAAATATGACATCTATCACTAATAGGCTAAATCTCTTGACACCAAAAGTCCAAACATTACTCAAAACAATACCTCAAAACTTTTGCAAGTTACTACTACAAAAGAATAGTAACCTCAATTACCTACTTCAAGTCAACACACAGAACTCAGTGCAACAGGAAAACTCTCTAAACAAGATAAACACGAAAACTCAAGAGAGTTCCATCAACAAACTAAAGAAAATCTCTTTAAAAAGATAAGCATGAAAACTAAGAGCTAAACATGACAGTAGCTATGAAAAGATAAAGAACACACACATCATAGATAAGCATGAAGAATCCTATGATGTGTTCTAGATTTTGAAAGTGGAGCGTGTTTCTCTCCCACACAAAGAAAGACGGGATCTAACTTGTTATGAACGGCAAGCAAAGCTAAAGAAAACTAAAAATAAAACCTAAGAGCGAGACGCTCCAAGCATAGCACATAATGCATGAAGTGATAAAAATATAGTGAGACGAAAGACGAACTGATGATTGTTGATGGATAAAGGGATGCACGGGGGCACCCCCAAGCTTAGACGCTTGAGTCTCCTTGAATATTTGTTGGGGATGCATGGGGGCATCCCCAAGCTTGAGCATTTGACACTCCCGAATCTTATTTCATCATCTTCCATCGCACACTTGAAAACTCCCTTCATACATAACTCATCATAAGTTGATTAGAGAGGTTAGTACCCTTAATACATAATTTTTTCCCTACTGGATATAAATATATTTTTGAAGAGATACTGTTTCTCAAGGTTTCCAAAAGGTTTTTTCAAAGAGAAAGTAAGCTTAAGGTTTGCAAAAGTTAGGAGAGACAAAACGTGGCAGAATCTGTGAAAAACAGAACATCAGGTAGTAAAGAATATTTTAGGGGTACTTCTTCAACTCAAATAAAAAAACTCAGAACATATGAAAGTTTCGTGATTGTATAGATCATGCTGTGTAAAAAATTCAGCTCAAAAAGATGAACTGGTGATTTGATCTGATTTTTCCCGTCACTAGGACAGAATCTGATTTCTGGACAGCATGTCACAACTTTCACTTCACTTGTCATATGAGGCTATAAATGGCACAAAGCTTGAAAATTAAAGATACAATGATGTTGCTACAGTAGTTACAATCATCAAGACCACTAAAAACAGAAGAAAAACAAAAAGTAAATCCTAAATTCGTTGCGGGCTGCCTCCCGAAAGCGCTTCTTTAAAGCCATTAGCTAGGCTTAAGATTTTAATGATGCTTTCGCAGGAATAAGAGTTTAAGAAAAAAACAGAGCATCAAGAAGCAAATACGAAACACATTTAAGCCTAACATGCTTCCTATGCATAGGAATATTGCAATAGAATAATTCATTGAAGCACAAAGCAATAAGCATAGGAAGGCAAAACAAGTGCAGCTTCAAAACCTCCAACATAAAGAGAGGGAACTTGATATTATTGAAATATCTATAAGCATATGTTCCCCTCTCATAATAATTTTCAGTGGGATAATGAATAAAATCAACAATATAAGGATCACATAAAACTTTCTTATCATGATCCACAAGCATAGAAATTTTTTTACTCCACACATAAACAAAATCCTTCTCATTAGTAATAGTGGGAGCAAACTCAACAAAATAGCTATCACATGAATCATTCTTATCATGATGCACTTGTAAAAATTTATTCTTTATAGCATAAGTGTCATCACAATAATCATCATAGATGGGAGGCAAGGTATCATCAAAATAAATTTCCTCATCAAAACTTGGGAGGCTAAAAAGATCATCTTCATAAAACGTAGCATCCCCAAGCTTATGGATTTGCATATCATTAGTATCAAAAGTATTCAAAGAAGACATACTAATAACATTGCTACTATCATGAGTGTTGTGCAAATAATAAAGCTCCATAGGCTTTTTTATTTTCTCTTCAAACACTTCATGTCCCAACTCAAGGTAGAGCTCATAAAGCTCTCTCATAATATTTTTGTTGTTTTCCATAAAGCCTAACTAGTGAAAATAAAAACAAGAAAAGAAAAGATTTAATTGCAAGATCTAAACATATACCTTCAAACACTTACTTCCCCGGCAAAGGCGGCAGAAATAGTTTGATGTCTACGCACGCTTCTATTTTTGTAGACTATGTTGGGCCTCCAAGCGCAGAGGTTTGTAGGACAACATCAATTTCCCTCAAGTGGATGACCTAAGGTTTATCGAACTCAGGGAAGTAGAGGTTGAAGACGTTCTTTCTCAAGCAAACCTGCAATTAAGATACAAGAAGTCTCTTGTGTCCCCAACACACCTAATACAACTAGGAGTTGTATAGGTGCACTAGTTCGGCGAAGAGATGGTAAAATATGGGTGATAGGTGTGTCAAAACAAAGTAATATAAATCTGTAATAAAAAGTGCAGCAAGCAAACATGTAACAAAAGTGAGTGCAAGCGGTGTAACAATGATGGAAACAAGGCCTAGGCTTCATACTTTCACTAGTGTCAACTCCCAACAACACTAACATAGTTTAATCACATGATATTCCTCATAAAACATGCAAAGGGGACGTACTCAGAGGTCATTCCTTTGTGTTCAAGAGAGGACGAGAATTGTGTAGGGCTACAAAAGCACACCTCAGAGTTCATAGTTCTCATCTATGGATTTCCCAATGTCACCGCGGCCATCCAAAGAGAGTACCACGATCACCACAACATATCTAAAGGATAGTCAAAGACAAGCACCAAGAGACTCTCAATCTTCAATCCACACACAAAATAGGAAATCACTCATGAAAATATTCTTCTAACCCATGTCCAATAGACCGCTGTCACCATGGTCTCGGGGATTGTACTAGGTAAGATCAAATGAGTACATCAATCCAATACATAGATTAAGGGGAAACATCATGGGATCATCCTAGATTAACATAGCCTATGATCACAATCAAGATCACGTCATGGGAGAGAGAGAAGACCACATAGCTACTGGTAGAAACCTCAGCCCCGGGGAGGAACTACTCCCGCATCATGGAGGGAGGAAGCAACGTCGATGGAGATAAATTCGGGGGCACTTCCCCCGTCCCGGCAGGGTGCCGGCACAGGAATTCTGGTCCCCCGAAGCTTGTCGGCGATGGCAGCGGAGATCGGAATTGCTTCTGGAGAAAAGGGGTCCGGAATCAGGGTTTTCGCGATGGGAGAATAAATAGGAGCCAAAGGGGGCACCAGGGGGGCCACCAGTCGCCTAGGCGGCCTCCCCGCGCGGCCAAGCCCTGGGCCGCGCCCACTGGCCACCTATGCACCACGTGGGGGCCCTCTGGCCCTTCTTCGGTGAATCCGGAAGCTTCCGGAACGCTGATTTTTTATCTTTTTTTCCCAATTTTTTGGAGCACTTTTAATATGGGGGAAACCTGAAATAGAAAAACAGCAAAAAACAGGAACTGCCACTCGGGTGCACTGAGTTAATAGGTTAGTACAAATATGATCAAAACTGTATGGAATTTCATCAAAATCATAGCAATATCACACAAAAGAGGCATGGAGCAAGCAGAAATTATAGATACGTTTTGGACGTATCAACGGGCGCGGCTCCGGTGGCCGGAGGAAGCGGCAGCGGCGGCGGCTAGGCCCCTCGGGCTGGAGGTGGGAGGAGAGAGAGGAGAGAGGAGGGGCTGACGTGGCGCGCCCGTAGCCCTCCGATCGCCCGATCGTACGGCCGGGAACAGCTGGGGCTAGGGTTGGACGAAAATTGGGTATTTTTGGACATATTTTGGTAATGTGAGGGGGGTGGCTGCAATTCTGGCTTAGGGGAAACCCTATAATGGGGTGGGAGAGTGGTGATCTTTATATAGGTGGTCTGGCTGGCAAGTCTACGCAAAATCCCTCGGGTTTCCCTCTCGCGTCCGGTACTCCATGTTTCGGACCGCCGGGAGCGCATACGACCTCCGATTCGGACGAAATCTCAAACCACGCGCTCAGCGCGTCGAGCCTGTCAGTCGTACCTCACTTCGATAGCGTTCTGAGAAAATTTTCCGGCGCCCAATAAAATAACCCATTGAACTATTAAACGGGGTTTTTCGTTCCGATGGCGATGGCTTGTCTTGTACCGGTTGCGACAGTGCTCGGGTGAACCCGGTGTCGCAAAGGTCGTGTGCCATTTGGGAAAAAGGTTTAGTCTCGCCTCCGATACGAGAAAGAGGGGGAGATAATTCAACGATTAATAAATCAGCGAAGCAAATACTGCAAACAATTATAGCAATCAGCAAAAATAACTCAACAAAAAAATTAATTTCGATGAAAATCCCGGGCTGTTACAATATAACACCACCAACAAGGGATCTCGTCCCGAGATCCTGGAAGATCCGGGGGAGAGGGGGGGAGCAAAGAGAGTCGACAATCTTCAACACCACCAACAAGGGACTCTGCTCCATGTCGTACGATGTCACATCCCAACTTTTACTCTTCTTGTTAATCTAGTTAACCAAAAATTAGAGCCAACAAAAACCTTGCATGAAATGTTAGGTTGTGTTTCAATGCTTGAACTTGTGTGCTTAGGGTTAGTCATGTTGTTGCTTGATGATGCACTTGTGTTGGTGATCATTTTGTGTTGCATGTGCCTAAGATAACCTAGTGACTATGGTTAACCATATATGTCTACCATGCATGCACTTCATCCTTAGTTGGTCTTATAAAAAAAATGGGCAACTTGTCAAATTCTAAAAACCCTTGGTGCTAACACCTAGTAATTTTTCTCTATAGTAATAATACTAAAAGTTTTAGCCACCACAAAAATCCTTAGGCATCAACCTTTTGGTTGTTTGCTAATAACTAAACCAATTATCAATAAAATATCCTAACTACATAAAATCATAAGGAAATGCATGCATGATCTTTGTATCTAACCTAATAATAATAACAAAAATAACAATAATAATAATAATAATAAGAGAGTTATATATTATTTTTATCTCTTAAAAAATGGGTGTTTGGTGCTTAAAAAAAAGAAACTATCCTAACTTACCCCCCCCACTAATCCCTCCCCTAATTTCTCTCTTTCCCTCTAACCTCCCCTCTCTCTCACGTTCTCTCTCTCCCTCTCCCCACGCAGGGAGAGCCTCTCTCCCTCTCGTAACCCCTCTCTCTCTCTCTCTCATCTCTCTTCCCTTCCGAGCCCACTAACACCCTCGCTCCCCATTGCCCAACCGAAGACGACCCCGAGGATCGCCCCCGTGGCTTGCCAACGCGATTCCTACCCCCCAACCCTCGGCCATGAAGTGACCGGCGAACGCCACGCCGGAATCGACCCGCTCCCTCTCTCTCACGAGCTCGCCCACCTCCTGTCTTCGCCAATGGTAGCCGAAGCCACGGATCGCCAGCATGGCCTCTCCCTCCCGTTGGAGCTCTCCCTCGCTCGCCTATAAAAGGAGGCCGCCCTAGCCCTCCTCTCCACACTCGCCCGACCTCAGCACCACCCAGCCACACCACCCCGCTCGTCCGTTTTGCCAGCCCGAGCAGAAGGAAGGAGAAGAGGAGGAAGAGGGAGACCGGAGGAGGAGAAGGGGAGGCCGGCGAGCCCGCCTCTCTGCCTCGCTCACGCCGGAGCCGCCGGCCAGGAGGAGGAGGCGACGCCCTATCCCGAGCCCGTGCTACCCCGACGCCGCCTGCCCCGAGCCGTCGCCACTTCCGACGTCCGCAGCAGCCTCCGAGCCCAAAAATGGAACCCCGCCACCGAGCCGCACCCCCACCACACCCCGCCGTCGCCTACAGCCGCCCGGAACGCCCCACACGGTGAGCTCCCGTCCCTCTGTTCGCCTTGGAGCCGCCGAAAATTTTCGCGTTGCATGCCCCGCGTTAGGGCAAAAATGGAACCCCCTCGACCTCCCCTACCTCCGCCGCCACTTGCCTCCGGCCACCGGAGGGCCGCCGACAAGGCTGGCCCTAGCCTCTGGCCGCCATGGCCTGGGGAGGCCGAGCTCCTCCTGCCCGCTGGGGAAGATGATCCCCCAGCCGTCAGATCGGACTTGATCCGACGGCCAGGGGGCACCCATACCCCTTCGTTTAAAAAAAAAGAACAATGCCCGTGGGCGCCAGATAGCCGGGCCGGCCTGCATTTTCCTTTTTCTTTTTATCAGCAACACCATTTTATTTCTAGAGAAATAAATACAGCTCCAAATCCAGTGAAATAAATTTTGTTGTGTGCATAAAATTAATATCTATAATTCTACATGTTTAAAATAATTTTTGTCCAGTGCCAAAATAATTGCTTTAGTTTTTATTAGTTTATTGTGCTTTTTAGCAGCTAAGAATAGTTTTAGTTAATTCCTTGTTGACTCTAAAAATGTGATGTTGGCTTGTTTATATTCCTATGATTATTCTTGATTTTTCTGTGTGTGTAGACTAGTTTTTAGGTTAAATAAATTTGTGGCCTTTTTATTATTATTGCCATTGCTAGTTTAATTCTTATCTAAATAATACTAGTAATATTAAATTATTAGTTTAATATAAAACTAACCTATGGTCAGTAGGTTATTGCTATACAATTGGTTGTTGAGTTAATAAAAATTAAAAGGTTGTTAGTGAATAAAATAGGTTAATAAGATTGCTATTAGTTAAAGTTGCTTTACAGCCAATTAATAAATCCAGTAAAGTTATCCTAATGCCTTGTTGTAAAATTTAGCCTTGTTGCACGTTTTAGGACTTAATTAACATGGGAGTTAAAACTCTGAGAATTATTTTGCCCTTGTTGTTGTGTTTGATTGTGAAAATTGAATGTTGTGTGCCGTGTGCTTCTTTTGCCTCTTGGTAATTGTGTGCTCTTTTCCGCAACGTGTAGACGAACCGCTTGACGTTCCCGGTGAAGACTCCTTCCAAGCCGAAGAAGCCGTACCGGGAGACACCGCCGAGGAAGGCAAGCCATCTTCAAAAACTCAAACCCTTGTCCTATGTTTCTACTTCTTTGTACCATATTATATATCATGCTACTGTTATATCATTTTGGGGATGGGTTTGTATTAGTTTATTAGGTGAAACACCACATACCTTGTAAGCCTACCTATTTGGGAGAAATAAACTAGACACCGGTAATCTTGTGGTACTATTACAAGCCGTGCTAAAGAACTAGTGACAACATAATAATTTGGTTAATCTTGCTCCCCCCTAATGTATTGACATACATCTGAGAAGATGTGATGGCCAAGGTTGTGGTTGTTGGAAACATCGTTGAACATATTCAAAGTCTAGAGGGACTCTCTATAAGTGCCGCCAAAACCTAGTATTACAGTACAACCACAATACTCTGGTATGGGACAGGGCTAGTTGGAAGCTTGCTTATCTTAGTACGGGGATCTTATAACTACATGAGTGAGGTACACGATGGTACCCAGAAGCCGGAATCCTGCCGATGCGTCGGGGGTGTAATACGCTGGACTATATCAGTGTCGGTACGGAACTTTGCCGCACCTCTACTACGGTGAAGGCTTGAACGAGGAGCATGACCTTGCACACGGACAGTTCAGGATGTGGGCATCGGGTAGATCACCTGTACTAGGATAGGCAAGGGGAAGACTACGGTCGATTATCCGAAAACCGCATACTGAGGTATGACGAACCGTGGGAACTCCCGGCGGATGTATCGAATGTTGTGGGTAAAGTGTACAACCTCTGCAGAGTGAAAACTATTCGAGTAGCCGGAGTCCACGGTCATGGACAGCTAGTGAGGCCACACTTTGAGGGGACTAGATGAGAAATTCTAGTACTAAGAATTATGGTTCACGATGATGTTGAAAAGGGTTGGACATGATTTAATCAAATATAAATATTGGGATTAAAATTTGTCAAGAGTAAAATATTGCCAACTTAACTAATATTGAGTAGTTAGGTTCCCCAGGTTAAACCCCACTATATAGCCATCCCATTATTTTCTTGTACCAAAAATCTTTGTTCCTTTCTTTAGGTGGTTTGCGAGTACTTTGTATGTACTCACGGCTTTGTCCCTGGTTATTCAATCGGCCAGGCTTGGAGGAGCAGGTATTTGACGATGACGCGACTGACGAGTACTAGGATGTGCTACGCTCTGAGCTTTGCCTGTGGATTGTGATGCTGCTATCTATCTTGTTTTTGCTTATTCTGCGGCCATTTGAGCCCGTTGAGGCCGTGTAAGACTATGTTTATATATGATTTTGTATTCGGTACTGTATGAACTTGTGACTGTGATATCCATTGTCGAGTTGTGCGTCATGCGACACTGATCATGGGAGCATGACGGTATGCACAGCTAGCCGCTTCGGACATATAGTCCGGGGTGCCCACAGACTTGGTATCAGAGCCCCTGTTCCGACCGTAGTAGCCTAGTTAGAATGGACGATAGATAGGATGGGGGAAAATCAAAAACTATTTTCTAAAATAAAGAGATGGTAATCTGCATAGTATAAAATGCTTACCTCTCTTACCCCTTCTATAGTAAACTAGTTATAACTGTTTTGTTATGTTTAAAATATTGCACACTTGTCATCTAACTTAAACTTATAAAAATTGTAGATGGCTGGAGTTCCGGTGCACCACCTGCAGTTGACTCAGTCTGGGGATACGCTCTTTGCTCAGGATCTGATCGAGCTGCTTCAGCTTGTTCACCGCCCCGTTGCAGAGTTCTGGGCCTACGATATCTCCGGGAGGAAGGATGTGGAGGCTCGCCAGGTTGTGCGATGTGCGCTCCGAGGATTGGAGGTTACTCCGCGGTCGGACACCATCGCCTTTGTGATGTACGCCCGTACTTGGGAGGAGGGTCTGCGTCGAGCTTGTCAGGAGGCAATTGTTCGCATTGTGAGGTTCCACCAGTACGAGCTGAGATCCACGCGGTTCCGTCACTACGGGATGCGCGATGGCGAGGGAGATCCCACTCCCGGAATTCCTCACCCGATCATGGGGGATCACCTGATCGCTATGGATAAGCACATGGCTTTGACTGAGGCTCAGCTAGATGAATCCCGGTTTAAGCACGACTACAACCTCCATACAGGGGGTCACGCCCACATCGACCCCATCGACCTAGAGTCCCGGGACTGGATTATAGAGGAGCTGCAGGGCCAGGTTGCCCGTCTGGAGGGGATTAATGAGATGCTGAGGAAGAGGACCAGGAGCCTGAAGCGCAAGTGCGCGGATTTAGAGGACGAGATTGCTGCTCTGGATGATGGCGAGGACATCCGGAAGGAGGATGATGCCTACCTTAGTGTTGACGAGGACCACGACGAGGAGGAGGACGTCTCGAACTCCGAGGATCGTGCTTTCATCGACGATGAGGAGGAGAGTGACGCGTAGGAGGTGTTCCATTGAGTAGTTTCCACTTTTGGGTTTAGTCGTGGCTCGGTTTGATGATGTGTGGTTGGTTATCTGTAAGACTTGGTTATGTATGAGACTTATGCTATCGTTATGCTACCATGTGCTGATTTGGTAGTTGCAAGTTTGTTGTCTATCTTATATGTCTTGCTTGTGTTTGATAACTAAATTGTTAGGGACTTACCCCCCCTTGTAGACTAAATTCCCTCTTATCTTACGCCATAACCTCAGGATGTCGAGGCACACCCACAGCAACCCGAGTGGATCCGGTGATGTGCCACCACCACCACCCGACCCGAACATGGCGCAACTTCTGCGACTACTGATGGAGGAGCGCCAGGCTGATCATGACGAGCGCCAGGCGAACATGGCTGCACTCCAGCAGCTTGTCCAGGCCGCCACCAATGCCAACCAAGGAGGCGGAGGAGCTGGTGGAAATGAGGAGCCCAGGTCTCGGCTCCGAGATTTCCAGAACACCAACCCGCCCGTGTTCTCGCAGACGAAGGAGCCTCTGGATGTTGAGGATTGGCTCCGCACCATGGAGAACAACCTTACTGTCGCCACTGTTGGAAACAACGAGAAGGTCCTGTATGCCACCCACTACCTCGCCGGCACCGCTAGGAACTGGGGGGAAGGAGTGCGTGCCCGTATTCCCGAAGGGCAAGTACTCTCCTGGGCGGAGTTCTCCTCCAAGTTCAAGAAGGCGCACATCCCCACCACACTGATCAGGAGGATGAAGGATGAGTTCCGCCACCTCAAGCAAGGGGGTATGACTGTGGTCGGTTATCTGGACCGATTCACTCAGCTGTCGAGGTATGCCCCGGAGGAGGTGGACACCGAGGAGAAGCGGAAGGACCGTTTCCTGGATGGACTTCACGATGAGCTGCATGTTGTTCTGGTGGCCATGCAGTTCCCTGATCTTGAGTCTCTCGCTGATGCTGCTATTATGATGGAGGGAAAACTCAAGATGGCCGCTGAGAACCGCAAGCGCCGCATGATGCAGCAGGGTGGATCCAGCAACCCCCGACTGCGTCCGACATAGCCGCCAAGACCAGCACCACAGCCTCAGAGGAGCCCTTACCCAGCGCCACGCCCCAATGCTCCTACCCGCCCTGTTGGAGTTCCGCGTCCAGCAGGCGGAGTTCCCCGCAACCCTGGAGTGATCTGCTTTGGATGTGGTCAGAAGGGCCACTACTCGACAGAGTGTCCCAACAAGAAGAATGTTTCTCCACGCCCCAATGCACCAGCGCCAGCTAGAGGGAACCACGACCGCAGCAATGCCCCACGCGGTGCGTCTAACGCCGCGAAGGGACGTCTGAATCATGTGCAAGCCGAGGAAGCCCAGGAGGCCGCAGACGTCATCTTGGGTACGTTCTCAGTTAATTCAGTACCTGCCCAAGTATTGTTTGATTCTGGTGCATCCCACTCGTTTGTTACGACGTCATTTGTGAATAGAAGTGGGATGAGGTCCGAGCCCATGAGGAGGTCCATGAGCGTGCAAATTCCAGGGTTTAGAGTCAAGGAATTTCGCACATGTTATGGTGTGCCCGTAGAGATCCAAGACCTGACCTCACTTGTGCTGAAGGACTTAGGATAGAGTACTCAGACCTGACCGACAAGACCCGAGCCTGCTGTCATCAGAGTGTCTCGGTGCCATCCCTTGAAGAAGTGAATGTGGTATGTGAATTCCCGGATGTCTTTCCGGAGGAGTTACCCGGTATGCCGCCTGATCGGGATATCGAGTTTGTCATCGAGTTAGTGCCTGGCACAGCCCCAATTGCACAGAGACCCTACCGGATGAATGCCGAAGAGCTGGTTGAATTGAAGAAGCAGCTGAATGACATGCTCCCGAAAGGACTGATTCGACCCAATGCTTCACCCTGGGGTTCGCCAGTTCTCTTTGTGGACAAGAGATACGGCACCATACGCATGTGTGTGGACTACCGTAAGCTGAATGAAGTAACCATCAAGAACAAGTATCCGCTCCCCAAGATCGAGGATCTGTTCGACCAGTTGAACGGAGCCCGAGTCTTCTCCAAGATCGATCTGAGGACCGGATATCATCAGCTGAAGGTCCGAGAGTCGGACATCCCCAAGACAGCCTTCACGACCCGCTATGGTTTGTTTGAGTACACTGTGATGTCCTTCGGACTTACCAGTGCCCCGGCCTATTTCATGAACCTCATGAACAAGATCTTCATGAAGTACCTTGACAAGTTTGTAGTGGTGTTCATTGATGATATCCTGATATATTCCAAGACGGAGGAAGAGCATGCCGAGCATCTACGCTTAGTCCTCGAGACATTGTGAGAGCACCAGCTGTACGCCAAGTTCAGCAAGTGCGAGTTCTGGCTCAAGGAAGTTGGATTTTTGGGACATGTATTGTCAGAAGGAGGAATATCTGTCGACCCTGCCAAGATTCAGTCTGTCATGGACTGGACAGCTCCGACAACTCAGACCGAAGTGAGAGGATTCCTTGGACTAGCGGGATACTACCGCAAGTTTGTGGAAGGCTTCTCCAGCATTGCCCGTCCCATGACCCAGTTGTTGAAGAAGGACCAGAAGTTTGTGTGGACAGAAAAGTGTGAAGCCAGTTTCCAGGAGCTGAAGAGGAGATTGGTATCTGCCCCAGTGTTGACTATGCCTGACCTGACCAAGAGCTTTGATGTGTACTGTGACGCATCAAAGATTGGTTTGGGTTGTGTCCTTGTGCAAGTGGGCAAGGTGATTGAGTACCTGTCACGACAGTTGAAGCCGCACGAGTTGAACTACCCCACCCATGACTTGGAGCTAGCCGCAGTTGTGCTTGCTCTCAAGCGGTGGAGACATTACCTGATGGGTCACCGTTGCGACATATACACAGACCATAAGAGCCTGAAGTACATTTTCTCACAGAAGGAGTTGAACATGAGGCAGAGGAGGTGGATCGAGCTGATCAAAGACTATGATCTCGAAATCCATTACCATCCTGGTAAGGCCAACGTGGTAGCAGATGCCCTCAGCCGCAAGCCATGCACACTTAATGCAATGATCAGAGAGACGCAGCCAGCTCTGCACGAGGAGTTCGAGAAGCTGGGTTTGGAACTTGTTACACCCGGTTTTCTGGCTCACCTCGAGCTGACTCCGACTCTATTTGATCAGATCAAGGAGGCACAGAAGGGACACGACCGTATCGAGGGAATCAAGAAGAAGATGCCCCTCGGCAAGGCCTCGAAGTTCACGACGGACGATGAAGGAGTTCTTTGGTTTGATGGCCGATTATGTGTGCCGGATGTGGATGAGTTGAAGCTCACTATCCTGAAGGAAGCTCACGATACACCTTACTCCATCCACCCCGGAGGGACTAAGATGTATGAAGACTTGAAGGACTTGTTTTGGTGGCACGGTATGAAGCGTGAGATTGCCTTGTATGTTGCCAAGTGCGACATCTGCCAAAGGGTGAAGGCAGAACATCAAAGACCTGCAGGATTGCTGCAACCACTCCGAGTTCCTGAATGGAAGTGGGAGCAGATAGGCATGGACTTCATCACAGGACTACCGAGGTCGAGCAAGGGTCATGAATCTATCTGGGTCATCGTCGACCGACTCACCAAGGTAGCACACTTTATTCCAGTGCGAACCACCTATCGAGGAGACCAGCTGGCAGACTTGTACATGTCAAGGATCGTCTGTCTGCATGGAGTTCCGAAGGAGATTGTGTCTGACCGAGGCACCCAGTTTACCTCGAGATTCTGGAAGCAAGTCCAGGAGGCACTCGACACTAAGCTCACTTTCAGCACAGCCTATCACCCGCAGACTGGAGGCCAGACCGAGCGAGTGAACCAGATATTAGAGGATATGCTCCGCGCATGTGCTCTAGCATATGGTTCCAAGTGGGAGGATTGCTTGCCGTATGCAGAATTCTCCTACAACAACAGCTATCAGTCGAGTCTGCAGATAGCCCCATTTGAAGCATTGTATGGACGGAAGTGTCGCACGCCCCTAAACTGGTCTCAGACCGGGGATGGGAAGATCTTTGGACTCGATGTTTTGAAGGAAGCTGAGGAACAGGTCCAGTTGATTCGTGAGCGTCTCAAGACCGCTCAGTCCCGTCAGAAGAGCTATGCCGACCCCAAGCGTCGAGAGGTGACTTTTGCAGTTGGAGACTTTGTGTATCTCCGAGTCACCCCATTGAAGGGAATGCAGTGATTCCATGTGAAGGGGAAGTTAGCACCATGATACATCGGACCATTTGAGGTGATAGCCAGACGAGGTCAAGTTGCCTATCAGTTGAGACTGCCAGCAGAGCTATCCGATGTGCACGATGTATTCCACGTCTCGCAGCTCCGGAAGTGTCTGGAGGTGCCGGACAAGCCCGATGTTTGCAAAAACATCGATCACCGCATGGTGGATATCAACCAGGATCTCACATACCGCGAGACACCCCTTCGTATCCTGGAAGAAGCCACCCGAGTAACCCGTAAGCGCGCAATCAAGTTCCACAAGGTCCAGTGGACAAACCACACTGAGGAGGAAGCCACCTGGGAACGGGAGGACTACCTCAAGCGCGAGTTCCCGCATCTCTTCACTAGCTTGTGAATCTCGGGGACGAGATTCTTTTTAAGGGGGGAAGGTCTGTCACATCCCAACTTTTACTCTTCTTGTTAATCTAGTTAACCAAAAATTAGAGCCAACAAAAACCTTGCATGAAATGTTAGGTTGTGTTTCAATGCTTGAACTTGTGTGCTTAGGGTTAGTCATGTTGTTGCTTGATGATGCACTTGTGTTGGTGATCATTTTATGTTGCATGTTCCTAAGATAACCTAGTGACTATGGTTAACCATATATGTCTACCATGCATGTACTTCATCCTTAGTTGGTCTTATAAAAAAAATGGGCAACTTGTCAAATTCTAAAAACCCTTGGTGCTAACACCTAGTAATTTTTCTCTATAGTAATAATACTAAAAAATTTAGCCACCACAAAAATCCTTAGGCATCAACCTTTTGGTTGTTTGCTAATAACTAAAACAATTATCAATAAAATTTCTTAACTACATAAAATCATAAGGAAATGCATGCATGATCTTTGTATCTAACCTAATAATAATAACAACAATAACAATAATAATAATAATAAGAGAGTTATATATTATTCTTATCTCTTAAAAAAATGGGTGTTTGGTGCTTAAAAAAAGAGAAACTATCCTAACTACCCCCCCACTAATCCCTCCCCTAATTTCTCTCTTTCCCTCTAACCTCCCCTCTCTCTCACGTTCTCTCTCTCCCTCTCCCCACGCAGGGAGAGCCTCTCTCCCTCTCGTAACCCCTCTCTCTCTCTCTCTCATCTCTCTTCCCTCCCGAGCCCACTGACACCCTCGCTCCCCATTGCCCAACCGAAGACGACCCCGAGGATCGCCCCCGTGGCTTGCCAACGCGATTCCTACCCCCCAACCCTCGGCCATGAAGTGACCGGCGAACGCCACGCCGGAATCGACCCGCTCCCTCTCTCTCACGATTTCGCCCACCTCCTGTCTTCGCCAATGCTAGCCGAAGCCACGGATCGCCAGCATGGCCTCTCCCTCCCGTTGGAGCTCTCCCTCGCTCGCCTATAAAAGGAGGCTGCCCCAACCCTCCTCTCCACACTCGCCCGACCTCAGCACCACCCAGGCACACCACCCCGCTCGTCCGTTTTGCCAGCCCGAGCAGAAGGAAAGAGAAGAGGAGGAAGAGGGAGACCGGAAGAGGAGGAAGAGGGAGACCGGAGGAGGAGGAGGAGGGGAGGCCGCCGAGACCGCCCCTCTGCCTCGCTCACGCCGGAGCCGCCGGCCAGGAGGAGGAGGCGACGCCCTTCCCCGAGCCCGTGCTACCCCGACGCCGTCTGCCCCGAGCCGTCGCCACTTCCGACGTCCGCAGCCGCCTCCGAGCCCAAAAACGGAACCCCGCCACCGAGCCGCGCCCCCACCACACCCCGCCGTCGCCTACAGCCGCCCTAAACGGCCCCCACGGTGAGCTCCCGTCCCTCTGTTCGCCTTGGAGCCGCCGAAAAATTTCGCTTTGCATGCCCCGCGTTAGGGCAAAAATGGAACCCCCTCGACCTCCCCTACCTCCGCCGCCCCTTGCCTCCGGCCTCCGGCCTCTGGAGGGCCACCGACGAGGCTGGCCCTAGCCTCTGGCCGCCATGGCCTGGGGAGGCCGAGCTCCTCCTGCCCGCTGGGGAAGACGATCCCCCAGCCGTCAGATCGGACTTGATCCGACGGCCAAGGGGTACCCATACCCCTTCGTTTAAAAAAAAAACAGTGCCCGTGGGCGCCAGATAGCCGGGCCGGCCTGCATTTTCCTTTTTCTTTTTATCAGCAACACCATTTTATTTCTAAAGAAATAAATACAGCTCCAAATCCAGTTAAATAAATTTTGTTGTGTGCATAAAATTAATATCTATAATTCTGCATGTTTAAAATAATTTTTGTGCAGTGCCAAAATAATTGCTTTAGTTTTTATTAGTTTATTGTGCTTTTTAGCAGCTAAGAATAGTTTTAGTTAATTCCTTGTTGACTCTAAAAATGTGATGTTGGCTTGTTTATATTCCTATGATTATTCTTGATTTTTCTGTGTGTGTAGACTAGTTTTTAGGTTAAATAAATTTGTGGCCTTTTTATTATTATTGTCATTGCTAGTTTAATTCTTATCTAAATAATACTAGTAATATTAAATTATTAGTTTAATATAAAACTAACCTATGGTCAGTAGGTTATTGCTATACAATTGGTTGTTGAGTTAATAAAAATTAAAAGGTTGTTAGTGAATAAAATAGGTTAATAAGATTGCTATTAGTTAAAGTTGCTTTACTGCCAATTAATAAATCCAGTAAAGTTATCCTAATGCCTTGTTGTAAAATTTAGCCTTGTTGCATGTTTTAGGACTTAATAAACATGGGAGTTAAAACTCTGAGAATTATTTTTCCCTTGTTGTTGTGTTTGATTGTGAAAATTGAATGTTGTGTGCCGTGTGCTGCTTTTGCCTCTTGGTAATTGTGTGCTCTTTTCCGCAACGTGTAGACGAACCGCTTGACGTTCCAGGTGAAGACTCCTTCCAAGCCGAAGAAGCCATACTGGGAGACACCTCCGAGGAAGGCAAGCCATCTTCAAAAACTCAAACCCTTGTCCTACGTTTCTACTTCTTTGTACCATATTATATATCATGCTACTGTTATATCATTTTGGGGATGGGTTTGTATTAGTTTATTAGGTGAAACACCACATACCTTGTAAGCCTACCTATTTGGGAGAAATAAACTAGACACCGGTAATCTTGTGGTACTATTACAAGCCGTGCTAAAGAACTAGTGACAACATAATAATTTGGTTAATCTTGCTCCCCCCTAATGTATTGGCATACATCTGAGAAGATGTGATGGCCAAGGTTGTGGTTGTTGGAAACATCGTTGAACATATTCAAAGTCTAGAGGGACTCTCTATAAGTGCCGCCAAAACCTAGTATTACAGTACAACCACAATACTCTGGTACGGGACAGGGCTAGTTGGAAGCTTGCTTATCTTAGTACGGGGATCTTATAACTACATGAGTGAGGTACACGATGGTACCCAGAAGCCGGAATCCTGCCGATGCGTCGGGGGTGTAATACGCTGGACTATATCAGTGTAGGTACGGAACTTTGCCGCACCTCTACTACGGTGAAGGCTTGCACGAAGAGCATGACCTTGCACACGGACAGTTCAGGATGTGGGCATCAGGTAGATCACCTGTACTATGATAGGCAAGGGGAAGACTACGGTCAATTATCCGAAAACCGCATACTGAGGTATGACGAACCGTGGGAACTCCCGGCGGATGTATCGAATGTTGTGGGTAAAGTGTACAACCTCTGCAGAGTGAAAACTATTCGAGTAGCCGGAGTCCACGGTCATGGACAGCTAGTGAGGCCACACTTTGAGGGGACTAGATGAGAAATTCTAGTACTAAGAATTATGGTTCACGATGATGTTGAAAAGGGTTGGACATGATTTAGTCAAATATAAATATTGGGATTAAAATTTGTCAAGAGTAAAATATTGCCAAATTAACTAATATTGAGTAGTTAGGTTCCCCAGGTTAAACCCCACCATATAGCCATCCCATTATTTTCTTCTACCAAAAATCTTTGTTCCTTTCTTTAGGTGGTTTGCGAGTACTTTGTATGTACTCACGGCTTTGTCCCTGGTTATTCAATCGGCCAGGCTTGGAGGAGCAGGTATTTGACGATGACGCGACTGACGAGTACTAGGATGTGCTATGCTCTGAGCTTTGCCTGTGGATTGTGATGCTGCTATCTATCTTTTTTTTGCTTATTCCGCTGCCATTTGAGCCCGTTGAGGCCGTGTAAGACTATGTTTATGTATAACTTTGTATTCGGTACTGTATGAACTTGTGACCGTGATATCCATTGTCGAGTTGTGCGTCATGCGACACTGATCATGGGAGCATGACGGTATGCACAGCTGGCCGCTTCGGACATATAGTCCGGGGTGCCCACACACGATGACCTTCCGTTGAGAAACTTTCCGCGGAGAGACGGCAACATTGGAGAACGAAACCATCGGGAGATCAAGAAGAAGAACGATAGTCTGAGCGACGATCAAGAGAAGCATCCTCACTGAAATCGTGAGGATACTTGGCAAGAGAACTGAAGTTAATAAACGACCAAGATGTTTACCCAGAGTCGGAAGAACTAAGGGTACTACGGGACTTCCCAAACCTGAGATCGGAATCGAGAAAATACGCTGCAAGCAAGGCATTGTAACGGTTCCGATACTCCACACACTCGAGATCCTAGAGTTTGAAGGGGATAAGACGAGAATTAAAACACTTATGACACTTCTCCTGACCAGAGCATGGGTAAGGAGGAAAAAGAATCCTACTCTCCGATAACTAACTTAGTAACTACAAAATATTTTTGTTTAGACTCGACTTCGACCAGAGAAGGGATCCTACGGTCGGTAAACCTCTGATACCAAGTTGTAAGGCCGATATGCGGTACTGTTGCAGATCTAGATGTTGCCATCTAGATCCGGGGACGAAGCACATATCGGTCCCACCGCGACATATGACACTACCATATGCCCCTGATTTCCAACATGATATCAGAGCATTACAACTACAGGATACAACGTCTCATACAATCTGCATATAACTGCCTTAAATACATTACATCAGCGGAAGATACATGTCTGAGTACAGACTACATTCAAATGCCTAGTGGAAAAGGTAAAACTACCATTCTCGTAACCACACGGCTCCAGGCTCTCCGCCGGGATCCACCTAACTAGTCGCGGTTGAGTCTTCGTGAAGACGTCCAGAAGAAGGGTCGTCGAGCTCCTCTGAAGTCCAAGATAGTTGCATAACGTGCGTAAAGGTAAAACAAAGAGGTGAGCTATATCAAAAGTCTTGTAACTAACTTCTCACGGGTAAGATGTTGGTAGTGGTGAGGTTGCAGACGCACTAGCAATATATTAGTGGCTAACGGTCTATTTTGGAGTAAGATGAGAACCAAGCATTCAAAGAGGAATCGCCTCCAACAAGTCTTTCTCTCAACTACTTACACAAACATAACACCTATCATATCCTTGTCCTCCCCTTCGCACCCCGACGAAGAAGAAGCAGTCAAGGCACACACACGTTGATCAAGTTATATTAAGATTATCTCAGTTGTTCTTGTCTACGAACAAGGAGTAGGTCTCAAGTCGTCCATAACCGTGGACACGGCTTCTCGAAAAGATTTAACCCTGCAGGGGTGTACCAACTGCCCATTACAAGGCTCCACACAAGTGCCCATCTCTCTCAGTTTCTACCAATCACAGGCAGCAATTTTATGATTTAGTCCCGAGAGATCCGAAACGACAGGTCCCTCTAGCTAACAACGAACAAATCCGGTGGGCCCCCGGTGAGTCGACATCCAACTCAAAAGCCGGCCGCGCTCTCGAATTCGCCTCTACCGTCTAGACGAGGTCGGGTTAGCTACCCAAACCATGTGGGCAGCCCCCTAGCTCCCTGGGGTGGACCAACACAGAAACCATGTCTCAGCAGGCCCAAGTTGTTTTAAAGAACATCTGCTAGGAGCGACCCGACAGGCACACACATGGTTTTCAAATGGTAAATCAGCTTGGTCCACCACTAGAAATGTTAGAAGCTAGGTAGGTAAGAAAAGGGGACCCCATAGCATCCCACACGTGGTTAGGCACGCTCGTCAAGAGACACAATACCCGAAACTCGGGTCCTAGGTGACTCGAATGGAACAAAGCGTCAGGGCGGGATAGCCTAGACCTTCCATCCTTCGTCGAGTATAGTCAACATTATAATAATCATATCATCCACAATAATATAATACTATGATAGCCCAATCCAAGGAGTAACAGGATAACAGTTGATAACATCCTAAAATGCATACTAAGCAGTGGCTGAGCAGCGAGCAATAGTAACATAGCCAAACAAGGTTTGCTGGGATGTGGAGGACATGGTTGTTTGGGTTTATTTGAGAGGCATGAATATAAAGTGGTAGGATCAAGCAATCGTTCTATCCTACACCTAGGCGCGAGTGAGCTGAAAGTTATAAGAATGATATATGCTCCCCCTTACCTGACGAGAAGACGATCTGAAGGTGAAGTCGATCAGAAAATCGCAACGTCTCCGAGAGGTACCCGCGGAAGCACACAAGAAGGAAACACTGGAATAGGCAATCGACGAGCAAGCATCTATTACTACAAAGAAATCACGAGCAATCATCAACAAGAAGGTAACACAAGACAACGCACGGCATCGCATCTATCGTCGAGGGCGGTTACTAACAGGTTAAGTGGAGTACTCGTCACACACGACGATACCGCACATTTAAAAAGGTTCAAGTTGTTTAACTACACAATATGAGCAAAGGTTGTTAACATGGCATATCACTCAATCATGGCATAGCACACAAACATGACAAGAGGTGAAGCATAAAGGAAACTATCTATGCTAGTCAATTTAAGTGAGGCACAACCTAAACATCGCATATCACTAAGTACCCCACGACAATATAAGCATTTGGTACTGTTCTGCCCTAAACAATATTGTAGGTTGGTTAACAGCAGAAAAAATAGCATAAACACAAAGTACACGAAATTCTAATCAAGTTACATATAAAGAACACTCCAAACGGAGTTACGGTCAAAAAGATATAAGCAAAACAAGTTGTGCACACAATCCGCCAACATTAGGTAGCACACTTTAGACTAACAAATAAGCAAAAAAACTGTTGTAAACATTCACAAAAATGATATGCAACTAAAGTAGACATGGCATTCATGGCATGGCAAAAGTAATCATGCAAAAAGGCATCATGGTTCACTAGTTATAAGCAACACAAAAAGCTATAAAACATTACTGGTCAAGGACATAGTGAAAATCAGGAAAACAGGGCGGAAACTGTTATTTTCATGCTGTATAAACAGGAGAAAAACTATATGTAAATGTGTAGCAACATGACAAGTGGATGCACATAACTGAATTAGACATGATTCTTTACAGTATGCAACAAGAATCACTCAATTCCGATGAACGGTTGCGATGCAACCATCAAAATAACAGTTTTCAGTAGCTAACAACAGTTTTAGAATTTTAACGACGGGAACCACTGTTCAGCACACAATAACCATATCAAGATGGCCTCAGATGAAAAAGCTCACTAAAGGAAAAAAAAGTTCAAGCACATCACAACGAACAAAAATTATTTTGGGGGCAACGTCATACGAGCTACGGATCTTGCGTAAATCTAATCGTAAAACAGAATAAAATAACACATTCATGGGACTTAGCAAAATTCCACGCAGAGAGGGGAATAAAGAAGGAGGGTGGACCTGTTGGGCCGAGGCCCGTCTGGACGGCGGCGGTTGCTGGGCCGCAAGGGGGGCTGGGCTGGTAGTGGTGCGCTGGGCCTTGCCTGGCCCATGAAGAAGACCGAGAGGAGGAGGTCTCGGCCCGTGGTCCTCCTGAGCATCCATGGAGGCGGCGCCGGCTTCTGCTGTGGGAGATGACGGGCGAGGGAGCCCACGGGGGCGGCCGGGGTAAGGAGGTCGCCGGATCCGATGGCGGTGGCATCCCTGGCGGTGGCTATGAGCTCGGACGGGGCGGAGGCTTCGAGGACTTCTGCGGCACGGAGAGGTCCCGGCCGGCTTCCATGGCGCGGCGGGGCGTACGATGGCCGGCGAGCTCCTGCAAGAGAGAGAGAGAGAGATCAGAGGGGAGGAGAGAAGGGAAGAGAGGGCGCGGCTCCAGTGGCCGGAGGAAGCGGCGGCGGCAGCGAGGCCCCTCGGGCTGGAGGTGGGAGGAGAGAGAGGAGAGAGGAGGGGTTGACGTGGCACGCCTGTAGCCCTCCCTTCGCCCGATCGGACTGTCGGGAGTAGCTGGGGCTAGGGTTGGACGAAAATGGGGTATTTTTTGACAGATTTTGGTAATGTGAGGGGGGTGGATGTAATTTTGGCTTTGGGGAAACCCTAGAAAGGGGTGGGAGAGTGGTGGTCTTTATATAGGTGGTCTGGCTGGTAAGTTTACGCAAAAGCCCTCGGATTTCCCTCTCGCGTCTGGTACTCCATGTTTGTGACCGCCGGGAGCGCATACGACCTCCGATTCAGATGAAATCTCAAACCACGTGCTCAGCGCGTTGAGCCCGTCAGTCGTACCTCACTTCGATAGTGTTCCGAGAACATTTTCCGGCGCCCAATAGAATAACCCATTTAATTATTAAACGGGGTTTTTCGTTCCGATGGCGATGGCTGGTCTTGTGTCGTTTGCGACGGTGCTCGGGTGAACCCGATGTCGCAAAGGTCGTGTGCCGTTTGGGAAAAAGTTTAGCCGCATCCATACGAGAAAGAGGGGGGAATATTCAACAATTAATAAATCAGCGAAGCAAATACTGCAAACAATTATAGCAATCAGCAAAAATAACGCAACAAACAATTTTTTTAATTTGGGTGAAAATCCTGGGCTGTTACACTGAGGCTATGTCACGTTCTCCATCGAGGAGGTGAAGAGATTCTTGTCTTGCTTTCTCATTGTGAGCTTCGACGTACGCCATGACACAAGGTGAGTCATGTCGCATGTCGCTTGGTAGAACAACGTCGGCTCCGTAGACGAGGAAGAATGGTGTATATCCGGTTGATCAGTTTGGGGATGTCCGGATGCTCCATAGTACGGAGGGCAGTTTGTCTACCCAACAACCCGGGGTTTGTTTTAAAGGAACAAGGAGTCGGGGTTTGATGCCTCGTAGAAGCTCCTAGTTTGCCGTTTCGACTTGTCCGTTTGATTGTGGGAGAGCCACAAATGCTAGGTCAAGTCAAATGTGCTCCAGCTGACAGAAACATTCCATGACACCTTCCGACAAGTTGTCGCCATTGTCGGTGATTATGGTGTGGGTATTCGAACCGGAAAATGATTTTCTTCAAGAACTTGAGTGTTGTTTGTGCGTCGCATTTGCTGAACGGCTCTACTTAAACCCACTTGGTGAATTTGTCGACGACCCCCAATAAGTGTGTCTTCTTGTTTTTGGATGGCTTGAAGGAACCTACCATATCCAGCCCCCACTATGAAAGGACAGGTGATACGTCCCAAACGTATCTATAATTCCTGCTTGCTCCGTGCATGTTTTGTGTGATATTGCTATGATCTAGATACACTTTCATACACTTTTGATCATATTTGGACTAACTTATTAACTCAGTGCACTCCAGTGCCAGTTCCTTTTTTCTGCTATTTTTCTATTTCAGGTTTCCCCCATATTAAAAGTGCTCCAAAAATTCGGGAATAATCAAATAAAAAATCAGCGTTCCGGAAGCTTCTGGATTCACCGAAGAAGGGCCAGAGGGGCCCCACCTGGTGCCTAGGCGGCCAGGTGGCGCGACCTAGGGTGGGGCCGCGCCATGTGGCCGCATGGACTCCTGGTGCCCCCCCTCCCCCCTGGTGCCCCCTTTGGCTCCTATTTATTCTCCCGTCGCGGAAACTCTGATTCCATACCCCTTTTCTCCAGAAAAAATTCTAATCTCCGCCGCCATCGCCAACAAGTGCCCCCGGATTCATCTCCATCGATGTTTCTTCCTCCCTCCATGATGCGGGAGTAGTCCCTCCTCGGGGTTGAGGTTTCCACTAGTAGTTATGTGGTCAATTCTCTCTCCCATGATGTGATCTTCGTTGTGATCATAGGCTATGTTAATCTAGGGTGATCCCATGATATTTCCCCTTCCTCTATGTATTGGATTGATGTACTCACTTGATCTTATCTAGTATAATCCCCGAGACCATGGTGACAGCGGTCTATTGGACATGGATTAGAAGAATATTTTCATGAGTGATTTCCTCTTTTGTGTGTTGATTTAATATTGAGAGTCTCTTGGTGCTTGTCTTTGACTATCCTTGAATATGTTGTGGTAATTGTGGTACTCTCTTTGGATGGCCGCGGTGACATTGGGAAATCCATAGATTGAGAACTACGAACTTTGAGGTGTGCTTTTGTAGCCCTACATAATTCTCGTCCTCTCTTGACCACAAAGGAATGGCCTCCGAGTGCGTCTCCATTGCATGTTCTATGGGAAATATCATGTGATTAGACTATGTTAATGTTGTTGAGAGTTGCCACTAGTGAAAGTATGAATCCTAGGCCTTGTTTCCACCATTGTTACACCGTTTGTTCTCACTTTTGTCACATGTTTTCTTTCTGCACTTTTTATTAAAGATTTATATTACCTTGCTTTGCCACACCTATCACCCATATTTTACCATCTCTTCGCCGAACTAGTGCACCTATAAAACTCCTAGTTGTATTAGGTGTGTTGGGGACACAAGAGACTTCTTGTATCTTAATTGCAGGGTTGCTTAAGAGAGACCATCTTCCACCTCTACTTCCCTGAGTTCGATAAACCTTAGGTCATCCACTTGAGGAAAATTGTTGTTGTCCTACAAACCTCTGCGCTTGGAGGCCCAACATAGTCTACAAGAATAGAAGTGTGCATAGACATCAAGCTATTTCTGGCGCCGTTGCCCGGGAGGTGTGTGCTTGAAGGTATATCTTTAGATCTTGCAATTAAATATTTTTGTTTCTTGTTTTATTTTCACTAGTTAGGCTTATGGAAAACAAATGAGAGAGCTTTATGAGCTCTACCTTGAATTGGGACATGAAGTGTTTGAAGAGAAAATAAAAAACCTTTGGAAATTTATTTGCATTCTCTTCATGATTCTAATGTTACTAGTATGTCTTCCTTGAATACCTTTGATGCTAATGATATGCAAAGTTATAAGCTTGGGGATGCTACGTTTGATGAAGTTGATCTTTTTAGCCCCCCAAGTTTTGATGAGGAAATTTATTTTGATGATACTTTGCCTCCTATCTATGAGGATTATTGTGATGACACTTATGCTATAAAGAATAAATGCTTCCAAATGTATCATGATAAGAATGATTCATGTGATAGCTATTTTCTAGAGTTTGCTCCCACTATTACTAATGAGAAGGATTTTTCTTATGTGGGGAGTAATAAATTTTCTATGCTTGTGGATCATGTTTGGAATTTTTTATGTGATACTTATATTGTTGAGTTTATTCATGATCCCACTGAAAATTATTATGAGAGGGCAACATATGCTTATAGATATTTCAATAATATTAAGTTCCCTCTCTTTATCTTGAAGGTTTTGAAGTTGCACTTGTTTTGCCTTCCTATGCTTATTGCTTTGTGCTTCAATGAATTATTCTTTTGCAATATTCCTATGCATAGGAAGCATGTTAGACTTAAATGAGTTTATTATTTGCTTCTTTATGCTCTATTTTTTTCTTCAACTCTTATTTCTACGAGAGCATCATCAAAATCTTAAGCCTATCTTTATGGCTATAAATAAAGAGCTCTAGGGAGATAACCCTTGATATCTTTACTTTCAGTTTGTTCTTTCAGGTTTTAGTGGTCTTGATGATTGTTACTACTGTAGAAACATAATTGTATCTTTATTTTCAAGCTTTGTGCCAAGTTATAGCGTCTTATGATAAGGGAAGAAAAAGTTGTGACATGATGTCCAAAAAACAGATTTTGTCTTCTTGACGGAAAAAATCGGAACAAATCACCAGTTAATCTTTTTGATCTGAAGTTTTTACACAGCATGCTCTATACAATTGTGAAACTTTCGTATGTTCTGAGTTCTATAATTTGAGTTGCAGAAGTACCCCAAAAAAATTATTTACTACCTGCAGTTCTGTTTTTCACAAATTCTTCCACGTTTTGCCTTTCCTTACTTTTGCAAACCTTAAGCTTGCTTTTTCTTTGAAAAAACCTTTTTGCAATCTTGAGAAACAGTAGCTCTTAAAGAATATATTTATATCCAGTGGGAAATTTTTTAGTTTATTAAGGGTACTAACCTCTCTAATCAGCATATGATGACTTATGTATGAAGGGAGTTTTCAAGTGTGCGAGGGAAGATGGTGAAAGAAGATCCGGGAGTGTCAAACGCTCAAGCTTGCGGATGACCCCATGCATCCCCAATAAATATTCAAGGAGACTCAAGCGTCTAAGCTTGGGGATGCCCCCGTGCATCCCCTTCTCCCCCAAATAACTTTGCTCCCAACGAAGTTCAGAGAGGTTGTCAATCTCTCCGGTCTTGTTGTTTACAAAGGATAAAACACAAGGGATAATGATAATCATAATTGCTGAAAGTAAATACTGAAAAGGAATTGAGATTGTAAACAGTGATGAGAATATGGACCGGGGTCCTGTGATGTTCACTAGTGATGTCTCTCCCCCAAAAGACGATAAAACTGTTATGCAAGATAAACAAATTACAGATGGGCAATTGACAGGATTATAAACGCACTGCAATGCTAACTATGCTACAAAAGAAAGGAAGAGGCTCATAAGCATGGGCAGTACGCCAAAATAAGTAGACTGAACTCCATCTGCATCTACTACTAATCATCCACCTTGGGATATCTATTCAGAACATCTCGCTGGTATTAAGTTGCGAACCCACCCAAGGTGTAAACCCAAAGCAACAGACAACTGCATTAAAAAGAACTTTGCATAAAGTAAACAATCCTTGCAACCGCGGTTACAAGCACCGTTATTTTCCACCTTGTGGCCACATCACATCCCCTAGACTCATGTTTCTGTCACTCAAGCGTGTCATCAGGGGGCATGTACCCACAATTGAGCATAACGTTCCCTCTTGGAGTCACTACCTACTACTTGGCCAAAGCAATAAACAGCAACGGAGAACATGGAAGAATTACTTAGGAACAAAATTTTAGAGATAAAAACCAAATATATTTATCTATCACAATCTGAACATAATCTCATAATCCATCAGATCCCATCAAACTCAGCATAGCAAAAGCAGAAAGATTACATATGTGCCTCGATCATGTAGGGCAGCTCACGAGGTCTAAACCATGAAGAACAAAGAGGGGAGGAGAACATCACATGGCTACTGAGCACGGACCCATGGTCCAAACAAAACTACTCACGGCACATCCGGGAAGCGTCCATGGTGGAGGGGAAGCTTCCGGAGGTCTATCCTCCCTCCGGCAGGGTGCCGGGAAGGGTCCTGACGGTGCTCCTGTTCTGGGAAGCGCGGCGGCGGCGGCACAGAGGCGAGGTTGCGAAATAGGGTTCTGTATTCGGAAGTTTCCCGTGGAGGAGAATAAATAGGCGAAGGGGGCAGCCAGGGGTCCAGGCGCCCCCCCTAGCGCGCCAGGTGGCCGCCTGGGAACAAGGTGGTGGCCCCCTGGCCCTCCTTCGGGGCTCTAAAAGCTTCCTTCACGCTGATTTTTTATCTGATGTTTCCCGGATTTTAGGAGAACTTTTTATACGGGGGAAAACTGAAATAGAAAAATAGCAGAAAACAGAAACTGACACTGGGGTGCTCTTAGTTAATAGGTTAGTCCAAATATGATCAAAAATGTATGAAAGTGTATATAGATCATAGAAATATCACACAAAACATGCATGGAGCAAGCAGAAAATATCGATACGTCTAGACGTATCAACATCCCCAAGCTTAATTCCTGCTCGTCCTCGAGTAGGTAAATGATAACAAGCATAATTTCTATGGTGACATGCTATCAACCATATAAGAACTTTGAAAATTAAAGCAATCAAGGTATGTGATTCAATTAAAGTCATAACATGCAAGAGTCTATATTAGCATTGAAACAAGCAACAAAAGAACATTATGTGCAAGAGCTACCGCTGTCCGTGACTCGAATGTCTCCAAATGGTGTTTGCGTGCAAGAAGAGGGATAGGGAATACGAGGAAAAAGTATTTTTGTGTTGAGAACTCAATCTACTGAAGTTTCACACTTGGTCTTCTTTGGAATCTTATCTTGACTCATCCCCAGACCACTAGATAGGTACAAGTCAATTTGATCCACTCCTTTTCGATATTTTGAGCACGCATGTAATGGATGAGCGTAAGCACGAGATTTGACACTTAGTATGGCAAAGAGAGAAATATGGTGGAGGAAGAAGATAAAAAGGGTGAGAAAGGCTCACATCAATGAGGACAACCATAGGCGAGAAGGCCAAATGATAGATATGATGTCAGGAGTAGGGATTGCCATGCAACAGATGCACATATGAGCTAAAAAGATCTCCAATGGAACTAGTGGGGGTGCATCTAGCTTGCTCGCTCATGAAGACCTAGAGCTCTTTTGAGGAGGGTCACCCTTGGAATATGCAAGTCAAGTTCTATAGTGTGAAGGTCCCCACATAGCTATAAGCATGAATGATCATCTCTATAGAGTACAAGGATCAGAGGGAGTAGTAGTGTGGATCTTTCAAAAGGATAGTAGTGTTACCCCTTTCTCTCTTTTTATTTCCTTTTTCTCTTTTTTCTCTTTTTTATTTTTTTGGTGGCCTCAATGGCTTTTTCTATGTAACTCTCATTTGTCCTCTTTGGGATCTTTTATTTTGTCCACTTTGGGATATTTTCCTCACTTAAGGGCAACACTCTAATTTACAAGAGGGTATAGAAGATCTTCACACTTTACAAGGTACTCAAATCATAAAGAAAATGTTGCTATCATGATAAATGCAATATATGCCGCTGCCAGTGTAGCAGGAACATGTATGACATGAAGATCAAGTCATGAAAAGGTGGATGTTGCATGGCAATATATCTCGGAAAGGCTATGGAAATTCCTTGATGGGTAGGTATGGTATCTGTTTTGAGGAAATATATAAGGAGGTTTATGATGACAGAGTGTATCATGCCAAGGGTTTGGATGTACCGGCGAAGGTGGACGCCAACTCTCGGAGTGAGAAGAAGGCAATGCACGGCACAGGAGAGGCTAGCAAATATGAGGAGGTGGAAGTGTCAACTTTCAATACTTACATTAGTCCGAAGAACTCATGCACTTATTATCGGTAACTCTTAATCTAATAAGGAGGTTCACAAAGAGACCAGTACCCCGAGAAGGAGTGTATGGGGGTTTGGTTATCCTTGCGCTTCCTCGACTCATGGTACGTGAGTGTACTCTAATATTCGATCCCTCCAAATATTAGCGAGCCATCTAGTAGCTAGAGTTCTCAACTAGTTTTGTAGGTTTTGAAAATAAACACGGATTTCCCAAAACACGACACCTATTACTAATAGGCTATAGCTCTTGACACCAAAAGTTCAAACATTACTCACATCAATACCTCAAAACTATTGCAAGTTACTACTAAAATTAAATAGCAACCTCGATTACCTACTTTCAAGACAAGACACAACTCAGTGCAACAACCAACTCTCTTACAAGATAGACATGAAAACTAAAGAGAGTTCCAGCAACAAACTAAACAAAAGCCAAGGCTCTTGCTAAAGAAAAACTAATACTAAAACTAAACATGGTAGTAGCTACGAAAAGATAAAGAACACACAACAGCAAAAAGATAGGCATGAAAAAATCCTATGATGTGTTCTAGATTTTGGAAGTGGAGCGTGTTTCTCTCCCACACAAAGTAAGACGGGGTCTAAATTTTTATGAACATCAAGCAAAGCTAAAAAAACTAAGAGTGAGACGCTGCAAGCATAGTACATAACGCATGAAGTGATAAAAAATATAGTGAGACGAAGGACATACTGATGATTGTTGATGGAGAAGGGGATGCACGGGGGCATCCCCAAGCTTAGACGCTTGAGTCTCCTTGAATATTTATTGGGGATGCATGGGGGCATCCCCAAGCTTGAGCGCTTGACACTCCTGAATCTTCTTTCATCATCTTCCATCGCACACTTAAAAACTCCCTTCATACATAACTCATCATAAGCTAATTAGAGAGGTTAGTACCCTTAATAAAATAATTTTTCCCCGCTGGATATAAAGATATTCTTGAAGAGCTATTGTTTCTCAAGATTTCCAAAAGGTTTTTGCAAAGAAAAATCAAGCTTAAAGTTTGCAAAAGTAAGGAGAGACAAAACGTGGCAGAATCTGTGAAAAACAGAACAACAGGTAGTAGAGAATTTTTTCGGGGTACTTCTCCAAGTCAAATCAAAAAACACAGAACATACGAAAGTTTCGCGATTGTATAGAGCACGCTGTGTAAAAAATCAGCTCAAAAAGATGAACTTGTGATTTGATCCGGTTTTTCCCGTCACGAAGACAGAATCTGTTTTCTGGACAGCATGTCACAACTGTCACTGTGGTGCACTGAGTTAGTAAGTTAGTCCAAATATGATCAAAAGTGTATGAAAGTGTATCTAGATCATAGCAATATCACACAAAAGATGGATGGAGCAAGAAGAAATTATAGACACATTTGGGACGTATCAGGGGGTCTCTCCGAGGGTTTCCGGAGCGAGGAGGTAATATAGGACAAAGGGGGCACTAGAGGGTGTACCCACCTCCCAGGAACCCTGGTGGCATGGCCAGAGGTGGGGCCGCGCCCCCTGGACGCCTGGGAGGGGTGGCCCCCCTCTGGCCCTTCTTTGGGGTTTCCGGAAGCTTCTTCTGTGCTGATTTTTAATCTAGTTTTCTTGGAATTTTTGGAGCTCTGTAAATATGGGTAAAAACCTGTAACTTACACACATCAGCAGACAGAAATTGGCACTGGGTGCACTGAGTTAGTAGGTTAGTACAAATATGTGTAAAAAGGTATGAAAGTGTAGCAAAACACATAGCAATATCACCTAAGAGAGCATGGAACAAGCAGAAATTATAGATACAGTTGGGACGTATCAACATCCCCAAGCTTAATTCATGCTCGTCCTCGAGTAGGTAAATGATAACACAGATAATTTCTGTGGTGACATGCTAATACATATAAGAACTTCAAAGTAAAGCAAGTAAGATATGCAATTCAAGTCGAGACAATAACAAGTAAGAGTCTATATCTAGTATTGAAATTAGCAAAGCATGAACATAAATGTGCAAGAGCTCTCGATGTCCGTTACTCGAATGTCTCCAAATGGTGTTTGCATGCTGATACGCGAGAGAAGATAATTTCTTCTCGCCCTTCGTTGGTTACCCCAAGTGGAAGGTGAGATGCAGCGTAGCGTCAAGTTTCCCTTGGTGAAGATACCAAGGTTGAGATCGACCAGTAGGACTCCGACAATGATAAGTAGGTGGAAAGGAAACAATGACACCGAATAAGACAAAAGTTGTCTCCTTGACCTGGACCTGCACACGACACAAATAACTTTGCTCCCAACGAAGTTCAGAGAGGTTGTCAATCTCTCTGGTTTTGTTGTTTACAAAGGATAAAACACAAGGGATAATGATAATGATAATTGCTGAAAGTAAATACTGAAAAGGGAATGAGCGTGTAAACAGTGATGAGAATATGGACCGGCGTCCCGTGATGTTCACTAGTGATGTCTCTCTCCCAAAAGACGATAAAACTGCTATGCGAGTTAAACAAATTACAGATGGGCAATTGACAGGATTATAAACGCACCGCAATGCTAACTATGCTACAAAATAAAGGAAGAGGCTCATAAGAATGGGCAGTACGCCAAAATAAGTAGACCGAAATCCATCTGCATCTACTACTAATCATCCACCTTTAGATATCTATCCAGAAAATCTCGCTGGTATTAAGTTGCGAGCCCCACCCAAAGTGTAAACCCAAAGCAACAGACAGCTGCATTAAAAAGAACTTTGTATAAAGTAAACAATCCTTGCAACCGCGGTTACAAGCACCGTTGTTTTCCACCTTGTGGCCACAGCACATCCCCTAGACTCATGTTTCTGTCACTCAAGCGTGTCATATGGGGGCATGTACCCACAATAGAGCATAATGTTCCCTCTTGGAGTCACTACCTACTACTTGGCCAAAGCAATAAACAGCAACGGAGAACATGCAAGAATTACTTAGGAACAAAAATATAAGAGATAAAAACCAAATATATTTCTCTATCACAATCTGAACATATTCTCTTAATCCATCAGATCTCATCAAACTCAGCGTAGAAAAAGCAGAAAGATTACATATGTGCATCGATCATGTAGGGCAACTCACGAGGTCTAAGCCGTGAAGAACAAAGAGGGGAGTAGAACATTACATAGCTACTGATCCCGGACCCATGGTCCAAAGGAAACTACTCACGGCACATCCAGGAAGCGTCCATAGTGGAAGGGAAGCTCCCGGAGGTCGATCCTCCCTCCGGCAGGGTGCCGGGAAGGGTCCTGACGGTGCTCCTGATCTTGGAAGCGCGGAGGCGGCGGAACAGAGGCGAGGTTGCGAAATAGGGTTCTGTCTTCGGAAGTTTCCCGTGGCGGAGAATAAATAGGTGAAGGGGGCAGCCAGGGGGGCTACCAGGGATCCAGGCGCCCCCTGGCGCGGCCAAGCCCCTGGCCGCGCCAGGTGGCCGCCTGGGCACCTGGTGGTGGCCCCCTGGCCCTCGGGGCTCTGGAAGCTTCCTTCACACTGATTTTTTATCTGATTTTTCCTGGATTTTTGGAGCACTTTTTATATGGGGTAAAATGAAATAGAAAAACAGCAGAAAACATAAACTGGTATTGGGGTGCACTGAGTCAATAGGTTAGTCCAAATATGATCAAAAGTGTATGAAAGTGTATCTAGATCATAGCAATATCACACAAAACATGCATGGAGCAAGCAGAAATTATCGATACGTTTGGGACGTATCACGTGCAAGAAGTGGGAGATGGGTTTAGAGCATAAAAATACTACTCCCTCCGATCCATAATAAGTGTCGCTCATTTTGTACTAAGCTAGTACAAACTTTGTACTAGATGAACGACACTTATTACGGATCGGAGGGAGTATATAGCTTAACTGAGAACTCAATCTACTAAAACTTCACACTTGGTCTCATTTGGAATCTTATTTTGACTCATGCGCAAACCACTACTCAGGTACAAGTCAAATTAACCCTCTCCCTTTCGACTATGAGCACTCACGCAATGGATGAGCGCGAGCAATATATGTTGGCACTTAGGATGGCAAAGGAAAAAATGATGGGTAAGGAAGACAAAAAGGTGTGAAAGGCTCACATCAATGAGGACAATCATACGCGAGAGAATGCCAAATGATAGATATGATGTGAGGAGTGGGAATTTCCATGCAACGAATGCACATTTGGCTAAGGTAAGCTCTCCAATGGAACTAGTGGGGGTGCATACAACTTGCTTGCTCATGAAGACCTAGAGCTCTTTTGAGGAGGCTCATCCTTGGAATATGCAAGCCAAGTTCTATAGTGTAAGGATCCCCACATAGTTATGCATGAATGATAATTTCTATGAAGTACATATATGACTATGGAGTACGAGGGTGGATCTTTCAAAAGGAATAGTAGTGTTGCCCCTTCTCTCTTTTTTCTTTTTTTTGTATTTTTGTGGCCTCATTGGCTCTTTCCATTTATCTCTCATTTTTCCTCTTTCGGATCTTTCACTTTGTCCTCTTTTGGGATATTTTATTTTGTCCCCTTTGGGATCTTTTACTCACTTAAGGGCAACACTCTATATTTTACAAGAATATAAATAAGACCTTCACACTTTACAAGAAGTACACAACATAAAGAAAGATGAAAACTATCATGATGTATGCAAATGTATGCCTCTGTTAGTGTAGCGGAATAAGAAATGATACTAGTGCGTCATGTAGCAATTATAAGGGCAAGTCCCAAGTAGCATGCGGCTCCTCGACCAAGAAAAGTCATGTATGACATGAAGATCAATTCATGAGATGGTGGATGTTGCATGGCAATGTATCTCGTAAAGGCTATGGAAATGCCTTGATAGGTAGGTATGGTGGCTGTTTTGAGGAAGATATAAGGAGGTTTATGATGACAGAGCGTATCATGCCAATGGTTTGGATGCACCGGCGAAGTATGCACCAAATCTCAAGATGAGAAAGGGAAATGCACGGTACCGAAGAGGCTAGCAAAATATGGAAGGTGGAAGTGCCAACAATCGAATACTCGCATTAGTCCGAAGAACTAATGCACTTATTACCAGTAACTCTCTATCTAATCAGGAGGTTCACAAAGAGACAAGTACCCCGAGGAGGAGTGTATGGGGGTTTGGTTATCCTTGTGCATCTTTGACCCATGGTACGTGAGGGTACTCTATATACTCCAACCCCTCCAAAGGTTAGCGATCCATCTTGTAGCTAGAGTTCTCAACTAATTTTTGTAGTTTTCGAAAATAAGCACGGATTGCCCAAAATACGACACCTATCACTAATAGGCTCAAGCTCTTGGCACCAAAATTCCCAACATTACTCAAATCAATACCTCAAAACTATTGCAAGTTACTACTACACTTGTAATAGTGACGGGGATCAACCCCAGCAAATCCCATGGTCAGGGACCCTGGGTTAGTCATGAGAGGCGCAGGTTGGACGATAGCTCGTCGGCAAACAGGGAGGCTCGTTCCTGCTCGATATTATTGATTGGGGGAGATGCGATTACAATGGAGGCCAAGGCTGGAGCGCTCAGGGCTAGGGTTACATGTGAGATTGGATGTCCTTGGTGTCGCCCCTCCTAGCCCTTATATACCGGGCTAGGTCTCGGGGAGTTCATCTACGTGTACAGGTAAACTTTCCTAACCCTAGCTTGCTCTGTACGGCAGGTCTTCGCACCTTCCTTGTGAGTCGAGGACTTCTACGTCGGTGCCATCTAGTGGGCCGAGGCCATATCTTCATGGGCCTTCTACCTTCATGGACACCAGGTAGGCTCATCCGTAGGAGTCGTGGGGTCACCCCCTCGTCTGTAGCCCCCGAGTGTCTGGGGGACTCGAAGAGTCGCGCAGGGACTCGAGTACATTCATTTGTCGTTTATTGATATGCACGGTTCATCCGTGGGTCGCTGGCAGTCTGGTGGCCATGACAAAACCTGTTTCGAGGGATGCTAAGCTGAAAGGGCCCAAGGAGTCGACGGGTCGAGCCTTGGCGAATTGCACTAGAGCAAATACCACAGTAGCCCAATCAAACCCACGTCCCTCCACGTGAGCTTGGAACACTAGTGTCGAGAAAAAGTCCGGTCGCTTCAGGTCTTACGGTGTTCATTTGCCGCCAGTAATGTCTGTAGCCTAAGGCGCGTCCACCCGGCTTATCTATCATGCTCTGCGCATGGGAAAGGTTGGGAGTGAAATCTCTCTTCGGCAAGTCCCAGCCCGGTCGTACTTCGCAGCGGGGTCTTACCTACACGCTAATCTTGCGTGGCTTCTGGGCACAGTGTATCGTGTTCCAGGAATGTGTGTTTTTGAGGCGCGGAGCCTTATAGTATTGCACCCGCTTGGAACAAAACATCAAGCGAGCTGTTCACTCTTTTACCCGAGGAGCTTTGTTTCGAGTGCTCAGTCGGGGGGCTTTTTGCGAGTAATCACTCTAATGCCATTTTCGGCTCTTGAGGTGAGGGAGCACCTGAGACTCGTAGCACCGTATGGTCCTGGCGAGTGTTTTGTTTGTCTTGCGTCGGGTTGAGGGAGCACCCGAGACTCTCATTGGTGCGAGTGTTCACTCGAGCACGTGGTTGGATTTTAGGTGAGGGAGCACCCGGGACTCTTATGATGTACGCTCCCGATGGGAGTAAGATGTTTTTTCTTCCTTGGGGAAAAGATCTGGAAAGATGGAATCTCTGGGCCTTGATGGCGTACTGAGTACGCCTTGCTGTGATATGACGTTGGCGTGGTCTTCTGCAATTTGTTTACCGCTGCGGTCTATCGTGTGAACTGACTTGGCGCTGTCCCGCCGAAATTTTCGCGTTGTGCGATCATGGTCCTCTTTTTGCGCGCGTAGTGGGTGGTTTGTTACTGCGCCGGTTGGATTTTCCATGCTTTTCGCCTCTGTAGGGGATCGTCGCACGTTTTACTGGGCGAAAAGGTCGACCGGTGGTCCTTCTTGCCAGGCTCTTGAGTTAAATACCATGCGGCCGGTGACTTGTAGATTTTACCCAGCCGTTGCCTTCCTCCTCTTTCTCTGCTTTCCTTCGTGTTCCTGAGTCTTCATCTTTTCTCCTCTGTGTGCTGCCGTGAGATCTATGTCCAAGCGCTCCCGTGCTGCCATCGAGTCGGCCAAGATGTCCGGCAAGTGGGAGCGGTCTTCGTTCGGGGCTGAAGATCTGGATGCGCTAGTTGCTGATGGCATGTTGGTGGTGGGCGATTCCCGTCTTCCTGGCGATGAGTCGACTCCAGCGCCGGCGGCGGACGAGCGGGTATGCTTCTAGGCTTTCTTCCACCGTGGGTTTGCCCTTCCGCTGCATCCTTTCGTTCGGGGGTTGTTGTATTATTATCGGCTCCAGTTGCATGACCTTACTCCCAATGGGATTTTGCACATTGCGTGTTTCATCACTCTTTGTGAGGCTTTCCTGGGGATTTATCCCCATTGGGGACTTCGGAGACGTCTTTTTAATGTTAAAACGACGAACTGTGAGTACGCCGTGGGTCGAGTGGGTATCTCCATTGGGGATAAACATTCATACTTTGACTTGGAGAAGATTGATTCCGTTAGTGGCTGGCGGAGAGGCTGGTTTTATCTGAAGGATCGCTTCATTGTTGGTCAGCAATTTGGTCTTGCTTCTTTCAATCCAGGCACACGGGTGGCCAGACAACCTTCGTGGTCTCATTCTTTGACCGAGGTGGAGTCGTCTGAACTGACTCCATTTTTGGAGAGGAGCTCTGTGTTGAAGGATAACTTGACTGGTGGTCAACTTATCTCTATTTTTGTGGGGAGGCGAGTTCAACCGTTGCAGCATCGAGATCACCCTATGTGGCAGTACAAGGGACTCGATGACTCTACGAGATGCTCGCCTGAAGAGCTAGAACATGATGACTTGCTGGCTCGCATCCAGCACGTGACCAAGTGCTCTAGTATTTCCGAGATGCGCCTTGTCCTTCCATATGCTTCCGATCATCCTCCGCCGCCGGTTGGTTCCCATGTTCCTTCATCTGTTTGGACGAGTACCTAGTTTTGTTTTGTTGTTGATATTTCTTGTTTTGCAGGGCCATGCTCCAGTGCCGTGTAATCCTACGCAGCCGGAAGACGCCGATATTCGAGAAGAGCCCGATGCCTCCGCATCGGATAATGCTGCGCCGGTTGTTAATGCTGAGATTGTGCTGGTGGAGACCGGAGATAGTGAGGATTTGAGTCCTTTCCGTGTGAGGCGGTCGCGCCCCTTGGATGTTGAAGATCATGCCGCGTTAGGTGATATTGTCCCTTCCGCTGCTCCTTTGGCTGGGCCTTCCCCTTCGGCTGTTGCTCCGGCCCCTCCTCTGAAGAGGGCCAGGCTTGGGAGGTTGATGCGTCCTCGTGGTGCGCGTGTCGGGTAAGATTCTGCTGAATTTGTGCCCGTTTTATTTTCCTTGTTCTTGCGACTGATTCCTGCTTTTATTTTGTAGTGTTGTGCCTGCGCCGGCTGCTTCGTGCACCAGCGCGGATGCTACTGAGTTGCGGTCAACCAGTTCTGGGGCGGCAGCCAAGCATCTTGAGGGCCACTCGGCTGCGCTGGCCAGTCTGGGCCGACGGCGACTCTTGTTGTTTCGACTGCCGGTGTAGTTCCCGGTGTACCTTCTTTTGGGGCGCCTGGTACTACTGCTTCTGAGCCTAGGCCGACCGAGCTTGGTCCTCCGTACTTTGGCCGTCCTGGTCTGGCGATTGAAGAAAAAGCCCGTGCTTTCGACCATGTCTCCAAGCTGGTAAGATTATTCGTGTCTGTGTCATTTTATCATCGGGGGCACGGCAGTGCTCCCGATGGGAGTAGCCCCCGAGGCTAGAAGTAACTGTTTGCAGTTGCTTGTAGTCTTGTCTTTAATTAACGTCTGGTTGCCTGGTTCTTGCAGCCTGTTTTCCAACACTGTGAGCGTTTGGTTCTTGATGCTGAGCGTTGGCAGCGGGGCCATGAGTCTGCTCAGGATGCCTTATCTGCTATCGAGGGTGAGTTTTGTTCTTGTGCTGCTGAGCTTTTGGGTGCTTTGTCTTTTGTTCTGAGTATTGTCTTTGCCTCGCAGGTCGTCGCCAGGCTGCCGAGAAACGAGCCAAAAAGGCGGAGAAGACTGCTTCCGTTCTCGAGGCTGCCTTGGCTTCCAAGGAGGCAGAGTTGCATGGTCAACATGAGGAGCTTGTTCGCCTTCGCCAGGCTAAGGACGCGCGTGCGCAGGTGGAGGCACTCAAGGGCAAACGTCTTCGAGCCTTGGCGGGCTTGCTTGTGTGACGTTTCGTTGTTTGGTGCAGCTGCTGTAGGTGTGAAACCGAAGGAAGCTGCTGCGTTGGGGTCTGGGATTCTCCAAGGTGTTGTTGATGCTGTTGCAGATGTTGTTGCAGTGGTCGAAGACGTCTGTGCCCGGGCTTTCAATGTTGTGGGTCTTGCGTACGAGCACCTTATGCCGGAGGGTACAAAGGTGCCCGATGGCCTGGGTGCTCGGGTTGCTGCGTTCGGCCCTGATGGCAAAGATGTGGTGGAACTGGTGGCGGAGAGCGTGGTGAGTGGTTCTTCCACGGCCCTGGTCGTCCTTATAGGGCATGGGGTTCCCTTTGATGATTCCTTGGTTGAGACCATCCCGCGATATTCTGGTGAGCAGGACGACCGAGCCGATAGGCTGGCTCGTCGCCTGCAACAGGTTGTGGATGCTCAGGGTCCTCCTGCCATAGGTGAAGGGGAGGTTCAATAGTGTTACGCCGTTTTTGGAAAATTTTGTCTGTAATTCGCGACTCTGTTGGGACGATTGATCTTTTGCAACTTCTATCTGAATGTCTGCTTTGGCTGTTCTTCTTGTTTGAATTTGATTAGTTGTTGTTCATCCTGCGGTAGGCCACTCCGGGCTTTCTTCGTCCGTGGAGTTCACTGAAGGATGACGCTCGTGAGGGTGCGTACGAGTCAGTTTGCTTGCGGCTGAAGGACGCTGAGCGGGATGTTGTCCTACTGAAGGGATCCGTGGCCGTTCATCGTGCTCGGCATGAGCGTGCCGAGTCCGTGGTTGAGGGCCTTGCTTCGTGGGCGGTGAAGTTGTCTGACCTCCTGCGGGGTGAGTCTTGCCTCTGCTTGCTCACTTAGTTCCGATTGGTGGGTTTTGGCCGTCTCTGTCTTGATCGTAGTTCTTGACTTTCGAAGTGCTGGCAGGGCGAACTCGGGATGAAGAGAGGGCCGTTCAGTCAGAGATGTCGCGGCTTGATGACCCTAGTGTGCAGGCGAGCAATCCCTTTTGGGCAGATGGGGCTCGTGCTCGAGCGTTTGCGTTGCTTCGTCGCCGAGTTGAGCGAGTTCCGGAAGCTCTCAGTTACTGCCAGCGGGTATTGGGTGGTATCCATGTTGAGTTCTATCCGTTGGAGGTAGTTCCTTCGTCCCTTGAGAGGCTTTGTCGCATATTTTCTCAGCCTGCCGAGTTGCGCCGAGTGATGGACCACCAAATTCGTGCTGGAGCCCGAGCTGCTTTGGGCTTGGTCCATAGTCATCGGCCAGGGGTGGATTTTGCTCAGGTGGTGGAGGGTCCTTCAGGTGGTAGGGATCACCCAATGAATGAGCACTACGTGGCTGTAGATAGGCATGCGCTCCAAGTTGTGAGGCGAGTTTGCGAAGAGAACGACCGCCATCTTGGTGCACTTATTAAGGCGAAGTTGGAGCCTAAAGATTAGGTGCTTCCCTTCGTTGTATATGCTTCTTCTTGATTGTATATATTATCTGTATTTGTAGTTGCGTGTGGTGCCTCAGGGGGTGGCTGCTTCGGCGAGCCCCCGAGTGCTGAATTTATTTTTGCCGCGATTGCGCAGGACTCCTCGGGGGGGTGGCTGCTTTGGCGATCCCTCGAGAGCCAAGTTAGTTTGCCGCGATTGCGGAGGATGCGTCGGGGGGTGGCTGCTTTGGCGAGCCCCCGAGTGCCAAGTTAGTTTGCCGCGATTGCGGAGGACGCGTCGGGGGGTGGCTGCTTTGGCGAGCCCCCGAGTGCCAAGTTAGTTTGCCGCGATTGCGGAGGACGCGTCGGGGGGTGGCTGCTTTGGCGAGCCCCCGAGTGTCAAGTTAGTTTGCCGCAATTGCGGAGGACGCGTCGGGGGGTGGCTGCTTCGGCGAGCCCCTGAGTGCCAAGTTAGTTTGCCGCGATTGCGGAGGACGCATCGGGGGGTGGCTGCTTTGGCGATCCCCAGAGTGTCAAGTTAGTTTGCCGCGATTGCGGAGGACGCGTCGGGGGGTGGCTGCTTCGGCGAGCCCCCGAGTGCCAAGTTAGTTTGCCGCGATTGCGGAGGACGCGTCGGGGGGTGGCTGCTTCGGCGAGCCCCCGAGTGTCGAGTAATTTTGTGGAAAAATATTTATGAAATATCTTTCCTGCTGTTCCTTTACTAATATGAAGAGGGTAGGTTCCTTTTAGAGCGATGATGTAGTGGCTCTAAGGCCCTGGTAGCTTTGTCTCCCACTTCTGTGTTTCTTCGGGCTATGTTCCTTTCCTTCTACGGGAGCGCTTCTTCCGTGAGTCCCGTGGTTCTGCTGTCTTGGTGGGCGATGAATGCTTCTGCTATCTTGTGGAATTCTTTGTCGCAGCGGTCGGATCTGACAAAATTTCCGCTCATTGTGATGACCCCGTTTGGGCCTGGCATCTTCAGCTTGAGGTAGGCGTAGTGGGGTACGGCCATGAAGCGAGCGAAAGCTGGCCGCCCGAGGATTGCGTGGTATTGCGACTTCCAATCGACCACTTCGAAGTCAAGTGTTTCCTTGCGGAAGTTCGTCGCATTCCGGAAGACTACCTCCAGGCTTATCCTCCCGAGGGGGTAGACTGCTTTTTCTGGTACGATCCCGTGGAAGGTTGTGCCTGAGGATTTGAGTGCATTGTTTTGGATGAGCATGTCGTCGAGTGTTCGGGTGAAGATGATGTTGATCCCGCTGCCGCCATCCATGAATACTCGCGACATGTCGTAATTTCCGATTCTGGCCTCGAGTACCAGCGCGGCGTGCCCTGGTTGGGGGACGACTGGTGGGTGGTCGCCCCGGGAGAAGGAGATTTCTATCTCCGACCCACGCGGGTACTCTGGGACGGCCGGGTGTGCGGAAGTTGCCAGGAAAACTTGTCTGGTGACTTGTTTCTGCTGCCTGTTGGAAGGTCTTCCTTCTTGTATCATGTAGATCCTCCCGTGGGCTTCTGGGTATTGGTTTTCTTCTTCTGGCGTACTTTGCCGTTCCTGGATGCAGCCACCTGTCTGGTTGGCAGGAGGGGGCTGGTGGCGCACCGTGGGCGACTGGCCCAACTGCTACGCTTGCGAGTGGTCGTGCTACTGCGAACGAGGAGCGGCTTTTCTCTTCGGCCAACTCGTTGAAGCTTCGACAGTTCCTGAGGGTGTGGGATGATTTGAGATCTCCTCGCTCGTTTCTAAATCCGTGTAAAGAGAACGGTCCATCGAGTTGTTCTTTGGTGGAGCGGAATGTGCGGGTGCCGTCGCGTGGCTGTCTTGTCCTCCATTCTCCTCTTTGAGCCTGGGGCTCGTCTTCTGGGTTGTCTCGGCGCTGTGGTTTGTTGTCATCACGGTGCCTGCCGTTCCGGTCGTCCGAGAAACCGGCGGCGACCATATCAGGTCCTCTGTCGTTGTAGAATTTCCGTCTGGGTCGCTTCCTTCTTCTGTCGTCTCCTCTATCTCCGTTGTAGTCGTAGTCGTACTCTGATCGTGCAGTGTGGGTTTCTGTTTCATTACGAACGGAGTCTTCTCCGTCTGCCCAGCTTTTGGCTAGTTCTAGTAGCCGTGCGAGTGTTCGGACTTTCATCTGTCCGAGCTGCTCTTTGAATTCAACGCGCTGAAGACCTCGCCTGAATGCATCGATCGCACTTTCGCCCGAGATGTCTTCCGCTGAATTCTTGAGTATCGTCCATCGCTGGATGTATGCTCGCAGGGCCTCCCTTGTTCCTTGTTTGCATGCCCACAACTCCTTGAGTGAGGCTGGTCGCTTGTATGTTGATTTGAAGTTTTCTATGAAGGCTCCTGGGAACTGGCTCCAGGAGCTGATGGATCCGCGCCGAAGATTTTTCAGCTAGTGTCGAGCGGAGCTCTCGAGCATGAGCTGTACGTACTGCATCGCCGTGACATTGGTCCCTCTTTGAAACTTGACTGTTGTTAGGTAGTCGTCGAGCCATGCCTCCGGCTCCTCGAGTCCGTTGTACTTTCGAGTCGTGGAGTTCAGTTTGAACCCGTTGGGCATGCGCGTCTCACGTATGGCACGTGTGAAGCAGAGTGCTCCACATGGCTCGATTTCCTCGTCGGAAGTCTCTTCCTCTGAGTACTCCTCGCGTGCTGCGCGTCTTCGCCTGCTGCGGTTGACTCTATTCTGCGTGATGTCGTCCCGCGCGTCTCGTCGAGTGTTGCGGCGTCTGCCGTTGTCGTCGCTGTCGCGTTTCTTGTGCTTGTCGGAGCGCCTGCGTCTGTCGTCGTTACTATCGTTGTCGTCGTCGTCGTCTGGCGAACTGGGGTCCCTGTCCGGTGTCCGCTCGCAAGTCTGCCGCTTTGCGCTGGATTTTTTAGGTATCGAGGCGTCGATAGCGTCCTTCATTATCTGCAGAGCTATGGAAGTGTAGCGATCTGTTTTGCCCTTTTTGCTTTTCTGGGCACGGGACAGGTAGTCTTGGGCGCTTATGAGCGCTTCCGCCGGAGTGAGAGGCTCCTCCTCGTCGTCCTCTTCCTCTGACCTGAAGTCGTCTTCCAGTTTCCGCACTACTCTTGCCCTTTCTGTCTTCCGCAGGTTGTTGAGTTTTGACCTATTGCGGATGGGGGAGGCGTGACCTGGCGAGTCGCTTCTGGGAGATTGTCTGCGGCTGCTTTTCCTTTCGGGTTGCGCTATGGCTTGCTTATCCATGGCTAGGCGCCACTGTCTTGTCTGCTTTGGTAGCTCTCCCGCTAGTTTGTTGTATGCCCTTAGCTCATCTCTTGTGGCGTCTGATGGTAGTAACCCGCCGTGGGCGACTGCTTCTTTTACCATTGCACACGATTCCTTGGACAAGTATATTTTTTCTTTGGGTGGTTCACCCGCCGCTGCAACCGGGGTTTGCTGCCTGCTGCGCAATGGCTGGCTGCCCTGGCCAGGTGCTTGCTTTTTGTTGCTTGGCAGCTGACTGCTTTTTTGATTTCTTGGTCCTTGCTCCACCGGGATTTTCTTTGGTATGGTCCCCGGTTCTCCTAGCTGTACGACCATCTAACTGGTGTTGCGAGGGCCAGCCGCCCTGTTGGTGGTTGGGGTGTCTTGTCGAGTGCCCGGGTCGTCGGCTCGCCCGTTGTTACCTGACGTTGATGTGCCGACTTCTGCCATGAACACCTGCGATGGTGCCCTTGTCGTTTCCTTGCCGATGCGTGCGATCGTGCTTCTCCATGCTGGGGCTTCACTCGAGCGGTCGTGAGTAGCGTGTAGTCGTGAGTTGGGTGCGTAGCTACAACCGCCAGATAGATCGTCCGTGCGGGCGGCGTCTGCTATGGTCGTTGCTGTAGATGTTGCCGTGGGCGCACGGGTGTCGTCGATTAGGCGGAGGGTACCCCAGTGGTTGATGTAGATCTAGTACTCTCCGAAGATCAGATTGATGCCGGAGCGTAGGTCGGTGAAGACTGGTTTGAGGGCTGGGAGGTGGGCCGTGAATCCGAGGGACTCGAACAGGTTAGATCTTGCCGGAGCCGCCGAGTCGATGAGTGCTGGTGATGATGAGGCCGCCGAGGTCGCGTTCCCAACCTGCGCGGTTCCCAAAGACGGCGCCAATTGACGGGGATCAACCCCGGCAAATCCCATGGTCAGGGACCCTGGGTTAGTCATGAGAGGCGCAGGTTGGACGATAGCTCGTCGGCAAACAGGGAGGCTCGCTCCTGCTCGATATTACTGATTGGGGGAGATGCGATTACAATGGAGGCCAAGGCTGGAGCGCTCAGGGCTAGGGTTACAGGTGAGATTGGATGTGCTTGGTGTCGCCCCTCCTAGCCCTTATATACCAGGATAGGTCTCGGGGAGTTCATCTACGTGTACAGGTAAACTTTCCTAACCCTAGCTTGCTCCGTACGGCAGGTCTTCGCACCTTCCTTGTGAGTCGAGGACTTCTACGTCGGTGCCATCTAGTGGGCCGAGGCCGTATCTTCATGGCCCTTCTGCATTCATGGACACCAGGTAGGCTCATCCGTAGGAGTCGTGGGGTCACCCCCTCGTCAAATAGCAACCTCAATTACCTACTCATGCAAGACACACAACTCAGTTCAACAAGCCAACTCAGTTTAAACAAGATAAGCATGATAACTCAATAGAGTTCATAAAGCAACCTAAATAAAATCTCTTAAGAAGATAAGCATGAAAACTAAGAGCTAATCATGACAGCAGCTATGGAAAGATAAAGAACACACACAAAAAGAAAGATAAGCATGCAAGCATATGTTGTGTTCTAGGGTGGAGTGGAGCGTGTTTCTCTCCCAAACAATGAAGGCTAGGATCAAACTTGTTATGAACAACAAGCAAAACTAAAACAAACTAAAAAGTAAAGAGTGAGACGCTCCAAGTTTCGCACATAACACATGAAGAGATAAAATTATAGCATGGAGAAGGATGGACTGATGATTGTTGATGGAGAAAGGGATGCACGGGGGAATCCCCAAGCTTAGACGCTTGAGTATCCTTGGATATTTCTTGGGGGTGCATGGGGTCATCCCCAATCTTGAGCGCTTGACACTCCTGGATCTTCTTTCATCATCTTCCGTCGCATACTTGAAAACTCCCTTCATACGAAACTCGTCATAAGCTGATTAGAGTAGTTAGTACCCATAATAAAATATTTTTTCTCCATTGTAAATAAATATTTTTCAGGAAGAGATATTGTTTCTCAAGATTGCCAAAAAGTTTTTGCAAAGAAAAAGTAAGCTTAAGATTTGAAATACGATGAAAACGCAAAACGTGGCAGAATATGTGAAAAACAGACCAGCAGGTAGTAAATAATTTTTTTGGGGTACTTTTGCAACTCAAATCAAAAAACTCATAACAGACGCCTGAAATATAATTGTATAGAGCATGCTGTCAAAACAATTTAGATCAAAAAGATGACCTGGTGATTTATCGTGAATTTTTCCGTCAAGTAGGCAGAATCTGTTTCTGGACAGCATGTCACAACTTTTTGAGCTTTCTTGCAATCGGAGGCTAAAACTTGGCACGAAGCTTGAAAATAAAGATACAATGATGTTGCTACAATAGTAATAAGCATCGATACCACTAAAACTGAAAGTAAAAACAACTTGGGTTGCCTCCCAATAAGCGCTTTCTTTTATGCCTTTTAGCCAGGCATGAAGATTTTAAAAGATGCTCACAAGAGGATAAGAGTTGAAGCAAAAGAGAGCATCAAGAAGCAAATATGAGACACATTTAAGCCTAACCCACTTCCTATGCATAGGCATATCATAAGAAAATAAATCAAATAAGCAAAAGGTGAGATGCATAGGAAGGCGAAACAAGAACTACTTCAAAACTTTCATCATAAACAGAGGTGTTTTAGTAACATGGAAGTTTCTACAACCAAACTTTCATCTCTCAAAATAATTTTTAGTAGCATCATGAACACCATCAAGAATATAACTGTCACATAAAGCATGTTGTTCATGACCTACAAGCACACGTGTATTGTTTTCAACACGGTTTTTAGGATCATAAGATAAATGCAACCCATCACATTGAGCCTTAATAAGAGCACAATTCTCTGGAATATAGGTTGGAGATTCCAAAAGGATAATAGGACAATCAAGTGTGGGTGCAATAGCAAAAATTTCATGCTTAACATAAGGAACTATAGCAAGTTCATCTTCGCAAGCATAATCCATATTGGCATCATGGCCATCAACAAAGCAAGTATCAAGATCTTTAGAAAGGGATGTATCAAGTGAGTCCTTGGAATCATAGGATTCCTGATCATAGCAATCATTAGCCTCTTCTTGGGCAACAAACATTTTGTTTTTAAAATCCTCAATATAATCATTGAAAATATAATTCTCAAGGCAATAAGAAAGGGCTACAAAGTTTTCAGATTTGTGAATAATATCGTAATTCTTTTCATTCAAAGAAGCAATCTCATAAGCACCCTTAAAAGCAGCAAACTCTTCAATCTTTTCAACATCAAAGTAATCATAAACACCTTTAGCATAAGAATATAGGATCCTATTTTCATTAAACTCGCATTGGAAAGGAAGGTGTTTACGATCTATTTTAGAACAGCAAGTGAAATCATAAATGTGGCACAAAGATTCAGCATGGCAATAAGAAACTTGTATTTGATCCCACAAGTGTTTCCCTTTCTGAGATAGGCGGTGCCGCGTATAATGAGCATGCTCATCCAATGATTTTCCCTCAACCAAGTCGGTTGGGTTTTTAGCGCGAGCACAAATTGATCAAAGATGATCCAAGTGAAACATGTCATCCTACCATATTTGGGTGGTTCCACACCCATGGTGAGGATAGCATCAATAGGCATAGAAAGGCAAAGAAAAAGGCAAATATTTTTGTTGGTTTTCATAAAGACACAAAAGCAAAAGCAAAAACTGGAAAGTAAACTAACAAGACTAAAAAGCGAAGGTAAAAGATAGTGTGCAACTCCCCTATCTTGAAGATTGGAGTCCCCGATAACGGTGCCAGAAATTTAGCTTGATGGCACTGAAGTAGTGCTCCTCGTTGGCTACCCCAAGTGGAAGGTTGAGATGTAGTGTAGCAGCAAATTACCCTCGGTAAAGATACCAAGGTTTATGTCTCTAGTAGGACTCCAAGGATCGACAAGTAGGTGGTGCGGCAAGTGATGCGCCGTATAAATAAAATCGCTTGCTTAACCTAGACCTGCACACACAACAAGTAACTTTGTTCCCAATGAGTTCAGAGTGGTTGTCAATCTCTCCGGCCTTGTTGTTTATGAAGGATCAAACACAATAGGATAGTGATAGTGGTGAAAATATGTACCGGGATCCCATGATGTTCACTAGTGATGTCTCTCTCCCAAAAGACGATAAAATAGCTAAGTTGCCTAAACAAATTATAGCTGGGAAATTGACAAAATTATAAACGCACCGCAATGCTAATTCTGCTGCAAAGAAAGTTAGAGGCTCAAAAGCATGGGCAGTAGGCCAAGACAAGTAGACCGAAATCCAACTGCGTCTACTCACTAATCATACACCTTGAGATACCTATCCAGAAAATATCGCGGGTATTAAGTTGTGAGCCCCACCCAAAGTGTAAACCCAAAGCAACAGACAACTGCATTAAAAAACTTTGCGTAAGGTAAACAATCCTTGCAACTGCGGTTACAAGCACCGTTGTTTTCTCCCTGGTGGTAACAGCACATCCCCTAGTCTCATGTTTCTATCACTCAAGCTAGACATCGGGGGGCATGAACCCAAAATCAATCATAAAGGCTCCCTCTTTGAGTTACTATCTACTACTTGGGCAAACCAATAAAAAGCAACGGAGAACATGCAAGAATTACTCAAGAACAAAATATAAAAGGAGAACTGATACTCTCTCCTCATTGGTTACCCCAAGTGGAAGGTTGAGATGTAGAGTAGCGGCAAGTTTCCCTTGGTGAAGATACCAAGGTTGAGAGTGTCGACCAGTAGGACTCCGGTAATGATAAGTAGGTGGTTCAGCAAGTGATGCGCCGTTGAAAATCACTTGCTTCGCCTGGACCTGCACACACAACAAATAACTTTCCTCCCAACGAGTACAGAGAGGTTGTCAATCTCTCCGGCCTTTCCGTTCACAAAGGGTCAAACGCAAGAGATAAAAGGTAATGGTGATAGCAGCTAGAAAGTAAAAGCAGGAAAATAAAAGAGCGTGTAAACAATGATGAGAATATGGACCGGGGTCCCGTGATGTTCACTAGTGATGTATCTCCCCCAAAAGACCATAAAACTGCTATGCGAGGTAGACAAATCACAGCTTGGAAATTGACAGTATTAAAAACGCATCGCAATGCTAACTATGCTACAAAGAAAGGACGAGGCTCAAAAGCATGGGCGATACACCAAAATAAGTAGACCGAAATCCAATTGCATCTACTACTAATCATCCACCTTGAGATATCTATCCAGAACATCTTACTGGTATTAAGTTGAGAGCCCCACCCAAAGTGTAAACCCAAAGCAACAAACAACTTCATTAAAAAGCACTTTGCGTAAAGTAAACAATCCTTGCAACCACGGTTACAAGGACCGTTGTTTTCCCCCTTGTGGAAACAACACATCCCCTAGACTCATGTTTCTGTCACTCAAGCATGTCATCAGGGGGCATGAACCCGCAATCGAGCATAACGTTCCCTCTTCGAGTCACTACCTACTACTTGGCCAAAGCAATAAACAACAACGGAGAACATGATAGAATTACTTAGGAACAAAAATATAAAATATAAGAACCAAATATATTACTCAATCACAAACTTAACATAGTCTCATAATCCATCAGATCCCAGCAAACTCAGCATAGCAACAGAAGAAAATTACATATGTGCCTCAATCATGTAGGGCAGCTCACGAGGTCTAAACCATGAAGAACAAAGAGGGCAGGAGAACATCACATAGCTACTGATCACGGACCCATGGTCCAAGGTAGACTACTCACGGATCATCCGGGAAGCGTCCATGGTGGAGGGGAAGCTCCCGAAGGTCAATCCTCCCTCCGGCAGGGTGCCGGGAAGAGGTCTGTTGGCGCTCAGGGTGTGAAAAACCGAACCTAAACCAAAAACCGAACCAAAAAAACCATACCGAACCAAAATTTCGGTTTTATCAATTTCAGTTTCCAAATTAGGAAACCGTTGAGCCTTCGTTTTTTTCGGTTCGAAACCGAACAATTTTCGGTTAAACCGAAATAACCGAAGTACCATCGCTATGCAAGGGTATTTGCTGAACCTACAGGCCACCTCTTCTTTTATAGCACTTTGGCCATTGCGCTGTTGCTCGATATGCGATGTGGTACTAAATTTTCATTGTGTCTGCGCACCTAGCGGCTGGTAGCCTGGCACAAGGGGTGCTTGTTTGTGTGGGCTTTAAATAATAAATTGTCCAGCCGTCCCAGCCACAACTCTACTGTTTGTACTCATTTAGCGATGATTTTTCTTTTGTCGGTTGTTTAGCGATGATGACTGGGGAATTAACATCTTAACAGTTCACATGGTACGAGTCTACGAGAGCTCATCCAGAATATCTCCCCCTCAAAAAATCCTGGGCTAAAAGCTACGTACTTTTTTTATAAGAAAAGGATACAAGTGTCGGGACCCGGGGTTAGCGTATGCAAGCCTCGCTACAACACAATCATATGGAGAGCCGAGAACCGTACCCACTTGTCTAAGCAGACAAGGCCAAGCACAGAACGTTCTCGGAAAGCATCGAACTTGAGGGGCATCCCATCCAGGTCGGATGATCAACTGAAATGGGTCCTCATCATCCGCACACAAGTCTAAATGATATGGGTGGTGAACTCCCATACTCATAGACAAGTCGCCTCAACCATACTATCGATTGTATTATAACCCTTACATAGACTTACTCCAGCCCGATCACTTAGTCGGGGTCTAGGGCGGGCCCGATCATACATCAAAGTGTGCACGAGACGGAGTCTCGAGCAATCGCATCGCGATGCCCCAATCTGCGCACATCTAAGGGCCACTTGGTGTATAAAAGACCGCCAGCCAGATCACAACTAAGGTCTCGAAAACCCATACAAAGACATGCATGTTATAAACATACACGCAGCACACATGTCTAGTATGAACAACAGGTATCATTGCAATTCTCTACAATGTATACATCTTTATTAATAACTCTTACAGAGTGCACACAGAGATCACAAGCATGTGATCCAACATTACAATAGACAAGCGGAAGCAAAGTAGGTCTGAGTACAGACAAGTTTAACAAATGGCTTAGATAAGCCTTATCTAAAAACAAGCCCTCCACGAGGGAACCAGTCGTCTGACTGGGACTACACTAGCTTGGTCTTGGTCTGAGTCTTCATTCTTCGAGCTTCAGGTAGAAGTCACCATCGGGGTCGGTGGGTTCATCTCAAACATAGATTAAGCAAACGTGAGTACAAAATTGTACTCAACAAGACTTACATAGGAGCTATACTACTCATGCACATGTATCAAGGTAAAGGGAGGTGGGGTTTCACTTGCAGAAGTGCCAACTTTGACTTGGCTAGTCCTGAACTACGAGTACCAGACTTGAGGTAAGAAGCGTACACGAGTCTACTACATCTCTTCAACCAATTACACCACTATGGTGCCTTCCTCGACTTCCCCACGAGAAAGCACGCCATAGCACTCACACTTATCTTGGTGTATTTTAGAAGTATCCAGTTCAAGTTGTCTAATAATCAAGCTAAGCTTTCCAAGCAGTCCTTAACCGCGGACACGGCTATTCGAATAGTTTTGTTAACCCTGCAGGGGTGTACCGCTACACACACGTGTCATCAGTTACCGCCTTTTGCGTGTCACCGTTCAAGAGATGACAGCGGGGATGCCACCACAACTGTCCATGAAAGCCGCCTATCTGGGTTATCTTCCACTATCGTGAACCCGGCCGGTTTACCGAAGTGGACCCAGACGATGTGTGCGTGGTGCGAAAGCCGGTCTCGGATGAGCCGTTCTCTCACTTGGCTACCAGGCCACAATACCTACAGAAATCCGAACTACTGCGACATCTGGACATCGAAGGGGATGAGTTAGTAAGCTGAGAGGGGTCAGTGAGCCCAATGTGTGGTTGTACTCTTCATCTTGGATCACCACACAAGAACTCGGACTTAGGGCTGTGTTCAACGAGACAACCCACTGTGTACTCCTACACAGCCTCTCATCGTTCACCTTGTATTAGGGTAGATTCACCAACACTTTTCTACCATCATCATCATGATCACTACCATCCCGACTCACATAAAAGTATCAACATGGTATCACTCTAAGCATGCAATAAGCAGTAACAATTGCAGGGGCCACATGATATCAATCAATTCCTACATTTGCTAGGATTGTGGTTTGCTTACTACTATGACAAAATGATAGGTCATGCAAAGGAATGGGTTCATCTATGCGGTAGAAACGTAGCATGGTAATCATCCTATACAATGCATAAGCGAGACATGAGAGGGAATTGGGATTTTATTGACATGATCAATGGGGGTTTGCTTTCCTTGCTGACGAGGTTTCGATAACGGTGTCTTCAACGAAGGGGGTGGCCTCCGATTCCGGTTGCACGTCTATCAGCAACATGACAATCATAGGATCAACATAATGTACAATGCACAATCACATGAATAAGATTGTAATGGTGATGTTCATGGTTCTGATGTGTTGAGCATTCCATTTAAACGGAGTATATTGCATTTGAAATGCAAATTCAAACTCCATTTGATTTATTGATGAATTTCAAATGCATTTGAATGCATGAAAGTTTATTTGAAAATGTTGATCATGAAGTGAGGTGGTATAGTTGAAGTAATGTCTCTGATGTGTGGATGAATCCATTGGAAATAATGGTGTTGCAAAATCATTTGCAAAATCACTCCAAAATTGAATTTGAAAAGGATCCATATGCATGTTTTCTACTGTTCACCCATTTTAAAATGGTCAAACATGAAAACAAGTTGCATATTAATAATCCTTGTATTTTTCTGATAATTTTAGACATATTATTTGCTATATTTGGAGTTAGGATGAATTAATTATGAATTTCCAAAGTTTAATGCATTTTCTGGAATTTTCTGATTTCTTTTAATTTGGAAAAAGGTTTATTGCGTCAGCATGAGGTCATGCTGACGTGTGGGGGGGGTCTGACTGGTGGGGTCAGGCTGTCAGTGACACAGGGCTTAATTAAACCGTTCTGTTAACTAATTGGGTTTATTTAGTGGCCAGGGGGCCCACTGTCATAGGCTAGGGGGTCATTAGGGGGTGGTTAAGGTCTAATGACCGTGGCCACGTTGGCCTCGCCGGCGTTGAGCCGCCGGTGGCCACGGGATGCGGCGGCGCTGCACGGGGACGGCGTTCCAGGGGGTTATCTGGTGCGCTGATTGCACCGTTGGGACCCCCGTGCTCCCGCGCGTCGAGGGAAGTAAACCAGCGTCTTGGGGGTGGCCGGAGTCGTCGCCGGCGTTGAAGATGGCGGAGGCCGTGGTGCTGTTTCGACGAGGAGGTCGCTAGCATGCGCAAAAAAGAGAATGGCGAGAGGCGTTGGGTTCATGGAGTGTGCAGCAACACAACGGACAACAAGGCAGGGGCTTAGGTGCACGGGAGTGAGCGCAGCTTCATCCATGGCGGCGGCATGCCTCGGCTCCCATGGCGGAATACGGTACAGGCGAAGGGGGAGACCGCAAGCTAGGTAGGACGAAACAGGAGCTCACCGCGGATGCAGTGGAGGCGGTGGCGAGGTCGGAGAGGGTCTGTGGCCGGAGTATTCGACGACGGCGAGTTGCGGGTCCGGCGAGACGAAGACGAAGGGGATGGCGTGCTCCGGGCTCCCGGGGCCGATTCCTCTGGCACGGAGAAGAAGACTGCATCGAGGAATGCGTTCGACACGTCGGCTGTGTTCAGGGAGCTCTCTGGCCGCGCGTGCACACGGCCGTGCTCCGGCGAGGCGCTCGGGTGCGGCAAAAATTCAGCGAGGCAGAGCGTGGAGAGAGATCCAGAGGACAGGGAAAGGAGGCGGGGAGGCTCTGGCTGCTGCGTGGCGTCAGGAGAGGGGCAGGGGAGGCCTAGAAGCCTCTCGGCTGCCACGGCGGCGTCGCCGGCTCTCTCCCAGCTCGCCACCGAGCTGGTTGAGGAAGACGACAAGGGGGCTGGGTGGTGGGCTGGGCCAGCTGGGCCGTGGGGGCTTAAGTTGGGCTAGATGCCCAGTAAACCCCTTTTTGTTTTTCTTTTAATTTTCTTTTCTGCAATTTTGTTTAGCTTAGCAAATAAAATAGCTAGGCATTTTTTTAAATGCTGAAACTTTTTATGTGGCTTCACCATATACTAGGCTAGCCACTTGTAAAGTTTGAACATTTTTAAAATTCAAATTATTTGAACTTTAAATCAAATAGGGGTTTTTAATTAATTCCAAGGTCCTGTTTGAATATTGCAAAAATCCATGAGCATGGGGTGGGTCCCACATCACTTGATATGTGATCACACTCATTTATAAGACTTTTCAAAAATCTAACATGAATTTTTGGAGAAGATTTTTATCTGGCCTTTTGAATTAAATTTCTCAGGGCTTTTCTTTTCCCCAGTTTTGAATTTTCTTTTGAAATTTTTGCATGATGCAAAGGCACCATAAAACTCTAGCATATACCTAACTTGGGGTTGTGACAACATGCTACTGATGTACTAGAATTTGTATGCCTCTAGCGTAGCAAACTTGCTACTATAATGCTTTGTACGTGCATGTATTTTTATTTCTTCAAACATCAACACTTGACGTTTGTTTTAGTATTACTATAATGCTTTAGAATCAAGTGATCAAAATATTATTTGGTGTTTAAAAATTCGCGTCAACTTTGGTTATTTTTGTTATTACCGAAACCGAACCGAAACTAAGTGGTTATTACCAAAACCGAACCGTATCTATGTATATAACCATATAAACCGAAGTATAAAAACCGTATAAACCAAAAACTGTATAAACCGAACCGAATAAAACCGAAAAAACCGAATGCACAGGGTGAGCTGGCGCTCCCGATCTTGGAAGCGCGGCGGCGGCGGAACACAGTCGAGATCGCGAAAAAGGGTTCTCTCTCTAGAAGTTTCACGTCACGAAGAATATATAGGCGAAGGGGAGCAGCCAGGGGGCCACCAGGCGTCCACGCCCCCCCCCCCCCCGGCACAGCCAAGCCCTAGGCCACGCCAGCTGGCTGGCTGCGGCCCTAGTGGGTCCCCTCTGGTTCCTCCTAGGTGTTTCCGTAAGCTTCCAGTACGCTGGTTTTTTTTATCTGATTTTTCCCAAATTTTGGAGCACTTTTAATATGGGGGAAACCTGAAATAGAAAACAGCAGAAAACAGGAACTGACATTGGGGTGCACTGAGTTAATAATTTATTCCAAATATGATCAAAAGTGTTGAAAGTGTATCTAGACCATAGCAATATCACACAAAACATGCATGGAGCAAGCAGAAATTATAGATACGTTTGGGACATATCAACATCCGCAAGCTTAATTCCTGCTCGTCCTCGAGTAGGTAAATGATAACAAGAATAATTTCTATGGTGACATGCTAACAACCATATAAGAACTTTGAAATTAAAGCAATCAAGGTATGTGATTCAATTCAAGTCATAACGTGCAAGGGTCTATATTGGCATTGAAGCAAGCAACAAAAGAACATTAAGGTGCAAGAGCTCTTGTTGTCCGTGACTCGAATGTCTCCAGATGGTGTTTGCATGCAAGAAGGGGATATGGGAATACGAGAGAAAAAATATTTTTGTTGAGAACTCAATCTACTAAAGTTTCTCACTTAGTCTTCTTTGGAATCTTATCTTGACTCGTCCCCAGACCACTAGCCAGGCACAAGTCAATTTTATCCACTCCCTTTCGATATTTTGATCACTCATGCAATGGATGAGTGTAAGCACGAGAGTTGACACTTAGGATGGAAAAGAGAGAAATACGGTGGAGGAGGAAGACAAAAAGGGTGAGAAAGGCTCACATTAATGAGGACAATCATAGGCGAGAAGGTCAAATGATAGATATGATGTGAGGAGTAGGGATTGCCATGCAACGGATGCACATATGAGCTAAGAAAATCTCTCCAATGGAACTACTGGGGGTGCATCCAACTTGCTCGCTCATGAAGACCTAGATCTCGTTTGAGGAGGCTCATCCTTGGAATATGCAAGCCAAGTTTTATAGTGTGAAGGGTCCCCACATAGTTATATGCATGTATGATCATCTCTATGGAGTACAAGATATAGAGGGAGTACGAGTGTGGATCTTTGAAAAGGAATATTAGTGTTTCCCCTTTCTCTCTTTGTAAGGATCGAGATAGACCTAAAGGGGGGTGAATAGATCTTATTCCAAATTTTATCACTACTTAGCAATTTTAGGCAATAATGCGGAAGATAAAGGTGTGCCTAACAATTGCAAGGTTGACCTAGCTAAGACAAGATAAACAATAAGCACAATATACTTAAGCAAGTGAGTGGCAAATAATACGGTAGCACAAGTAATAAGGGGAAAGAGTAGGGATAACTGAATGACGAGAAGACAACGATGTATCCCGATGTTCACTTCCTTGGAGGGAAGCTACTCACCGTTTGGAGAGAGTGGGTGAAACCACGAAGGCACACCAACGACACAAAGGCTCACTCTATTCCCCTTGAGATATCACCACGAAGGCGATTCCCAACCACTACCGGTTGACCTTAAAGGTGGTCACCAAACCCTCACAAACTCAACGGGGGTAATCACAATGGTCGATTCCTCTCCGAAGAACTCCTACCCGCCTAGGAGTATCCAACCTCCAAGAGTAAAAAGATCAATGGGGAAATCTCAAGACTTGCTCAAAACTCTATTTGCTTCGGTTGAAAGATGGGGAGGGGCGGATCTATCACGGGGTGAAAGATCCGTCAAGAACTCTCACGGGGCTCTCCGAGATCTGAGATTTGGTAAGGGAGAGAGTGAGAGGGAGCACTTGTGTTCTTGAGGGTTTGCAAATGAAATGGTCAACCCTCTCAAGTGGTGTAGACGGCATCTTTATAGCCCAAGGACAGAAATGGCCGTTGGAGCATTCTTCCTGCATAAGTATCGGACGTCTGGTAAGAACCGGACGTCCGGTATGTGCACACGGGACGTCCGGTTTACACCGGACACCCATGAGTACACTGCATGCGCAGAAGAACATAAGAAAGTTCATCAGGCACCGGACGTCCGACGGTTACCTAATATCCGATGACCGGATGTCCGATGAGCACCGGAAATCCAATAAAACATAGAAAAACGCCACTGACCCCTCGGATCCTTAGTCCGACGCCAACCGAACGTCCGACCACCGGACGTCCAACAGGGACCGAAAATCCGATGAAATGGGGCAAAAGCCCACTGACCTCTCGGACCCTTAGTCCGATGGTGACCGGACGTCCGAGAGCACCAGGTACCGGACGTCCGGTAGGGAAGGACGTCCAATGTGTGTATATTTAGCAAGCTTGTTTAAAATGAGTGAGTGAAATGGAATTCAATTGTTTTGCGAGGTGTTTGAGCAAGACTTAAACAGTACACCCACTGATCCCCTCTTAATAGTGCGGGGATCCATATACTCAAGATAACCAGAAAAATCTTACGCTTCAAATTCATTGGTTCCATCTCTTGAGTAATTGTAAATATAAATGGTCTATGATCCACCATCACAACGAACCGAGGACTAAAACCTGAGATAAACTTGACAAACATTATTAGTCCTCTATATGTATATTGTCATCAACATCAAAATATGATTAAGGGCATGATTGCACTTTCAATCTCCCCCTTTTTGGTAGTTGATGACAACATACATATAGCTCCCAAAGATATACACATTTTAACTTTAGTGGGAGCAAATTTTATTATGAACTCCCCCTCAATGTGTGCATGTGGAATTCTTGACTTTAAGCAAGATGCACACCTTGAGAGTAGTCCCATCACATGATACTACACATGCAAAAGGTCGTATTATTGAAGCTAGCAATACATGATTGTGACAATGATACTGTAAATTGCAAGCACAAGATACAAAATATGACCAAGGAAACACCAACATAGCAAGCCAAGACAGATAAGACAACACCATGCATAGTACCAACGATTCACATGGTTCGCATAACATCTAAGACAAATAACAAGTTCATAAACTAAAATAACAAACCAGACACAAATAAGTCTCAAACGCAACGCCTAGACAACATAAATAAAACTGGGATAAATATGTCTCTCCCCCTTTGGCAGCAAGTACCAAAAAGGGGCGAGACCATCAAGCGCGATCTAGTGAGTGCCACTACCACTAGAACTCGAGGCCTCCGGAAAGAAGTCTGCCCACTCCGGTCCCGAGGGGAAATCGAAGCCAAGTCCAGTGGGAGGAGCCTCCGGAAGACTCTCATCATCGCTGACATCGGCCTCACCAGCAGCACGGAGACGGGCCTTGAGCTTTTTCTTGGAGGAGATGAGCCCAGAGACAACAGTGTGCTTGGAGGTGCAGTTGAAAGTGATAGCCCTCATCATAGCTGATTGGGCCTTGCCCAAGAAGTGTGCAATCCTCCGCATGGGCGCCTTCTCAGAGGTGTGGCGCCGGAGTGTTCCACCAACAGTAGCAGACTCCGGAACCGCGCGGGTCGTGGGAGAAGGAGCATCATAGTACATGTAGGTCGGAACGGTCCACATGGAGTGACGATGAGTGAGCTCAATGGGGCGCGATGCACGAGACTCAATAAGATCCATGATAAAAGGAGCATGAGGGAAACTGCGTTTAGTCTGAATGCTGGCAAGACAGATCTCATTCCAGATAAAGTGTGGTATATCAATAAGCTCCGTGGGGTGCGACTCCATGCGACACATCAGATCAATGGCATAGCTGCTACAAGTGGACTTGTCCCCAGACTTCGGATATAGAGTCTGAAGCACACACTAGAACAGAAAGTGAAACTGTGGTAGACAGATGGACACATCATTGAGCTTCTTGTAAGCATCCTCACCCTGCAGATCCGGCTTGATGAGACGAATGCATTCCTCGTGGGTCATGGGCTTGTGCTCCTTGTTGGCAGAGTGGATGCGAAAACCAGAGGCCCAAAAGCCAAGGGCCTTCACAAACTGAGCATATGTAGCAGAGAGACGCTCCTCACCAGTCATCCACAGAATGGTCTTGTTCTTGATGAAGCACGTGGCATAGAACTGAAGAAGGGATGCCTTGTTCCAGTCACGCTGAAACCCAAAGGGCGCATCAAGACCCATAGCATCAATGATAGCACGGACACCCGGAAACTTGGATGGGTTATCCCGAATGAACTGAAGTGGAATGCATGCATGAGAGTTGACCAGCCCTTGTGCAGAACAACAGAGGAGAACACATCCACCTGCACATTGGTCCAAAAACTTGTGTCCAGACAATCCTTCTCAGCATCAAAGTGGTTGACATCACGGCGCAATTTCTGATAAGCAGTGGCTGACGACTTGGTGTAGTCCAAGGCAGGACGCCCATGGGTGGCAACTGGTTCACACGAGATGTGAACGCGGGCCACCGGTAGAGCGTCATCAGGGGCCACCTCAACATCAGCATGAGCACTCGAAGCAGAGGAGGAACCCCGAGCAGCGCGACGTGAACTCAATTTGGCACGCGCCGCCGGGTGAACAGGTGCAATAGGAATGAGATCATCCTCCTCAAAATCAGCATCAAAATCCTCTTCAACTTCATCCTCAATAGTGAGGTCAGGATCATCATGAGTGTCATCGCTGTCCGCGGATGATTTAGGGTGTTGAGGCTGCTTCCCACGAATGGTAGCACGGCGAGCAAAGCGTTTGGGACGACCATGTTCATCGAAATCCTCGGACCCCCCTAGTCAAAACATAAGGCGGATAAGTAAAACTGATTTTGGCCAGGATTAACGGGGAATAATCACCAAAATGCATGAGAGGCATACCCCAGGAGACGGATCCACCCACCCTCTTGTGAGCGGATTGCTTCGTACGAACCATCGTGAAACCCTAGATGGGGAATGAGCAGTGAGGCACAAATCCGGTCACCACTCCAAAAAATAATTAGATGAAAGGGAAGATCGGGGGGAGGGGTACCCGTGGCGCGAAGATCCGGAGGAGAGGGGCCGGGAGCCGACCAGGTCGGCCGGCGGCGGTAGGAGCGCGATATGGGCGGCAGCGGCTGGGATAGAACCGAGTGGAGAGGATAACTGCTGCTCTCCACGAGGTTAAGTTTATATAGTCTGCGCGGGATCGGACTTCCGGTGCGGTTCGGACGTCCGACGGGCACCGGATTTCCGACTGGGCTGAACAATTGTGTGAGGTCCAGGCAGTGGGTGCTCGAAGGATCGGACGTCCGGTGTGTACCGTATGTCCGGTGCCTGGGTGAGGCAGAGCTGTCTGGGACAGATAGGGATACCAAGGTCATAATGTTTATGATATACAATTATACCAAGATCATATAGTGATAGGGTCATAGTGGATATGTATATATTATAAAACCAACCAATCAAGCACACAAGACACAAGCAATCCTTTCGAAGGGAAGGGCGGTGGCCGAAACCACCATATTTGAGTGTATGTGCTTTGACACCGCGAAGATGTATCTTGGGTCCAAAGTCACGACTCCATCTTTAACCGCTACACATGGATTCACCAAAGTGAGCATGCGGATTGTTGATGTTTAGTTCTTTTTGTGCATCACGTAGAGAGTTGAGAACTCATGAATTGAGTTTCTCCCCCTACATATATGCCTACGACTAGACAAGTTATTTTCTATGTGCATGAATGAAAGCAAGATACCCCTAGGCAGAAAAGCTATAACGTTCAAAGATACCAAGTTCACCCCTTAGTTGGCAAAACCTTGCTTCATCCAACGGCTTTGTGAAAATATCGGCAAGTTGCTTTTCGGTGCCCACATGTGCAAGAACAATATCACCCTTTTGAATATGATCCCGTATGAAGTGATGACGAATGTCAATATGCTTGGTACGAGGATGTTGACACGGGTAGTTGGCAATCTTGATAGCACTTTCATTGTCACATAAGATGGGTACCTTCTTATAGGTGAGTCCATAATCCTTCAAAGTTTGCCTCATCCATAGGACTTTGGTAGCACAACTTGCGGCGGCCACATACTCGGCTTCGGCGGTGAAAAGGGAGACACGGTTTTGCTTCTTGGAGTGCCAGCTGACCAATGAGCGCCCAATAAATTGGCATGAACCGGATGTTGACTTCCGATCCACCTTGTCTCCGGCCCAATCCGAATCGGTGTACCCCAAGAGATCAAACTTGGCTTCCTTGGGGCAACAAAGCCCCAACAAAGGAGTATGAACAAGGTATCTAAGAATGCGCTTAACTGCCAAATGATGACTCTCCATAGGAGAGGCTTGATATCTTGCACACATTCCTACACTAAGCATAATATCCGGTTTAGATGCACAAAGGTAAAGCAATGACCCTATCATAGAACGATAAAGAGTAGCATCAAACGGAATACCGGAAAGGTCTTGACCTAGATATCCCTTGGTTGGCATGGGTGTCTTGCATGGCTTGGCATCCTTCATACCAAACTTCACGAGCATGTCTTGAATGTACTTTGTTTGGGAGATGAAGGTTCCTTCGGCAAATTGCTCGATTTTAAATCCAAGGAAATACTTCAAGCTCCCCATCATGGACATCTCAAAGTTCTTGGTCATAGTTTCCAAGAACCACATGCACAAAGATGGGTTAGGGGAATGACGAGGGGGTGACCCCACAACTCCTGCGTGTGAGGATACCTAGTGCGTATGAAGACGGGAGGCCCACTGGAAAGCCTCGACAAGCCCACGACTGGCCCAATCAAGCACCGACATAGGAGTCCGCGACTCATATGGAAGGCACGACTTGGCGTACAAGGCAAGACTAGAACTAGGAAACTATCTTTGTAATATAGTACGGACTCCCCGATACTTAGCCTAGTATATAAAGGCTGGGAGGGGAGACGTCCAGATCAATCCAATACACAATCTACTCTCCTGGTCTTGCGAGAACTCGCCTTGGCCTCCCCTGTAATCGCCCCCTCACGGAATAATATCGAGCAGGAAGTGCTTCTCCTATTAGCCGACGAGTATCGTCCAACCTGTTCCATCTCTACGACTAACCCAGGGTCCCTGACCATGGGATTTGCCGGGGCTGATCCCCGTCAATTGGCACCGTCTGTGGGAACTACACAGGTTGGAATCACGATCTCGGCGGTCCCTCCTTCAGCAAACCAAGACTCGAGGACTAGAACCAGATCTATCCCGCTCGAGGAACTCAAGTTCACCACAAGCATCTCCATCGCCCCGTCAAGATCACCTATCCTGCAGTCGAATCAAGTCCAGCATCTCAACGACCGCCAGATCCATTATCGGCGGAAAAGAACTAGACGACCCAGAAGACAAGTGCGAAGACTCTACACGATAACCTCACTCGAACAGTCGCGGCGCGTAACAGAAGACTCGCACACCAGTCAACGACCCGCCGCCGCCCGTACTCCCACCACGCGACAAGGCAGCGACTCCGAAACCCAGACCGGAGAGTACTACGACCCAGACCGAAGACCAGATGAATTCGCCAACTTCATCCGGAACCAATCACTCAGCGATGGGATAGAGCTTGACCCAAGATTCCACAACCGAACAGAAGACCACTCGTAGATCTTCCAAATCTCAAGGAGAAGAAGGCACGCTGGCTCCAGTAAACTCACAGCCAAAGAGCAACTGGAAGGACCTTGCGCGATCCACTGTTTCGAAGACAGTTGGGGACACCTCAGAGCAAGCCACACCCTAGGAGATTGTCGACTATTCACCAAACTCTCCAACAGCCTCAAGGAGGAAAAGCAACGTGAAGCCAAGCGTACTCGAAGACGCGCGCAGTCACCAGCACCAAGTACAGAAAGGCAATACCCCACGTCCCATGGACGAATCTGCATGATCCAAGAAGGAAGACCCCCAAAAGCAAAGCAGGACGCCTACACCCTGCAGGCCGAAGCAGCCGAAGGCCTAAAGACAACAGATATCTACCAACTGTGTGGCGCCGAGACCAGCATCACCTTTTCTCAGAGCGACCACCCGCCCGCAGATCCAAGGCCGGGGCACGCACCCCTGGTCCTCGAAGCCCAGATCGGAGGTTACGACATGGACATAATCTTAATGGATAGAGGCATCAGCCTAAACATAATCTTTGCCAGCACCCTACGCAAGATTCTAATCCCACGATCAGTTTGGAAGGAGTCAAGCACAACAATACATGGCGTAGTTCCGGGTGAAGCAGCCGTCTCCATCGGAACAATCAAGCTCGATGTGATCTTCGGCAACAAGCGCAACTTCGCAAAGCAAGTCCTCGAGTTCGAAGTGCACGACTGGATCTCAGTATCACGTCATACTCGGGAGACCAGCGTTCGCACAATTCATGGCGGTCCCGCACTATGCATATCTCAAGCTCAAAATGCCAGGACCTGCAGGAATCATCACAGTCAAGGAAAGCTTTACCAAATCGTACCAGTGCGACCGCGATTTCCACAAAGTATCCGACACGTTTGGAGCCCAACAACAACTCAAAGAAATAGCCATGGTGACGGACAAAAGCATATTTCCGCTGGCAAGCCGAAGCGAGTCAAAAGAATTCGGCCGCGATTTTAGCATCGACGGCTCACACACCAAGTCCACCCAACAGACCCAGAAAAGACAGTCCACGTATACGCCCACCTCCCAGAAGAACAAGCAATTGCCCTCATAACCTTCCTTCTTTAAGAGTGGAAATTTTTTGCCTGGTGCCCAAATGACATGCCCGGAATACCGCGAGGATTCGCAGAACACGCGCTCCACATCAATCCAAACACCAAGCCAGTAAAGCAGGCGCTGCGACGATTCTTAGAGCCCAAACGCAGAGCAATCGGAGAAGAAATCAACCGACTACTCGACGCGCAGTTCATCCGAGAGATGAAGAAAGCAACCTGGATAGCAAACCCAGTCCTAGTCCCTAAAAAGGACACTGAGGTACTGAGGATGTGCGTCGACTATGGGCCTGTCAACAAGCACTGCCCAAAAGACCACTTCCCCCTGCCGACAATCGATCAAATAATCGATTCCACAGCAGGATGCGACCTCCTATCCTTCCTCGACGCATATTCAGGATACAATCAGATCAGGATGAAGGAAGAAGACAAAGAGAACACCTCGTTCATCACCCCCTACGGCGTATTCTGCTGCCAAACAATGCCCTTTGGCCTAAAAAAATGCCGGAGCCACGTACCAGCGAATGATGCAAGCATGCTTGAGAGACCAAATTGGCAGAAACGTCCAGGTCTACGTAGACGACATTGTCATCAAAACATACAGCGCAAACACGCTACTCGATGACCTCCGTGAAACATTCGCGGACCTCAACAAGTACAGAATCAAGCTCAACCCAAAAAAGTGCGTGTTCGGTGTCCCAGCCGGAAAACTACTAGGGTACATGGTCTCCGCCCGAGGAATCACTACTGGAAAAAAAGTCTTTAATGGCGCACCTATTTTGGCTACTAATGGCGCACATTAGGTGCGCCATTACTAGCACGCCATTAGTAACTTTTAGTAATGGCGCACATTTGATGCGCCATTACTATCCCAGACAGTAATGGCGCACTATAGGTGCGCCATTACTACGCCCAAAAGTGCGCCATTAATATCTGACTTAGTAATGGCGCACATATAGAAGTGCGCCATTACTAACAAAAAAATTTCAATTTTTTTTAAATATTTTTTCAAAAAAAAATCTAAATTTGATTTTTTTTCAATTTTTTTTCTTAATGTACGTTCAATATGCTTAATCTCAGGTCACATATACTTAATCCCAAGTCAAATGGCGCTCCGTGGTCAAACTTCCCAAACGGCCACCCATCCTCACACTACTCCAGCCCCAGCACGCTTAACTTCTTAGTTCTATGCAATCCCAACACCAGCTCACTTAACACGCACTTCTTGATATATGTATCATATCAATCTTATTAAACCTTGTTTATGTTCAAATTTTTTGATAAAACAATAAAATTTTGATAAAATCTTCAAAAAATGAAAAAAAGTTCAAAAATTTTGATAAAATTTAAAAGTCAAAAAAGATAAAAACAATTCAAAAGAAAATCGCGCCTTCAAAATTCAAAATAATTCACGCCTTCGAATTTAATTTTTTTTGAATTTTTTTCCCGCCTTCAAAATTCTAAAAAATTCTAAAAAAGTTACTAATTTTATTTACTAATTTGTTTTATTATTTTTATTTTATTTTCCTGCCTTCAAAATTCAAAAAAAAACTTAGTAATGGCGCACTATTCGTAAGGTGCGCCATTACTAAATTTTTTTATTTTTTGAATTTTTTTATTTTTTTCATTTTCCCGCCTTCAAAATTAAAAAAAAAAGTTAGTAATGGCGCACCTATGCAAAGTGCGCCATTACTAACTTTTTTTATTTTTTTATTTTTTTATTTCCCGCCTTCAAAATTCAAATTTAAAAAAAAGTTAGTAATGGCGCACCTATGCAAAGTGCGCCATTACTAACTTTTTTTCCCTCCTTCAAAATTCAAATTTAAAAAAAAGTTAGTAATGGCGCACCTATACAAAGTGCGCCATTACTAAATTTTTTATTTTTTCGATTTTTTTAATTTTCCCGCCTTCAAAATTCAAATTTTTTTAGTAATGGCGCACTTAGTAACCCAACTTACTAATGACGCACCTATACAAAGTGCGCCATTACAAAGTGCGCCATTAATCGAAGCAAATCCCGAAAAGGTCCAAGCAATCACCAAGATGCAAAGGCCAACCAACATCAAAGGCGTGCAGCAGCTCACAAGAAAGCTTGCAGCACTGAGCCGTTTCATCAGCAAGCTAGGAGAAAGGACCTTACCATTCTACCAACTGCTGAGAAAAGGAGAAAAATTCGAGTGGACCGAAAAATCCCGCAATGCATTCGCAGACCTAAAGAAAACCCTCTCGACCCCACCAATCTTGGTGGTGCCCAAAGAACGGGAGAAGTTGTACCTATACATAGCAGCGCGCAGCAGTGTCGTGAGCACGATGCTCGTCGTCGAGCGTGCAGAAGAAGGAAAAATCCAGAGCATACAAAGACCAATCTACTACCTCAGCACGCTGCTCACAAAGCCACAACAATGGTACCCGCACTACCAGAAGCTCCTGCTCGCAATTATCATGACCTCCAGGAAAGTATCACATTACTTCGACGAACACCCCATCACAATCGTGAGCAGTGCACCACTCGCGGACATCCTCAACAACCCCGAAGCGACCAGTCGAGTCGCTGAGTGGAACATGGAGCTCAGCCCGCGAGATCTTCAGTTCAAACACCCAACAGCAATCAATGCCCAAGTACTCCCAGACTTCCTGGTTGAGTGGACAGAGTTCCAAACACCAGATCCCCCAGACCTATCCAACTCATGGACGATGTATTTCGACGGATCCAAAATACAGCAAGGTGCCGGAGCAGGCATCGTACAAGTCTCCCCGAAAGGAACGAAGCTCAAATACATCCTCCAGATCAACTTCAGCAATGCCTCCAACAACGAAGTAGAATACGAGGCATTACTCCACGGCATGCGCATGGCAAAAACTTGCGGTGCCACTCGCCTCTCGATGTATGGCGACTCCAACCTCGTCGTCCAGCAGGCGATGAGAGACTGTAACGCAGTCGCAGACAACATGACGGCCTACCATAAACTCTATAACACACGAGAGGGAGGATTCGACGGTTGCGAACTCAACTACATCCACAGAGCAAATAACACAGAAGCCGACGAACTTGCGAACATCGGATCGACTCTAGGACCAATACCACCAGGTGTTTTCCTCGAGAGCATCAATCAGAGATCAATCAAAGCAAAGCCAGCGGCACCTAAGGTAGTCGCAGAGGAAGATGACACAAATGAACCAGCACAGGTGGCAGCAACGAGCACAGCCGACGACACAAGCAGCCAAGCAACCGAAGCCGAAGGACCAGCAGCACTCGAAGACCCAGCCTGGGAAAAACCTTTCCTTCGATTCCTAATCGAAGGAACCCTATCAAAAGACATCGTAGAAGCCCGACGCATCAGTCCACAATCTAAAGCATTCACAGTAATCAACAGACAGCTCTATAAGCGTAGCATTTCTCGGGTCCTACAAAAGTGTATAGATGAAGAAGACGGCAAAGCCCTACTGCTCGAGATTCACGAAGGCACCTGCGAACATCACGCCAGCAGTCGAGCACTCGTGTCCAAGGCCTTTCGATCAGGTTTCTACTGGCCGACCGCTATGAGAAATGCAGAGGATATCGTACGGCGTTGCATCGCCTGCCAAAAGTTCTCCAGCAGGCTGCACGCCCCAGCATAGGAACTCAAAACCATACCGTTGTCTGGCCATTTTCCACATGGGGACTCGACATGGTAGGTCCACTCAAGAAATCCACAAAAGGAGGACGAACACACCTACTAGTCGCAGTTGACAAGTTCACCAAATGGATCGAAGCAGTACCAATCGCTAGCTCAACAGCCCTCACGGCAGTTAACTTCATCAAATCAATCATCTTCAGATTCGGAGTACCGCACAACATCATTACAGACAATGGTACAAACTTCACAGCAGCAGAATTCCAAAACTTCTGTCAAGAGCTGGGCATCAAAATCAACTACGCATCAGTCGCACACCCACAGTCCAATGGCCAAGTGGAGAAAGCAAACGGCCTAGTATGCGGAGGAATAAATAAACGACTCCTAGCACCACTAGAACAAGCCGCAGGCAACTGGGTAGAGGAACTTCCCGCAGTACTATGGAGCATGCGCACCACCACAAACAACTCAACCCAGTACACACCTTTCTTCTTGGTATACGGGTCAGAAGCAGTACTGCCACACGACTTAAAATTTGGAGCTCCCAGAATCTCAGGATACGAAGAGGAAGAGGCAGAAGAAGCACTACAGAACGACAAAGACACAGCAGATGAAGCACGGGACACAGCCATCACAAGATCTGAAGGATACCAGGACAAACTGCGCACATAAAAAAGCAGTCTCCTGCGGACCAGAACGTTCACCAAAGGAGACCTCGTGTTACGGCTAATACAGAAAAAAGTGCACAAGCTTGCCCCGCAATGGGAGGGGACGTTCATAATCTTAGAATTCATAGGAGGAGGAGCATACAGGTTGAAGAACCCGAAAACCAATGAGGACGTGGGAAATCCATGGAACGTAGCGAACCTATGCATGTTCTACCCTAGTCCTCTAGGCATTGTCAGAGACATCAGCAGCAGCACCAATCGGCAACCCATCTAAAACTCGAAGAAATAAAATAATGTTGCCCAAATACTTTACTTAAAAGCACTCGGGGGTCTCGAGCATAAAACTCCCCCCGAGAGACGCTATCCTCACACATGTGACTATAAAGCACTCGGGGGCTCGAGCATAAAACTCCCCCCAAGATACGCTATCCTCGCACATGCGACTATACTTAAAAGCACTCGGGGGCTCGAGCATAAAACTCAACCCGAGAGACGCTATCCTCGCACATGCGACTATACTTAAAAGCACTCGGGGGCTCGAGCATAAAACTCCCCCCAAGAGACGCTATCCTCGCACATGCGACTATACTTAAAAGCACTCGGGGGCTCGAGCATAAAACTCCCCCCGAGAGACGCTATCCTCGCACATGCGACTATACTTAAAAGCACTCGGGGGCTTGAGCATAACCCCCCCCCTAGAGACGCTATCTTCGCTGAAACGCGACCTCATCTGCAAGCACTGGGAAACCAGAACACAAGATCCCCTCCGACTCACCAAGAGTTTTCCGCAAAAGAGAATCATATCGAAAAACGCAAAGTTCTTTAGTCTTCACCTGATCTCAAGCGATCACCTAAAGACTCGAGGGCTACTCCCATCGGGAGCGCTGACGCGCACCCGATCAAAAACTTGGAATAAATAGCAACAGGAAAAGACAGCCCAGGTAGACAAAAATCACATCCTACGCCTGATTTTACAAATCAAACGTAGCCTCGGGGGCTACTCCCATCGGGAGCGCTGCCGCGCACCCGAAGGACAATTTCATTACAAAGGAGTCAAAGACAGTTCTCCCTTACAAGGGAGTCGAGGACAATTTCTTTACAAAGGCGTCGAAGACAGTTCTCCCATACAAAGGAGTCGAGGACAATTTTCATTACAAAGGAGTCAAGGACAATTTTATTACAAAGGAGTCGAGGACAATTTTCATTACAAAGGAGTCGAGGACAACTTCATTACAAAGGGGTCGAGTACAATTTTCATTACAAAGGAGTCAAAGGACAGTTATCGCTACAAAAGGACTCGAGCAACTATCAGACGAGTTACAACTATCCCAAGCAAATATGACTTCTACATGTATGCCCATAATGAGATAATTGGCACTTTCGTACCACAACTTGACGAGCATCACCACAGACAAAGTAGCAACCCAGTCCACGAAGAAGCAGGTCGCCGTCCTCCGGTTCTACAAGGTGCCTCGCCTACTGACGACCGGCTTGACGTCCAGCTCATCTTTAGAACTAGAAGAGCAAGCACCATCAGCCGAGGAACCGGCCGAAGATGAAGTCACGGGAGAAGCACGCGAACCACCACTCGACCCATCGGAGCTGGAACTGCTTGTTTCCTCCTAGTATGGATCCAGACGATTGCCACCGGCATCAATTGCATGAACAGTAAGAGTATCTTCGCCATCAAAACGACAACGAAGGCTATCTCCGTCACGCAGAGTCAACCGACGAGTAAACGCCCTCCAGCCAGACCCAAGGAAAATCAAGGATGAATTATCAACTTCCAACTCCACCCAAGAAGAAGACCGAGCGCATCCGTGAAGACGGAGCCAGAGACCCCTCAAATTAAGCTCGGAAGCAATGGAGGCAAACAAGAACGGAAGAGGAATCCGGGCAGCGTTCCGGCTAAGAACACGCAAAATAAAATCATAGCGCCAAAAACCCTCTTCCATGGAAGAAGAAGAAGGCGCCGACGCAACACCACAACCTCCACCGCGCGAAGAACGAGATGTGCGGCCACCACGGCCACGGCGGCCACGACCTCGCCCATTCACTCCACCACCGCGCTTGGGCGCCATATGAAGAAGAAGCAGAAGAGAAAGATGAGAAGAATGGATTCCAAGGACAGGCAACCACGGGAGGTATTTATAGCGCAATCCAAGGTCAAACCAGAGAAAACACGCAGACGCCCAGGCAGCGCCATCATTGCATCAAAGACCAAACGGGTCGGGTGTTACAAATTCCAAGACAAGATGCCTTCACACGGTCAGCACTATTTAAAGGACACGTCAAATCTCGCATGTTTCCCATACAAGCCTTGGAAATCCAACAGGCACTAGGCAGCATGACGTCCAAATCATCATTATGACCGACCAGAAGACGCGATGGATCAAAAAGAAAGCATCATCATAGGTCACCAAACATCATGACAATGCATATCAGCGTGACATCTCAAGAGGGACGGATCAAGATAAAAGCAATTGGAAAAAAACAAAAGACTCCAAAAGCTACCTATTTCTTGATGTCAAATTTTTCTGATTTTAAAAAATCTCTTACTCCCATCGGGAGTACCCTTATTCGAGTTCGGGTGCTCCCTCACCCAGAAGGCAAAGATGTGCTCGAGTGATCACTCGCACCAGCAGAAACAATGTACTTTCAGAGTTCGGATGCTCCCTCACCTTGAAGACAGTAAAGCATTCGAGTTACTACTCGCAAAAGACTCAAAAAGTATTCGACAATATGATCTGCGCGCTCGACGACTTTCCGAGTGGGTTCTTTCTTATTTTCCTCGCCTGAGTGCGCTACAAACTCCACGAGTGACTGCTAAATAGCTCACTTGATTGTTTATTCCAAGTGGGTGCATCACAAACCAGGCTCCGTGCCTCTACAATAAACAATTCACCATTGGTCCTTTTGGTAAAAAGAGTGGCATCAATGACACCCCTCACAAATGCTTCCTCGAGTAAAAACTTCCTAAGATGGTCATACCAAGCCCGAGGGCTTTATTAAGACCATATAATGCGTTATGAAGTTTGTACATGTGGTCCTTGTGATGAGGGTCACAGAAGCCGGGTGGTTGTGCTACATACACATCCTCTTGTAGTGGACCATTAAGAAAAGCACTTTTTACATCCATTTGAAACAATGGGAATCCATTGAATGCGGCATAAGCAAGAAACATGCGTATAGATTCAAGACGGGCAACGGGAGCAAAGGTCTCATCAAAATCCAAGACTTCAACTTGGGAGTACCCTTGAGCCACTAGCCTTGCATTGTTTCGAACGATATTACCATATTCATCTTGCTTGTTCTTGAAGATCCACTTGGTTCCAATGATGTTATGATCTTGACCAGAAGGCCTCTCCACAAGAGACCATAATTCATTCCGGGTGAAACTAGTGAGCTCATCTTGCATTGCAATGAGCCAATCCGCATCCTCAAGTGCTTGTTCAACCCTAAGTGGTTCAATGCTATACACAAATGATAAGTGAGCACAAAAGTTCATAAGTTGACGACGAGTAACTATACCTTGTCCCAATCCCGTGAGGATCTTGTCAACATCAACACGTCTAGCCACCAAGGGCATGATGGAAGTTGGATTTTCAATAGGCTCCACCCATTCGGGTTCATGAACTACATTTGGTTCATCATCAAGGGTGGAGCCATCTTCGATAGCTTCATTTTCTCCAAAGCAAATGCGGTCAAGCCAATCTCGTGGATCAACCACAACATCAACTTGTGGTTGAGCAACCACATCGGATTGTGGAGGGTCTTGTTCTTGTTCTTGGATAATGGGCTCATCATGAGAAATTGGATCTTGAGTGTTAGGAGGAGGTGCTTGTGGTGGTGGAACACTTGGCCCATCACCCACCTCATCATCTCTCGGAACTAGATAAATGGGCACAAGATCTCCAATGCCCATAGCCAAGATGTCTTGAGAAGACTCTTCATTATTGCCTACATCACTTAGATCAACTTGCTCCCCATGTGAGCCATTAAATTCATCAAACTCCACATCACAAGTTCCCACAACACATCCGGTGGATTTGTTGTAGACCCTATAGGCGTGAGAGTTTGGAGCATACCCAACAAATATACCCTCAATTGTTTTGGATTGAAACTTAGCTAACCGGTCTTTCTTATTGAGAAAGAAACACTTACAGCCGAATACTCGTTGACGTTTGGCTTGTGACCGGTTACAAGCTCATAGGGGGTCTTCATCAAGATCTTGCGAAGAAAGAGCCGGTTTGATGCATGACATGTATAACAGCCCAGATTTCACAAAATTTAAAATTTTTGTTTTCGGTGTGAATTTTTTGATTGTCTGATTTGTTTGCGGTGTTGCATCCCCGATTTATCGATCGGCGATTATTCCCTCCTGTCGGGACCCGGAATATGCGTATGTAATTCCAGTCACAACTCAATCACATGGAGAGCCGAGAGCCGTACCCACTTGTCTAAGCAGACAAGGCCAAGCACAGAACACTCTCGGAAAGCATCGTACGTGAGGGGCATCCCATCCAGGCCGGATGATCAACTGAGATGGGTCCTCATCGCCCACTCACAAGTCTAAATGATTATGGGTGGTGAAATCCCATACTCATAGACAAGTCGCCTCAACCATGTTATCGATTGAATCATAACTCTTACATAAACAGACTCCATCCCGATCACTTGGTCGGGGTCTAGGGCGGGCTCGATCATACAACAAAGTGTGCACGTGATAGAGTCACGAGCAATCGCATCGCGATGCCCCAAGCTGCGCACATCTAAGGGACACTTGGTGTATAAAAGACTGCCAGCCAGATCACAACTAAGGTCTCGAAAACCCATACTAAGACATGCATGTTATAATCATACACGCAGCACACATGTCTAGTATGAACAACATGTATCATCACATAACTCTACAAAGTACTTCTTTATTGACATACACATAGAGTACACAAAGATCAAATAACTATGATCCATCATTACATCAAACCACGGAAGAAAATTAGGTCTGAGTACAGACAAGTTTAACAAATGGCTTAGAGAAGCCTTGTTCAACATACATGCCCTTCCACGAGGGACCAGACTGTTGTCTGGGACTATACTAACTTAGTCAACGTCGAGCTTCAGGAAGGTGACTCCATCGGGGTCCAGGTTCTCATCTAAAACATAGAATAAGCAAACGTGAGTACAAAGTCGTACTCAGCAAGACTTACATACGAACTATTCTACTCATGCTCAAGTTTCAAGGTAAAGGGAGGTGGGGTTTCATCATGCAGAAGTGCCAGCTTTGACTTGGCTAGTCCTGTACTACGAGTACCAGACTTGAGGTAAGAAGCATACACGAGTCCACTACCAAGTCTCCAGCCAATACACCACTATGGATATTTCCTCGACTTCCCCACGAGGAAGTGTAGGGGAACGCGGCAGAAAACAAAAAATTTCCGCACTACGAACAGCCCAGGACCACTATGGAGACTGCATACAAGGTTTTTGATCTGATCGTTACCGACTCGTAGCGCAGCGGAAGTAGAGTCGATGTAGATCGTCGGTGCAGATCCCCGCAGCTAGGATTTACAACCTCCCAACCGCGAGAATGTATTCCCTCGTCTGCTCCTCGGACAACGCTCAGGGAGGCGGTCAGACAGTCCCTCGGACGATGTCACGGACAGCCCTTCGGGAGGCCCCTCGAAACTCGATCGGTAACTCGGACAGCCCTCCGGGAGGACCCTTGAAACTCGAACGATAATTTGGACAGCCCTTCGGGAGGACCCTCGAACAGCCCCTCGGGCAAAAGATCGAAACTACGACCTCTCTACGGGGTTGCACACATACGGTGTCAGCTATCCGGCAGGGCTTCGCCGTCCAGAACTAGTTCCTGCCGGAACCCAGACAGCCTTTCGGCTCTACGAAACTATTTCGCGGGGAGGGAGAGAGAATGCCAGATCATGCATGGCTTGTGTATTGAACTCAAGGGAGAGCTTGGATCAAGGATATGGGGCTGCCCTCACACCTCTATTTATAGGAAACCCAAGGGGGCTTTCTTGGCTCCCAAGTCCTTCTAGAAGGCTTTCCAAAAATATCTCAAGTAGTACTTTTTACTATTCATGACACCACTTTTTCGCGTCCGAAAATTCCGAAAATATTTCTGTGGGTCTTAGAATAATTCCAACACCCACTAAAATGATTTTGGGCGCATTCCGAAACAATTCCGGATTAGTGATTTTCATCTGCGAAAAGCAACCTAAGCATTTCCGGCAGCTCCGGAACATTTCCGGCAGCTCCGAAATATTTCCGAAAAAAATATTTTAATCTTTTCTCCAGAAAAATTCCAGAAGTTACCAAAACAATTCTGGCACTCTCCAAAATTACCAGGTGCTCTCCGAAACCTTTTCGGCATAGTGGTTTACCCCGAAACAACTTTTCGGTTTTCTCTCGGAACTTTTCCGCCGTCTCCGAAACCTTTCCGGTGACTTTATCTCAGACTCCCTGTCTAGTATTCAACAGATAGATGACCCTTAAGCGTGTGACCCTATAGGTTCGATGAAGTATAGACATGACTGGAACACTTTCCGATCAATGATCAATAGAGGAACCGAGGACATCCATATTGATCCCTATACCCATACGAAGAATTATTCGAGTGAACCTTTAGTTGCTGTGTGCTATTCCTGTTGCTTCGCGATATATTACAAATACCCGAGGTGAGACTTATTGGCATCCCCGTGAATCAACAACTTGTCCACTATGCCAGTTACCTCGTTCCTGGTATTGTTCTCTTTTCTCGTTCCCGCGTTCCGGCATCCCTGTGATCAAATCACACTGTGTCTGGCCAGACGATGGTGGATACCGTAACACCGAGAGGGCCCTAAGAATATCTCTCCAACGACGGAGGAGCAAATCCCAATCTCGAGCTACCTAGTTCCTTGTCATACTTTTCCGTGAACCCGCAAGCTGCCGTAATAGCCACCCTTTTACAGATGACGTTTAACAAAACCCCAAAGTTCACGAAGCAAGTACGAAGGAACTCGATACTCTCATGGTCTAAGGAATTATGAAAACGCACAACTTTCTCTGTGTTATTAACCATTAACTTGTGACGAATGTATCTCATAGCATAACATCAATTCGGGTCGATTCAACACAAATGTTCTTCTAACATTGTGCCCTCAAAATTGCCGGCATAGTCATGCCCATGATCAGGAAAACAGAACCATCATGCAACACTTGAGCTAGTCTTAGAGGCGAGACTAGGAATATATATTTTTTATCCGTTTATTATTCCACACGTGCATATGAGTCTTCCTCCGAGCCTCGTGGTTATTGCAGACTCGAGAACCATAGCAGTTATAGCATGGAATATAAACATAATTAGGAACATGGGGATAAATAATAACATTTATTATTGCCTCTAGGGCATATCTCCTACAGACTCCCACTTGCACTAGAGTCAATAATCTAGTCAATGCTAATGCACTTTACACCTACGGCATACTGGTGTAAAATATGCTTCACATGTGGTATAGCCTGATGTCCAACGGATCTGACAATTTCAACTCCGTGTGTATCTTTGCATATCCTCGCGTTTTCACGCTTTCACAAAATTCATATTTTGTGTGGACTTGGCTTTGTATATATGCGAATCATTGGTCGAACCTTGATTCCTCAGACTGAGCTATGGAGCAACTATCTTCAATAGTGTTCCATTGACCAAAGCCATATTGGAACCATACTAAGTTCATGAATGAACTATATGATTCAACATTTTCTTTGTTGCTTCTAAAGCAGCAGCATACATAGCCATTTGTTATAGAATTTCGCCACAGTAACCTGTTATGAACAATTCCAACTTACTGTGCCACCATATTGTGTATTACACACAAAAAAACTTTAACTCAAATCGAAAATCGCATGGAGCATTGATGAAGACCGTATCGATGTAATTACTTACAACAAGTACTTCATAATCTCTTCTTGCGAGAAAACATGTCATCAGTGCTACTTTAGTACTCAATGACATTTTTCACTGTTGTCCCACGATCAGTTCTTTGATCACTTTGGTATCTATACTCGCAACAACTTTGGAGTATTGGACATATCTGGTTGTTTTACATACCATGGAATACATGATTAATCCCAACACGAAGGTGTGTGGAATCTCCATCATGTAATTTGCTCATCAGTGTTTTGGGACACTGAGTCTTGCAAAAACTCTTTCCATGTGACTTTGGCAAGAATCACTCCTTGTCGTTTTTAATGCTAAATTGTTTTGGCATCTTGTCAGTATGTATTTTGGCTTAGCCCTATTAGGCAATTCTATCTCTTAGATAATTATGCCTAATATCAAGGCTACTTAACCCAAGCACTTCATCAAAAAACTATTTTCAATGAAGTCCTAATTCATGTCAAGAAATTTATATTATTTACAATTAACAATGTGTCAAGCACACACAAGGTTTTTAGAAATATTATTATGCTCCCACTTACTTTCTTGCAATCACAAGCATCTTCGTTATCCATTGATGAAATCAAACTCTTTTGACTATTTCATCAAAAACGAAGATTCCAACTCCATTATGCTCTCTTTTGTCCATCGCAGGAACTCTGAAGTTTGCATACTTACTAGCATCCTCTGGACTGACAAAATACCTTGGACTGTATCTCCAAGGCAGTATTTCCATCTCATGGAAATCCTTTTGGCATCCATGTTTCATATCTCATGAATGAAATACGTATTAATTGCTAGTTTAACCCGAACCGACTTTAAGCATCGCTACGGAGAGACAATCTCGCCGTAGTTAATTCCTTGAAATTGTTATAAGCAACAAGTCGAGCTTTATGGATAAAACATTTTTATCCGTATCAGTTTATAGTTCCATTAATATTCGTTAGACTCTAAGTCTTCCGAATGGTCCATCAAGATACAATCTTGAATTACGTATATGGAAACTATCTCGGATTTGTATTGGCATTTAGCCAATTCCGGAGTCAGGGCCCATCATCGCTTCCTTGATTATCGTAGGTATGCTGTTGTCTAACAACAATATCTCGTTTGCGCACCTGAGAGGTTTGCACGAGTTTTGCCTACGTGGCTCAGTTGCAAGTTTGACCGAAGTCCATACATCTCATGTAGAGGCTTCCGTATCAGTTGCAGTAGGAAACTCTGGAATCACTTCCAAGGTTCCTTTCCTTTGATCTGATGACGAAGATACTGTTATCTCGTCGAGTTGCACTGTCCTCCCACTCACTTTTTTTCAAGAACCATTCTCTTTAAAAGCATACCGTTCTTTGTGGCAAAACCTTTTGCCTCGGTATAGTGGTGGAGGAATTCCCAATAATTTGGGATAACCTACAAAGTAGCACTTGTCTGATTTGGAATAGGTTTGTAAACAGTTTACACAATCCCCATATTCCAAATGTTAAGAAAAGATAAAACATGGTTGGGCGTACCATACCATGGCGTCATTTCAACAGACCTGATGGCGCTCCTTTCAGTGTAAAAGCCGCAGTCTCTAAAGCATTACATTAAAAGGAATAATGGCAAATTGATTTATGTCATCTTTGATCTTACCATGTCATAAATGGTTTGATTACATCTTCAAGGACATTCCACTTGCAGTGGTGTTCCGGGAGGTGCAAGTTATGAAAGCTCTTTTCACAACTCATCAGACATTGGCTAAACTTGTAACTCAAAAATTCCTTTCTGCAATCGAATTGTAGAAACATAATTTTCTTGTCACAATAACTTTCACTTCATTTTTGAAAACCTTTCGAATGATTTCAAAAGATCCAGACTTACGTCTCGTCAAGTAAATATCCATATATCTACTTGAGTCTTTTCTGAAGATAGATAAATCCACTACTAACAACATTTAACGGACTACACACATCAAATGTATGATCACCAATAAGTTTGTTGTTCGTTCCTCATGGCCTGTGAACGGTATTTCAGTCACTTAAATTTTCGGACGAAAGTTGCAAGTGTGAGATGATTCATAATCAAATGACTTCAAAATCCATCATTGTGGAATTTCTCCATGCGGGTTTCTCCAATGTGACCAAATGCAGTGCCACACATATGTGGTATTCTTTTAGTCTTTCGACATTTAGCGTCATTGTTATGGATGTATCCTATTACCATCAATATTCGTAACATACATCCCATCCCCGATGGAAGCATGGCCCTTTATGTTATTCATAATACTGAACAACAATTGTTCTTTTATGAAAAACCTTCTTGCAACATACTTTATGCAATCGGCTAGAGTGTACAAAACTCTAAAACGAATTATGAAAATAAATACAGATGGTGATACACCGATGGAAGGTATAGTAACTTTTACTATGTTCCCAGCGCGTATCTAAACCTCATTACTGGCAAGTCTTTTAGGCCGTAGTGGTTCTTGCATCGAGTTGCAACAGAATTCAATCGAGCGGGTATTCCTGTGATCAACTTTTAATCATAATACCCAAGAATTATGGACTAACTGTTTAATCACAATTCCCAAGAACTATTTATTTTTGACCAGCCTTCCATACATCAATAACTTTCATGACTTTTATACATGAGCTGGACATTCCAGTCTTCTTTCTTTTTTCCCTTATACTTTTAACAGTTTAACTTTCAATATATTTCTCCTACTCTCAGAAGAAGCACCCAACTTTAAGAGTGGCGTTAGCCCCGGACTTCCTAGGCGTGTGAGTCATACTAACACCCTTTGGACATTTCCTTTCTCTTTAAGTTGTTTGTTTTATTCACCTTCATCATATGACAGGCGTTCTTCTGGATCCCTCTCTTATCAGTCAAATGCCCAGTAAACACTTTACTAATACTTTGCAAACAAATATTGCTTTGGATATCTCATATCTTTTAGCCTTTGTCTGTATCTGAAAACAATTTTCAGTTCCATGAATATTACATAACTATCCCAAACTTGTGAAGTTCGGGTCTTATGGAAGCAAACGTATTGCACTTGACCACAATGGAATTCTAGCTTTTGGATCGAAGGACGAGAGTCACATCATCCATAGCATTAGCGGGAGGACACCGAAAGCATGCGATAGGACAAAATCCTTCTCGGCACTCTTGAGGACAATCCTCGCATTACGTTACCACCCGTAAAGTTTTAACCAGATATTTAACAGCTTATTCAATTTTAATAGGGAAGGTGGAAACGCGAGCCATTATTCTACAACTATTAGCAAATTATACTTAGACAGTGTTCATAATTAATTGCACTCAGAATTAAACAAGTTAATTCTAAAATGCGCTCCCACTCAAATCAATATCTCTCAAAATTGATTATGAGTGATTCAAGATCCAAATATCAATACAACGCCATAGAATCATCATCTCATGACGAGGATTTTGATTTGGTAGGCCAACTTGCCGATCACATCTCTATGTGACTCTTGTTCATCTTTCGATGCATGTGTTCCGAGCTCAGGACGATCCTGCCATGAACGTCAAGACAACCAAGTGATCTTGCTGCGAGGTCTGACCTCACCCGCCTTACATTTCTCCAATCGTTCGTACCCATGCATCCATGGCGCACCCCGAAAGGATAGATGCTGTGACGGTGCTACATTTGGGAGAACACTAACTACTTGATATTTTAAGTGAGAGATCACCCTAATAAAAAGCGACTACCGCGCAATCAAGAAGGGTGCAACTTAAGGGATAAACATCTCAGGTAATTCATAATTGCATGATATGGTATAGCCCCTTCTGACGGAGAAGTCAAGTATTTCTTCGTCTTAGGCATTTGCGTCGGAGTTCACCTTCGCGAAGTTTGCCACCACCTTGTCGATGCACCAAATAATATTGCTATCTTTATAGCTAATAAAATAAGTGCATTACATAAGGTTGACTCGCAGGTCATTAAAGTGACAATCATATGGCTCCAGCCATCATGCCGAATCATGACACGCAGGTCATGTTAATAAATTTACATTATATAGTCATCTCATTAATAATCAAATTAATATGAGCTTTGCTATACCACATCACATGCACATCCTGCAAAACCAAGTTAGACGCCTCTAATCGGTTTATGCAAAATTTTATTTTACGTGGCTTCTAAGGTTTTGACTTAAACCGCAGCTACCAACGTTTATCATCAAGCATGATTATTCAAGTCGCTAGATTAACTTTGCGGGGTGTATGAAACACGAGATAATAAAATCTCGAGCCCCATACTGAACTTCGTCATACGCGTGATCCCCGTGCAGATCATATCTGCATTGCCCTTTAGTCTGCAGAATTTCTTCTTTCTCTAACTATGGTGGAATTCAACGAACTGTTAGCACTTCTTTGATCAATCAGGATCGCAGATTGCCAGAACTTTGAAACTCCACCATACTGTTATTGAGATCAGAAATACACAAATTCCAGGGAAGCAACAAGAACATCGGGTAACAGATTTATCTCCCACCCGCATAAATAATTTTCAGCAATAGATCTGATCTACTCCAAAATTATATTATGCAATACCCATACATCTCTATGTATTCTAGATCGCAACATGCATCTACGCATAGCACGGCTCTGATACCACTGTAGGGGAACGCGGCAGAAAACAAAAAATTTCCGCACTACGAACAGCCCAGGACCACTATGGAGACTGCATACAAGGTTTTTGATCTGATCGTTACCGACTCGTAGCGCAGCGGAAGTAGAGTCGATGTAGATCGTCGGTGCAGATCCCCGCAGCTAGGATTTACAACCTCCCAACCGCGAGAATGTATTCCCTCGTCTGCTCCTCGGACAACGCTCAGGGAGGCGGTCAGACAGTCCCTCGGACGATGTCACGGACAGCCCTTCGGGAGGCCCCTCGAAACTCGATCGGTAACTCGGACAGCCCTCCGGGAGGACCCTTGAAACTCGAACGATAATTTGGACAGCCCTTCGGGAGGACCCTCGAACAGCCCCTCGGGCAAAAGATCGAAACTACGACCTCTCTACGGGGTTGCACACATACGGTGTCAGCTATCCGGCAGGGCTTCGCCGTCCAGAACTAGTTCCTGCCGGAACCCAGACAGCCTTTCGGCTCTACGAAACTATTTCGCGGGGAGGGAGAGAGAATGCCAGATCATGCATGGCTTGTGTATTGAACTCAAGGGAGAGCTTGGATCAAGGATATGGGGCTGCCCTCACACCTCTATTTATAGGAAACCCAAGGGGGCTTTCTTGGCTCCCAAGTCCTTCTAGAAGGCTTTCCAAAAATATCTCAAGTAGTACTTTTTACTATTCATGACACCACTTTTTCGCGTCCGAAAATTCCGAAAATATTTCTGTGGGTCTTAGAATAATTCCAACACCCACTAAAATGATTTTGGGCGCATTCCGAAACAATTCCGGATTAGTGATTTTCATCTGCGAAAAGCAACCTAAGCATTTCCGGCAGCTCCGGAACATTTCCGGCAGCTCCGAAATATTTCCGAAAAAAATATTTTAATCTTTTCTCCAGAAAAATTCCAGAAGTTACCAAAACAATTCTGGCACTCTCCAAAATTACCAGGTGCTCTCCGAAACCTTTTCGGCATAGTGGTTTACCCCGAAACAACTTTTCGGTTTTCTCTCGGAACTTTTCCGCCGTCTCCGAAACCTTTCCGGTGACTTTATCTCAGACTCCCTGTCTAGTATTCAACAGATAGATGACCCTTAAGCGTGTGACCCTATAGGTTCGATGAAGTATAGACATGACTGGAACACTTTCCGATCAATGATCAATAGAGGAACCGAGGACATCCATATTGATCCCTATACCCATACGAAGAATTATTCGAGTGAACCTTTAGTTGCTGTGTGCTATTCCTGTTGCTTCGCGATATATTACAAATACCCGAGGTGAGACTTATTGGCATCCCCGTGAATCAACAACTTGTCCACTATGCCAGTTACCTCGTTCCTGGTATTGTTCTCTTTTCTCGTTCCCGCGTTCCGGCATCCCTGTGATCAAATCACACTGTGTCTGGCCAGACGATGGTGGATACCGTAACACCGAGAGGGCCCTAAGAATATCTCTCCAACGACGGAGGAGCAAATCCCAATCTCGAGCTACCTAGTTCCTTGTCATACTTTTCCGTGAACCCGCAAGCTGCCGTAATAGCCACCCTTTTACAGATGACGTTTAACAAAACCCCAAAGTTCACGAAGCAAGTACGAAGGAACTCGATACTCTCATGGTCTAAGGAATTATGAAAACGCACAACTTTCTCTGTGTTATTAACCATTAACTTGTGACGAATGTATCTCATAGCATAACATCAATTCGGGTCGATTCAACACAAATGTTCTTCTAACATTGTGCCCTCAAAATTGCCGGCATAGTCATGCCCATGATCAGGAAAACAGAACCATCATGCAACACTTGAGCTAGTCTTAGAGGCGAGACTAGGAATATATATTTTTTATCCGTTTATTATTCCACACGTGCATATGAGTCTTCCTCCGAGCCTCGTGGTTATTGCAGACTCGAGAACCATAGCAGTTATAGCATGGAATATAAACATAATTAGGAACATGGGGATAAATAATAACATTTATTATTGCCTCTAGGGCATATCTCCTACAGGAAGCACACCATAGCACTCACGCTTATCTTGCGAGTTTTAGAGTATCCATTCAAGTTGTCTAATAATCAAGCACAGTTTTCCAAGTAGTCCATGACCGCGGACGCGGCTATTCGAATAGTTTTGTTAACGCTGCAGGGGTGTACCGCTACACACACATGACCATCAGTTACCGCCAGGTCCCGGCACCATTCAAGTGGTGTCGGCGAGGATGTCCACCACAACACTTCGCCCATAGCTCTGTTCTAGTCCAAGGAGTCAACTGTCTAAGTTCAAAACCTAACTGGAGTTCCGGCCGAGCTTCCAGTCAAGACTCAAACCATGTAGGCACGACTGACAAGCCCACCTCGACGGATGGTTCTCCGCTTGACAAGTCATGTTCTACAAGCCCTACCATGAATGCCACATTTCATTTCCTTTATCTTTATATGAATATGCTGAATGGAAAACCCGAACTAGGTGTGACTCCTGGACTTGGATCGGGGTGAGTTAATAGGTCAAGAGGGGTCAGTGAGGCCAATGTGTGGTTGTACTCTTTGTCTCGGATTAGCATACAAGAACTCAGGCTTAAGGCGGTGTTCAACGAGACAAGTAGCTTAAGGCGGTGTTCAACGAGAAAACCCACTGTGTACTCCTACACAGGCTCGCATTGTTCACCTTGTATTAGGGTAGATTCACCAACACAGTTTCACTTTCATCAACACCATGTTCACTATCATCCCGACTCACATCAAAAGCATCCTCATTGTAAACTCTAAGCATACAATAAGAAGTAACAGTTGCGGGGGCCACAAGATATCAATCAACTCCTATGTCAGCTAGGATTGTGGTTTTCTGATAACCCTCAACTGTAGGGGATCGAGATAGTCTTCGCCGGCAAGATAACCCAATTTATTGATTGGACACTTGGGGACACAAAGAATACGTACAGGCTTTGACAATTGAGTTGTCAATTCAACCGCACCTGAAATAAACACTTGCTTGCAAAAAGGTATTAGTAGCAACTGTGATATAGTAGTGGTGGTAATGATAATAGTGGTGATAGTGATAGTGGAACAGCAAAGGTAAACAACTAGTAACCAGCAGAAGGAAAACACTATAGGCTAGGGAGATGGATGGTTGGGCGCTTCTTGGATGAGAACGAACATGTAACAAATTCTAACTTGGGCAAAGCTCACAGAAAACAAAGGATCATCTAGGAAAATATCAAACATCAGGCATGTATCCCAAGGTAGTTATACGTGCTTGCAATAAGAACTTTGCACAACATCTTTTGTCCTACCCTCCCGCTACAAACGGGGCCAAAAGGAACTTAGGGAGATTAAGGTAGTCCTTTCAAAGAGCACCGGAACAAAGCATTAACAATTCATGGATACACGGAATCCTCAAATTATAGTCCATCCCCTTTGGTGTCCCAAGATGTCACCATTGGGATCGCCGGTTCCGGACTATAATAGGTGCATACAACTCATAGATACGATCAAGAACACCACAAACTCAAGAAACAAAAGGGTGATCAGATCTGAAATCATGGCACTCGGGCCCAAAGTGACAAGCATTAAGAGCAACAAGTTGTAATAGAGATGATAAACACCAAGTAGATGATAGGCAACATGCCCCCAACAATATGATTGAACTATTACATGATCCAACTCATCCAATCCCTACCATCCCCTTTGCCTACAGCAGGGAATTACTCACACATGAGAGGAGAAGTCATGGAGGGGTGATGGAGAGGCGATGATGATGACGATGGTGATGATTCCCCCTCACCGGAGGCCAATTCAGCCTCCAGATTAGCTCTCCGAGGAAGAACAGAGGATTGCGTTGGCTCCGCGACGTAGATTGGAAAAGCGACTTCTGTTTCGGGGTTTGTACGTCGGGAGAATAAATAGGGGCCAAGGTAGGTCACCAGGGGGTGTGGGACTCAACCAGGAGGGCAGGTGGCGCGGCCAGGTGCTGGGCCGCGCCAGGCACCCTCCTGGCTGCCCCCTGGCTGCCCTGTTGCCCTCCTTTGGCCTGGTGGAAGCTTCCGGAACACTGATTTTTTATATATATTTTTTGGAATTTTTCCAGCATACCTAAATGTCCAGAAACCTGCACAAAAGAAAACAGCACTGGTAGCTTTGCTGAAAACAGCGTCAGTCTGGGTTAGTTCCGTTCAAATCATGCAAGAATGAAGGCAAAACAATAGCAAAAGTGTTTGGAAAAGTAGATACGTTTAGGATGTATCAACTCCCCCAAGATTAGCCATTGCTTGTCCTCAAGCAATTCAGTTCAACGAACTGGATGCGACAAAGAAAACTTTGACAAACTCTTTTGCTTCATTAGATTTATATAAGCATGTACTGCGAAAGAGTTTAGCAAGTTTTGAAACTATGCTACAAGGAAAATGCACGAAGCAATCCTTCTTTCATGTAATCAGTCACAAACAAACAAAAAGTAAACAATATGCTGCTGAAAATCAATCTAAGATCACAATGCACATAGCATGAACATATCAGAGTGGTATCTCGCTAGCCTCCATGAGTGAAGCAAAACATAAATGCAGAAACTCCTCCGGAGTTTTAAAGGAGACTAGAATTTAGAACTCAAAGTAAGAAACATCACAAGCATGCAGAAGATAATGTGGTACTTTGGGACAATGCATGTTACACTAAGAATGACAATTATGCTCTCATAGTTGGTGCTTTGGAGAAAGGAAGGTGGAGACTCTCGAACCGTGGCTTTTGATGGCAAGGTTGAAAACCCGTGAAAGGAAGCAAAGACTAAACATGTGCCAGAGCTCTTGGTTTTGAAAACAAAGATAAAACTCTTTTGAGAGGTGCAACTTTCCAGTCAACGGTGAACGGTAAAGGTCTCTCAATATCTCCCATGCCAACCATATTAATGCCTTTTTCTTACACATGTTCCCTTATCCAAAAATCCTTTGATGGTCTACGGAACCTTTTATTTTGCCTCAAGGATGGAAGGAGGATATCGTTCCATCTATCATAAGCAGCATTTGGTTCATTTCACTCCATCATCAAGTATGGGGGAGGTGTAACTCTCATATATATATTTTTATTGACTAGTTAAAACTTCCGTCAAAATATTTTTGGCATGAAAGATACTGATTTTCCCTCACCGCATCATGAGTTTGTACGGTTACAAAGGGGAAGCTTTTGAATAAATTTCGAGATGGCACAAGAAAGTCTAAGTTAGCAGTGGCCGGTAAATACCACATATAGGTAGGTATAGTGGACTCAAATGGAACAACTAGGTTTAGAAAGGTGATTGTGGAAGCACAAGCAGAATTCCGCGTGGTGCTGGAGGAAGGCTAGCAAAAGACGGGGAAGCGACCAACTAGAGAGCATAACAGTCATAATCATGCAGAGCGACAAAGCAACATTGAATCGGGCATGAAAGTGATATAACTCACCCTGAAGTAAAAAGATCATCAAGGCAGAACAGACTTTTTAGTCTTAACATGCGTGAACATGTGCCAAGTCAATCCAATAATCCCCCGGAGGGAAATACCACTTAAATATGCCACACCATGAACAATGCAATGCATGTCAATCATCTCAAGCAACACATTATAAACTCTAGCTATTTGAGACTAACCACAAAGAAAGCATGAACCACTGGGAAAGCATTGTAAACATAGCACTATGTCGCTACAAGCTGGTCTCTAATCATAAGTACAGGCATATGTACAAAAGTATAAACAAAAAGAGTTCATACCGGCTTTCCTTGTTGCATCCCTTCCGTCGATATTCCTCATTACTGCCTTGTCACTTGCACGATCCAACGTAGGAAATTATAATCATCACGGACTCGATCTGAACTCTGAAAACAAAGAAAACTAAAGAGCAAAGGAAACATATTTTTGGGTTTTTTAAAGTTTAATGACAGCAAAAGAAAGGAGAATTGCAAACTAGAAGAACAAAGAAGAACAGGAAAAAACTTGCAAAAAGATAAAAGCGAACCAATGGTAGATACAAAGGAAAGGGGAGGAGAGCATGTACTCCCCCAAGCTTAGGCTTTTGGCCTAAGTTGGGCTCTTCTACTGCGGTCCCGCGGAGCTTCCAGCTCCGGGGTAATGGTAATCCCACGGGTTGTATGAGCCCTCCGGTGCGTACAATGAAGTCCTCGGATCCTCCCACGTGGAAGAGGAAGGTCCCGCCCCCATCCAGAGGAAGACCCTTCACCCCAGGGGGGTGACGGTCTCCTCCTGAACTGGTGGATATACCACGTGCTCCTCCTCGTCTGGCTCGACCCCCTCCGTGGGGTCGTGAAACTGGTATCTCCCGGTGACCTCATCAAACTCGGTCACTGAAAAACGAAATCCGTTCTTGCGAGAAAAATCAAACACAAGTGGTGCAGGTAGACGGACAACGCGTTCCACACCGTCTTTAAACCGCAAAACATAATCAAGTGCATAGCGGTCAGAGGCCTTAGTAACAAAGAAATGCCTCTTCATGGCAGCCAAGTCAAGGTTAACAAAAGGAAAGACTATATCATCTGGGCGCGGTTCTCCTTGGAGAAACTGCAAAAGAAGTGTGGCATAGATGCCACCAAAGAGGTCCCCCTTGTTACTATTAGTAGCAAGGCGTTTCGCGATAAGCGAACCCACATGATACTCGTGCTTCCCTGAGAGGACATTCACCATGATAGCAGTATCAGGCGTAGAAGTGTTGCTCTTGTTGTCTCGAGCCAACACTCCTCTAGCAATATAATAGGCGAAATACCTGAGTTGAGGGAACATAATGTTGGAAATCTTCTGACGGTTGGATTCCCTCACTTCAGTGTTACAGAACGAGTCGAGGAGGGTGTTGAGTGCAACAGTTTGGACATTTTTCCTCTTCTTCTTTTCGACCAATCCTGGCAAACCTAAAGCTTCACAAAATGTACTCATAGGCATGGTCAGCAACCTTTCATAAAGTCTAAACACCACAGTATCATTGTCAGGATAAAACCTGAAATTGTTAAGAAAAATAGCGGTGAGTGTCTCGTACTGTGGTACACGGCTCGTAACGAGCCGTGTTAAACCTGCATGGGCACACAGAGCATAGAACTCTTCTCGTATGCCGGCATCCTCCATGAAGTCTTCGCATGGAAATGCCATAGCTCTTGCGGGTGACGCGTCCAACATCTCCAGGGGTACGATATCTTCATTATAGCTCACCCTCGTGGCCGAAGGTGAAGCTGCGGAACGCGTAACATGGCTAGAGCGCTCGGGCTTCTTCTTCCCAAGCCAGTTTCCTAGCCTCTCCATTTCTGAAATTTGTAACAATTCACAAAAACGAGGATTGAAGCAAAACTAGTTTGGGAAAAACATTATACTTACTTTACCAAGGCTCAAACTAGCAACAAAACTTGAAAAATAAATTTCTACACAAACATTTAAGCTCAACTAGACAGCACCAAGAACCACTAAATACTCACTAATGAAGCCACTAACTAGAAAACTAATTGGAGGGGTGAGGGAGTCACGTACCAAAGAATATTTGTCCCAAATTTCAGCTCAAATGAGTGGTTGTAGAGGGAGATCGAAGTTCCGTGCTCAAGAACAGCAAGAACACGAAACCAGAGCAAGAACACGAGTTTTCGGGGTGAAAGAGAGAGAGTGGAAGAAGAGATGCCAGCAGGGGGTGCCTGTGGGCCCCAGGGGGGTGGGTGGCGCGGCCAGGAGCTGGGTTGCGCCACCTGGCCTGCTGGGCCAGGGGTGGACCCCCCTGGTCAGCCACAGGTACTCCCCGATGGATTTTTACCTAGAAATTTTTATTTTGAATTTTCTGGAATTTTCTGGGCAACTTCACTGTAGAGAATTTTTCAAAGTTCAAAAAGCTGCAAAAAACTTTCGTGAACTTGAGACAAAAGTTAGAACAAGTGAAGTTTTAAACAAAAACTTGGGTAGAGCAAGGAGAATAAAATCTAAAGGAAATGAAAACATAACAAGATCAACTTTTTACTTATATAAAACTTGCTAGTTAGCAAGGTTGATCAAGTCTTACCAACACACCGGTGATATATAACGCAGAAAGTCTCGCCTCTTATGAAGTGATCATTGCACTCTCACTTTAATGGACATGGTCCCCACCATAATTGTTTTGTATTTGTGGTATACATGTAGTGGACAATCCCATTCTCCAATCTTCACGGTCTCGATATTCTCAATGGAGTTAAGGCCATGCATTTTGTCGATTTTCTTTGGAAAATACACCGTGTGTTCTTTGTCAATTACGTTGAAGGTAACCTTCCCTTTATTGCAATCAATAACGGCACCTGCGGTGTTAAGAAAAGTTCTACCAAGGATAATGGACATGCTCCCATCCTCGGGCATGTCAAGCACAACAAAATCAGTAAGTATTAAGCAATTAGCAACTTCAACAGGAACATCCTCACAAATACCGATCGGGACGGCCGTGGACTTGTCGAACATCTGAAGAGAGATATCTGTAGGAATTAGTTTCTCTAAACAAAGCCTTTGGTAGAGAGAGAAGGGCATAACACTCACTCCTGCACCAAGATCACATAAGGCAGTTCTAACATAATTATTCTTTATGGAGCAAGGAATGGTGGGTATACCTGGATCACCGAGCTTCTCAGGAATCTTGCCACTGAAAGAGTAGTTAGCAAGCATAGTAGATATTGCCTCATTAGCGACTTTTCTTTTATTAGTAACAATATCTTTCATATATTTTGATTAAGGTGGTAATTTAATAGCATCAGTCAAAGGAATTTGAGGAAAAAGAGGTTTCATCCACTCACAAAACTTGTTATAGTGCTCTTCTTCTTTGGATTTGACGGACTTGCTTGGGAAAGGCATGGGTTTCTGTACCCATGGTTCTCGTTCCTTCCCGTGTCTCCTTGCAAGGAAGTCTTCTCTAGTATACTTCTTGCGCTTATCAGGTGCTTCTTCTTCATGAACCTCGGGTGGATCATTCTTTTCAGTATCTTTTTCAGGTTCAGCACCGTCTTCAGTCTCAGCATCGGATGTAGATATGCTGTTTGGATCCACAGCTTGTTCTTCTTATTCTATAGGATCATTGGAATTGTCAACTTCCTTGTGTTTCTTTTTCTTCTTCTTCTTCTTTGGGGAGCTAACAATTTCTTCTTCCTGCACTTGAGAATCTTGCTCGATCCTCTTTGGATGCCCCTCTGGATAGAGAGGGTCCTGGGTGTGTGTGCCACCCCGGGTCTTTATATCGTAAGCTTGTAAATTATCCTGTTTGGCATTATTAGCAAGCAAATCTTTTTGCACATTAGAAATTTGTTCAAGCTGAGTTTGAACCATATGAAAATGCTTCACAAGACATTTAACATCATTAACTGTTCTACCTAGAACATCAAGCAAACTTTTGATAGCAAGAGTATTATCATGCAACTGACCTTGTATCTTCTTATTGAAGTGATTCTGATTCATAATAAAATTATCAAGCTCATCTAAACATTGGTCAGGAGGTTTACCTTTAGGGATGTCACTTGCATTGAAATCTAAAAGAGAGTGTACTTCTACCATAGGTGGGTGAGTGGTAGGCTCACACAACTTCTCAATTGGAGGTAGATTCTTCACGTCGTCATCTTTAATACCTTTCTCTCTTATGGACTTCTTTGCTTCTTGCATATCTTCCGGGCTTAGGACTAGCATGCCCCTCTTCTTTGGTGGTTGAGGTGGTTCAGGCACGGACCAATCTTCATGGTTTTTGGCAATTTTGCCCATCAATTTTTCCGCATCGTCCGGTGTTCTTTGCCTGAAAACACAACCAGCACAACTATCTAGGTAGGATTTAGACCCATCGGTTAGACCAGCATAAAATATATCAAGTAATTCATTTTTAGGGATTTCATGTCCCGGTCTAGCTTTTAGCAAACTGCAAAATCTCCCCCAAGCTTTAGGGAGATGCTCATCCTGCAATTGTTTAAAGTTATAAATTCTTTGTAAAGCAGCATGTTGCATATGAGCAGGAAAATACTTATCAACGAAAGATATAGCCATACCTTGAGGACTCTGAATGGAACCACATGGTAGTGCATCGTACCATGATCTAGCATCTCCTTTCAAGGAAAAAGGAAAAAAGCTTGGTCACATAAAAGTTCCGGATCCTTTCATCTGTGGTAAACAAGCCGCCTAACTCAGTGAGTTTGGTCAGGTGCCCGATAGCATCATCATTTTCTCTTCCATAAAAGGGATTGTGGATATAAGTGAAAGGTCAACAGAGAAATCAAAATCAGGATCAGCGATGCGTATAGGAGACGTAGCAAAAGTAGGATCAGGAGTAAACTTGTTCTTCAGAGAGTGTTTTGCTAGCAACTTCTTTATAGTAGCAGGGTCGGAATCAGCACATTCATTAAGTTCCCTGCAAAAATCATCATCAAGTGTAATATAATCATCCTCAAGGAGTTTCTCCTTAAGGTCAGCAAAGTTATGAATTTTCCCAATAGGAGTTTGGATAACAGGAATTTCAACACCCGAGAGTCGGGCAGCAGCAACAATCTGTTCTTGTATAAAAGAACCAAGTGAACCTGTAGTCTCAAAAGTAGTAGAAGCATCATCAAAAGTATCTGACATATTGCCAGACTCAGTAGAAGTAGCATGTAATTGAGGTGAATCAAACTGACTCATAACCGAAGGTGAATCAAGTTTAGCACTAGTGCTAAGAGCAGTACCTCGTCTCGTACGGAATGGTAGGATCGGAACTCTAGGGTCTCCCTTCTTAACCATAGTGGATAACATGCAGCAGCTACGATACTTTGAGTAGACATGTAAATAAAGCTATGGTCTCCGGCAACGGCGCCAGAAAACAGTACTTGATAAACCTCAACTGTAGGGGATCGAGATAGTCTTCGCGGGCAAGATAACCCAATTTATTGATTCGACATTTGGGGACACAAAGAATACGTACAGGCTTTGACAATTGAGTTGTCAATTCAACCGCACCTGAAATAAACACTTGCTTGCACAAAGGTATTAGTAGCAACTGTGATATAGTAGTGGTGGTAATGATAATAGTGGTGATAGTGATAGTGGAACAGCAATGACAAACAACTAGTAACCAGCAAAAGGAAAACACTGTAGGCTAGGGAGATGGATGGTTGGGCGCTTCTTGGATGAGAACGAACATGTAACAAATTCTAACTTGGGCAAGGCTCACAGAAAACAAAGGATCATCTAGACAAATATCAAACATCAAACATGTATCCCAAGGTAGTTGTACGTGCTTGCAATAAGAACTTAGGGAGATTAAGGTACTCCTGATACAAACGGGGCCAAAAGGAACTTAGGGAGATTAAGGTACTCCTGTCAAAGAGCACCGGAACAAATCATTAACAATTCATGGATACACGGAATCCTCAAATTATAGTCCATCCCCTTTGGTGCCCCAAGCTGTCACCATTGGGATCGCCGGTTCCGGACTATAATAGGTGCATACAACTCATAGATAGGATCAAGAACAACAGAAACTCAAGAAACAAAAGGGTGATCAGATCTGAAATCATGGCACTCGGGCCCAAAGTGACAAGCATTAAGAGCAACAAGTTGTAACAGAGATGATAAACACCAAGTAGATGATAGGCAACATGCCCCCAACAATATGATTGAACTATTACATGATCCAACTCGTCCAATCCCTACCATCCCCTTTGCCTACAGCAAGGAATTACTCACACATGAGAGGAGAAGTCATGGAGGGGTGATGGAGAGGCGATGATGATGACGATGGTGATGATTCCCCCTCACCGGAGGCCAATTCAGCCTCCAGATTAGCTCTTCGAGGAAGAACAGAGGGTTGCGGCGGCTCCGCGACGTAGATTGGAAAAGCGACTTCTGTTTCGGGGTTTCTGCGTCGGGAGAATAAATAGGGGGCCAAGGTAGGTCACCAGGGGGTGTGGGACCAATCCAGGAGGGCAGGTGGCGCGGCCAGGGGTTGGGCCGCACCAGGCACCCTCCTGGCTGCGCCCTGGCTGCCCTGTTGCCCCCCTTTGGCCTGGTGGAAGCTTCCGGAACACTGATTTTTTATATATATTTTTGGAATTTTTCCAGCATACCTAAATGTCCAGAAACCTTCACAAAAGAAAACAACACTGGTAGCTCTGCTGAAAACAGCGTCAGTCCGGGTTAGTTTCGTTCAAATCATGCAAGAATGAAGGAAAAACAATAGCAAAAGTGTTTGGAAAAGTAGATACGTTTAGGACGTATCATTTTCTTACTACTGTGACAAGATGACAGGTCATGCATCGGATATGGGTTCAACTATGCAGTAGAATCGATAACAAGGTGATCTCCTAAACATGCATAAGCGAGACTGAGAGGGAAGTGGGATTTTATAGACATGATCAATGGGGTTTGCTTGCCTTGCTGACGATACACGGTTTAACGGTCTTCTGCTTCGGGGGTGACCTCCGTCTCGGAAACATTGTTATCAGAACAATCATCAACAAAGGGGGGGAGGACAACATTGAAATAGAATACACAAGCACATGACCATGTTGTCCATGATGTGAATGCTACTGTTTTGTGGCACATTTGATTTAAATGAAGTGTATTGCATTTGAAATGCAGTTTCAAACTCCATATATGATTTTCAAATTAGCCAACTGCATTTGCTACTGTTTGATCATTGTAAACCATGTGATCATGTGTGTGATATGCCTCTGATGTACAAGTGGTCATGTTTGCATTGCAATGGTTCAAATTGGAATAGCATTTGAATTTAATTTGAATTAATTCCAATTAAGCCAAATAGCAAAAGCTACTGGTCCCATTTTAAAATCAACTCAAATAAAGTTGAAAGTTGGAAATTTGGATAGAGAATTTTCTGCTGATCATTTTTCATATATTATTTGTCCAATTTGGAGTTAATATGAATTTTCTATGATTTTTCAAAGTTTAAAGCCTTTTCTTCCTTTTCTAGAATATATTTAATTCATAAATGCAATTACTGCATCAGCATGACGCATGGCTGACGTCATGGGCGCTCTGGCCAGTGGGGTCCCCTTGTCAGTGTGACAGGGGGTTAATCCCCTGTTTATTATAAACTATGGTTTAATTAGGGGGCCCTGGGGCCCACTGTCAGCCTCTGTGGGGGGTGATTAAGCGCGGGGTTAAGGCCTAACCGGCCGGCGGCTTGACGTCGGTGTCCCTGTAAGCAGCGGCGCTCTGCCGGACTTGGCCACAGGCCAAGGGAGGGGAAGAGGAGGCCACCAAAAAGTGCCTCGTGCCCTCGCGCGAGTGCTGGTGCACTCCAGCGACCACGGGGAGGCCGGAGGCCACGGCGGCGACGAGGTCCGCGGCGGCCGGAGGTCGGGCACAGCGGGGAGGCGGCTACGGGGCACCAAAACACGCGCTCGGAGAGGGTAAAGGAGAGGGAGCTCACCCTGATGCTAATGGAGGGTACGGTGAAGGCTGGGAGTACGCGTAGACGACGCAATCAACGGCGATCTTCTTCGGCTCCGGCGACAGGATGTTGAAGACGACGACGCCTCCGGTGGATCTTGACCCAAATTGGTGGCGGGGCTTGGTGAATACGGCGGTGGGTGCTTTGATGGACACGTCGTCTCGCCGTGAGGGGGCCGTTGGCCATGCAGTTGCGCGTCGGCGGCGAGCTCGTGCTCTCGGTCGCGATGAGATCTCGCCGCGGAGAGAGCCAGAGGACACGGGAAAGGGGGGAAAGGATGTGGGCGATGCAGCGTGTCTGCGTGGCGCAAATAGAAGGCAGGGGAAGGACTAGAGGGGACGTGGCCCTCACCGGCGTCGGCATGCTCGCCACCGAGCAGCTTGTCGACGCGGCGGGGAAGACGACAAGGGTAAGGTGGGCCTGGGCCGTGGGGGGATTAGTTGGGCCCAAGGCCTGGTAGGTTGGGCTGGGATTTCGTTTTCTTTTTCTTCTTTGCTTTCTTCTGTTTTTCTTTTTCTGCCATTTGTTTTGCCCCAAATAAAATAGCAAGGCAATTTGTAAAATCTTCAAAACTTTTATATGGGCTTATAATATAAATAGCTAGCCACTCACAAGTTTTGGAGATTTTTGAAATTCAAATAATTTGAATTTCAAATCAAATAGGGGTTTAATTTAATTTCCAAGCCCTCTTTGGAATTTTTGAGAAATATTGGTGCATGCAGTGGGACCCACTTCACTTTATATGTGATCATGCATAATTATAAGATTTTCAAAAATAACAGCGGAATTTTTGGAAGAAATTTTTGTCTGGCCATTTGAATTAAATTATTTAGGGCTTTCCTTTTTCCCCAATTCAATTTCTTTTAAAAAATTGACATGATGCAAAGGACACTCAAACCATAGCACTTACCCAAGTTGGGGTACTGACACCCCCCCCCCTCTTTTCTAGTACCGGAAGGAGACCGGCCCTTGCCACCCTGACACTCGACCTTTGCGACACCGGGTTTCACCCGATCACTGTCACGAAAACCGCACAAGACCAGTCATATCCAACGGAACAGAACCCTGTTTAATAACTAAACGGGATATTTTTATAGCACGCCGGAAAGTGTTCTCGAAACGGTTCCAGCGCGAGGTGAACGCCGCCGGCTCGACGCGTCGATCGCGCAGTTCGAAGTTTTACCCGAATCGGAGGTGCTGCGGACCCTCGGCGGTCAGAAACGTAAACCCCGCGCGCGCGAGAGAAAAACCGAGGATGTTTTTGCAAACTGCCAGCCACCTGGGCTATATAAAGACCACCACTCTCCCACCCCTTTCCAGGGTTTCCCCTAAGCCAAAATTGCAGCCACCCCCTCACAATAGCCCCAATTTTTGCATTTTGCCCATTTTTCTAGCAAATCCCAGCCGTATCCATCCTGGACCGTCAGATCTGGCGATCCGACGGCCCAGGAACCGCCACGTCAGCCCCTAGCCCTCTCTCTCTCTCCTCTCGCCTCCTGTCCGTCGACCCCGCCGCCGCGACTCCGGAGAGCCGCCCGCCTCCGGCCAACGCCGGCGAGCCCAGCCACCCGGTCACCTTCCCCCACACGCTCCTCTCCTCCCCATCTCCTCTGCCCTTTCCCTCACCTCTCTCTCTCGCAGGAACCAGGAGGTGCCAAGCAACCGCCATGACCCCAAGCTCGAAGCCCCGCGCCGCCCGCGCCATGGAAGGTGACCCCGCGCCGCCTTGGACCTCTCCCAGACCGGATCCGCGCCGCATCGGCCGCCACGGCCCCCTTCCGCGCCTCCTCGCCCCTCGCCGTTCCGCCCTCCACTGCCGGAGTCCAGCGAGCCGCCGCTGCCAGCCTCCTGCTCGGCAGGAGCGCGACAGCCGTCGGAGCTGCTCGGGAGGAGCGTGACAGCCGTCGAAGCTGCTCGCTCGGCTGGGCCAGCGCGACCTCCACGGCCCAGCGCGCCCCCGGCCAACCCAGCCTGTTCCAGGCGGCCCAGGCCAGCCGCGGCCTCAGCCGCGCTAACCCTCGCCGTGGGCAAGCGGCAGCTATCTCGCGCCCACGTCGTCCTGGGCTCGGCCCACTAGGTGAGGCAACCCCTCCATTTTTTTCCTTTTATTTTTTTTCTGCTAGTGGGGCCGGCCCGTTAGTTATCTCGCGCCGTGGGCGTGTTTTATTATTTAGCGCTCGCCCAGTGTTAGCCCGTTTAGAGCAGATTCGTCCCAGAATCTTGTATAGTTTTTTTTTTCTGTTTATACTTATTTGGTAGATTGTAATAGCATTTTTGTGAGGCCCGTATCTTTTTAACGGTAGCTTGGATCGTGACGCTTTAAACATGAAAGTTGCTTAGAATTTTGTATAGATTAATAATTTGTGCTCCTTTGCCATGTTTGACTTTGTTTACATGTTGTTTTTTTTTATTTACAACCCTTTCCACTTTAAACTGTAATTGCCATAACTTTTTAACCGTTGCTCCGTTTAAAATGTTTCTTATATGTAACTTGACTAGAATTGCATGTAGATTGTGTTTATCATGCTCTTGCTTGCTAATTAAAATAATAAAAATATGGTTTAGGGCAAAAAAGTACCAAATGTTATTATTTTCGTGGGGTAAATTGTGATAATCATGCTTAGGAGTTTACCCTGCTTAACTTGACTCCTATAGGTAGGTTACTTATGCTTCACCTCTTGCCATGTTTGTGTGCTATGCCATGCTTGAGTGAGATGTCATGTTAACAACCTTTGCTCATGTTGTGTAGCTAAACAACTTGAACCATTCTAAATGTGTGGTATCGTCGTGTGTGACGAGTACTCCACTTAACCTGTTAGTAACCGCTCTCGATGATAGATGTGATGCCGTGCGTTGTCTCGTGTTGACTTCTTGTTGATGCTTTCTCGTGATTCCTTCGTAGTAATAGAAGCTTGCTCGTCGATTGTCTTTTCCAGTGTTTCCTTCTTGTGTGCTTCCGCGGGTACCTCTCGGAGACGTTGCGAGCTTGCGATCGACTTCACCTTCGGTTTCGTCTTCTCATCAGGTAAGGGGGAGCATATATCATGCTTATAACTTTCAGCTCACTCGCGCCTAGGTGTAGGACAGAATGATTGCTTGATCCTACCACTTCATATTCATGCCTCTCAAATAAACCCAAACAGCCATGTCCTCCACATCCCAGCAAACCTTGTTCGGCTATGTTACTATTGCTCGCTGCTCAGCCACTGCTTATTATGCATGCTAGGATGCTATCAACTGTTATCATGTTATTCCTTGGATTGGGCTATCACATTATTATATTGTTGTGGATGATATGATTATTATAATGTTGACTATATTCGACGAAGGATTGAAGGTCTAGGCTATCCCGCCCCGACGCTTTGTTCCATTCGAGTCACCTAGGACCCGAGTTCCGGGTATTGTGTCTCTTGACGAGCGTGCCTAACCGCGTGTGGGATGCTATGGGTTCCCCTCTTCTTATCTACCAAGCTTCAAACATTTCTAGTGGTGGCCCAAGCTCATTTTACCATTTGAAAACCGTGTGTGTGTCTGTCGGGTAGCTCCTGGCAGATATTCTTTAAAACAACCTGGACCAGTGGGGACATGGTTTCCTTGTTGGTCCAACCTGGTCGGCTGTGGACCCGGACACATGTGAGAATTCACCGGCTATCCAAACCCGAGTCATACGGTAGAGGCCGATTCGAGAGCGCGGCCGGCTTTTGAGTTAGATGTCGACTCACCGGGGGCCACCCGGTTTTGTGCGTTGTTAGTTAGAGGGACCTGTTGTTTCGGATCTCTCGGGACTAAATCATAAAATGGCTGCCTGTGATGGGTAGGAATTGAGAGAGATGGGCGTGCGTGCGGAGCCTTGTAATTGGCAGTTGGTACACCCCTGCAGGGCTAAATCTTTTCGAGAAGCCGTGTCCACGGTTATGGACGACTTGAGACCTACTCCTAGTTCATAGACAACAACAACTGAGATAATCTTAATAACTTGATCAACGTGTGTGTGCCTTGACTGCTTCTTCTTCGTCGGGATGTGAAGAGGAGGACAAGGATAGGATAGGTGTTATGCTTGCGTAAGTAGTTGATATCAAGACTTCTTGGAGGCGATTCCTCATGGAATTCTTGGTTCTCATCTTACTCTAAAATAGACAGTTACCCACTCATATATTGCTAGTGCGTCTGCAACCTCACCACTACCCCATCTTACCCGTGGGAAGTTAGTTACAAGACTTTTGATATATTCTCACCCCTCGCTTTTCTTTTCCCTTTTATGTTTTTCCTGATCGTCCGCTGCAATTGATTACTACCTCGACCCTTCTTCTGGACGCCTTCATGGAGACTCGACGACGACTAGTTAGGTGGATCCCGGCGGAGAGTCTGGACCCGTGTTTTAACGGGAATGGTGTGTTTTACCTTTGCGACTAGGCATTTGAATGTAGTCTCTACTCAGACATGTATCTTCCGCAGATGTAATGTATTAAGGCAGTTGTATGCCGACTTGTATGAGATGTTGTATCCATGTAGCTGTAATGTTGCGATATCATGTTGGAAATCCGGGGCATATGGCAGTGTCATATTTCGCGGTGGGACCAATATGTGCTTCGTCCCCGGATCTAGATGGAAACATTTAGATTTGGAACAGTACCGCATATCGGGCCTTACAACTTGGTATCAGAGCCTGACCGACCGTAGGATCACTTCTCTGGCCGAAGTCGAGTCTAGACAAAAACTATTTTGTAGGTACTAAGTTAGTTATCACAGAGTTAAATTATTTTTCCTCCTTACCCATGCTCTGGTCCGGACCAGTGTCTTAAGTGTTTTATTCTCGCCTTATCCCCTTCAAAACTCTAGGATATCGAGTGTGTGGAGTATCGGAACCGTTATAATGCCTTGCTTGCAGTGTATTGACTCGATTTCGATCTTAGGTTGGGAAATCCTTTAGTACCATTAGTCTATCCGACTCGGGTTTACATCTTGGTCATCCGTTGACTTCAGTCCTCTTGCCTAGTATCCTCACGATTTGAGTGAGAGTACTTCCCTTGATCATTGGTTTGAATTTTCGTTCTTCCTCTTGATCTCCCGATGGTTTCGTTTTCCGACGTTGTCGTCTCTCTGTGGAAAATTTATCCCAATGGAAGTTCGACGTCGACATGCAGTAGAGTCCCTTGTTGGTGGTGTTGAAGATCGTCGTCTCTCTTTTCTCTCCCCTCCTCTCCCCCGATCATCCAGGATCTCGGGACGAGATCCCTTGTTGGTGGTGTTGTATTGTAACAGCCCAGATTTCACACAAATTAAAAATTTTGTTTTCGGTGTGAATTGTTTGATTGTCTGATTTGTTTGCGGTGTTGCATCCCTGATTTATCAATTGGCGATTATTCCCCCCCCTCTTATCTCGTACCGGACGGAGACCGACCCTTTCCACCCTGACACTCGACCTTTCCGACACCAGGTTTCACCCGATCACCGTCGCGAAAACCGCACAAGACGAGCCGTAGCCAACGGAACGAAAACCCCGTTTAATAACTAAATGGGATATTTTTATAGCGCGCCGGAAAGTGTTGTCGGAATGGTTCTAGCGTGAGGTGAACTCCGCCGGCTCGACGCGCTGATCGCGCAGTTCGAAGTTTTAGCCGAATCGGAGGTGCTGCGGACCCTCAGCGGTCAAAAACGTAAACCCCGCGCGCGAGAGAGAAAAACCGAGGATGTTTTTGCAAACTGCCTGCCACCTGGGCTATATGAAGACCACCACTTTCCCACCCCTTTCTAGGGTTTCCCCTAAGCCAAAATTGCAGCCACCCCCTCACAATAGCCCAAATTTTTGCATTTTGCCCATTTTTGTAGCAAATCCCAGCCAGATGCATCCTGGACCGTCAGATCTGGCAATCCAACAGACCAGGAACCGCCACGTCAGCCCCTAGCCCTCTCTCTCTCCTCTCACCTCTTGTACGTCCACCCCGTCGCCGCGACTCCGGCAAGCCGCCCGCCTCCGGCCAACGCCGGCGAGCCCAGCCACCCGGTCACCTTCCCCCACGCGCTCCTCTCCTCCCCATCTCCTATGCCCTTTCCCTCACCTCTCTCTCTCGCAGGAACCAGGAGGTACCAAGGAGACGCCATAACCCCAAGCTCGAAGCTCCGTGCCGCCCGGGCCACCTTGGACCCTCCCAGGCCGGATCCGCGCCGCACCGGCCGCCACGGCCCCTTCCGTGCCTCCTCGCCGTTCCGCCCTCCGCTGCTGAAGTCCAGTGAGCCACCGCTGCCAGCCTCCCGCTCGGGAGGAGCACGACAGCCGTCGGGGCTGCTCTCTCGGCTGGGCCAGCGCGACCTCCACGGCCCAGCGCGCCCCCGGCCAGCCCTGCCTATTCCAGGCGGCCCAGACGAGCCGCGGCCTTAGCCTCGCTAACCCTCGCCGTGGGCGAGCGGCGGCTATCTCGCGCCCACTTCGTCCTGGGCTCGGCCCACTAGGTGAGGCAGCCCCTCCATTTTTTTCCTTTTATTTTTTTTGCTAGTTGGGCCGGCCCGTTAGTTATCTCGCGCCGTGGGCGTGTTTTATTATTTAGCGCTCGCCCAGTGTTAGCCCGTTTAGAGCAGATTCGGCCTAGAACCTTGTATAGTTTTTTTTTCTGTTTATACTTATTTGGTAGATTGTAATAGCATTTTTGTGAGGCTCGTATCTTTTTAACGGTAGCTCGGATCGTGACGCTTTAAACATGAAAGTTGCTTAGAATTTTGTGTAGATTAATAATTTGTGCTTCTTTGCCATGTTTGACTTTGTTTACATGTTGTTTTACTTTTATTTACAACCCTTGCCACTGTAAACTGTAATTGCCATAACTTTTTAACCGTTGCTCCGTTTAAAATATTTCTTATATGTAACTTGACTAGAATTGCATGTAGATTGTGTTTATGCTGCTCTTGCTTGCTAATTAAAATAATAAAAATATTTTTTAGGGCAAAAAAGTACCAAATGTTATTAATTTCGTGGGGTAAATTGTGATAATCATGCTTAGGAGTTTACCCTGCTTAACTTGACTAGTATAGGTAGGTTACTTATGGTTCACCTCTTGCCATGTTTGTGTGCTATGCCATGCTTGAGTGACATGTCATGTTAACAAACTTTGCTCATGTTGTGTAGCTAAAAAACTTGAACCATTCTAAATGTGTGGTATCGTCGTGTGTGACGAGTACTGCACTTAACCTGTTAGTAACCGCTTTCGATGATAGATGCGATGTCGTGCGTTGTCGCGTGTTGCCTACTTGTTGATGCCTTCTCGTGATTGCTTCGTAGTAATAGAAGCTTGCTCGTCGGTTGTCTTTTCCAGTGTTTCCTTCTTGTGTGCTTCCGCGGGTACCTCTCGGAGACGTTGCGAGCTTGCGATCGACTTCACCTTCGGTTTCGTCTTCTCATCAGGTAAGGGGGAGCATATATCATGCTTACAACTTTTAGCTCACTCGCGCCTAGGTGTAGGACAGAATGATTGCTTGATCCTACCACTTCATATTCATGCCTCTCAAATAGACCCAAACAGCCATGTCCTCCACATCCCAGCAAACCTTGTTCGGCTATGTTACTATTGCTCGCTGCTCAACCACTGCTTATTATGTATGCTAGGATGCTATCAACTGTTATCATGTTATTCCTTGGATTGGGCTATCACATTATTATATTGTTGTGGATGATATGATTATTATAATGTTGACTATATTCGACGAAGGATGGAAGGTCTAGGCTATCCCGCCCCGATGCTTTGTTCCATTCGAGTCACCTAGGACCCGAGTTCCGGGTATTGTGTCTCTTGAAGAGTGTGCCTAACCGCGTGTGGGATGCTATGGGGTCCCCTCTTCTTACCTACCAAGCTTCAAATATTTATAGTGGTGGCCCAAGCTGATTTTACCATTTGAAAACCGTGTGTGTTACTATCGGGTAGCTCCTGGCAGATATTCTTTAAAACAACCCGAACCAGCGGGGACATGGTTTCCTTGTAGGTCCAACCTAGCCGGCTGAGGACCCGGACTCATGTGAGAATTCACCGGCTATCCAAACCCGAGTCATACGGTAGAGGCCGATTCGAGACCGCGGCCGGCTTTTGAGTTGGATGTCGACTAGCCGGGGGCCACCCGGTTTTGTGCGTTGTTAGTTAGAGGGACCTGTCGTTTTGGATCTCGGGACTAAATCATAAAACCTTTGATGGGTAGGAATTGAGAGAGATGGGCGTGCGTGCGGAGCCTTGTAATGGGCAGTTGGTACACCCCTGTAGGGCTAAATCTTTTCGAGAAGCCGTGTCCACGGTTATGGACGACTTGAGACCTACTCCTAGTTCATAGACAACAACAACTGAGATAATCTTAATAACTTGATCAACGTTTGTGTGCCTTGACTGCTTCTTCTTCGTCGGGATGTGAAGAGGAGGACAAGGATAGGATAGGTGTTATGCTTGCGTAAGTAGTTGATAGCAGAACTTGTTGGAGGCGATTCCTCATCGAATGCTTGGTTCTCATCTTACTCTAAAATAGACCGTTATCCACTCATATATTGCTAGTCCGTCTGCAACCTCACCACTACCCCATCTTACCCATGAGAAGTTAGTTACAAGACTTTTGATATATTCTCACCCCTCGCTTTTCTTTTCCCTTTTATGTTTTGCCTGATCAGCCGCTGCAGTTGATTACTACCTCGACCCTTCTTCTGGACGCCTTCGTGGAGACTCGACGACGACTAGTTAGGTGGATCCCGGCGGAGAGCCTGGACCCGTGTGGTAACGGGAATGGTATGTTTTACCTTTGCCACTAGGCATTTGAATGTAGTCTGTACTCAGACATGTATCTTCCGTTGATGTAATGTATTAAGGAAGTTGTATGTTGATGGTACGATTTAACGCCCCCTCGGTTGTTACCCGAAGTGGAAGTTTGAGATGTAGCGTAGAGGCAATTTCCCTTAGCGAAGATGCTAAGGTTGAGTATCGAACCAGTAGGAATCCAACAGATACAAGAAGGTGGTGAAGTGAACAATGGCGCCGTTCAGAACCTAAGGTTGCTTACTTCACCTGGACCTACACACACAGCAAATAAATTTTCTTCCCAACGAGTACAGAGGAGTTGTCAATTCCTCCGGCCTTGTTGTTTACAAAGGATAAAACGCACGGGACAATAATGATAGTGATAGCAACTGAAAAGTAAATACTGAAAGTAAATTGATAGTGTAAACAGTGTTGGAAATATAGACGGGGGTCCTATGATGTTCACTAGTGATGTCTCTCTCCCAAAAGACGATAAGACAACCATGCGAGGTAAACAAATTAAAGTTGGGAAATTGATAGGATTATGTGCGCAAACCAACACTAATTATGCTATAAAGAAAGGAAGAGGCTCAGAAGCATGGGCGGTACGCCAAGACAAGTAGACCGAAATCCATCTGCATCTACCTACTAATCATCCACCTTGAGATATCTATCCAGAACATCTCGCTGGTATTAAATTGCGAATCCCAGCCAAAGTGTAAACTCAAAGCAACGGACAACTGCATTAAAGAAATTTGCGTGAAGTAAACAATCCTTGCACCCGCAAATACAAGCACCGTTGTTTTCCCCCTTGTGGAAATAGCACATCCCCTAGACTCATGTTTCTGTCACTCAAGCCAGTCATCGGGGGGCATGAACCCACAATCATGCATAACGCTCCCTCTTGGAGTCACTACCTACTACTTGGCCAAAGCAATAAACAGCAACGGAGAACATGCAAGAATTACTCAAGAACATAAATATAAAAGAGGAGAATCAAATATATTACTCAAACACAATCTGAACATAATCTCATAATCCATCGGATCCCGGCAAACTCAGCATAGCAACAGCAGAAATATTACATAAGTGCCTCGATCATGTAGGGCAGCTCACGAGGTCTAATCCATGAATAAATAAGAGGGGAGGAGAACATCACATAGCTACTGATCATAGACCCATGGTCCAAGGTGGACTACTCACGGTTCATCCGGGAAGCATCCATGGTGGTTGAGAAGCTCGCAGAGGTGGTTCCTCCCTTCGGCAGGGTGCCGGGAAGAGGTCTCCTGGTGCTCCCGATCTTGGAAGCGCGGCAGTGGCGGAAAAGAGGAGAGATCGCGAAAAAGGGTTCCCGTCACGGGGGTTTCTCATCACGAGGAATATATAGGCGAAGGGGGAAGCCAGGGGGTCTACCAGGGGTCCAGGAGGCCCCCTGGGGCGCGCCGGGAGGGCGCCTGGGGCCCTGGTGGGTCCCCTCTGGCCTCGCCTCGGTGATTCCTGAAGCTTCTTCTACGCTGATTTTTTATTGGATTTTCCCGAATTTTTGGAGAACTTTTAATATGGGGGAAACCTGAAATAGAAAAACAGTAGAAAACAGGAACTGGCACTGGGGTGCACTGAGTTAATAGGTTAGTACAAATATGATCAAAAGTGTATGGAAGTTCATCAATATCATAGCAATATCACACAAAAGAGGCATGGAGCAAGCAGAAATTATAGATACATTTTTGATGTATCAACATCCCCAAGCTTAATTCCTGCTCGTCCTCGAGTAGGTAAATGATAAAAGCATAATTTCTGTGGTGACATGCTAACAACCATATAAGAACTTTTAAGTAAAGCAATCAAGGCATGTAATTCAATTCAAGTCATAACAGACAAGAGTCTATATTTAGCATTGAAACAAGCAACATAAGAACATAAAGGTGCAAGAGCTCTCGCTGTCCGTGACTCGAATGTCTCCAAATGGTGTTTGCGTTCAAGAAAGGGGATAGGGATATACGAGAAAAAATATTTTTGTGTTGAGAACTCAATCTACTAAAGTTTCACACTTGGTCTTCTTTGGAATCTTATTTTGACTCATCCCCAGACCACTAGCCAGGTACAAGTCAAAATGATCCACTCCTTTTCGACATTTTGAGCACTCGTGCAATGGATGAGCGTAAGCAAGAAAGTTGACACTTAGGATGGCAAAGAGAGAATCTGGTGGAGGAGGAAGACAAAAAGGGTGTGAAAGTCTCACATCAATGAGGACAATCATAGGCGAGAGAAAGCCAAATGATAGATATGATGTGAGGAGTAGGGATTGACATGCAACGGATGCACATATGAGCTAAGGTAAGCTCTCCAATGGAACTAGTGGGGGTGCATCCAACTTTCTTGCTCAAGAAGACCTAGAGCTCATTTGAGGAGGCTCGTCATTGGAATATACAAGCCAAGTTCTATAGTGTGAAGGTCCCCACATAGCTCTATGCATGAATGATAATCTATATGGAGTACAAGATATAAGAGGGAGTACGAGTGTGGATCTCTCAAAAGGAATAGTAGTGTGCCCCCTTCTCTCTTTTTATTTCTTTTTCCCTTTTTTCTATTTTTTTGTATTTTTTGGTGGCCTCAATGGCTCTTTCTATTTCTCTCATTTGTCCTCTTTGGGATATTTTAATTTTGTCCTCTTTGGGATCTTTTAATTTGTCCACTTTGGGATCTTTTCCTCACTTTAGGGGAAACACTCTATATATTAAAAAAAGTATAGAAGATCTTTCGCACTTTATAAATTACTCAAATCATAAAGAAGATGTAACTATCATGGTGTATGCAAATGTATGCCTCTGCCAGGGTAGCAGGATATGCAATCATACTAGCGCATCATGTAGAAATGATTAGGGAAAGGCCCAACTAGCATGCGGCTCATCGATCAAGCAAGTAGAATGTATGACATGAAGATCAAGTCATGAGAAGATGGATGTTGCATGGCAATATATCTCAGAAAGGCTATGGAAATGCCTTGGTAGGTAGGTATGGTGGCTGTTTTGAGGAAGGATATAAGGAGGTTTATGATGACAGAGCGTATCATGCCAAGGGTTTGAATGTACCGGCGAAGGTGGACGCCAACTCTCGGAGTGAGAATAAAGCAATGCACGGCACATGAGAGGCTAGAAAAATATGGGAAGAGGGAAGTGTCAACTTTCGAATACTCACATTAGTCCGAAGAACTCATGCACTTATTATCGGTAACTCTCAATCTAATATAGAGGTTTCACAAAGAGACAAGTACCCCGAGGAGGAGTGTATGGGGGTTTGTTTATCCTTGCGCATCCTCGACTCATGGTACGTGAGTGTACTCTAATATTCGACCCCTCAGAAGAGTAGTGATCCATCTAGTAGCTAAAGTTCTCAACTAATTTTGTAAGTTTTTGAAAATAAACACGGATTGCCCAAAATACGACATCTATCACTAATAGGCTAAAGCTCTTTACACCAAAAGTCCAAACATTACTCAAAACAATACCTTAAAACTATTGCAAGTTACTACTGCAAAAGAATAGCAACCTCAATTACCTACTTCAAGACAAGACACAAAACTCAGTGCAACAGGCAAACTCTCTAGACAAGATAAACATGAAAACTCAAGAGAGTTCCAGCAAAAAACTAAACAAAAGCTCTGAAAAAGATAAACATGAAAACTAAGAGCTAAACATGACAGTAGCTATGAAAAAGATAAAGAACACACACAGCAAAGATAAGCATGAAAAATTCTATGTTGTGTTCTAGATTTTGGAAGTGGAGCGTGTTTCTCTCCCACACAAAGAAAGTTGGGTTCTAACTTGTTATGAACAGAAAGAAAAGCTAAAAAAACTTAAAAAATAAAACCTAAGAGTGAGACGCTCCAAGCATAGCACATAATGCATGAAGTGATAAAAATATAGTGAGAGGAGAGACGAACTGATAATTGTTGATGGAGAAGGGGATGCACGGGGGCATCCCCAAGCTTAGATGCTTGAGTCTCCTTGAATATTTCTTGAGGATGCATGGGGGCATCCCCAAGATTGAGTGCTTGACACTCCTGAATCTTCTTTCATCATCTTCCCTCGCACACTTGAAAACTCCCTTCATACATAACTCATCATAATCTGATTAGCGAGGTTAGTACCCATAATAAAATAATTTTTCCTCTAATGGAAATAAAGATGTTCTTGAAGAGCTACTGTTTCTCAAGATTTCCAAAAAGTTTTTTCAAAGAAAAAGCAAGCTTAAGGTTTGCAAAAGGAAGAAAGGCAAAACAGGACAGAATCTGTGAAAAACAGACCAGCAGGTAGTAAAGAATTTTTTAGGAATACTTCTGCAACTCAAATCAAAAAACTCAGAACATACGAAATTTCCGTAATTGTATAGAGAAATCTGTGTAAAAAATTCAGCTCAAAAAGGTAAACTGGGATTTTTCTCTGATTTTTCTAGTCACGAGGACAGAATATGTTTTCTGGATAGCATGTCACAACTTTCACTTCCCTTATCATATGAGGCTATACATGGCACAAAGCTTGAAAAGTAAAGATACAATGATGTTTCTACAGTAGTAACAATCATCAAGACCACTAAAAACAGAAGAAAAACAAAAAGGAAATCCTAAATTCGTTGCGGGCTGCCTCCCGAAAGCGCTTATTTAAAGCCATTAGCTAGGCTTAATGCAAATAGATCAAGTCTTTTCAAGAAAATAACTAGCCCGTGTGACGGACTCAAAAGGAAACTTAATCTTTTTCCTAGGGAAGTGTTCCATCCCTTTTTTGAGAGGGAATTGGAATTTTATAATCCCTTCTTTCATATCAATAATAGCATCCACGGTGCAAAGAAAAGGACGTCCCAAAATAATTGGACAAGAAGGTTCACATTCAATGTCCATGATAGTAAAATCAACGGGAACATAATTGTCATTGACAATGATAAGAACATCATCTATCTTCCCCAAAGGTTTCTTTATGGAAGAATCGACAAGATGAACACCAAAAGAACAAGGATCAAAAGGCTTCAATTCAAATATATCATACATTCTTTTTGGCATAACGGAGGTACTAGCTCCAACATCACATAAAGCATAGCAAGAAAAGTTATTCAACTTAATTTTAATCATAGGATCCCAACCATCTTCTAGCTTTCTAGGTATGGAGGCTTCTACCCTAAGCTTCTCGTCCCTAGCTTTCATGAGAGCATTAGTGATATGCTCCGTGAAGGCAAGATTAAGTGTGCTAGTGTGGGGGTCTCTAGACATCTTGTGAAGGAAATGAATAACTTCATAAAGGGTGCAATTATCAAAATCAAGGTCACTACTATCAAGTAAAGTGGTAGTGGTGTCCATTAGGCTCACTTGTTTGGTAGCTTCTATAGTCATGGGAATTTCTTCTTCTACGGTTGAGGTCGTAGCATCACCATTAATAGGTCCTATCGGACTAGGGGTGCATTGGGTGCTAAGAGTTTGGATATCCTCAACCACTTGGATAGTAGCAACAGTGTGGTGTGTAGGAAGGCTCTTAATTCTATCCTCTTCCTGTTTTTCTCTATCCTATCTTTCTTTAAGTTTATCCATCATCCTAATACTTTCATTAATTTGTAATTGGATAGAATTAATAGGAGTGGCCTTCCTCTGCTCAAGGGGAGAGGTTCTAATTTTAAGCATCTCAATATCAAGGGCTAAGCTATCTACCTTCAAAGAGAGGTTATCTAATTTGGCTAATTTCTCTTCTACATTCTTGTTGAAGGCTTTTTGGGTAGTGATAAAGTCTCTAAGCATGCTTTCTAGTTCAGAAGTGGGGTTCTTGTTATTAGGATAAGTGTTGTTGTTCCCATATTTGGCTGGAAACGGTCTAGGATTGCTAGCAAAATCCCCTCTATAAGCATTGTTATTGAAGTTGTTTCTAGCAATAAAGTTCACATCTACTTGTTCCTGAGCAACCAAAGAATTTAATGGAACATCATGAGGATCAACAGAGCGTTGCTTGGTAAGTAGAGACATAATTAAGTCAACCTTTTCATTTAGGGAGGTAATCTCCTCGACATAGTTTACCTTCCTACCTGTTGGAGCGCGTTCGGTGTGCCATTGGGAATAGTTGGTCATCATCTCATCTAGGAGTTTTGTGGCAGCACCAAATGTAGTTGACATAATGGTTCCTCCTGCGGCCGAATCTAACAGGTTCCGCTAGGTAAAGTTCAAGCCTGCATAAAAAGTCTGGATAACCATCCAAGTCAAACCATGTGTTGGGCATTTCTTAACAAGAGATTTCATTCGTTCCCAAGCTTGGGCAACGTGTTCATTACCCAATTTCTTAAAATTCATAATGTTACTCTTCAATTGGATAATTTTAGCAGGTGGGTAATACTTCCCAATAAAAGCATCTTTGCACTTATCCCAAGAATCTATGATATTCCTAGGCAAAGATTGAAACCAGATTTTAGCTTCTCCCCTCAAAGAGAAAGGAAAAAGCTTGAGCTTAAAAACATCGCCTTCTAGTTCTTTATACTTTTGCATATCACATAGCTCAACAAAATTATTCAAGTGTAAAGCAGCAGCATCTCCAGCACCAGAGAATTGATCTCTCATAACAAGGTTTAGCAAAGCAGGTTTAATTTCATAAAATGTAGCTGAAGTGGCAGGTGTGGCAATAGGAGTGCAGATAAAGTCTTTGTTGTTGTGACTAGTGAAGTCATACAACTTGGTGTTTTCAGTGGAACCCATAGCAGCAGCAAGTGTGGCAGATTTTTTTATGATTTTTGATATAGGACACAAAGATAAAAATTGAAAGGTAAAATAACAAGACTAAAAAGCAAAGGTAAAAGATAGTGTGCAACTCCCCTATCATAGCACTCGGATTCCCCGGCAACGGCGCCAAGCAAAGGTAAAAGATAGTGTGCAACTCCCCTATCATAGCACTCGGATTCCCCGGCAACGGCGCCAGAAATTTGGCGGTTGACGGAACCTATCTTTTTTCGCTCTTGGAATCCCCGGAAACGACGCCAGAAATTTGCTTGATACTCTCTCCTCGTTGGTTACCCCAAGTTGAAGGTTGAGATGTAGAGTAGCGGGAAGTTTCCCTTTGTGAAAATACCAAGGTTGAGAGTGTCGACCAGTAGGACTCCGCTAATGATAAGTAGGTGGTTCGACAAGTGATGCGCCATTGAAAATCACTTGCTTTTCCTGGACCTGCACACACAACAAATAACTTTTCTCCCAATGAGTATAGAGAGGTTGTCAATCTCTCCGGCCTTGCCGTTCACAAAGGGTCAAACGCAAGAGATAAAAGGTAATGGTGATATTGGCTAGAAAGTAAAAGCAGGAAAATAAAAGAGCGTGTAAAAAGTGATGAGAATAGGGACCGGGGTCCCGTGATGTTCACTAGTGATGTCTCTCTCCCAAAAGACGATAAAACTGCTATGCGAGGTAAAAAAATCACAGCTGGGCAATTGACAGGATTAAAAACGCACCGCAATGCTAACTATGCTACAAACAAAGGACGGGGCTCAAAAGCATGTGCGGTACGCCAAAATAAGTAGACCGAAATCCAATTGCATCTACTACTAATCATCCACCTTGAGATATCTATCCAGAACATCTCCCTGGTATTAAGTTGCGAGCCCCACCCAAAGTGTAAACCCAAAGCAACAGACAACTGCATTAAAAATTACTTCGCGTAAAGTAAACAATCCTTGCAACCGCGGTTACAAGCACCATTGTCACTCAAGTGTGTCATCAGGGGCATGAACCGACAATCGAGCATAACGTTCCCTCTTGGAGTCACTACCTACTACTTGGCCAAAGAAATAAACAGCAACGAAGAACATGCAAGAATTACTTAGGAACAAAAATATAAAAGATAAGAACCAAATATATTACTCAATCACAAACTGAACATAGTCTCATATTCCATCAGATCCCAGAAAACTAAGCATAGTAACAGCAGAAAATTACATATGTGCCTCGATCAGGTAGGGCAGCTCACGAGGTCTAAACCCTGAAGAACAAAGAGGGGAGGATAACATCACATAGCTACTGATCACGGACCCATAGTCCAAGGTAGACTACTCACGGATCATTCGGGAAGCGTCCATGGTGGAGGGGAAGCTCCCGGAGGTCAATCCTCCCTCCGCAGGGTGCCGGGAAGAGGTCTGCTGGCGCTCCCGATCTTGGAAGCACGGCGGCGGCGGAACATAGGCAAGATCGCGAAAAAGGGTTCTCTCACAGGAAGTTTCATGTAACGGGGAATATATAGGCGAAGGGGGGCCACGAGGGGTCTAGGCGCCCCTCTGGCGCGGCCAAGCCCTAGTCCGCGCCAGCTGGCAGCCTGGGGCCCTGGTGGGTCCCCTCTGGTCCCTCCTAGGTGTTTCCGGAAGCTTCCGGTACGCTAATTTTTTTTATCTGATTTTTCCCGAATTATTGGAGCACTTTTAATATGGGGGAAACCTCAAATAGAAAAACAGCAGAAAACAAAAACTGGCACTGGGGTGCACTGAGTTAAATAGTTAGTCCAAATATGATCAAAAGTGTATGAAAGTGTACCTAGATTGTAGCAATATCACACAAGACATCCATAGAGCAAGCAGAAATTACAGATACGTTTGGGACATATCAAGAACCCAATATATAACTCATCACAATCTAAACATAATCTCGTAATCCATCGGATCACAGCAAACTCAGCATATTAACAGCAGAAAGAATTACATAGATTCCTTTATCATGCCTTATTCAAGTGTAAAGCAGCAGCATCTCCAACACCAGAGAATTGTTCTTTCATAACAAGGTTCAACAAAGCAGGTTTAGTTTCATAAGAAGCTCATGAAGTGGCAGATGTAGCAATAGGAATGCAGATAAAGTCATTGTTGTTGTGACTAGTGAAGTCACACAACTTGGTGTTTTAAGTGGTACCCATAGTAGCAACAGTAAGAAAGACAAGCAATTTTTTGTGATTTTTGATATAGGACATGACGAGGATGGACCCCGGCAAATCCCATGGTCAGGGACCCTGGGTTAGTCATAGAGAAGGCACGGGTTAGACGATACTCGTCGGCTAACAGGAGAATCACTTCCTGCTCGATATTATTGCCTGAGGGGGCGATTACAGTGGAGGCCAAGGCGAGTTCTCGCAAGGCTAGATGAGTCGATGTGTATTGTGTTGTTCTGGAAGTCTCCCCTCCCGGCCTTTATATACTATGTTAGGTCTCTGGGAGTCCGTACTAGGTTACAGAGATGGTTTCCTAGTTCTAGTCTTTGCCTTGTACGCCAAGTTGCACCTTCCATGTTAGTCGCGGACTCCTACGTCGGTGCCTGGTTGGGCCAATCATGGGCTTGTCGTAGCTTCCCAGCAGGCCCTCCATTCTCATACGCACCAGGTAGCCTTTCATGCAGGAGTCGTTGGGTTACCCCCTCGTCATTAGCCCCCGAGTTCCTGGTGGACTCGGAGAGTCGCACAGGGACTCGAATTCATCTGCGCTTTATTGTTTCTAAGCGTGGCATCGCCACGGGTCGCTGGCAGTTTTGAGCCATGACAATATCTGTTTTGAGGGATTGCTAAGCTGAAAGGGCCCAAGGAGTCGACTGGTCCAGCCTTGGTGAATTGTGCTAGTGACAAATACCACAGTAGCCCAATCAAGCTAACGTCCCTCGACATGAACTTGGAACGACCGGTGTCAAGAAAAGTCATGCCGCTGCAGGTCTTATAGGACCAATTGTTTCCAGTCTAAGCACATAGCCTGAGCGCGTCCGCTCGGCTCTTTCTATCATGCGAGCGCATGGAAAAGCTCGGGAGTGAAATCGCTCTGCGGCAAGTCCCGGCCCGGCCGTTCTGCGCAGCGGGGTCTTACCTACACGCTAAGCTTGCGTGGCATCTGGGTACAGTGTGTCGTAGCCCAGGCATAATTGTTTTTGTAGAGGCATGGAGCCTCGTTAGCGATGCACCCACTTGGAATAAACAATCAAGTGAGCTGTTTTAGCTGCCACTCGCGGAGTTTTGTAATGAACTCAGGCGAGGAAAATAAGAAAGCACCCACTCGGAATGTCGTCGAGTGCGTGAGTAAGTCACGTTTGTTCAATTGCTGAGTCTTTTTTGCGAGTAGTCACTCGAATGATTTACTGCTTTCGGGGTGAGGGAGCACCCGAACTCTGAGAGTATGTTTTTTCTGCTGGTGCGAGTGATCACTCGAGCACATTTTGCCTTCTGGGTGAGGGAGCACCCGAACTCGAATAAAGTTACTCCCAATGGGAGTAAAATATTTTTGAGATAATATGAAAAAGCTTGTAAAGAGCTGGATGCTGACCGAAGATGCGTGCTCGAGACGCGTTTGCTGAGGTGTGACGTTTGTTGGTTCGTCTGACAGGCTGGGTCGCCATGTCAAGGGAAACTGAAGTGACTTGACATCTGTTGCCCGAAAATTTCGCATTGCGTGATGATGGCCCTCGTTTTTCGCGTGCGGTGGGCGGTATGGTTACTGCTCCGGTTGAGTTTTCCATGTTTCTCGGCTATCGTGGGATCATGCCACGTCTGCTGGATTCCACAACGAGTGGTGAAGATTTTCTTGCTCCGGCTATTGGTTAAATACCGGGGGTCTGGTGTGTTTAGGTTTTCACCCAGCCATTGCGCTCTCCTTCCTCTCTTTCTTCTTCCTTCATTGTTCTTTGTCTTCTACCTGTCTTCTCGTGCGTCTTGCTAGTTAAGATCCATGTCCAAGCGTCCCCGTAGTGCAGCACAGGAGTCGGCGAGGATGACCGGCAGATGGGAGCGCTCTGCTTTTGGAGCTGCAGATCTGGATGAGCTGGTGACCGACGGCGTGGTGGCGCATGATGCCGCCCGGATTCCTGGGGATGAGGAGGTTCCTGCGGCCCGTCCAGATGAGCGGGTATGCTTTCAGAGTTTCTTCCCCCGTGGTTTTGCACTTCCCATTCATCCTTTCCTCCGGGGATTGCTTTGCGCCTATCAGTTGCAACTGCATGATTTCACCCCCAATGGGAGTCTGCACATTGCCTGTTTCATTACGCTCTGTGAGGATTTTTTGGGGATCTATCCCCATTGGGGCCTCTGGAAGCGTCTCTTCAATTTCAAGAGGACAAATTATGAATATGCCATTGGGGGCGTGGGTATTTCCATTAAGGAGAAATCTTCCTACTTTGATCTGGAGAAACTGGACTCCGTCTTTTCGTGGCGGAGGAGCTGGTTTTATCTGAAGGACCAATGCGTTGATGGTCAGCGGCTTGGTCTGCCCCCTTTTGATCCTGCTGCGCGGGCGGTTAAGCGATCTTCATGGGCCCATCCTTTGTCTACTCGGGAGTCGTCTCTCGTGGAACCGTTTGTGCAGAGGATTACTGCTTTGAAGGATGAATTGACTGGTGTCCAGCTTATCTCCGTGTTTGTCAAGAGACGTGTGCAGCCGCTTCAGCATCGGGTGTGTCCCATGTGGCAATACACTGGGCCTAATGACTCAACCAGGTGTTCACCCGAGGAGTTTTCCGATGACGACCTTTTGGCCCGAGTTCAGCAAGTCACAAAGTGCACGAGCATTGGGGAGCAGAGTCTTGTTCGTCCTTACTCTTCTGACTTGCCTCTTCCTCAGGTACTTGTCTTTGATTTATTTTTTGTATTGTTGACTCGTTTCTGTTGATTGCTGATGTTTGTTTTGATCTTGTAGGGTCACGTCCCTTTGTTGAACAATCCGCCGCAGCCTGAAGATTCGGATATACTCGATGAACCTGGTGAGGTTGATGTTGATCCTGTGCCTGCGGGTGATGTGGGTGTTTCTGGGGCTTCGGGTGTTGTTGCTGCCGAGTCCACGGGTGTCCCGCCGCTAGTTGCGGACGACTCTGGGGATTCAAGTCCTCTTCGTGTCAAGCGCGCTCGCCCTTTGAGTGCGAGTGGTCGTGATGCGATGGGTGGTGGTGATGAATTGCCGACGATTACGCAACCTGCTATCCCGTGTCCTCCCTCAGCTGTCCAAAAGAGACGCAGGTTCGGTGTATTGCTCCGTCCGGGGGTTGCGCCTGTTGGGTTAGTGTAGCTTTCCTCTTTGTCTTTCTTCTTGTTCCTTATTTTGGCCAGTATTCTGAAGATAAACTGTTTGAAGGACTGCTCCTGCTCTGGCTGCTTCCTCTGCGAGTGTTGGTACTGCCGCTGCTCCTTCGGCTGATTCTGGTGCGGCGTCTGATCGGCTGGCTGGTTCCTCTACTCCTGCGGCTTCGAGTGCTCGGACGGCCCCTGTGACTGTAGGCGCGGAGGGAACTTCTGTAACTGCTCCATTTGGGGGGCCTGCCACGGCTGTTGCGGCTTCCGAAGGGAACTATCCTCCGGACGTTAAACCTGTGATCCCTGAGGAGCACTTCTTGGCGAGGCGGGATCTTTCTGCCGAGGATAAAGCAAAGTTCTTTGATCGTATGGTAGAGCAGGTATGCGATTTTATTTGCCCTTCTGTGCTTTGCTGTAGTATCCCCCGAGGCTGCAAGTAGTCACTTGTGAGTGGTTGTGGTCTATGATTTTGGTCTTTCTTTTGGTCGGTCTCATACATATTGGGAGCACGGCAGTGCTCCCAATGGGAGTAGCCCCCGAGGCTGCAAGCAATCATTTGTGATTGGTTGTAGTCTTTGATTTTCTTCTTTCATATGCTCTTGACTTGATGTTTTTGCTTGGGTGCAGCCTTTGTTCCGGATGTGTGAACGTGTGCTAACTGAGACTGATCGGTGGCGACGCGCTCATGACTCGGTCCAAGGAAGCTTGACTGCTATGAGACGTGAGATTCTGATTCTTGGTCTTTGTTTCTTTTGTTGATTGATGCTGCCTGACTGATGTTTTGTTCCTTAGGCCGTAAGAAAGTTGCTGACAAGCGGGCGGAGGCTGCAAAGAAGGAGGTTGCCGAGTTTCAAGCTGCTCTGGAGTCCAAGGAAAAGGAGCTGCAGGCGCAGCATGGCGAGCTCGAGCTGTTGCGGCGGGTGGAGGAGCAGTTTCTCCAGGTTGAGAGGGTTGAGTGCGAGCTCCTGCGTGATCTGGAGAATTCTTTGACTGGTGAGCGGATTGTTCCTGACGTCCGTTTACTGGGGATGTTTTTTGTTTCTGAGGCTGCTGAATTTTTGATCTCTTTCCTTGTTCCCAGGCTCTGCGGGTGTTGGGGCGGTGGAGGTGGCTATTGCGGGTTCGGGTGTTCTCCGTGGCTCAGTAGATGCTTTCTCGGGAACTGCTGTGGCTGTTGGGGATGTCTGTGCTTGGGCTTCAGCTCTCCTGGAGCTTCTTCATGAGCATATGTTCCCAGATGCGGCGAAGCGTCCTGAGGGTCTTGATTCTCTGGTTGCTGCCTTCGGTCCGGATGGTGATCAGCTGGAGGGCTTGGTTCGTGAGAACGTGGTGAGTGGGCTTGCCACGTCTATTGTTGTTCTTCTGGGTCATGGTGTCCCCACTACGGATTCCATGGTAGATAGCTTGCCTGATTACACGGACGAGCAGAGTGCTCGAGCTACTCGGCTGGCCCGCCAGCTGCAACTAGTCATGGAGGCGAACAATTCTTCAGCCGAGGAGTAGGGTGGACCTGTTTTTGTTTTGGAAACTTTCAGCTGTAATGTGCCTCCTGCGGGACGGCGGATCTAACTCGTGGACCTGCTTTGCTTTCTTGTGTTGCTTTGTTGCCTTGTTTCCTTTGACTTGTTTCTCTTTGCGGTAGGCCATCCCGGGCGTTTCTCGGGCTTGGAATTTTCTGAAGGAGGACGCTCGCGAGGGTGCTTACGAGTCCATTTGCTTGAGGCTGAAAGAGGTCGAGCGTGAGATCATTCGGCTGAAAGGTGTTGTTGCGGTCTATCGTTCAAAGCGCGAACGTGCTGAGGCTGTCTTGGAGGGCTTGGCAGCTTGGCTGGTGAAGCTGTCTGATCTTCTGAAGGGTGAGTTTTTCCTTTTCTTCGGCCGCTCGGCTGCGCGGGTTCTTTTCCTTGTGCTCTGCGGGTTATCTTTGTTCTTCGTTGCGAAGTGCTTGCTGGGCGTTCTCGCGAGGAAGAGGAGGCAGTACAATCTGAGTTGTTGTGGCTGGAGGACCCGGTTGTGCAAGCGAACAATCCTTTCTGGATGGATAGGGAGCGTGCTCGGGTGTTCACCATTCTGCGCATGCGGGTTGAGAGGGTACCGCGGGCTCTTGAGTACTGTCGCGGGGTCTTCAGAGGATTTTTTCTAAGTTTTACCCTTTGGATCTTGTCCCTTCTTCTCTTGAGAAGCTTTGTCGGATGTTCTCCCAGCCTGCGGATCTTCGGCGCGTAGTTAATCACCAGATTTATGCAGGGGCTCGCTGTGCTTTTGCCTTCGTCCATAGTCATTCGCTGGGGGTGGATATTATGTTGGCAGCTCGAGGTCCTCCTGGTGGTCGAGCTCAACCGATTGACGACCATTACGTCATGGCGGATGAGCCTGCAAATGAAGTTGTGAAGTGGGTGGTCGAGGATAATGACCGTCGGTTGGGTGCTCTGTGTAAAGTGAAGTCAGAGCCTGGGGATTAGCCTTTGCTTGGCGTTGGTTCCTTTTCTGGGCAACGTTTGTTGTTGTTCTATTACTTTGTTCATCTGCTTTAAATCAACCTTGCGTGGTATAGGTTTGTCTTGTCTGCTGCAGGGTTTTTGGGTGAGGGGTCCCCTCTTGCTATTTTTATAGGCGAAGAGTGCCTCGGGGGGTGGCTGTTGCGGCGAGACCCCGAGTGTTAATTTTTTAAGGTCGCGTATGCGAATAACGCCTCGAGGGTGGCTGCTTCGGTGAGCCTCCGAGTGCCAATTTTTTAGAGTCACGTATGCGAAGAACGCCTCGGGGGGTGGTTGGTTCGGCGAGCCCCCGAGTGCCAATTTTCTAGAGTCGCGTATGCGAAGAACGCCTCGAGGGGTGGCTCCTTCGGCGAGCTCCCGAGTGCCAATTTTTTAGAGTCGCGTATGCGAAGAACGCCTCGGGGGGTGGCTGCTTCGGCGAGCCCCCGAGTGCCAATTTTTTAGAGTCGTGTATGCGAAGAGCGCCTCGGGGGGTGGCTCCTTCGGCGAGCCCCCGAGTGCCAATTTTTTTAGAGTCGCGTATGCGAAGAACGCCTCGTGGGGTGGCTGCTTCGGCGAGCCCCCGAGTGCCAATTTTTTTAGAGTCGCGTATGCGAAGAACACCTCAGTGGGTGGCTGCTTCGGCGAGCCCCCGAGTGCCAATTTTTTTAGAGTCGCGTATGCGAAGAACGCCTCGGGGGGTGGCTGCTTCGGCGAGCCCCCGAGTGCCAATTTTTTTAGAGTCGCGTATGCGAAGAACGCCTAGGGGGGTGGCTGCTTCGGCGAGCCCCCGAGTGCCAATTTTTTTAGAGTCGAGTATGCGAAGAACGCCTTGGGGGGTGGCTGCTTCGGCGAGCCCCCGAGTGCCAATTTTTTTTGAGTCGCGTATGCGAAGAACGCCTCGGGGGGTGGCTGCTTCGGCGAGCCCCCGAGTACCAATGAGCAGAAATAATTTTTGGAAGAACATTTTCAATATTTTTCCCTTTGTTTCTTACACGAGGGGGTGTTGCTGCTTGAAGACAGCCCCTTTATTTGGATCGATGGCTTGGTAGCCCTAAGGATGGTAGATTGTTGTGGCTCCCTTTTGCTTCTATGGTAGGGCCTCTTCCTCTGATGTTGTGGCTCCGCTGGCTTGGTGTGCTCCGAAAGTTTCTGATATTTTGTGGAACTCTTTGTCGCAACGGTCGGATCTGACGAAGCTGCCGCTGTATGTGATCAATCCTCGCAGGCCTGGCATTTTCATCTTGAGGTAGGCGTAGTGTGGCACTGCCATGAAACGCGCGAAGGCTTGGCGTCCTAGGATGGCGTGGTATTGTGATTTCCAATTGACCACTTCGAAATCCAATGTCTCTTTGCGAAGTTGCTCGTGCTGCCAAAAACCACCTCGAGACTTATTTTTCCGAGGGGGTATACTGCTTTCCCTGGCACGATTCCATGAAACGTTGTGCCTGAGGTTTTCAGTGCTGATTTTTGGATGAGCATTTCTTCCATGGTTCTGGTGAATATGATGTTGATTCCGCTGCCACCGTCCATGAAGACACGTGACATGTCATAGTTTCCGATTCTTGCTTCGAGTACTAGTGCGGCGTGCCCTGGGCACGGGATGGCTGGCGGGTGGTCTTCTCGGGAGAAGGTTATTTCAGTCTCGGACCCGCGCAGGTATTCTGGGACGGCAGGGTGCGAGGAGACTGCGAGGAAAACTTGTCTGATGACCTGCTTGTGCTGCTTGTTTGATGGTCTCCCTTCTTGTATCATGTAGATCCTGCCGTGCGATTCTGGGTATTTTTCTTCTTCCTCGGGTGTCGTGCTCTGTTCTTGGATTACTGCTACTTGCCTTGCTGGTATTGCAGGTGCTGGTGGTGCGTTGTTGGCGATGGTCCCGACTGTCACGCTTGCTAGGGATTGTGTTGCTGTTGTCGTGGATCGGTTTTTCTCTTCTGAGAGCTCGATGAATCGCCTGCAGTTCCTGAGTGTGTGTCCTGATCTGAGCTCTCCACTCTTGTTTCTGAACCCGTGTATTGTGCATGGTCCGTCGAGCTGCTCTTTGCCCGAGCGATATGCTCGGGCGTCATCTCGTGGCTGCCTTGTTCTCCAATCCCGTTTTTGAACTTGGGGCGCTTCTTCTTTGTTGTCTCTGTGCTGTATTATCATGTCGTCGCGATGTCTGCCTTCTCTGTCATCTGTGAAGCCGGCCGCGACCATATCGGGTCCTCTGCTGTTGTAGAAGTTGCGCCTCGGGCGTTTTCTTCTTCTGTCGAATCCTCTGTCGCTGGTGTGGTAGTCGTAGTCGCGTTCTGAGCGCGCTGTCTGGATATCCGATTCGTTCCGTACGGAGTCTTCTCCATCTGCCCAGTTGTTAGCTTGCTCGACCAGTCGTGCGAGTGTTCGGACTTTCATCTGTCCGAGCTGCTCCTTGAAGTCGATGCGTTGCAAGCCCCTCCTGAATGCGTCGATTGCGCTTTCGTCTGATATGTCCTCGACTGAGTTTTTGATTATGGTCCATCGCTGGATGTATGCTCGCAGGGATTTTCTGGATCCTTGTTTGCAGGCCCTCAGCTCCTCGAGTGATGCCGGTCGTTTGTAAGTGGACTTGAAGTTCTCGATGAAGGCGCTGCGGAACTGCCTCCAGGAGTCGATTGATCCTCGTGGTAGGTTCTTCAGACAGTGTCGTGCCGAGCTCTCGAGCATGAGTTGTATGTACTGCATTGCTGTGATATTGGTTCCGCACTGGAATTCTACGGACGTTAGGTAGTCGTCGAGCCATGCTTCTGGTTCTTCCAGCCCTTCGTACTTGCGTGTTGTGGAGTTTAGCTTGAAACCTTTCGGCATCCTTGTCTTCCGTATGGATCGTGTGAAGCACAATGCTCCGCATGGTTCAACGTTCTCGTCAGAAGCTTTCTCGTCCGAGTACTCTTCGCGGGCTGCTCTCCTTCGTCTTCCACGATTGACTTTGCTTTGTGTTATGTCATCGCGTGCGTCTCGCCGATTGCTGTTGCGTCTATTGCTGTTGTCGTCGCTGTCGTGGTTTTTGTGTTTGTTTGGGCGCTTGCGCCAGTCGTCGCTGCTGTCTTCTTCGTCGGGTGAACTGGGGTCCCTGTCCGGGGTCTGCTCGCGGGGAGCTCGTCTTGCGCCTGCTCTCTTGGGGGCTGAGATGGCGTATTTCATTATTTTGAGTGCCATCGTCGTGTTGTGATCTAAGCTGCCTTTCTTGCCTTTCTGAGCACGAGATAGGTACTCTTGGGCAGTTAAAAGGGATTCGGCTGGCGTGAGTTGTTCTTCTTCGTCGTCGTCCTCTTCTAGCTTGAAGTCGTCGTCTAGCTTGTGTGCCACCTTCTTCTTGTCCGTGCGTCTCAGATTGCTGAATATGGATCTGGCTCGGATGGGGGAGTCGTAGTCGGAGAATGGCAGCCTTTCCTTGCTTCTCTAGTTCTAAGCGTTGATGTCTTGCTCTCTTGATAGCATCGCTCGCCAGCTTATTGTATGCTCTGAGCTCGTCTCGTGTTGCGTTCTCCGGGAGTAGTTTGCCGCGTCTGACTGCGTCCCTTATTCTGGCGATTGCTTCCTTGGACAGGTATATTTTTTCTACGTGATGGTCCTCTTTCGTCATGCCTGGGATCTGGTGCTTGCTTCTTTCTGTCTCGTCGCTCCTGTGATTGATATGCTCCGTTCCTTTGTATATTTTCTTTGGTATGGTTCCTGGTTCTCCGAGTGTGACGGTGACCTGGCCGGTGTTGTCGGGGTCGCTATTTTTGTTGTTCGAGCGAGTGTCTCAGCGATTGCTCGGGTCATCATCTTGGCTTTTGTCATCTGTGGTTGGCTCGTGGATGTCTGCCATGAACACTTGGGACAACGTCTTTACTGTCGTCTTTCTTGCGCGCATGTTGCGATTCCTCCATGGACCACTCGAGTAATCGGGCTGGGAGTCGTGGCTGACTCGCGGAGTCGCCACGCGGGCGGGTGCTACTTTGGTCGCTGGTGTAGGGTCTGTTTCCGCGGGTGCTCTAGCGCGATCCGTGAGACAGAGGACTCCCCAATGGTTGATGTAGATTTGGTATGCTCCGAAGATCAGGTTGATGCCGGTACGTAGGTCGGCGAAGGCCGGTCGAAAGGCTGGGAGGTGGGCCATGAAACCGAGGGATCCGAATAGATCGGAGTCTGCCCGGGCCATGGAGTCGATGAGCGCTGATGGAGTCGCCGTCTTGACGTGTGCCGTTGATGAGGCCGCCGAGATCGCAGTTCCAACCTGTGAAGTTCCCACAGACGGCGCCAATTGACGGGGATGGACCCCGGCAAATCCCATGGTCAGGGACCCTGGGTTAGTCATAGAGAAGGCACAGGTTGGACGATACTCGTCGTCTAACAGGAGAAGCACTTCCTGCTCGATATTATTGCGTGAGGGGGCGATTATAGTGGAGGCCAAGGCGAGTTCTCGCAAGGATAGATGAGTAGATGTGTATTGTGTTGTTCTGGACGTCTCCCCTCCCAGCCTTTATATACTAGGCTAGGTCTCGGGGAGTCCATACTAGGTTAGAGAGTTGGTTTCCTAGTTCTAGTCTTTGCCTTGTACGCCAAGTTGCACCTTCCATGTTAGTCGCGGACTCCTACGTCGGTGCCTGGTTGGGCCAATCATGGGCTTGTCGTAGCTTCCCAGCGGGCCTTCCGTCCTCATACGCTCCAGGTAGCCTTTCATGCAGGAGTCGTGGCGTAACCCCCTCGTCAGGACACTAAGATAAAAACTGAAAGGTAAACTATCAAGACTAAAAATCAAAGATAAAAGATAGTGTGCAACTCCCCTATCTTGAAGAGTGGAGTCCTCGGCAACGGCGCCAGAAATTTGCTTGATGCTAGCGAGGAGATAATAGCTCTTGCCCTTCGTTGGTTACCCCAAGTGGAAGGTGAGATGTAGCGTAGCGGCAAATTTCTCTCAGTGAAGATACCGAGGTTACCGAACCAGTAGGACTCCGCCAACGACAAGTACGTGACAACGGCGCTAGAAACTTGATAGCATGATAGTTGAAGTGGACCTGCACACAGCAACATATAACTTTTCTCCCAACAAGTACAGAGAGGTTGTCAATCTCTTCGGGCTTGTTATTTACAAAGGGTCAAACGCAAGGGTAGAGAGTAGTGATAAATGCAAAGAAATTAAAACAGGAAGTAAATTGAGGGTGTAAACAGTGGTGGAAATATGGACCGGGGTCCCATGAAGTTCACTAGTGATGTCTCTCTCCTCAAAGACGATAAACAGCTATGCAAGGTGAACAAATTACAGCTGGGAAATTGACAGGATTAAAAATGCACCGCAATACTAACTATGCTACAAAAGAAATGAAGAGGCTCAAAAGCATGGGCAGTACGCCAAGACAAGTAGACCGAAATCCATCTACATCTACTCACTAATCATCCACCTTGAGATATCTATCGAGAACATCTCGCTGGTATTAAGTTGCGAGCCCCACCCAAAGTGTAAACACAAAGCAACAAGCAACTGCATTAAAAGAACTTTGCGTAAAGTAAACAATCCTTGCATCCGCAAGTACAAGCACCGTTGTTTTCCCCCTTGTGGCAACAACACATCCCCTAGACTCATGTTTCTGTCACTCAAGCTAGCCATTGGGGGGGCATGAACCCACAATCATGCATAATGCTCCCTCTTGGAGTTACAATCAATCACTTGGCCAAAGTAATAAAAAGCAACAGAGAACATGCAAGAATTAATCAAGATCATAAATATAAAAGGTGAAGAACAAAATATTCATCACAATCTGAACATAATCTCATAATCCATCAGATCCCAGCAAACTCAACATAGCAACAGCAGGAAAATTACATAGGTGCCTTGATTATGTAGGGAAGAACAAGGTCTAAACATTGAAGAACAAAGAGGGGGAGAGGACATCACATAGCGACTGATCATGGACCCATGGTCCAAGGTGGACTACTCACGGCTCATCCGGGAAGCGTCCATGGTGGTGGAGAAGCTCCCAGAGGTCAATACCTCCGGCAGGGTGTCGGGACAGGGTCTCCTGGCAGCACCGATCTTGGAAGCACGGCGGCGGCGAAACAGAGGGGAGATCATGAAAAAGGGTTCTGTCCTCGGGGTTTCGGGACGAGAGGTAAATATAGGCGAAGGGGGAAGCTAGGGGGCCACCGAGGAGTCCAGGCAGGCCCTCGGCACGGTCTAGGGTGGGGCCGCGCCCCCAGGGTGCCTGGACACCTGGTGGGGCCCCCTGGCCCCCCTTCGGGCATCTAGAAGCTTCCGTATCGCTAATTTTTTATATATTTTTCCCAGATTTTTTGGGGCACTTTAAGTAATAGAAAAACCTGACATACAAAAACAGCAGAAAACATAAACTGACACTGTGGTGCACTGAGTTAATAGGTTAGTCCAAATATGATCAAAAGTGTATAAAAGTATATCAAAAGCATAGCAATATCACCCAAAACATGCATGGAGCAAGCAGAAATTATAGATACGTTTGGGACGTATCAACATCCCCAAGCTTAATTCATGCTCGTCGTCGAGTAGGTAAATGATAACAAGCATAATTTATGTGGTGACATGCTACCAACCATATAAGAACTTTCAAGTAAGGCAAGCACGGCATGTAATTCAATTCAAATCATAACAAGCAAGATTCTATATTAGCACTGAAACAAGCAACATAAGAACATAAAGGTGCAAGAGCTCTCACTGTCCGTGACTCAAATGTCTTCAAATGGTGTTTGCGTGCAATAAGTGGGAGATGGGATTACGAGAGAGCAAAAATGTAACAACCCGGGATTTTCACCCTAATTAAAAAAATTGTTTGTTGCATTCTTTTGTTGCTTGTTAGAATTTTTTGTAGTATTTTCTTCGCCGATTTATTAATTGGTGATTATATTTTTCCTCCTTCTCGTATCAGATGCGTGAGCGACCATTCCCCCATGGCACACGACCTTTGCGACACCGGGTTCCACCCGAGCACCGTCGCAACTTCTGGCACAAGGCCAACTTTCACCCTCAGTGCGAAACCCCCATTTATATTTAAATGGGTTATTTTATCGGGAGATGCTCGACGTTCTCTTTTGGCGTTAAACGTTGTAGACAACATGGTTATCGTGTTGCGGCGGTATGTTTCAATTCTCGTGCGATTCCGGTTTCGTTTGATAGGTGAACGATCGGATGTGCCAGACATAGTAGTCGGTATAAATCCAGGGGTATATTTATTAAAACGTCATGCGGGCAGCCATCCGACCAACAATTTCTTCTCTCTTATCTGCTACTCTTAGCCCACCTGAAAATCAAGCCCAAAAATCAGCCCACCTAACCCCTCTATATATGGTAGCACTCTCCCAACCATTTTTGGGCAGCAGACCAACCCAGCCGCCATCCCTAACCACCTCCACCTCGAAATCAGCAGCTAGCCAATCCCACCCCAGATCCAGATACGTTGATCTAGGCCGTCGGATTTGGATCGGAGAGCTCCAGGCGCGCCATGTCACCACTTCGCAGCTCCCATGCCCGAGCCGCTCCTCCCCGCCCACACGCTCCTCCCATGGAACTCCTCCTTGCCGTCATCTCGCGCCCGACCGCCGCCACCACCGGTCGGCGAGCAGCCGTCGCCGATGAGCCTCCCTCGCGCGCATGCGGCCTCTCCTTCTTCCCTCACCCCACTCTCTTTCTCTCCTCGTAGGTGGCGCCCCGCCATGGACAAGCTGAAGCTTGCCAAGCCTTGGAGCTCGTTGTGCCGCACCCTGGACGCCACTCCCTCCTGGATCCAGCGCCGTCCGGCCGCCGCGCCAAGCCTTGCCAGCTCCTCCTTCACCTACGCCTTCCCGTCACTGGCCGACGAGGCCCACCACAGTTGGCCGGCGCTGCTGCCCGCTCGCTCTCGAGAGCGAGGTCGCCGCCAACCGCTGCGGCCACGTGGGCCCAGCACGACGCGCCTCCACGCGGCCCAGCCCAGCAATGACCCCATGGATTGTCCCAGGCAGATGGCGCCCTCGAGACCCACCAGCATCCGGCAGCCCAACTCCCACATGTGGCCCGCGCGTCCTCCACGCCCATGGGCGACGCGGTGCTATCCGCCGCCCCCTGCGACCTGGGCCTCGGCCCGCAAGGTGAGGCAGCTCGCCTCCTTTTTTCCCATGTCATGTTGGGCTCGGCCCATTTCTTCTTGTGGCTATCTAGCGCCCTGAGCTTCATTTAGTATTCAACGCCCTCTCTGTTTAGGCCCGGTAGGGGCAGTTTTGGCCCAGGAGCTCTTCTAGCTATTTTTCTGTTTATTTGTTTGAGAGATTATATTGCAATATTTTGATGGTTGTATCTTTTTAGCTGTTTGTCGGATCAAGACGAGTTCAACAAGAAACTTTCTTTGTTTTGCGTGTAGATTAATAAAATGTGCTCCTTTGCCATGTTTGAACTTTTCTACATGTTGATTTGCTGTTATTTACATCGCATGCCACCGTAAATGTAATAGGTCGTAACTTTTTAACCGTTGCTCCGATAAAAATGTTCTTTACATGTAACTTGACTAGAATTTCATGTAGATTATGATTGTGCTATTTTTTGATGCTGTTAACCAATCTAAAATATTGTTTAGGGAAAAACAGTACCAAACTTTATATTTTCACGGGGTAACTAGTGATATGCATTGTGTAGGAATTACCCCGCTTAACTTGACTAGTATAGATAGTTTATTTATGCTTCACCTCTTGCCATGCTTGTGTGACATGCCATGCTTGAGTGAGATGTCATGTTAACAACCTTTGTTCATGTTGTGTAGCTAAACAACTTGAACCATTCTAAATTATGTGGTATCGTCGTGTGTGACGGATACTTCACTTAAACTGTTAGTGTCACAACCCCAAGTTAGGTATGTGCTAGGATCAAATGCTACTTTGCATCATGCAAAATTTTCAAAAAGTAAATCAAAAATGGGGAAAAGAAAAGCCCTGAGAAATTAAATCAAATGGCCAGATAAAAATCTTTTTCCAAAAATCATTTGAATGTTTGGAAAATTCCTATAAATGGTGCTGATCATTTTAAAAATGGTTTGGGAGCAATCCCGTGCTCATGGAATTTTCTAATATTCAAACAGTGGCTTTGGAAATTAAATAAAACCCTATTTGAATTGAAATTCAAATTATTTGAATTTCAAAATTCCCAAAACTTGTGAGTGGCTAGTGTTATATCATGTAAGGTCACATAAAAGTTTTGAGGATTTTATAAAATGCTCTGGTATTTTTATTTATTGGAGCAAACAAAAGACAGAGAAATAAAAAGAAGAGAAAACAGCAGACCTACCTGGCGCCTGGGCGAGGCCCAACTTCCTTGGCCCAGTCCAGCCCGCTGGACTCCTCCCTTGTCTTCTACCTCCCCGCGCCCCTAAGGTGCTCGGTGGAAGGCCACCGACGCCACCGACGACGCCACCGCGACGCCTCGCGGCTTCCAGAGCCTCCCCCTCCTCCTAAGCGCGCCACGGAGCTTCCCACGACGCCCCCGTTCCTTTCCCCCCTCTAGAACCTCCTTCTCTCTCTCTCCCGTGCGTTCACTCGAGGACCCGTGCGTCGCCGCAGCTCACCGTCGCACCCCGGCGTGGCCAACGCCGACGAGGAGACAAGCCGAGGTGTCCCCTGCAACCAACGCCTTCGACTTCGCCACCCCGCAAGAAATCAGGAGGCCGGAGCCACGGGAGCCCGCAAATCGCAAGTTCTTCTTCCTCTACGACCTCCGGAGTTCGTCGCCGAATTCCTCCGCCACAAGACCTCCCCGAGCTTGCCTCTGCTACTTCTAGAATCGGGGTGAGCTCCTGAATGTTTCCCCCTTGGTCCCGCACCTCCTCTGTAGCCTTAGCCGGTTCCGCCATGAGAGCAGGGGCATGGCGTCGCCATGATCGACGTCGCCCTTGTTCCCGTGCACCACCACCCCAACCGCCTAGCCTGCTGCACTCCTGGTCACCCCAGCAAGTTTTTGCGCCAAGCCAAGGTCAAAGGCGTGTTCCAGAGCGCCTTCCCGACGTCGCCGTGCTTCTGCCGCCGCGGCCTCTCGTCGCCGGCGTGCTCTCCGGCCACCCCAAGGTCCCTGGTGTGGCCCGCTAGATGCGCACGCGTGAGGGCTTCCGGATGGTGTCCCTGGTGAGCTCCCTGGTGGCCTGGAGCGTTGCTCCGGTGAGGCGCCGCCGTGCCCGTGCCACTGGCGGCTAACCGCCGGGCACTTAGGCCCTAATCACTCTCCTAACCCCCCTCCTCTCTATGACAGGTGGGGCCCTAGCCCCTAATCCCTCTGCTTAATTAAATTAACCACAGGATTAAACCGCAGAGGCTGACCAGTGGGGCCCCTTGTCAGTTTGACTCGGGTCAAACCCCCCCTGACGCCAGCATGACACCGCAGTGACGCAATAAAGGATTTCCTGAGATTAAAAGATTTAAAGAATTTCCAAAAATTCCAGAAAATAGGACAAACTTTGGAAATTCATAATTAATTCATCCTAACTCCAAATATAGCAAATAATATATGAAAAATGATCAGTACAGAATTATCTTTCCAAATATGCAACTTTCAACAATGTTGGAGTTGATTTTAAAATGGGACCAGTAGCATATGTCATTTGATTTATTTGAAATTAATTCAAATTCAAATCAAATGATATTGCAATTTGGACCATGGAATTATACTATATTTCAACCACACTTTAGAGGCATATCATACACATTTGAAGATGATTCAAAATGATCAAACAATGTCACATGTAACTCGATCAAGTTTGATTTCAAATTGGAGTTTGAATTTGCATTTCAAATGCAATATACTCCATTTAAATGGAAATTTCCAAACACACCAGAAACATATACATCAAGTTTCAACCTTCAACCATGTGTTTGTGCATTGTACTTATATTGCTTCCTTGTTTGTCGAGTAGAGGTGGAACCGGAGAAGGAGGCTTCCCCCTTCGTTGACGACCCCGTGACTGAACCTCGTCAGCAAGGCAAGCAAACCCCCATTGATCATGTCGATAAAATCCCACTTCCCTCTCATGTCTCGCTTATGCATTATTTAGGATGATCACCATGATAACGTTTCTATTGCATAGTTGAACCCATATCCTTTGCATGACCTATCATCTTGTCACAGTAGTAAGCAAACCACAATCCTAGCAGATGTAGGAGTTGGTTGATATCATGTGGCCCCTGCAACTGTTACCGCTTATTGCATGCTTAGTGGTACAATGAGGTTACTTATGATGTGAGTCGGGATGATAAACATGGTGTTGATGAAAGTGAAACGTGTTGGTGAATCTACCCTAATACAAGATGAACGATGAGAGGCTGTGTAGGAGTACACAGTGGGTAGTCTCGTTGAACACTGCCTTAAGTCCGAGTTCTTGTGTGGTGATCCAAGAAGAAGAGTACAACCACACATTGGGCTCACTGACCCCTCTCATCCTAGTACCTCACCCCGTTCGAACCCCAAGAGTCGCAGTAGTTCGGAGTTCTGGTAGGGGTGTGGCACGGTTTGCGAAGTGGATGAACGGCTTTTCAAGACCGGCTTGGGACCCTGCACACATCGTTTGAGGCTATACTGGAACCTCGGCCGGACTTCCATACGGATCCCCCTCAGATAGGCGACTCTCTAGACTAGAACGGAGTTGTGGGCGAAGTGTTGTGGTGGCATAATCGCTGTCACCTCTTGAACGGTGACACGCAAAAGGCGGTAACTGATGACACGTGTGTGTAGCGGTACACCCCTGCAGGGTTAATAAAACTATTCGAATAGCCGCGTCCGCGGTTAAGGACTTCTTGAAGAGCTGTGCTCGATTATTAGACAACTTGAACTGGATACTTCTAAAACTCGCAAGATAAGCGTGAGTGCTATGGTGTGCTTCTCGTGGGGAAGTCGAGGAAGTAACCATAGTGGTGTATTTTCGTTGAAGAGATGTAGTGGACTCGTGTACGCTTTTTATCTCAAGTCTGGTACTCGTAGTTCAGGACTAGCCAAGTCAAAGCTAGCACTTCTGCAAGTGAAACCCCACCTCCCTTTACCTTGATACATGTGCATGAGTAGTATAGCTCCTATGTAACTCTTGCTGAGTACGATTTTGTACTCACGTTTGCTTAATCTATGTTTTAGATGAACCCACCGACCCCGATGGTGACTTCTAACCGAAGCTCGAAGATTGAAGACTCAGACCAAGACCAAGCTAGTATAGTCCCAGTCAGACGACTGGTTCCCTCGTGGAGGGCTTGTTTTTAGATAAGGCTTCTCTAAGCCATTTGTTAAACTTGTCTGTACTCAGACCTACTTTGCTTCCGTTTGTCTGTTGTAATGTTGGATCACATGCTTGTGATCTCTGTGTGCACTCTGTAAGAGTTATTAATAAAGATATATACTTTGTAGAGAATTGCAATGATACCTGCTGTTCATACAAGGCATGTGTGCTGCGTGTATGTTTATAACATGCATGTCTTAGTATGGGTTTTCGAGACCTTAGTTGTGATCTGGCTGGCGGTCTTTTATACACCAAGTGGCCCTTAGATGTGCGCAGCTTGGGGCGACGCGGTGCTATCCGCCGCCCCCTGCGACCTGGGCCTCGGCCCGCAAGGTGAGGCAGCTCGCCTCCTTTTTTCCCATGTCATGTTGGGCTCGGCCCATTTATTCTTGTGGCTGTCTAGCTCCCTGAGCTTCATTTAGTATTCAACGCCCTCTCTGTTTAGGCCCGGTAGGGGCAGTTTTGGCCCAGGAGCTCTTCTAGCTATTTTTCTGTTTATTTGTTTGAGAGATTATATTGCAATATTTTGATGGTTGTATCTTTTTAGCTGTTTGTCGGATCAAGACGAGTTCAACAAGAAACTTTCTTTGTTTTGCGTGTAGATTAATAAAATGTGCTCCTTTGCCATGTTTGAACTTGTCTACATGTTGATTTGCTGTTATTTACATCGCATGCCACCGTAAATGTAATAGGTCGTAACTTTTTAACCGTTGCTCCGATAAAAATGCTCTTTACATGTAACTTGACTAGAATTTCATGTAGATTATGATTGTGCTATTTTTTGATGCTGTTAACCAATCTAAAATATTGTTTAGGGAAAAACAGTACCAAACTTTATATTTTCACGGGGTAACTAGTGATATGCATTGTGTAGGAATTACCCCGCTTAACTTGACTAGTATAGATAGTTTATTTATGCTTCACCTCTTGCCATGCTTGTGTGACATGCCATGCTTGAGTGAGATGTCATGTTAACAACCTTTGTTCATGTTGTGTAGCTAAACAACTTGAACCATTCTAAATTATGTGGTATCGTCGTGTGTGACGGATACTTCACTTAAACTGTTAGTGTCACAACCCCAAGTTACGTATGTGCTAGGATCAAATGCTACTTTGCATCATGCAAAATTTTCAAAAAGTAAATCAAAAATGGGGAAAAGAAAAGCCCTGAGAAATTAAATCAAATGGCCAGATAAAAATCTTTTTCCAAAAATCATTTGAATGTTTGGAAAATTCCTATAAATGGTGCTGATCATTTTAAAAATGGTTTGGGAGCAATCCCGTGCTCATGGAATTTTCTAATATTCAAACAGTGGCTTTGGAAATTAAATAAAACCCTATTTGAATTGAAATTCAAATTATTTGAATTTCAAAATTCCCAAAACTTGTGAGTGGCTAGTGTTATATCATGTAAGGTCACATAAAAGTTTTGAGGATTTTATAAAATGCTCTGGTATTTTTATTTATTGGAGCAAACAAAAGACAGAGAAATAAAAAGAAGAGAAAACAGCAGACCTACCTGGCGCCTGGGCGAGGCCCAACTTCCTTGGCCCAGTCCAGCCCGCTGGACTCCTCCCTTGTCTTCTACCTCCCCGCGCCCCTAAGGTGCTCGGTGGAAGGCCACCGACGCCACCGACGACGCCACCGCGACGCCTCGCGGCTTCCAGAGCCTCCCCCTCCTCCTAAGCGCGCCACGGAGCTTCCCACGACGCCCCCGTTCCTTTCCCCCCTCTAGAACCTCCTTCTCTCTCTCTCCCGTGCGTTCACTCGAGGACCCGTGCGTCGCCGCAGCTCACCGTCGCACCCCGGCGTGGCCAACGCCGACGAGGAGACAAGCCGAGGTGTCCCCTGCAACCAACGCCTTCGACTTCGCCACCCCGCAAGAAATCAGGAGGCCGGAGCCACGGGAGCCCGCAAATCGCAAGTTCTTCTTCCTCTACGACCTCCGGAGTTCGTCGCCGAATTCCTCCGCCACAAGACCTCCCCGAGCTTGCCTCTGCTACTTCTAGAATCGGGGTGAGCTCCTGAATGTTTCCCCCTTGGTCCCGCACCTCCTCTGTAGCCTTAGCCGGTTCCGCCATGAGAGCAGGGGCATGGCGTCGCCATGATCGACGTCGCCCTTGTTCCCGTGCACCACCACCCCAACCGCCTAGCCTGCTGCACTCCTGGTCACCCCAGCAAGTTTTTGCGCCAAGCCAAGGTCAAAGGCGTGTTCCAGAGCGCCTTCCCGACGTCGCCGTGCTTCTGCCGCCGCGGCCTCTCGTCGCCGGCGTGCTCTCCGGCCACCCCAAGGTCCCTGGTGTGGCCCGCTAGATGCGCACGCGTGAGGGCTTCCGGATGGTGTCCCTGGTGAGCTCCCTGGTGGCCTGGAGCGTTGCTCCGGTGAGGCGCCGCCGTGCCCGTGCCACTGGCGGCTAACCGCCGGGCACTTAGGCCCTAATCACTCTCCTAACCCCCCTCCTCTCTATGACAGGTGGGGCCCTAGCCCCTAATCCCTCTGCTTAATTAAATTAACCACAGGATTAAACCGCAGAGGCTGACCAGTGGGGCCCCTTGTCAGTTTGACTCGGGTCAAACCCCCCCTGACGCCAGCATGACACCGCAGTGACGCAATAAAGGATTTCCTGAGATTAAAAGATTTAAAGAATTTCCAAAAATTCCAGAAAATAGGACAAACTTTGGAAATTCATAATTAATTCATCCTAACTCCAAATATAGCAAATAATATATGAAAAATGATCAGTACAGAATTATCTTTCCAAATATGCAACTTTCAACAATGTTGGAGTTGATTTTAAAATGGGACCAGTAGCATATGTCATTTGATTTATTTGAAATTAATTCAAATTCAAATCAAATGATATTGCAATTTGGACCATGGAATTATACTATATTTCAACCACACTTTAGAGGCATATCATACACATTTGAAGATGATTCAAAATGATCAAACAATGTCACATGTAACTCGATCAAGTTTGATTTCAAATTGGAGTTTGAATTTGCATTTCAAATGCAATATACTCCATTTAAATGGAAATTTCCAAACACACCAGAAACATATACATCAAGTTTCAACCTTCAACCATGTGTTTGTGCATTGTACTTATATTGCTTCCTTGTTTGTCGAGTAGAGGTGGAACCGGAGAAGGAGGCTTCCCCCTTCGTTGACGACCCCGTGACTGAACCTCGTCAGCAAGGCAAGCAAACCCCCATTGATCATGTCGATAAAATCCCACTTCCCTCTCATGTCTCGCTTATGCATTATTTAGGATGATCACCATGATAACGTTTCTATTGCATAGTTGAACCCATATCCTTTGCATGACCTATCATCTTGTCACAGTAGTAAGCAAACCACAATCCTAGCAGATGTAGGAGTTGGTTGATATCATGTGGCCCCTGCAACTGTTACCGCTTATTGCATGCTTAGTGGTACAATGAGGTTACTTATGATGTGAGTCGGGATGATAAACATGGTGTTGATGAAAGTGAAACGTGTTGGTGAATCTACCCTAATACAAGATGAACGATGAGAGGCTGTGTAGGAGTACACAGTGGGTAGTCTCGTTGAACACTGCCTTAAGTCCGAGTTCTTGTGTGGTGATCCAAGAAGAAGAGTACAACCACACATTGGGCTCACTGACCCCTCTCATCCTAGTACCTCACCCCGTTCGAACCCCAAGAGTCGCAGTAGTTCGGAGTTCTGGTAGGGGTGTGGCACGGTTTGCGAAGTGGATGAACGGCTTTTCAAGACCGGCTTGGGACCCTGCACACATCGTTTGAGGCTATACTGGAACCTCGGCCGGACTTCCATACGGATCCCCCTCAGATAGGCGACTCTCTAGACTAGAACGGAGTTGTGGGCGAAGTGTTGTGGTGGCATAATCGCTGTCACCTCTTGAACGGTGACACGCAAAAGGCGGTAACTGATGACACGTGTGTGTAGCGGTACACCCCTGCAGGGTTAATAAAACTATTCGAATAGCCGCGTCCGCGGTTAAGGACTTCTTGAAGAGCTGTGCTCGATTATTAGACAACTTGAACTGGATACTTCTAAAACTCGCAAGATAAGCGTGAGTGCTATGGTGTGCTTCTCGTGGGGAAGTCGAGGAAGTAACCATAGTGGTGTATTTTCGTTGAAGAGATGTAGTGGACTCGTGTACGCTTTTTATCTCAAGTCTGGTACTCGTAGTTCAGGACTAGCCAAGTCAAAGCTAGCACTTCTGCAAGTGAAACCCCACCTCCCTTTACCTTGATACATGTGCATGAGTAGTATAGCTCCTATGTAACTCTTGCTGAGTACGATTTTGTACTCACGTTTGCTTAATCTATGTTTTAGATGAACCCACCGACCCCGATGGTGACTTCTAACCGAAGCTCGAAGATTGAAGACTCAGACCAAGACCAAGCTAGTATAGTCCCAGTCAGACGACTGGTTCCCTCGTGGAGGGCTTGTTTTTAGATAAGGCTTCTCTAAGCCATTTGTTAAACTTGTCTGTACTCAGACCTACTTTGCTTCCGTTTGTCTGTTGTAATGTTGGATCACATGCTTGTGATCTCTGTGTGCACTCTGTAAGAGTTATTAATAAAGATATATACTTTGTAGAGAATTGCAATGATACCTGCTGTTCATACAAGGCATGTGTGCTGCGTGTATGTTTATAACATGCATGTCTTAGTATGGGTTTTCGAGACCTTAGTTGTGATCTGGCTGGCGGTCTTTTATACACCAAGTGGCCCTTAGATGTGCGCAGCTTGGGGCGACGCGGTGCTATCCGCCGCCCCCTGCGACCTGGGCCTCGGCCCGCAAGGTGAGGCAGCTCGCCTCCTTTTTTCCCATGTCATGTTGGGCTCGGCCCATTTATTCTTGTGGCTGTCTAGCTCCCTGAGCTTCATTTAGTATTCAACGCCCTCTCTGTTTAGGCCCGGTAGGGGCAGTTTTGGCCCAGGAGCTCTTCTAGCTATTTTTCTGTTTATTTGTTTGAGAGATTATATTGCAATATTTTGATGGTTGTATCTTTTTAGCTGTTTGTCGGATCAAGACGAGTTCAACAAGAAACTTTCTTTGTTTTGCGTGTAGATTAATAAAATGTGCTCCTTTGCCATGTTTGAACTTGTCTACATGTTGATTTGCTGTTATTTACATCGCATGCCACCGTAAATGTAATAGGTCGTAACTTTTTAACCGTTGCTCCGATAAAAATGCTCTTTACATGTAACTTGACTAGAATTTCATGTAGATTATGATTGTGCTATTTTTTGATGCTGTTAACCAATCTAAAATATTGTTTAGGGAAAAACAGTACCAAACTTTATATTTTCACGGGGTAACTAGTGATATGCATTGTGTAGGAATTACCCCGCTTAACTTGACTAGTATAGATAGTTTATTTATGCTTCACCTCTTGCCATGCTTGTGTGACATGCCATGCTTGAGTGAGATGTCATGTTAACAACCTTTGTTCATGTTGTGTAGCTAAACAACTTGAACCATTCTAAATTATGTGGTATCGTCGTGTGTGACGGATACTTCACTTAAACTGTTAGTGTCACAACCCCAAGTTACGTATGTGCTAGGATCAAATGCTACTTTGCATCATGCAAAATTTTCAAAAAGTAAATCAAAAATGGGGAAAAGAAAAGCCCTGAGAAATTAAATCAAATGGCCAGATAAAAATCTTTTTCCAAAAATCATTTGAATGTTTGGAAAATTCCTATAAATGGTGCTGATCATTTTAAAAATGGTTTGGGAGCAATCCCGTGCTCATGGAATTTTCTAATATTCAAACAGTGGCTTTGGAAATTAAATAAAACCCTATTTGAATTGAAATTCAAATTATTTGAATTTCAAAATTCCCAAAACTTGTGAGTGGCTAGTGTTATATCATGTAAGGTCACATAAAAGTTTTGAGGATTTTATAAAATGCTCTGGTATTTTTATTTATTGGAGCAAACAAAAGACAGAGAAATAAAAAGAAGAGAAAACAGCAGACCTACCTGGCGCCTGGGCGAGGCCCAACTTCCTTGGCCCAGTCCAGCCCGCTGGACTCCTCCCTTGTCTTCTACCTCCCCGCGCCCCTAAGGTGCTCGGTGGAAGGCCACCGACGCCACCGACGACGCCACCGCGACGCCTCGCGGCTTCCAGAGCCTCCCCCTCCTCCTAAGCGCGCCACGGAGCTTCCCACGACGCCCCCGTTCCTTTCCCCCCTCTAGAACCTCCTTCTCTCTCTCTCCCGTGCGTTCACTCGAGGACCCGTGCGTCGCCGCAGCTCACCGTCGCACCCCGGCGTGGCCAACGCCGACGAGGAGACAAGCCGAGGTGTCCCCTGCAACCAACGCCTTCGACTTCGCCACCCCGCAAGAAATCAGGAGGCCGGAGCCACGGGAGCCCGCAAATCGCAAGTTCTTCTTCCTCTACGACCGCCGGATTTCGTCGCCGAATTCCTCCGCCACAAGACCTCCCCGAGCTTGCCTCTGCTACTTCTAGAATCGGGGTGAGCTCCTGAATGTTTCCCCCTTGGTCCCGCACCTCCTCTGTAGCCTTAGCCGGATCCGCCATGAGAGCAGGGGCATGGCGTCGCCATGATCGACGTCGCCCTTGTTCCCGTGCACCACCACCCCAACCGCCTAGCCTGCTGCACTCCTGGTCACCCCAGCAAGTTTTTGCGCCAAGCCAAGGTCAAAGGCGTGTTCCAGAGCGCCTTCCCGACGTCGCCGTGCTTCTGCCGCCGCGGCCTCTCGTCGCCGGCGTGCTCTCCGGCCACCCCAAGGTCCCTGGTGTGGCCCGCTAGATGCGCACGCGTGAGGGCTTCCGGATGGTGTCCCTGGTGAGCTCCCTGGTGGCCTGGAGCGTTGCTCCGGTGAGGCGCCGCCGTGCCCGTGCCACTGGCGGCTAACCGGCGGGCACTTAGGCCCCAATCACTCTCCTAACCCCCCTCCTCTCTATGACAGGTGGGGCCCTAGCCCCTAATCCCTCTGCTTAATTAAATTAACCACAGGATTAAACCGCAGAGGCTGACCAGTGGGGCCCCTTGTCAGTTTGACTCGGGTCAAACCCCCCCTGACGCCAGCATGACACCGCAGTGACGCAATAAAGGATTTCCTGAGATTAAAAGATTTAAAGAATTTCCAAAAATTCCGGAAAATAGGACAAACTTTGGAAATTCATAATTAATTCATCCTAACTCCAAATATAGCAAATAATATATGAAAAATGATCAGTACAGAATTATCTTTCCAAATATGCAACTTTCAACTATGTTGGAGTTGATTTTAAAATGGGACCAGTAGCATATGTCATTTGATTTATTTGAAATTAATTCAAATTCAAATCAAATGATATTGCAATTTGGACCATGGAATTATACTATATTTCAACCACACTTTAGAGGCATATCATACACATTTGAAGATGATTCAAAATGATCAAACAATGTCACATGTAACTCGATCAAGTTTGATTTCAAATTGGAGTTTGAATTTGCATTTCAAATGCAATATACTCCATTTAAATGGAAATTTCCAAACACACCAGAAACATATACATCAAGTTTCAACCTTCAACCATGTGTTTGTGCATTGTACTTATATTGCTTCCTTGTTTGTCGAGTAGAGGTGGAACCGGAGAAGGAGGCTTCCCCCTTCGTTGACGACCCCGTGACTGAACCTCGTCAGCAAGGCAAGCAAACCCCCATTGATCATGTCGATAAAATCCCACTTCCCTCTCATGTCTCGCTTATGCATTATTTAGGATGATCACCATGATAACGTTTCTATTGCATAGTTGAACCCATATCCTTTGCATGACCTATCATCTTGTCACAGTAGTAAGCAAACCACAATCCTAGCAGATGTAGGAGTTGGTTGATATCATGTGGCCCCTGCAACTGTTACCGCTTATTGCATGCTTAGTGGTACAATGAGGTTACTTATGATGTGAGTCGGGATGATAAACATGGTGTTGATGAAAGTGAAACGTGTTGGTGAATCTACCCTAATACAAGATGAACGATGAGAGGCTGTGTAGGAGTACACAGTGGGTAGTCTCGTTGAACACTGCCTTAAGTCCGAGTTCTTGTGTGGTGATCCAAGAAGAAGAGTACAACCACACATTGGGCTCACTGACCCCTCTCATCCTAGTACCTCACCCCGTTCGAACCCCAAGAGTCGCAGTAGTTCGGAGTTCTGGTAGGGGTGTGGCACGGTTTGCGAAGTGGATGAACGGCTTTTCAAGACCGGCTTGGGACCCTGCACACATCGTTTGAGGCTATACTGGAACCTCGGCCGGACTTCCATACGGATCCCCCTCAGATAGGCGACTCTCTAGACTAGAACGGAGTTGTGGGCGAAGTGTTGTGGTGGCATCATCGCTGTCACCTCTTGAACGGTGACACGCAAAAGGCGGTAACTGATGACACGTGTGTGTAGCGGTACACCCCTGCAGGGTTAATAAAACTATTCGAATAGCCGCGTCCGCGGTTAAGGACTTCTTGAAGAGCTGTGCTCGATTATTAGACAACTTGAACTGGATACTTCTAAAACTCGCAAGATAAGCGTGAGTGCTATGGTGTGCTTCTCGTGGGGAAGTCGAGGAAGTAACCATAGTGGTGTATTTTCGTTGAAGAGATGTAGTGGACTCGTGTACGCTTTTTATCTCAAGTCTGGTACTCGTAGTTCAGGACTAGCCAAGTCAAAGCTGGCACTTCTGCAAGTGAAACCCCACCTCCCTTTACCTTGATACATGTGCATGAGTAGTATAGCTCCTATGTAACTCTTGCTGAGTACGATTTTGTACTCACGTTTGCTTAATCTATGTTTTAGATGAACCCACCGACCCCGATGGTGACTTCTAACCGAAGCTCGAAGATTGAAGACTCAGACCAAGACCAAGCTAGCATAGTCCCAGTCAGACGACTGGTTCCCTCGTGGAGGGCTTGTTTTTAGATAAGGCTTCTCTAAGCCATTTGTTAAACTTGTCTGTACTCAGACCTACTTTGCTTCCGTTTGTCTGTTGTAATGTTGGATCACATGCTTGTGATCTCTGTGTGCACTCCGTAAGAGTTATTAATAAAGATATATACTTTGTAGAGAATTGTAATGATACCTGCTGTTCATACAAGGCATGTGTGCTGCGTGTATGTTTATAACATGCATGTCTTAGTATGGGTTTTCGAGACCTTAGTTGTGATCTGGCTATCGGTCTTTTATACACCAAGTGGCCCTTAGATGTGCGCAGTTTGGGGTATCGCGATCCGATTGCTCGTGACTCTGTCACGTGCACACTTTGATGTATGATCGAGCCCGCCCTAGACCCCGACTAAGTGATCGGGTTGGAGTAAGTCTATGTAAGGGTTATAATACAATCGATAGTATGGTTGAGGCGACTTGTCTATGAGTATGGGAGTTCACCACCCATATCATTTAGACTTGTGTGCGGACGATGAGGACCCATTTTAGTTGATCATCCGGCCTGGATGGGATGCCCCTCACGTTCGATGCTTTCCGAGAACGTTCTGTGCTTGGCCTTGTCTGCTTAGACAAGTGGGTACGGTTCTCGGCTCTCCATATGATTGTGTTGTAGCGAGGCTTGCATACGCTAACCCCGGGTCCCGACAGACTTGGTATCAGAGCAGGACTGACTGTAGGATTATCAGCCTTGGCCAAAGTCGAGTCTAGCATTCTATAGTTATATAGTTACTCTGGGTATATAAGGGAACAACGTAAGGCTTCTTTTTCTCCTTACCCTCATCGATCTGAGTTCTGGTGTCAACCTTATCTTTTCTACGGGATGATAGGACTAGGCTCATCTATGTCTGATTAGAACATCTCGTTTATTGCCTCCTTATAGCCGTAGGATTGTTGTGGTTGTCCAGAGTCTCCGTGTTTTGAGTTCCTTGAAGAAGTTCTGTCCAAATTTCTTCGAGGTTGTTTCATTTTCCATCCCAATGTAGCCGTTATGCTGCCGGATTTATTCCGTGTCTCTTTGAATCATTGCCTTTGCATTATAATCCTTTCCGCCTTCATCATATCCTTTTATCCTTGAATCCATCATACAACCTGTTCTGATTGTTGATTTTTATCACACAGGATGTCAGGTGGAAATCGTAGTGCTGTTCTTCGGAATCGAGACCGTGATCGGAATCAAAATGATGATGAACCTCCAACCCCGCCTTCTGCGGCGGAAATCATGATGGAAGCCGAACGGAATAGAAGTGATCAAACACGCCTTCTGGAGCTCATCGAGCATAATACCGCCCACCATCGTAATGTGGTGGTCAGCATTCAGGACTTCATCCTCCTCAAGCCACCGGTATTTCGATGTTCTTCTGAGCCCCTTGAAGATGATGATTGGCTCCGTTCCATCGAGCGTAAGCTTGATACTGCACGTGTTGCTCCCGATGACCGAGTTATTTTTGCGGTATACTTCCTGGAAGGTGCTGCTCTTCAATGGTGGGAGAACTATGTTGCAATGCAGCCAGATGGTCACGTAGTGACTTGGCAGGAGTTCTGTGTTGCCTTTCGAGGGTACCACATTCTGGATGAGTTGATGGAGCGCAAGAAGGAAGAGTTCTGCAATCTGAATCAAGGAGAAATGTCCATTCATGCGTATGTGAGGGAATTCAACCGTCTTGCTCGGTTTTCCCAAGATGAGATCACCACCGATGCCAGAAAGCAGGCAAGGTTCCGTAAGGGACTTAGCCCCATCCTTCGTCATGATCTCAACCTCATCGAATTTGCCACCTTTGAGGATTTAGTCAACAGATCCTTTAGAGCTGAGCATGGCAATGAAGTTTTCGAGAAGTCTCACAAGCATGCTCTTGAGCTTGCCCCTTCTTCCAGTTCACGCCCTCAGAAGCGTATGATCTGGATTCCTAACAGTTTGATCCACCAAAACAACCCACCGAGGCCATCCCTTGTGCCGCCTCGTCCACCAGCTCCACCAAACAACCCAGCTCCCCGCACTATCTTTGGAGCCTGCTTTAGATGTGGCCAGCCTGGTCACTACTCTCGTGAGTGCCCCGTCAACCAAAATGCTCCACCCCATGCCAAAGGAAAACCCACTGTTCGTGCCAAACCAACCCCAAAGGTTTCCACCACTAAGCCATCCACCTCCGGAATTCTTGGACGTGTGAACCAAATATCAGTTGAGGAAACTGATAGTACTTCTGACGTCATTCTTGGTACGCTCCCAGTCAATTTTGTTCCCACTTCTGTCCTTTTCGATCCAGGAGCATCTCACTCATTCATGTCGGAAAGTTATGCACTTCGACATGATGTATCCTTTGAAGAAATGTTCACCCCTATGATCATTCAAACTCCTGGTTCCAAATGGAAAACTAATAGAGTAAGCCATGGTAATCGAATTGCAATTGAGGGTTTAGTATTCCTTGCTTCACTCATAGCCCTCAAGTCTTCAGACATTGATGTCATCCTTGGTATGGATTGGTTATCAAGACAACATGCTTTTCTTGATTGTAAAGCCAAGTCAGTTAGACTTACACACCCTTCAGGCCAGACAATAGATTACACCTCACCCAGAACAAGAAACCAAGTACAATCTTTGAATGTGCTTCCCCTTCTCGACCTTGAATATGTTCCGGTGGTTCGTGACTTCCCGGATGTCTTTCCTGAAGAGCTGCCGGGAATGCCACCCGACAGATGTGTAGAATTCATAGTGGATCTTGCCCCAGGAACCGCACCCATTTCTAGACGCCCATACAAAATGGCCCCACGTGAGTTAGCTGAGCTTAAAACCCAACTGGAAGCTTTGTTGGAGAAAGGCTTCATCCGCCCTAGCTCATCGCCATGGGGTTGCCCCGTTCTGTTCGTAACTAAGATAGATGGAACAGAAAGGATGTGCGTAGACTATCGCCCGCTAAATTTAGCGACGATAAAGAACAAGTACCCACTGCCCAGGATCAATGATCTTTATGATCAACTTGCAGGATCCTCCGTCTTCTCCAAGATGGATTTGAGATTAGGTTATCATCAAATCAAAATCCGAAACGAGGACATTCCAAAAACGGCTTTTACTACTTGTTATGGTCTTTACGAGTACACCGTCATGTCCTTTGGTTTAACCAATGCCCCCGCCACATTCTCACGCTTGATGAATTCGATCTTCATGGAGTACCTAGATAAATTTGTTGTGGTTTATCTTGATGATATTCTCATCTACTCGAAGAACAAAGAAGATCATGCCGAACACTTAAGGCTGGTATTGATGAAACTTAGAGAGCATCGCCTGTACGCTAAATTCTCCAAGTGTGAATTCTGGCTACCAGAAGTGACCTACTTAGGCCACGTGATTTCTGCAAAAGGCATTACTGTGAATCCCGAGAGAGTTCAGGCCGTCCTTGACTGGACTCCACCTGAATCGGTTAAGCAAGTTAGAAGTTTTCTTGGCCTAGCCAGCTATTGTTGTCGCTTCGTCGAGAACTTTTCTAAAGTTGCAAAGCCTCTTACTGAACTCCTCAAGAAAGATAAGAAATTCTTATGGACTCCCAAGTGCGAGGAAAGCTTTCAAGAGCTAAAAAGAAGATTGACTTCTGCACCCGTACTTGCACCTCCAGACACCAAAAAGGATTTCGAGATCTATTGTGACGCCTCACGGCAAGGGTTAGGATGCATACTTCTACAAGATCGACATGTGGTAGCTTATGCTTCACGCCAGTTGCGGCCACATGAAGAGAACTATCCTACCCATGATCTTGAACTCGCTGCCGTAGTTCATGCCCTAACAACTTGGCGACATTACCTCCTTGGTAACCGTTGCGAGATTTATTCCGACCACCAAAGCCTCAAATACATTTTCACCCAGCCAGATCTTAATCGCAGGCAAAGACGCTGGATTGAGTTGATAAAAGATTACGACGTAGTAATTTCTTACACCCCAGGCAAAGCCAATGTCATGGCTGATGCACTAAGTCGTAAGTCGTATTGTAACAAACTCATGTTACAACAGTATCAACCACTTCTTCATGAGGAATTTCGAAAGCTTAATCTCGAGATTGTTCCTCGTGGATCTCTTTTCAACTTGGTGGCAAAACCAACCCTTGAGGATCAAATCATAGTTGCCCAAAGACGTGCACGAGGTGTACGCCGGATCAAGGAGAACATTGCTAGCGGAGTTGCTAAATGTTTCTCCACAGATAGTAAAGGAACGGTATTCTTTGGAAATCGTTTGGTAGTACCTAAGAATAGGGAACTAAGGCAACTCATCCTCAAAGAATCCCATGACACACCCCTCTCGATTCATCCCGGTAGCACAAAAATGTACCGAGATCTACGCCAGAGATTTTGGTGGACTAGGATGAAGAGAGACATTGCTCAATTTGTTGCCGAATGTGATGCTTGTCGTCGCATTAAGGCAGAACATCAAAGACCTGCTGGTACACTTCAACCTTTGCCTATTCCAAAGTGGAAATGGGACAAAGTCGGTATGGACTTCATCACCGGCTTTCCAAGAACCCAGAAAGGAAACAATGCCATCTTCGTTGTCATAGATAGGCTTTCCAAAGTTGCTCACTTCCTTCCGGTTCGCGAGTCTATAACTGCTAGCCAGTTAGCGGACTTGTACATCTCTAGAATTGTGTCACTTCATGGTGTTCCTTTGGAAATCAATTCTGATCGCGGTAGCCTTTTCACCTCTAGATTTTGGGGAAGCTTTCAGAATGCTATGGGAACTCATCTCTCCTTTAGTACAGCTTTTCATCCTCAGTCTAGCGGTCAAGTCGAAAGGGTTAACCAAATTCTTGAAGACATGCTCAGAGCTTGTGTTATCTCATTCGGAAAGAATTGGGAGAAGTCTCTTCCATTTGCCGAATTTGCTTATAACAATAGTTTTCAATCTAGTCTGAACATGGCTCCTTTTGAACTCCTTTATGGACGACGATGTCGAACACCTTTAAACTGGTCAGAAACCGGTGAAAGACAATTCTTTGGACCGGACATGATCAAGGAAGCAGAAGAGCAAGTTCTCATTGTTCGTGATCAATTGAAAGCAGCCCAGTCTCGTCAGAAAAGCTACTATGATCGTCATCATAGGCAAGAGAGCTACAATCTGGATGAGAAGGCTTACCTTCGGGTTACTCCTCTAAAGGGAACCCAACGTTTCGGTATCAAAGGCAAATTGGCCCCACGTTACATCGGACATTTCCGCATTATTGCTAAACGTGGAGAAGTTGCCTACCAACTTGAACTACCTCCGCACCTCTCCCGAGTACATGATGTATTCCATGTGTCCCAACTCAGGCGTTGCTTCAAGGACCCCATCCGCGAAGTCGACCATGAAACGCTTGATCTACAAGATGACCTTTCTTATCGAGAATACCCTGTTCGTATTCTTGATTCAACAGAGCGTGTCACTCGTCGAAAGAAGATCCAGTTTCTGAAAGTTCAGTGGTCACACCACACTGAGAAAGAAGCCACGTGGGAAAGAGAAGACCGTCTCCGTGCCGAGTACCCCTCATTCCTCCCGCAGACTTCTGAATCTCGGGACGAGATTCTTTTGAGTGGGGGCGAGTTGTCACAACCCCAAGTTAGGTATGTGCTAGGATCAAGTGCTACTTTGCATCATGCAAAATTTTCAAAAAGAAAATCAAAAATGGGGAAAAGAAAAGCCCTGAGAAATTAAATCAAATAGCTAGATAAAAATCTTTTTCCAAAAATCATTTGAATGTTTGGAAAATTCCTATAAATGGTGCTGATCATTTTAAAAATGGTTTGGGAGCAATCCCATGCTCATGGAATTTTCTAATATTCAAACAGTGGCTTTGGAAATTAAATAAAACCCTATTTGAATTGAAATTCAAATTATTTGAATTTCAAAATTTCCCAAAACTTGTGAGTGGCTAGTGTTATATCATGTAAGGTCACATAAAAGTTTTGAGGATTTTATAAAATGCTCTGGTATTTTTATTTATTGGAGCAAACAAAAGACAGAGAAATAAAAAGAAGAGAAAACAGCAGACCTACCTAGCGCCTGGGCGAGGCCCAACTTCCTTGGCCCAGTCCATCCCGCTGGACTCCTCCCTTGTCTTCTACCTCCCCGCGCCCCTAAGGTGCTCGGTGGAAGGCCACCGACGCCACCGACGATGCCACCGCGACGCCTCGCGGCTTCCAGAGCCTCCCCCTCCTCCTAAGCGCGCCACGGAGCTTCCCACGACGCCCCCGTTCCTTTCCCCCCCTCTAGAACCTCCTTCTATCTCTCTCCCGTGCGTTCACTCGAGGACCCGTGCGTCGCCGCAGCTCACCGTCGCACCCCGGCGTGGCCAACGCCGACGAGGAGACAAGCCGAGGTGTCCCCTGCAACCAACGCCTTCGACTTCGCCACCCCGCAAGAAATCAGGAGGCCGGAGCCACGGGAGCCCGCAAATCGCAAGTTCTTCTTCCTCTACGACCGCCGGAGTTCGTCGCCGAATTCCTCCGCCACAGGACCTCCCCAAGCTTGCCTCTGCTACTTCTAGAATCGGGGTGAGCTCCTAAATGTTTCCCCCTTGGTCCCGCACCTCCTCTGTAGCCTTAGCCGGTTCCGCCATGAGAGCAGGGGCTTGGCGTCGCCATGATCGACGTCGCCCTTGTTCCCGTGCACCACCACCCCAACCGCCTAGCCTGCTGCACTCCTGGTCACCCCAGCAAGTTTTTGCGCCAAGCCAAGGTCAAAGGCGTGCTCCAGAGCGCCTTCCCGACGTCGCCGTGCTTCTGCCGCCGCGGCCTCTCGTCGCCGGCGTGCTCTCCGGCCACCCCAAGGTCCCTGGTGTGGCCCGCTAGATGCGCACGCGTGAGGGCTTCCGGATGGTGTCCCTGGTGAGCTCCCTGGTGGCCTGGAGCGTTGCTCCGGTGAGGCACCGCCGTGCCCGTGCCACCGGCGGCTAACCGCCGGGCACTTAGGCCCTAATCACTCTCCTAACCCCCCTCCTCTCTATGACAGGTGGGGCCCCAGCCCCTAATCCCTCTGCTTAATTAAATTAACCACGGGATTAAACCGCAGAGGCTGACCAGTGGGGCCCCTTGTCAGTTTGACTCGGGTCAAACCCCCCCTGACGCCAGCATGACACCGCAGTGACGCAATAAAGGATTTCCAGAGATTAAAAGATTTAAAGAATTTCCAAAAATTCCAGAAAATAGGACAAACTTTGGAAATTCATAATTAATTCATCCTAACTCCAAATATAGCAAATAATATATGAAAAATGATCAGGAGAAAATTATCTTTCCAAATATGCAACTTTCAACTATGTTGGAGTTGATTTTAAAATTGGACCAGTAGCATATGTCATTTGATTTATTTGAAATTAATTCAAATTCAAATCAAATGATATTGCAACTTGGACCATGGAATTATACTATATTTCAACCACACTTCAGAGGCATATCATACACATTTGAAGATGATTCAAAATGATCAAACAATGTCACATGTAACTCGATCAAGTTTGATTTCAAATTGGAGTTTGAATTTGCATTTCAAATGCAATATACTCCATTTAAATGGAAATTTCCAAACACATCAGAGACATATACATCAAGTTTCAACCTTCAACCATGTGTTTGTGCATTGTACTTATATTGCTTCCTTGTTTGTTGTTTGTCGAGTAGAGGTGGAACCGGAGCAGGAGGCTTCCCCCTTCGTTGATGACCCCGTGACTGAACCTCGTCAGCAAGGCAAGCAAACCCCCATTGATCATGTCGATAAAATCCCACTTCCCTCTCATGTCTCGCTTATGCATTATTTAGGATGATCACCATGATAACGTTTCTATTGCATAGTTGAACCCATATCCTTTGCATGACCTATCATCTTGTCACAGTAGTAAGCAAACCACAATCCTAGCAGATGTAGGAGTTGGTTGATATCATGTGGCCCCTGCAACTGTTACCGCTTATTGCATGCTTAGTGGTACAATGAGGTTACTTATGATGTGAGTCGGGATGATAAACATGGTGTTGATGAAAGTGAAACGTGTTGGTGAATCTACCCTAATACAAGGTGAACGATGAGAGGCTATGTAGGAGTACACAGTGGGTTGTCTCGTTGAACACTGCCTTAAGTCCGAGTTCTTGTGTGGTGATCCAAGAAGAAGAGTACAACCACACATTGGGCTCACTGACCCCTCTCATCCTAGTACCTCACCCCGTTCGAACCCCAAGAGTCGCAGTAGTTCGGAGTTCTGGTAGGGCTGTGGCACGGTCTGCGAAGTGGATGAACGGATTTTCAAGACCGTCTTGGGACCCTGCACACATCGTTTGAGGCTGTACTGGAACCTCGGCCGGACTTCCATACGGATCCCCCTCAGATAGGCGACTCTCTAGACTAGAACGGAGCTGTGGGCGAAGTGTTGTGGTGGCATCATCGCTGTCACCTCTTGAACGGTGACACGCAAAAGGCGGTAACTGATGACATGTGTGTGTAGCGGTACACCCCTGCAGGGTTAATAAAACTATTCGAATAGCCGCGTCCGCGGTTAAGGACTGCTTGGAGATCTGTGCTCGATTATTAGACAACTTGAACTGGATACTTCTAAAACTCGCAAGATAAGCGTGAGTGCTATGGTGTGCTTCTCGTGGGGAAGTCGAGGAAGTAACCATAGTGGTGTATTTTCGTTGAAGAGATGTAGTGGACTCGTGTACGCTTCTTATCTCAAGTCTGGTACTCGTAGTTCAGGACTAGCCAAGTCAAAGCTGGCACTTCTGCAAGTGAAACCCCACCTCCCTTTACCTTGATACATGTGCATGAGTAGTATAGCTCCTATGTAACTCTTGCTGAGTACGATTTTGTACTCACGTTTGCTTAATCTATGTTTTAGATGAACCCACCGACCCCGATGGTGACTTCTAACCGAAGCTCGAAGATTGAAGACTCAGACCAAGACCAAGCTAGTATAGTCCCAGTCAGACGACTGGTTCCCTCGTGGAGGGCTTGTTTTTAGATAAGGCTTCTCTAAGCCATTTGTTAAACTTGTATGTACTCAGACCTACTTTGCTTCCGTTTGTCTGTTGTAATGTTGGATCACATGCTTGTGATCTCTGTGTGCACTCTGTAAGAGTTATTAATAAAGATATATACTTTGTAGAGAATTTCAATGATACCTGCTGTTCATACAAGGCATGTGTGCTGCGTGTATGTTTATAACATGCATGTCTTAGTATGGGTTTTCGAGACCTTAGTTGTGATCTGGCTGGCGGTCTTTTATACACCAAGTGGCCCTTAGATGTGCGCAGCTTGGGGAATCGCGATGCGATTGTTCGAGACTCTGTCTCGTGCACACTTTGATGTATGATCGAGCCTTCCCTAGACCCCGACTAAGTGATCGGGCTGGAGTAAGTCTATGTAAGGGTTATAATACAATCGATAGTATGGTTGAGGCGACTTGTCTATGAGTATGGGAGTTCACCACCCATATCATTTAGACTTGTGTGCGGACGATGAGGACCCATTTTAGTTGATCATCCGGCCTGGATGGGATGCCCCTCACGTTCGATGCTTTCCGAGAACGTTCTGTGCTTGGCCTTTTCTGCTTAGACAAGTGGGTACGGTTCTCGGCTCTCCATATGATTGTGTTGTAGCGAGGCTTGCATACGCTAACCCCGGGTCCCGACAGTTAGTAACTGCTCTCGACGTTAGATGCGACATCGAAATGCGTTGCCTCATGTTGCCTTCTTGTTGTTGCTTGCTCGTGATTTCTTCTAAGTAATATATGATTGCTCTTCAATTGCTTTTCCAGTGTTTCCTTCTTGTGTGCTTCAGCGAGTAATCTCGGAGACGATGCGAGTTTCGGTCGACTACACCTTCGGCTTTGTCTTCTCATCAGGTAAGGGGGAGCATATATCATGCTTATAACTTTGAGATTACTGGTGCCTAGGTATAGAATATAAATATTGCTTGATCCTACCACATTACATTTAAGCCTCCATATTAAAAACCAAACAGTCATGTCCCCCACATCCTAGCAAACCATTGTTTGGCCATGTACCTTGATTGCTTAACCACTGCTTAGTATGCATGCTTAGGATGCTATCAACTGTTATCATGTTACTCCTTGGATTGGGCTATCACACTATTATATTATTTTGGATGATGTGATTATTATAATGTTGACTACATTAGACGAATGATGGAAGGTCTAGGCTATCCCGCCCCGATGCTTTGTTTCATTTGAGTCACCTAGGATCCGAGCTCCATTTATTGATTCTAAGACTGAGCATGCCTAACCGCGTGTGGGATGCTATGGGGTCCCATTTTCTTACCTACCTAGCTTGAAACATTTCTAGTGGTGTCCCAAGCTGATTTACCATTTGAAACCCGTGTGTGTGTATGTCGGGTCGCTCCTAGCAGATGCTATTTAAACAAACCGGGCCAGTGGGGACATGGTTTCCCTGTTGGTCCAACCTGTCCGGCTGAGGACCCGGCCTCATGTGAGATTTTGTCGGCAACCTAAACCCGAGGCATACGGTAGAGACCAGATCGAGAGCGCGGTCGGCTCCTAAACTGGATGTCGACTCACCGGGGGCCACGCAGATTTGTTCGTTGTTAGCTAGAGGGACATGTCGTTTCGGATCTCTCGGAACTAAATCATAAAATGGTTGCCTGTGATGGGAAGCAACTGAGAGATATGGGTGTGCATGCGGAGCCTTGTAATCGGTAGTTGGTACACCCTTGCAGGGTTAAATATTTTCGAGAAGTCGTGTCCACGGTTACGGACGAATTGAGACCTACTCCTTGTTCATAGACAACAATAACAGAGTTAATCTTAATAACTTGATCAATGTGTGTGTGCCTTGACTGCTTCTTCTACGTCGGGATGCGAAGGGGAGGACAAGGATAGGATAGGTGTTATGTTTGCGTAAGTAGCTGATAGCAGACTTGTTGGAGGCGATTCCTCATCGACTGCTTGCTTCTCATATTACTCGGAATAGAACGTTAGCCACTCATATATTGCTAGTGCGGCTGCAACCTCAACTACTACCCCCATCTTACCGTGAGAAGTTAGTTACAAGACTTGTTGATATAGCTCACCCCTTTATTCTCTCTTTTACGCACATTATGCAAACGATCTTGGACTACAGAGGAGCTCGACATCCCTTCTTCTGGACGCCTTCGCGTAGACTCGACGACGACTACTTAGGGGATCCCGGCGGAGATCCTGGACCCGTGTGGACATAGGAACGGTGTGTTTTACCTTTGCCACTAGGCATTTGATTGTAGTTTGTACTCAGACATGTATCTTTCGTTGATGTATTGTAATAAGGCAGTTGTATGCCGCTTGTATGAGATGTTGTATCCTTGTAGCTGTAATGTTGTGATATCATGTTAGAAATCCGGGGCATATGGCATTGTCATATGTCGCGGTGGGACCAATATGTGCTTCGTCCCTGGATCTGGATGGAGACATCTAGATCTGGAACAGTACCGCATATCGGGCCTTACAAAAAACATACTATTTATTTTTGTTGAGAACTCAATCTACTAATGTTTCACACTTATTCTTCTTTGGAATCTTATCTTGACTCGTCCAACACCACTAGCCATGTACAAGTCAAACTGATCCACTCCCTTACGACTTTTTGAGCACTCATGTAATGGATGAGCGTAAGCAAGAAAGTTGACACTTAGGATGGCAAAGAGAGAGAGATGATGGAGGAGGAAGACAAAAAGGTGTGAAAGTCTCACATCAATGAGGACAATCATAGGCGAGAGAAAGCCAATTGATAGATATGATGTGAGGAGTAGGGATTGACATGCACCGGATGCACATGTGAGCTATGGAAAGATCTCCAATGGAACTAGTGGGGGTGCATCCAACTTTCTTGCTCAAGAAGACCTAGAGCTCATTTGAGGAGGCTCGTCATTGGAATATACAAGCCAAGTTCTATAGTTTAAGGGTCCCCACATAGCTATATGCATGTACGATGATCTCTATGGAATACAAGATATAAGAGGGAGTACGAGTGTGAATCTCTCAAAAGGAATAGTAGTGTGCCCCCTTCTCTCTTTTTATTTTCTTTTTTTCTCTTTTTTCTATTTTTTCTATTTTTTTGTGGCCTCAATGGCTCTTTCTATTTAACTCTCATTTGTCCTCTTTGGGATCTTTTAATTTGTCCTCTTTGGGATCTTTTCCTCACTATAGGGGCAACACTCTATATATTACAACAAGTATAGAAGATCTTTCACACTTTACAAAAGTACTCAACATAAATAAGATGAAGCTATCATTATGTGTGCAAATACATGCCTTTGCCAATGTAGCAGGATATGCAATGATACTAGAGCGTCATGTAGCAATGATTAGGGCAAGGCCCAACTAGCATGCGTCTCATCGATCAAGAAGAAGCATGTATGACATGAAGATCGAGTCATGAGAAGGTGGATGTCGCATGGCGATGTATCTCGTAAAGGCTATGGAAATGCCTTGTAGGTAGGTGTGGTGGCTGTTTTGAGGAAAGATATAAGGAGGTTTATGATGACAGGGCGTATCATGCCAAGGGTTTGGATGCACCGGCGAAGTATGCGCCAAATCTCTAGGTGAGAAAGGGCAATGCACGGTACTGAAGAGGCTAGCAACATATGAGGAGGTGGAAGTGTCAACTTTCGAATACTTACATTAGTCCAAAGAACTCATGCAATTATTATCGGTAACTCTCAATCTAATCAGGAGGTTCACAAAGAGACATGTACCCCGAGGAGGAGTGTATGGGTGTTTGGTTATCCTTGCGCATCCTCGACTCATGGTACGTGAGTGTACTCTAATATATGATCCCTCCAAAGATTCGTGATCCATCTAGTAGATAGGGGTCTCTACTAGTTTTTTGTAGTTTTTGAAAAATAAACACGGATTTCCCAAAATACGACATCTATCACTAATAGGGTAAATCTCTTGACACAAAAGTTCAAACATTACTCAAAACAATACATAAAAAATATTGCAAGTTACTACTACAACTGAATAACAACCTCAATTGCCTACTTTAAGTCAAAACACACAACTCAGTGCAACATGCCAATTCTCTAAACAAGATAAATATGAAAACTCAAGAGAGTTCCAGAAAAAAACTAAACAAAAGCTCTTAAAAATAATTAAACATGAAACTAAGAGCTAAGCATGACAGCAGCTACGAAAAGATAAAGAACACACAAGAAGAGAGATAAACATGAAAATCCTATGATGTGTTCTAGTTTGAAGTGGAGCATGTTTCTCTCCCACACAAAGAAATCTGGGTTCTAACTTGTTATGAACAGCAAGAAAAGATAAAGAAAACTAAAAAGTAAAGACCAAGACGCTCCAAGCATAGCACATAACGCATGAAGTGATAAAAAATATAGTGGAATGAAGGACGAACTGATAATTGTTAATGGAGAAGGGGATGCACCGGGGCATCCCCAAGCTTATATGCTTGAGTCTTATTGGATATTTATTGTGGGTGCATGCATGCATCCCCAAGCTTGAGTGTTTGAAACTCCCAGATCTTCTTTCATCATCTTCCCTCGCACACTTGAAAACTCTCTTCATACATAACTCATCATAAGCTGATTCGAGTGGTTAGTACCCATAATAAAATAATTTGTCTCTACTGGAAATAAATATATTCTTGAAGAGCTACTATTTCTCAAGATTCCCAAAAAGTTTCTGAAAATAAAAAACTAGCGCAAGATTTGCAAAACTGGGAAAAAGCAAAACAGGGCAGAATCTGTGAAAAATAGACCAGTAGGTTGTAAATAATTTTTTTGGGGTACTTCTGCAACTCAAATAAAAAAACTCATAACAGATGCACGAATGCTAATTTTATAGAGGACGCTGTCAAAAAAACATCAGATCAAAAAGATTATCTTGTGATTTTAGCCGAATTTTTCCGTCAAGGGACATAATCTGTTTTGTGGAGAGCACATCACGACTTTTGAACTTTCTTGCAATCAGAGGCTAAATTTGGCACAAATCTTGAAAATAAAGATACAATGATGTTGCTACAGTAGTAACAATCATCAAGACCACTAAAAACAGAAGGAAAAACAAATTGGGTTGCCTCCCAACAAGCGCTTTCTTTTATGCCTTTGAGCTAGGCACAAAGCAAAAAAGATCAAGTTTTATCAAGTGTAAGAGAATAGCTAGCCCGCGTAACGGACTCAAAAGGTAACTTAATCTTCTTTCTAAGGAAGTGTTCCATGCCCTTCTTGAGAGGGAATTGGAATCTTATATTCCCCTCTTTTATATCAATGACAACACCAATGGTGCGAAGAAAAGGGCATCCCAAAATAATTGGACATGAGAGTTCACACTCAATGTCCATAATAGTAAAATCAACGGGGACATACTTATCATTGAAAATAATAAGAACATCGTCAATCTTCCCCAAAGGTTTCTTTACAGAAGAATCAACAAGACAAACACCAAAAGAACAAGGATCGAAAGGTTTCAATTCAAACATATCATACATTCTTTTGGGCACAACGGAGGTACTAGCTCCAACATCACAAAGAGCAAAGCAAGAGAAGTTATTCAATTTAATTTGGATCATAGGATCCCAACCATCTTCTAGATTTATAGGTATGGAGGCTTCTATAAGCTTCTCCTCCCTAGCTTTAATGAGAGCATTGGTGATATGCCCCGTGAAGGCAAGGTGTAGTGTGCTAGTGTGGGGGCCTCTAGAAATTTTGTGTATGAAACCAATAACTTCAGGAAGGGTATAGTTATCAAAATCAAGGTCACTACTATCAAATAAGGTGGTAGTGATGTCATTTAGGCTTACTTGTTTGAAAGCTTCTATGTTCATAGGAGTTTCTTCTTCTACGGTTGAGGTAATAGCATCACCATTGATGGTTCCATTAGGTGGACTAGGGATGTGATGGGTGCTAAGAGTTTTGAGATCCTCAACAACTTGGATAGTAGAAATGGTATGGTGTGTAGGACGGCTCTTAATTCTATCTTCTTCCTCCTTTTCTCTAGCCCATCCAACTTTAAGTTTGGCCATCATCCTAATGTTTTCATTAATTTTCACTTGAATGGCATTCATAGGAGTGGTCTTCCTCTCCTCGAGGGGAGAAGTTATAATTTTAAGCATCTCAACATCAAGGGCTATGTTGTCTACCTTCAAAGAGAGATTATCTAATTTTTCTAAGTTCTCCTCTATACTCTTGTTGCAGGCTTTCTGGGTAGTGATAAAGTCCTTAAGCATTCTCTCTAATTCAGAACTGGAGTTCTTGGTGCTAGGATAAGTGTTGTTGTTCCCATAGTTGTTGGATGGGAACGGTCTAGGATTGCTACCAAAGTTACTCCTATAAGCATTGTTGTTGAAATTGTTTCTAGAGATAAATTTCACATCTACTTGTTCTTGACCAACCAAGGAATCTAGAGGAACATCATGAGGATCAATAGGAGCTTGCTTGATAAGTAAAGACATGATCAAGTCAACTTTTTCATTTAGGGAGGAGATCTCCTCAACAGAGTTTACCTTCCTACCTGTTGGAGCTCTTTAGGTGTGCCATTGGTAATAGTTGATATTCATCTCATCTAGTAGTTTTGTGGCAGCACCGAGTGTTGTTGAAATAAAGGTTCCTCCCACAGCCGAATCTAACAAGTTCCGCGAGGTAAAGTTCAAGCCTGCTTAAAAATTCCGGATAACCATCCAAGTAGTCAAACCATGCATAGGGCAATTCTTAACAAGAGATTTCATATGTTCCCAAGCTTGGGCAACGTGTTCATTATCCAATTGCTTAAAATTCGTAATATTACTCCTCAATTGGATATTTTAGCAGGTGGGTAGTACTTCCCAATAAAAGCATCCTTGCACTTATCCCAAGAATCTATGCTATTCCTAGGCAAGGATTGAAACCAAATTTTATCTCCTCCTCTCAAGGAGAAAGGAAAAACCTTAAGCTTAACAATATCACCATCTACTTCTTTATATTTTGCATATCACAGAGCTCAACAAAATTATTCAAGTGTAAAGCAGCATCATCTCCAGCACCAGAGAATTGTTCTTCATAACAAGCTTCAGCAAAGCAGGTTTAATTTCACAAGAAGCCGCTGAAGTGGCAGATGTAGCAATAGGAGTGCAGATAAAGTCATTGTTGTTGTGACTAGTGAAGTCACACAACTTGGTGTTTTAAGTGGTACCCATAGTAGCAACAATAAGCAAGACAAACAATTTTTTGTGATTTTTGATAAAGGGCACTAAGATAAAAACCGAAAGGTAAACTAACAAGACTAAAAAGCAAAGATAAAAGATAGTGTGCAACTCCCCTATCTCGAAGAGTGGAGTCCCCGGCAACGGCGCCAGAAATTTGCTTGATGCTAGCGAGGAGATAATAGCTCTCGCCCTTCGTTGGTTACCCCAAGTGGAAGGTGAGATGTAGCGTAGCAGAAAATTTCCCTCAGTGAAGATACCGAGGTTATCGAACCAGTAGGACTCCGCCAACGACTAGTAAGTGACAACGGAGCTAGAAACTTGATAGCGCGAGAGTTGATGTGAACCTGCACATAGCAACAGATAAATTTGCTCCCAACGAGTATAGAGAGGTTGTCAATCTCTCCGGCCTTGTTGTATACAAAGGGTCAAACGCAAGGGTATATAGTAGTGATAAATGCAAAGAAAGTAAAACAGGAAGTAAATTGAGGGTGTAAACAGTGGTGGAAATATGGACCGGGGTCCCATGAAGTTCACTAGTGATGTCTCTCTCCCAAAAGATGATAAACAGCTATGCACGGTGAACAAATTACAGCTGGGCGATTGACAAGATTAAAACGCACCGCAATGCTAATTATGCTACAAAAGAAAGGAAGAGGCTCAAAAGCATGGGCAGTACGCCATGACAAGGTTACCGAAATCCATCTGCATCTACTCACTAATCATCCAACTTGAGATATCTATCCAGAACATCTCGCTGGTATTAAGTTGCGATCCCCACCCAAAGTGTAAACCCAAAGCAACAGACAACTACATTAAAAGAACTTTGCATAAAGTAAACAATCCATGCACCTGCAAGTACAAGCCCCATTGTTTCCCCCTTGTGGCAATAACACATCCCTAGACTCATGTTTCTGTCACTCAAGCTAGTCATTGGGGGGCATGAACCCACAATCATGCATAACGCTCCCTCTTGGAGTTACAGTCAATCACTTGGCCAAAGTAATAAAAAGCAAGGGAGAGCATGCAAGAATTACTCAAGAACATAAATATAAAAGGAGAAGAACCAAATATATTACTCATCACAATTTGAACATAATCTCATAATTCATCAGATCCCAGCTAACTCAACATAGCAACAGCAGGAAAATTACATAGGTGCCTTGATCATGTAGGGCAGCTCATAAGGTCTAAACATTGAAGAAAAAAGAGGGGGAGAGGACATCACATAGCTACTGGTCATGGACCCATGGTCCAAGGTGGAGTACTCACGGCTCATCCAGGAAGCGTCCATGGTGGTGGAGAAGCTCCCAGAGGTCAATCCTCCCTCTGGCAGGGTGTCAGGACAGGGTTTCCTAGAACCCCCGATCTTGGAAGCACGGAGGCGGCGGAACAGAGGGGAGATCACGAAAAAGGGTTCTGTCCTCGGGGGTTTCGGGATGACAGGTAAATATAGGCGAAGGGGGCAGCCAGGGGGCCACCAGGAAGTACAGGCGGTCCCACGGCGCGGCATAGGGTGGGGTCGCGCCCCCAGGGCGCCTGGACGCCCGGTGGGGGCCCCCTGGCCCCCCTTCGGGCATCTGGAAGCTTCTGCCTCGCTGATTTTTATATATTTTTCCTGGAATTTTTGGGGCACTCTAAGTAATGGGAAAACCTGAAATACAAAAACAACAAAAAACAGAAACTGGCACTGTGGTGCACTGAGTTAATAGGTTAGTCCAAATATGATCAAAATTGTATAAAAGTATATCAAAAGCATAGCAATATCACCCAAAACATGCATGGAGCAAGCAGAAATTATAGACACGTTTGGGACGTATCATGTGGAGGTGATAACTACACCGGCTCCAGATCCATGTAGTTGTCGACTCCCGTAAAAATGCAGCATCCAAGACTTGGTGGTGGGTTTTTCAGGTGGTATCTGCAGTTCGGTCCAGTCATTGATGAAGTCGACCAAGGCTTGCGATTTGATGGTCATATGGGGCTCATATCTCATATCATAAGCCCCTAACTCTATGGCCCATTTGGATATTTATCTTGTCGCTTCCCTGCTCTGTATGATAACTCACAGTGTTGATGAACTGACGATCGTGATGGAATGTTCTTGGAAGTAGTGTTTCAGCTTACGGCTTCACATGAAGACGCCTAGAACCAATATCTGCCAATGAGGGTAGCGTTGCTTAGAGATGGACAACACTTCGCTGACGTAGTAGGCAGGACGCTGAATGGGTTGGTCTTTCCCTTCCTCTTTGTGTTCAACCACTATGGGGGCGCTGACGGTTTTGCTATTGGCGGCGATGTAAAGCAGCATTGGTTCCTTCAGTCTAGGAGCCTCTGGTAACGCTGCCTGAGATAGTTGGAGTTTTAAGACTTCTAGGGCTTCGTCGACGACCTTGTCCCAGACAATTGCATCTGTCTTCTTCAAGATTTGATAGAGGGGAATGGCTTTCTCATCGAGACGGCTTATAAAATGGCTGAGGGCGGCGATGCATCCGGTGATTTTCTAGACCCCCCGAATAGAAGTCGCATTTGTCAAAGACATGATGGCGTTTATTTTCTCTGGTTTTGCCTCAATCCCTCTTTTGGATATGATGTATCCTAGGAGCTTTCCGGCTGGTACTCCGAAGGTACATTTAGTCGGGTTTAACTTCATTTGGTAGTGCGGAGATTCGTAAATGTCTCCTCCAAGTCATTGATTAATGATTCGGCTTTCTCGGTTCTGATGACTATGTCGTCGACGTAGGCGTGTACGTTGCGTCCAATTTTCTCCTTAAGGAAGTTCTGGATGGTACGTTGATATGTGGCCCCCGCTGACGAGGATCGGCCTCGGCAAATCCCATGGTCAGGGACGCTGGGTTAGTCATAGAGAAGGATTAGGTTGGACGATACTCGTCGGCTAATAGGAGAAGCACTTCTTGCTCGATATTATTGCGTGAGGGGGCGATTAAAGGGAGGCCAAGGCGAGTTCTCACAAGACCAGGAGAGTAGATTGAATATTGGATGATGAGATGCCTGATGTGCGAGATGATGATAGTGATTTCTCGCCCTTCATTGGTAAACCCAAGTGGAAGGCGTGATGTAGCACAGCAGCAAATTTCCCTCAGTAAAGATACCAAGGTTTGTCTCTAGTAGGACTCCGGAGATGATAAGTAGGTGTCAGCGGCGCAACTGATGCGGACCTGCACACAGACACGATAACTTTGTTCCCAACGAAGTTCAGAGAGGTTGTCAATCTCTCCGGTCTTGTTGTTCACAAAGGATCAAACACAAGGGATAATGATAGCAATTGAAAGTAAAATCAGAAAAGTAAATGAGCGTGTAAACAGTGATGAGGATATGGACCGGGATACGTGATGTTCACTAGTGATGTCTCTCTCCCAAAAGACGATAAAACTGCTATGCGAGGTAAACAAATTACAGAAAGGCAATTGACAGGATTATGAACGCACCGCAATGCTAACTAAGCTACAAAAGAAAGGAAGAGGCTCAAAAGCATGAGCAGTACGCCAAAATAAGTAGACCGAAATCCAACTGCATCTACTACTAATCATCCACCTTGAGATATCTCTCCAGAACATCTCGCTGGTATTAAGTTGCGAGCCCCACCCAAACTGTAAACCCAAAGCAACAGACAACTGCATTAAAAAGACCTTTGCGTAAAGTAAACAATCCTTGTAACCGCGGTTACAAGCACCATTGTTTTCCCCCTTGTGGCAACAGCACATCCCCTAGACTCATGTTTCTGTCACTCAAGCGTGTCATCGGGGGGCATGAACCCACAATCGAGAAAAACGTTCCCTCTTGGAGTTACTACCTACTACTTGGCCAAAGCAATAAACAGCAACGAAGAACATGCAAGAATTACTTAGGAACAAAAATATAAGAGATAAAAACCAATTATATTACTCAATCACAATCTGAACATAATCTCATAATCCATCAGATCCTATCAAACTCAGCATAGCAACAGCAGAAATATTACAAAAGTGCCTCGATCATGTAGGGTAGCTCACGAGGTCTAAACCATGAAGAACAAAGAGGGGAGGAGAACATCACATAGCTACTGATCACGGACCCATGGTCCAAGGGAAACTACTCACGAGACATCCGGGAAGCATCCATGGTGGAGAGGAGACTCCCGGAGGTCGGCCCTCCCTCCGGCAGGGTGCCGGGAAGAGGTCTTCTGGTGCTCCCGATCTCGGAAACGCGGCGGCGGCGGAACAGAGGAGAGATCGCGAAAAAGGGTTCTGTCTTCGGAGTTTCCCCGTGACGGAGAAGAAATAGGCGAACAGGGGCAGCCTGAGGTGGACCAGGGGCCCCAGGCGCCCCCCTGGCGCGGCCAGGGGTGGGGCCGCGCCGGGTGGCCGCCTGGGCCACCCCTGGCTCCCCTCTAGCCCCAGTCGGGCTCTTCGCGAAGCTTCCTGTACGCTGATTTTTCCTGTATTTTTCCCAGAATTTTTCTGGCACTTTTTATATAGGGGAAAACTGAAATAGAAAAATAGCAGAAAACAGGAATTGGCACTGGGGTGCACTGAGTTAATAGGTTAGTCCAAATATGATCAAAAGTGTATGAAAGTGTATCTAGAACATAGCAATATCACACAAAACATGCATGGAGCAAGCAGAAATTATAGATACGTTTTGGACGTATCAACATCCCCAAGTTTAATTCCTGCTCGTCCTCGAGTAGGTAAATGATAACGGCATAATTTCTGTGGTGACATGCTAGCAACCATAAAAGAACTTTGAAAAGTAAAGCAATCAAGGTTAGAAATTCAAATCAAGTCATAACATGCAAGAGTCTATATTAGCATTGAAACAAGTAACAAAAGAACATTAGGTGCAAGAGCTCTCGCTGTCCATGACTCGAATATCTCCAAATGGTGTTTGCGTGCAAGAAGGGGGATAGGGAATACGAGAAAAACATTTATTTGTTGAGAACTCAATCTACTAAAGTTTCACACTTGGTCTTCTTTGGAATCTTATCTTGACTCGTCCCCAGACCACTAGCCAGGTACAAGTCAATTTGATCCACTCCTTTTCGATATTTTGAGCACTCATGCAATGGATGAGCGTAAGCACGAGAATTAACACTTAGGATGGAAAAGAGAGAAGTACGGAGGAGGAAAACAAAAAAGATGAGAAAGGCTCACATCAATGAGGACAATCATAGGCAAGAGATGCCAAATGATAGATATGATGTGAGGAGTAGGGATTGCCCTGCAACGGATGCACATTCGAGCTAAGAAGCTCTCCAAAGGAACTAGTGGGGGTGCATATAACTTTCTCGCTCATGAAGACCTAGAGCTCGTTTGAGGAGGCTCATCCTTGGAATATGCAAGCCAAGTTCTATAGTGTGAAGGTCCCCACATAGCTATATGCATAATGATCATCTCTATGGAGTACAAGGATATAGAGGGAGTACTAGTGTGGATCTCTCAAAAGGATAGTAGTGTTGCCCCTTTCTCTCTTTTTATTTCGTTTTCTCTTTTTTCTATTATTTTGTATTTTTTTGTGGCCTCAATGGCTCTTTCTATTTAACTCTCATTTGTCCTCTTTGGGATCTTTTATTGTGTCCACTTTGGGATCTTTTCCTCACTTAAGGGCAACACTCTATTTTACAAGAAGGTAAAGGAGATCTTTCACACTTTACAAGGTACTCAAAATCATAAAGAAGATGTAACTATCATGATGTATGCAATGTATGTCGCTGCCAGTGTAGCAGGAACATGTATGACATGAAGATCAAGTCATGAAGAGGTGGATGTTGCATGGCAATATATCTCGGAAAGGCTATGGAAATGCCTTGATAGGTAGGTACGGTGGCTGTTTTGAGGAAAGATATAAGGAGGTTTATGATGACAGAGCATATCATGCCAAGGGTTTGGATGTACCGGCGAAGGTGGACACCAACTCTCGGAGTGAGAAGAAGGCAATGCACGGCACAGGAGAGGCTAGCAAAATATGGGAAGGTGGAAGTGTAAACTTTCAATACTTACATTAGTCTAAAGAACTCATGCACTTATTATCGGTAACTCTCAATCTAATAAGGAGGTTCACAAAGAGACAAGTACCCTGAGGAGGAGTGTATGGGGGTTTGGTTATCCTTGCGCATCCTCGACTCATGGTATGTGAGTGTTCTCTGATATTCGATCCCTCCAAAGATTAGTGATCCATCTAGTAGCTAGAGTTCTCAACTAGTTTTGTAGATTTTGAAAATACACACGGATTTCCCAAAATACGACACCTATCACTAATAGGCTAGAGCTCTTGACACCAAAAGTTCAAACATTACTCACATCAATACCTCAAAACTATTGCAAGTTACTACTAGAATTAAATAGCAACCTCAATTACCTACTTTCAAGACAAGACACAACTCAGTGCAACAACCAACTCTCTTTAACCAGATAAACATGAAAACTAAAAAGAGTTCCAGCAACAAACTAAACAAAAGCCAAGGCTCTTGCTAAAGACAAACTAAGACTAAAACTAAACATGGCAGTAGCTATGGAAAGATAAAGAACACACAACAGCAAAAAGATAAGCAGGAAAAATCCTATGATGTGTTCTAGATTTTGAAAGTGGAGTGTGTTTCTCTCCCACACAAAGTAAGACAGGATCTAACTTGTTATGAACAGAAAGAAAAGCTAAAGAAACTAAAAATAAAACCTAAGAGCGAGACGCTCCAAGCATAGCACATAACGCATGAAGTGATAAAAATATAGTGAGACGAAGGACGAACTGATGATTGTTGATGGAGAAGGGGATGCACAGGGGCATCCCCAAGCTTAGACGCTTTAGTCTCCTTGAATATTTATTGGGGATGAATGGGGGCATCCCCAAGCTTGAGCGCTTGACACTCCTGGATCTTCTTTCATCATCTTCCATCACACACTTGAAAACTCCCTTCATACATAACTCATCATAAGCTGATTAGAGAGGTTAGTACCCTTAATAAATAATTTTTCCCCACTGGATATAAAGATATTCTTGAAGCGCTACTTTTTCTCAAGATTGCCAAAAAGTTTTTGCAAAGAAAAAGCAAGCTTAAGGTTTGCAAAAGTAAGGAGAGACAAAACGTGGCAGAATCTGTGAAAAACAGAACAACAGGTAGTAAAGAACTTTTTAGGGATACTTCTGCAACTCAAATAAAAAAACTCAGAACATACAGAAGTTTCGTAATTGTATAGAGCATGCTGTGTAAAAATTTCAGCTCAAAAAGATGAACTGGGATGTTTTTGGATTTTTTCTGGTCACGAGGACAGAATCTGTTTTCTGGACAGCATGTCACAACTTTTACTTCCCTTGCCGTAAGAGGCTATAACTTGGCACAAAGCTGAAAAATAAAGATACAATGATGTTGCTACAGTGGTAACAAACATCAAGACACAACAAAAGCAAAAAGAAAAACTTAAATTCGTTGTGGGCTGCCTCCGGAAAGCGCTTTCTTTTATGCCTTTAAGCTAGGCATGATGCAAAAAGAAGAATCAAGTTTTATCAAGAGAAAGAGAATAACTAGCCCGAGTAACAGACTCAAAAGGTAACTTATTTTCTTTCTAGGGAAGTGTTCCATCCCCTTTTTGAATGGGAATTGAAATTTTATATTCCCCTCTTTCATGTCAATAACCGCACCAACGGTGCGAAGAAAAGGACGTCCCAAAATAATTGGACACAAAGGTTCACACTCTATATCCATAACAATAAAATCAACGGGAACAAAGTTGTCATTGACAATGATAAGAACATCGTCGATCTTCCCCAAAGGTTTCTTTACGGAAGAATCAACAAGACGAACACCAAAAGAACAAGGCTCAAAGGGCTTCAATTCAAACATATCAAATATTCTTTTGGGCATAACGGAGGTACTAGCTCCGACATCACATAAAGAATAGCAAGAGAAGTTATTTAATTTAATTTTGATCATAGGGTCCCAACCATCATCTAGCTTCCTATGTATGGAGGCTTCTACTCTAAGCTTCTCCTCCCTAGCTTTGATGAGAGCATTTGTGATATGCTTCGTGAAGGCAAGATTAAGTGTGCTAGTGTGGGGGTCTCTAGACATTTTGTCTAACAAGCTAATAACTTCTGAGAGGGTACAACTATCAAAATCAATATCACTACTATCAAAGGTGGTAGTAGTGTCATCTAGGCTCACTTTTTTGAAACCCTCTATGTTCATAGGAGTTTCTTTATCTTCGGTTGAGGTACTAGCATCACCATTAATAGGTCCAACGGGACTAGGAGTGCATTGGGTGCTAATAGTTTGGGTGTCCTCAAAAATTTGGATAGTGGCAACTGTGTGGTGTGTAGGAAGGCTCTTAATTCTATCCTCTTCCTCTTATTCTCTAGCCCACCTTTCTTTAAGTTTAGCCATCATCCTAATGTTTTCATTAATTTGCAATTGGATAGCATTAATAGGAGTGTCCTTATTCTCCTCAAGGGGAGAGGTTCTAATTTTAAGCATCTCAATATCAAGGGCTAAGCTTTCTACCTTCAAAGAGAGATTATCTATTTTAGCTAATTTCTCCTCTACATTTTTGTTGAAGGCTTTTTGGGTAGTGATAAAGTCTCTAAGCATGCTTTCTAATTCAGAAGAGGGGTTCTTGTTGCTAGGGTAAGTGTTGTTGTTCCCATAGTTGGATGGGAACGGTCTAGGATTGCTAGCAAAATTACCCCTATAAGCATTGTTGTTGAAGTTGTTTCCAGCAATAAATTTCACATCTACTTGTTCTTGGACAACCAAAGAATTTAAAGGGACATCATGAGGATCAATAGAGGTTTTCTTGGTAAGTAGAGACATAATTAAATCAACTTTTTCATTGAGGGAGGTAATTTCCTCGACAGAGATTACCTTCCTACCTGTTGGAGCGCGTTCGGTGTGCCATTGGGAATAATTGGTCATCATCTCATCGAGAAGCTTCATGGCAGCACCAAGGGTAGTTGACATAAAGGTTCCTCCCGCGGCCGAATCTAACAGGTTCCACGAGGTAAAGTTCAAGCCTGCATAAAAAGTCTGGATAACCATCCAAGTAGTCAAACCATGTGTAGGGCATTTCTTAACAAGAGATTTCATTCGTTCCCAAGCTTGGGCAACGTGTTCATTATCCAATTGCTTAAAATTCATAATATTACTCCTCAATTGGATAATCTTAGCAGGTGGGTAGTACTTCCCTATAAAAGCATCTTTGCACTTATCCCATGAATCTATGCTATTCCTAGGCAAAGATTGAAACCAGATTTTAGCATCTCCCCTTAAATAGAAAGGAAAGAGCTTGAGCTTCACAATATCACCTTCTACTTCTTTATACTTTTGCATATCACATAATTCAACAAAATTGTTCAAGTGTAAAGCAGCATCATCTCCAACACAAGAGAATTGATCTCTCATAACAAGGTTTAACAAAGCAGGTTTAATTTCATAAGAGGTAGCTGAAGTGGCAGGTGTGGCAATGGGGGTGCAGATAAAGTCTTGGTTGTTATGACTAGTGAAGTCACACAATTTGGTGTTTTCAGTGGAACCCATAGTAGTAGCAAGTGTGGTAGATTTTTTTGTGATTTTTGATATAAGACACAAAGATAAAAACTGAAGGGTAAACTAATAAGACTAAAAAACAAAGGTAAAGGGTAGTGTGCAACTCCCCTATCTTAGCACTCGGAGTCCCCGGCAACGGCGCCAGAAATTTGGCTTGATGTGCGAGATGATGATAGTGATTTCTCGCCCTTCGTTGGTAAACCCCAAGTGGAAGGCGTGATGTAGCACAGCAGCAAATTTCCCTTAGTAAAGATACCAAGGTTTGTCTCCAGTAGGACTCCGGAGATGATAAGTAGGTGTCAGCGGCGCAACTGACGCGGACCTGCACACAGACACGATAACTTTGTTCCCAACGAAGTTCAGAGAGGTTGTCAATCTCTCCGGTCTTGTTGTTCACAAAGGATCAAACACAAGGGATAATGATAGCAATTGAAAGTAAAAGCAGAAAAGTAAATGAGCGTGTAAACAGTGATGAGGATATGGACCGGGTACGTGATTTTCACTAGTGATGTCTCTCTCCCAAAAGACGATAAAACTGCTATGCGAGGTAAAAAAATTACAGAAAGGCAATTGACAGGATTATGAACGCACCGCAATGCTAACTATGCTACAAAAGAAAGGAAGAGGCTCAAAAGCATGGGCAGTACGCCAAAATAAGTAGACCAAAATCCAGATGCATCTACTACTAATCATCCACCTTGAGATATCTATCCAGAACATCTCGCTGGTATTAAGTTGCGAGCCCCATCCAAAGTGTAAACCCAAAGCAACAGACAACTGCATTAAAAAAAACTTTGCGTAAAGTAAACAATCCTTGTAACCGTGGTTACAAGCACCGTTGTTTTCCCCCTTGTGGCAACGGCACATCCCCTAGACTCATGTTTCTGTCACTCAAGCGTGTCATCGGGGGGCATGAACCCACAATCGAGCAAAACGTTCCCTCTTGGAGTTACTACCTACTACTTGGCCAAAGCAATAAACAACAACGGAGAACATGCAAGAATTACTTAGGAACAAAAATATAAGAGATAAAAACCAAATATATTACTCAATCACAATCTGAACATAATCTCATAATCCATCAGATCATATCAAACTCAGCATAGCAACAGCAGAAATATTACAAAAGTGCCTTGATCATGTAGGGCAGCTCACGAGGTCTAAACCATGAAGAACAAAGAGGGGAGGAGAACATCACATAGCTACTGATCACGGACCCATGGTCCAAGGGAAACTACTCACGAGACATCCGGGAAGCATCCATGGTGGAGAGGAGACTCCCGGAGGTCGGCCCTCCCTCCGGCAGGGTGCCGGGAAGAGGTCTTCTGGTGCTCCCGATCTCGGAAGCGCGATGGCGGCGGAACAGAGACGAGATCGCGAAAAAGGGTTATGTCTTTGGAGTTTCCCTGTGACGGAGAATAAATAGGCGAAGGGGGGCAGCCAGAGGTGGACCAGGGGCCCCAGGCGCCCGCTGGCGCGGCCAGGGGTGGGGCCGCGCCGGGTGGCCGCCTGGGCCACCCCTGGCTCCCCTCTGGCCCCACTCAGGCTCTTCGCGAAGCTTCCTGTACGCCAATTTTTCCTGTATTTTTCCCGGAATTTTTCTGGTACTTTTTATATGGGGGAAAACTGAAATAGAAAAACAGCAGAAAACAGGAACTGGCACTGGGGTGCACTGAGTTAATAGGTTAGTCCAAATATGATCAAAAGTGTATGAAAGTGTATCTAGAACATAGCAATATCACACAAAACATGCATGGCGCAAGCAGAAATTATAGATACGTTTTGGACGTATCAACGCCTCCCCTCCTAGCCTTTATATATTAGGCCAGGTCTCGGGGAGTCCGTCCTAGATTACAGAGATAGTTTCCTAACCCTAGTCCTGCCTTGTGCGCCAAGTCGTGCCTTCCATATCAGTCGCGGACTCCTAAGTCGGTGCCTTGAGTGGACTAGTCGTGGGCCTATCGAGGCTTTCCAGCGGGCCTTCTGTCTTTATACACACCAGGTATCCTCACACGCAGGAGTCGCGGGGTCACCCCCTCGTCAGTAGCCCTCGAGTGCCTGGGGGACTCGAAGAGTCGCGCAGGGACTCGAATTCGTCATTGCTTTATCATTGTAAGCGCAGCATAGCTGCGGGTCGCTGGTAGCTTTGTGCCATGACAATACCTGCTTCGAGGGATTGCTAAGCTGAAAGGGCCCAAGGAGTCGACTGGTCGAGCCTCGGTGAATTGCGCTAGTGGAAAATACCGCAGTAGCCCAATCAAGCTCACGTCCCTCGACATGAACTTGGAAAGACCGGTGTCCAGCAAAGTCATGCCGATGCAGGTCTTATAGGATCAATTGCTTCCAATCTGAGCAAATAGCCTGAGCGCGTCCGCTCGGCTCTTTCTTTCATGCGAGCGCATGGAAAAGATCGGGAGTGAAGTCGCTCTGTGGCAAGTCCCGGCCCGACCGTTCTCCGCAGCGAGGTCTTACCTACACGCTAAGCTTGCGTGGCATCTGGGTACAGTGTGTCTTAGCCCAGGTATAATTGTTTTTTTGTAGAGGCGCGGAGCCTGGTTAGCGATGCACCCACTTGGAATAAACGATCAAGTGAGTTGTTTAGTAGTCACCCGCGGAGCTTTTGCGTGCTCAGGCGAGGAGTCATATAGGAAAGCACCCACTCGGAATACCGTCGAGTGTGCGGGTAGTTTAGCTTGCTGAGCTTTTGCGAGTAGCCACTCGAATGATTTTTGTTTTCAAGGTGAGGGAGCACCCGAACTCCACAGATGCGTTGTTTCGGCTAACGCGAGTAGTCCCGCGAGTGCATGTTCGCCTTTTGGGTGAGGGAGCACCCGGAACTCTGTAATTGCGAGTGGTTATTCAAGCATATCCTCATCTTCTGGGTGAGGGAGCACCCGAACTCTTGATTTTTTGGTCTTTTACTCTGTTTTGAGTAAAGATACTCCCGATGGGAGTAAAAGATTTTGGAATCAGAATATTTCGGCCCTGAGAGGTAGATAACCTTTGCCAGTCTTTTGTTTTTTCCCGATTGTTTTTATCTTGAACCGCCCTTCTTTACAATATCGTGTTGATAGGCATTGCCCTGCTATTTGGTGACCTATGATGATGCTTGGTCTTTGATCCGTCACGTCTTCTAGTCATGATGACGACTTGGACGCCGTGCTGCCTGGCGTCCATTGGATTTCCAAGGTGTGTATGGGAAACAGGAGAGATTTGATGCATCCCTTAAATATTGCTGACCATGGGAAGGCATCTTTGTCTTGGAATTCGTAACGCCTGATGTGTTTGGTCTTTGCTTTAATGATGGCGCTTCCTGGCGTTCCATATTTTTTTCTGGTTTGCTCCTGGGCTACGCTATAAATACCCGTTGTTGTATTGCCTTGGCTTGGTCATCGGTTCTTCTCATATCTTCTTCTTCCTATGGCTCCCAAGCGAGGTAGTGGTGCTTCTGGCCGAGGTCGTGGCCGGCGCGGTCGTGGTGGCCGTACCCCTCGCTCTTCTCGTGGTGGGCGACGTGGAGCTGCGGCGACACCCTCTTCGTCTTGCGCGGACGAGGGTGTTTGGCGCTCTTATTTCCTTCTGTGTATTCTTAGTCGCACTGCTACTCGGATGCCTCTTCCATTCTCATTTGCCTCCATGATTTCTGAGCTCAATCTGAGGGGTCTGTGGCTTCGGCTTCAGGGGTGCGCTCGACCTCCTGCTTGCGGTGAGCTTTCTGTTGATGTCTCCTTCTTGATTTTTCTTGATGCTGGCTGGAGGTCGTTTTCACGGCAGCTGAACTTACGTAATGGGGATAGCCTTTGCTGTCGTTTTGACGGTGAATATACCCTCATTGCTCATTCTTTTGATGCCGGTGGCAATCGTCTGGATCCATACTGGGAGGAAAAAAGCAGTGACAGTTCCGACGGGTCGAGTGGTTGTTCGTCTGCTTCTCCTATGACTTCGTCTTCTGCCGACTCCTTGGCTGGTGGTGCTTTCTCTTCTAGTTCTAAGGATGAGCTGGACGTCAAGCCGGTCGTCAAGAGGGCGCGTCAGTAGGCGAGGCACCTTGTAGAACTGGAGGACGGCGACTTGCTTCTTCGCAGGCTTAGTTGCTACTTTGTCTGTGGTGATGCTCGTTAGGTTGTGGCACGAAAGTGTCAATTATCTCAGCATGAGCACACATGTAGAAGTCATAATTCCCTGGGATAATTGGTATTGTAACCCGTCTGGTAGCTGCTCGAGTCCTTTTGTAATGAGAATTGTCCTGAACTCCTTTGTAATGGAAAGTTGTCCTCGACTCCTTTGTGATGGCAATTTTCTTCGACTCCTTTGTAATGGAAATTGTCTTCGACTCCTTTGTAATGGAAATTGTCTTCGACTCCTTTGTAATGGGAATTGTCTTCGACTCTTTTGTAATGGAAATTGTCTTCGACTCCTTTGTAATGGAAATTGTCTTCGACTCCTTTGTAATGGAAATTGTCTTCGACTCCTTTGTATAAGTTTTATCTGGTGTGCGGCAGCGCTCCCGATGGGAGTAGCCCCCGAGGCTACGTTTGATTTGTAGAATCAGGCGTAGGCTGTGAGTTTTTGTCTACCTGGGCCGTCCTTTCTTGTGGCTGTTTTAATTTATTCCAGGTTTTTGTCGGGTGTGCGTCAGCGCCCCCGATGGGAGTAGCCCCCGAGTCTTTAGGTGATCGTTCACGATCAGGTGAAGACTAGAGAACTTTGCATTTTCCGATGCGATTCTCTTGTGAAAAAGGAACTCTTGCTGCTTCGAGGATATCTTGTGTTCTGGTTCCCGAGTGTTTTTCAGGTAGGGTTGCATGGGCGAGGATAACATCTCTCGGGGTGATTATATGCTCGAGTCCCCGAGTGATTTTAAGAAAAATAGCGTACGCGAGGATAGCGTCTCTCGGGGGAGTTTATGCTCGAGCCCCCGAGTGCTTTTAAGTAAAATCGCGTAAGCGAGGATAGCTTCTCTCGGGGGGAGTTTTATGCTCGAGCCCCGGGTGCTTTTAAGTAAAGTCGCGTGAGCGAGGATGGCGTCTCTCGGGGGGAGTTTATGCTCGAGCCCCCGAGTGCTTTTAAGAAAAGTCGCGTAAGCGAGGATAGCGTCTCTCGGGGGGAGTTTATGCTCGAGCCCCCGAGTGCTTTTAAGTAAAGTCACGTGAGCGAGGATAGCGTTTCTCGGGGGTAGTTTATGCTCGATCCCCCGAGTGCTTTTAAGTAAATTTTGGGCAGCACCATTTTATTTCTTCGAGTTTTACATGGGTTTGTCAATCGGTGTTGTTGCCGATGTCGCTGACACTGCTTGGAGGACTATGGCTAGAACAACCGTAGGTTCGCTACGTTCCATGGATTTCCCACGTCTTCATTGGTCTTCGAGTTCTTCAACTTGTATGCGCCTCCTCCTATGACTTCCGAGATTATGAACGGCCCTTCCCATTGCGGGGCAAGTTTGTGCACTTTTTCTTGTATCAGCCGCAAGACGAGGTCTCCTTTACTGACAGTTCTGGTCCGCAGGCGACTGCTTTGATATGTGCGTAGCTTGTCCCGGTATCTTTCAGATCTTGTTATGGTTGTGTCCTGTGCTTCGACTGTTGTGTCTTTATCGTCTTGAAGTGCTTATTCTGCCTCTTCCTCTTCGTACCCTGAGATTCGGGGAGCTCCAACTTTTAGTTCATGCGGCAGTACTGCTTATGTTCCAAATACCATGAAGAAAGGCGTATACTGGGTCGAGCTGTTTGGGGTGGTGCGCAGGCTCCATAGTACCGTGGGGAGTTCTTCTACCCAGTTGCCTGCGGTTTGTTCTAGTGGTGCGAGGAGTCGTTTCTTTATTCCTCCGCATACTAGGCCGTTTGCTTTCTCCACTTGGTCGTTAGATTGTGGGTGCGTGACTGATGCGTAGTTGACTTTGATGCCTAGTTCCTGACAAAAGTTTTGGAATTCTGCTGCTGTGAAGTTTGTACCGTTGTCTGTTATGATGTTTGTGTGGTACGCCGAATCTGAAGATGATTGACTTGATGAAGTTGACTGTCGTGAGGGTTGTTTAGCTGGTGATTGGTACTGCCTAGATCCATTTAGTGAACTTGTCGACTGCGACTAATAGGTGTGTTCGTCCTCCTTTTGAAGATTTCTTGAGTGGGCCCACCATGTCGAGTCCCCAGGTGGCGAATGGCCAGGATAGAGGTATAGTTTTGAGTTTTGATGCTGGGGCGTGTGGCCTGCTGGCGAACTTTTGGCAGGCGATGCAGCGCCGTATGATATCTTCCGCGTTTCTCATGGCGGTCGGCCAGTAGAAACCTGCTCGAAAAGTCTTGGCCACGAGTGCGCGACTGCTCGCATGATGCCCGCAGGTGCCTTCATGAATCTCGAGTAGTAGGGCTTTGCCATCTTCTTCATCGACGCACTTTTGGAGGACCTGAGAGATGTTGTGCTTGTATAGCTGTCTGTTGATTACTGTGAATGCTTTGGATCGTCGACAGATGCGTCGGGCTTCTGCGACGTCCTGGGGTAGAGTGCCTTCGATTAGGAATCGAAGGAATGGTTTTGCCCAGGCTGGGTCCTCGGGTGCGGCTGGCTCTGCGACTTCGGTTGCTTGGCTGCTTGTGTCGTTGGTTTTGCTCGCGGCCGCCACCTGCGCTGGTTCGTTTGTGTCATCGGCCTCTGCGGCTGCCTCGAGCGTCGCTGGCTTTACTTTGATCGATCTCTGGCTGATGCTCTCGAGGAAAATTCCTGGTGGTATTGGTCCTCGAGTCGATCTGATGTTCGCAAGTTCATCGGTTTCTGTGTTATTTTCTCTGGAGACGTAGTTGAGTTCGCAGCCGTCGAATCCTCTCTCTAGTGTGTTCTACAGCTTCTGGTAGGCCATCATGTTGTCTGTGACTGCATTACAGTCTCTCATCGCCTGCTGGACGACGAGGTTGGAGTCGCCGTAGATTGAGAGGCGAGTGGCACCGCAAGTTTTTGCCATGCGCATGCCGTGGAGTAGTGCCTCGTATTCTGCATCGTTGTTGGAGGCATTGCTGAAGTTGATCTGGAGGACGTATTTGAGCTTCGTTCCTCGCCCATAGAATCACCCCGAGAGAAGCTATCCTCGCGTACGCTATTTTTCTTAAAAGCACTCGAGGACTCGAGCATAGAATCACCCCGAGAGATGTTATCCTATCCCATGCAACCCTACCTGAAAAACACTCAGGAACTGTCGGGGGATTGGTACCCGGGTAGGCTAACCCAAGCGGAAGAAAGCTTTCAAGACAAGGATGGGCCGATTGGGATGCAGCTGGGCCGAGCTGGGCGGAGGTACGGCCGATTGCTCCAAGGCAATCGACCATACCAAATGCCAGCAGTCGGCCCAGGCGCAATCGGCCCACCCTTCCCTTATCAGACATTCGTCCGATTGGTCTGCAGCTGGACCAAGGTTGATTCCCAGAAGGCCGACTACCCAGAGCAATCGGCCTTACCAGGAACCACCAATCGGTCCAGGCGCAATCGGATCAACCTACCACCCAATCGGGGGTATGATTACGAGGTCATAAATACCATATCCCGAGATATCTGGGTGGCAGGAAGGCCAGGTCACATCGAGGATTTGCTGGAGATACGGTGTCGACCTCCCCGCCGATTCCGCGGACAGGCCAACAAGACCGCACCCCTAGCTCCATTATTCGTCACTAGGCTCTACGAGGTAGCAGCATGGGCCGCCGCTCGTAGGCTCCAGATCACCCGGATAGGAGCAGTCGGTGGGCCCAGGCCGATTAGAGGTTGACAGCTGGGCCCATTCGGCACTGAAGTTACCGAAGTACCCTGGACTCACACTATAAGAGCCAGGGTACCCCTCCTGCGTGAGGGACGCCACACCTGAGATCTCATTTAACTCATTCCCCCTTCAGTTCATTTACTGCCCGTAGTCACTCCTCAGGGAAGCAGGAGAAGACCTTGCCCACGGCGGCGGTTTACTCTTTCCCCTGAGAAGATAGAAGAGCAGTTATTGTAGTTCCTCCATTGATATATAAGAGACAAGCAGGAGTAGGGGTGTTATCTCTCCGGAGAGCCCCGAACCTGGGTACATTGTGGTGTCTTCACCGTGCTTGTGCCCAACCCGATTCCGGCACCATCGACATTTCTCTCCCTCGTGTCTTCCCCTCACTTTAGCCATCCCCATGGCATCTGCCGGCACATATCGACGACAGTTGGCGCCCACCATGGGGCAGACCGAGGCGTCGACTGGAGTCAAGATCCGGACGGGATCAACCTCTGCATCGGGCGGTAGCCACGCCTCCGGCCTGATTGTAAGGCGTGGGGCAATCGACTATGTAGTGGACTACTCAGCGCGGTACAAGGCAGGAGCTCCCTTGCCGCCCGGGGTGTCGCTGCAGGTGGGAAGTCACCGTCTCTTCATCGGTAGCTTCCCTGAGGCATATCCAAGGGACATCCGTGTCTTCTCATGTGCTACAGACCCTCTCTTGACCAGAGGCTGCGCTGCAGCGCCTGGCCAAGAGGAGGGCCGACTGCACGCCGCTGTCATGATGGCGGGAGCGTCCTCCTCGACCAATCGGGACCCGGCGAGTGCAGCAAGGAAGGCCAAGGAAGTAGCTGATGCGGCAGAGCGAATCGGCACCAGTGCGTTGCGGGATGTGTTATACACACCTGTGAACCGGAATGGTGATCCGGAGCAGGTGCACACCGAGCTGGAAACAGCACGGCTCGCTCTGGCTCGCAGGGCTGAGCAAGTGTTGGCAGAAGAGCGTCGACTAGGAGCCATCACAAGGGAGTACAACGCAGCTCACGCAGGACCGCGCCGGCCGATTGAGCCCGCAGTCCTGGAAGACCTGAGAAGCCGAGGAAGAGCAGTCCACCAGCAGCTATCAGGAGCTGAGCAGCCGGAGCGTCCGAGAAGGTCGGGGCAACCGGAGCAGCCAGCACAGTCGGCATTCATCCAGAGGCCAACATATAGCACACCGGACAAGAATTTGAGAGCCGCCGAGCAGATAGCGCTCGAGCTGGAAGAATTGGAAGGAGATGAGCGGCGCGAACAGTCGCGCCGAATGCGTGAGCTGATAGCGGCCGCAAAAGAGCAGAGGCTTGTGGAAATGGGCAATCAGAATGCTGAGCCAGAGGCATCAAGAGGAACTATGAGGCCGAATGCGGGAGCTAGCCAGCGACCGAATGCATCGCGCCAGAACAGGCGTCAACCTACACCGTCTCGGCACGACAGCAAGGTCAGAAGCAATCGGCCACCCCCAGCAGCAAGCAGAAGAATGGAAGAGCCAGCTGTTAACAGCAGGCGCCAAGACATGCCGCAGCAATCGGCGCCAAGACCAGCAATCAGCACCCGACTTGGCCCTCGCCAAATCGGCCAGAACGACGCAAGGCATCGCATTGAGCTCCTGGAGAAGGAAGCTCAGGAAGATGAAGAAGGAGAAGCTGGCCCATCATGTTTTGGTCACCGCATTCGGACGGAGAGATTCCCGAAAGGCTTCACATTACCGAGAGACACTCCCAAGTACAATGGCTCGGTGAAACCGGAAGATTGGCTGTCCGACTACCTGACGGCAGTCCGCATTGCAGGAGGCAATCGGCGTGTAGCAGTCCGCTACGCACCTCTCATGCTGCAAGGCTCAGCGCGGACGTGGTTGAACAGTTTGCCCAAGGACAGTGTGAATTGCTGGGAGGATTTCACAACCGCATTCATTCACAACTTCACAAGCACGTATGAGAGGCCCAACCTCCCACGACAGCTAGCTCTGTGTGTGCAAGGCAAGGACGAGCCCCTCCGAGATTACCTATCTCGGTGGATCAAGCTGAAGAATTCATGCGAAGGAGTCCATGAGATCCAGGCCATTCAGTATTTTACTGATGGGTGCCTGGCGGATTCAATGTTGAAGCACAAGCTGCTCCGCAAAGACTTTCCGACATGGTTTCTACTGGCCAACTGCACTTGCAGCGGCTGAGAATTTGGTAAAGCACTGCGTCGGTTGTCAGAAGTTCAAGGCAAGAAGTCATCAGCCAGCATCGGCACTGAAGACCATCCCAATAGCGTGGCCCTTTGCGGTTTGGGGTTTGGATATGGTTGGACCATTCAAGAGAGCTAGAAGCGGCATGACACATCTCCTGGTGGCAATCGACAAGTTTACCAAGTGGATCGAGGCAAGACCAATCAAGAAGTTGGATGGACCGACTGCAGTCAAGTTTGTGGCCGACATCGTATGCAGATATGGTGTTCCTAACAGCATCGTCACCGACAACGGCACAAACTTTGCAAAGGGGGCATTGGCTCGATATGCATCTCAGCAAGGCATTCGGCTTGATCTGGCATCTGTGGCACACCCACAGTCCAATGGTCAGGTCGAAAGGGCAAATGGACTAATCCTATCGGGTATCAGGCCCAGATTGGTAGAGCCACTTGAGAGGGCACCTGGGGCATGGATTGATGAGCTCCCTGCAGTACTTTTCAGTTTGAGGACCACGCCGAATAGGTCGACTGGATTCACTCCTTTCTTCCTGGTATATGGTTCAGAAGCAGTCATCCCCTCCGACATCGAGTTTGATTCACCTCGGCACGCTTTATACACTGAAGAAGAAGCCAAGTTAGCAAGAGAAGACGGCGTCGACCTCAAAGAAGAAGCTTGTTTGTTGGCCTTGTCTAGGTCAGCAATCTATCAGCAGAAGTTGCGGCACTACCACAGCAAGAAGATTCGACCTCTCTCTTTCCGAGAGGGGGACATGGTGCTACGCCGAATCCAGAAGTCAGATGGGCAGCACAAGCTATCCTCACCTTGGGAAGGGCCATTTATTGTCAGCAGAGCGCTCAAAAACAACTCCTACTACCTGATCGATTGCACCAAGGGAACTCGGCACAAGGACACATCGGGAGTAGAGACAGAGCGGCCGTGGAATGCCGAGTTGTTATGTCCGTTCTATAGTTGAACGGCATAAGTTTATGTAAGCCATTCGGCAAACAATCAGTTAAAGTTATCATGTCTCTGAAAATGAGCATTCGAGTACTTTCGTATAATTCCATTCGAAGAGCTAGCTGTAATCGGCAACGCTCCGTCAGACCCGAGATGTGCATAGCGTACCCGGGGACTGGCCGACCGCGAGGTCAAGTAAATAAGCCATCGAGGCACGGGGACTGCAGGCTGGCCTTCAATCGAATACTTAGCTCGAGCGCAAATCACTACAAGGTTTGTGGCATTGAGAAGGGTGGCGATTGAGGCAGTCGGTAGTACAAATCCCCGGGAAACAATTTAAAAGAGGCCACCAAGGGCACAGTCGACAGGACAAAGTCACCGATTGCGCCGCAAATCAGGACATCGAACCTTGTAGCGAGCAATCGGCGCCTGCTGTTGCAGAATCCTTCGCGTTAAAAATCTTGTCGTGTAAAAAATAAAAACTCATCGAACCTTGGTCGGATGTCTGCTGTTGATCCGATTGCGGGCCGCATAACGGCAGCAAGACCGACACAGTAGACATTCCCAAGTGCAGCCGATGAAGGAAACCGGCAAAGACGCAAAGTTGATCGCACATGCAAACAGATAAAACGAGCAATCGATTGGCATCAAAAGCAGCAGGCCCAAGGCCGAATAAGGTCATTACATCCAAGTCACACCCAGTAGGTGTCGACAGAATTAAAAATATGTCTTACAAGCGGGCAGTCGGAGTACAAAATTAAGATAACATAGCTTAAGCAGTCGGAGGCACTGAGCTAGAAGGTGGAGAAGATGGGTCTGATTGAGCTTCAGAAGTCGCAGCACCTGTCTGTTTAGACTTCGGAGACGTCTGGGATGAGCCGCTATCGGAGAGCTCCTCGGCCAGGCCAGAGATGGTAGAGGCAGGGAGCGGTTTCCCTCCCTGGTCGAGATGCGGAGTATACTCGTAGGGAGAAAACCAATTCACCATAGTGCTGGCTAGCCGATTGACTTCGACGTAGGTCTTCTCAAGAAGGTCAGAGGCATTGTCTCGAAGGCTGTACAACCGGGAGAGCTTCACTTGAGGGTACCAAGTCAGCACAGTCTGAAGAGCGGTCTCCGCACCAGTCCTTCCGGCAGAATTCAGCAAAACGTTGATCCGACGTGGGATAGCCTTAAGGAGAGTCCGAGTTTTCTCAGTGGTGGCATTCGGAGTGTCCCCTTGGTCAGAATCCTCACCATCCTGAGTGTCTGCCTTACGGATCTCGGCGGAGGAGTCGGCAGCATTCTTCATCTTCTGGAGTCCGGCCTTGAGCTCAGTCGGCGACCACAGCGCTTCAGCAATCTTCAGAATCCCGAGCTTGAAGGATAGGGCAATTCCTTGGATAATAGGAATGCGGGCTTGGGTGCCGATCAGATATTCATGCCGGGTCCAGACGTTATCTGCACGGTCACAGGTCCCTCCAGCGGCGATGGTATCCTCTCGAGACTTGGCGACAGCTGCATAAGCAGCCGCTTCGGATTCGGGCCAAGCTTCTGCACCAAGAAGGAAGAGCATAAGCAATAAGATAATAGAAGAAAGCAACCGGAAAGTGCACTCGGCAACAAGGAAGACTCACGGCCAAGGAGGAGGTCCATGTCGGTTAAAGTATCGCAGAAGCCCTTGGCTCAGCGGCGCATTCGGGTGGTCTCCTCATAGCTGCGCTTCTCCAGTTCTTCGAACTTAGCGACGAGCTCGTCATGATCTTGGCGAATGGAGTCTCGGGCAGAAATTGCTTCATCCCTTTCAGATTGCAGAGCAACTTGGGCGGCGACGGCAGCATCTCGTTCGGCAAGAAGCCCATCACCAGTAGCTGTCACTGCGGCGATGTCGGCCAGATGTTTCTTCTCCAGAGCATCCATTTCAGATTGGAGGCTTTGAATAGTCCGATTCAAATCCCTCTCTACCCCCTGCAGCCGAGTTACCTCCCCGGTGGCTTTATCAAGGGCTGGACCTTGTTGGCTTAGTTCTGTAGCCAATTCTGCAATTCGGCTTTGAAGATCATTTACCATAGGAATAGAAGCTACAAGAGAGCGTGAAGATTTCAGTACCAAAGCGGTTGTCAAGTGAAGAAGAGACAGCGGTGAGATAGAGGATACCTCTTAACTTAGTGATTTCAGCCGATTGGTTATTAACCTGCAGCTGGGCCTGGGCAAGGGTTCGAAGGCTGGCAGTATAAGCTTCCAGGAGTTTTTCAAAGACAACTCTTTTCTCTTCCATGACAGCCTGTGACGAGCAGCAAGACGAAGTCAGACGTAAAGCAACAAGTGAAAAAGATCCGAACCGATTGTGACCAATCGGCCCGAATCTCGGGGACTACATCCAGTGGGTGCGCTTGCGCGCACCCACCGGAAGAAAGTCTACCGATTGAGGAAGGCAAACGATAAAGCAAAAAATGCTAAAGATCCGAACCGATTGTAACCAATCGGCCCGAATCTCGGGGACTACACCCAGTGGGTGCGCTTGCGCGCACCCACCGGAAGAAAGTCTACCGATTGAGGAAGGCAAACGATAAAGCAAAAAATGCTAAAGATCCGAACCGATTGTAACCAATCGGCCCGAATCTCGGGGACTACACCCACTGGGTGCGCTTGCGCGCACCCACCGGAAGAAAAATTGCCGAAGTAAAACAGAGGTACAGAAGGAAAGGTTAAAGAGTTTACCGAATGGTGAGAGGTCAGCTGTTGAAGGTCCCGAGCAAGGGCTTCGGCGAATTCATTCACCCGGCTCAGAGTGCTCGTCACGGGATCCCGAGGACGAGGCGAAGTGTCAGGCTCAGCGCCGACATGACGGGCGCGAGAATACTCGGCTCGGAAGTGATCCACCGAGCGCATAAGAATCTCGGAGGGGGAGGAAATCGGCGGTGGCGCTGAAGTAGGAACGATGGCGAAAGCTGTAGTGGGGAGGACTGGCGGCACGAATGTTGGTGAAGGACCGGACTCACCCGATTGCGGCGGCGGCGCAACCGGGCGAGTCGGAGCAGAAGTGGTAACAATGACTGGCGGAAGGGTCGTGGTCGTCGGCGGCGCTGACAGAACAGCTGGTGGCGCAGTCGCTGTAGTTGGTGGTGCCGACATCACAATCGGGGACGAGCTCGTCACCATTGGCGTGTCGGACACGGAGGTTACAGCAGGGGCAGTCGCAGCAGCGGCGGCCGGACTGGAGCGGGGTGGCGGAGGCGGGGCAATCGGATCGACCGATTGCGTTCCTCCAATACCAGGAGACACCGGGTCGGCCGCGCGCTTGGAGGCTTTGAGAGCAAGGTTGGAAGAGGAGGTCTTCTGAGCCGCAGCAAGGCGAGCCTTCTTGGCAGCACGCTCGGCGTCCTTGGAAGAACGACTAGTGGCAGTCGGCCGCTTGCGAACAGCTGCAGCAGAAGTAGCGGGCGAGATGATGGCGCCGATATGAGCCGGAATGTCGGTGTCAATGTCATCAAGCCCAATCGTCTCACTGAAATAAGAAAGGGAGAAGAGTCAGTAGAAGCAAAGATAGCAAAGTACTGCGCGGAAAGACAGAAACATACCCGACTGTCCGGGGTGCCCCGGTAGGCATTCGGCAGCGGAGCGGGGCAACGTTCAGCGGCGCCTGAGTGGTCGGCCTCCGAGTGATCGTCTCCTAGGCTTGCTTGCCCTTGTGGGCAGTCGTTGTGGTTTTGGTGATTTTGGGGAGAGCCGTACCAGAGGAGCCAGCGGCCGAGGTGCGTTTAGCTGGCACCTTCGGGGGTTTATCCCGAGGAGCTGCATCAGAAGCAGCACCCTTTGAGACACTATCATCTCACTCCACTCAGCCAAAAATTGCTCAAGGGAAGGGTCAGGCGTACCCCCTTGAGCTGGCGGCCGAGTGTTGGTATTCGGAGGGTCGGCGCGCTCGGCGTCATCATCATCAGCATCCATGGGGTCGGAGGATTCTCCGGAAGATTCATCATCGTCTTCATCATCCCCACTGGTCTCGGCGGAAGGAATCTCGCCGTCATACTCAAGGTCGGTAGGATCCTCTTCCGTGCGGTCAGGGGTGTACACGCCAGCTTCCTGGCCGTCTTCCATGAGGTTGGACTGAAGGAAATGCTGAAAAGAAGACATAAGTGATCAGAGCAATCGGAAGAGAAAGCAATCGGAAGAACGTGCAACTGGATGAAAAAAGTCGGGGCGTACCACAGGCGGCTTTCGCTGGCGCGTGAGGTAGTCAAGCCCGAATCGGAAAGGATCAGGCAGCACGCTAGCGGTGATGGCCTTCAATCGGGCGCAAAGGACTTCTGTCGTCACCTCCCACGTGCAGAGCCGAGTGGGATCCTGATGTCCCGACACGTCGCAGAGGCGGTGCACTCGGCGTTGCAGGGGAAGAATCCGAGCATGAAGCCATGCAGCTACCAAGTCGGTGGGGAGGAGTCCCTCTCGCTCCAGCTGGGTGACCCTGGTGGCTTGGGCGACGACATCGCAATCTCCAGTGCCGTATTTCAGGGACCACTGATGCTTCTCAACCGGCCTGGCGAGTGAGAACTCGGGCAGATTGAGGAGATCGGGGCTCTGATCAGGAGACTTGACGTAGAAGAACGAAGTCTGCCAATTCTTGCAGGATTGGACGATTTCGGGGCTCGGATATTTTAACTTGCCGGCTGCAGCAAGGCAACTGCCGCAGTCGGTCATGTCAGTCGGATAGGTCGGTTTGCCGCCTTCAATGGTGGAGGCCACTACTTCTCCCGTCCGAGCGTTGTGGGCTCGGAGGTTGAAGAAGCGTTTGAAAAGCGCGATGCTGGGTCGGCAGCCGAGATACCCCTCGCAGAGTGTCACGAACCCGGAGAGGTTCATGATGAAGTTAGCTGCAAGGTGGTGAGGCTGAAGTCGGTGGAAGTCGAGGAATTCGCGGAAGAAGGCGCTAGCGGGAAGGCCGAATCCACGCTCAAAGTGAGTGAGGAACACGACCCTCTCGCCCGCGCGCGCGCTGGGCACGACATCGGCCCTGCCCGGGATCCGCCATTCGATCTCCGCAGGCATTTTTCGGGCGCGGATCAGGGCTTCGACGGCGGCAGTGGTGACCTGGGATCCCTTCCAGCACCCCCGGCTCGCCTGCGATACGTCCCGTCGCGGCGCCATGGATTTCGCAGAAGAGGAAGAAGAGGAAAAAGATCGAGGCGGAACACGAGAACGACGCCGATGAACTGCTGCGGCGGCGGCGGCGGAGGCGGCGAAGAACACAAGTCAGTGGCTAGAGCAAGCTGGAGAGCAGAGGTCCACGGGAGAGAAGGTTTGCGCGAGGAGCAGCAATGGCGCGGAGAGAGAAAGCTAGAGGTGAAGGAGGCTTTGGGAAGAAGGAAGAGGCGAGGCTCCCCCCCCCCGGTGGCTTATATGGGCGGCGGGGGAGGGGAGTGGGATGACCCTGCGGTCGTGTGGCCCGGTGTGGCCTAGGGCACAGGGAGGCCAACCGACGAATTAGCACAAAGGATCCCGGCGCATAAGGCGAGGCGTGCGACGTGGGGGTCAGCTCCTGCAGTTATGTCACGTCGCGCGTGGGTCGTGGGTCCCAACTCATTGATCACATCGTGGGCGAGTCGGAGGTAACCGTTGGAGCGCAATTGGCAGAAGATACTTTTGCCAGAAAATGAAGACACGAAGTGAGAAGGACCCAAGGCCAATCGGGTGGAAGTGGGGTCAGCCGAGTGTGATCTCCGAGTCGGCCGACGGGCTCGGAGTGACGTACTCCAGGAGGCCATAGCAGTCGGAAAACATCAAGACAGATTGAAAAGCTGCAAAGGCCCCGCGGTCAAGTGACCGTGGGACCTTTACAGCTTTAGGGGCTACTGTCGGGGGATTGGTACCCGGGTAGGCTAACCCAAGCGGAAGCAAGCTTTCAAGACAAGGATGGGCCGATTGGGATGCAGCTGGGCCGAGCTGGGCGGAGGTACGGCCGATTGCTCCAAGGCAATCGACCATACCAAATGCCAGCAGTCGGCCCAGGCGCAATCGGCCCACCCTTCCCTTATCAGACATTCGTCCGATTGGTCTGCAGCTGGACCAAGGTTGATTCCCAGAAGGCCGACTACCCAGAGCAATCGGCCTTACCAGGAACCACCAATCGGTCCAGGCGCAATCGGATCAACCTACCACCCAATCGGGGGTATGATTACGAGGTCATAAATACCATATCCCGAGATATCTGGGTGGCAGGAAGGCCAGGTCACATCGAGGATTTGCTGGAGATACGGTGTCGACCTCCCCGCCGATTCCGCGGACAGGCCAACAAGACCGCACCCCTAGCTCCATTATTCGTCACTAGGCTCTACGAGGTAGCAGCATGGGCCGCCGCTAGTAGGCTCCAGATCACCCGGATAGGAGCAGTCGGTGGGCCCAGGCCGATTAGAGGTTGACAGCTGGGCCCATTCGGCACTGAAGTTACCGAAGTACCCTGGACTCACACTATAAGAGCCAGGGTACCCCTCCTGCGTGAGGGACGCCACACCTGAGATCTCATTTAACTCATTCCCCCTTCAGTTCATTTACTGCCCGTAGTCACTCCTCAGGGAAGCAGGAGAAGACCTTGCCCACGGCGGCGGTTTACTCTTTCCCCTGAGAAGATAGAAGAGCAGTTATTGTAGTTCCTCCATTGATATATAAGAGACAAGCAGGAGTAGGGGTGTTATCTCTCCGGAGAGCCCCGAACCTGGGTACATCGTGGTGTCTTCACCATGCTTGTGCCCAACCCGATTCCGGCACCATCGACATTTCTCTCCCTCGTGTCTTCCCCTCACTTTAGCCATCCCCATGGCATCTGCCGTCACATATCGACGACAGGAACCAGAACACAAGATATCCTCGAAGCAGGAAGAGTTCCTTTTTCACAAGAGAATCGCATCGGAAAATGCAAAGTTCTCTAGTCTTCACCTGATCGTGAACGATCACCTAAAGACTCGGGGGCTACTCCCATTGGGGGCGCTGACGCGCACCCGACAAAAACCTGGAATAAATTAAAACAGCCACAAGAAAGGACGGCCCAGGTAGACAAAAACTCACAGCCTACACCTGATTCTAAGACAATTTCCATTACAAAGGAGTCGAAGACAATTTCCATTACAAAGGAGTCGAAGACAATTTCCATTAGAAAGGAGTCGAAGACAATTACCATCACAAAGGAGTCGAGGACAACTTTCCATTACAAAGGAGTTCAGGACAATTCTCATTACAAAAGGACTCGAGCAGCTACCAGATGGGTTACAATACCAATTATCCCAGGGAATTATGACTTCTACATGTGTGCTCATGCTGAGATAATTGGCACTTTCATGCCACAACCCGACGGGCATCACCACAGACAAAGTAGCAACTCAGCCGGTGAAGAAGAAGCTTGCCGTCCTCCAGTTCTCCAAGGTGCCTCGCCTAATGACGCAGCCGCTTGACGACCGGTTTGACGTCCAGTTCTTCCTTAGAACTAGAAGAGAAAACACCATCGCCCAAGGGATCAGCCGAAGACGAAGACACGAGAGAAGCAGGCGAACCACCACTCGAGCCATCGGAATCATCTATGCTTGTTTCCCCACAGTATGGATCCAGACGGTTGCCACCAGCATCAAATGCGCGGATAATAAAAATATCTTCTCCGTCAAAACGACAGCAAAGGCTATCTCCACCACGCAGATTTAACTGACGAGAAAATGCCGTCCAGCCAAGCCCTAGGAAAATCAAGGATGAACTATCAGTCTCCAGCTCCACCCAAGAATAAGAACGAGCACATCCGTGAAGACGGAACCAGAGGCCCCTCAAGTTACGCTCAGAAGCAATGGAGGCAAACAAGAAGGGAAGAGGAATCCGGGAAGCATCCCGGCTAAGAACATGCAAAAGAAAGTCATAGCGCCAAAAACCCTCCTCCATGGAGGAAGAAGAAGAAGGAACCAATGTGGTACCATGGCGTCCATCTCGTGAAGAACGAGGCATGCGGCCACCACGACCACGGCGGACACGACCTCGCCCAGCCACACCTCTACCACGCTTGGGCGCCATATGAAGAAGAAGAAGAAGAAGAAGAAGAAGAAGAAGAAGAAAAGAAAGATGTGAAGAATGGATGCCAAGGATGGGCAACCACAGGAAGTATTTATAGCGCAATCCAAGGGCAAACCAGGAAAAGCACGCGGAAGCTCAGGCGGCGTCATCATGGCATCAAAGACCGCTGGGCCGGGAGTTACGAATTCCAAGGAAAAGATGCCTTCACACGGTCAGCATTACTTACAGGAAGCGTCAAATCTCGCATGTTCCCCATACAAGCCTCGGAAACCCAACAGGCAACAGGCTGCACGACGTCCAAACCATCATCATGATGGTCCAGAAGACGTGATGGATCAAAAAATCAGTCATCATCATAGGTCATCAAGCAGCAGGACAATATATGTCAGCACGGCATCCAAAGAGAAACGAATCAAGATAAAAACAGTTGGAAAAAACCAAAAGATTCCAAAAACAAGTTATACGTCCAAATTTTCTGACTCTACAAAATCTTTACTCCCATCAGGAGTACCTTTATTCGAGTTCAGGTGCTCCCTCACCCAGCAGGCAAAATGTGCTCGAGTGATCACTCGCACCAGCAGAAAATACATACTCTCAGAGTTTGGGTGCTCCCTCACCCCGAAAGCAGTAAAGCATTAGAGTGACTACTCGCAGAAAAGACTCAGCAATTCAACAACGTGACTTACTCACGCACTCGATGACATTCCGAGTGGGTGCTTTCTTATTTTCCTCGCCTGAGTTCATTACAAAACTCCGCGAGTGGCTGCTAAAACAGCTCACTTGATTGTTTATTCCAAGCGGGTGCATGATACGTCCCAAACGTATCTATAATTTCTGCTTGCTCCATGCATGTTTTGTGTGACTTTGCCATGATTTGCTTGAACTTTCATATACTTTTGAGAATATTTGGACTAATCTATTAACCCAGTGCACCCAGCTGCCAGTTGATGTTTTCTGCTGTTTTTGTATTTCAGGTTTTCCGGCCATTAAAAGTGCTCCAAAAAATCCGGAAAAATCAGATAAAAAATCAGCGACTCGGAAGCTTCCGGAAACACCAAAGGAAGGAAGGGGGGCCACCAAAGGGACTCCAGAAGGGTCCCTGGCGCGGCCTCACCCTAGGCCGCGCCAGGGAGCCTCCTGGCTGCCTTGTGGCCCCTCTCGGTGCCCCCCTTCGCCTATATTTACCCCCCGTGACGGAAACCCCTAAGACGGATCTCTTTTCCGCGATCTCGCCTCTGTACCGCCGTCGCCGCCGTTTCAAGATCGGGGCTGCCTGGAGAAGTTGCTCCGGCACCCTGCCGGGAGAAGCTACACCCTCCGGGAGACCATCCATAGCCATGGACGCCTCCCGTATGTACCGTGAGTAGTCCACCTTGGACCATGGGTACGTGACCAATAGCTATGTGATCTATCTCTACCCTCTTTGTGCTTCCACTTTCGAGACCTCGTGAGCTGCCTCACATGATCGAGACACCTTTGTAATTTTCTGTCGTTGCTATGCTGAGTTTGTTGGGATCTGATGGATTATGAGACTATGTTCAGATTGTGATGAGTAATATATTTGGTTCTTCTCTTTTATATTTTGTTCTTGAGTAAATTCTTGCATGTTCTCCGTTGCCGTATTTTACTTTGTCCAAGTGATTTGTTATACCTCCAAGAGGGAGTGTTATGCTTGATTGTGGGTTCAGCCCCTTGATGTCTAGCTTGAGTGACAGAAACATGAGACTAGGGGATGTGTTGTTGCCACCAGGGATAAACCAACGGTGCTTGTAGCCGCGGATGCAAGGATTGTTTACTTTACGCAAAGTTCTTTTAATGCAGTTGTCTGTTGCTTTGGATTTACACTTTTGGTGGGATTCGCAACTTAATACCAGCGAGATGTTCTGGATAGATATCTCAAGGTGGATGATTCGTAGTAGATGTAGATGGATTTCGGTCTACTTACCTTGGTGTACTGCACATTTCTTTTGAGCCCTTCCTTTCTTTGCAACATAGTTAGCATTGCGGTGCCTTCATAATCCTGTCAATTTCCCAACTGTAATTTGTTTACCTCGCTAGCACTTTTATCGTCTTTTGGGAGAGAGACATCACTAGTAAAAATCACGTGACCCCGGTCCATCTTCATATCATTGTTTACACCTTAAATTTACTTTCAGTTGCCACTATCATTATCTCTTGCGTTAATCCTTTGTAAACATCAAGGCCGGAGGAATTGACAACTCCTCTGTACTCATTGGGAGCAAAGTTATCTGTATCTGTGTGCAGGTCCAGGTGAAGTTAGCAACCTCGGCGCCATTGTTCACTTTACCACCTTCTTGTATCTCTACGAGTCCTACGGGAGACAAACCCTATCCTCTACATAGGGGAAATTTTCTACTACGCTACATCTCACCTTCCACTTGGGGTAACCAACGAGGAGTGAGAGATCCTCACCGTATCAAGCCAATTTCTGGCGCCGTTGCCGGGGACTCCAGTCTACAAGATAGGGGAGTTGCACACTATCTTTTATCTTTGCTTTTTAGTCTTGTTAGTTTACCTTTCAGTTTTTACTTTTGTGTCCCTTATCAAAAATACCAAAAATACCTGCTGCTACTATGGATTCCAATGAAAACACCAAGTTGTGTGACTTCACCAGTCACAACAACGGTGACTTTATCTGTAGTCCTATTGCTACACCTGCTACTTCAGCACCTTCTTATGAGATTAAACCTGCTTTGCTGAACCTTGTTATGAAAGATCAATTCTCTGGTGCTAGAGATGATGCTTCTTTGCACTTAAATAATTTTATTGAGCTTTGTGATATGCAAAAGTACAAACAAGTAGATGGTGAAATTGATAAGCTTAAGCTTTTTCTTTCTCTTTAAGGGATGAAGCTAAAATCTGGTTCCAATCCTTGCCTAAGAATAGCATAGATTCTTGGGATAAGTGCAAGGATGCTTTTATCGGGAAGTATTATCCCCCTGCTAAAATTATTCAATTGAGGAGTAACATTATGAATTTCAGGCAATTGGATAATGAACACGTTGCCCAAGCTTGGGAACGTATGAAGACGCTTGTCAGGAACTGCCCCACACATGGACTGACTACCTGGATGGTTATCCAGACTTTTTATGCAGGCTTGAAATTTACCTCGCGGAACCTGTTAGATTCAGCCGCGGGAGGAACTTTTATGTCAACCACACTTTGTGCTGCCACAAAGCTACCTGATGAGATGATGCTGAACTACTCTCAGTGGCACACCGAAAGATCTCCAACTGGTAAGAAGGTAAATCCTGTCGAGGAGATCTCCTCTCTAAATGAAAAGGTTGACCTTATCATGTCTCTACTTACCAATCAAGCTCCTATTGATCCTCAAAATGGTCCTTTAAATTCTCTGATTGCTCAGGATCAAGTAGATGTGAACTTTATCTCTAGAAACAACTTCAACAACAATGCTTATAGGATTAATTTTGGTAGCAACAATCCTAGGCCTTTCCCATCCAACAACTATGGGAACAACAACATTTATCCTACCACCAAAAACTCCACCTCTGAACTAGAGAGTATGCTTAGAGACTTTATCAGTACCCAAAAATCCTTCAACAAGAATGTGGAAGAAAAACTAGTTAAATTAGATAATCTTTGTTTGAAGGTAGATAACTTAGCCCTTGATGTTGAGATGTTAAAAATTAGAACCTCTCCCCTTGAGGAGAGTAAGGTCACTCCTATTAATGCTATCCAGTTACAAATCAATGAAAACATTAGGATGATGGCTAAACTTAAAGAGAGATGGGCTAGAAAAAAGGAGGAAGAAGAGAGAGTTAAGAGCCTTCCTACCTACCACACAGTAGCCACTATCCAAGTAGTTGAGGATGTCCACACTGTTAGCACCAATCACACCCCTAGTCCCACTGGACCTATCAATGGTGATGCTACCACCTCAACCATAGATAAAGAAACATCTATGAACATAGAGGCTTTCAAACAAGTGAGCTTAAATGATATCACTACCTCCTTGATAGATAGTAGTGACCTAGACTTTGACAACTGCACTTTACCGGAAGTTATTGGTTTCCTACACAAGATGTCTAGAGACCCCCACACTAGCATACTTAATCTTGCCTTCACAGAGCATATCACCAATGCTCTAATCAAAGTTAGGGAGGAGAAGCTTAGACTAGAAGCCTCCATACCTAGGAAGCTAGAAGATGGTTGGGATCCTATGATAAAAATCAAATTTAATAACTTCTCTTGTTATGCTCTTTGTGATGTTGGAGCAAGTACCTCTGTTATGCCCAAAAGAATGTATGATATGCTTGAATAAAAACCTTTTGATCCTTGTTCTTTTGGTCGTCTTGTTGATTCTTCCATAAAGAAACCTTTGGGGAAGATCGACGATGTTCTTATCATTGTCAATGACAATTATGTTCCCGTTGATTTTACTATTATGGACATTGAATGTGAACCTTCTCGTCCAATTATTTTTGGACGTCCTTTTCTTCGCACAGTTGGTGCTGTTATTGACATGAAAGAGGGGAATATCAAATTCCAATTCCCTCTCAAGAAAGGGATGGAACATTTCCCTAGAAAAAATATTAAGTTACCTTTTGAGTCCGTCACACGGGCTAGTTATTTTCTTGAAAATACTTGATCTTTTGCATTAAGCCTAGCTAATGGCTTTAAAAAAGCGCTTTCGGGAGGCAGCCCGCAACGAATTTAGGTTTTTCTTTTTGCTTTTCTTCTATTTTTAGTGGTCTTGATAATTGTTACTACTGTAGCAACATCATTGTATCTTTGTTTTTCAAGCTTTGTGCCTTTTATAGCCTCATACGACAAGGGAAGTGAAAGTTGTGACATGCTGTCCAGAAAACAGATTCTTTCCTCGTGACTAGAAAAATCAGAGAAAAATCCCAGTTCATCTTTTTGAGCTGAATTTTTTACAAAGCGTGCTCTATACAATTACGAAACTTGCGTATGTTCTGAGTTTTTTGATTTGAGTTGTAGAAGTACCCCTAAAGAATTCGTTTCTACCCGCTGTTCTGTTTTTCACAGATTCTGCCACGTTTTGTCTCTCTTCACTTTTGCAAACCTTAAGCTTGCTTTTTCTTTGCAAAAACTTTTTGGAAATCTTGGGAAACAGTAGCTCTTCAAGATTATCTTGATTTACAGTAAGACAAAAATTATTTTATTAGGGTACTAACCTCTCTAAGCAGTCTACAATGAGTTATGTATGAAGGGAGTTTTCAAGTGTGCGATGGAAGATGATGAAAGAAGATCTTGGAGTGTCAAACGCTCAAGCTTGGGGATGCCCATGTGCACCCCCAATAAATATTCAAAGAGACTCAAGCGTCTAAGCTTGGTGATGCCCCCGTGCATTCCTTTCTTCATCAACAATTATCAGTCCGTCCCTCGTTACACTATATTTTTATCACTTCATGCGTTATGTGCTATGCTGGAGCGTCTCGCTCTTAGGTTTTATTTTTAGTTTTTCTTTAGCTTTGTTTGCTGTAGTAACAAGTTAGATCCCAGCTTACTCTTTTTTGTGTGGGAGAGATACACGCTCCGCTTGAACTAGAACTCCTCATAGGATTTGCATGCTTATTCTTTTAGTTGTGAATTGTTCTTTTTCTTTTCTTAGCTACTGCTCTGTTTAGCTGTAGTGCTTTAGTTTTTCTAGAGATTTTCTCTTGTCTTAGGTTGAACTTTCTATATGTTGCATGTTTTATCTTGTTAGAGAGTCTGCCAATTGCACTGAGTTTTGTGTCTTGACTAGAAGTAGGTAGTTGAAGTTTCTTTTCTCTTTGTAGTAGTAACTTGCAATAGTTTTGAGGTATTGACTAGAGTAATGTGTGAACTTTTGGTGTCAAGAGCTCGAGCCTATTAGTGATAGATGTCGTATTTTGGGCAATCCGTGTGTTTTTCGAAAACCAAAAACCCCTGTTGAGAACTCTAGCTACTAGATGGATCACTAACCTCTGGAGGGTTCGAATATTAGAGTACACTCACGTACCATGAGTCGAGGATGCGCAAGGATAACCAAACCCCCATACACTCCTCCTCGGGGTACTTGTCTCTTTGTGAACCTCCTGATTAGATTGAGAGTTACCGATAATAAGTGCATGAGTTCTTCGGACTAATGTGAGTATTCGAAAGTTGACACTTCCACCCACCAATACTTTTTATATCCTCTCCTGTGCCGTGCATTGCTTTCTTCTCACTCCGAGAGTTAGCGTCCACCTTCGCCGGTACATCCAAACCCTTGGCACGATATGCTCTTTCATCATAAACCTCCTTATAACTTTCCTCAAAACAGCCACCATACCTACCTACAAGGCATTTAAATAGACTATCCGAGATACATTGCCATGCAACATCCATCTTCTCATGACTTGATCTTCATGTATTACATGTTCCTGCTACACTGGCAGCGGCATACATTTGCATCATGATAGTTATATCTTATTTATATGAGTACCTTTGTAAAGTGTGAAAGATCTCCTATATTCTTCTAAAATATAGAGTGTTTCCCCTAAAGTGAGGAAAATATCCCAAAGAGGACAAAATCAAAAGATCCCAAAGAGGACAAATGAGAGTTACATAGAAAGAGCCATTGAGGCCACCAAAAAATACAAAAAAAAATATAAAAAAAAAGAGAAAAAGAAAAATAAAAAGAGAGAAAGGGGCACACTACTATTCCTTTTGAGAGATCCACACTAGTACTTCATCCTCTATACCTTGTACTCCATAGAGATCATCATCATGCATATAGCTATGTGGGGACCTTCACACTATAGAACTTGGCTTGTATATTCCAATGATGAGCCTCCTAGCATCCTAGTTGGCGACTCCTAGGCGACTCCCTGGCGACCTTGCGCCGGTGGCCACTCCGGCCCCGGCGGCCACACACCCCTGCCGGTGGCCACTCCGGCGCCGGCAGCCACCTCTGTCACCATTTGTTAAGTTCCATTTGATCCCCATGGCCCCTCTTCTGGACTTCGATCGAGGTAAGAAGTTCCAAGCAGAGGTGCGTCGAAAGTTTGGACATCCGGTTGTTTTCTTGCCTGGGTTTCATCGCAAGGAATTCAAGTTGGTGGTCTCTTTCTGTCGTGCTTCATTCCGTTTGAATGTTCACACGGTGAGTGTTTCTTTGCATGCATCTTTTGGAGGCTACTCTCAGGGTTTTCGTGTGCACCATCTTCGTGATAGATCTTTTGAGTTCTCCCTGGCTTCAAAGTCAGTTGGTTTCGAGGTTTACAATGCGGGTTGTGTCTCATGCAATGATTTCGAGATGGTTTCAGTCTCTGGGGTAATGGTGGCCCAAATTGGAGACGCGAGGAAGCAAAATTTTATAAGGAAGAAGACGACGAATGGACCACGGTTCGCCGTCGTCGAAACCTCACCGACGGTGATCGCCGGAATCCAGCACCTGGGCAGAGAGAATCGGTCTTCAACAGGCTTTCAAATTTGAATCAGCCTTCAATGCCCGCTGATTCATCCACCACCAATGCTTCTAATGGCGTGGTCGGCAGCTTTAACCAGACTAATTATGGGTTTTATTCCCGGGACGGTGCGGACACATTTATTTCTTGCTTTGCATGTGGAGAAGAGGGGCATTTGGCAAGTTTTTGTCGAAAACCAAGGCTGCCTAGACTCCTTTCGTGTCTTAAGTTCGACACGTTCCCTTGCCCGCCGGTGGAAGCTTGGGGCCCTGGCGTCATTAATGACTGGTTTGCTGCGATTGGACCGGCCCCACGCGTCAAGATATGCTCCAACTTCAGGGAACTTTGCGAGGGTTTTTCCCTAACTTCAGGCCTAGACGAGTGCTTGCCTCTTCGGCTCCTTCCTCTTCTAGCTCTGTTGCTGCCGCCCCCTCTTCCCTAGCAGAGGTGCCCATGGCTAGCCGCCTCCCAATGGCAAACGTCTCCATCAACCCGGAACCCTTCTTTCCCCATGGACAGGAGATTCTCCATGTGCCTGGCCGCAATGGCGTCTCCCGTGTGGTTGTTCCGCGTCGAGCTCGCCGACATGAAGATTGGGCAATCGTCACAATCAATCCCCGACCAGTAGAGGTACTTTTCCCCAATGTCAGTGTTATCGTGCATGAGTTCCTAGAGCAAGAAGTAGAACTTGAGATGCGAGATATCCAGCCATGTGCTTTCGGAGAGGCCTATGTTCGCATGAGACATGTCAGAGACCGCGACTGGCTGGTGCACTAGAGTCCACACACGTTTGGGGATGTTTATCTTTCCTTCAGTAAGCACAATGAAGGAAGAAACTGGAGAAGAGTGAACTTCAACAGAGTTTGTTGGATCCTGCTGATTGGGGTCCCCTTTGACTTGATCACCACTGAAGACATTGCAATGGCTGTGAGTAGGTTTGGTAGGCTCATAAGTTGGGAAAATGATGAAGCTAATAAAGGAAGGGTGATTGCCAAGGTTAGGGTCACTGATTTGGATGAAATCCCGAAGAGCATCAAGTGGAGTGAAGGGGAACGTTTTGAAGAAGATGGCTGGTCCTCCTCTGTGGAAATTCTGCAGCAAGAGTTGTTGGGTGGAGGACCTGCTGATGAAGACCCAATGCCACCACCTGGGGTGGACCCACACCCTCTCCCACTTGAAAACCTGGATTTCCCAGGCTTTCATGCTATTGCAATGAATAATGGCCACATACCTGAAGCTCCAGTGGAGAATGAAGATGTTGAAGATCATTGGGCCTTTCAGTTCCCTGGTCCAAATCACATTCAAATCAACCCCATTTTTATCCCTGACATACCTGCAAATGAAGGAATTAGTGACATAACCTCTGTGGCCTCTGGGAGTTCTTTCAATATGATCCCAGATGACAATGCTCATAACCTGCATGAGGATCAATTCTTTCCTCTGATGCCTGAACCATTTGTTCCTGGTGGAATTGGATTGCTCCATATTCAGATGGCCTATGGAAATGAAGATATGGAGGAAGAACAAAATCAACTGGAAGAAGGTGATTTGCAGCCTCAAGCTCCTAACAACATCAACCCCCCACCAGATGCCTCTCCAAGACAAGAACAGATTTTGGAACTGCAATTGGATATCCCTGTAGTGAATATGCCAGGTAATGAGGTGGCTGAGAATATGTCACAGGAAGCTGATCACAGGGAAGTGGAAATTGTGGACTTGGGCATTGCTCCAGGGGAATCACCTGGACTTGCAATTTCTGGCCAAGTCCCAGAGCCTGGTCTTCATGTTATGGACAACTTGGAGATAGTACAAGAAAATGCTGACTCCATAGCAAGAGGCCCAGCCACCTTCAATTCTGGGAAGGAGATGCTCCCTGTTTCCACCACCAATGGTCTCATTGCTCCTGGTTTAGACTCTCCAACTCAGTCTGACAGGAATCAGGACAGAAGAAATTATGAGCATTCCACTCAACCTGATGGGCAGATGGCCAAGATCCCAACTGTAGAAGCTCCAATTGAGGGTGAGATTTCCCAAACATTTAATCTTTCATCCCTTGAACCTGATTCTTCATCTCACTTGAATAGTGACTCAAATGCCCTTGCTTACACACAAATGCACTCTAAGCTCTCCATTGACATGGAATACAAGCTGTTCAATGATACACTTGAGAAATTTGGTGTAGCTACTGCTTCAGGTTCTGTTAATGACTTTGATACTTCATTTGGATCTCTTAAAAATGTCTGTTTATCCTCAGAAGGCATGGAGATGTGGAAATTGCATTTTGCCCCAAGAGACTCAGAGTGTGCACAGCTTGCAAAAGTTCCTGTAAGTTGGTTTAACTTTATTGTGCATATGCTTACCTCCCCAGACCAATATGAGCATGCTCAAAAATTGCTAAAGTCCCCCCTATGGAATATGATCACTGAAAATGATGCTGAGGAAAACTTCATCTTCCATATTTCTGATAAATGCCCTGTCTCCCAGCCCCCTGCCTGCAGATCTACTGAAAGAAATAAGGAAGAGGTTAACAAGGAGGACAAAGAGAATGAGAAGAGACCCATGAATGGACAAATGCAGGAGGGAGGGCCCCTTGGAATCATCTCCAAAAAGAAGAGAGGGAAATCTGCCCTTCTTGACACTGAGGTGAGAAGAAGTGACAGAATCAGAACAATTAATGATGGTTTCAAAGTGAAACCTTGTCCTGATATTAACTGCCTACCCTGTAATGCATCTCCTCCTGAGCTGCAAAAGAAAGTAGTTAAAAACTTGTCTGCCTCCTTTTGCAAGGTTGCTGACAAGGAACTGGAGGAGAAACTCTCCAAGAGGCCCAAGAGGAAGTCTAAGGAGGAGATGGCCAAGGTGTCCAAGGCCAAAGAGAAAGCTAGCTCTACTAGTCTTTAATGATTAGTACAACATTAGAGATGTTTGATAAGTGGAATGAACCTCCACTTCATGAGAACTGTGGTTGCTGGAAACCTCTTTTGGGGAATTGGAACTGTAATAGTCTGCCAAAAACCTTTCAGTACTATGTTCTTGACTACCTGTCATGCCTAAACCTTGTATGGCCTCTTTATGGTGAAATTATCTGCAATTTGCTCTCTTGGATTGGCATGGGGAATGAGAATGTTTCTTATTCCAGTTGGAACAATTTGTGTGGTTAAAATGAATAACAACAGAACCTGGAATATACTTAACTGGAATGTTAGGGGAATCAATGCTAAAGAAAAATGGAATGCTATCAGTAACAAGATAGAGGAGAGCTCATGTGCAGTAGTGTGCCTGCAGGAAACAAAAAGAGAAGAATTTGACCTCCAGTACTTGAGAAAATTCTGCCCTAAAAGGATTTCTAAATTTGCATTCCTTCCATCTGTGGGAGCTTCTGGAGGAATCCTAGCAACATGGAATGATGCCATTCTGGAGGGAGAACTTGTGTTCCAAAACAAATACTCCCTTTTTGTGAAATTCACCAACAGGCTCTCTAGTCAAACTTGGATTTTGACCAACATATATGGACCATGTTCTTAGGAGGAGAAAGTGGAATTTCTTCAATGGTTTAGCAACATTGACATGCCTGAGGAGTGTGACTGGATCATCATGGGTGAATTCAACTTCATCAGATCACCTGATGACAGAAACAGACCTGGAGGTGACATCAATGAGATGCTTCTGTTCAATGAGGCCATCAGCAAGTTGGGACTCACTGAACTTCCCCTAAAAGGCAGAAAATTTACCTGGAGCAACATGCAGGAACATCCTTTGTTGGAAAAATTAGATTGGTTCTTCACTTCAGCATCTTGGGCAGCCTCATACCCTGCTACCACTGCACTGCCCCTGGCTAAACCAATTTCTGACCATCTCCCCTGCATGATCAAAATAGAGTCCAAGATTCCAAAATCTAGCATCTTCCGATTTGAAAACCACTGGATGAAACATAGTAACTTCATGCCTATTGTTCAATCTGCTTGGAACATTCCTGTTGGATATTCAGATGCTGCAAAGAAAATCAATGCAAAACTCAAGAATGTCAGAAGGGCTCTTAAGCTTTGGGCCAAAACACTTCCAACTCTAAATATTGAGATTGGTAAAATGAATGAGTATATTTTTCTCTTGGACCTCTTTGAAGAATTCAGAGATCTTACTGTGGAAGAATGGAATTGCAGAGTTCTACTGAAAGAGTATCTCCTGGACCTCCTTGATAGCCAGAAAACCTATTGGCAGCAGAGAGGGAAAATTAACTGGGTCAGGTTGGGGGATGAGAGCTCTGATTTCTTTCATGCCAAAGCTACCCTAAACCACAGAAACAACTCAATTGCAGTTCTGCATGACAATAACAATGTTGATGTCTCTGATCATGATGGCAAAGCAGCCCTCCTCTGGAACAACTTCAAAAATCGAATGGGACTCTCCAATGGGATAAGTATGCACTTTGATCTTAGTGAGTTATTTCACAGCTCCTATGACCCTCAAATTCTTCAGCAGCTTGAGTTACCTTTCTCTCATGAGGAGATCGAAGCAGTCATTGAGGAGCTCCCAAATGGCAAGTCCCCTGGCCCTGATGGTTTTAATAATGAATTCATAAAAAGTGTTGGTGCATCATTGGACCTGACATGGTGGAATTGATTCATGCTTTTCATGCTGGCACAATTTCCCTTGAGAGTATCAACTCATCCTTCATCACTCTCATACCCAAAATTGCAAACCCTTGTTGTGCTTCTGACTTTAGGCCAATCTCTCTCCTGAACTCTGCCCTAAAGATCCTAACCAAATTGCTTGCAAATAGACTCCAGAAAGTGATCTTACAGCTTGTACATGTCAATCAATATGGATTCCTGAAAAATAGAGCTATCCAAGATTGCATTGGTTGGGCTTTTGAGTATTTGCACCTATGTCACAAATCCAATGTGGAGACCCTGCTCCTGAAGCTGGATTTTGAGAAAGCATTTGACACCATTGAGCACCAAGCAATCATAGAGATCCTAAAGGCAAAAGGTTTTGGCAGCAAATGGATCCACTGGATGGAGATGCTCTTCAACTCTGCCACATCTGTTGTTCTGCTTAATGGAGTTCCTGGCAAAAAGTTCTACTGTAAAAGAGGAGTGAGACAAGGAGATCCCCTATCTCCCCTCCTTTTTTTCTGGCTGCTGATCTACTCCAATCAATCCTCAATAAAGCTCAGGACTTGAGATTGATATCAGCACCAATTCAAAGTAATGCATGCCCTGAATTCCCAATTTCCCAGTATGCTGATGATACTCTGATTGTGCTCAAGGCAGATGCTAGGCAACTGATCTGTCTCAAGGCCCTCCTGAATACCTTTGCTGATGCCACTGGGTTGAAAGTGAACTACCATAAATCTCACCTGGTTCCTATCAACATTGATGACCTGAGGGTGGATCATTTTACCAATACTCTCAACTATCAGAGAGGACATTTTCCAATAACCTACCTGGGAATTCCCTTAGGCATTCAGAAACCAAGAGTGGAACATCTCATGCCCATAGTCAGAAGAATTGAAAAGAGGCTTTCTGGTATAGCAAACTTCTTGACCTATGCTGGAAGACTAGTGATGGTCAAGTCAGTGCTTTCATCATTAGCTTTGTATTGCATGACATGCCTAGATCTCCCTGAAACTGTCCAACAGCAAATCAACAAATACTTGAGGCACTGTCTTTGGAGAGGTTCAAACATGGAGGATAAGAAACCTGCTCTTGTGGCATGGTCATCAGTTTGTAGGCCCAAAAGCCAGGGAGGACTGGGAGTCCTAAATATCAATGCCCAAAACAATGCTCTACTCCTAAAGAACTTGCACAAATTCTTCAACAGCCATGACATCCCATGGGTTAAACTGGTTTGGGAAGCTTACTACAACGCTGGGCATCTTCCAGGTAGCCAAATGGTAGGATCTTTTTGGTGGAAAGCACAGACTGCACTCCTGGACCAGTTTAAATGTATGGCTAGATGCACAATTGGAAATGGAACATCAGCATCATTTTGGTTTGACCTCTGGAGCAATCAATGCCTGCACATTCAGCTGCCTCACATCTTTTCCATTGCCAAAAACCGGTACATCTCTGTTCAAAACTTCATGGCTACTGAATTCATGGAAGACCTGTTCCATCTCCCCCTTTCAACCCAAGCCTTCCAGGAATTCCAGATCATTGACTCACTTTGTCAAGAATTCAATCAAAGCAGCAACTCTACTAGGCATGACCAATGGAGCTACATTTGGGGCAGCAAGAAGTTCAGCACTGCCAGAGCTTACAGTTCCTTGATTGGAGTGAAATCTGTACCACCACACTTTAACTGGATCTGGACAACAAGCTTCCAACCAAAGCATAAAGTCTTCTTCTGGTTGCTAATACAAGACAGATTAAACAGAAGGAACCTCCTCAGAAGAAAAACCTTCCACCTACAGACTTATAACTGTGCAACCCTCAATTGCCAAAGTGAAGAAACACTGCATCACCTATTCTGGACATGCCCATTTGCATCTTCTTGCTGGGACTTTATATGCCCAAACAGAACCATAAATGCCTCAATTCTGGAAGCTATCACTGACATGACGATGAAACTGAATGTCCCATTCTCAGTAGACATCATAATCATTGCTGCTTGGTGCATATGGATGGTAAGAAATGACAAAATCTTCAGGAACAAGGCTCCCTCCATGTTACACTGGAAGGAACACTATTTCAGTGAACTGAAACTCTTGAGATTAAGGATCAAAAGCAAACATTCAGAGTCATTCAAAGAATGGCTGGAATCTGCAATGTAATTTCTCTTTGCTTTAAATTCTAGGCTTATCTCAAGCCATGTAAACTTTTGTTATTATTTTAATAAAGTAAAAGCTGCAGTGGGGTTTTGCCCTACTGTTTCCCCCCTCAATGCTGAGCCTCCTCAAACGAGCTCTAGGTCTTCTTGAGAAAGCAAGTTAGATGCACCCCACTAGTTCCCTTGGAGAGCTTTTAGCTCACATGTGCATCCGTTGTATGGCAATCCCTACTCCTCGCATCATATCTATCATATGGCCTTCTCTCGCCTATGATTGTCCTCATTGATGTGAGCCTTTCACACCCTTTTTTGTCTTCCTCCTCCACCTTCTTTCTGTTTCGCCTTTTAGGTGTCAACTTTCTTGCTCACGCTCATCCATTGCATGAGTGCTCAAAATATCGAAAGGGAGTGGATCAGTTTGACTTGTACCTGGCTAGTGGTCTGGGGACGAGTCAAGATAAGAATCCAAAGGAGACTAAGTGTGAAACTTTAGTAGATAGTTTTTCTCAACAACCTTTTTTCTCTCTTTTTCCCAGTCCCCTGCTTGCACGCAAACACCATCTAGAGACATTCGAGTCATGGACAGCGAGAGCTCTTGCACCTTTTGTTCTTTTGTTGCTTGTGTCAATGCTAATATAGACTCTTGCTTGTTAAGACTTGAATTGAATTGCATGATTTGATTGCTTTACTTAAAAGTCCTTATATGGTTGTGTGGCATGTCACCACAGAAATTATGCTTGTTATCATTTACCTACTCGAGGACGAGCAGGAATTAAGCTTGGGGATGTTGATACGTCCCAAACGTATCTATAATTTCTGCTTGCTCCATGCATGTTTTGTGTGACTTTTCCATGATTTGCTTGAACTTTCGTACACTTTTGAGCATATTTGGACTAATCTATTAACCCAGTGCACCCAGCTGCCAGTTGTTGTTTTCTGCTGTTTTTGTATTTCAGGTTTTCCGGCCATTAAAAGTGCTCCAAAAAATCCGGAAAAATCAGATAAAAAATCAGCGACTCGGAAGCTTCCGGAAACACCAAAGGAGGGAAGGGGGGCCACCACAGGGACTCCAGAAGGGTCCCTAGCGCGGCCCCACCCTAGGCCGCGCCAGGGAGCCTCCTGGCTGCCCTGTGGCCCCTCTCGGTGCCCCCCTTCGCCTATATTTACCCCCCGTGACGGAAACCCCTAAGACGGATCTCTTTTCCGCGATCTCGCCTCTGTACCGCCGCCGCCGTCGTTTCAAGATCGGGGCTGCCTGAAGAAGCTGCTCTAGCACCCTACCGGGAGAAGCTACCCCCTCCGGGAGACCATCCATAGCCATGGAAGCCTCCCGTACGTACCTTGAGTAGTCCACCTTGGACCATGGGTCTGTGACCAGTAGCTATGTGATCTATCTCTCCCCTCTTTGTGCTTCCACTTTCGAGGCCTCGTGAGCTGCCTCACATGATCGAGGCACCTTTGTAATTTTCTGCCGTTGCTATGTTGAGTTTGTTGGGATCTGATGGATTATGAGACTATGTTCAGATTGTGATGAGTAATATATTTGGTTCTTCTCTTTTATATTTTGTTCTTGAGTAAATTCTTGCATGTTATCCGTTGCCGTATTTTACTTTGGCCAAGTGATTTGTTGCAACTCCAAGAGGGAGCGTTATGCTTGATTGTGGGTTCAGCCCCTTGATGTCTAGCTTGAGTGACAGAAACATGAGACTAGGGGATGTGTTGTTGCCACCATGGATAAAACAACGATGCTTGTATCCACGGATGCAAGGATTGTTTACTTTACGTAAAGTTCTTTTAATGCAGTTGACTGTTCCTTTGGATTTACACTTTGGGTGGGATTCGCAACTTAATACCAGCGAGATGTTCTAGATAGATATCTCAAGGTGGATGATTCGTAGTAGATGCAGATGGATTTCGGTCTACTTACCTTGGCGTACTGCCCATTGCTTTTGAGCCCTTCCTTTCTTTGCAGCATAGTTAGCATTGCGGTGCCTTCATAATCCTGTCAATTGCCAACTGTGATTTGTTTACCTCGCTAGCACTTTTATCGTCTTTTGGGAGAGAGGCATCACTAGTAAAAATCACGTGACCCCGGTCCATCTTCATATCATTGTTTACACCTTTAATTTACTTTCAGTTGCCACTATCATTATCTCTTGCGTTAATCCTTTGTAAACAGCAAGGCCGGAGGAATTGACAACTCCTCTGTACTCGTTGGGAGCAAAGTTATCTGTATCTGTGTGCAGTTCCAGGTGAAGTTAGCAACCTCGGCGCCATTGCTCACTTTACCACCTTCTTGTATCTCTGCGATTCCTACGGGAGACAAACCCTATCCTCTACATAGGGGAAATTTGCTGCTACGCTACATCTCACCTTCCACTTGGGGTAACCAACGAGGAGTGAGAGATCCTCACCGTATCAGTGCATCGCTAACCAGGCTCCGTGCCTCTACAAAAAAAATTATGCCTGGGCTACGACACACTGTACCCCGATGCCAAGCAAGATTAGCGTGTAGGTAAGACCCCGCTGCGCAGAACGGACGGGACGGGACTTGCCGCAGAGCGATTTCACTCCCGACCTTTTCCATGCGCTCGCATGATAGAAAGAGCCGAGCGGACGCGCTCAGGCTATGTGCTTAGACTGGCAGCAATTGATCCTATAAGACCTACAGCGGCATGAATTTTCTTGACACTGGTCGTTCCAAGTTCATGTTGAGGGACGTGAGCTTGATTGGGCTACTGTGGTATTGGTCACACAATTCACCAAGGCTCGACCAGTCAACTCCTTGGGCCCTTTCAGCTTAGAAATCCCTCGAAACAGATATTGTCATGGCTCAAAACTACCAGCGACCCGTGGCGATGCCACGCTTACAAACAATAAAGTGTAGATGAATTCGAGTCCCTGCGCGACTCTTCGAGTCCCCCAGGCACTCGGGGGCTACTGACGAGGGGGTGACCCCACGAATCCTGCATGTAAGGCTACCTGGTGCGTATAAAGACAGAAGGCCCGCTGGGAAGCTACGACAAGCCCACGATTGGACCAACCAAGCACCGGCGTAGGAGTCCGCGACTAACATGGAAGGTGCAACTTGGCGTACAAGGCAAAGACTAGAACTAGGAAACCATCTCTGTAACCTAGTACGGACTCCCCGAGACCTGGCCTAGTATATAAAGGCTGGGAGGGGAGACGTCCAGGACGACACAATACGCATCTACTCATCTAGCCTTGCGAGAACTCGCCTTGGCCTCCACTGTAATCGCCCCCTCACGCAATTATATCGAGCAGGAAGTGCTTCTCCTGTTAGCCGACGAGTATCGTCCAACCTGTGCCTTCTCTATGACTAACCAAGGGTCCCTGACCATGGGATTTGCCGGGGTCCATCCCCGTCAATTGTTGTTGGGTGTTTGAACTGCAGATTTGCGGGCTGAGCTCGATATTCCACTCAGTGACTCGTCCAGTCGCTCCGGGGTTGTTGAGGATGTCCGCGAGTGGTGCACTGCTCACAATTGTGATGGGGTGTTCGTCGAAGTAGTGTGATACTTTTCTTGAGGTCATGATGATGGCGAGCAGGAGCTTCTGGTAGTGCGGGTACCATTGTTGGGGATTTGTGAGCAGCGTGCTTAGGTAGTAGATTGGTATTTGTATGCTCTGGACTTTGCCTTCTTCAGCGCGCTCGACGACGAGCGTCGTGCTGACTACGCTGTTGCGCGCTGCTATGTAGAGGTACAGTGTCTCCCTTTCTTTAGGCACCGCCAGGATTGGTGGAGTAGAGAGGGTTTTCTTTAGGTCCGCGAATGCGTTGCGGGCTTCCTCGGTCCACTCGAATTTTTCTACTTTTCGGAGCAGTTGGTAGAACGGTAGGGTCCTTTCTCCTAGTCTGCTGATGAAACGGCTCAATGCTGCGAGTCTTCTTGTGAGTTGTTGCACGCCTTTGATGTTGGTTGGCCTTTGCATCTTGGCGATTGCTTGGACCTTTTGGGGGTTTGCTTCGATTCCTCGGGCGGAGACCATGTACCCGAGTAGTTTTCCGGCTGCCGAACACACACTTTTTTGGGTTGAGCTTGATTCTGTATTTGTTCAGGGCCGCGAATGTTTCGCGGAGGTCGTCGAGTAGCGTGTTTGCGTTGTAGGCTTTGATGACAATGTCGTCTACGTAGACCTGGACGTTTCTACCAATTTGGTCTCTCAAGCATGCTTGCATCATTCATTGGTACGTGGCTCCGGCATTTTTTAGACCAAAGGGAATTGTTCGGTAGCAGAATACGCCGTAGGGGGTGATGAACGAGGTGTGCTCTTCGTCTTCTTCCTTCATCCTGATCTAATTGTATCCTAAGTATGCATCGAGGAAGGATAGGAGGTCGCATCCTGCTGTGGAGTCGATTATCTGGTCGATTCTTGGCAGGGGGAAGCGGTCTTTCGGGCAGTGCTTGTTGACAGGCCCGTAGTCGACGCACATCCTCAGTACGTCTGTGTATTTTATAGGGACCAAGTCTGGGTTTGTGATCCAGGTTGCTTTCTTCGTCTCCCGGATGAACTGTGCGTCGAGTAGTTGGTTTATTTCTTCTCCGATTTCACTGCGCTTGGGTTCTGAGAATCGTCGCAACGCCTGCTTTACTGGCTTAGTGCTTGGCTTGATGTGGAGCGCGTGTTCTGCAAATTCTCGCGGTATTCCGGGCATGTCGGCTGGGCACCAGGCGAAGATTTTCCACTCTTCGCGAAGGAAGGCTATGAGGGCGGCTGCTTGTTCTTCTGGGAGGTGGGCGTATACGCGGACCGTCTTTTCTGGGTCCGTTGGGTGAACTTGGTGGGTGATTGTGTCGTTGTCGACGCTGAAATCGCGGCCGAATTCTTTTGACTCGCTTCGGCTCGCTAGTGGGAAAATGCTTTTACTGCTTCGACGCTAAACTTGGTGAGTATGCCGTGGTACTGCGACTGCCAGTCGAGCACTTAAAACTCGAGGACTTGTCTTGCGAAGTTGCGCTTGCAGCCGAAGATGACATCGAGCTCAATTGTTCCGAGGGAGACGGCTGCTTTGCCTGGAACTACGCCATATATTGTGGTGCTTGACTTCTTCCAAACTAATCGTGGGATTAGCATCTTGTGTAGGGTGCTGGTGAAGATTATGTTTAGGCTGCTGCCTCCGTCCATGAAGACTCTGTCCATGTCGTAACCTACGATCTGGGCTTCAAGGACCAGGGGTGCGTGCCCCGGCCTTGGGACTGCGGGCGGGTGGTCGCTCTGAGAAAAGGTGAAGTTAGTCTCGGCGCCGCACAGTTGGTAGATTTCTGCTATCTTTAGGCCCTCAGCTGCTCGGGCCTGCAGGGTATAAGCGTCCTGCTTTGCTTTTGAGGGTCTTCCTTCTTGGATCATGCAGATTCGTCCATGGGACGTGGGGTATTGCCTTTCTGTACTTGGTGCTGGTGACTGCGCGTTTCTTCGGGTGCGCTTGGTTTCACGTTGCTTTTCCTCCATGGGGCTGTTGGAGAGTTCGGTGAATAGACGGAAATCTCCTAGGGTGTGGCTTGCTCTGAGGCGTCCCCACCCGTCTTCAAAACAATGGATCGTGCAAGGTCCTTCCAGTTGCTCTCTGGTTGTGAGCTTGCTGGAGCCAGTGTGCCTTCTTCTCCTTGAGACTTAGAAGATCTGCGAATGGTCTTCTGTTCGGTTGTGTAATCCTGGGTCGAGATCTATCCCATCGCTGAGCGACTGTTTCCGGATGAAGTTGGAGAATTCATCTGTCCTTCGATCTGGGTCGTAGTACTCGTCAGTCTGGGTTTCGGAGTCGTTGTCATGTCGCGCGGCGGGAGTCCGGGTGGCGGCGGGTCGTCGAGTGCTTGGCGAGTCTTCTGTCACGCTCCACGACTCTTCGAGCGGGATTCCCATGTAGAGTCCTCGCGCATGTCTTCTGAGTCGTAGAGTTCTTTTCCGTCGGTGGTGGATCTGGCAGTCGTCGAGATGCTGGGTTTGATTTGGCTGCAGGCTGAGTGATCTTGGTGGGGCGATGAAGATGCTCGTGGTGAACTTGAACTCCTCGAGCGGGTTAGATCTGGCTCTAGCCCTTGAGTCATGATTTGCTGAAGGCGGGACCGTCGAGATCGTGATTCCAACCTGTGTAGTTCCCACAGACGGCGCCAATTGACGAGGATCGGCCTTGGCAAATCCCATGGTCATGGACCCTGGGTTAGTCATAGAGAAGGAACAGGTTGGACGATACTTGTCGGCTAACAGGAGAAGCACTTCCTGCTAGATATTATTGCGTGAGGGGGCGATTACAAGGGAGGCCAAGGCAAGTTCTCGCAAGACCAGGAGAGTAGATTGAATATTGGATGATGAGACGCCTCCCCTCCCAGCCTTTATATATTAGGCCAGGTCTCGGGGAGTCCGTCCTAGATTACAGAGATAGTTTCCTAACCCTAGTCCTGCCTTGTGCGCCAAGTCGTGCCTTCCATATCAGTCGCGGACTCCTACGTCGGTGCCTTGAGTGGACTAGTCGTGGGCCTATCGAGGCTTTCCAGCGGGCCTTCTGTCTTTATACACACCAGGTATCCTCACACGCAGGAGTCGCGGGGTCACCCCCTTGTCACCCGCGTTCTTCAAGCCGATGGGCATCGATGTATAGAAGAAGGCTCCAAAAGGCGTGACGAAGGACGTCTTTTCCTGATCTTCGACGGCCATCTATATCTGATGATAGCTGGAATACGCATCCAGGAAACATAAGAGTTCGCATCCTACCGTGGATTCGATTATCTGGTCTATCCGAGGCAGGGCGAAAGGGTCCTTGGGACACGCCTTGTTCAGGTCTGTGTACTCGACGCACATACGTCAGGTTTCGTTTTTCTTCAGGACGAGGACCGGGTTCTCTAACCAATCAGGGTGAAATACTTCGATGATGAACTTGGCGGCTAGGAGCAGGGCTATTTATTATCCCATAAATTCTCTTCTATCATTGTTAAAACGATGGAGGAATTGATTGACCGGCTTCATCTTTGGGTCAGTGTTGAGATGGTGTCAGCGAGTTCTCTGGGGACGCCATGCATGTTAGAATACTTCCATGCGAAGATGTCCCGGTTCTCACGAATGAACTCGATAAGCGTGTTTTCCTATTTATCAGATAGACACATCCCGATGATGAACTGTTTGGAATAATCACCAGGGATGAAGTCAACTTTCTTGGTGTCTTCCACCGGCTGAAATTTCGGGTTGGAATCAGGGGTCGGCTTCTTGAGCAGGATCGGCTTGGGAGGGTCTACTCTTTCCTTGTAGATTTCGAGTCCTAGCTGAGCGCGTGCCTTTTCCGCGTATGTTGCATCATACTTTTCACAAGCGATTGCAATCTCTCGGCTCCCATCCACTTTTATTATGTTGTGCGGACCCGGCATCTTGAGTTTGAGGTAAATGTAGCATGGCCGGGCCATGAACTTGGCATAGGCCGGCCTCCCGAATAGTGTGTGGTAGGGACTCTTGAAGTCGACTACCTCAAAGGGCAGTATCTCTGACCTGAAATTTGAGGCATTTTCAAAGGCCACCTCGAGGTATATTTTTCCTACCGGATGAGCCGATTTTCCGGGGACGATCCCGTGAAAGACCTTGGATGAAGGTTGTAGTTGCCTCCGGGTTAGGCTCATCTCTTGGAAGGTCTTGAAATAGAGTATGTTTATGATGCTTCCACCATCCATGAGTACATTTTCCAGGGTGTATCCGTAGACCTGGGGTGCAACCACCAGGGCCAGGGTCCCTAGGGAATCCACATGCGGGGGCTGATCATTCCTGCTCCAGGTTATTATTTGTTTGGACCACTTGAGACATCTGTGAATATCCGGCGCGACAGAGACTGAGAGGGCCGTTGCACGCTATCCACTCTTCTTTTCCCTACGACAGTTGCTGGTGGTGAACACGTGGTAGGAAGCAGTGTGACAGAGCTCCTTAGGGTGCTCTTGGTAGCCGCGGTCGGTCGGTCTTCCTTTAAATCGGCTTGATTCGGCGATGATGAGATCTTGGGGATCCGGTTCGCCCAGAATCTCGACGGGGCCCTCCGGCCCCGGGGTTCCATGGGTGAAACCGATCAGAGTGTGCATGATGTCGTTTAAGGGCTGATTCGTTTCATCAATGGAAAGGACATGAGCCGCCATAAGCGTAGATCCGCCGACTTGGTTGATGGATAGGAGGACCAATCCGATGGGAACCTTGTAAACGAAATCCACCTCCAGATCCTTGGCAGCGATGTCGGCATAGAGTTTGCCATGTCGCCATCTGATCGGGGAGCCGATCATGAACGCCTCTTCTACGCGGCGAACCTCCTCCCGGATCTCGACACTCTTTCGTGTAGGCCCCATGGTGGGCGCCAACTATCATGGCAAAAACACGACAGATGTCCTTATTTGAGAACTTAAAGCGGAGCCTTTGCTACGAGTGGATGCGAGGAGGAAGAGTCAATCACGTGGAGAATCGACACAAAAGAGACACAGTGGTTTACCCAGGTTTGGCCCCTCGATGAAGTAAAGACCTATTTCCTTCCTTTCTTGTATTATATGTGGGAGATCTCGATTACAAGGGCGCTAGGAGTCGCCGTTGTCTCAAGAACTAGTCTAAGATGATTCGCCCTTGGGACGTCCTAGGACTTTGTCTTATATACATGATGGGTCCTAGGGTTTTACAATGAGTCCGACTACGACACGAGATGGAGTCCTATTCTGTCTCCTTGGCAGCTATCTTCTCCTCCAAGGCGGTTCAACTCATTTCCTTGTGCGTCCATCTTCATCATGTAACTCGATTGATTCGCAAGTCGGGTCTTCCTCTGTGCCTTCTCTTCAACGAGTCGACCCATTGGCTGACTCCCTTCGTCTTGAGTATGAGGCCTCCTCGTTGATCATGCCGGGTCTTTGAATTATCCCCCCGGCAGACCCCAAGAATGATTCCTTTGGAAAATCGTTCCCCCCGTAAAGTAATAGGTTTCGTTCATGATTTCAATGATGGGTTATTGATGCATCACCGACCCTAGGAATGTTGCCTTCGAAAATGCGATAATTTCGATTCCCCATTGTTGATTTCGTTTACATTGCACTGGTGTCCCTAAGAATGTTGCCTTCGGAAAATCGTTGCACACGTAAAGTAATCGGTTTCATTCATGATTTCTATGATAGGCTATCGATGCATCACCGACCCTAAGAATGTTGCCTTCGGATGTTGCCTTTGTAAATTCAATGCTTTCAAAGCCCCCTTGTTGATTTCGTGTACGACGCACCGGTGTCCCTAAGAATATTTCCTTCAGAAAATCATTACACTCGTAAAGTACTCATTTTCGTTCATGATTTCAACGATGGATTATCGATGCATCACCGACCCTAAGAATGTTGCCTTCGAATTTGCCTTCGGAAATGCGATAATTTCGATGCCCCATTGTTGATTTTGTGTATGATGCACCGGTGTCCCTAAGAATTTTGCCTTTGGAAAATCGTTGCACCCGTAAAGTAGTCGGTTTCGTTCATGATTTCAAGGACGGCTTATCGATGCAATACCGATCCAAAGAATGTTGCCTTCGGAAATATGACGTTTTCTATGCCTATTGTTGATTTTGTGTACAATACACCAGTGTCCTTAAGAATGTTGACTTCGGAAAATTGTTGCACCCATAAAGTAGTCGGTTTCGTTCATGATTTCAACAGTCGGTTATCAATGCATCACCGACCCTAGGAATGGCCTTCTTAATGCATTGATTTCATGTACGATGCACCGTTGACCCTAAGAATGTTGCCTTCGGAAAATCCTTGCACCCGTAAAGTAATCAATTTCGTTCATGATTTCAATGATGGGTTATGATGCATCATCGACCCTAAGAATGTTGCCTTCGGTTGTTGCCTTTGGAAATGTGATGCTTTCGATGCACCCATTGTTAATTTTGTGTATGATGCCCTGATGTCTACGCACGCTTCTATTCTTGTAGACTATGTTGGGCCTCCAAGCGCAGAGGTTTGTAGGACAGCAGCAATTTCCCTCAAGTGGATGACCTAAGGTTTATCGAACTCAGGGAAGTAGAGGTTGAAGATGGTCTCTCTCAAGAAACCCTGCAATTAAGATACAAGAAGTCTCTTGTGTCCCCAACACACCTAATACAACTATGAGTTGTATAGATGCACTAGTTCGGGGAAGAGATGGTAAAATATGGGCGATAGGTGTGGCAAAACAAAGTAATATAAATCTGTAATAAAAAGTACATCAAGAAAACATGTGACAAAAGTGAGCACAAACGGTGTAACAATGGTGGAAACAAGGCCTAGGCCTCATACTTTCACTAGTGGCAACTCTCAACAACATTAACATAGTCTAATCACATGATATTTCCCATAAAACAAGCAATGGAGACGCACTCGGAGGTCATTCCTTTGTGGTCAAGAGAGGACGAGAATTATGTAGGGCTACAAAAGCACACCTCAAAGTTTGTAGTTCTCAATCTATGGATTTCCCAATGTCACCGCGGCCATCCAAAGAGAGTACCACTGTGACGCCCCCAAAATCAATCCGTGTACAGTAATCATACAGGCAGGGTACACGGCTGAGATTAGGGTGCCACGGTGAGAATATCACAGCACAACACTAAACACAAAAGGATAAACCAATATGTTACAATAAAGAGGGGGTCACTCGGACCCGAATACATAAGTTATACAAACCATAATATCTGAGTACAGACATAGTTACTCAAGTTTTGCCTTAAGAAGGCTAGCACAAATAACATCAGAGATACAAATCGAAAAGGCAAGGCCTCCTGCCTGGGAGCCTCCGAAACTACACCTGGTCTTGGTCAGCGGGGATCACGACGTAGTAGTATCCGCCTCCGAGGTACTCCTGCTCCTGGGCTCCAACGTCGACTGCAGCGGCCGATCAGGCAAAACATAAAAGGGGAAATAAAGAAAAGGTGAGTATCTAGTATACCCGAGAGTCTTACGTCCGCTACTAAGCATTATGCATTGTATCAAATGGAAAGGGGAGGCTATATATAGTGGACTGCAAGATAGAAATCAGAATAAGGATAAGAAGCTAGGCCTATCAAAGACTAGCATCTTCTGACGTTGTCTTGCAGCATGAGGAGAGAAACAGCCAACAGTTCATATAAAGCAATAAAGTAACAATGAAGCAGAAGTTGCTGCAACATTGTATAATAGTAAGTTGTAATGATTAATAATAATAATGCCTCCGAGTTCCCCTCATCGACTTCCCTGTGAGGAAGAAAACCCGGAACCATACAGTTTAATAGTAATAGTTTCTAGTGGTAAGATCCAGCTTCAGCATAAAGCGTTATGTTACCGTGGACATGGCTATTCGAATAGATTAAACTCCCTGCAGGGGTGCACTACTGTTCAGCCTGCACGCTCGGATCTCCAGGGTGGCGTGAACCTTTTTATGGAACGCCCCACCGAGGCTATCCGACACGACGCAGTTCAACCTAGGCTCAGCAGAGAGGCCATCCGCCGGACTATATCCTATGCGCCAAGGGGTCTAGGTCCCTCACCCTTGCACGCTCCTACACGGTGCGAGTCTGGCCGGTGAAGCAAAACCAAATCCAAACACACCTGCTGCAGCAAAAAGACAAGACCACTTCCCGGCGATCAGGCCGCAGTACTGCTGACGTCTGAAGAGCTTTCGGACAAACTACGACGCAGGGGAGCCCATAACTCCTTATCCCACGTGAAGGTAGTGCGTACAGACCAACGGGCCTCTCAAGTCATCCGCCGAACCATTTAGCATTTTAATTAACCTGCGTGACAACCGTTATCGTTGCGTCGACTTAACCGACACGCGGTCAACGACAGCAGTCAGGACCACCAGTACATCGGTGCCTGCCCTGTCGTCCCACCAAGTCACTGCGGTTACCAACAAGGTGAACCGTCTCCTTACCTTGTCTCTCGTGTGCTCTTGGTAGAGCTCGACTTTCGTGGTTTGGTAACTCTCGCGAGATACGAGCAGGGGCCAAGCACGCCAGTAACGTCGGTCGTACCCTCCCTGTCGTTCCCGACGATATACCTCTCGCGGGCACCGTTGGGTCGCCCGACTCTTACCTTTAAGGACAACCGTTGCTCAGGTACCTAGAGCGGCTATACAGAGTCATCAACGAGTGGAGTACAAGGATTACTCCTTGATAGCTCACACTCGAAGGTGGCTCGGCAGAGCCGAGCTAGGGGGCCTTAGGCGGTGTCTGCATTGTGCCGTTCCTGTGCAGTTGTGATAAGTTGTATCCGCGTCACTCCCCAGAGTGGTCACGGCCCGCTATCTAATCCTAGCTAACAATGTGCAGGGCTCACTGCTGAATAATGCATAATTATAATAGGCAGCATAGGATAAAGGAGGTACATCAAGGGCGACAAAAACAGGCTATGCAATTGAATAGGATTGTAACGTAGCAGCAGCAGTAACAATGCCTAGTGCAAGAAAGTACGGAAAGGTAGGCGATATCTGGGGAAGAGAATGGCTCTACTTGCCTGGAAGCTCGACGGTAGGGGAAGGGTTGTCGACGAAGTAGTCGTACCGGGCAGCGGTGTAGTCGGCGGTAGCAGCGGGGTCTACCGGAGAACAAAAGGGGGAAGAAACAGTAAATATAAAGCAATCATAGCAAACAGATGAATAGCACGACGTAAGCAATGTTAACGGTGTTCTAACGCAGTGCAAAGCACGTTGCTCGGAGCGGGAATTCATCCGGGGATGAACTACCGGCTCCGGGTGATCACCAGACAGGGCGACCGGAGGGGGAAGGTATCTTGCCGGAGGTGTCGTGGACATCCGACAAAGATAAGTGGGTGTATCCGTGTTAGTTGAACCGTTCCGGACAACTTTCGTGTTCGGAATAAATTCATCCGGCAGGTTTTTACCGGCACCGGGAATTATCGACAGACAGCCCGGAGGGGGCGAATATCGGTGTTCGTTGTGTTAGAGGGGTGTGGTTGGTATACGGATAGCATATTCGTATTCGTTATATTTTTCTGATCAATTTTCATGTATAAAGTTTTTCGATTCAATATACGGATTAAAATATATTGATTTTATAAGTTTAATCAATTTTAAAACATTAAAAAATCATTTTTAATAATTTCTTTTATTATTTTAGTAACATTATCCAGAACAGTGCTGACATGTGGGACCCACATGTCAGCCTCTGTTTATTAACAAATCATTTTATTAAATCAAAAGCCACTGCGCCCACATGTCATAGGACAGAGCAATAATTCAGTTTTCTAAAACAAAAATCCAGAGGGGGCCCACTGTCAGTGACCTAACCTACTAACAATGGTTAGTTAGTTTATACATATTAGTCATTAGGGGGGTTTAGTGGTCGGGGCCCACTCGTCAGTGTGAGGGGGAGGGGATTTAGCCCCCAATTAACCGGCTGACACGCCGGGCCCATCAGCCAGTGACCGTGGTGGTCACCGGCGACGACGGCCGGCGGCGAGCTGGGCCTAGCTCTCGGCACAGGCCATGGGAGAGGGCTTGGAGGGGTCGTTCGGCGTGGGCGTCCAAGGCGCGTCGAATGGTGGTGGGGACGGAACCGGGGGCTACCGGAATCGGTGCCGGCGTCGAGGAAGGCGGCGGCCCGAAGGATGCGAAGATGGAGACGTCGCGCCCCTCCGTTTCGTCGAGCGCTCCTTGGTGCAAAGGGTACGTGTGTGTGCGTGGAGTGCAACGGCGCGAGCGGCATGTTAAATTCGTGCCCCAGGCCACGGGGGCGAGCTCGCGGGCGGCGACGAGCTTCGGCTCCAATGGTGGAGCGGGTTACGGCGGGAGAGGAGTGGAGCGAGCGCATGGGGAATGTGGCCTAGCTCACCAGGAGCGCGTAGAGGAGGGCAGTAGGCTCTGGGGAGGCTCGACAACGCGGGAATTCGACGGCGATGTCGCGGCGGCGCCGGAGGGGAACGGTGGCGTAGTCGTCGCTGTCGGGCACCACTATTCGATTCCTCTGGCACAGAGAGGTAGACGACGATGGCGCAGCGAATGGACAAGGTGGAGGCGCGAGGCGAGGTCTGTGGCCACGTGGGCTCGAGCTCGCGTCCATGGCGGGACTCGGGCTTCTGCGCGTCGACGATGGTGGCGCAAGGAGGGAGAGGAAAAGGGCTAGGGTTCGCCAGGGGGCTCGGGGGCGAGTAGTTATCCAGGGGCTCGAACCCTAGGAGTCGCGGATGCTCGACACGGCGACAATCGCCATCGAACGGCTTCTGCCATGGCGACACAAGGGGGGCGGGTGAGCAGTAGGAAGGGGATGACCCCGGGTGGGCCAAGTGGGCTGGTTTGGGTGGCTGGGCCACACTGTGCACTTGCTGTACTGGGCTGGAGCCTTTTATTCTTTTTATTTCTTTACTGCTTTCTGTTCTTTTCTGTTTATATTTATTTTAGTTGCTTTCATATTTTTGTAAAATATGTAACATAGTCCATAATTAGTGTAGCACAATATTGAGATGCCACAAAAAGATTTGGAGTTTTATAAATTCTTTTGCATTTTTGTTTTATTAAAAAGGTATTAAGTGTCACTGTTTTGGCTATTGTTTGAATTGTTTGATTTATTCAGTGGCATGATAAATACCCAAAACCATATTGGCATGGACCACTGATTGTTAGTGATTTTACAAAAGTGGTTCCACAATTATTGGACAATGTTTTATTCATCACTTATTTTCAATATTTATCAAAAGGCATTTTTGGGTTTGTTTGAATTCAAAGATGAACAAGGCATGATCAAAGGTGATTAGAGACATTGCTAATCACAGAGATTTATTATTAACAAAAGTTTTATTGATGTCTGACACTGAGGGTGTTACAAATCTCCCCCACTACAAGAATTCTCGTCCCGAGAATCTAAACGGTAGAGGGGAAAAGATCGGGGTATTCCTCACGAAGACGATCTTCGCGTTCCCAAGTGGCTTCATCTTCAGAATGATTCGACCACTGAACTTTGAGGAACTTGGTTGTCTTGTTGCGGGTTTTGCGTTCAGACTGATCAAGTATGCGGCTCGGATGTTCTTGATAAGTCAAGTCCTGTTGCAGCTCGATCATATCATGTTCCACTTCGCGAATAGGGTCCTTGAAGCAGCGACGGAGTTGCGACACGTGGAATACATCGTGGACTTGGGAGAGGTTTGACGGCATTCCAATCGGTACGCTACCGGTCCACTTCTGGAAAGGATACGGAACGGGCCGATGTAGCGAGGAGCTAACTTGCCTTTGATTCCGAAGTGATGAGTGCCTCTCATGGGAGTGACATGAAGGTACGCATATTCGCCAGGTTGATAGACCATTTCTTTGTGCTTGCGGTCATAGTTGCTTTTCTGGCGGGACTGAGCAACTTTCAAGTGTTCACGAATAACGCGAACCTGATCTTCAGCATGTTGTATGATGTCCGGACCAATGAGGGTTCGTTCTCCAGTTTCGGACCAATTCAGAGGGGTTCGACACTTACGTCCATAGAGAACTTCAAAGGGTGCCATCTTCAAACTAGCCTGATAGCTATTGTTGTACGAGAATTTGGCAAATGGAAGAGATTCCTCCCATTTCTTACCGAATGAAATGACACAAGCTCGAAGCATATCTTCAAGCACTTGGTTGACTCGTTCGACTTGTCCTTGCGACTGGGGGTGATAAGCGGTGCTGAAATTTAGGTGAGTGCCCATAGCTTCTTGGAAACTATCCCAGAACTTAGAGGTGAAAATGTTTCCTCGGTCGGAACTGATCTCCAACGGAATACCGTGGAGGGAAACAATTCTGGAAACATACAAGTGTGCCAACTGACTAGCAGATATCGTCTCCTTGACAGGAAGAAAGTGGGCAACCTTGGAGAATCGGTCGATGACGACAAAGATGGCTCATGACCCTTCTGCGATCGGGGAAATCCGGTGACGAAGTCCATTTCAATCTTGTCCCATTTCCATTCAGGAATAGAGAGTGGTTGCAGAGTACCAGCAGGTCTTTGATGTTCGGCTTTGACGCGACGGCAAACGTCACACTCATCAACATAACGAGCAATGTCTTGCTTCATGTTAGACAACCAGTACCGCTGACGAAGGTCTTGGTACATCTTCGTACTACCAGGGTGAATCGACAAAGGAGTATCATGAGCTTCTTTCATAACGCGCGGGGTCAAGTTTAGGTTGGGCTTACTCCTAGGGACCACTAAACGATTCTTGAAATACAATGTACCATCATCAGCAACAGTGAAGCATGATGGCTTTCCTCTAGCGATATACTTCTTGATCTTCTCGACATCAGAGTCACATGTTTGTATCCACTTGATAGTGTTGTCGAGGTCCGGCTCAACAACAAGGTTATTCACATGTCCCTGCGGAACAATTTCAAGGTTCAACTTGCGGAGCTCTTCATACAGAAGTGGCTGCTCTATCTGGACTTCGAGTTCAGAACAGTAGGCTTTGCGGCTTAAGGCATCGGCCACCACATTAGCTTTGCCAGGGGTGTAAGAAATTCCCATGTTGTAGTCGGCTATTGTCTCGAGCCATCTCTATTGGCGGAGATTCAGGTCTGGTTGAGTGAATAGGTACTTCAGGCTTTGGTGGTCAGTGTAGATCTCGCAACGGTTACCAACGAGGTAATGTCGCCACAGCTTCAATGCATAAATTACAGCTGCCAATTCGAGATCATGTGTTGGATACTTATCTTCGTGAGCACGCAACTGACGAGAGCCGTAAGCAATCACTTTGCGCTCTTGCATTAGGACACAGCCTAATCCTTGACGAGACGCGTCGCAATATATCACGAAGTCCTTCTGAGTATCAGGAGGAGCAAGCACTGGGGGAGAAGTGAGCTTGTCCTTGAGGGCTTGGAAACTTTCTTGACATTTATCAGTCCACTCAAACTTGACGCCTTTGTGAAGAAGATTAGTCAGAGGCTTGGCAATCTTGGAGAAATTCTCGACGAAATGACGGCAATAGCTAGCAAGGCCGAGGAAACTGCGGACTTGCTTGACAGTCCTGGGCGGAGTCCAGTCAAGAATAGCCTGGATACGTTCGGGGTTGACGGCAACGCCATCCTTGGAAATCACATGACCAAGGTAGGTAACTTCGGGAAGCCAGAATTCACACTTAGAATACTTAGCATAGAGTTTGTGTTCTCAAAGATTTTCTAGTATAAGACGAAGATGTTCAGCATGTTCTGCATCGGTCTTGGAGTAAATCAATATATCATCCAGATAAACCACGACAAACTTGTCGAGATATTCCATGAATATATAGTTCATCAATCGGGAGAAAGTGGCTGGAGCATTCGTCAAGCCAAAGGGCATGACAGTGTACTCATATGAACCATAGCGAGTAATGAAAGCGGTCTTCGGAATGTCCTCATCACGGACTAGGATCTGATGGTAACCCAACCTTAAGTCGAGTTTTGAAAACACCGTGGATCCAGCAAGCTGATCATAAAGATCATTGATCCGAGGGAGGGGGTACTTGTTCTGTATCGTGGCCTGGTTGATAGGTCGGTAATCTTGAACCAAACGGTTCGTGCCATCACTCTTCTTGACAAAGAGCGAAGGTGCTCCCCAAGCAGAGGAACTTGGACGGATGAAGCCTTTCTCGAGGGCCGTGTCGATCTCCTTCTTCAATTCAAGGAGGTGGTGAGGTGGCATCTTATATGGGCGCTTGGCAATAGGGACGGTGCCAGGCTTCAAGTCGATGACGAATTCAACTTCCCTAATCGGGGGTATCCCCGGCAGTTCTTCTGGTAATACGTCGGTAAAATCACAAACGATTGGGACTTTCTCAATCCCTTCGAGAGGTGCGACATTCAAGGCAACCAGATCATATATACGAGCTTCGGCATTCATCGACACAATGGCAGTGTGACTCACAATCGCGCCAGAAGGATGAAAAAGTTGGATGACCTTGGTGCCACAATAAAGTGCGGCATCGTGGGTTTTCAGCCAATCCATGCCAAGGATAAGGTCGATGGTGGAGGTTTTCAGAATGTGTGGAGAAACCATGAACTCAAATCCTTCGATCTCGAAGTGAGGTTAGGGGCAACCATGTCAACACGACACTGGGTACCGGGAGTCTGGACTATTAAGGGGGTACGCATCTTTTCGTGGTATATGCCATTCTTAGATGCAAATGATCCAGACATAAATGAATGCGATGCTCCTGTATCAAATAAAATAGTAGCAGGTATTGAGTTAACGAGGAGAGTACCCATCACTTTAGCGGGTTGTGCCTGAGCTGCTTCAACATCAATGTTGTAAGCATGACCACGAGCATGAGTATTTGACCCAGTATTATAGTTGAGGGTCCCATTGTTGCCACGGCCATTTCTGCGGCCATCAGGGTGAACTACCAGTTGATTCTGTTGCTGAGGGCAGTCTCTGGAAATATGGCCTGGCTGACGACACTTGAAACACAGGCCATCTTGAGGACGGAGGGGTGCAGTCTCAGTCTTCGGCTGTCTCGGCGGGGGCGGAGGCAGACGGGGTGCAACATACGACAACCTTGGTGCAGGGGCAGTTGGACGCATAAGACTGTGTGGAAGCCGAACGCGTTGCTTCTGTGTTGTGCCCGAAGATGAGCCAGCATCACGGGGGCGCTTCGGCGAACCACCGAACTTAAGCTGAGTGGTCTCAAGAGTGATAGTCTGGTTCACCATGGTGGCGAAGTCGGGGAAGACGTGCAAAGCCAGTGCAAGCTGGAGATCGGGGTTGAGTCCATCACGGAACTTCTCTTGCCTACTTGCATCATTGGGGAGGTCACTTGCAGCATAGCGGGAGAGGCGGAGGAATTCCCTCTGATATGCCTCGACAGTTTTGTTGCCCTGAACAAGGTTGCGGAACTCGGCCTTCATACGGTTCATAATCGCCTGGGGGACATAACGAGCACGGAAGGAAGTCTTGAAATCATTCCAGGTGATGACAGTCCCTTCAGCTAGCGAGCCCTTGTAAGTGTCCCACCACTGAGCAGCGGGGCCACGCAGGAAATAGGATGCGAAGTTGACGTAATCAGCAGCGCTCACATTAGCGAACTCCAGCTGACGGGTGATGTCACGAAGCCAATCATCGGCATCCAGCGGTTGTTCCGGTTGGTGGAAGAGAGGGGGATTGAGACGCATGAAATCCCGCAGAGTAACCACAGGCGGTTGGTTCTGGTGCTGGTTCTGGTTCTGATTCGTGTTCTGGAGCTGATCTATGACTCCTTTCATAAACACCTGGTTCATCTGAAACTGTTGCATCATCGCGGCCATGTAGTCCGGCGGCGGAGGTGGATCGTTGGCACCACGACCACGACCGCGACCACCACGACCAGCCATCCTGCTAGAATTTAACAGGGGTATTTCAGCGATGAGAATTTTAACGAGATGCCGGAAACGAGTAAGAGGTAAATCGACAACAAAGAGGAGGCGCGGATATATAGGAGTAGTCATATAAGACATACACATCCACACATAGAATCAATCGAAAATCGGCAGCGTAACGTCGTAGAAATTAAGGAAAAAGGACACACTAGGCGGCGCGCAGACCGCGGTAAGGATTACACGACGCGACATAGATTCCACTATGTCAATCATGCCGCAAGAAAACTGTTGGCCACAGGAGTTAATGCCAGAGGACGCGCGGCCTGCCTAGAATGATAATGGGATCCGCGGCCCGGGACCTGGGGTAGAACTCCTGCGACACGACTCAATCAATGGGGAAGCACCAAAACGCCGGATGGAATCAAGAGAACGTGATCCTAATGTCAGAGTTTGTAAAACTTACCAGCAAGGATAAGAGAGCAGATTCCCAGAGCATAGGTAAGGAGAAAAGGATCCTAATACCATAGATATCACACGTAGTGACATCGATGTGGGCCCGTAAGCCAAATATTAAGTTAGCAAAATAGTTTTTCAAAGTCTAGACTCAACTTCGACCAGGTAGTGGTGGGGTGGCTTCCTACAGGCAGTCGGCTCTGATACCAACTTGTGACGCCCCCAAAATCAATCTGTGTACAGTAATCATACACGCAGGGTACACGGCTGAGATTAGGGTGCTACGGTGAGAATATCACAGCACAACACTAAACACAAAAGGATAAACCAATATGTTACAATAAAGAGGGGGTCACTCGGACCCGAATACATAAGTTATACAAACCATAATATCTGAGTACAGACATAGTTACTCAAGTTTTGCCTTAAGAAGGCTAGCACAAATAACATCAGAGATACAAATCGAAAAGGCAAGGCCTCCTGCCTGGGAGCCTCCGAAACTACACCTGGTCTTGGTCAGCGGGGATCACGACGTAGTAGTATCCGCCTCCGAGGTACTCCTGCTCCTGGGCTCCAACGTCGACTGCAGCGGCCGATCAGGCAAAACATAAAAGGGGAAATAAAGAAAAGGTGAGTATCTAGTATACCCGAGAGTCTTACGTCCGCTACTAAGCATTATGCATTGTATCAAATGGAAAGGGGAGGCTATATATAGTGGACTGCAAGATAGAAATCAGAATAAGGATAAGAAGCTAGGCCTATCGAAGACTAGCATCTTCTGACGTTGTCTTGCAGCATGAGGAGAGAAACAGCCAACAGTTCATATAAAGAAATAAAGTAACAATGAAGCAGAAGTTGCTGCAACATTGTATAATAGTAAGTTGTAATGATTAATAATAATAATGCCTCCGAGTTCCCCTCCTCGACTTCCCTGCGAGGAAGAAAACCCGGAATCATACTGTTTAATAGTAATAGTTTCTAGTGGTAAGATCCAGCTTCAGCATAAAGCGTCATGTTACCGTGGACACGGCTGTTCGAATAGATTAAACTCCCTGCAGGGGTGCACTACTGTTCAGCCTGCACGCTCGAATCTCCAGGGTGGCGTGAACCTTGTTAGGGAACGCCCCACCGAGGCTATCCGACACGACGCAGTTCAACCTAGGCTCAGCAGAGAGGCCATCCGTCGGACTATATCCTATGCGCCAAGGGGTCCAGGTCCTCACCGTTGCACGCTCCTGCACGGTGCGAGTCTGGCTGGTGAAGCAAAAGCAAATCCAAACACACCTGCTGCAGCAAAAAGACAAGACCACTTCCCGGCGATCAGGTCGCAGTACTGCTGACGTCTGAAGAGCTTTCGGACAAACTACGACGCAGGGGAGCCCATAACTCCTTATCCCACGTGAAGTTAGTGCATACAGACCAACGGGCCTCTCAAGTCATCCGCCGAACCATTTAGCCTTTTAATTAACCTGCGTGACAACCGTTATCGTTGCCTCGACTTAACCGACACGCGGTCAACGACAGCAGTCAGGACCACCAGTACATCGGTGCCTGCCCTGTCGTCCCACCAAGTCACTGCGGTTACCAACAAGTTGAACCGTCTCCTTACCTTGTCTCGCGTGTGCTCTTGGTAGAGCTCGACTTTCGTGGTTTGGTAACTCTCGCGAGATACGAGCAGGGGCCAAGCACGCCAGTAACGTCGGTCGTACCCTCCCTGTCGTTCCCGACGATATACCTCTCGCGGGCACCGTTGGGTCGCCCGACTCTTACCTTTAAGGACAACCGTTGCTCAGGTACCTAGAGCGGCTATACAGAGTCATCAACGAGTGGAGTACAAGGATTACTCCTTGATAACTCACACTCGAAGGTGGCTCGGCAGAGCCGAGCTAGGGGGCCTTAGGCGGTGTCTGCATTGTGTCGTACCTGTGCAGTTGTGATAAGTTGTATCCGCGTCACTCCCTAGAGTGGTCACGGCCCGCTATCTAATCCTAGCTAACAATGCGCAGGGCTCACTGCTGAATAATGCATAATTATAATAGGCAGCATAGGATAAAGGAGGTACATCAAGGGCGACAAAAACAGGCTATGCAATTGAATAGGATTGTAATGTAGCAGCAGCAGTAACAATGCCTAGTGCAAGAAAGTATGGAAAGGTAGGCGATATCTGGGGAAGAGAATGGCTCTGCTTGCCTGGAAGCTCGACGGTAGGGGCAGGGTCGTCGACGAAGTAGTCGTACCGGGCAGCGGTGTAGTCGGCGGTAGCAGCGGGGTCTACCGGAGAACAAAGGGGGGAAGAAACAGTAAATATAAAGCAATCATAGCAAAAAGATGAATAGCACGACGTAAGCAATGTTAACGGTGTTCTAACGCAGTGCAAAGCACGTTGCTCGGAGCGGTAATTCATCCGGGGATGAACTACCGGCTCCGGGTGATCACCGGACAGGGAGACCGGAGGGGGAAGGTATCTTGCCGGAGGTGTCGTGGACATCCGACAAAGATAAGTGGGTGTATCCGTGTTAGTTGAACCGTTCCGGACAACTTTCGTGTTCGGAATAAATTCATCCGGCAGGTTTTTACCGGCACCGGGAATTATCGACAGACAGCCCGGAGGGGGGAGGTCGGTGTTCGTTGTGTTAGAGGGGTGTGGTTGGTATACGGATAGCGTATTCGTATTCGTTATATTTTTTTGATCAATTTTCATGTATAAAGTTTTTCGATCCGATATACGGATTAAAAGATATTGATTTTTAAGTTTAATCAATTTTAAAACATTAAAAAATCCTTTTTAATAATTTCTTTTATTATTTTAGTAACATTATCCAGAACAGTGCTGACATGTGGGACCCACATGTCAGCCTCTGTTTATTAACAAATCATTTTATTAAATCAAAAGCCACTGGGCCCACATGTCATAGGGACATAGCAATAATTCAATTTTCTAAAACAAAAATCCAGAGGGGGCCCACTGTCAGTGACCTAACCTACTAACAGTGGTTAGTTAGTTTATACATATTAGTCATTAGGGGGGTTTAGCGGTCGGAGCCCACTCGTCAGTGTGAGGGGGAGGGGATTTAGCCCCCAAATAACCGGCTGACACGCCGGGCCCATCGGCCAGTGACCGTGGTGGCCACCGGCGACGACGGCCGGCGGCGAGCTCGGCCTAGCTCTCGGCATAGGCCATGGGAGAGGGCTTGGAGGGGCTCGTTCGGCGTGGGCGTCCAAGGCGCGTCTAATGGTGGTGGGGACGGAACCGGGGGCTGCCGGAATCGGTGCCGGCGTCGAGGAAGGCGGCGGCCCGAAGGATGCGAAGATGAAGACGACGCTCCCGTCCGTTTCGTCGAGCGCTCCTTGGTGCAAAGGGTACATGCGTGTGCGTGGAGTGCAACGGCGCGAGCGGCATGTTAAATGTGTGCCCCAGGCCACGGGGGCGAGCTCGCGGGCGGCGACGAGCTTCGGCTCCAATGGTGGAGCGGGTTACGGCGGGAGAGGAGGGGAGCGAGCGCATGGGGAATGTGGCCGAGCTCACCAGGAGCGCGTAGAGGAGGGCAGTAGGCTCGGGGGAGGCTCGACGACACGGGAATTCGACGGCGATGTCGCGGCGGCGCCGGAGGGGAACGGTGGCGTAGTCGTCGCTGCCGGGCACCATTATTCGATTCCTCTGGCACAGAGAGGTAGACGATGATGGCGCAGCGAATGGACAAGGTGGCGGCGCGAGGTGAGGTCAGTGGCCACGTAGGCTCGAGCTCGCGTCCATGGCGGGACTCGGGCTTCTGCGCAGCGACGATGGTGGCGCAAGGAGGGAGAGGAAAAGGGCTAGGGTTCGCCAGGGGGCTCGGGGGCGAGTAGTTATCCAGGGGCTCAAACCCTAGGAGTCGCGGATGCTCGACACGGCGACAATCGTCGTCGAACGGCTTCTGCCATGGCGACACGAGGGGGGCGGGTGAGCAGTAGGAAGGGGATGACCCCGGGTGGGCCAAGTGGGCTGGTTTGGGTGGCTGGGCCACACTGTGCACTTGTTGTACTGGGCTGGAGACTTTTATTCTTTTTATTTCTTTACTGCGTTCTGTTCTTTTCTGTTTATATTTATTTTAGTTGCTTTCATATTTTTGTAAAATATGTAACATAGTCCATAATTAGTGTAGCACAATATTGAGATGCCACAAAAAGATTTGGAGTTTTATAAATTCTTTTGCATTTTTGTTTTATTAAAAAGGTATTAAGTGCCACTGTTTTGGCTACTGTTTGAATTGTTTGATTTATTCAGTGGCATGATAAATACCCAAAACCATATTGGCATGGACCACTGATTATTAGTGATTTTACAAAAGTGGTTCCACAATTATTGGACAATGTTTTATTCATCACTTATTTTTAATATTTATCAAAAGGCATCTTTGGGTTTGTTTGAATTCAAAGATGAACAAGGCATGATCAAAGGTGATTAGAGACATTTCTAATCATAGAGATTTATTATTAACAAAAGTTTTATTGATGTCTGACACTGAGGGTGTTACAACCACAATCACCACAGCATATCTCAAGGATAGTCAAAGACAAGCACCAAGAGACTCTCAATCTTAAATCAACACACAAAAGACGAAATCACTCATGAAAATATTCTTCTAACCCATGTCCAATAGATCGCTGTCAGCATGGTCTCAGGGATTATACTAGATAAGATCAAGTGAGTACATCAATCCAATACATAGAGGAAGGGGAAATATCATGGGATCATCCTAGATTAACATAGCCTATGATCACAACGAAGATCACATCATGGGAGAGAGAGAAGAACACATAGCTACTGGTAGAAACCTCAGCCCCGAGGAAGAACTACTCCCGCTTCATGGAGGGAGGAAGCAACGTCGATGGAGATGAATCCGGGGGCACTTCCCCATCCCGGCAGGGTGCCGGCACGGGAATTCTGGTCCCCCGAAGCTTGTTGGCGATGGCGGCGGAGATCGGAATCGCTTCTAGAAAAAATACTTCGATATTAGGGATTTCCTCCGCGAGGGCTAAATATAGGCCAAAGGAGGGGGCCAGTGTTGGGATTCGGAGTAGAAAACAAAAAAATTTGGCACTATGAAACCAAACCCAAGTACGGATCTAGGAAGATGCAGACAAGGTTATTGATCTTGTTACCTTTTTGCAACCGTTCAACGGATGCACTCTCTCGCAGCGGAAGATGTTGATGGAGAGTTGAAGAAGCGTGAAGATGAACAATCCCACGAACAGATCTAATCACCGTGGAGTCCCTCGAACAAAGATCGAACGCACGATCTCTCTACGGTTGATCCACACGTACGGTGTGGAAGATCCGGCAGGGCTCCGCCGTCCAGAGCTCGGCGCCTCCGGAGTAGAGAGGAGGTAGGAGCAGCCCTTCGGGGCTATGGAGGAGATTGGATCTACAAGAGAAAGAGAGAGAGGCAGCCCTTCGGCAAAATAGAACAACTTGTGTCTTTGGGGGTGCCCCCTCCTCATCTATTTATAGTGGGAGGGGAGGGGAGGCCACCTTGGAGGAGGGGGGCGCCCTAGGGTTTCCCTCCACTTGGTGGGGCGCCAAGGAAGGGGGGAGGAAGCTTACTCCTAGGGGAGTAAGCTTCCTCCTAAGCGCCTTCCCCACATGGGCCTCCTTGGTCCAAGTGCTCCCTCCCCACTTGGGCCTTCCAAGTGAGAGGGGGCCCATTGATATTTAATCCCTTTTATTAATTCTAAAACAATTCTAGAATTCACCAGAAATAAATATTAAACATATTTAGGCCATCCCGGAACTTTTCCGGCCCTCCGGTTTTACCTGGTTTTCTCAAAACTTTTTCCCGGTACTTTACCGGTGCCCCGAAACGATTCTGGTTTTCTCTCCGATTAAATCTCAATCACTCCGAAACTTTTCCGGTGTGTTATACTCGTGCTCCTATCACTCTACTACTCAAGAAATCTTCCACCCTTAAGTGTGTGACCCCATAGGTTTGGTAGAATACGGACATGAACCGGAAACTTATTTTCCCGCGGAACAATAATCGATAGCGGAGCCATGGACACCCATGACGGTTCCCGTATCTACACGAATATAAATTTGAGTGAACCACAAGCTTAACATGCCAGTCCTATTTTCTTCACGATACTATACAAAACCTGAGGTGAGATCTATTAGGTATCCGCATGATTAACCATTAACCATTATACCAAGTCATCCTCCTTCTTGTTTTGTTCCATTTTCTCGTTTAGTATTCCGGTATCCCTTGTGATCAATTCACAGTGTCTGGCCAGACGATGTTGGATGTCGTAATACCGAGAGGGCCCACAGAAGTATCTCTCCATCGTTAGAGGAGCAAATTCCAAACTCGAATCGTTAAGTCCCTTGACACACTTTCGCATGTGAGTGATCAAAGCCGTTATTGCCACGCCTGTTATGGGTGGTGTTGGGACAGTGTCAAAACCCACCCTCCGGTATGAAGTTACGAAACATTCTTATGGTCATGAAGGACACATGCATATTAACTTAGATGATTTTACTTGTAACATGGTAACGATGCGATCTCAAAGTAAATCATACAATTGGGTCGGTTCAGCACCCTTGTTCTGGCAACAATGTGCTCCCATGTATTACCGGCATTTGTAATGCCCTATGAACAGGAAAACATGTCATCCATAACACACGGGTTAGTCCTAGAGGCAGACTAAGAACACTTGGTGTTTATACTCCACATCTGCATATGGGTTTTCCATCGGATGTAGTTAACATGCTACTTGGCAAACCTCCGCATAAGCCATTTGCAGTTATAGCACAGACATATAAACTTTAATAATGAACCTGGAATTATAATAATACAATTTATTATTGCCTCTAGGACATAATTCCAACAGTCTCCCACTTGCTCTAGAGACAATAATCTAGTTGCATGGTTTACTCAGACCAATGGCACTTTGGTCTTCATGCTCGTTTGTGGTATAGACTTCGTCACGGAGCTTAACGCTTTTAGGCTCGTCTCAATCCTGTGTATCTTAATGTACCCCTTCATATTTATGAAGTATTTGAAGATAGGGCACTATCGTTCAACATGTTTGGACTACAGTGAGCTCTTAGCTTACTCTGTTTTGATCATGATGCTCATATCAAAATATGGTTTATGCAAATCAAACGTTCGGAACTATGCCAATCACTATGATGGTGTTCCTGATCCAAATACCCTCCTATGCAACTTCCAGAGTTCCCATGTTTCACATCTACGTTGTAGAAATCCCGCTATGTGCCTTAGCTTGAAAAGCAATTTTCAACATCCTATTTTGCTACTTAGCTATAGACCGAAAATGGAAAAGTATTACAAATCATTATGAAACTTTCTTTCATCTATTTGTAATGAACTCTTTAGTTTTCCTCATAGAACCTTTCTTCATCTGAGGTACTTCAAGAGAACTAATCTACTATTTAGACTAATTTGGTGCTTGTTGCACTTTCAGGATATTCAATACCTTAGTGCTTTATTTTGCTAAAATATTTATTCTCAATCACTCATATGTTATTCACATATATGATTAGAATCGTGCTCACACTTAATTCCATATCTTATATGATTATTGATGAAATAATAACTTTTATAACTTCATCAAAAACTATTACTCCAGCTCTGTGATATTTGCTTCAACTATGGACTGATCTTTGAAGCATTCTCACTTTTACTAATATCGTATAGATCATTAAATCCTTTCAGATTGTATCATGCATACACCCTTTGTTTAATGTTCTCAGAAGAAAAATCCATATGTCATACTTCGGAAGTATGTCGCGATTATCAGTAATTTTCCATATGAACATTTGCATCACTACACATATTGTAGCCAACCTTTTGAACTCTATCGAAAAACTTATTTTACGATAAGTTGAGCAATATCAACGATTAAGCTATCGTCTATGTTCATATCTATGAAAGTCAAATCCACTCTAATGATCAGGTATCCTTAGGAGGGTTTTACCAAGTTCTCAATTTGATTTAGATGGATGGATTTCATATAGTTTTTATGGTTTTTAAGCCATACAGTGGAGTTAGTGCTCGTCATGGTTTCTTGTAGTTCACAGGTTTATCACACTATAGAACCACCTTGGTCCAACGTGAATTTACAAAGTTGTGTGATACATCATAAGACTTGATCATTTCATCTCTTGAACACATTTCAGAGTTTCATCATCAAATGTAGGAATTTCTGGTTTGGTCACAGAGTTTATCTCTAGAACGAGTTTCTGAGTTTCATTCTGTAGAACCAAATGATTCAATGTAATCATTATCAAGCTATTAGTACTCCCACTTAATTGTTTCAAGAGAGCAATTTTTTCAGGAAAAATCCCATGTCCCGTGATAAACATTTTTCCCGGGTATAGTAGTGGAAGTGTTGTTCGTAACATGATGTTTCTACAATACTTATATTCGGGATCGAGTATATTCTAAATACATCTCTGAAATTATGAAACAACAATTGGAGTTCTTATCCATGTCGTATTCTTATAGGGCATTGTTTCAACAAACATATGACGACGCTCTATTTAGTTCGTAAGTGATTTCTCAAAAGCGTTAAGCAGTATAGTAAATGGGAGTGTGGTTTAAGTTCATCACCGACCTCACCATGTCATGCTGAAATTCATGGTAGAAAACAATTTTAATTCCAATATGTCATATAGGGCTTGGTTATGCGTCAAGATACTCCGTAGCTATACGGGGTTTCAGGTGACGCTAGTTTATGAACTGACTTCATACACTCGATGATGTTTGCTAAATTATTTAACTCATTTATTTTACGATCAGATCGTCAAATATTTTATCCATGTGTGATGATTATTCTCTTTGTGTTGAAACAGTTTTGAACTTATTCAAAATTTCAGATATTATGTCTTGTCTAAATATTGGTATATCTATACAAGTCATTATCACAAAGTTTTATGTAAAGTACTGTTTATTGGTTCTCCACACATCGTTATGTGTTATTACCAATAGTTTACTAAACACTTGAACAAATGATTTTGTCTATTAGAAAAACATTGCATGTGTCAAATGACTCAAAGTCAAGAGATTGAATGACTTCATCGATATGAAGCTTCCGTATGTACTTTCTTCTAATACGACTAAGTCATTTATGCTATTACAATAATGGCATTATCATCACATAACTTAATTTATTTAGCAATAAAGAAAATATACATAACATCAAGATTTCAACTTAAATAATTCACCACGTAGGGTGACATTCAGAGAGTAATAATTTTCGAACAACCATTATTCAAAACATGGATGACACATCCACCGTGTAGACAACACAATACAATATTAATGTTTTACACAACCTCTGAATCAAATAACATTTATTAACTCTAAGATAAATCTTGATAGACGAACGCCGACGGCCTTGGGTGACTTGGGCACCACTTCCGACGCGGACTTGCACTTCATTCAGTCTTCTCCTTCGAATTCTAATAATTCGCTGTATCGAGTTGCAAAACAAGTGCAATCGATATGGTATCAAATATACCTATGAAGGTGAAATAATGAAATTGTCTATTAACTTCGTATAACTTATTTATACATACGGTGATTAGACCATTCTTCATATCTCCCAAATACTTCTTACAGTTCCTCTTCCAGTGTCCCTGATTACCACCATCATATGGTTTGGATCCTTTTGTATAGATGCTTCCGCAGCCTTAAGAATAGCGAACAATTCGTCTATGGACTTGTCAAGCCCATTCATTTTATTATTCATGATAAAACCGTTGTAAGACGGGGGGAGTGACGCAAGGGGAACGTCAGTGTCGAGTGTCATAGGGATCACAAATCCAAGAGCACTTAGCCTATGTGCGTAACCAACAAGTTTGATCACGTGCTCACTTAATGAGCCACCTTCTGCCATCTTGCATTCCCACGACTGCTTCATTATCTCGTAATGTTCAGTCCTAGCTTGCTTCAGATACAGAGCGTTCAGTTTTGTCACCATGTCAAAAATGGTGAAGTTTCTCAAAATGTTTCTGAAGCTCAGTATCCATGCATGTCAGCATCAAGCATTGTACTGCGGTGTGGTCATCCACTTTAGTGACATAGACGTTCTTATCGTACTACTACGCATCCTCTAAGGGAGTTGCTAGAAGAGATGCTATGAGAAAATAGTCCTTTTTAAGAAACTTTTAGGACAAACCCAAATTGCGGAACCAGTCTGCATATTCGCCTCTATTTGCAGCAAGCATTTCTTTTTCAAGCATCGGTCCTAAGCTAAAATCATAGTTGTTGCAGGCCATCTCTCTACAACGATATAAACAGATTGATTTAGACATGGTTCAAAATTAATTGCATTAATCTTAAAAAGTTTAACCTAATTCTCCCACTAAAACCAATATCTCTCAAAATTGATCTTAGGGTAATCAAGATCCGGATCAATACACCTGCCACCGGTGTAACACTCAGCCATGGAGATGATCAACCCGGTAGGTCTAACTAAACCAATAATAACCGACTTATGACTCTTGTATTAGTCTTTCGACACTTGTGCTCCGAGCTCAGATCGGATAAGCTAGAACGTCAAGACAACCAAGCGCTATTGCTGTGGAGACAACTCAATCCACCCGCCTCTTTGTTACCTTTCCGTTGGTACTCGTGTTACACAACGCACCTCGGGTGGCGTTTATTACAGATGGTTGCATGGTTGGGAGAGCACGAACTTCTTGATATTTTAGGAGAGATCATCCTATTAAAATTACGACTAGTGCGCAATCAAAACAGGCAATGAAAAGGATTAACATCACAGGCATTTTAATGTATGTGATATGGTATAGCCCTTTTCTTCAAGAAGCTCCAAGCACCATGCTTTTGTTTCTTCATCTTCTTTTGGCGAAGAGCATAACCTCCACGCACGACATGCCGTCAAGCATCATGACGTATCATCATCATCTTCATGTAGATACTACAACTATTGCTAGCATCTATTCTATTAAAAGAAAATTACATGAAGTTTGGCACGCAGGCCGAATAAATGACAATCATATGGCTCCAGCCATCATGCCGTACCATGACATGCAAGTCATGCAAATTTAACATGTACAAAGTATAATCATCTCATACAACTTTTATCATGACGAAGACTATACCACATCACATGTTCCTGCAAAAACAAGTTAGACGTTCTTCTACTCGTTCTTTTCATCTTTTACGTGGCTGCTAGGGTTTGCAAGGCAAAAACGTTTTGCTAGCTACGTAACCATGTAAAGCACAATCTTCAAGTTGCTAGATTAACACTCTAGGCGTATGAACCATGAGACTACAATTTAGTCTCATGACCCATACTGAACAATCGTCAATACGCGTGATCCCCGTGCTAGATCAAGAATCTAACACGCCCCTTTTGTTACACAATTTCTCCACACCAAAAGCAAGACCCAAATCATCTTCGCGCGACCAGCATACTCAAGAGCAGCATAGAAAGACCCCGAGGGGCAAGATGTTTGTAACAAAATCAAGCAATGCAGGAGGAATCAACTTGTGCAATTAGAGGGGAAGCAACTAGAAGATTCATTTTAGATCTATTATAAAAAAAACGCGCACAATGAAAAATTTGTGCAATTCCCGTTCATCACTTATGAACTCTAGATCGAACCTGCATCTAGCACTAGACTAGCTCTGATACCACTGTTGGGATTCGGAGTAGAAAACAAAAAAAATTGGCACTACGAAACCAAACCCAAGAACGGATCTAGGAAGATGCAGACAAGGTTATCGATCTTGTTACCTTTTTGCAACCGTTCAACGGATTCACTCTCTCGCAGCGGAAGATGTTGATGGAGAGTTGAAGAAGCGTGAAGATGAACAATCCCACGAACAGATCTAATCAACATGGAGTCTCTTGAACAAAGATTGAACGCACGATCTCTCTACGGTTGATCCACACGTACGGTGTGGAAGATCCGGCAGGGCTCCGCCGTCCAGAGCTCGGCGCCTCCGGAGTAGAGAGGAGGGAGGAGCAGCCCTTTGGGGCTATGGAGGAGATTGGATCTACAAGAGAAAGAGAGAGAGGCAGCCCTTCGGCAAAATAGAACAACTTGTGTCTTTGGGGGTGCCCCCTCCTCATCTATTTATAGTGGGAGGGGAGGGGAGGCCACCTTGGAGGAGGGGGCAGCCCTAGGGGGCGCCCTAGGGTTTCCCTCCACCTGGTGGGGCGCCAAGGAAGGGGGAGGAGCTTCCTCCCCTAGGAGGAAGCTTCCTCCTAGGCACCTTCCCCACATGGGCCTCCTTGGTCCAAGTGCTCCCTCCCCACTTGGGCCTTCCAAGTGAGAGGGGGCACATTGATATTTAATCCCTTTTATTAATTCTAAAACAATTCCAGAATTCACAAGAAATAAATATTAAACATATTTAGACCATCCCGGAACTTTTCCGGCCCTCCGGTTTTACCCGGTTTTCTCAAAACTTTTTCCCGGTACTTTACCGGTGCCCCGAAACGATTCTGGTTTTCTCTCCGATTAAATCTCAATCACTACGAAACTTTTCCGGTGTGTTATACTCGTGCTCCTATCACTCTACTAATCAAAAAATCTTCCACCCTGAAGTGTGTGACCCCATAGGTTCGGTAGAATACAGACATGAACCGGAATCTTATTTTCCCGCGGAACAATAACCGATAGCGGAGCCATGGACACCCATAACGGTTCCCGTATCTACACGAATATCAATTCGAGTGAACCACAAGCTTAACATGCTAGTCCTATTTGATTCACGATACTATACAAAACCTGAGGTGAGATATATTAGGTATCCGCATGATTAACCATTAACCATTATACCAAGTCATCCTCCTTCTTGTTTTGTTCCATTTTCTCGTTTAGTATTCCGGTATCCCTTGTGATCAATTCACAGTGTCTGGCCAGACGATGTTGGATGCCGTAATACCGAGAGGGCCCACAGAAGTATCTCTCCATCGTTAGAGGAGCAAATTCCCAACTCGAATCGTTAAGTCCCTTGACACACTTTCGGGTGTGAGTGATCAAAGCCGTTATTGCCACGCCTGTTACGGGTGGTGTTGGGACAGTGTCAAAACCCACCCTCCGGTATGAAGTTACGAAACATTCTTATGGTCATGAAGGACATGCATATTAACTTAGATGATTTTACTTGTAACATGGAAACGATGCGATCTCAAAGTAAATCATACAATTGGGTCGGTTCAGCACCCTTGTTCTGGCAACAATGTGCTTCCATGTGTTACCGGCATTTCCAATGCCCTATGAACAGGAAAACATGTCATCCATAACACACGGGTTAGTCCTAGAGGCAGACTAAGAACACTTGGTGTTTATACTCCACACCTGCATATGGGTTTTCCTCCGGAGGCAGTTAACATGTTACTTGGCAAACCTCCGCATAAGCCATTTGCAGTTACAGCACAGACATATAAACTTTAATAATGAACCTGGAATTATAATAATACAATTTATTATTGCCTCTAGGGCATAATTCCAACAGCGAGGGGGGCCACAGGGCAGCCAGGAGGGCAGGTGGCGCGGCCTAGTGGACCCACGCCGGGCACCCTCCTGGGCCCCTGGTGGTGGCCCTCCTTCCATGTCTTGGTTATTCCGGAAGCTTCCGGGACACTGATTTTTATATAATTTTTCTGGAATTTTTGGAGCAGTTTTAATGGCCGGAAAACTGAAATACAAAAACAGCAGAAAACAGGAACTGGCAACTGGGTGCACTGAGTTAATAGGTTAGTCCAAATATGATCGAAATTGTATGAAATTTCAAGAAAAACATGGCAAAGTCACACGAATCATGCATGGATCAAGCAGAATATATAGATACGTTTGGGACGTATCAACATCCCCAAGCTTAATTCCTGCTCGTCCTCGAGTAGGGAAATGATAACAAGCATAATTTCTGTGGCGACATGCCACACAAGCATATAAGGACTTTTTAAGTAAAGCAATCAAAGCATGCAATTCAATTCAAGTCTTAACAAGCAAGAGTCTATATTAGCATTGACACAAGCAACCAAAGAACAAAGGGTGGAAGACCTCTTGCTGTCCGTGACTCGAATGTCTCCAAATGGTGTTTGCGTGCAAGAAGGGGGGATATGGGAATACAAGAGAAAGGTATATTTGTTGAGAACTCAACCTACTAAAGTTTCACACTTGGTCTTCTTTGTAATCTTATCTTGACTTGTCCCCAGACCACTAGCCAGGTACAAGTCAATTTGATCCACTCCTTTTCGATATTTTGAGCACTCATGCAATGGATGAGTGTAAGCACGAGAGTTGACAGTTAGGATGGCAAAGAGAGAAATATGGTGGAGGAGGAAGACAAAAAGGTGAGAAAGGCTCACATCAATGAGGACAATCATAGGCGAGAAGGCCAAATGATAAATATGATGTGAGGAGTAGGGATTGCCATGCAACGGATGCACATATGAGCTAAGAAAAGCTCTCCAATGGAACTAGTGGGGTGCATCCAACTTGCTCGCTCATGAAGACCTAGAGCTCGTTTGAGGAGGCTAATCCTTGGAATATGCAAGCCAAGTTCTATAGTGTGAAGGTCCCCACATAGCTATATGCATGAATAATCATCTCTATGGAGTACAAGGATAAGAGTACTAGTGTGGATCTTTTCAAAAGGATAGTACTCTTGCCGCTTTCTCTCTTTTTATTTATTTTTCTCTTTTTTCTATTTTTTGTATTTTTTTGGTGGCCTCAATGGCTCTTTCTATTTAACTCTCATTTGTCCTCTTTGGGATCTTTTATTTTGTCCACTTTGGGATCTTTTCCTCACTTAAGGGCAACACTCTAATTTACAAGAGGGTATAGAAGATCTTTCACACTTTACAAGGTACTCAAATCATAAAGAAGATGTAGCTATCATGATGTATGCAATGTGTGCCGCTACCAGTGTAGCAGGAACATGTATGACATGGAGAGCAAGTCATGAAGAGGTGGATGTTGCATGGCAATATATCTCGGAAAGGCTATGGAAATGCCTTGATAGGTAGGTATGGTGGATGTTTTGAGGAAAGATATAAGGAGGTTTATGATGACAGAGCGTATCATGCCAAGGGTTTGGATGTACCGGCGAAGGTGGACGCCAACTATCGGAGTGAGAAGAAGGCAATGCACGGTACGGGAGAGGCTAGCAAATATGAGGAGGTGGAAGTGTCAACTTTCAATACTTACATTAGTCCGAAGAACTCATGCACTTATTATCGGTAACTCTCAATCTAACGAGGAGGTTCACAAAGAGACAAGTACCCAGAGGAGGAGTGTCTGGGGGTTTGGTTATCCTTGCGCATCCTCGACTCATGGTACATGAGTGTACTCTAATATTCGATCCCTCCAAAGATTAGCGATCCATCTAGTAGCTAGAGTTCTCAACTAGTTTTGTAGGTTTTTGAAAATAAACATGGATTTCCCAAAATACGACACCTATCACTAATAGGCTAGAGCTCTTGACACCAAAAGTTCAAACATTACTCACATCAATACCTCCAAACTGTTGCAAGTTACTACTAAAATTAAATAGCAACCTCAATTACCTACTCTCAAGACAAGACACAACTCAGAGCAACAACCAACTCTCTTAACAAGATAAACATGAAAACTAAAGAGAGTTCCAGCAACAAACTAAACAAAATCCAAGGCTCTTGCTAAAGACAAAAAAAACTAAAACTAAACATGGCAGTAGCTACAAAAAGATAAAGAACACCCAACAGCAAAAAGATAGGCATGAAAAATGCTATGATGTGTTCTAGATTTTGAAAGTGGAGCGTGTTTCTCTCCCACACAAAGTAAGATGGGGTCTAACTTGTTATGAACAGGAAGCAAAGCTAAAGAAAACTAAAAATAAAACCTAAGAGTGAGACGCTCCAAGCATAGCACATAACGCATGAAGTGATAAAAATATAGTGAGACGAAGGACGAACTGATGATTGTTGATGTAGAAGGGGATGCACGGGGGCATCCCCAAGCTTAGACACTTGAGTCTCCTTGAATATTTATTGGGGATGCATGGGGGCATCCCCAAGCTTGAGCGCTTGACACTCCTGGATCTTCTTTCATCATCTTCCATCGCACACTTGAAAACTCCCTTCATACATAACTCATCATAAGCTGATTAGAGAGGTTAGTACCCTTAATAAAATAATTATTCCCCACTGGATATAAAGATATTATTGAAGAGCTACTGTTTGTCAAGATTGCCAAAAGGTTTTTGCAAAGAAAAAGCAAGCTTAAGGTTTGCAAAAGTTAGGAGAGACATAACGTGGCAGAATCTGTGAAAAACAGAACAGCAGGTAGTAAAGAATTTTTTAGGGGTACTTCTGCAACTGAAATCAAAAAACTCAGAACATACGATAGTTCTGTGGTTGTATAGAGCACGCTGTGTAACAAATTCATCTCAAAAAGATGAACTGGTGATTTGATCTATTTTTCCGTCACGAGGACAGAATCTGTTTTCTGGACAACATGTCACAACTTTCACTTCCCTTGTCATATGAGGCTATAACTTGGCACAAAGCTTGAAAATAAAGATACAATGATGTTGCTACAGTAGTAACAATCATCAAGACCACTAAAAACTGAAAGTAAAAAACTCAAAGTAAAGATAACAAGGGTTGTCTCCCTAGAGCTCTTTCTTTATAGCCATAAAGATAGGCTTAAGATTTTAATGATGCTCTCATAGGAATAAGGAATAAGAGTTGAAGAACAAAAGAGAGCATCAAGAAGCAAATAACAAACACATTTAAGTTTAACATGCTTCCTATGCAAAGGGATCTTGTAGAGGAATAACTCATTGAAGCATAAAGATATTAGCATAGGAAGGCAAAATAAGTGCAACTTCAAAGCCTTCAACATAAAGAGAGGGAACTTGATATTATTGAAATATATATAAGAATATGTCCCCTTCTCATAATAATTTCTAGTAGGATCATGAATAAACTCAACAATATAAGTATCACATAAAGCATTGTTACCATGATCCACATGCAAAAGGGTGCTCTTACTCTCCACATAAGCAAAATCTTTCTCATTGATAATAGTGGGAGTAGGACTATCATAAACAACTTAAACACTATAGATTAATTGTGTATTAGGAAGATGGTGTTCAACAAGGGAGTAATTCCCTCCATAATTATGACAATTTTCATAAGGATAATTTCTCCTTATGTCATAGGTACCTTTATAATCACTATAGATAGGAGTTATAACATCATCATAGTAGAGAAGAGTATTATCATTGCTAGCAACTATATTTGTAAACATGTTGTCTTTATTCTTACTAGCAAAAGAATTATCAATTACCACATCACTAATGTGTAAAGGACTTGCAATCCTATCATCCCCAAGCTTACAGCTTTCCATATCATTACTCTCAGAGTTGGTACCAAAAAGATTTTCAAGATCATAAGTAGCATTATCATTGTTTTCCCAATCACAAAAAGTAACATGCATATCATAATCAAAATCATCTTCAATAGTGCCTACGGACTTAACATCAGGATAATAATGAATGCAATCAAGCTCACCATCCTCCAACAATTTCTGTCTGTTAGGATAAAAATTGATGCGAGGGATATGCTCAGGCCAGGTTGATACCCATTCTTATTCCTTATTGCTCCTCTTCCTCCTCCTCTTCTTTTTCTTCTTATTCACCTTAGGAGGGAGTGGTTGGAGATGATGTTTCTCCACATATCCTGGTTTATCATTAGAAACAATAGGGGAAACTTGGGAGAAACTCTCCTTTTTATTAGTAGAGATATAAGAGACATTTTTATACTTTGGTAAAGTTCCCTCCTTTCTAATCTTACTTATGTAATCATTTTCATGGCAATTAACAACACGATAGAGATGGAAATTTTGCAAAGTGTTGCTAATTCCTAAGGCATTAACATCTAGCAAAGAAGTCTTTTCTGATAAATCTTCACACATCAAAAATAACATAAGTTCATCATAAAGATCAGAAGTGATCATGTTATCACACAACTGATTAACAGTTATGCTTTGAAAGTTCATGCATTGAAAATTAAAGTGACCCTCTATACAGCAAAGTTCACAAGTAAAAGGATAAAGGTCACACAATTCTCTAGCAATTTCATTTAAATCTTTGACCCAAGTGATTGTTCTTTCATGCTTATGTTGCTTACAATACTTATCTTCTTCAATCATAGGCCTTTCACAAGGTCTATCCACTCCACAAAAATTAACATGCTTATATAAAACATTTTCAGGCATTGGATCATGCATGTTGCAATCATCATGAACAATTTCATTTTCTTTGCAAATCTCTTTAAAAGGTTCATGATGCTTGATGCAATTCTCCTTGGGCATATTAATATGTGAAGCAAAAGATTTGAGGTAATCAACAAGGAGTTGAGAATCAAGCCCAAACTTAACACTAAACTTATTAAAATTTGCAGTTTCAACAAAGGACTTAATGCAATCATACTCATAATTTATAACTGACTATTTACCTTTGTCGATCTCCCAATCTTCAGTATTGCGTTGAATTCTTTCAAGGAATTCCCATTTAGTATCCATCTTTTCGTTTGTGAAAGAACCCATAGAGGAAGCATCGAGCAAGTCTATATCCTATCGAGAGAGCCTTGCATAAAAATTGGTAATAATTATATCTTTCGGGAGCCCATGGTTAGGACATTTTAGCATTAAAGTTTCCAGTCTCCCCCAAGCTTGAGCCATGCTCTCTCCGTCGTGAGGATAGAAATTATAAATATAATTCCTATTCTCATGAACTTCATGAAGAGGATAAAACTTGGAGTAAAAGAGAGATTGGATCTCTTCCCAATCCCGTAGGTGAGAATCATCTAGTAGCCTATACCATTCCAATGCTTTTCCTTCCAGTGACAAGGCAAACAATTTCTTCATGACTACACCTCTTTTCAAACCTGAAATCTTAAATGACTCACAAAGTTCTGTAAGTTTCAACAAATGAATAATAGGATTGTTTGTCCCATCATAACAATCATTAATAATTACTTCAACTATCCCAAGTGGTATTTTGAACGGGATACATTCAGTAGGTGGAGGAGACTTCTCTACCACGGGCGTGGTAAAGCGGCCTTCCCCAAACAGTGAACTAAGAGTGCAGTTTTCCATAAGCATAACTAGTGAAAATAAAAACAAGAAACGAAAAGATTTAATTGCAAGATCTAAAGATATACCTTCAACGCTTACCTCCCCGGCAACGGCGCCAGAAATAGCTTCATGTCTACGCACGCTTCTATTCTTGTAGACTATGTTGGGCCTCCAAGCGCAGAGGTTTGTAGGACAGCAGCAATTTCCCTCAAGTGGATGACCTAAGGTTTATCGAACTCAGGGAAGTAGAGGTTGAAGATGGTCTCTCTCAAGCAACCCTGCAATTAAGATACAGGAAGTCTCTTGTGTCCCCAACACACCTAATACAACTAGGAGTTGTATAGATGCACTAGTTCGGTGAAGAGATGGTAAAATATGGGTGATAGGTGTGGAAAAACAAATTAATATAAATCTGTAATAAAAAGCGCAGCAAGCAAACATGTGACAAAACTGAGCACAAACGGTGTAACAATGGTGGAAACAAGTCCTAGGCTTCATACTTTCACTAGTGGCAACTCTCAACAACATTAACATAGTCTAATCACATGATATTTCCCATAAAACATGCAATGGATATGCACTCAGAGGTCATTCCTTTGTGGTCAAGAGAGGACGAGAATTATGTAGGGCTACAAAAGCACACCTCAAAGTTCGTAGTTCTCAATCTATGGATTTCCCAATGTCACCGCGGCCATCCAAAGAGAGTACCACAATCACCACAACATATCTTAAGGATAGTCAAAGACAAGCACCAAGAGACTCTCAATCTTAAATCAACACACAAAAGAGGAAATCACTCATGAAAATATTCTTCTAACCCATGTCCAATAGACCGCTGTCAGCATGGTCTCGGGGATTATACTAGATAAGATCAAGTGAGTACATCCATCCAATACATAGAGGAAGGGGAAATATCATGGGATCACCCTAGATTAACATAGCCTATGATCACAACGAAGATCACATCATGGGAGAGAGAGAAGAACACATAGCTACTGGTAGAAACCTCAGCCCCGAGGAAGAACTACTCCTGCTTCATGGAGGGAGGAAGCAACGTCGATGGAGATGAATCCGGGGGCACTTCCCCGTCCCGGCAGGGTGCCGACACAGGTATTTTGGTCCCCCGAAGCTTGTTGGCGATGGCAGCGGAGATCGGAATCGCTTCTGGAAAAAGAACTTCGATATTAGGGATTTCCTCCGCGGGGGCTAAATATATACCAAAGGAGGGGCCCAGGGGGCCATAGGGAAGCCAGGAGGGCAGGTGGCGCGGCCTAGGGTGGACTCACGCCGAGCACCCTCCTGGCCCTGGTGGTGGCCCTCCTGCCATGTCTTGGTTATTCCGGAAGCTTCCGGGAGGCTGATTTTTTATATAATTTTTCCGGAATTTTTGGAGCACTTTTAATGGCCGGAAAACCAGAAATACAAAAACAGCAGAAAACAGGAACTGGCAACTGGGTGCACTGAGTTAATAGGTTAGTCCAAATATTATCAAAGTGTATGAAAGTTCAAGCAAAACATGGCAAAGTCACACAAATCATGCATGGAGCAAGCAGAAATTATAGATACGTTTGGGACGTATCATGCCCCGGTGTTCCTAAGAATGTTGCCTTCGGAAAATCGTTGCACCCGTAAAGTAGTCGGTTTTGTAAATGATTTCAAAGATGGGTTATCGATGCATCACCGACCCTAAGAATGTTGCTTTCGAAAATGTGTTGCTTTGAATGCCCCATCGTTGATTCCATGTACGATGCACCAATGACCCTAAGAATGTTGCATTTGGAATATCGTTGCACCCATAAAGTAGTCGGTTTCGTTCATGATTTCAGCGATGGATTATAGATGCATCACCGACCCTAAGAATGTTGCTTTCGGAAATGCGTTTCTTTGAATGCCCCATCGTCGATTTCCTGTATGATGCACCAGTGACCCTAAGAATGTTGCATTTGTAAAATCGTTGCATCCGTAAGTAATCAATCTCGTTCATGATTTCAAGGATGGGTTATCGATGCATCACCGACCCTAAGAATGCTGCCTTCGGAAATGCGATGCTTACTGTAAGAGCAAAGTTATACCCCCATGAGTTTTGGATATTGTTGGGAAAAACAGTAGAGGAACTAACAAGTTTTCTAGTGTAAAACAGATGGTTAGGTTCCTGAAGTTATAGGTTGGTGATAAAGCTTCAACGAAGATTTACATACTTACCGAAGCATATCCTCTGGAGTGAAGCTCATCACGGATGTCGACCCCTAAAAAGATAAGGAATCCGAAAGCACGTCTCATCGAAGGAGATGACCAAGATGGCGCAAGACTTAGTAGTTTTGCGTAGTTCTTTTTCACTTCTTTGAGTCGTAGGAAAAACCATACTATCAAGAGGGGTTTAGTAAATGTACTCCGAAGGTTTTGGTGAAAAGACTCGGATCGAATCCAAACCAGTGAGAAGCCAGAGTTGAGAAATCTCATGTGCACTAGGTAATGCTTCACCAGCGAAGACTTAGTTATTTCGGATCCTGAAGCAGAACCAAGTCCGTGAGTCAACTTTACTTGGACCGCAAGTAAAGTTGCGCTTTGATTGGAATTATGACCGTTGCGGACAGGTGTCAAGTTGTCGCATCGGGTCATTTAAGACATTTCGCACCTAGGGATTGCCACCTATAAATACGCCACCCCCGCCCTCATTGGCCGGTGGCTGCTCCAAGAATATTTCCTGACAGTGAAGAGAGAGAGCAACCCCACCGAAGCAAACCACAAACCCATCCACAGAAGCATAAGTCCTATTGATCTGAGTTGATTCATTATGACTTAGGAAGAAGTTTGCTAGCCTTTTTATCTTGGAGAACTGCAATTCTCCTAGACGGTTAGAGTGTTGTTCTTCAGAGAGCGAAGAGTTATTGTCGCCTCGAAGTCCAGTTTGTCAAAGGTTTCGGTGATTTCCTCAATAATCAACCACGAGTGAAGAACTGACCAAGCTCAAGGAGATTGGTGCAGTGGAGATACGGACGGAGAGAGGTTAGCTCATGTGTTCAATCACAAGTCCCTCCAACCAGATGTATCACTTTGCAGAGTGTGAACTGGTCGAACAAACATCACCGAGTCAAGAGTTCGTTTTACTTTCCGCACTTACATTCAGTTTATCAATTGCTTCAGTGATTTTCTTCAATGCAATTGATTCGATGTTTTTGATTCACTATGTTATGCTTCAATCCAGTTCTGCTTCAATGTTTACCTTTCTGTTGAATGTCTTCTGCTGCTAAGTTATGCTTCACTTCATAGTTTCATGCAAAAAATTGAAGTGATCATTAACCCCCTCCCCCTCTGATCACATACTTGGACTTACAATTGGTATCAGAGCTAGTCACTCTTTGTTTGGATTAACCTCCTAGAGTGTTTTGCAAGTATGTCTTTCGCAGCCATTCGCTCCGGCGAACCCATACCCGTGTTCAATGGAAAGGACTATCCATACTGGAAGGACAAGATGAAGAGAAATATTATGGCTATCAACTCAACTGCCTGGCAAGTTGTCTTGTATGGAGTTACAGTTGCAGACGAGAACGCCATCACTCCTGAAGAAGCGAAGCTGATCGATCTTGATTCTGAAGTCTGGGTTTTCATCACCAATCATCTGACACCAGAGAAGTATCATGAAGTGAAGAATATTCCTTCGTCCAAAGGTGTCTGGGACTATCTTGAGAAGATTGGTGAAGGTGTTTCTACCCAGAAGGATGCCAGAATTGACACACTTCGAAGCAAATTCTATCGATTCAAGAGAAACGAGGGTGAAAAAGTCAGCTCAATTTACAGCAGACTCACTGCTCTTGCAAATGAATTGATTTCACTTGGTGCAGATGACATTACTCCTCACTCAGTTGTTAGAACTCTGTTTCGCTCATTGGATGATTCGTTTGATCACATTGTGCTGATGATCAAGGAAAGGCCTGATTTCAGACGTCTTGGCGCCGCTGATATTCTTGAGAGACTCAATACCTTTGAGATGGAATAAGATGAGAAACGTGACATAAATGGTTCTCAAAGAAGATCTCATGCCTTGAAAGCAAAAGCTTCGCGTCATTCTTCACCCGAAGTCAGTTCTGCTTCATGTGTCGAATCAGATGATCCTACAAGCATTGGAAAAGATCTAGCACTGATCATGAGACGCTTCTATCGCTTTCAGAGAAAAGGTTTTTCTTCACCCAAGAAGAGTTATCCTTCAAGAAGCTCAAGTCATTCTTCTCACCGTTCATCCTCAAGAAGCTCTCCTTCAAAGGACAACTGCTGCTACAAGTGCAAGAAACCAGGTCACTACATTGCTGATTGCCCATTGTGGGAAGCTGAGAACAAATCGAAGCATTCACTCAGAGACTCCTCATCGAAGTCCCACAGATCCTCCCGAAGCCATGAGTCAAAGAGACATGATTCCAGTTCGAGAAGAGAAAAGAAGAAAGATTCTGATGATGATAAGAGGAAGAAGTATCATAAGAAGCGTGAGGGTTCTTCATCGAAGACTCACTCGTCTCGTCGAAGCAGCTCTCACCGTGTCAAGGCCTATCTGGGAAAGGAGATGAACTCCGAAGACGAAGCCTCTGGATCCGAAGCTGAATCAGGCTTTTGGTCTGGTTCTGGATCCGAATCAGATGGTGTTGCTGGTTTAGCTTTCGCTTCGGCAGATGCTTCAACAAATGCTTCGAGCTCATTCTTCACCAACAACAGTAGTGAAGATGAAACTCCTGCATATTGCTTCATGGCCAAGGCAAAGGTATCTTCATCCAAATCAAACTATGATACTTCTGATTGTTCCTCATATGATAGTGATTCAAAAATAAGCTATGCTAAACTTGCTAAAATTGCTTCAATCCAACAAGATGAACTTGATTCACTAAGCAAAACCATTAAGAAATCAGAAACTCTGTTGATCGATGAGATAGAGAAAGGTCAAACTTTAACTAATGAGCATGCTGCTCTGAAGGATAAGTTTGAAGAATTATCCTCTCGGCATGATCTTCTTTCGGTTGATTATGAGAAGCTCACCTATGAATTTCTTCAGAGGAAAATGGCTCTCGAAAAACTGAAAGAGGCTCATGAAGAATTGGAAAATGTCAATCTCTCTCTCATGGCTAAACAAGGTTCTGAAGAAAATCATTAAACTGAATCACCATGTTTAACTTGTTTGGAACGAAGCCAAACTGATTCCAAAGGTAAAGCTCCTATTGTTATTGATGATACTAATGCCTCTGATGAGGAAAATCCTGTTGTTACCGAGGAACTCCTCAGGTTGAAAAATCTATTTGAAACAGGAATGTTCAAAAGTGTGCAAGGACACCAATATCTCTGTGATATCCTGAGGAAGGCTCTCCTTCACAGGAATCCCAGGAATGAGGGTGTTGGTTTCGAGAGAAAGATAAACCCTGATGGCACCTATTGGGAACCTGAGCAGTATCCTAAGACTGTTTGGGTTCTAGCGAAGGAGAAACCCATTGACATTGCTAACCTTTCAGGTTTCGACTGCAAAATGAACAAAGCCATTGTGGATGAATCACTTCATTCAGACTACAAACTCAGTAAGGATGAACAGGGAAAAGTTACAGCTGAGTATGTAGGCACTCCACCGAAGAATGGCTTCTATAAGAGGCAGATATGGGTGCAGAAAGCACTTGTGGAAAAACTGCCTGCTAACCATACTATGCAGGGAAAGCCTTCAGTACCACAAAATCATTTCTATTCTCTTGAGACGAGAAATGATCCACTGGTGCCCGAATCAAATGTTCCGCAGAAGCAATACTATCGTACTGGTCGTCATACGTATCGTCCTCATAATAATCATACTAAGATTGCATATGCTCATTCTTATTCTAACCATTCGCAGAGGACTTACATTTATGGTGTGTTTGATGGTACACCGAAGCAATACACTCCTGTTCGCTTTAATATTGCTTCAACCAGTGCTTCAACATCTTCTCAGTCACCTGCTCGTTTGTGGGTGGTTAAGAAGAACTAATTCTTCTGCAGGGCTATGTCTCCGGTGGATCCGAATGGGTCATGGATAGTGGTTGTACAAATCATATGACCGGAGACAAGGAGTTATTCACCGAAGAAAAACTATCTCAATCTTCTCAGAAGTACATTACCTTCGGTGATAACAACAAAGGTAAAGTGTTAGGTTTGGGTAAGGTTGCCATATCGAAAGATAAGCACATTGACAAGGTTATGCTAGTCCAATCACTTGGATATAATCTTATGTCTATTTCAAAGTTATGCGATATGGGTATGCTTGTTCTATTTTCTGCTTCGCGTTGCGTTGTCTTTTCACAGGATGACTACACGTTTGTCTTCGAGGGTTACCGAAAGGGAAATTATACATTGTTGATTTTTCTTCGGGACCTGCTGTATCCACATGCTTAATGGCAAAAGCTTCATCTGGTTGGTTATGGCATCGAAGACTTGGTCATGCAGGGATGAGAAATCTTCATAACCTAGTGAAGAAGAAGCATGATGTTGGCCTTAGCGAAGTAAAATTCGATAAGGATCGTCTCTGCGGTGCTTGTGAAGCAGGTAAAATCACAAAGAAACATCATTCAGCGAAGACTATCATGACTACCACTCGTCCTCTTGAATTGCTTCATATGGATCTGTTTGGTCCTCAAAATTATGCAAGCCTGGGAGGAAACAAATATGGTCTTATTATTGTTGATGATTTCTCTCGTTATACTTGGGTTTTCTTTTTGGATGACAAGAGCAAAGTTGTTGAAATCTTCAAGTCATTCGCTAAGAGATCTCAAACAGAATATGAATTATCTCTGAAGCATATCCGAAGTGATAATGGAACTGAGTTCAAAAATACTCATATTGAAGATTTTCTTGATGATCATGGTTTTACTCATGAGTTCTCTGCTGCATATACACCTCAACAAAATGGTGTAGTTGAAAGGAAGAATAGAACTCTCATTGAAATGGCCAGAACTATGCTTGCTGAATACAAGACTCCTATCAGGTTCTGGGCCGAAGCAATTAACACTGCATGTCATATCATCAACAAGGTTTACCTTCACAAATTTCTGAAGAAAACTTCACATGATCTTATCACTGGTAACAAACCAAATGTTTCATATCTTAGGGTATTTGGTGCTCCATGCTTTATTAGAGATATGAATCATAGCTCCAAATTTGCCCCTAAGGCACATGAAGGTTTTCTTTTAGGTTATGGCTCAAACTCTCACACTTACAGGGTGTATAACTCTCACTTTGGGAAAGTTATGGAAACTGTAAATGTGAGGTTTGATGAAACTAGTGGCTCTCAAAAGGAGCATTTGCCTCATGATCTAGATGAACCTCCACTTGATGAAGTAATCAGGTCCATGGCTATTGGAGAGATTCGCCCTGTTGAAGCCAATCCACGTCAAGCTGTTAGGGATGATGATGGTCCAATGTTCCCACACATAACCCGGGGCGCTGGAGATCAACATCCTGAAGCTAATGGAGAACAGGACGAAGAAGGACACGGGAACGAAGGAAATGATAATCCTGAAGGAAATGCTGAAGCTGAAGGTGAAGCTGATCCCGAAGCTGATGCAGATCCTGAAGCAGAAGCTGAGCCTAAAGCTAATGATACTACGTTATCACGAGTTCGAATAAGAGTTGATGTTGATTCGATCCTCGAAGATATCAATCAACCAGGTCGTCCCACTACTCGATCTCGTACTCGTTTGGCTAACTTCTGTGGAAGTTTTTCTTTTGTTTCCTTGCTAGAGCCTTCCAAATATGATGAACCATGAAGGACACTGATTGGTTATTGGCTATGATGGAAGAACTTCACCACTTTGAAAGGAACAAAGTTTGGTCACTTGTTGACAAACCAGATCCCACGAAGCACAATGTTATTGGCACAAAGTGGATTTTTCGCAACAAGCAAGATGAAGATGGTATTGTGGTAAGAAACAAGGCTAGATTGGTATCACAAGGTTACACCCAAATCGAAGGCATTGATTTTGGTGAAACCTATGCTCCAATAGCCCGTCTCGAATCCATTCGTGTCATGCTTGCTTTTGCTAACCACAAAAATATATTGCTATATCAAATGGATGTCAAAAGTGCTTTTCTTAATGGTGAGATAGAATAAGAAGTGTATGTTATGCAGCCTCCAGGTTTTGAAGACTCGAACAATCCTGATATGGTGTACAGGCTTCACAAAGCCTTGTATGGAATGAAGCAAGCACCTCTTGCTTGGTATGAAACATTGAAGGATTTCCTCCTGAAGAAAGGCTTCAAACCTGGAACCACTGACCCCACTCTTTTCACTCGATCATATAACAATGATCTATTTGTGTGTCAAATATATGTAGATAATATCATTTTTGGCTGTACTAACACTGAAATCAGCGAAGAATTTGCAAGTATGATGTCGAAGAAATATGAGATGTCTATGATGGGTGAATTGAAGTTTTTCCTTGGACTTCAGATTCGCCAACAGAAGAATGGCACCTTTATTTCACAGGAGAAATACTTGAAGGATTGCCTGAAGAAATTTGATCTTGCTGAATGCAAGACCATCAGAACTCCCATGCCTACAAATGGTTTTCTTGATGCTGATGAGAAAGGTAAACCCTTCGATCAGAAGAAGTGTCGGTCTATGATAGGTTCACTCTTATACTTATGTGCATCTAGACCTGACATTATGCTATCAGTTTGTATTTGTGCTCGTTTTCAGGCAAATCCGAAGGAATCGCATCATACTGCTGTGAAACAAAATCTTCGATATCTAGCACATACTCCTTCTTTGGGACTTTGGTATCCCAAAGGTACTCAGTTTGATTTAATTGGATATTCTGATTCAGACTGAGCTGGTGATAGAGTTGACAGGAAATCTACCTCAGGCACCTGTCATTTTCTTGGTAGATCTCTTGTGTGTTGGGCTTCAAAGAAACAGAACTGTGTCTTAATATCTACTGCTGAAACTGAATACATTGCTGCTGGCTCATGCTGCACTCAAATACTTTGGCTTAAGCAGACGCTGAAAGATTATGGTATATATGTGAAGAAAATCCCTCTGCTTTGTGATAATGAGAGTGCTATCAAAATTGCACACAATCCTGTGCAACACTCTCGAACGAAGCATATCGATATTCGTCACCATTTTCTTCGAGATCATGTTCAGCGTGAAGACATTGAGATCAGCCATGTTAGAACTGAAGATCAATTGGCAGATATATTCACGAAGCCATTGGACGAGAAAAGGTTTTGTGCATTAAGATGTGAGCTAAACATCCTAGACTCACACAATGTTCAGTAAGATCGAAACTTTTCATTGTATATATTCACCTTCGTTGTGTTTTTGGTTATTTAGTTTCGTTTGAGTTTTCCTTCGTCCAAGTTTCTATGATTAGCTTCGTTCGCCATTTGCTTTCAGTTATGTGTTGTTTTTATTTGTTCGTTTCCTTTGTCCCCCATACTTATCACTTTTAGCTTCGTTGTTCTTGTTCTTCGAAGTGATAAGTTTCGGACCCTACCCCTCCTTTCTGATTCGCTCCCAATCTATTCTGTCTTGAATGGTTAAGCACAATTGAAACGGAAAGCATATTGCTTCGAACGTCATTGAGTTCCGAATCAAATGCTTCCAACTTTATCGAAGTTTTTGCTCTCGGTCAAGACTTATTCTTCGGCCGTTGAGTCCCCGTCTTTCTCGGGCCGTTGAGATTCGCTCGCGAACCGCCATATCATCTGAGCCGTTGGATCGGAAGAGAAACTCGCTGGCAGCCGTCCGATACGATCTGGCAACCGTTTCAGATCGGGCCTATTTAAGGCGATCCCTCCAGCGAACCGTTCCCCACGTTCATTCTCTCCCGATCTCCCCGTCTTCCTCCTCGAGCACGCCGTTGAGCTCTCGTTCCCTGTCGACGAAGAGCATGTCTCCGCACTCCGTCGCCGTAGCCGCTTCGCGTCACCAAGTTAGGGTACGCAAGTTTCTTGGATCCAATCTTCTCTACAAGTTCTTCATCTAGGGCTTGGATCTAAGTTTTGTTAGGTCTTTGTTTTCTGTTTATAGGACTGTTTTGATCTGTGCTGATCATTGCTCCTTGGGAAAACTGTTATTAGCATCAAAGTAATCCCATCTTCTCAGCTCAGTTTTGAGATTCGATCTATTCTGTGATTTTGGACTGAGTTAGGTCTTGTTCCTGAACTAGTTCTAGCCCAATCCATTGACAGATTTGCATCTGATCTTAGATTGCTCTGGGTTCTTGTCAAAATTTGGTTTTGGTCGAAACTTTTGCCTATGCTTATTCATTCCCTTTCCTGTTCCATCTTTTCTATCTTTCTGGTCACAGGATGTCTGATGAAGAGGCAGCCATGGGGAATGAGTCACCCATCGTTGAAGGACATGAAAATTATCCTGAGCCACCGAGGCAGAAAGTCAAAGGTGGCAAGACGAAGGAAGTCAAAAATGCCCGAGGCATACCCGAAGCCATTCGACTCAAGATGGGCAATGACACACCTCCTGAAGACTCTGATCATGACAGAAAGATTCGATTGCAAAAGATTCGACGCTACTGGGCCATAAGGTGGTACAAGTACAAGAGCATCCCAGACTGGAAGTGGGCAATGCAGTTTGCTTTCAGCCCTCCTTATCGGTACACTACTGCCATGTGTGCTCAATATAATGCTGCAAACAGGAAAAAGTACTACCCGAAGCCTCCTGCTGTTCCTCACCCGAATACTCTCAAGACTCCAGATAACTATCCAGAAGAGCAAGAGAGACTTGCCATATTGGCTGAGAAGAAAAGGCTTCGAGAAGAGAAGAAGGCCAAAGCACTTGCTGCTGCAGGGCAAGATGAAGCAGATGCATCGAAGCCCAAGAGGCGAAAGCTTCGAAAACTGAGTGCTTCGCCTCCTCCTGCCATTTCTGAAGAAGAGGTTGATAATGAAGACTCACTTGATGAAGCTGATGTTGCTGCACAGCTTGAAGACTCACTTGATGAAGATCCTGCTGAAGATGCAGATGATGAGTCTGAGCACACCCCTATTCCCCCTAGTCCTAAGAGACAACAGCTTCGGAAGCCATTGAAAAAGAAGGCTGGAGAGAAACCGTCTGCTCCAAAAGGAGTTAGGATTCAAGATCCAACTGACCCTCCTGTTCCAAAACGAAACATTGATTTGACAAACTTGGTGGTTGAGGCTCCATTGGCTTCAAAGCCACCTCGCCGCCTTGTTCCTGCTGAACAGAGAACAAAGGAGAGGCATGACCCGAAGGCAAAGCCTGCTGCTATGCCCAAAACTAAAGCTCCTGAACCAGACAAAGCTTCGAAGCTAAAAATATCTGTTGCCAAGCCTGGCCAGTCTTATGCCCAGGTCGGCACCAAGAATCTCTCTGAAGCAGAGATGCGCAAACGAGACCGAACTGAAGCTGGACGCCTTCATGCTAAAGCAAAAGCCCAAGCTAAGGCTGATAAAGAAGCTCAAGCGAAAGAAAAGGCAGATAGAGATGCTGCTCAGCTGGAGAAGCAAAGGAAAGAACTGGCTGAATCTAATCAGAAAGCTGAAGCGAAGCGCAAGCTCGCTGAAGCAAAAACTCAAGAGGCTCAGGCTGCTGCCGAAGCCAAACAGCTTAGTGAAGCCGAAGCCAAGCGCCAGGCTCAATTGAATATCATTAGAACAAAGCAAGCAGAGAAGGCTGCTAGAGCTGCTCAGAAGGAAGCCGCTGTAGACATGGCTCCAAAGGATGTCACTCCGAAGCCAGTCGCAGCTCCTGCCCCCGAAGCTCATGAAGAAGCTGAGCACAGTCAACATAACTTCCCGGATGCAAGGGAAGGAGAACTTTGGGACTACTTAAGCCTGAATCAGACATTCTGCCAGCTTGCTGAAGCTGTTGATCCCAAGGCTGTGGATGTTGGGAATGTTTACATTTCACCAACTCTCTCTGCCATGATTGAAACTTTGTACAATCATCTGAGGGATTTGCATGCTAGAGACAGATCTGAATCTGCAAACATTCTAAAGTTTAAGAAGAAAGCAGATGCTGAATCAGATGAAGACTTCAAGATCGAAGCCGAAGCTGCTTCGAAGAAAATTGCTTATGTGAATGAGAAGACGAAGAAAAATATTCAAGTGTTTCAAGGCAAGATCAAATCTTCCATTGAAGAATGTTGCAAGACGCACAATGCTTCGGTCATGGCTCTTGACTCCAAGAAGCGCGAAGCCATGCTCAAGATATTAGCTTGACCCCTTCCCCAGCTGCAACAAAGGAAGCATCGTCTTATCACAGATGCAGACGAAGCTGATGAGGTGAGCTCTCATCCGGCCAAGAAGACCCCAAGACAAGCATCGCCCCCTCGATGCAAGATTATCACTCTTCCCACACCCACTGCGAAGCCAACCACTCCCAAAGTTGTTCCACCCCATGCTCCAACTCCACCTCCTCCTCAACCAGCTCCTCAACCGTCCGCCCACGACAACTTTGAGCCTGAACCTTCTCCTCCAGCTCAAGACATACCTATTCCTGCAAAGGATTACTCTTCGGCTCACTCTACTGATGAGTCCGAAGAAGAAGAAGGCGAAGCCAAAGAACAAGCTGCTCCAGAAGACCATGAAGCCGATGCAGAAGCCGAAGCCGAAGCCAATGAATTGGCAATTATGACTCAACCGCAAGAGCGAGCCATAGTTGCTTGAAGGCACACTCCGCACTGCATCCCTGCGCAAGATACCCAATTGGACTCCATCTACCCTCGTGAAACTTTTCCCATTTTCCTGGGGGATGGTTCTTCTTCAAGACATGGTCCTGAGTTCAATCTCGAAGTTCATCGCCAGAAGCTTCGCTTCTTTGGTGCAAGTCCATATGACTCTCCCCGGACTGCAGATGACCTTCGCTTCTGGACAGCTAAGCAACAGATTCTTTACACGATACTATACTGCCAGAAGGGTGTTCTATTCAGGCACAAGTATTTGGATATGCGAAGTCTAACTTCTGCAACGTGCTTCCAGAACATCATGGAAACCATCGAATCACAAAATCTTACCAGCCTGTTTGCCATGGAGACCCCTTTCAATTCCGAGCTAGTGAAGCAATTCTATGCCACTCTCTATGTCTCTAGAAATCCTGATGATACAAGCTCATGGATTCTTGAGTGGATGATTCAAGGAAAGGTATTTAGGATGCATTCTGATGAATTCATTGACATTGTGAACATCCCAAGGCACACTGGAGAACTGGCAAAGGTGCATTTGATACCTGATCCCACTGAAGTTGAATTTGCCTCACTTCTGGATCCTGATGTCACTGGAGATCACATGCCTGAGAATATTCGCCCGAAGCATCTGGTATTCATATCGAAGACTTGGTTTTACATCCTGTCTAATTCACTGATGCCTCTCAGCACTGCAAATGAAGAGTCCAACATTCATTATCACACATGTCATGCTTTGCTGAAGCTTACTCACGGCCATGTGTTTGACTTCGAGGATTGTTTTCTTCGATATATGGTCCAAGCTGCTGAACTTGTACATCAATTGAAGCCATATGCTCCCTGGCTCCAAGCCATTTGCAACCATGGATGCAGGGAAGACTTCGTTGCGAAGCATCACTCGAAGCTGTTCTGTCCTCCTGTGCGTGATACTATGAATATCTTCAGAAGGCCAAATGATCCATTTGCCACATATGTCGGAGTCAGACAGTATGTCAATGAACGCAACATGTCGAAGAAATTCCAAAAGGAAGTTTATCACTTTGAATTTGGCATTCGCACTCAACAGATGCTTGAAAACTTCATTGAAGGAAATCAGCGCCAAATCCAACATCTTTCAGATGAGATCAATAGAGTTGGCAACATTGCTTTAAACAACAACCAATACTTGAAGGTTTTGAAGCGCCACTCCTGGAAAGGTTTAAGGAAGTTCAACTCTGTGAAGAAGCTTGAAGTTGAATGCATTTTCAAGGAGTATCCACATCTTCAACGCCACTTCTCCCGAAATGATTCGATTGACCGCCCCAACCCAAAGATCCCGCCACTGGACAAGATTGATGAAGTTTTATTTGTTAATCCAGCTGAACAGATTTGCCCAGATACTCTATCTAATGAAGACTCCCACACCTCGAAGCAAGAAGATGACCCTCTCAATGACAGTGATCTTGATCTGCTTCAAACGCCGATGGACATTGACGAGCTGGAGTCGCCTGCTTCAACCGAAGGAGACACTTCAGGAGATGCATCTTCTTCGGGCTAAGACAATCAGCAGGGTCCCCGGGTTGCAGCTAACGCGTAAATACTCTTGATCTACCTCTCAACCTTTTGTCCAATTATTGACAAAAAGGGGGAGAAAGTAGCATCGATTGAGTTTAGATTCGCTGCGGGGTTTAGGGATTCGATTCGATCTTTTGTGTTAAGTTACAACAAACTTTCCATTCACTTCTATTGGGTTGTAACTTAAGTTTTACTTCGGTTGTGAACTGCTACATTTTATGAGTTAATAACCCCCGTGCTTGCAAGTTGCTCTCGTATCTTTTATCTTGCAGGTGGTTGTTATTCTTAAGTTCACAGGTCATTGGATAATTGCATATTCTTCAAGACTAATATTCTCCATATGCAATTAATTCACTAAGATATGTGTTAGGCTTTCCATGAAAGATATTCTTCATCAAGCATTCACTTCGATTATATAAATCTTCGATGCTTGCATTCAGGGGGAGTCAAAAGCTTCATATCTTAGAGTTTGCTCTCAACTCAACTCAAAATTCCATATCTTTTTCGATGCCTGTTTTGTCAACAATAGTCCAAAAAGGGGGAGATTGTAAGAGCAAAGTTATACCCCCATGAGTTTTGGTTATTGTTGGGCAAAACAGTAGAGGAACTAACAAGTTTTCTAGTGTAAAACAGATGGTTAGGTTCCTGAAGTTATAGGTTGGTGATAAAGCTTCAACGAAGATTTACATACTTACCGAAGCATATCCTCTGGAGTGAAGCTCATCACGGATGTCGACCCCTAAAAAGATAAGGAATCCTGAAGCACGTCTCATCGAAGGAGATGACCAAGATGGCGCAAGACTTAGTAGTTTTTGCGTAGTTCTTTTTCACTTCTTTGAGTCGTAGGAAAAACAGTACTATCAAGAGGGGTTTAGTAAATGTACTCCGAAGGTTTTGGTGAAAAGACTCAGATCGAATCCAAACCAGTGAGAAGCCAGAGTTGAGAAATCTCATGTGCACTAGGTAATGCTTCACCAGCGAAGACTTAGTTCTTTCGGATCCTGAAGCAGAACCAAGTCCGTGAGTCAGCTTTACTTGGACCGCAAGTAAAGTTGCGCTTTGATTGGAATTATGACCGTTGCGGACAGGTGTCAAGCTGTCGCATCGGGTCATTTAAGACATTTCGCACCTAGGGATTGCCACCTATAAATACGCCACCCCCGCCCTCATTGGCCGGCGGCTGCTCCAAGAATATTTCCTGACAGTGAAGAGAGAGAGCAACCCCACCGAAGCAAACCACAAACCCATCCACAGAAGCATAAGTCCTATTGATCTGAGTTGATTCATTATGATTTAGGAAGAAGTTTGCTAGCCTTTTTATCTTGGAGAACTGCAATTCTCCTAGAAGGTTAGAGTGTTGTTCTTCAGAGAGCGAAGAGTTATTGTCGCCTCGAAGTCCAGTTTGTCAAAGGTTTCGGTGATTTCCTCAATAATCAACCACGAGTGAAGAACTGACCAAGCTCAAGGAGATTGGTGCAGTGGAGATACGGACGGAGAGAGGTTAGCTCCTGTGTTCAATCACAAGTCCCTCCAACCAGATGTAGCACTTTGCAGAGTGTGAACTGGTCGAACAAACATCGTCGAGTCAAGAGTTCGTTTTACTTTTCGCACTTACATTCAGTTTATCAATTGCTTCAGTGATTTGCTTCAATGCAATTGATTCGATGCTTTTGATTCGCTATGTTATGCTTCAATCCAGTTCTGCTTCAATGTTTACCTTTCTGTTGAATGTCTTCTGCTGCTAAGTTATGCTTCACTTCATAGTTTCATGCAAAAATTTGAAGTGATCATTCACCCCCTCCCCCTCTGATCACATACTTGGACTTACACTTACGATGCCCATTGTTAATTTCGTGTACGATACACCGGTGTCCTTAAGAATGTTGATTTCAGAAAATTGTTGCGCCCGTAAATTAGTTGGTTTCGTTCATGATTTCAACGGCCGGTTATCGATGCATCAACGACCCTAAGAGCGTTGCCTTCAGAAATGCTTTGATTCCGTGTACGATGCACCGGTGACCCTAAGAATGTTGCCTTCAGAAAATCGTTGCACCTGTAAAGTAATACATTTCATTCATGATTTCAATGATGGGTTATCGATGCATCACCGACCCTAAGAATGTTTCCTTCAGAAATGTGCTCTCTTCGATGCCCACTTGTTGATTTCGTGTATGATGCACCATTGTTCCTAAGAATGTTGCCTTCGCAAAATCGTTGCACTCATAAAGTACTCGGTTTCGTTCATGATTTCAACGATGGATTATCGATGCATCACCGACCCTAAGAATGTTGCCTTCGGATGTTGCCTTTGGAAATGCGATACTTTTGATGCCCCATTGTTGATTTCGTGTACGTTGCACTGGTGTCCCTAAGAATGTTGCCTTCGGAAAATCGTTGCACTCGTAAAGTAGTCAATTTCATTCATGATTTCAACGATGGCTTATCAATGCATCACCGGCCCTAATATGTTGACTTCGGATGTTGCCTTCGAAAAATGTGTTGCTTTGAATGCCTCATTGTTGATTTCGTGTACGATGCACCAGTGACCATAAGAATGTTGCCTTTGGGAAATCGTTGCACCCGTAAAGTAATCGGTTTTGTTAATGATTTCAAGGATGGGTTATCGATGCATCACCGACCATAAGAACTTTTAATTCAGATGTTGCCTTCGGAAATACGATGCTTTCTATGCCCGATGCTTTCGATGCCCCATTTTTTATTTCATGTACAGTGCACCGGTTTCCCTAAGAATGTTGCCTTTGAAAAATCGTTGCACCCATAAAGTAGTCGGTTTCGTTCATGATTTCAACGATGGGTTATCGTTGCATCACCGACCCTAAGAATTTTGCCTTCGGAAATGTGTTTCTTTGAATGCCCCATTGTTGATTTCGTGTACGATGCACTAGTTACCCTAAGAATGTTGCCTTTGGAAAATCGTTGTCGACCCATTGGGAACTAGGGTGCCTCGGGCCATGCCTGGGCCCCAGGGAATCCAAGCCTCCTAAGGACGCCCCTCAGGAAGGACCTTGGTCTCAAGAACCACCCAAGGCAATCCGCCCAAGGAAGGCCCCCTCGCCAAGGACCGGGGGCTGATACGTCCAAAACGTATCTATAATTTCTGCTTGCTCCATGCCTCTTTTGTGTCATATTGCTATGTTATTGATGAACTTCCATACACTTTTGATCATATTTGGACTAACTTATTAACTCAGTGCACCCCAGTGTCAGTTCCTGTTTTCTGCTGTTTTTCTATTTCAGGTTTCCCCCATATTAAAAGTGCTCCAAAAATTCGAGAAAATACAATAAAAAATCAGCGCTTCGGAAGCTTCGGGAATCACCGAGGGGGGCCAGAGGGGACCCGGCGCGCCCTAGGGTGGGGCCGTGCCAGGGGGTTGCCTGGACCCCTGGTGGCCCCCTGGCTGCCCCCCTTCGCCCATATATTCTCCGTGACGCAAAAACCCCGAGACGGGAACCCTTTTTTGCGATCTCTCCTCTAATATGCCGCCGTTGCGCTTCCAAGATCGGGAGCACCAGGAGACCTCTTCCCGGCACCCTGTCAGAGGGAGGAACCACCTGCAGGAGCTTCTCCACCACCATGGATGCTTCCCGGATGAACCGTGAGTAGTCCACCTTGGACCATGGGTCTATGATCAGTAGCTATGTGATGTTCTCCTCCCCTCTTTGTTCTTCATGGTTTAGACCTCGTGAGCTGCCCTACATGATCGAGGCACATATGTAATCTTTCTGCTGTTGCTATGCTGAGTTTGCTGGGATCCGATGGATTACGAGACTATGTTCAGATTTTGTTTGAGTAATATATTTGATTCTCCTCTTTTATATTTATGTTCTTGAGTAATTCTTGCATGTTCTCCGTTGCTGTTTATTGCTTTGGCCAAGTAGTAGGTGGTGACTCCAAGAGGGAGCGTTATGCATGATTGTGGGTTCATGCCCCCTGATGACTAGCTTGAGTGACAGAAACATGAGTCTGGGGGTTGTGATGTTGTCACAAGGGAGAAAACAACGGTGCTTGTACTTGCGGGTGCAAGGATTGTTTACTTTACGCAAAGTTCTTTAATGCAGTTGTCTGTTGCTTTGAGTTTACACTTTGGGTGGGATTCGCAACTTAATACCAGCGAGATGTTCTGGATAGATATCTCAAGGTGGATGATTAGTAGGTAGATGCAGATGGATTTCGGTCTACTTGTTTTGGCGTACCGCCCAAGATTTTGAGCCTCTTCCTTTCTTTATAGCATAGTTAGAATTGGTTTGCGCACATAATTCTGTCAATTTCCCAGCTGTAATTTGTTTACCTCGCATGGCTATTTTATCGTCTTTTTGGAGAGAGACATCACTAGTGAACATCATAGGACCCCGGTCCATATTTCCAATACTGTTTACACCCACTATCAATTTACTGCTTTATTTACTTTTCTGTTGCTATCACTATCATTATTATCCCGTGCGTTTGATCCTTTGTAAACAACAAAGCCGGAGAGATTGACAACCTCTCTGAACTCATTGGGAGAAAAGTTATTTGTTGTGTGTACAGGTCCAGGTCATGGAAGCAACTTTTGTCTTAAAAATGGTGCCATTGTTTCCTTGCCATCTACTTGTCGATCTTGGAGTCCTACTGGTCGATCCTCAACCTTAGCATCTTCGCTAAGGGAAATTTGCTGCTATCTACATCTCAACCTTCCACTTTGGGTAACCAACAAGGGGCGAGAAGTAAACTCTCGTGACATCAAAGCAATTTCTGGCGCTGTTTCCGGGGACTCCGCTCTTCAAGATAGGGGAGTTGCACACTATCTTTTATCTTTGCTTTTTAGTCTTGTTAGTTTACCTTTCAGTTTTTGCTTTAGTGTCCTTTATCAAAAATCAAAAAAATATTTACCTTGCTTGATGCTACTATGGGTTCCTCTGAGAACACCAAGTTTTGTGACTTCACTAGTCATAACAACAGTGAATTTATCTGCACTCCTATTGCTACACCTGCCACTTCAGCACCTTCTTATGAGATTAAACCTGATTTGCTGAACCTTGTTATGAAAGATCAACTCTCCGGTGCTGGAGATGATGCTTCTTTGCACTTAAATAATTTTATTGAGCTCTGTGATATGCAAAAGTACAAAGAAGTAGATGGTGATATTGTTAAGCTTAAGCTTTTCCTTTCTCCTTGAGAGGAGGAGCTCAAATCTGGTTTCAATCCTTGCCTAGGAATAGCATAGATTCTTGGGATAAGTGCAAGGATGCTTTTATTGGGAAGTACTACCCCCTACTAAGATTATCCAATTGAGGAGTTATATTATGAATTTTAAGCAATTGGATAATGAACACGTTGCCCAAGCTTGGGAACGCATGAAATCTCTTGTTAATAATTGCCCTACGCATGGTTTGACTACTTGGATGGTTATCCAAACTTTTTATGCAGGCTTGAACTTTACCTCGTGGAACCTACTAGATTCGGCCGTGGGATGAACCTTTATGTCAACAACGCTTGGTGCTGCCACAAAACTACTCGATGAGATGATGACCAACTATTCCCAATGGCACACCGAACGCGCTCCAACAGGTAGGAAGGTAAACTCTACCGAGGAGATCTCCTCCCTAAATGAAAAGGTTGACTTGATTATGTCTCTACTTACCAAGCAATCTCCTATTGATCCTCATGATGTTCCTTTAAATTCTTTGATTGCTCAAGATCAAGTAGTTGTGAACTTTATCTCTAGAAACAACTTCAATAATAATGCTTATAGGAGTAATTTTGGTAGCAATCCTAGACCGCTCCCCTCCAACAACTGTGGGAACAACAACACTTATCCTAGCACCAAAAACTCCACTTTTGAATTAGAGAGTATGCTTAAAGACTTTATCACTACCCAAAAAGCCTTCAACAAGAGTGTAGAGGAAAAACTAGACAAATTAGATAATCTCTCTTCGAAGGTAGACAATTTATCCCATGAAGTAGAATTGCTTAAAATTATAACTTCTCCTCTTGAGGAGAGGAAGGTCACTCCTATGAACGCTATCCAAGTGCAAATTAATGAAAACATTAGGATGATGGCTAAACTTAAAGAGAGATGGGCTAGAGAAAAGGAGGGAAGCAGATAGAATTAAGAGCCTTCCTACACACCATACTGTTGCTACTATCCAAGTGGTTGAGGATATCCAAACTCTTAGCACCCAATGCACCCCTAGTCCCATAGGACCTATTAATGGTGATGCTATTACCTCAACCGTAGAAGAAGAAACTCCTATGACTATAGAAGCTACCAAACAAGTGAGCCTAAAGGACACCGCTACCACTTTAATTGATAGTAGTGACCTTGACTTTGAAAATTGCACCCTCTCTGAATTTATTCATTTCCTTGACAAGATATCTAGAGACCCCACACTAGCACACTTAATCTTGCCTTCACGGAGCATATCACTAATGCTCTCATTAAAGCTAGGGAGGAGAAGCTTAGGGTAGAAGCCTCCATACCCAGAAAGCTAGAAGATGGTTGGGATCCTATGATTAAAATTAAGTTGAATAATTTCTCTTGCTATAATTTATGTGATGTTGGAGCTAGTACCTCCTTTATGCCCAAAAGGATGTATGATATATTTGCATTAAAACCTTTTGATCCTTGTTCTTTTGGTGTTCGTCTTGTCGATTCTTCCGTAAAGAAACATTTGGGGAAGATCGATGATGCTCTTATCATTGTCAATGACAATTATGTTCCCGTTCATTTTACTATTATGGACATTGAATGTGAACCTTCTTGTCCAATTATTTTGGGACGTCCTTTTCTTCGCACCGTGGGTGCTATTATTGATATGAAAGAAGGGATTATAAAATTCCAATTCCCTCTCAAGAAAGGGATGGAACACTTCCCTAGGAAAAAGATTAATTTGCCTTTTGAGTCAGTCACACGGGCTAGTTATTTTCTTGAAAAGACTTGATCTATTGCATTAAGCCTAGCTAAAGGCTTTAAAGAAGCGCTTTCGGAAGGCAGCCCGCAACGAATTTAGGATTTCCTTTTTGTTTTTATTCTGTTTTTAGTGGTCTTGATGATTGTTACTACTGTAGCAACATCATTGTATCTTTACTTTTCAAGCTTTGTGCCAATTATAGCCTCATATGACAAGGGAAGTGAAAGTTGTGACATGCTGTCCAGAAAACATATTCTGTCCTCGTGACGGGAAATATCACAGAAAATTTCCAGTTCGTCTTTTTGAGCTGAATTTTTTACACATCGTGCTCTATAAAATTACGGAACTTTCGTATGTTCTGAGTTTTTTTATTTGAGTTTCAGAAGTACCCCTAAAAAATTCTTTACTACCAGTTGGTCTGTTTTTTCACAGATTCTGTCCTGTTTTGCCTTTTCTTCGTTTTGCAAACCTTAAGCTTGCTTTTTCTTTGCAAAAACTTTTTGGCAATCTTGATAAATAGTAGCTCTTCAAGAATATCCTTATTTACAGTAGAGAAAAAATTATTTTATTATGGTTACTAACCTCGCTAATCAGATTATGATGAGTTATGTATGAAGGAAGTTTTCAAGTGTGCGAGGGAAGATGATAAAAGAAGATTCAGGAGTATCAAGCGCTCAAGCTTGGGGATGACCCCATGCACCCCAATAAATATTCAAGGAGACTCAAGCGTCTAATCTTGGGGATGCCCTCGTGCATCCCCTTCTCCATCAACAATCATCAGTTCGTCTTTCGTTTCACTATATTTTTATCACTTCATGCGTTATGTGCTATGCTTGGAGCGTCTCGCTCTTAGGTTTTATTTTTATTTTTCTTTAGATTTGCTTGCTGTTCATAACAATTTAGAACCCGGATTTCTTTGTGTGGGAGAGAAACACGCTCCACTTTCAAAACCTAGAACGCATCATAGGATTTTTCATGCCTATATCTTTGTTGTGAGTGTTCTTTATCTTTTTCATAGCTACTGCCATGTTTAGCTCTTAGTTTTCATGCTTATCTTTTTAAAGTTTTTGTTTAGTTTGTTGCTGGAACTCTCTTGAGTTTTCATGTTTATCTTGTTTAGAGAGTTTGCCTGTTGCACTGAGTTGTGTGTCTTGACTTGAAGTAGGTAATTGAGGTTGCTATTCTTTTGTAGTAGTAACTTGCAATAGTTTTTAGGTATTGCTTTGAGTAATGTTTGGACTTTTGTTGTCAAGAGCTTTAGCCTATTAGTGATAGATGTCGTATTTTGGGCAATCCGTGTTTATTTTCAAAACTTACAAAATTAGTTGAGAACTCTAGCTACTAGATGGATCACTACTCTTTGGAGGGATCGAATATTAGAGTACACTCACGTACCATGAGTCGAGGATGTGCAAGGATAACCAAACCCCCATACACTCCTCCTCGGGGTACTTGTCTCTTTGTGAACCTCCTTATTAGACTGAGAGTTACCGATAATAAGTGCATGAGTTCTTTGGACTAATGTGAGTATTCGAAAGTTGACACTTCCACCTTCCCATATTTTGCTAGCCTTTCCTGTGACGTGCATTGCCTCCTTCTCACTCCGAGAGTTGGCGTCCACCTTCACCGGTACATCCAAATCCTTGGCACGATACGCTCTGTCATCATAAACCTCCTTATATCCTTCCTCAAAACAGCCACCATACCTACCAATCAAGGCATTTCCATAGCCTTTCCGAGATACATTGCCATGCAACATCCACCTTCTCATGACTTGATCTTCATGTCATACATGCTACTTGATTGATCGATGAGTCACATGCTAGTTGGGTCTTGCCCTAATCATTGCTACATGACGCGCTAGTATCATTGCATATCCTGCTACACTGGCAGAGGCATACATTTGCATACTTCATGATAGTTACATCTTCTTTATGATTTGAGTACCTTGTAAAGTGTGAAAGATCTTCTATACTTCTTGTAATATATAGAGTGTTGCCCCTAAAGTGAGGAAAAGATCCCAAATAGGACAAAATCAAAAGATCCCAAAGAGGACAAATGAGAGAAATAGAAAGAGCCATTGAGGCCACCAAAAAAAGAGAAAAAATAGAAAAAAAGAGAAAAAGAAATAAAAAGAGAGAAGGGAGCACACTACTATTACTTTTGAGAGATCCACACTCGTACTCCATCTTATATCTTGTACTCCCTAGAGATTATCATTCATGCATATAGCTATGTGGGGACCTTCACACTATAGAACTTGGCTTGTATATTCCAATGATGAGCCTCCTCAAATGAGCTCTATGTCTTCTTGAGCAAGCAAGTTGGATGCACCCCCACTAGTTACATTGGAGAGCTTACCTTAGCTCACATGTGCATCTGTTGCATGGCAATCCCTACTCCTCACATCATATCTATCATTTGGCTTTCTCTCGCCTATGATTGTCCTCATTGATGTGAGCCTTTCACACCTTTTTGTCTTCCTCCTCCACCACATTCTCTCTTTGCCATCCTAAGTGTCAACTTTCTTGCTTACGCTCATCCATTGCATGAGTGCTCAAAATATCGAATAGGAGTGGATCATTTTGACTTGTACCTGGCTAGTGGTCTGGGGATGAGTCAAGATAAATATTCCAAAGAAGACCAAGTGTGAAACTTTAGTAGATTGAGTTCTCAACACAAAAAAATACTTTTTTCTCGTATATCCCTATCCCCTTTCTTGCACGCAAACACCATTTGGAGACATTCGAGTCACGGACAGCGAGAGATTTTGCACCTTTATGTTCTTATGTTGCTTGTTTCAATGCTAAATATGGACTCTTGCCTGTTATGACTTGAATTGAATTATATGCCTTGATTGCTTTAATTAAAAGTTCTTATATGATTGGTAGCATGTCACCAAAGAAATTTTGCTTTTTATCATTTACCTACTCGAGGAAGAGCAGGAATTAAGCTTGGGGATGTTGATACGTCCAAAACGTATCTATAATTTCTGCTTGCTCCATGCCTCTTTTGTGTGATATTGTTATGTTATTGATGAACTTCCATACACTTTTGATCATATTTGGACTAACTTATTAACTCAGTGCACCCCAGTGCCAGTTCCTGTTTTCTGCTGTTTTTCTATTTCAGGTTTCCCCCATATTAAAAGTGCTCCAAAAATTCGGGAAAAATCCAATAAAAATCAGCGCTTCGGAAGCTTCGGGAATCACCGAGGGGGGGGCAGAGGGGACCCACCAGGGCCCCAGACGCCCTCCCGACGCGCCCTAGGGTGGGGTCGCGCCAGGGGGCCACCTGGACCCCTGGTGGCCCCCTGGCTGCCCCCTTCGCCCATATATTCTCCGTGACGCAAAAAACCCGAGACGGGAACCCTTTTTCACGGTCTCTCCTCTGTTCCGCCGCCGCCGCGCTTCCAAGATCGGGAGCACCAGGAGACCTCTTCCCGGCACCCTGTCGGAGGGAGGAACCACCTCCGAGAGCTTCTCAACCACCATGGATGCTTCCCGGATGAACCGTGAGTAGTCCACCTTGGACCATGGGTCTATGATCAGTAGCTATGTGATGTTCTCCTCCCCTCTTTGTTCTTCATGGTTTAGACCTCGTGAGCTGCCCTACATGATCGAGGCACATATGTAATCTTTCTGTTGTTGCTATGCTGAGTTTGCTGGGATCCGATGGATTATGAGACTATGTTCAGATTGTGTTTGAGTAATATATTTGATTCTCCTCTTTTATATTTATGTTCTTGAGTAATTCTTGCATGTTCTCCGTTGCTGTTTATTGCTTTGGCCAAGTAGTAGGTAGTGACTCCAAGAGGGAGCGTTATGCATGATTGTGGGTTCATGCCCCCTGATGACTAGCTTGAGTGACAGAAACATGAGTCTAGGGGATGTGATGTTGTCACAAGGGAGAAAACAACGGTGCTTGTACTTGCGGGTGCAAGGATTGTTTACTTTACGCAAATTTCTTTAATGTAGTTGTCTGTTGCTTTGAGTTTACACTTTGGGTGGGATTCGCAACTTAATACCAGCGAGATGTTCTGGATAGATATCTCAAGGTGGATGATTAGTAGGTAGATGCAGATGGATTTCTGTCTACTTGTTTTGGCGTACCGCCCAAGATTTTGAGCCTCTTCATTTCTTTATAGCATAGTTAGCATTGGTTTGCGCACATAATTCTGTCAATTTCCCAGCTGTAATTTGGGAAAAAATACAATAAAAAATTCGGGAAAAATACAATAAAAAATCAGCGCTTCGGAAGCTTCGGGAATCACCGAGGGGGGGCCAGAGGGGACCCGACGCGCCCTAGGGTGGGGCCGCGCCAGGGGGTCGCCTGGACCCCTGGTGGCCCTCTGGCTGCCCCCCTTCGCCCATATATTCTCCGTGACGCAAAAACCCCGAGACGAGAACCCTTTTTTCCGATCTCTCCTCTAATCTGCCGCCGCTGCGCTTCCAAGATCGGGAGCACCAGGAGACCTCTTCCCGGCACCCTGTCAGAGGGAGGAACCACCTGCAGGAGCTTCTCCACCACCATGGATGCTTCCCGGATGAACCGTGAGTAGTCCACCTTGGACCATGGGTCTATGATCAGTAGCTATGTGATGTTCTCCTCCCCTCTTTGTTCTTCATGGTTTAGACCTCGTGAGCTGCCCTACATGATCGAGGCACATATGTAATCTTTCTGCTGTTGCTATGCTGAGTTTGCTGGGATCCGATGGATTATGAGACTATGTTCAGATTGTGTTTGAGTAATATATTTGATTCTCCTCTTTTATATTTATGTTCTTGAGTAATTCTTGCATGTTCTCCGTTGCTGTTTATTGCTTTGGCCAAGTAGTAGGTAGTGATTCCAAGAGGGAGTGTTATGCATGATTGTGGGTTCATGCCCCCTGATGACTAGCTTGAGTGACAGAAACATGAGTCTAGGGGATGTGTTGTTGCCACAAGGGAGAAAACTACGGTGCTTGTACTTGCGGGTGCAAGGATTGTTTACTTTACGCAAAGTTCTTTAATGCAGTTTTCTGTTGCTTTGAGGTTACACTTTGGGTGGGATTCGCAACTTAATACCAGCGAGATGTTCTGGATAGATATCTCAAGGTGGATGATTAGTAGGCAGATGCAGATGGATTTCGGTCTACTTGTTTTGGCGTACTGCCCAAGCTTTTGAGCATTTTCCTTTCTTTATAGCATAGTTAGCATTGGTTTGCGCACATAATCCAGTCAATGGCCCAGTTGTAATTTGTTTACCTCGCATGGCTATTTTATCGTCTTTTGGGAGAGAGACATCACTAGTGAACATCATAGGACCCCGGTCCATATTTCCAATACTGTTTACACCCACTATCAATTTACTGCTTTAATTAATTTTCCGTTGCTATCACTATCATTATTGTCCCGTGCGTTTGATCCTTTGTAAACAACAAGCCCGGAGAGATTGACAACCTCTCTGAACTCGTTGGGAGAAAAGTTATTTGTTGTGTGTACAGGTCCAGGTCAAGGAAGCAACTTTTGTCTTAAAAATGGTGAAATTATTTCCTTGCCACCTACTTGTCGATCTTGGAGTCCTATTGGTCGATCCTCAAGCTTAGCATCTTCACTAAGGGAAATTTGCTGCTATCTACATCTCAACCTTCCACTTTGGGTAACCAACGAGGGGCGAGAAGTAAACTCTCGTGACATCAGGGGCCAGCCAGACCCGCCAAGGGAAAACTGCGCTCGGGATGGACCACCCTCCCCTTCAAGAAGCGTCGAGCTCGGGAGGACCAATGGCCTCGCGAAGGTAACAACCAGCTTCAAGACTCGGGTCACGAGGCCCTGCTTCACCAATGCCTTGCGATCCCCCGACGAGAGCCCACAGCTCGCGAAGCACTCCACCTCAAGACGAAGTCATCGCTGAGGATGATAGCGGCCTGATCCCCCTTTGTCAGGGATGGGTAGATTTAGTCAGGATAAGGGGACAACTTTGCCCCGGTGTAATAAGGGCCCATATGGACTCCCTTCCCTCAGATGAGGAGGACCAAGGACAGAGCAGTTAAGTGCTCTCCAAGGCACCGTAGAAGGAGACAGACATTCCCGATCCCCAAGCTTGTAAGCTCACCATGAACATATCCACGAGAGCAATCCCAGACATGCAGGAGTAGGGTGTTACACCACCATGGTGATGATACGTCTCAAACGTATCTACTTTTCCAAACACTTTTGCTATTGTTTTGCCCTCATTCTTGCATGATTTGGACTAAACTAACCCGGACTAACGCTGTTTTCAGCAGAGCTGCATGTATGGTTTTATTGTGTGCAGGAAAATGGATTTTTAGACATTCCAGAAAATTCCCAGAAAATTACCAGAATATCCACGCACCCGAAGGAGCCAGAAGCCAGAAGTGGGACCAGAGGGGAGCCCTGGGGGCCCCAGGCGCCCCCCTGGCGCGGCCAGGGGTGGGGCCGCGCCCTCTGGCCGCCTGGGCGCCTCCCCCCTCCTCTGGTGCCCTACCGAGACTCCTATTTATCCCCGTGATGAGAAAACCCCAAAACAGAAGTCGTTTTCCCAGTTTCCGTCGCGGAGCCGCCGCCACCCTCTGTTCTTCTTCGGGAGGGCTAATCTGGAGGCTGATTTGGCCTCCGGAGAGGGGAGATCGTCGCCATCGTCATCTCCATCACCACTCCATCCATCCTCCATGACTTCTCTTCACATGTGTGAGTAATTCCCTGTTGTAGGCAAAGGGAATGGTAGGGATTGGATGAGTTTGATCATGTAATAGTTCGTCAGATTGTTGGGGGCATGTTGCCTATCATCTAAATCGGTGTTTATCTTCTTTGCTTCAACTTGTTGCTCTTAATGCTTGTCACTTTGGGCCCGAGTGCCATGTTTCCAGATCTGAACCCTATGTGTTTTCATGAATATATTTGTGTTTTGGATCCTATCTATGAGTTGTATGCACCTATTATGGTCCGGAACCGGCGATCCCAAAGGTGACAGCTTGGGACACCAAAGGGGATGGTCCATAATTTGAGGATTCCATGTATCCATTGAGTTTATTGCTTTGTTCCGGTGCTCTTTGACAGGAGCACCTTAATCTCCATAAGTTCCTTTGTTGGGAATGTGCCCTAGAGGCAAATAAAATATGTTTTATCGAGCATATTCCATTAGTTCATAATACGTTTGATACTATGCTATAACTGCATTAAGCGGAAACATTAATACTGGTGTGGTATACAAACAACCAGGTCCCTAGTAAACCTTAGTATACTAGTCCATTGGGCGATTGATGATCAAGGTTTCCTTATCATGAGACAATGGCGTTTGTTGACAATGGAGTCGTATCATTGGATAATGATATGATGGACATACACCCACCAGAAGTGTTGCGATGTGATCAAGTCACATAGTTGGACATTGTGATAACTATAACGTAGTGACCAGATCCTTTTGATCGTAATGATCATACGTAATTGTCATCTATGAGGAGACTATGATTTGTATCCCACCGCCTGACTAAAATATGTTGGCTATAACGGTGCACTTTGGGTATTCCAAAATAGATGGTTGATGAGTATGCAAATAGATCAAAGCGGGATTTGTCCATCCGTGTGACGGATAGGTACTCTGGGCCCACTCGGTGATATTGCATCATAAAGTTTGCAAACGTGTGACTAGGTCACGGAGTTGTAATATCACGGGAACGAGTAAACTTGTTTGTTGAGAACGAGGACGAATTACGTATATTGGATACCGATGATCAAACCTCCGACAAGCAAAGTACCATAGGACGAAGGGTACAGGCACACGGTTAACGGATCCAACAGCGATTGAAGTTCATTCGATGGAAGCGCAGGGGCTATCAAGGATTGTAACCAGGTCCAATTGATTAGTCATTGATCAATGAGAATTGTCTCGATCATGTCTGCTGTTTCCCGGACCGTAGGGTGTTACACTTAAGGGTACTCGACGCAGTAAGGATTGATTCGGGATCACCGGAGAAATTGGAGAGAACACCGGAATTGTTCCGGTAATGACCGAAATTGTTCCGATGAAGGCCGAAAGTTGTTCCGGGTATTTTGAAAGGTTCAAAATATATTTAATAATGTTTAATATATGTTTTATTATTTAATTGTCTGAATTAAATATTAAAATGTATTTAAATATAATTAAAAATGAATTAAAAGGCATATGGGCCTCATAGGGCCCATTAGGGGGAGAGGGAGTCCTCCCCCATGGGTCATGGCGCCATGAGGGGGCCCACCCCCCTTATAGGTGCGCCACCCCCCTCCCTTGGGATTAGTCCCACCCCGGAAGTGGAGGGGGGTGGCACCCCTCCTTGGCCTATATAAGGAGGGGTAGAGGTGCCCTTTTATTCATCATATTTTTGAGATAAGTTCTCATCTCTCTCTCCCTCCTTTCTCCTTCCTCGAGTGGACTCCCCTTGTTTGGAGTCTACACTTGGTTGGGTATTTCTCCACTATACGCACGCCGTCGTGCTGCTGGAATCGGGATCCGAATCCATCTTCTTTCCGCTGCTCTACTGGTTCGGAGCCCGGAGGGACGTCGGGTATACTGTATGTGTATAATCCCGCGAGGCACTACACTTGTGGTGCTACTTCATCGTCGTGGTCGTATCGCGAGGTCTTCATCAGCAACGTTCCGACGGGGACGTAATCCCGTCATCGATCTACAAGGATCGGGTGGCTACAGGAGTCATCGTGGATCTGCGCGGCATCGGGGATTGCCGGTACGACTACACCAACCACGTTCATGCGGGAACGTTTCCCGCTTAACGGACTACATGCTGGTATGTGATCTATTTCTGTCCGTTACTTGCATCAGCATAGCATAGGTCTTGGGTATGGGTCTCGTAGGTTATGAAAAATTTGTGTTTTCTGCCCCGAACCCCAACAGTGGTATCATGAGCAAGGCTATGCGTAGATGTATTGTACGGATAGAACACATCTAGTATGTGGGCATCAATTCTCCAATTGTTACCCTCTCACGTGTAATCATTTAGCGTTGCGGCAATGTTTGATGAAGCGGCCCCCGACCGACCTTACGTGTTTACGCGAGACTGGTTCCACGCTTGACATATGGCTTGTACCATATAAAGTGGCTGGGGGGTGTGTCTCTCTGCATTAGCGATGCGAAGATGTTTACAACGGAGGGCCCCGACAGGGGTGTAATAGAGACAATTGCGGGATTGGTGTTGTGGCATGTTTTCGCAGGATAGAAAGCGGTTCTTTTCTCGAAACCCCTATCAGCCACGTAAAACTTTCAAAAGATAAAGTAGAAAGGCGTTTTCAACTTTAATTTGCATGAAGGGGGAATCATAGCATGTATGATTTATGTTGCATCCTGTTTTGCTAATATGTTAGATATACGACGGTAGCATAATAGGATGATCCCTCACTAAAACCAACATAGTGTCCTTACCCTAGTGAGCACCACCTGGAAAGTTCTACATTATGGAGGCACCACGTGTCACACGTGTGTCAAACATTTTTTTCGTTCACATGAGGTGGGTGTAGCAAGCCTGGCATATGTATATGATATGGCCTTGCATGACACAGCAACAAATCACATAGGGTGTGGTGGCGAGCCTGGCATATGTATATGATATGGCCTCGGGACACAAGAGACCGAAAGGTCGAGCATGAGTCACATGGATGATGTGATTGGCATGATGGCCTACCTTGAACAACATACTGATGGCCGTGACGATCGGGGGAGGTATGGTGTTCAAGGATCGTGTAATCACTTAGAATAAACTATGAGGGATGTTTATCTGAGTGGGAGTTCCATAATTGTTTTTGAAACATGAACTCCATATTATGAACTTAATCTTCATGTCTTAGCAAATATCATTGTAGATAACGTCATACCAATGTTTAGAACTATGGCTCTTTTAGTATGATAGAACTTAAGGTAAATGGGTCTTACTTCATTGATGTGTACCAACACCATTAGAGACATACTCATTAGTAATGACTTGCTAAACATAATACGAAGAACTGCTAGGAGATACACCTGACAACTCCGTAATCAAGGAAGATGATGATGAGTATCGCACTCACCGTCACTTATGAATGACTGTCCAATACACCATAATTCATTCTATGGAATCTGAATTGTGAATGCATGTTAACCAACACGTATGACGTGCTAGGTGAACTTGAAAGCACTTGGTCACAAATCAGAGTAATGGAATATGAGTATATGGACGGGGTTTCTTTCAACTATGGTGGAAGGAACAACCTGCTGAGAAAGTCACTTGGAAAATGTATAAGATACATGGAACACCTTGTGTATAACTTGGACTACTGAATGACTGGTTACTTTGCGATAACTGGGGAGTTGCATCTGCTTCCTCCCAGTTACAAAGACCATGTCTGGACTATGTCATGAAGGAGAATCGTTCACCTGTCATGAGGTCATGGTTAAAGTCAAGAACTTTAAGAGTAGAACCAATGCAGGAATGGTCATTGACGGAGAAGGTATATTTGATATACGAGTTATAAATGTCTTTCCCACGAAACACTAATTGCGGTTGATTAAGTATTCGATGCTTGAACTTACTGCTTGAGAGTGGCTTGGAAGGGATGAGGTGACAATGTGTGCTGACGGCAATCAAGATAGTTGATGGTCGACAACACTCTCCCTCTACATCTATCAATTGATTAATATATGAATAAATTTTATGATCGTTTGAATGAGGACTTTATTAGTGTGTCTTGCATCTCGCGAAGACAATTATTCATATTAGTGAGAAACAAGTCAGTTGTTCTCCTTTTATGAATGATATCTCTTATGGTCACATTACGATTATGAATGAGTTATTCTTATATTGATGATAGTTGTTTGATCATTTATAAGAAATATTGTAATGCCAAGAAATATCCAGGCTTAATAATGACACTACAGTTTAAGTCATGAATGGTATGATGATGTCTTAAGATACTTGATCTCTTGACACATACAAACCATGCCTTTTAGGTGAGATGACTAAAACCTCGCATTCTGGTAAACGGAATGTGTACTGATTGTTGAGTATCATACATTGTGATGTATCGTATGTCAGCATGTGGTGAATTTCATTATTTCGTGAACTTCGTATGTGGACTTAGATGAATATTTGTATTCACTAATGAAACATGAGTCTGAAATAATTTGATATGATCAAAAGGGATTTCAGAGTAAAGATGGATATTAAATTAACAAGAAAGACAAGTCTCTACGATTTGATCAAAGTGACAAATGTTTTGAGTTAGTCTTGGGCATAAAGACTTGTGTGAAAGTTGTTCCACAAATTGCAATGTCTTGAGACACTTCAATATGATTGACGTGCCTGAGCATTGTGATCATATTCTATCGAAAAGTGTATGGTCTAAGTTATCTCTTACCACGTCACGTTATTATTGTTTAGAGTTATTAATTTAATATGCAAACACTCACTTCAGCATAGGGAACCATCTGAGTTCGTGGAAACCAACACTATATATGTCATGGTGTGTTGTGGTTTCTAGGAAGCTTGATTTATGTAAGATAAATTATCTTTGTAGTGTATCCTTAGACAACTATGGATGCATCTTCCACAACTAGAACCAAAAGGAGCAAAACTTGTATTGCTATGTTTGGTGTTTGTCAAGAATTGTTCTTAATAAATGTGGTAATGGAAGAAAAGTGAAAGTTCAACCAAGGTAATTGACCTTGCCTCCAAATGTCAGAGTAGTGCAACGGAATATGTTCTGGAAGCAAAGCTCTACAATAAGAGGAGAAACTAATGATAATGATCATGATCTTCTGATGGGAGCTTTTACTGAGAAAGGTAGGATTCAAGAATATATATTTTCCCCTGGTGCAAAATGATATTCATGATTCACTTGTCATGTTAATGGAACAAGACATTCCTATGAACTACAAAGAAGCGATGGTGGACCTAAATACGAGATATGACTATAAGTCATAAAATCCTATGTTGAGTTACATTTAAGATTGCTTGAATCTTATCAAGTAAGGAGGTTACTTGATATTCATAATAACTTCAGAGTTATGAGGAATAAATGTGAACATCAAAGGGACGTCAAGATTGGTTTGTCACAAAGATTGTTTTTGACAAATTCAATGGGTTGACTACAATGTGTAGCAATGCTTGAGTCAAAGGGATATTCACTACGATTGATCCAGGATTGTTATCAATACCGTGACTTCCTCAAATCCTGTATTTGAAGAAGTGTTGTAATTGGTACAACAAGAAGGTTTTGGAAAAACATATGGATACTAGTGTCTCATAAACTGAATTCTCATTTTGATGGATGATCAAAGGATTTTGGACTTAACCAAAATATCGAGGAAACATGTATTTGCATGAAACTGAGTGGGAGCTGAATAGTTTCCTGAAACTTAATATGTAGACGACATATTTTGAGTGGGAGCTATGGGAGTATTATCTTAGACTTATATGTAAATGACATATTTGAGTAGGAGCCATGTGGTTAGTATCCTGAACTTAATATGTGTCTGACATATCTAAGTGGGAGCCATGTGGATGTTATCCTTGTCTTATATGTGGCCGACATATTTGAGTGGGAGCAATATGAGTGTTATCCTATAACTTAATATGTGCATGACATATTTGAGTGGGAGCATGATAACATTCTCATATATGGATAACATATTATGAATGGTGCAGTTGGTGTTAATGATTATTTGAATTTTTCATAAATGAAGATGAATAAGTATTAAGCATTGAAGATCTATTAAGATAGATATGTGTTTAATAACATTGAGTCGTAATACTTTCCTGGATAAGATTCTGAAGGAGTTCAGAATGGGACAAGTCAAGAAGTGGTCCTTACTTGTATATCCAAGAGAAGTGTTGAGTTAATCTCAGTACAAGAACAATGGTTAATGGTTAATGAAAGAAATGGATGTGTTGGATCCTCTATGCCTTTTGTCATAGGTTCTTTCATACAAAACCAGAGTTATGTACTCGACGTAATGTGACCCAAGTTCTTAGTAGTAAGAACATGTTGTGATATGATTTATGAGTAAATCATTGAACAAAGAGTTAAGTTTATCCTTCAGTGTCTGAAGAGAACTGAGGATACATCTGAAATTTGTAAAGGATAGTGGACTTGACCATAAATGTTATGCTGGTTCAAGTTTTGACACTAACCTAGAAAATTGAGATATCATACTAATGAATGCCTAAGTTGAAAGAAACATGGTTAGACATCAAAGTTGCATACAATGCACTAAGGATTGAATCTACATTGATGTGGCTGCTTTAGAAGTAGAAGGAGTTATATTATGGCGTAAGAAGTTCGACATCTGATTGAGTGAGTTTCAAGTGTGCATGACTATGGGAAAGTCCGCGTGACCCACCGGATGTCATTGCTATGACACAACAAACGAAGTCTCACTTCACACGCCAAATATATATACCTCATCATTATAGTGGATAATGAAGGAATGTCAAATTAGGTGACATTATGAATTGCAAAAGGACATACGGTTCTGAATGGTACCCAGACCGTTGATACAACCTCTTCCACGGGCAAGCATGATCAATAAGGAGTTATGATCCAGAGAAAATGCAACTAGATTATTTGTACTCTAGTGCAAGTGGGAGACTGTTGGGAATGTGCCCTAGAGCCAAATAAAATATGTTTTATCGAGCATATTCCATTAGTTCATAATACGTTTGATACTATGCTATAACTGTATTAAGCGGAAACAATAATACAGGTGTGGTATACAAACAACCAGGTCCCTAGTAAACCCTAGTATACTAGTCCATCGGGCGATTGATGATCAAGGTTTACTGATCATGAGACAATGGCGTCTGTTGACAATGGAGACGTATCATTGGATAATGATATGATGGACATACACCCACCAGAAGTGTTGCGATGTGATCAAGTCACATAGTTGGACATTGCGATAACTATAACGTAGTGACCAGATCCTTTTGACCGTAATGATCATACGTAATTGTCATCTATGAGGAGACTTTGATTTGTATCCCACCGCCTGACTGAAATATGCTGGCTATAACGGTGCACTTTGGGTATTCCAAAATAGATGGTTGATGAGTATGCAAATAGATCAAAGCGGGATTTGTCCATCCGTGTGACGGATAGGTACTCTCGGCCCACTCGTTGATATTGCATCATAAAGTTTGCAAACGTGTGACTAGGTCACGGAGTTGTAATATCACGGGAACGAGTAAACTTGTTTGTTGAGAACGAGGACGAGCTAGGTATATTGGATACCGATGATCAAACCTCGGACAAGCAAAGTACCATAGGACGAAGGGAACAGGCACACGGTTAACGGATCCAACAGCGATTGAAGTTCATTCGATGGAAGCGCAGGGGCTATCAAGGATTGTAACCAGGTCCAATTGATTAGTCATTGATCAATGAGAATTGTCTCGATCATGTCTGCTGTTTCCCGGACCGTAGGGTGTTACACTTAAGGGTACTCGACGCAGTAAGGATTGATTCGGGATCACCGGAGAAATTGGAGAGAACACCGGAATTGTTCCGGTAATGACCGGAATTGTTCCGATGAAGGCCGGAAGTTGTTCCGGGTATTTTGAAAGGTTCAAAATATATTTAATAATGTTTAATATATGTTTTATTATTTAATTGTCTGAATTAAATATTAAAATGTATTTAAATATAATTAAAAATGAATTAAAAGGCATATGGGCCTCATAGGGCCCATTAGGGGGAGAGGGAGTCCTCCCCCATGGGCCATGGCGCCATGAGGGGGCCCACCCCCCTTATAGGTGCGCCACCCCCCTCCCTTGGGATTAGTCCCACCCCGGAAGTGGAGGGGGGTGGCACCCCTCCTTGGCCTATATAAGGAGGGGTAGAGGTGCCCTTTTATTCATCATATTTTTGAGATAAGTTCTCATCTCTCTCTCCCTCCTTTCTCCTTCCTCGAGTGGACTCCCCTTGTTTGGAGTCTACACTTGGTTGGGGATTTCTCCACTATACGCACGCCGTCGTGCTGCTGGAATCGGGATCCGAATCCATCTTCTTTCCGCTGCTCTACTGGTTCGGAGCCCGGAGGGACGTCGGGTATACTGTATGTGTATAATCCCGCGAGGCACTACACTTGTGGTGCTACTTCATCGCCATGGTCGTATCGCGAGGTCATCATCAGCAACGTTCCGATGGGGACGTAATCCTGTCATCGATCTAAAAGGATCGGGTGGCTACAGGAGTCATCGTGGATCTGCGCGGCATCGGGGATTGCCGGTACGACTACACCAACCACGTTCATGCGGGAACGTTTCCCGCTTAACGGACTACATACTGGTATGTGATCTATTTTTGTCCGTTACTTGCATCAGCATAGCATAGGTCTTGGGTATGGGTCTCGTAGGTTATGAAAAAATTGTGTTTTCTGCCCCGAACCCCATCATCCTTTTGGCCCCGTTTGTAGCGGGATGGTAGGACAAAAGATGTTGTGCAAGTTCTTATTGCAAGCACGCACAACTACCTACGGGATACATGCCTATTGTTTGATATTTGCCTAGATGATCATTGTTTTTCTGTGTGCCTTGCCCCGTGTTAGAATCTATTATATGTTCATTCTCATCCATGCAGCGCCCAACCATCCATCTCCCTAGCCTAAAGTGTTTTCAATCCTGCTGGTCATTAGTTGTTACTTTTGTTGTTGCCACTATCACTATCATATTACCATTACCACTTATCTATTGTTGCAAGCAAGTATATTTCAGGTGTGGCTGAATTGACAACTCAATTGTCAAAGCTTATAAATACTCTTTGGCTCCCCGTGTGTCGAATCAATAAATTGGGTTAACTTACCCGCGAAGACTATCTCGATCCCTTACGCCTGTGGGGCATCAAGCAGCGTTTTCTGGCGCCGTTGCCGGGGAGCATAGCAATATTTACAAGTCTACTTGAAGTATCCTGCCTGCTGCACATCATCCGCTATGGGTAAGAAAGGAGACCCCAAGGTTCCGATCTTACCATCCCGTACAAGAAAAGGTACTGTTCTGAACACTAGTGATACACTTGATTCACCTTCTGTTATGAGTAAGTTTACTTCACCACCACTACATGATGCTTCTATTGAGTCAGTCACTATGTCCGATACTTTTGATGATGCTTCCACTACTCTTGATGATGCTACTTTTCTTGGTCACTATATTGAAACTCAGACTGCTAAGGTTGCAGTAGAATCCAAGACCGAGACCCCTGCTACATATATTCCTACCTGCAAAACCTTTGGTTACCCGTGCTTAGATGACCTCAAGGGGAGAATCCTTGATGATGATTATGTTACTCTTGATGATGATTTTTGCAGGGAACTCATAGAGTGTGTCGACTCTGACCCTGGTGTTGTTAAGGAGTTGCTCAAAAAGCACTCCATGAAGAACAAAGTTATTCCTGATCCTCAATTTTCCACGTCGCCTATATGCATCACTGATCCTGATTATGATTTCTCTGTTGATCTTTCACTTATATCTACAGTCGAGGCTGACCTCTTTTATGGCAGAGAAAATGATGATGCTATAGGACACTTGACCAAACTCGCTGAGCTAGGTAACCTATTCACTACTGATCAGAAGATACGAAACTTCTATGTGGCAAAGCTTTTTCCTTTTTCTTTGAAGGAAGACGCTAAATCATGGTATGATGCACTACCCAATGGTTCCATTAAAAGTCCTCAGGACTTAGTCCAATTCTTTGTTGATAAATATTTTCCAGCTCATATGCAACATGCTGCTTTGCAAAGAATCTATAACTTTAAACAATTGCAGGATGAGCACCTCCCTAAAGCTTGGGGGAGGTTTTGTGATTTACTTAAGGTTATGCCAGGACATGGAGTCCCCAAGAATGAACTACTTGATATATTTTACGCTGGTTTAACCGATGAATCCAGATCCTACCTGGATAGTTGTGCTAGTTGTGTATTCAGGGAAAGAACACCGGACGATGCAGAAGAATTAATGTGCAAAATTGCCAAGAACTATGAAGATTGGTCCGTTCCTGAACCACTTCTACCACCTAAAAAGAGGGGTGTGCTTGTTCTGAACCCCAAAGATATGCAAGAAGCAAAGAAGTCTATAAAGGAGAAAGGTATTAAAGCCGAAGACGTGAAGAATTTACCGCCTATCGAGAAGTTGTGTGAGCCTACTACTCACCCTCCCTTGGTAGAGGTACACTCTCTATTAGGCTTTACTGAAAGTGACGTCCCTAAAGGTAAGCCTCCCGACCAATGCTTAGATGAGCTTGATAATTTTATTGTTAAGCATGATCATTTTAATAGGAGGTTACAAAGTCAGTTGCATGATAACTCTCTTGCTATCAAAAGTTTGTGTGATGTTCTAGAAAGAACAGTTAATGATGTTAAATGTCTTGTTAAGCATTTTCATATGGTTCAAACTCAGCTTGAACAAATTTCTAATGTGCAAAAAGATTTGCTTGCTAATAATGCCAAACAGGACATACAAGCTTATGGCATCAAAACTAGGGGTGGAACACACACCCAGGACCCACTCTATCCTGAGGGGCTTCCAAAGAGGATCGAGCAAGATTCTCAAGTACAAGAAGAAGACGAGATTGTTAGCTCTCCGAAGGAAAAGAAGAAGAAGAAACACAAGGAGGCTGACAATCCCGATGATCCTATTACAAGTGAAAAGCCAGTTGTTGATCCTAACAGCATATCTACCTCCGATGTTGAAACAGAAGACGATGCCGAGCCTGAAGAAAAGGACGCGGAGAAGGATGGTTTCTCAGGAGAAACACCCGATAAGCGCAAGAGGTATTCTAGAGAAGACTTCATCGCAAGAAGACATGGTAAGGAAAGAGAACCATGGATACAGAAACCTATGCCCTTTCCAGGTAAATCCCTCAAATCTAAAGAAGAAGAGCATTATAATAAATTTTGTGAATGGATGAAACCTCTTTTTCTTCAAATTCCTTTGACTGATGCTATTAAGTTACCTCCCTATTCGAAATATATGAAAGATATTGTTACTAATAAAAGAAAAGTTCCTAATGAGGCAATATCTACTATGCTTGCTAACTACTCTTTCAGTGGCAAGATTCCTAAGAAGCTCGGTGATCCAGGTATACCCACCATTCCTTGCTCCATAAAGAATAATTACGTCAGAACTGCTTTATGTGATCTTGGCGCAGGAGTGAGTGTTATGCCTTTCTCTCTTTACAAGAGGATTTGTTTAGATAAACTGGTCCCTGCAGATATTTCCCTTCAGATGGCTGACAAATCAACAGCTGTCCCAATAGGTATTTGTGAGGATGTACCCGTTGAAGTTGCTAACTGTTTGATCCTTATAGATTTTGTTGTGCTTGACATGCCCGAGGATGGGAGCAGGTCCATTATTCTTGGTAGACCTTTTCTTAACACCGCAGGTGCTATCATTGATTGCAATAAAGGAAAGGTCACTTTCAACGTTGATGATAAAGAACACACGGTGTATTTTCCAAAGAAGATCGACAAGAGGCATGGCCTTAACTCTATAGAGAATATCGAGACCATGAAAATTGGAGAATGGGACTGTCCACTACATGTGAACCACAAATACAAAACCATTATGGTGGGGACAATGTCCATTAAAGTAAAGGTGCAATGATCACTTCATAAGAGGGGAGACTTCTTGTTCTATATATCGCCAGTTTGTTGGTAAGACTTGATCAACCTTACTAGTGAGCTTGTTTTATATAGGTAAAAAGTTAAGCTTGTTATGTTTTCATTTACTTTAGCTTTCATTCTCTCTGTTGTACCAAGTTTTTTTTTATGTTTTTGAAGCTTCACAATACTAATCACCGCTTTAAGTTTTCAGAAAGTTTTGCAGCTTTTTGAACTCCGAGAAATTTTCAACAGTGAAGTTTTCAGAAAAAATCCAGAAAAATAAAAATAAAAATTTCCATGCCGGGAGTGACCCAGAGGCACCTGGGGCTGACCAGGGGGGGCCACCAGTGGCCCAGGCGGCCAGCTGGCGCAGCCTGCCCCCTGGCCGCGCCCACAGGGCGCTTGGGGCCCATAGGCCCCACTTCCAGGTATGTCTTCTTCCTCCTCTTTCTTCTCTCTCCAAAAACACGAGTTCTGCTCCAATTCTTGCGTTCTTGCTGTTCTTGGAGGCGATTTTCGATCTCTCTCTACAGCCCACCATTCGAGCTGAAATTTTGAGCAAATACTCCCTGGTATGTGACTCCTTCACCCCTCCAATTAGATTTTTGATTGGTGGCTTCATTTGTGAGTATTTAGTAGCTCTTGGTGCTGTTTATATATGAGCTTGCATGCATGTGTAGAATTTTAGTTTCCAAGTTTTGATGCAAGTTTATGCTTTAGGTAAGTGAGTTGAGTAGTTTGCCTTAACTCACTTTGTTTAAATCCTTGTTTTTGTAATTTGTCAAAAATTTCAGAAATGAGTTTGCTAGGAAGAGCAAAGGGGTGGCTTGTGAAGAAAAGGCCCGAGCGCTCCGATCGAATTACAAGAGCTGCAGCTTCACCCTCGACTGCTAGGGTGAGCTACAAAGAAGATCATGTGCCCTTAGAGTTGTTTGAGGACACAAATCCAGCACGTCCAATGACTTTCCCGTGCGATGAATTCCTTGAAGCTGCAGGAATTAAGGAGGAGTTCTATAATCTTTGTGCTAATGCAGGTTTGACGCGGCTCGCAACGTGCCGTGTTACCTAGTATCAAAAACTCACCTCCTATTTCATTAACAGTTTTAGATATAACCTTGATGTTGGTTCTGTTGAGTTTAAAATTTACAATGATCTTTTGACCATGCCTTTGGAAAAGTTTTGTGAAATAATAGGTGTGCCGAACGTGGGACTGACAGCGAAGATGAGCTCTCAGCCCTCCGAGCTGAGAACCGTCTTCAACTCTCTCTATAGCATGGATACAAGGGATATTCATCGGTCAAAGATCTCCAGCATCTTATTCCCACACCTCAGGTATTTTGCGTATTTTACTGCTAGAGGGGTGTTAGCTCGTGACAACACGAGCAACATATCTGCGCCGGATATTGCTATCCTGGCAACCTCCCTCTCAGGGAGGTTTGATTATAATGTGGGTGCCTTAATTGCTCGACTCCTTGCTATGAACGGTAACAAGGGAGATTTATTTGGTGGCGTTTACGCCACACTTATCCTAGAGTCTCTTAATGGCACCCCACACCTCGATGATAAGCCTTTTACTTATTTAAGTTTTGATCTTGCTGCTATGAAAAGGCATAAGTTTGTTACCATGACTTCCGAGTTTGGTAACCTTGATTATATCTTGCGTTTCGGAGCCACCACGGAACGCAACATCCGTCTGCCTGCACCCCTTTTGTTTGATTTTTCTCGCAGGAACGGATGGTCCTTTGATGCTACCCAGTTCGATGAGTTCGTGGTCCAGCGTCAGTTTCATAACCCCATGGAGGGGGTTGTGCCCGACGAGGAGGAGCATGGTGAGTTCCCACCTTTCCAGAGGGAGACCGTCACCCAGTTTGGTGAAGGGCCTTCCTCTGCTTGGAGCGCGGATCCTTCTTCGTGGGAGGATCCGAGGACTTCGGTGTACGCACCGGAAGCCTCATACGATCCTTGGACTCACCAGTACTACCCTGGAGCAGGAGGCTCCTGGGGACATTAGCTACTACCAACTTAGGCCAAAAGCCTAAGCTTGAGGGAGTACGTGCCCTTCTCACTTTTCCATTGTATTATCCACTTTATTCGCTTTGATCTTTTCGAAGCTTTTGCCCGTTTTTCTTTCTTTCTTTGCAAAAACAACAAAAAGATTTTCTCTTTTCTTTTGCTCTCTTTTAACCTTTAAAAAACCCAAAAAGATTTCCTTTCTCTCTTTAGTTTGCTTTGTTTTTAGAGTTCAGCTCGAGTCCGTGATGGCATTTGATTATATTTCCTACGTTCGATCGTGCAAGTGACCAGGCAGTAATGACGAAGATCGACGGAAGGGAAGCAACAAGGAAAACCGGTATGAACTCTTCTTGTTTCTACTTTTGTACATATGCCCGTACTTATGATCTAGAGACCAGCTTGTAGCGACATAGTGTTATGTTTACAATGCTTTCGCAGTGTTCATGCTTTCCTTGTGGCTAGTCTCAAATAGCTAGAGTACATAATGTGTTGTTGAAATGATTTACATGCATTGCATTGTTCATGGTTTGGCATACTAAAGTGGTATTTCCCTTCGGAGAATTTTTGGATTGACTTGGCACATGTTCACACATGCTTATGACTAAAAAGTCTATTTTGCCTTGATGATCTTTTTGTTTCAGAATAGTTATATCACTTTCATGCCCGATTCAATGTTACTTTGTCGCTCTGCATGATTATGACAGTTATTGCTCTCTAGTTGGTCGCTTCCCAGTCTTTTGCTAGCCTTCGCTCGCACCAAGCGGAATTCTGCTTGTGCTTCCAAACTCCTTTTCAAACCCAGTTATTCCATTTGAGTCCACCATACCTACCTATATGTGGTATTTACCGGCCACTCCTAACTTAGACTTTCATGTGCCATCTCGAAATTTACTCAAAAGTTTCCCTTTGTATAACCGTACAAGCTCATGGTGCGGTGAGGGGAAATCGGTATCTTTCATGCCAAAAATATTTTGACGGAAGTTTTAACTAGTCAAGAAAAAAGAAAAAAATATATGAGAAGTTACACCTCCCCCATACTTGATGATGGAGTGAAATGGACCAAATGCTGCTTATGATAGGTGGAACGATACCCTCCTTCCATCCTTGAGGCAAAATAAAAGGTTCTGTAGACCATCAAAGGATTTATGGATAAGGGAATACTAGATGACCCGTTGCGCCAAATGGCGCAGAGTCCCAGTTGAAACCATGTAATCATAGAAAAAACTTGCATTTTCATAACCTAATCATTCTTGTAGTTATATCCATTCAAATGTGGAATTATCAACCAAACTAACAAATCATCAAGTTAAATCATGAACTTCAAGTGGAAAGGCATGGTAGCAAATTTAGTAATTCCTAGTGTTATATAGCCAAGCATTATATGAAATGCAATCCATGGACCGTGTAACAGAATACATAATATATATAGTTGACCATTTGATGTTGTCTACAATCTCCATGAACTCCTCATTTTGGCTCATGGCAGGAGATGGTTGTGGTTGACAAAAATCTAAAACCAGAAGTGTACATGTGGAGAGAGATATGGAGAGGAGCACCTGCATTGGCTGTCCAGGAGTAGTAGGTTGGGGAGGATGGCGACGACAACAGTATGGTCGGGGTGAAGGGAAAATGATGTCTCCCATCCAGGAGACGATCAAGCCATCACCAACCGCTGGGAGGAGGAGCAGCGCCATTGTAGCTGCTCCTGGAGGGTGGGCTACTGTTGCGCCAAACGGCACATGATCCCATTTGAAATCATGTTTTCGTAGAAAGAATTTGCATTTTTAAAATCAATTATGATACTAATTATACTCTTGAATATGTGAAAGGGAGAATAATTCTTCTTAAATTATCCATTTGTATTCTCTGATTGCAAGGACCAAACTCGGTATATTGCTATGCAGATACATTATCGATATAGTGTGTTCTGTCAAAGGGGAATTGTCTGTAGGTTACAATTGCGTCAAATGTTGCAAAGTACCAATCCAAAGGCATAGTTATTTGCAAGTTCTTGGCAATGTGGAAATACTCCGGACCCTTTCCAATTCATACAAAAATAGAGAATGGTAAAATGTATGTAAAGGCAATGCCTCATTGCATTTGATTTTGGTGTAAATACATCCCTCATTGCATGACATAGATGATACATTGCAATTAACACAACATTTGATTAGATAGGATCAAAGGTTTGGTTGTTCCTTACAGATTCAATGAACTTTAGTACAATATAACATAGTATATAAGGAAAGTTGACACAGGTCATGGATTCAACAAAATTACAGAAGCGTAACTCCATCAATAAACAGGAAAAGAAAGGTTCTTCAGTGACATCTAAAAGACATGCATGATGGTCTGGCCTGACTACCTCAGCTTCACTGCATACTGCAACACAAAGGAGAAACAATTAGACTTTATGATGTATGTAGCAAGCTAGTGTAAACAGTGGCTATATAAGTCAAGTAGGCAAACAGGTTGACCATCTTAATTGAAGGTATGATGTGTTATCAAGATGAAGAAAATGAGTTACTTTTCCAACAGTAGTAACCTGGGTGTAAGTTTGAACAAAATAACCCAAGTGTCTTCTTTTCTATGCTGAAGGCAAGATCAGGCAACCTTGAGATCTGCTGGCAGTCCAAGGTTGATTCCCCATTTGGTGCTCCGGATATGCTCACAGAGATGCAGTTCGCATTGGAATATGAGTATAGGACTATTATGACACTCACACGCTATTAACCACTTGATAATTAGTAGAAAATAATGTTGTCGGCTTGACTTACATAACTGACCGTTGGTACTGATTTAATTCGCATACTCCGAGATAAGTCGTTTCGTCTCATGACGTCGGAGTTGTTTCTGTATCGAGGCAACAGCCATCTCACATGTAGTATACAGAAGATCAGAGCCTCACATCTTTCCTATTAACAATAGACTCAATTTGTTCACTGCATGGTCTTTCATGAAAGCAGTTTTTTTATGAAAACATTGAGAGACACATGTGTTTAAATGGTAAATACAGCATCATGCGTACATGGAGCTAACCTGACAGAGTGACTTCCATCAAAGGCACAGAGAACAATCTAACTGCACACTTTCTGTGGCCTTGTCTGCCAAGGAAAAAAATAGTATTAGTATTCTTATAATCGGTTATGATTAGAGAATTCAAGAACGGAAGTGACATCTTGATTAAAATATATCTTGAAGGTTGTTTTCTATATGAACAAGTTATATAGTGTGACCACCTGAATTTGGTTTGGTGGTTAACCATGACCCAATATTTTCTTTGCATTTTTTTAGAGTTAAGTCATGAAAGATTTGAGGTTGCAAATCAAGGTTTTGCCATCTAACTTGCTTTGTCGAAACTGTCAAAAAAATTGCTCACATAGAAATTCCATGTGATGATCCTACTTAATAAAAGTGAAGAAATTAAGAATACAAGAGGTTAGACCTGCAGGTTCCATGAAGAAGCCCAAAAGGATATTCACACCAAGATTTTGATTCTGACCATGGGAGTGAACAAAGTATCATGCGTGTTATTTACAAAGCATCAACACAAAAAATCACAGGCCATAAAAAATAGTTGGAGAAATACACACACAGAATAGTATTATGCTAGCCTGAATGTTCTATATGCCACTGCTAAGTGAATGGATATTACAGTCATCAGGAGAAAAAATTTGCCTTCATATCATGAGAAAAAGTAGAAGGATCTGAGATCCGACCACCACCTAAACTGCCAATGGTTTCTCCTTGCAAAGAACAACACGCATATGCCAAATCCACAAAAAACCTAAATATCTATGCTATGGTAAAAGTAAAAAAATAAATGGATTTGGATCGGAACTACTATGAATAGGAAACCTACACCCTCGAACTGAGTAGTCATTTTGAAATATTAATCTTGAACTGGCGCAAGAAGCAGATTTAAACCAAAACTATTTTTCGTTTTTGAAAGAGGGTATCGGAGCAAATAAACAACAATAAAAGACTATCAACTCAGTGGCAACACACTAACACAGAGAGGACCAAAGCGATAGATTAACGGATCAATAATTCATAAATAGAATTTCAGTATATATATATAGATAGCTACCTTGAAAGAAGGAGGAAGGAAAAATATTGGAAAAAATAATACATCTTCTTAATGCAATGGATAGGGCGAAATGATTGGAAGTAGATAAATAATATCAATTATCTACCACCAAAATTGCGTACCAATCGACCAGTCAGCTAAAATCGACTATACAAAAGGCTAAATAATACAATGTAGCAGGTATACTAATTAACGAATCCAAATTTTAGAAGTTTAGGTGTTGTACAAAAATATGTTCATGTACATATCCGTACAACAACGATTTACACATTCTACCAAAGAAATATAAAATTATAATGCAAAGAGATTTGTACCGTAAATACAATGATTCAGTTTCATGCCAAGACTTTAAGATCCACATTATATTGATATGAGCTCGTAATCAGTCTCCAATGACCCACGTTTCCTACTCTATTTTACATCAAAATAAGCCGGTGTGATCGATTTAGCGCAAGGTCAGGAGCTCAATCTCCAATGGCCCTTTTTTTACTCTGTTTCACATCAAAATAAGCTCGTGTGATCTATTCAGCGCAAGGTCAGTAGCTGGCTAGCTAGCAGACAATGCTGCAAGACCCCACTATAGCCAAGAGGTATGTGCTAATTGTGTATAAGGGGCACCCAAAAAAATTGGCATACATACTAACATAGCATGCTCAAATATTAGCAAGTCAATATTGGCATGTGCAAAGAAAAGAATAGCAATCAAAGGCATTGATATACTTTTTATACACGCTATGATCAACATTTACACAAGCAATTAAGTGGCCACATTTGAGAAATGATGAACTGGTTAAGATTTAAACCCTATCAAAGAGAGAAACACTTTATAAGGTTCCAACTAATTTTACCCGGGTAGGGCTTGAGGTTATGAACAAAATACACAACAACATAACGACAAAGGAGGGGAAGACTACCTGTGACGTGCAAAACTGCTGCTATGCAAGCGGTCATGATGGCATGCCACAGGAAGTGCTAAGAGTGTTCCAAACTCCTACAAAAAACAAAAACATAGTAATTCATTTGCTAAACCATTCAATTTTAGTTAAAAATTGTTACACAAACTCTTGCAAGTTCCCTACTCTACTGACCATGTAAAATATGAAATTTTTTTAACAAAAGTATGATACTTTCCTCTATAAGAAATTAACTACAAATATATGTTTTGCTTGAATTTAATATAGCTAATGGCTATTCAAGTTGTGTCGATAAAACTATAAACATTACTAAAGCTAGTAGTTAAAAATACCAGTAGTTTCCGAGCTTTAGAAGACCATCCAATTTTACATAGTATGAAAATGGGATTAGTATGATTTTATAAACATTTAAAAATGGTGAACACGTGGGAAAACACATGAGGAATGAAAGTTAGGATATGTGATGCCTACATGATCACATCATAGTTCTAGTGACCTTGCTGAACATCCAGTTGACAATGCCAATGCTCTAGTCTAGTGCATAGGGATGGATAAATAAGGACATTAATGTTAAAGAAAAGAATAATATCCTTTTGTAGTATATATAGGAACCTTATCATAGCAAATCAACTCAATATCCTAAATTCACATCTAACAACTGAAATTGTAGACACACACTTACTTTAGTTTTACATCTTAATAGGTTATAAGAATTTTAAGAAACCATCCTATATATATTTTGGAGATTAAAAGGAAATACAACTTAAATATGGGAATGGTGAGATAATTTCATCTACCCAGAGCATTATTTATTACATTAGGAAGAGAAACTAACAAATATGGGGACTGGTAATACAACTAAATGTATTATGTGAAAAACATGAAAAACCAAAATATTTTTATCATCCAATCAAATGTATTCCTCCGCGTGTCGAAAATAAATAAAAACACCATTCCACGTTGCCATTCTCCGTACTGCACTCCAATTCTCCTTACATAAACCATTTTCTGCAAATTGCAAGTGCTGACTTAGAGCTTCATTTTTATTGTGCCACACTCCAGTATCAATATACCAAAATTATACACGTACCAATTCATAGAAGCAAATATATTCATTGACAATATCTAACATGACATGTACAGTGACATTGTGGCAATCATGCAACTTTCAGAATCATATCTAATTAACCCTTAAAGAATCGCATTCCATTGCTAATGGAAATTCTATTTTGTGTCATGACGACACCCAGTTGAGCTCATGCTCCCTCGGCTTCCCCTGTTGCTCCATGAAGGAAAGATATGAGAGTGAGGGCAGAGAGAGAGAGGAGGAGGTGGTGGAGGCAAACCTGAATAAGCCGAGGGAGGGGCTGGTGAGCAAGGTCATGGAGGTAGCGAGCAATAGAGGATTTGGAGTCTTACTCGGCCAGCAGCGCATGCCCGGCTAGCTCCTGGAGCGCCGCCGCAACCTCCCATGCGCCACACCCGAGACCCATCCTCCTTGCAGCTCTAGATCCAGGAGCAGATCGAACCGCACCCAACCTTCAGATCACGCCCGACCTCACGTGTGCACGCGAGAAAGATGATGATGACGGCCGCGCTGGAGGCGCATGGATCGTCCCCCTCCTCCGCCTTGCTCCTCCCCCCGCGCCCTTCAATGGCAACGACGGCCACGCTGGAGGCGGACCACGTGGAGCAGCGCCGTGCTCCGCTCTGCTCCTCCTCCCGTTGGCCTCGCTCGCACATCCCTATTTTTCTCCCTCCTCTCCTTCCTTCCCTCTCTCCCTCTCATCTTCTCTCTATCCTGCACGGAGGCGGAGACGAGGCGACATCGGCGTCAGGTGGGGAGGAGAGGAGCGTCGTCCGCCCTGCTCTGGTCGAGGAGAGAAGGAGGAGGGGGAGGGGTGGAGGAGAGGAGGCGGCTGGGTGGAGAGGGAGAGGGAGAGGAGAGGAGAGGCGAATGGGCGACGCGGGTTTGGCGGCTAGGGTTGGAAGGATTGGCCAGGAAACACCCAATACCAGCCAACGCAAGTTTACCGAGCATAGCACCATCCAACAGCTCGCGTCACTCAGACAATCAGATCGGACGGCCAACGAAGTTTGCCCCGTGAGAAGGGTTGTGGAGGTCCATTGGCTAGCATCCTTTATAAGTTAAATGTGTAAGCAAAAGGCATTATATATGGTTGGCATGGGAGATATTGAGGGACCTTTACCGTTCACCGTTGACTGGAAAGTTGCACTTCTCGAAAGAGTTTTATCTCTGTTTTCAAAACCAAGAGCCCTGGCACATGTTTAGTATTTGCTTCCTTTCACGGGTTTTCAACCTTGCCATCAAAAGCCACGGTTCGAGAGTCTCCCCTTCCTTCTTCAAAGCACCAACTATGAGAGCATAATTGTCATTCTTAGTGTAACATGCTTTGTCCCAAAGTACTACATTGTCTTCTGCATGCTTGTGTTATTGCTAGTCTGAAATACTGAGTTCTAGTCACCATTAAAACTCCGGAGGAGTTTCTGCATTTATGTTTTGCTTCACTCATGGAGGCTAGCGAAATGCCACTCAAGTATGTTCAAGCTATGTGCATTGTGATCCTGTCTTGATTTTCAGTAGCTTATTATTTACTTTTAGTTTTTTTGTGACTGATCACATGAAAGAAGAATTGCTTCGTGCATTGTCCTTATAACATTGTTTCAATACTTGCTAAACTCTTTTCGTAGTAAATGCTTATATACATCTAATGAAGCAAAAGAGTTTATCAAAGTTTTCTTTGTCGCGTCCAGTTCGTTGAACTGAATTGCTTGAGGACAAGCAATATGCTAAGCTTGGGGGAGTTGATACGTCTCAAACGTATCTACTTTTCCAAACACTTTTGCTATTGTTTTGCCCTCATTCTTGCATGATTTGGACGAAACTAACCCGGACTAACGATGTTTGCAGAGCTGACTGTATGGTTTTATTGTGTGCAAGAAAATAGATTTTTAGACGTTCCAGAAATTTCCCAGAAAATTACCAGAAAATCCACGCACCCGAAGGAGCCAGAAGCCAGAAGTGGGACCAGAGGGGAGCCCTGGGGGCCCCAGGCGCCCCCCCCCCCTGGCGCGGCCAGGGGTGGGGTCGTGCCCTCTGGCCGCCTGGGCGCCTCCCCCCTCCTCTGGTGCCCTACCGAGACTCCTATTTATCCCCGTGACGAGAAAACCCTAGAACAAAAGTCGTTTTCCCAGTTTCCGTCGCGGAGCCGCCGCCACCCTCTGTTCTTCTTCGGGAGGGCTAATCTGGAGGCTGATTTGGCCTCCGGAGAGGGGAGATCGTCGCCATCGTCATCGCCATCACCACTCCATCCATCCTCCATGACTTCTCTTCACATGTGTGAGTAATTCCCTGCTGTAGGCAAAGGGGATGGTAGGGATTGGATGAGTTTGATCATGTAATAGTTCGTCAGATTGTTGGGGGCATGTTGCCTATCATCTAGATTGGTGTTTATCTTCTTTGCTTCAACTTGTTGCTCTTAATGCTTGTCACTTTGGGCCCGAGTGCCATGTTTTCAGATCTGGACCCTATGTTTTTTCATGAATATATTTGTGTTCTAGATCCTATCTATGAGTTGTATGCACCTATTATGGTCCGGAACCGGCGATCCCAAAGGTGACAGCTTGGGACACCAAAGGGGATGGTCCATAATTTGAGGATTCCATGTATCCATTGAGTTTATTGCTTTGTTCCGGTGCTCTTTGACAGGAGCACCTTAATCTCCATAAGTTCCTTTTGGCCCCGTTCGTAGCGGGATGGTAGGACAAAAGATGTTGTGCAAGTTCTTATTGCAAGCACGCACAACTACCTACGGGATACATGCCTATTGTTTGATATTTGCCTAGATGATCATTGCTTTTCTGTGTGCCTTGCCCCGTGTTAGAATCTATTATATGTTCATTCTCATCCATGCAGCGCCCAACCATCCATCTCCCTAGCCTACAGTGTTTTCAATCCTGCTGGTCATTAGTTGTCACTTTTGTTGTTACTTTTGCTGTTGCCACTATCACTATCATATTACCATTACCACTTATCTATTGTTGCAAGCAAGTATATTTCAGGTGCGGTTGAATTGACAACTCAACTGTCAAAGCTTATAAATACTCCTTGGCTCCCCGTGTGTCGAATCAATAAATTGGGATAACTTACCCGCGAAGACTATCTCGATCCCTTACGCCTGTGGGGCATCAGGTGGCCCGAACCTGAGAAGCTCCTTGTGTCATCTGTGTATGCTTGTTTGGTTCGCGTGCGTAGATCGAGCCATCTGCATCTTCGAGGTCGAGATTGAGGAGTAAGCCCCCCATTGTTTGAACTAAGGTTCTGGAGGATTACTTTCCAAAAACAATCTCTCCAACATTTGGCGCGCCAAGTAGGGGGCATCGTGTTCCTTTCCGACCTCGAAATCGCCATGGTCACGATGCGGCCCGACCAACCACGGCCAACGGCGGCGAACATGGAAGAGGCCGCATGAGGCGTGGTCTCGCCGCTGACGTCCGCGTCTGCAACTCATCGGGCGACTGCAGCGCCACGAGGGAGAAGGAGACTCCCTCCAACCGGCCCCTTGCTCAGCAGAAGTCGCAGGCCGGCACCGTGTTGGGCGCATCGACGCCTACGCTACTCAGACCACCTCCACCGACTAGACAAGAGGACCGACGCGCTCATCTCCATCAGTTCCTTGACGCCGCCGCGCCTCCAGCGTCATCGGAAGGACGTCAAGAAGAAGGGTACGCCTCAAAGGCATGTGAGGGGGATGACGCGACTCGTCTTCCCCGCGTAGGAGCCGTGGATCTAGCTCCGCCCCGGGCCGATCTGGCCCCGTGCCGCGTCGCCCCCAGCAACGTCGCCTCATTGTCATCGCCAACAACCGAAGCTCAAGAACAGCTTCGCGCCTCGTTTTCCCTGTCCGCGAAGGACGCGGTGCTTCTGTACGGCCATTGGAGCTCTTCTGCCTCTACTCCACATCATCGCCCCGCCTCCTCCGACGAACTCAGGGGCGCTGCGCGGCGAGCGCCCTCCCCAGACCAGCGAGCTTCGCAGCGCCGACCTTCGACTCGCGCCCCGTCAGCGCCCCCGGCGTCCCCATCAACTCCCAGGGTGGCCCACCGTCGGGTGCTCTCGCCGTTTGACGAGGTGCTCTCCCTCGTTCGAGATTTGCGCCCCTACTTCAACATCGGGCCCAGCCACGACGAGCGCCGTTGGTCGGGTGCATCAACATGGACCTATAGGTACGACGTCTTGCCTTCACGACCGTCATCGCCTCCGGATCCTCTTCGTCGAGCACCGCAGGGAGCATAGGCGATCCCACGGCCCTCCTGACCAGCGCAACTGGTGACATGGTGATGTATATGCATGCCTCTATTCTTGTAGACTATGTTGGGCCTCCAAGCGCAGAGATTTGTAGGACAGGAGAAATTTCTTTCAAGTGGATGACCTAAGGTTTATCGAACTCAGGGAAGTGGAGGTTGAAGATGGTCTCTCTCAAGAACCCTGCAATTAAGAAACAACAAGTCTCTTGTGTCCCCAAGACACCTAATACAACTAGGAGTTGTATAGGTGCACTAGTTTGGCGAAGAGATGATAAAATATGGGTGACAAGTGTCGCAAAACGAAGTAATATAAATATGTATTAAAAATTACAACAAGCACACTAGTAGTAAACGTGAGAACAAACGGTATTGCAAAGGTGGAAACAAGGCCTAGGCTTCATACTTTCACTAGTGGCAACTCCCAACAACATTAACATAGTCTAATCACATGATATTTCCACTAAAACATGCAATGGAGACGTACTCGGAGGTCATTCCTTTGCGATCAAGAGAGGACGAGAATTATGTAGGGCTACAAATTGTAGCAGCCCAGATTTCAAAAAAATTAAAAATTTTGTTTTCGGTGTGAATTGTTTGATTGTCTGATTTGTTTGCGGTGTTTGCATACCCGATTATCGATCGGCGATTATTTTCCCCCCTCTTATCTCGTATCGGACGGAGAACGACCCTTGCCACCCTGACACTCGACCTTTGCGACACCGGGTTTCACCCGATCACCGTCGTGAAAACCGCACGAGACCAGCCGCAGCCAACGGAACGAAAAACCCCGTTTAATAATTAAACGGGTTATTTTTATAGCGCGCCGGAAAGTGTTCTCGGAATGGTTCTAGTGCGAGGTGAACGCCTTCGGCTCGACGCGCTGATCGCGCAGTTCGAAGTTTTACCCGAATCGGAGGTCCTGCGGACCCCCGACGGTCAGAAACGTGAACACCGCGCGCGCGCAAGAAAAAACGGGGATGTTTCTGCAAACTGCCAGCCACCTGGGCTATATAAAGACCACCACACTCCCACCCCCAATTAGGGTTTCCCTAGCAATAAAATTGCAGCCAACCCCCTGAGAATTGCCCAGATCTTCCCAATAAACCCCTGAATTCGCAAAACCCTAGCCCAGGCGATCTGGACCATCAGATCTGGCGATCCAACGGCCCAGATCTCTCCCTCCTCAAACCTCTCCCGTGGGCATCCCGTGGATGCCGCCGCCGAGCTCCGGGCGCCGCCGGTCGCCGGCCACCCAGGTCCTCCGCGCCTCCCTTCCCTCCTTCCTCCTCCTACTCTCACCACCCCGCTCCCCTTTTCGCAGGTCCGCCGCCTAAGACGCGAGGCGCCGCCGCGCCATGGCCGGCAGCCCAAGCTCCTCACCGCCGCCCGCCAGCGCCAGGCGCCCCTCCCCCGCCTCTGTTTCCGGCCCCGTCGCGCCCAAGTCCGGCCATGCCGCCGCCAAGCACCCCTCGCCGCCTCCCTGCCTCTTGCCGGAGGCCGGCCTGCGCGTCGCCGCCGCCGGATCCCGTCGGGATCAGGACGGGGACGGTCGTCCCAACCGCAGCCGCCGACCTGGGCCAGGCCCACGCGCATCCGTGGCCCAGCTCGCCCCCCTCGGCCCAGGCTGCCACAGCCCACCCAGGCCGGCCTCTCCAGGCCAGTGGGCCGAGCCCATATGGGTGAGGTTCCCTTTTTTTTCTCCTTTGTTTTTTTCCCTGTCAATTCTGCTAAGTCATTTTATTTATGTTGTTGATGCTGTTTTGCAACGTTAATAACGAGTAAACCGTAGACCGGATGATGTTGCGCCCAAAAGGAAAATTGCTTAGAATTGCGTGTACTTCAATCCATCTTTTGTGAGAATTTTTATTTGAGGTCATCTTGATGATGCAAATCTGTGCTGAAGTGGGCATCAGGCCGTTAATTGCTATTATTTCCTGTTAAGTGTTGCTGTTATTATTTTATTGCAAGTTTGCATGATGATTGTGACTCATCCATGAGGCCTATTGCATTGATTCTTTTTCCTATGTGTTAAGAATCATGTGTACTTCATTTCCATGCTTTAACTTGTCATGTTTGGGTGCTTTAGCTATATTAAATCTTGCTCCAAAGTGGTGATCCTGATGTTAATGTACTGCTGTTGCTGAAACTGTTAATTTGTTGCAACTTCGGGTGACGATTGCTTCGCAACCCTTTATCGGAATTGAGTGATTCCAATTGCATATTGTTCAGCATCATGTCTACTTCCATTATGTATTGCATTGTCATGATATGCTTTCTGGACATATAGTTATTGAGCTCCAAAGTTGTTATCCCGCTATTTTTGACAGTCACCTCTGTTTTTTCTCTAAGTCTGTAACGTTCCGATGCCATGTTGCATGCTTAATATCTTTTGATCTATGATGCCTTTTTGCATGATTCTTTTTGCCATGCCTTCCCTGTCATGTCTACTTTAGTTCCATATCATTAGTGAGCATGTTTGCATTGATTATCCTATTTATGCAATGCTCTAAAGTGTGCTTCCCGATGTTGGCAGATTGTGCCCGTAACTTGTTTTGCTTATATATTTTTAACCGTAACTCCGTTTGGAGTGTGCCTTATATGTAACTTGATTAGTTTTTCGTGTACTTTGTGTTTATGTTATTGTTTGCTGCTGTTAACCAACCTAAAATATGGTTTAGGACAGAACAGTACCAAATGTTTTAATCATCGTGCGGCACTTAGTGTTATGCCATGTTTAGGTTGTGCCTCACTTAAATTGACTAGCATAGATAGTTTACTTTGTGATTCACCTCTTGACATGTTTATGTGCTATGCCATGCTTGAGTGAGATGCCATGTTAACAATCTTTCTTGATCACCTGTAGCTAAACAACTTGAACCTTTCTAAATGTGCGGTATCGTCGTGTGTGACGAGTACTCCACTTAACCTGTTAGTAACCGCTCTCGACGGTAGGTGCGATGTCTCGTGTTGCCTTCTTGTTGATGCTTGCTCGTATTTGCCTCGTAGTAATAGATGCTTGCTCGTTGATTGCTTTCCAGTGTTTATCGTCTTGTGTGCTTCCGCGGGTACCTCTCGGAGACGATGCGAGCTTGCGATCCACTACACCTTCGGAACCCGACTTATCAACAGGCAAGGACTATACATTACTTATGATCCATTCTATTTCAACCAGTGGTTTGCATGCTAGTCTAGGTTAGGTTCGATGTTTGATCCTACCACATGTTTACAGCCTCTTTCAAACTGATACAGCCATGTCCCTTCCCAGCAAACCTTGTACTGCTATGTTACTATTGCTCGTTGCTCAGCCCCTGCTTAGTATGCATGCTTAGGATGCTACGATGTTACCCTGTTACTCCTTGGTTTGGGATATCACATTATTATTATATTGTTGTTGATGATATGATTATTATAATGTTGACTATATTCGACGAAGGATGGAAGGTCTAGGCTATCCCGCCCCGACGCTTTGTTCCATTTGAGTCACCTAGGATCCGAGTTCCGGGTATTGGTTTTAATACTGAGCGTGCCTAACCGCGTGTGGGATTTTATGGGGTCCCCTTTTCTTACCTACCTAGCTTCAACCTAGCTTCAAACATTTCTAGTGGTGGCCCAAGATGATTTACCATTTAAAACCGTGTGTGTGCTGGTCAGCTGCCAGTAGTTTTTAAACCAACCTGGACCAGTAAGGACATAGTTCCCTTGCTGTCCCACCTTGTTAGGAAGAGGACCCGGTTTCCCATGTGTGATCAACCGGCTATCCAAACCCGAGACAGACGGTAGAGACCGATTCGAGAGCGCGGTCGGCTTTTGAGTTGGGTGTCGACTCACCGGGGGCCACCCGGATTTGTTCGTTGTTAGTTAGAGGGACCTGTCGTTTCGGATCTCTTGGAACTAAATCATAAAATGGTTGCCTGTGATGGGTAGCAACTGAGAGAGATGGGCGTGCGTGCGGAGCCTTGTAATGGGCAGTTGGTACACCCCTGCAGGGTTAAATCTTTTTGAGAAGCCGTGTCCACGGTTATGGACGACTTGAGACCTACTCCTTGTTCATAGACAACAACAACTGACATAATCTTAATATAACTTGATCAACGTGTGTGTGCCTTGACTACTTCTTCTTCGTCGGGATGCGAAGAGGAGGACAAGGATAGGATAGGTGTTATGTTTGCGTAAGTAGCTGATAGCAAGACTTGTTGGAGGCGGTTCCTTATTGAATGCTTGGCTTCTTACCTTACTCTCTAGATCGTTAGCCACTTCATAAATGCTAGTGCGGCATCAACCTCACCACTTACCCCTTCCTTACCGTAAACTACTAGTTGTCCTAGAATGACGAGTGACGAAGTCCTTGCTGGGTCAGTTGACCACTATAGTTGGATGTTGAGTACTTCTGTACTCATGATACTACCCCAAACTCTTTTCAGGGTTCTGATCGACAACAGGTATGGTGATCCACGTTTCACGTGGAGACTCGACGACGACTATTTAGGCGGATCCCGGCGGAGGGCCTGGACCTGTGTGGTTATGGGATCGATGTTTTTCTCTTTGCCAGTAGGCATTTGATTGTAGTCTGTACTCAGACATGTATCTTCCGTTGTTGTATTGTATTTGAGGCAGTTGTATGCCGATTGTATGAGATGTTGTATCCTTGTATCTGTAACGTTGTGATATCATGTTGGAAATCCGGGGCATATGACTTTGTCATATATCGCGGTGGGACCGATATGTGCTTCGTCCCGGATCTGGATGGAAACATCTAGATCTGGAACAGTACCGCATATCGGGCCTTACACAAATGCACACCTCAGAGTTCGTAGTTCTCATCTATGGATTTCTCAATGTCACCGCGGCCATCCAAAGAGAGACCACAATCACGAAGGGTAATGAAAGGGTTTGGTCAGGGAGGCGAGTGGGCTTGGCCCAAACACGGGTTGGCCATATCCACAAGTGGTGGGAAGTGAGCAATGTCGAGGAAACGAGGAAGAAAAACATCTCGGGTGGTCTGGCCCAACAAAGGCCCAAAATGCTGCGGTCCATGAGCTGCCCAAGCCCCGACACATCCGACCAACACATATAGGGTTTCCGCACCCAGACTAGGAGAGCGCGACGCCACCGCCACCTTGGACAACGCCCTAGCCACCAGCGTGAGGGGAGATTGAGACGATGAAAAAGAGGGGGTGCGACGAAGAACCCAAAATACCCAAGTCCGAGCAAGATCGTGGTGCCTTATCGACGCAACAAATTCGAGGGGCGGACACATACCAATCCCGATAAGCCACAAATTTGGAGGTCCGGCAAAAGTGAGGACAATCACCAGTAGTAAAGTAGTGTCGCTGGCACACCTTGACACCCAACCGGAAGAGGGACATCGAAGGGGGATTAGAACGACGCCATGTGAGGCGCCGCCGCCAACACCACCGCATCGCCCTCATCGAACTCCGAATTTGCCTCAAGATCGACCACCCATAACTAATTCGGGATTCTACCCAAAATGGGTGAAGTATGATGGAGAAGGAGGGGGAGGAGGCATATATACGAGGCCTGAGAGAGAGCATGGAGATGGGAGGGGGGTAATGGGGGCGGCTCGGTGGGAAATGGGGGTGCGAGGGGAAGGGAGGGGAGAGAAGGAGATCCATCACTTTCTTCCCCTAGTGGTATCTTTGGACGTGCATATGCACTTCTCCAACTCCCTTTAAGAGTAGAGATAACCACAAAATCCCTTATAACCACATAAAACTTACACCCATCATATTCTAGATTTTGCTAAGATTTAATTTGATTTGGGTATGAATAAGAGAAGGCAAAGACAATTATGATTTGGTTGAGGATAAGGGAAGTTTTTATTCAATTGAGAATTTTAGCAATGATTAGATTTGATTTGATAGTGTTAATGTAGGGGATTTCGTTTATGAAAAATACTGATTTGTTTTAGATTATTCTAAATTATTTTAGCTTACCCCATTGTTTTATTTAAATTTTATTTACCCAACACCATATCTCCATTTATTTATATTCAAACTTGTCCGCTTCCCAAATCTCTATGTTTCCTCTCTATTTTTTGTTGCACAAACTGGCGATGTTGTCATAAGCTAAAGTGAGCGACGCTTAACCATCATTGCATCTGGATTTGATCGCAACATGAGCTATATTGCAAACTTTTAAGTTCAACATGGCACATGTTCATGCAAACATAACCTATGTTGCAATCTCCAAGCACAATATACCCGTGTTGCAAAGCTCGTCGGATGGATCGGAGAGTTACGATGCGACGGATTTGGTTTTGCAACAAGCCTAATGTTGCAAAGGCCTGAGCGCAACAAGAATCTTGTTGCAAAGACTTTCCAATCTGAATGGGTGAGATTTAATGGATGTATATTCTTTCGTTCAACGGTTAAGAAGGCGATAATTTTTTTATAACTTCGATCGAGCGACGCGTAGCACTGTCCGAAATAAATCAATGAGAAGGGATGAAATCGAAGGTGGAGAAGAAACTCTCAAAGCGAAACAAACATACTAAGTCCGTTTTATTAGTAGCGATTGTTTTTTTATAAAAAGACTGTAAGAGAACTCCCACAATTTAATAGGTGCAACAAACCCCAAATTACAACTACCATGACTTGAACCTGGGTGGGTGGGAAGGCATCAGCCCCTTCCTACCACTAGGCTATGCCTTAGTCTGCTAGTAGCGATTGGTCCAACAACATAATCTGATTCCATCAAACCACATTAATTCCGTTTAAAAAAATGTCTAAAAAAATCTTTGAATTAAAGATGCTTTAAGATTAAGTTTCAATACCAAGCTAGAAGATAATTCCTTCGTCCCAAAATAAATGTTAAAAATTGAGGTAATTATGCTCTAGCTACAAGAACTTGATAGGTGGTTCACTTTAGTACAACAACTTTGAGAACCTATGGTGAAGGTTAAAGAACTTGGCGTTGATGATCATTAGAAATACAAATCACTCATATGATGACATGTGGACGCGAGTTGGGCATGAGGCACACGTTGAGCTACTCTGAAGTTTTGCAGAAACCCCCTGTCAGCGACACATGAGGACTAGGTGATCACAACGTGCAAATAAAAACTAAAAATAATGTTTTTGGGCTTCCTCATGTGAGCATCATTATGTTGTTAAAACTGGATATTTCGAAATGAATTTATTTTGTTGTTTGATATTATTTTTATATTATTTCATACCAGATGTAGATGTAAATTTGTTTTCACGAACGAGTATTTTTCTACAAAAAATCGAGATAAGCACTTATGTATCTACAGCATATGTACTTGATTGTCATAAGCCTTTTTTAATTTAAAAAAAGAGGACAAAAAGTGTCCTAAGAGTCAAACTTGAAGACGTAAGGAAAATTCACGGTCTTGCTTTTTCTATCAATAGGGTCTTATTCATTAAATCAACGATATATAATTTATAATATTATCCTCAATAAACCGTGGGATAGAAGAATCATCCCAAAACTCCAAAGAACTATTTCTAGAAGAGTATTAGCTAGAAAAGCTGCTTCTAAATCAATAAGGGAAACTCCAAAAGCGCGACCCAAACGGACCAAAATTTTGTTCGCTTTTTATCTGTTTGGGTCGCCAGACGAACACAATGTCCGCACCGTGTCCATTTCGGTCGCGGGGTGCCCATCAGTGGAGGAAGGACGCAAAATAGGATAGTTTTTTTTATTGCACAAACTTAATTGTACATTTTTTTTAAAAGGACCCTATTACTAAACCCTAGGTCGCCGTCGATCGTCGTTGGGCCTTTTCCGGCCCCTAGTCATCCTCTACATCACCACCGCCGTCGCCACTGAGGTCGATGAAGGTCGGCGGTGACCACGACATGCCGGAGGGGTGGTTACCTTGCTGTGATGCGACGAAAGGGGCGGGCCCGGCGGTAGTAGCTTGAATGGGTCAGACTCAAATGTCTACCGCATCCCGACGAGGTCGTGAATGACCTCGCGCAGCAGGGCATCGTGGTCGTCAAAGGGCGACGGAGGGGGCGAGGGCGAAGGGAGCGCCTCGTATCACGACATCGAGGAAGGCGATGAAGGCAGGGGAGAGGGTAGGGGAGCATGTCGCCAAGCCCCCGCCATGGTCAGCGCTCCTCCCGTTCTGTCTCCTTGATAGCCTTGAGGAGGGTCGCCTTCTCGTCGTAGCCGGGATGGACGTACGACAACGGAGATGGGGAGCACTCAGCCTTCGCCACGGGCGGTGACCCGCGGATCCGAAGGCCCACATCACGAATCTTGAGGCCCTATGGTCGAAGCGGCGGCGGCAGCCCCAATGCGGTTCGCATGTGGACGCCTCGGTGGTGAGGGGGGAAGGGAGCTTGATGTTGGAGTGTGGTGCCGGCGTCCTTTTTTGCCGGTACAACACCGCGTCATGATGAGAGAAAAGGAGGAGAGGCGTGGGTTGTGGGTAGGATGTAACACCCTCAGTGTCAAGCAACGGTAATCACTTTCGATTAATGCCAAGTCACTGTGGTTAAGCTTGTGATGATCATCCCATGATCATAGCTCATTCAAATTCCAACCGTGATAAAAATTCAAGATAAAAGTGGAAAATAAAGTTGTTCCAAAAATGTTGGAAAAATATTCTAAATCATGCAAATATTCCATAGGTAATGGAAACATAGCCAACACTATTTAATAAAATATTTAGTTGGTCTACATAAATAAAACAGTACCAAATCAAACCCATTTAATCCTTTAAATAATAAAATGGAAATCAATCGATTTATTTTGGACCTCAAACTTTATGTGGCAATACATAAAATTGTAACATGAATTTTGAGACCAGTGGAACCTTTTCGCAAAACCAATTGTTAGCCAAACAAAATAAAACAACACTGAAAAAATAGCATAAAAGACCAAAATGGAAAAGTGGCTAACTGTCGCCCAGGGCGAGGCCCATCCACCCATACCAACCCCTCCCACTTGTCTTCTTCCCTCCACTGCTCATGCTCGTGCCGTGGCACGCATCCGAGCCGGCCATGGCAGTGGCCATCGGCGTGTCGACCATCTGACGAACCCCTGGCGGGGATAAAGCCCCACCACCCCCTGGAAACCCTAGGCCCCTCCCACTTTCCCCCTCGCCCTCTCTCTCGTGCAATTCGGCGACGCCCGAGAGCTGCTGACACCGTTAGCGTGAACCGGCGCGGCCACCTTGCCCCCCAGCCGCAACCGGCGTGTCCGGGAGCCGCTCCTCCGTCATCCTCGTCGTCTCAAGTGAAGAATCGAGCTCGGGCCGCACCGCAAGTTTCGAATCGAACGAATCCACCCCGCCGGTCGTCGCGGGGCGTTGTCGACGATTGCGTCGCCGCCGTCGCAGTGAGCTTCTGCCCCGATTCCATCTCATCGCGCTCGATTCTGTCCCATGGAACGCCATCTCCCGCATCGCCACGCTCCGGCCCTCGCGGGTCGTGTCGCCGCCGTCGCGTTCGGCCACCTCCGCCCGCGCTCGCTGCACAAATGGCTGCGACTCGTTCGGCTCGTTCGAACGAGCCCTTCCATGCCTCGTTTGGTCGCCGGAGCTAGCCGCAGTGGCCTCGCCATCGCCACGGAAGGCTACCGCCGGCGTCCTCTGTCTCACCGGCGAGGAGACGGTGACGTGGCCGAGATTAGCATTAAGCTAATCCCCCTGCCTCTGAGATGCGGGCCATGCCCCCAACTAATTCACTATTAAGACTAACACCCTGTTAATTAGCACAATAACAAATAATCCCCCTGGCACTTACAAGTGGGCCCTGCCCCTTCTAATTAAACTGCAAATTTAATTCAATTGAAAATAACCCCAGTGAGACTTACATGTGGGCCCAACCCTTTAATTAACCCCCCTTGGCTTAATTAAAATTGATATTTAGAAATGTCTCTGTGACATGTGGGAACCCACTGTCATATGATTAAACATAATGGATTTTATTAACTATGCATATGACAGGTGGGACCCACTGGTCAGTTTGACCAGTCAAAAGCCTCAGCCTATGACATGTGGGTCCCCTCTGTCAAGGTTGACCTGGTCAAATATACTGTTCTGGATAATGTTGGATTATTGAATAAAGAAATCCTAGAAGTTGATTTAAAATGAAATAAACTTAGAAAATCAATATATTTTAAACCGTAAGTCAGATGAAAATAATTTATACATGGAACTTGATCAGAAAAATACAACGAATACGGGTACGCTACCCATACCCCCACCACACCCCTCTAACATACCGCACACGAGACTTTCCCCCTGCGGATCGTTTGTCCGGTAATCGCCCGGAGCCGATAAAATTGTCGGTTGAATTCCCGTTTCGTCTGCAACGTGTTTGCACCACGTTAGTTCACCTTTAGCTTAACGTCTGTCATGTCTTCACCACGGTAGTCTCGACGTCCGCTGCCGATGCCCCGGCGATCGACTACTTCGTCGACGACCGTACCTCTACCGTCGAGCTTCCAGGCAAGGAGAGCCATTCTCTTCCCCAGATATCGCCTACTTTTTCCGTACATTTCTTGCACTGGCATTGTTACTGTTGCTGTACCTCCTTTATCCTATGCTGCCTATCAATTATATATTATATTCAGTAGTAAACCCTGCGCATTGTTAGCTAGGTTTAGAATAGCGGGCCATGATCACTCTGGTGAGTGAACACAGATTACAAAATATTATAATTGCAACATGTACGGATCAATGCATACGCCCTAGGGAACCTACAACGGTGAGACTCTGCCGAGTCGTTTCGAGTTTGACTTACGAGTGGATGGACTCGTATTTCACTCTCGTCGGCTCAGTAGCGTAGCATCACTAGGATGATACGAGGTTTACCTCTTTAGTTCATTCCGCTGATGTCTTTGTCGAACCTCTTTAAGTGTACCATCGAGGGTGATAAATCCTGGTTTCACTTAATGGTAGGCACTCGAATCAACTGGTGTCCTTAAAGGTAAGAGTCGGGCGACCCAACGGTGCCCGCGAGCGGTATTGCGTCGGGAACGACAGCGAGGGTACGACGGACGTTACTGGCGTGCTTGACCCCTGCTCGTATCTCGCGAGAGTTACCAAACCACGAAAATTCGAGCTCTACCAAGAGCACACGCGAGACAAGGTAAGGAGACGGTTCACCTTGTTGGTAACCGCACACTTTGACGGGACGACAGGGCAGGCCCCGACGTTACTGGTGGACCTTGTTGCTGTTCTTTTTCTGTTGTGTTGTTAGTCAGACAGCGATGATAGTTGTCTGCGAGATAATATTAAAATGCTAAATGGTTCGATGGATGACTTGAGAGTCCCGTTGGTCTGTACGCACTACCTACACGTGGGATTACGGTGTGGGCCCTCCGCGTCGTAGTTTGTCCAAAAGCTCTTCAGACGTCAGCAGTACTGCAGCCTGATCGCCGGGAAGCGGTGTTGTTTTCTTTGCTGCAGCAGGTGTGTTTGGATTTGCTTTTGCTTCACCGGCCAGGCTCGCACCGTGCAGGAGCGTGGAAGTGTGAGGGACCTAGACCCCTGAGCGCATAGGATATAGTCCGGCGGATGGCCTCTCTGCTGAGCCTAGGATGGGTTGCACCGTGTCGGATAGCCTTGGTGGAGCGTTCCCTAACAAGGTTCCCGCCATCCTGGAGATCCGAGCGTGCAGGCTGAACAGTAGTGCACCCCTGCAGGGAGTTTAATCTATTCGAATAACCATGTCCACGGTAACAGAACGCTTTATGCTGAAGCTGGAGCTTACCACTACAAACTAATACTATTAAACTATATGGTTCCGGGTTTTCTTCCTCGTCGGGAAGTCGAGGAGGGGAACTCGGAGGAATCTATTATTGTTAACCATTACAACTTACTATTATACAATGCTGCAACAACTTCTGCTGCATTGTTACTTTATGCTTTATATAAACTGTTGGTCGTTCTCTTCTTGTGCTGCAAGACACGTCAAAATATGCTAGTCTTCGATAGGTCTAGCTTCTTATCCTTATTCTGATTTCTACCTTGCAGTCCACTATATACAGCCTCCCCTTTCCATTTGATACAAATGCATAAATGCTTAGTAGCGGACGAAAGACTCGCGGGTATGCTAGATACTCATCTTTGCTTTATTTCCTTTTTTTTGCCTGATCGGACGCTGAAGTCGACGTTGGAGCCTTGGAGTCCAGGAGCAGTAGATCCCCGATGTCGACCACCACAACGTGAAGATTCCCGATGACTTCTACGACGTCGAGTTCCCCGTTGACCAGGAGTAGTTTGGAGGTTCCCAGACAAGAGGCATCGCCTTTTCGATCTGTTGTTATTTGTGCTAGCCTTCTTAAGGTAACCTTGTATTCTTGGGTCTGTACTCAGATACTATTGCTTCCGCTAACTTTGTGCTTTCGAGCTATTGTATTCGAGCCCTCGTGGCCTCTGGCTTGTATTTAATAACTTGTATTATTTTATTTATAGAGTTGTGTTATGATATCTTACCGTGAGTCCTTGATCTCGATCGTGTACCTTGCGTGTATGATTACTGTACACGACTTGATTTGGGGGCGTCACATAGGAACCGATCACGAGGGGTTTTATGTAAATTTTTTGAGAATCCTACGCATGTTTTTATCCTCGCTAATATTCACATGGAACTCAAAGGTGATTTGTACCTCAGATAAACAGGACTGTCAAATTTATGTACCTCAGACGCATGTTTTAAAAGTTGTTTTATTAAATTGATCCCATTTGCCAAGTTTATGTATGTAAAATGCAATTATCTCTTAAAATTTTATCTAGATATAAAACTAAATCTAGATGCATCCTCATTTGAATAAATCTAAGTGGTTGTTTGGATAACCACTTGTATGTAGAAAACGAGTTTATAAGCTGATTATTAGCAAAATCTGTTTTACCTATTTTTTGGCGGAAAACAGTTTATACAAAAGCATGTTTGGATGTGCAGATTGTAAAACCGAATTATACATTCCTTTGTTTGGTACCTGCTATCCTATCTTCATGACCATGCCATCGGCGTCGGAGTACGAAATATCATGATGCGTTGGCAACAAATGATGTAGTATGGCAAGTTGTTAACGACTTGACGTCCTCTATCCTAGGTGGAGTAAGTCGATCGCGCAGTCGACCACACCGTCGTCGGCGTAAGAACTGAAAAAGGCCCAATAGAAAGACGATGGCCATGAGCCCATGAACCTGTGTTGATGACCAGCATGCCGTTCATAAAGTATTCTACTTGGATCACATCGACTAATCGACGCATCCGCCGCCAAAATCTAGAGTCAGGAGTAGTTAACTTGATGGATCGGTGGTGGTGGTGGCCGGCCGGCCGGCTGGCCGACCAAACTCCGGCGATGAGCAACATACTGACTTTACTCAAGGGATATATCTCGTTGTGATGAACGTAATTTGTCTCCTGAAAATCGCTGTGCTACATACGCCGCACAATATGCCGGTGCAACGAAGCCAATCCTAGGATCGACGTATATGCTAAACGGGGTTATATAAAAACGACTAATAGTCATTTCTCTATGAACTCATTTTTTCAGTTTTATCATAAGCCAGATTTTCCTTATCCTCAAATCAGTTAGGCTAACCAAACATGGTTATCTTCTTAAGCGCGTTTATAGGAAACTAGTTTAATAAAAACTACTTAACCAAACAACCCCTAAGATACTTATCATAAAATGGAGAAAGTAATATACTACCTATTTTTTGTTTGTTTGTAAGCTTCCGGTAAAGGATGGTACAGTACCATTCAGCTCCCCCCCTCAGACAGGAAAAAAATATCCGCTTCCTCCGGTGGTCTACATTTCGAAACCGAGCGCTTCAGGATCGGATCCACCGCGTCCAAAGCCCAAAAGCGAAACCCACGCCTCCCCGAAGGGGCAAACCGTCGGAACCCTAGATCCCTCGCGCCTGGTCGCCCCCAGCTCCAAAACCCTAGATCCCGCCATGCACCACCCGAGGGCCCGCTACCCGCCCGGCTACGACTACGGCGGCGGCGGAGGTGGCCGCGGAGGTAACGGCGGCGGCGGCGGCGGCGGAGGTGGTGGCGGTGGCGGCGGAAACCAAAACTACTACGGCGGCCGAAACCCGCATCCGCAGCACCACGATTACCAGCAGCAGCAGCAGCAGCACGCGCAGAGGAACGCGTTCTCGCAGCAGCAGCAGCACCAGCAGCACCAGCACGCGCAGAGGAACGCGTTCTCGCAGCAGCAACAACAGCATCAGCAGTGGCTGCGACGGGACCAGGCCGCGGCCCAGGCGTCAGGAGAGGGCGCGTCGAGGACAGTGGCGCGACTCGACGCGGTGGACGCGAGGTACGGACCATTTACACACATATTCCTCATGTCCTTCCTTCGAACGCTGCTTATGGCCGATTGCTTGGGTTTGTGTCGCCCGGATGTGATTCTCTTGGATGTGGAAGTCGGGGGTGGGGGAAGGTTAGCTCTTCCATGATTAGATCATGTCCTTGTCGCCATGCGGAAGTTGTATGGCTGCAAGAGGCTTAACGATTGATGTGTATACGCTGTTAATCGAATAAGGGACTACCCACTGGGTGTATGCAAGCTTCTTTGCTCCATTGCAATTGATTTCCTCCTGGTTGGATGCACCTGCGAGCATGCTGTGTTTTCATCTTGGTTCACCGTTCCTGGTGTTCCATACTAATCTGCAGCATAGAAATGATTCATTTGTTTGTCATGCCATATGGAAATGGCTGTAGGAGTGCTTTGCCAGTGAATTAGTCGGCACCTTTAATGAGATACTTTCTTTTGGGTGTTCCAGCTCTCAAGATTGGAAGGCTCAATTGAATATTCCAGCTCCAGATACTCGTTATAGGACAGAGGTGATGGTTTACTAATGACATCCATTTTACACCAGAGCAAGGTTCGGTGAGAGGTGCTGAATGACACTGATGTTGTATTCTGCTTTACGTAGGATGTTACTGCAACGAAAGGCAACGAGTTTGAAGATTATTTTTTGAAGCGCGAGCTACTTATGGGAATATATGAGAAGGGATTTGAAAGGCCATCTCCTATTCAAGAAGAAAGCATTCCAATTGCTCTAACTGGAAGTGATATCCTTGCAAGAGCGAAAAATGGCACCGGGAAGACTGCTGCATTTTGCATTCCAGCACTTGAAAAGATTGACCCAGAGAAAAATGCCATCCAAGGTGAACTTGCCACTTCTACTGTATCATTTATAAGAAATCATCTGAGCCATACTGTTTCAGTTTAACGTTACCAATACAATTGACATTTGGTCAAAAGGCTATCCCAGATTTCCGGTCAGTTTGATGTGATTTATAATGTGTATCCATCTTCTGCAACATGACCATTTTTGTGAGTAGCATTCATGCTGATGCATTCTTTTTTCAAAAGGCACACCTGCTGTACGCACAATCTATAAGTTAAATCAGTGTGAACTTCTGGAAATTAGTATGTTGATTATATTTATAGTGTGTTGATTGTATTTGTACGGGGATCTACTGTAGAAATTGCTACTCCCTCCGTACCGGTGCATTAGGCACATTAGGAAAACCAAATAATCCCAAAACACTAAGGCACGATGCATTAACTTTCATCTCGTTCTTTGTTTCTTGACTTGAATAAAGCAATCAACCAATAAAAGATGTGAAGCGTGTATGTTTTCAATGACTTGAGATTAATTAGCACAACATGCAGTGGTCAATTCATTACATGCAGTCGTATTAATTAGTAAATAAACATTAAGTTCTCTCATTTCCTTTCCACCTTAGTCGTGGTGCACAACCTAAGATGACTAATGCATCGGTACGGAGGGAGTAACAGTATTAGATATGGAACTTGATTTTTTCGAACATGCAATTTTTTTGTTTTCCAGCGTTCTCTGACTGAAATATGAAATCAGACTATAAATTGCAATGCAACAACAACCATTCACCTTAGCTGATACCTTCCTTCTTTTCGAACTCTTAGCCAAGGATAATGTTTGTGTGGTGCCAATTTGTGTTCACATCGTATTTACATAATTGTTATGTGTCCATTAACTTCACTTCACATACTGTTTGTTGACTTAACTCTATTCTATCCATGGATTTGTTCTTCAGTTGTTATATTGGTACCGACAAGGGAATTAGCTCTGCAGACTTCACAAGTTTGCAAAGAGCTTGGGAAGTACCTGAATATTGAAGTTATGGTTAGTACTGGAGGAACCAGCTTGAAGGACGACATTATGCGTCTGTACCAACCTGTTCATTTACTCGCTGGGACACCTGGCCGTATACTGGATCTTACCAAGAAGGGCATTTGTATGCTGAATGAATGTTCAATGCTTATCATGGACGAGGTAACATTAGAGAAACACACTTTTCGTTGACCTTACATCACAGTAGTCAAGTCAAGTATGTTAGTTTTGTTGGTCTGTTTATTTACAATTGATGTTGTTTCTTTTCCTCACTTAATTGACCGTAAGTCATGATACTTTTGCCAAATTGATCTAGCCATGCTACTTTAGTGTCTACTATCATATAATATTAGAGCTGTCTTGGAAAATGTAAGAACCCTTTCCTGTATCTTCTCTTATTTGTTGTGATGCTGTACATGTTAGTTTCCTTTCTAATTTTGTGCTAAATCACACGCATTTACTATTCCACTGGTCTAAATGTTGTCAAATACTGTAGTTTTTGGAGCGGTTGTGGGTTTTCTTTTTCTGTGTTGGGACACATGCTCGGGTGTAAATCAATATGTTTATGGTTTTTAGATGGTTGAACTGTGTACTATTCACTCTGTTCACAAATATAAGATGTTTTGGATATTTTAATATGGAGTACACACGGACTGAAATGAGTGAACAAACAAACTAAAACGTGTCTATATACATCCAATTTAGAAAAAAGTTAGAACATCTTATAATTGTGAATGTAGGAAGGATTATCTTGTACAGATCTCCGGGAAAATCATCCGTGAATGTGTTCTCCAGTTGCTCATGAACAAGTCTGATACCCTTTTTCCTAAAAATAATATGTTTTCCTAACGCTGAAATGCAGGCAGACAAGCTGTTGGCTCCTGAATTTCAGCCTTCTGTGGAGCAACTCATTCGTTACCTTCCAGCTAGTCGGCAACTATTGCTGTTTTCTGCAACCTTTCCTGTAACTGTCAAGGATTTCAAGCAGAAATACCTACCCAGACCTTATGTTATTAATCTGATGGATGAACTCACACTGAAAGGAATTACACAATACTATGCCTTTGTAGAAGAAAGGCAAAAGGTTCATTGTCTGAACACGCTTTTTTCAAAGGTACATGTTACAAAAACTTGTAATTTGTCGTTGCCTGTATATACTGACAGACTGAAACATTCTCCTTTTTATATTCTCTCCGCCAGCTTCAAATAAACCAGTCTATTATATTCTGCAACTCTGTTAATAGAGTTGAGCTACTGGCAAAGAAAATCACTGAGCTTGGCTATTCGTGCTTCTACATCCATGCTAAAATGTTGCAAGACCACCGAAACCGGGTGTTTCATGATTTTCGCAATGGTGCTTGCAGAAACCTTGTGTGCACAGGTTCTTCTCCACCTTTTGCCTTGATCAAAATTTCCACCATGCTAGAAAATACTATGTATCGCTTGTTATCTTTTGGATTCTTCTTTTGTGCACTTGCTTGATTTCTTCTTAGTTGTTTTCCTTCGAATCATTTACTTTCTTTTTTTCATTTCATGAACATATCTGAGTTATTCTTTAATATTTATTATCTCACTGTGGCATTGACTTGTTGTAATAAATCATCATCAGTAGGCCTCCAAAGCATGCCCTTGGTGAATTTAACAAGTTCTGAACACATTAAAGTGAACATGTAATTTGTTTTGTTAACTTACATAGTCTTAAATCAAGACTTTAGACTACACATGCGGTCTTCTTTGCATTAGAACTTGCAATTTGTCTTCTGTCTCTTGATGATCAAGAATTTAGTCTTGTTGCACCGCAACTCTTCTAAATAGGCCACCACAACATCCTCAGTGTACTAACTAGAGTGCATATGAGTACTTTCTGCATTTTATCTGAAATGTTGACTTGAGCTTGAAGATGGTTGGTAGGACTATGTGGGATTGTCTGATGTAGTCATTGCTAAGTTGAACACATGTCAAAGGAATACTTGAATAACTCAATTGGGCTAATTTGTATAAATAGACTCGTACCAATTTTGTTAAAATGATCGCAGATCTAGTTGTTCTGTACTGCTTCAGTCCTATGATTGTAGATACATGCTAATTGCATCGCTATTTTTCACTTTATTTGTGGGAAAAGCTACGAAGAACTTCTCTCAAGAAATTATATGATTGCAGATCTTTTTACCAGAGGAATTGACATTCAAGCTGTTAATGTTGTCATTAATTTTGACTTCCCCAAGACTGCTGAAACATATTTGCATAGGGTAAGTTTTTTATTTGCATTATGCAATGATTTCAGCGCAGCAGTTTTAGATTTTGGTTCGGCTCAGTTTTGCAGTATAAAGGTCCTTGATATGTTTTCTGAAGCAAATTATTTCAATACATCTGTACCTGATCCAGTAGTTTTTGCTATATGCTTGTCTCATTTTAAACTTTGCGTGGTTAACTGCAACATATCTAGTGAATCTGGGTTGCCTCGTGTGTCCGTGTATCCCTTTTTCTATTGCCCCACTATTTTAATCCTGCGCCTCACAGGAAGCTCAGTAATTATTTGCATTTACCCGCCCGCTTTGTGGCTTAAAATCATTTTTAATCGCAGAGAAACCCCTAGAGCGCGGCCGCTAATGTAAATCCTCAAACTGTAGTCTTTTCCTCAAGCCTAGTCGTGTGCCCAGCCCTAAATCCTCTTCGCCAAATCCATCGAATCCCGTCCAAATCAAATCCCATTCCGAAGGCTTGCTACAGCAGCAACCATGACTCGGTCGATTCCCTCGAAGTCTTCTGGCGATGGCAAACAATGGCGATGACAACGGCAACCCGTCGGCCACCAGCGATGGTGGTGAAGATTCGGACAGTCATCTTGATGGCGAAGCCATGAGGAACTGATGTTATTCCGCACTGGTGACGAAGCCTTTCAAATGAGGCGCCGTCCCCTGGATGCTGGACGACCTTCCCCGGCTGCTACAATTCCTTCGGATTTTTTATGCCCATGTGTCCCTGATTGCAAGTGGTATTTGCTAGTTGTTCGTCCATAATCACCGCTGCAGCAAAGTATATTACCAGTTATACTCGTATATAGAGGAGATAGTTCCAGATCGCAAAAGTACAAGAAGTACAAGCATGAATGAAGCGCTTGCCAGTGCTTTAATCTCACGTGGAAGACTGGAAGCAGAGGAGTACATACAGACTGGGATGCTAGCTGCATGAATGGACGCCGGTCTGGATCAAGTCAGATGGAAATTGGAGGTACCTGCAGTTCGGCGGCGGCGGCGCACAAGGCACACACACAGTTGGGTGTACTTGCAAAATTAAATCACCAGTTTTAGTTGGGGGTGGGCGTGTTAGTGTAAAATTACCACTAACTCTCCTAGATCGCAGGATTAAAATCGTGGGGCAGCAGAAGAAGGGATACACGGATACACGACGTAGTCTGGATTCACTAGATATGTTGCCGTGGTTAACCTTGGCAGAACACTAAAAAGTTAACTCAGCTGTTGAGGTTTTTTTATGGTCTCAATTCTGTGGATGTTGAGAAATTCATTCCATTCTTTGCACTCACTCACACGCCACTGGCACCAACACAAAAGTTGAAAAAAACTTTTTGGCAGTTGCAGTCTTGATCAACATTGTATGCTTAATGCTGAAAACTTGTCAGCATGTATTTTCATGTCACTATACCTTATTTGCCAGGGCTTGTTCTTATTTATTATTTGAACTAGTAATAGGATTTAGTAGTCTTGAGTTTCTAAACCAGTTGGCGTGATGCTACTTATTTGTTTTATAGCTTGATTCAGTTCTAAAAGTTCCAACTCTCTTGATATTTTCCTAGGTTGGTCGTTCTGGGAGATTTGGACACCTTGGCTTGGCAGTGAACTTAATCACTTATGAGGACCGCTTCAACATGTAAGGATACTTTGCTAAAGTGACTTGTTAGGCTATTTTCAAAATAAAGACTAGTTCTTTGCTGCTCCCTCCCTTTCAAATTTGAACTAAAACTACGGCACTTATTACGGATCGGTGGGAGTACTACTCTACCAAGATTTCTGAACTGTTTTTTTCTTGTGTTTGCAGGTATAGGATTGAGCAAGAACTTGGGACAGAAATAAAAACAATACCTCCACAGATTGACCTGGCGGAATATTGCCAATGATCAGTTTAACAGTATTAGAAGCATATCTTTTATGAAAACATCATTAGGCAAATATACCAGATGTACATAGCACCTCATCAAGTAAGAACCCAATGCTAAATTGTCGCTTTTTAAACTGCATAGTGAATGTTCTGGATGAGAACTGATTCCTATTTCATCCACGCAGGGTTTTATTTGGCCCCTTGGTGGCGCCTCCAAAGCTTCTATTTCCATCAGTGGAGCAAGCGTTCTCTACTGGCGCCGGTGCTAATCATTTAACTGTTGAGATGCACATTCGGCTGCTTTGAGATTCAGAACTGTTGTCAACCCAAACATTATTTCTTGCTTCATGCATCTGCTCAGGATTGCCTTACATTTGTTTTCTTGTTTCTGGTCTGGTTGTGTCATGATGGGATTCTGTTGCTTGAGATTGTATTTTTCATATTGCGGCATTTCCTTGCTTTACTTTGCTTTATTCTGTTTGTACAAATAGCTATATTTCATTTCATGTTAATTTCAGTCGATCCTGATGTAGACATTAACCTATTTTCCTTCTATTCTCAATAGTCTTATTTTCTTCATCTGATCCATATTAATTGTCGCTGAAATGGATGTGTCTAGCAGCTGAAATGGATGTATATATATGTATTTTATTGCTAGATACATCCATTTCAGTGACAAGTAATATGGATTGGAGGAAGTACCATTGTTGAAGTTGTACATGCTTCTGTTTAATACGGAGTACATTATTTTCTACTAGCTCACAATCAAAGCTAATGCTCAAGCTAGAAATTCAAGACTTTAAACCTAGTGTCACCTCCGCCCATTCAAGGACAGAAGGTTTCAGCCAACATTTATTTTATTAAAAAGGACACATGTTTGTGCGTTGCAACGAGAAAAAACATATTGTCAATGATGACCATGTTGACCGCCTATTTATGAGAAACATGATACTTTTAAAGTCGATGAGTATTATCACACTGTCATGCTGCTTTCGTGAGTTACTCACTGCATTGACTTATAATTACATGGACTTGTAGGGATGATTGGCGTGATTCTTGTCTCATCCAAACTTGACTTGTATGGATGATTGGCGTGATTCTTGTCTCATCTAAACTTGATGCGTGTACCATCTTAGCATTCTTGTTGTGCTTCACTATGGAAACCGGGCTAGCGCTAACTATGGGAACGGGGCAAAACTACGATAGGAATGTGTGGGAGGATGGTGAAAAGGCAGCTAGGTGCTGCCTTAGCCATTTAAAAGGCAGCTAGGTGCTGCCTTAGCCATTTGCAGCATCTCTCTTTTTTGCTCCGTCATTGGTACATGGCACCATCTAGGAAAAAGGGTAGATATTGTTAACCATATCATTGAGAAGAAAACAACAAATTGACGCTCCTTATAAACACCTTATCATTTATAGTCTTTGATTCAGTGAGTATAATTTTTTCGTATACAACGACCAATGAAACAATCTTCATGAAGGTTGCTCGAAGACCGAATTAACACTTTTTTTCTTATATAAGTAAAAAAGCTAAACGAAGAAAAGAATTAATTGATTAATTAACTTGTTTGATCATAATTTATATAAAAGTCACAGCTTTGATGAGAATGGATCGAAACACTATACGTGGGCGAGCTCGGTATTCACTTTAATTCTCAAGCATTCCGTTTAATTAGCTCTCCGAGTTTATCCCATTTTTCTAATTACCATCTGAATCATTATGCAACGTGGATGTATATGTTCACCTTTTAATTCTCAAGCAATCCGCCCCTTTTTCTAATTACCATATGCTCATATTTAATCAAACAACGTTAAGCTTATCAATCTTCTTTTAATCTCCACCTGCTCATATGTTATCAAACAACGGTGCCTACTCCTGTTTATCAATTCTTACGTTGCTTACTGACTTTAAATTGCATGCCTATAGATATAAATTAGTGAAAGGAAGTGTAAAGTAGCAAGGTGGGGTTTTGATACGTGAACGAACACTTTTAGTTTACGTTAGTTCACACAACCTCATGATGAATTACTATACAAGTCCTCCTTTTAATATGCAATCATGCATGTCAGAAGTACTCCCTCCGTTTCTTTTTACTTCGCATATAAAATTTGGTCAAAGTCAAATTTCCTAAAATTTGACCAATATTTTAGAAAAATTTATCAACATCCACAATATGAAAACAATATCATTAGAAGCATCATGATATTAATTTTCACATGGTATAACTTTGATGTTGTAAATGTTGATACTTTTTAATATAAACTTGGTCAAACTTTATCAAATTTGACTTTGACCAAGTCTTATATGCGAAGTAAAACCGTTTGATCACACACATCTTACACCACCGGGGCATCTGCAAAATAATTTCTCCTGGTGCTCCAATTAATTAGCCACCATCCCATGCATGCATATATTTATTTTCTTCATGCCTCTCCCTCGTCACCTTATTTTCTTTATGATGCCTCTCCCTCGTCACCTTACGCCACCCCCACCATCTAATTATTGATTCTCAAGCCAGCTCGCTGGTTACCTAGCAACTCACAAACATTATTGTTGTGAATAAATCTCCACTTGTACAACCGCATAGCGGTTCTTCTCCTCGTACCGACGCTTTTCTCCCGAACGGACGCGCCTATCGCCAACAAACATGCCGTCCGTTCCAAAGTCGGTTTCCTTCATGTATAAATTGTACTCTTTCATCGCAAGATGTATACAAGATTCATTCAATCTTTACACGTTATCAGCACGCTAGATTCTACCAAAAAGAAGAGAGCAAAGAAGGAGAAGGAGAAGGCAGTAGTCGCCGACGGTAGGATGACCCCTCTTGTCTCCTTTTTCTTTCGCCTGATGAGGGAGGACGGCCGCCGGAGTCGTCTCCAGGAGCGTCGCCGCCGCGCTGCTGGATGGCGCGCACTGGGCGCCGCTGGACGTGGCCTGGGCGCCGCTAGACGCGGCCAGAGCGCCGTTGGGGACGCTGGACGTGGCCAGAGTGCCAACGGACGCGGCCTGGACGCCGCAGCGCGTGCACCCGTCGGCCTAGGTGCCGCTGCTCCCGTCGGCCCTGGCGCCGGCGCGAGCGCACCCGCCGGCCTCGGTGCCGCCTCCCCGCACGCTCCAGTCGGCCTCGGCGCCACCGCCGCGCGCGTCCCCATCGGCCTCGACGCCTCCGCCGAGCACGGCCCCGTCGGCCTCGACGCCTCCGCTGCGCACGGCCCCGTCGGCCTCGGCGCCTCCGTCGCGCACGCCTCCGTTGACCCGGGCGCCATGGGCGCGCCCGCCGGCCTCGACCCGTGGCTGCTTGCCGGCCTAGCGGCGCCGATACTGCATGCGTCTGCAACCGGAGCCCCGCCTCCACCGCCTCCTCCACCGCCGGCGCACTGGGTGCCGCCGAGCACCCCGACGCCCGCCTCCGACGACGCAGGCCCGGGCAGCTTCCCGCCCGGCTTCGAGCCCGTGGAAGGCGCCGCCACCAACGCCGAGAGGCGCTTCGGCCGCCTCTTCGGCCGCGCCGTGGCCGCCATCGACCGTCGTCCGAGCCTCCGCGCCGGGACGTGGAATCCGGCGACCCTTGGTTTCTCCAACACCGGCGAGGGAAGCTGCCACCACCCGGTGGCCGTGGTCTCCTCCACCTCCTCCTCCTCCGAGGAGAGCTCCTCCGCGCCGCGCCATGGTCCCCGGTGAACGCCGGAGTCGTGGGGGGAGGCCGCCGAGCCGCGGTGCCGGCGCCGCACGAGAGGGGCTGGGTGGTCGGGGCTGGGTGGACGGGGCGGTTCGCCCTTATCCGTAACCGCCCCCCCTCACCTCCTCTCTTATGCGGTGGCACTGCTGGGCTAGCCAAAGGCCGCAGCGGCCGAGGCCCATAAGGCGCCAGGCGCGCCAGGCCACCCCCCACCGCCGGCAACTGGGCCTAAAGGCCGCCTGGATCTGTTATTTTTTTTCCTCTTTTTCTTTTTCTTTCTTTTTATTATCTGTCCATATTAGTATTAGTTATTGTATTAATTCAGTAATGTATTTCTGTTTTAGTACTGTGTATAACTAAATGTATTTATATTACGTACTTTGTAATATAATTAAATTACCGGTTTTACACCGGAGATGATATGTTCTATGTGTATACCACATCATTAATTTAATTAACATATCATCGCGATCGAGATTAATTTCTCTCGCACGGACAGAGTTGCAAATTTTTGACAAACAATTGAGGTTGACCCTTTTCAAGTTATACACTTGAGTCAAATTTTGCATTCTTATTACAAACCACGATGGTTTTTAATTTACTACTTGTAAATTAATAATCGTTGGTTCTCCATGTAGGTCGAAATGACCGCCAAAGAGTTTGAGGCGCTAGCCCTCAATGGCCAGAATTACCCTACATGGGCCATGGACATCAAGATCAGTCTTGCATCTCGCGGGATAGCACGTGCAATCCAGGACCCGGAGACTCCTCTCCCGGAAGGAGCCGTGCCGCTGACAGAACAACAAAACTATGCTGCCTTATTCATCATAAGGCACCATATTCATCCAGATCTCAAGTCTGAGTATTTACAGGAGGAATCTCCTAGTACTCTGTTTCTGTCCCTCAAAACGAGGTATGAACAGCAGAAGGTAGTGGTCCTGCCCGAAGCACTCCATGATTGGACTCACCTACGCCTTCAAGATTTCAAATCTATTGGTGAATACAATCACGAGGTTCATAAGATATGTTCCAAACTGCATTTTTGTGAGAAGGAACCTAGTGAAGCGGAGAAGATAGAAAAGACTTTGTCTACTATGCTCCCTTCCAATCGGATCCTTCAACAGCAATACCGTGCTCGCAACTATGATGTTTATTCCGAGCTTATTCATATGTTACTTCAGGCCGAGAAACATGATGAGCTACTCGCTAAGAATGGCTCTCAGCGCCCAGTTGGGGCACAACCCTTACCTGAAGTTCATCTGAATGTCGCGAATAGGCAGAAGTTTAAGGATACCCCTAGGGGAAATCAATCAAACTTCCAGCATAGGCGAAAGGGCAACATGAACAAAAAGTTCAGAAACCCAGGCAAGGGAAAAGGCACTGCAAAGCACAAGTTTGATAAAACCAAGCTTTGTTACAAATGTGGATGCTACTCGCACTCTACTGAAAAGTGCACCATGCCTAAGCATCTGGTCATGCTGTACCAGCAGTCTCAAGGACGCAATGCACCTCAGAAGAAAAGGTTTGAAGCCAACTTCAACCTTCATCCACGTAGCGATGATGGAGCTGGATGTTCACATGATGTTCCTCCTGGAGTCATGATTCCACACCCTTTTGAGGATCCTGCTGAAACGGAGGACATGTTAATTGAGTACACCTCAAAGGACACATTTGGCGACTTCGACTAGTCCCACGTTCTCCATAGTGATCTACTTATTAATGTCCATTTGTAATAATTGTAATAAGAACATAAGTGTGTTGTTGTTGTCTTTATATTGTATCAAACATATTTGATATAATAAGGTTGTAATTGTATCAACATATTTGATATAAATAAGATTGTATTCTATATATTAACATGAGTTTTTCTTATTGAAAATTCTTTGTTTTATATAGTTCTCTACGGGAACAATCCGATGGAAGAGGAATTATGCCTTGTGGACAGTGGCACCACGAACTCAATACTGAGGGAGATAAAATATTTCCAAACTCTGAAAAAGACAAATGGAGATATCTTAACTATCGTTGGACGCGATACGGTGATTGTTGGCACAGGACGTGCCATATTTACCCTCCCAAGCGGTACACAAGTGACAATTGATGATGCTTTATTGTATCCCGATTCATCCCGTACCCTAATCAGTTACCGAGATATCCGTAAAAATGGTTTTCACATTGAGACCCATGAAGACAACAAAGATGAGTATCTACTCTTCACCAAAAACCACGGATATGGCAAAGAGGTACATGAGAAAATTTCTTCTCTATCGTCTGGTTTGTACTATACGTACATCAAACCCGTAGAACATGTTGCATACAAAGTAATTTTTCAGAATGTTAACGCATTCCAAACATGGCATGATCGCCTTGGCCATCCCGGTATCGGGATGATGAGAAAAATTACTAGCAATTCCATTGGTCACAATTTGCTTGAGTCAAAATTTCCTCAATCTTCTGATTTTGTGTGCACATCTTGTGCCACGGGAAAGCTAATTTTGAGGCCTTCGCACCTCAAAATACAAGCTGAACCACTTCAGTTCCTTGAACGAATTCAAGGAGACATCTGTGGTCCCATTCAACCATTAACTGGACCGTTCAGGTATTTCATGGTTCTCATTGACGCATCTACACGATGGTCACATGTGTGTCTTCTATCCACACGAAACCATGCATTTGCCAAGATAATGAGGCAAGTCATTAAGTTGCAAGCCCATTATCCTGAAATTCGAATTAAATCAATTCGAATGGACAATGCTGCAGAATTCTCCTCTCGAGCTTTCAATGATTATTGCATGGATTTGGGGATTGACGTTCAACACTCTGTTCCATATGTCCATACACAAAATGGTTTGGCTGAATCACTGATTAAAAGGATCAAACTCATTGCAAGACCTTTGTTAATGAATTGCAACTTGCCAACCTCATGTTGGGGTCACGCTGTTTTACACGCTGCTGACTTGATACAACTGAGGCCAACTGCATATCACAGTACTTCCCCTCTGCAAATGGTACGTGGAAATCCTCCAAGCATTTCCCATCTGCGCAAGTTCGGATGTGCTACATACATCCCGATCTCACCACCACAGCGGACATCTATGGGCCCACACAGGAAACTGGGGATCTATGTGGGGTACAAATCGCCGTCGATTATCAAGTACCTAGAACCCCTTACTGGGGATCTATTCACAGCCCGTCACGCTGATTGCATATTTAATGAGGAACATTTTCCGGCATTAGGGGGAGATTTCAAGTACCAGAAAGAATGCCCGGAAATTGATTGGAATGCTCAAGCCATTTCACACTCTGATCCACGTACTCATGAGACCGAACTCCAAGTTCGGAAAATCATAAATTTGCAACATCTTGCAAATAATCTGCCAGATTCATTTACTGATCTAAAAGGTGTTACAAAATCCTTGAATCCAGCCAGAAATACGCCCGAAAGAGTGGAGGTACCAATAAAAACCACTCAACTCCCTGTTCCTAAAAAGAGGGGGAGTAGTACGGCCTCTAACTTGGATCCTGCTTCTAGTAAGCAGCACAGGAAATCGAGGAGAAAAACCTCCGAGACAGTAAATACAAGTCAACTCAACGTTGACAAACACCCAGTGGATGGGCAACCTCCACAACCCAGCTCCAGAGTGCACATACTGGCTGGGACATCGGAACACCCAGACTCACACATATTGGGAAATCATGAAGAGTCATCAAGGGTGCAGGAGATATCCACCAACTATATTGATTCTGGAGAATCATTTGATCGTAAGTCTACGATTGTCGACACTTACTTTTCTGCTACAATTGCAAATACCCTTCTCAATGATCATGATCCTAGGACCATCGTCGAGTGTGAAAAACGCTCCGACTGGCCTCAATGGAAGGATGCAATACAAGCAGAATTAGCCTCTCTTAACAAAAGAAAGGTATTCACAGAAGCAATACCTACACCTCCAAATGTTTTCCCTGTGGGATTCAAATGGGTGTTCATCCGGAAACGGAATGAGAACAATGAGGTGGTGAGATACAAAGCAAGGCTCGTAGCACAAGGTTTCACGCAGAGACCTGGCATTGATTTCAATGAAACATATTCTCCAGTTATGAGTGATATCACATTCCGATATCTTATTTCTTTGGCAGTAAAAAATCATCTATCTATGCAGTTGATGGATGTCGTGACCGCATATCTTTACGGGTCACTAGATTCGGACATTTACATGAAGGTTCCTGACGGAGTCTCTGTCCCGAATGCAAGTGCTAAACGCAACATGTATTGTGTTAAACTGAACAAGTCTCTTTACGGCTTGAAACAGTCGGGGCGGATGTGGTACAACCGACTAAGTGAGTTCCTTCTTCAGAAAGGCTACTCCAACAGTGATGATTGCCCATGTGTCTTCATCAAGAAGTCCTCTACAGGTTTTTGCATCATTTCTGTGTATGTTGATGATCTCAACATCATTGGCAACGCACATGACATTGATGAAGCACACAATCACCTCAAGATGGAATTTGAGATGAAAGATTTGGGTAAAACCAAATTTTGCTTAGGTATTCAACTTGAGCATCTTCCATCAGGAATCATGGTACAACAAGCTGCCTATATCCAGAAAATATTGGAGAAATTCAATATGGACAAATCCTATCCATCGAAAACTCCTATGGTGGTTCGCTCTCTAGACGTAGAGAAAGATCCGTTCAGACCGAGGGATGATGGAGAAGAGATTTTGAAACCTGAAGTTCCATACCTGAGTGCTATTGGAGCGCTTATGTATCTTGCAAATTGCACAAGACCAGATCTTGCTTTTGCAGTAAATCTACTTGCTAGACACAGCGCAACACCTACCAAGCGCCATTGGTCAGGTGTAAAGAATGTCTTTCGATATCTTCAAGGTACTAAGGATCTTGGGCTGTTCTTCCAGTTCCAGAGAAATATGGACTTCAATATGATTGGATACACTGATGCTGGCTATCTATCAGACCCCCATAATGCCAGATCACAAACCGGCTTTGTGTTTTTACATGGTGGGACTGCTATATCATGGAAGTCTTCGAAACAGACTTTGGTAGCAACGTCCACAAATCATTCTGAGATAATTGCATTATATGAAGCATCACGTGAATGTGTTTGGCTTCGCAGAATGATAAACCACATACAACAGTCATGTGGAATTGGTTCTATCGAATCACCGACTATTATCTATGAAGATAATACAGCTTGTGTTGCTCAAATGCAAACAGGATACATAAAGAGCAACATCACTAAGCATATAGCTCCTAAGCTGTTTTTCCCCGTGAACTTCAGAAAAGAGGGGAAATAAACATCTTGCAGGTTAAATCATGCGAGAATCTTGCTGATTTATTTACCAAGTCTCTACCGAATTCTATATTCCAAAAATATGTTCATGGAATCGGTATGCGACGACTTCGGGACTTGCAAGTATCAGGGGGAGTCTCATCTTAAGACACCTCTGCTCTTAATATCACATTATTTTCTCTCTTGTGATTTTATATTTCAGGATCTCTTGAAAGATTTCAATAAAGAACTGTTGAGAGAGGATCTACTTGAGATGATGGCACTATTCGGATGATCGTGAGATGATTCTACATGGTCAAGCGTAGATTAGGGGGAGTGTTGTGAATAAATCTCCACTTGTACAACCGCATAGCGGTTCTTCTCCTCGTACCGACGCCTTTCTCCCGAACGGACGCGCCTATCGCCAACGGACATGCCGTCCGTTCCAAAGTCGGTTTCCTCCATGTATAAATTGTACTCTTTCATCGCAAGATGTATACAAGATTCATTCAATCTTCACAATTATTAAACTGGTGTTATTCATTGTTAGGAAGCAAGGTAGGATTATTTAAGTTCCTTAGCAACAAACCGCTGCTACACTGCCCAAAGATTTTTACCGGCCTGGATGGTTGTAAGACAGGAAAAGCAAATTAGCAAGGGGCCCGAGGCCCAGGCGGGACGACGAAGATAATAACCTGTTTCCTTTAGATAAATACTATATGTGCTAAAAAAAAGATAAATACTATAGTCTAAAAAAAAGATAAATACTAGCGCACATGCCCATGCGTGCCTCGCGAGGCTCGTGAAATTGCGAGCAAGTTTGCCCCTGCCGTGTTGTGCCTTGTAGAAACCCAGATAAGCCAAGCACGTACGGAGAATTTAGCCTTGTCTTTTGGTTACAACAAATCTTTTGCTGTTGGGAGCTCTGGAAGAAGTGGGGGGCTGGTGATTTACTGGAATGAGGAAATTGGGATGGAGATAAAAGGATCATCTCAATACCATATTGATTCGGTGGTGTCGGACCTCGGGCCCTCCCCGTGGAGACTGTCATGTGTGTATGGTGAAGCACAAGTGCCAGAGAGATACAAGACATGAGACATAATGAGGTCTATTGCAGTATCGCCGATTGTTCCCTGGGTAGCCATTGGCGATTTCAACGAAGTTTTGTCCCATGCCGAGTATGAGGGTATAGGGACGAGGAGACAAACCCAGCTGGATGGATTTCATGATGCTCTCAATGTATGTGGATTAATGGATTTGGGGCATGTAGGATTACCCTGGACTTTTGAGAAAAGAGTACTGGGAGGATCTTACACTCGGGTCCGCTTGGACCGAGCATTGGTGGATCTTGAATGGAGAGCTCAGTTTCCAAACGCAGTGGTGGAGCACCATCCAACAACGTGTTCAGATCATGTTGCTGTTCTACTTCGGTTTGATCAGAGTTTATCTGAAAAGAAAGGGGCCAGGCCTTTTCGTTATGAAGTCATGTGGGACTCTCATGAGGGTTTAAAGCCACGTGTGGCAAGCTCCTGGAATAATTCTCCTAAGGTAACCTCAGTCACAATGATGAAGGAGAAACTGGAAGGACTGTCAAATGATCTTGCTTCCTGGGATAGGTCGACCTTTGGGAATGTCCGTAAAGAAATTCAGACCTTGAAGAGGGAGCTCCAGATCCTAAGGTCTGTCCCGGGCCGAAGCGGCCCTACTCAGAGGGAGATTGCAACCACAGACCGGCTTGTTGAACTCTACCATCGCGAAGAAATTCTCTGGAAACAGAGATCTCGTATCGAGTGGCTTGCTGCGGGTGACAAGAACACCCGTTTTTTCATCTTCGGGCTTCAATGCGCAGGAGGAAGAACCTTATAAAATCCTTGCAGAATCACAACGGTGATGTTATCAGTCGTATTGAGGATTTAGAGGCAATGACTACACAGTTCTATAAGACGTTATTCACTTCTGAAGGTGTGACTAATATGGAAGAAGTACTTTATGCGGTTCCCACAAAGGTCACTCCTGACATGATCGCATCTCTGGAAGCGGCCTACACATGTGATGAAGTGAAAAAAGCTCTTTTCCAGATGTTTCCCATGAAATCGCCGGGTCCAGATGGGTTTCCCACCCATTTTTTTCAGAAGCACTGGGATACGTGTGGAGAAGAGGTGACCAGTGCGGTGCTTCGAATAGTGCGTGGGAGGAAAGTGCGGAAATTATCAACAACACTTTTTTGGTCCTTATTCCCAAGGTGAAGAATCCGACTCTCCTCACGCAATTTCGGCCTATTAGCCTTTGCAATGTCTTGTATAAGATTGCCTCTAAAGTGATTGCAAATCGACTGAAAGTAATCCTACCAGATATTATATCTGAGGAACAGTTTTCCTTTGTTCCTGGACGTCATATCACTGACAACATCATAGTGGCTTATGAGTGCTTACACTTCATGAAGATAAACAGATCCTTGAAGCATAGACATTGCGCCTTAAAACTCGACATGATGAAAGCCTACAATAGGGTGGAGTGGCCTTATCTTTAGGCTGTTATGCTCAAGCTGGGTTTTCCTGCTAATTGGGTCTCCATAGTGATGAACTTGGTGACCTCAGTTTCTTACTCGGTTATGTTCAATGGGAATAAGTTGGAGGACTTCAAACCAACGAGAGGGATAAGGCAAGGAGACCCCATGTCTCCCTATCTATTCTTGCTAGCAGCGGAGGGCCTTTCAGGCCTCCTCAAAAAAAAAAGACCCGTCATCACAGCTGATCGGTTTACAGGTGGCCGCCTCGGCTCCTCCAACAAATCACCTACTATTCGCTGATGATAGCCTGCTGCCGGTAAAGGCCAATAGAGAAGGGGCAACGTAGGTGTCAAACTTACTTAACCTTTATTGTCAAGCTTCGGGTCAGAGAATTAATGCAGAAAAGTCGTCAGTTTACTTCAGCAAGGGATGTCCTGAGGCGGTGAAGGATGAGGTTAAAGGAATCCTCAATGTGCACACTAAAACCCTCAATGAGAAGTATTTGGGGCTCCCTTCGGACGTTGGATCTTCAAAATCTGGAAGATCGCCTGCGGGGGAAAGTCAAAGGATGGATTGATAGGATTATTTCTTATGGAGGCAAAGAGGTGCTTATAAAATCTGTAGCCCAATCCGTTCCTGTCTATTCCATGTCTTGCTTTAAACTGCCAAAGGGACTCTGTGAACATTTAAACAAGCTTGTTAGACAGTTCTTTTGGGGGAGTAAGCAAGGAAATAGAAAACCACATTGGGTTTCATGGAAAGCGATGACTCAACCTAAGCAAGATGGTGGCCTGGGTTGTAGGGACCTGGAGCTGTTCAATGTGGCCCTTCTGGCTCGTCAGGCATGGCGGATTCTGACGGTCCCGGATTCCCTATGTGCAAAACCGCTTAAGGCAGTGTATTTTCCAAGCTCGGATATACTGGAAGCTGAGTTGGGAGCTCATCCATCCCAAATATGGAGAGGCATTGTTGAAGGTAGAGATGCCTTGAAACACGGCTTGATCAAGCGTGTTTGTCGTCGATATGTGAAGACAGATGCCATGGGGATGGCTAAAGTGAGGGGAAGACGCGAGGAAGAGGATGTCGATGGTGCCGGAATCGGGTTGGGCACAAACACAGTGAAGGACACCACGATGTACCCAGGTTCGGGGCTCTCCAGAGAGATAACACCCCTACTCCTGCTTATCTCTTTTATATCAATGGAACTGGACTACAATAACTGCTTCTCTATCTTCTCAGGGGAAGGTGAGCGCCGCCGTGGGAAAGGCTCTCTCCTGCTTCCCTGAGGAATAACTACTAGCAGTGAATGAACTGAGGAGAATCTGAGTAATGGTGCGAATGAGCGGATCGTCCCCCACGCAGGAGGGGTACCCCGGGCTCTTATAGTGTGAGCCCGGGGTAAATCGGTAACTTCACTGCCGATTGGGCCCAGCTGTCATCCTCTAATCGGCTGGGTCCCACCGACTGCTCCTCTCCGAGTGATCCGGACCCGACAAGCGGCGGCCCATGCTGTAGACGTGTAGGGCATGACGATGAACAGTGGAGCTAGGAGGTGCGGTCTTGTCGCCCTGTCCGCGGAATCGGCGGAGAGGTCGACACCGCATCTCTGCCAGATCTTCGATGTGACTTGGCTTCTCTGCCACCCCGATCTCTCGGGATTGCGCATTTATGACCTTGTACCCGTACCCTTGACTGATCTCGGGGTCAACTTCTCCAGGGGAAGTAGGTTGCACCGATTGCGCCTGGGCCGACTGGTGGTTCTCGGCAAGGTCGATTGCTCTGGGCAATCAGCCGTGCTGATGCCCACCTCGGCCCAGCTGCTGACCAATCGGATAATCGTCTTGGTGATTAAAGGGTGGACCGGTTGCGCCTGGGCCGACTGCTGGCATTCGGTACGGCTGATTGCCTTGAAGCAATCGGCCGTACGCCTGGGCTGGTTGCCTTGAAGCAATCGGCCGTACGCCTGCCCAGCTCGGCCTAGCTGCAGCCCAATCGGTCCATCCTTGTCTTGAAAGGTTGCTTTCGCTTGGGTGAGCCTACCCGGGTACCAATCCCCCGACAGTAGCCCCTAAAGCTGTAAAGGTCCCACGGTCATTTGACTGCGGGGCCTTTGCAGTTTTCAATCTTTCTCCGATATCTTCCGAATGCTATGGCCTTATCAAGTGCGTCATTCCGAGTTCGTCGACCGACTCGGAGCTCACACTCGGCTGACCAAGATTTCATCCAATCTGTTTTGAATCATCTCCGATTTCTGCCTTCACTTTTTGAGAATAGTATCCCTCGCCGATTACCTTCCAACGGCTACCTCCGATTTCTCTGGGGTGCAGTCAATGGACCGGGGCCCATGACCCACGTGTGACTTGACATAATTGTAGGCCTCGACCCCCACGTCGCACGCCTCGCTTCCCATGCTGGGATCTCTTGCGCCGGTTTGCCGGTTGGTCTTCCTGTGGGTTAGGCCACATCAGGCCACACGGCCGCAACCGGATCCCACTCCCCACCTGCGCCGCCCATATAAGCCACAGGGGGGAGGCCTTGGACTCTCCCTTCTTCCAGACGCCTTCTTCCTCCTCCATCTCTTGCTCTTCGCGCGCGCCATTGCCGCTCCACCTGAAGCTCTCCGCCGCGCTCGCCTCTCCGCCTCCGCGCACGGGACCCGCTCCGGCCGTGCGCTCGCGTGCTGCTCCGCCACCGCGGTATTCTCTCGCCGCTAGCTCCTCGTTCCCCTTCTCGCTCCGCCCGCGAGCTCCATGGCCCCCCGGCGAGACACCTCTCAGGCCAGCCGCGGGTGTTGGAAAGGCGCCAAGGTCACCGCGGATGCCATCCAAGCTCTGGTTCGCGCCCGCAAGATGCCGGCTGAGGTCCAGTGGCGCATTCCCGGCGCCGAGATCGTGCCCACTGCGCGCGCTGGCGAGAGGGTCGTCTTCCTCGCTCACTTTGAGCGTGGATTTGGACTCCCCGCCAGCACCTTCTTCCGAGACTTCCTAGACTTCCACCGCTTGCAACCACATCACCTCGCGGCGAACTTCATCATGATCCTCTCCGGCTTTGTCACGCTGTGTGAGGGGTATCTCGGCTTCCGCCCAAGCATTGCTCTTTGGAAGCGGTTCTTCAACCTCCGAGCTCACAATGCTCGGACGGGGGCTGTGGTGTCGTCTGCCACGGAAGGTGGCGAGCCAACATATCCGACTGACATGACCGACTGCGGCAGTTGCCTTGTCGCAGCCGGGAAACCGAGGTACAAAAGTCCCGAGATCGTCCAGTCATGCAAGAACTGGCAAACCACCTTCTTCTATGTCACATCGCCCGATCAAGGCCCCGACCTCCTGAATCTGCCTGAGTTCTCCCTCGCCCGGCCGACTGAGAAACATCAGTGGTCGTTGAAGTATGGTGTCGGAGACCTTGACGTGGATGCCCAAGTCGCCCAGGTTGCTCAGCTGGAGCAAGAAGGGCTCCTGCCGACTGATCTTGTTGCTGCTTGGATTCAAGCCCGAGTGCTTCCTCTGCAGCGCCGAGTGCACCACATGTGTGACATGTCGGGGCCCCGAGATCCCACTCGGCTCTGCACGTGGCGAGTGAAGCTCGAAGACCTTTGCTCCAGGCTAAAGGCTATTACATCCAGCGCCTTTCCCGATCCTTTCCGCTTCGGCCTTGAATACCTACACCGCCGACAGAAACCACCTGTGGTATGTCCCGTTTGGTCCCTTTCTCCGATTGCTTTTGCCCCATACTCAATTTCTCTGACAACTTTCTTCTTCTTGCTCAGCACTTCCTTCAATCCAATCCGATGGAAGACGGCCAAGTGGCTGGCACGTACGCCCCCGACCGCGAGGAAGATGACCCCGCGGACTTCGAGTACAATGGTGAGGCTCCTCCCTCCGACTCCGACGATGGCGACACCGATGACGGTGAATCCTCCGGGGAGTCCTCCGACTCCGAAGATCCCGCTGACGATGCCGACGTCGAGGCCGCCGACCCTAAGAACGCCGACACCCGAACTGCGGCTCAAGGGGGTACGCCTGACCCTTCCCTTGAACAATTTCTGGCTGAATGGAGTGATGACGATAGTGTCTCAAAGGTTGGTAATTCTAATGCAGCTCCTCCCGCCAAGCCTCCGAAGGTGCCGACTAAATGCACCTCGGCAACCAGCTCCTCTTCTGGTGCCGCTTCGAGCAAGGTCGCTAAAGTGGCGCCGACTGCCCTCAAAGGCAAACAACCTCAGGTGACGGCCACTCGAATGCCGATTGGCCAAGCGCCTCTGAACGTCGCCCCCCTGAGATGTCGGATGCCCGCGGGCGCGCCGAGAACAGTCGGGTATGCCCTTATCTTCATGCCTTGAACTTCATTATCTTCCCTTATACTGATTCACCTCTTTTTTCTTCTTTCAGGGAGCCGATTGGCCTTGACAACGTTGACGCCGACATTCCTGCCCATGTCGGCGCAGTCATCTCCCCTGCCGCGTCTGCTGCTACAATTCACAAACGGCAACCGACTTCACATCGAACCTCCAAGGACGCCGAGCGCGCAGCCAAAAAGGCCCGCCTCGCTACTGCCAAGACCACTACTACTTCCACCACTGCCTCCAAGAACTCCAAGAAAACAGCCGACCGGGGAGTTACTGGTGGCGAAGGAGCGCAACTGGTCAATCCGATTCCTCTATCTCCGCCACGATGCTCCGACCCAATTTCTGCCCCCGTTATCTCTACCTCCTCGCCCGTCCTGACAACCACCTCGGCAATCATGATGATCACCTCGCCGATCATGACGACCACTCCGCCGATTGTGGCAACCACCTCGACCCCGTCTCGCCCGATTGCGCCGCAGCCACAACCGAATGCCTTCGGCCCTTTGGCGACGTCGGCGCCACCGGTCTCTACCATCATTACCTCTGCCGCCGTTATTCAAGCTCCACCGCGACAGCCGACCTCTTCCGCGTCGGAAATTCTGATGCGCTCGGTGGAGCAATTCCGGGCCGAGTATTCTCATACCCGCCATGTCGGCACCGAGCCCGATGCTCCACACCGCTCTCAGGATCCTTTGACGACAGCCTACAGTCGAGTGAACGACTTTGCCACCGCCATTGCTCGGGACCTCCAACAGCTCGACCGCAATCATGCGGTAAGTTCTTCAATTTTCCTTTATGATTTTCCTTCAATCGGGAGACTTTTCTTCCGGTGGGTGCGTGCAAGCGCACCCACTAGGTGTAGTCCCCGAGATTCGGGCCGATTGCTTGCAATCGGTTCGGATCTTTTATGCTCTTTGCTTTTTCTCCTGCCTTCCTCCAATCGGGAGACTTTTCTTCCGGTGGGTGCGCGCAAGCGCACCCACTTGGTGTTGTCCCCGAGATTCGGGCCGATTGCTTGCAATCGAATCGGATCTTCTTTTAGCTGCTGTACCTCTAAATTTCATCTTGCTGTTCTTCTCAGGCTATTATGGAAGAGAAACGCGAGATCTTCGAAAAGCTCCTCGACGCCTATGCCACCAGCCTCCGAACTCTCGCCCAGGCCCAGCTCGAGGTCAACAATCAATCGGCCGAGATCAATAGGCTGAGAGGTAACTTCTGCATCATTTCTATCTTCCCTCTGACTGACAATTTCTCTTGTACTAATAGCTTTATTTTTTCCTCTAGTCTCTATTCCCACCAGCAAGGGCCGACACTCGACGCGGCTAAGCAAGAGACAACCCGACTGCAGGGAGTGGAAGCCGACTTGACTCGGACCATCAAAAGCCTCCACTTCGAGATGGCTGCTCTTGAAAAGAAACATTTGGACGATTTAGCTGCCGTGACTGCTGCTGGTGATGGGCTCCGCGCTGAGCGAGATGCAGCTGTAGCCGCCCGAGAAGCACTGCAGGCTGAGAGGGATGAAGTTGTTGCTATGCGAGACTCTATCTGAAAGGACCGTGATGACCATATTGCCAAATATGAAGAGCTGGAGACACGCAACTATGAAGACACAACTAAACTGCGCCGCCGGACCAAGGGCCTCTGCGACACGATGAGTGAGATGGACGCCCTTCTTGGTGGTAAGTGCTTCTTGCCTCCGAGTGCGTTTCCGACTGCTTCCTTCTTTTGTGCTATTACTCATTGTTTTCTTCATGACGCAGAGGCCTGGCCTGAATCTGAAGCAGCTGCTTATGCAGCCGTGGCTAAATCCCAAGAGGAGACCATCGCGGCCGGAGGGTCCTGCCAGCTTGATGATGATGTCTGGACTCGGCACGAGTATCTGATTGGCACAGCAGCTCGCATTCCCGTCATCAAGGGGATTGCCTTGTCTTTCAAACTTGGCATTCTGAAGATTGCCGAGTTGCTGTGGTCGCTGACTGAGCTCAAGGTTGGACTCAAGAGGATGAAGCGTGCTGCCAGCTCCTCTGCCGAGCCCCACAGATCGGACACTCTGGACGAAGAAGATTCTGACAAGGGAGATGCTCCGAATGCTACCACCGAGCAGACTCGGATTCTTTTGAAGGACATTCCTCGTCGGATCGACGTCTTGCTTAACTCTGCTGGTCGGACCGGCGCGGAGACTGCTCTTCAAACTGTGCTGAGCTGGTACCCGCAAGTGAAACTCCCCAAGCTCTACAGCCTCAGAGAGAACGCAGCCGACGTGCTTGAGAAGACCTATGCTGAGGTAAATCGGCTCGCCAGCACTATGGTGAACTGGTTTTCTCCCTATGACTATACTCCATATCTCGACGAGGGAGGGAACCCGCTGGCTGCAACTTCTATCTCTGGTTTAGCCGAAGAGCTTTCTGACAGCGGTTCATCCCATACCTCTCCGAGTTCGAAGCATGCTGGGGCCACATCTTCTGATGCACAGTCGGAGCCAGATGCCGCTGCCGTGCAAGCCAATCCGACTGCTCCGACTGCCATCTCTGCGCCCTCAACTGCCCCGACTTCTTGAGCCGTGCCGCCGCCGACGTCATCTACTGCTGCTTGCCGACATCGGATCGGCCTTATCTTGTTTTTACTTTCAGGATAGTTGCTTGTAAGACATGGTTTTAATTCTGTCGACACCCACTGGGTGTGGTTTCGATGTAATGAACTTATTCGGCCTTAGGCCTGTTATCTCTTATGCAATCCGATTGCTCATTGCAAGTTTTTATTTGTGCGATCAACTTTGCATCTTTGTCAGTTTCTTTTATCGGTCTGCACTTGGGGGTGTCATGCCTTGTCCGTGTTGCTGCCGACATGCGGTCTGCAATCGGATCAAAGGTTGATTTCCAGCCAAGGTTCGATAAGTTTTTGAATTTACACGACAAGTTTTAACGCAAAGGATTCTGCCATCTTAGGAGCCGATTGCTCGCTGCCGAGCTCGATGCATCGGTCTGCGGCACAATCGGTAACTTAGTTTATCGACTATGCCCTTTTTAGAGCGTTTCAATTTGTTTCTCGGGAACTTGTACTACCGACTTCCCCAACCGCTACCCTTCTCAATGCCACAAACACCTTCGTGACTTGCGCTTGAGTTAGGTGCTAAGTTGAGTGCCAGCCCGCAGTCCCCGTGCCTCGTTGGCCTATGCTTCTGACCTCGTGGTCGGCCAGTCCCCGAGTGCGTTACGCATGTCTCGGGTATGACTAAGCGTTGCCGACTTGGGCTAGCTTTTCGAATGAAATTATGCAAAGGTAATCGAATGCTCTTTTTCAGAGGCATGATAGCATTACTGATCGTTTGCCGAATGGCATACATAAATTTCTGCCGCTCAACTATAGAACGGACATAAAAGCTCACCGTTCCACGGCCGCTCCGTTTCTACTCCTGACGTGTCCTTGTGCCGAGCGCCCTTGGTGTAATCAATCAAATAATAGGAGTTGTTCTTGAGTGCGCGGCTGATGACGAATGGTCCTTCCCAGGGTGAGGATAGCTTGTGCTGCCCGTCTGACTTTTGAATTCGGCGTAGCACCATGTCGCCCTCTCGGAAGGCAAGAGGACGAATCTTCTTGCTGTGGTAGTGCCGCAACTTCTGCTGATAGACTGCTGATCTGGACAAGGCCAGCAAACAGGCTTCTTGCTTGAGATCGACACCGTCCTCTCGTGCTAACCTGGCTTCTTCTTCGGTGTACAAGGCATGCCGAGGTGAATCAAACTCGATGTCGGATGGGATGATTGCTTCTGAACCATACACCAGGAAGAAATGAGTGAATCCAGTCGACCTGTTTGGTGTGGTCCTCAAGCTGAATAGTACTGCTGGGAGTTCTTCAATCCATGCTCTGGGTGCCCTCTCAAGTGGCTCCACCAATCGGGGTCTGATACCCGAGAGGATGAGGCCATTTGCTTTTTCTACTTGACCATTCGACTGGGGATGCGCCACCGATGCAAGATCAAGCCGAATGCCCTGCTGAGATGCATATCGAGCCAGTGCCCCCTTTGCGAAATTGGTGCCGTTGTCGGTGATGATACTATTGGGCACGCCATATCTGCACACGATGTCGGCCACAAAACGGACCGCAGTCGGACCATCCAGCTTCTTGATCGGGCGGGCTTCAATCCACTTGGTAAATTTATCCACTGCAACCAAGAGATGTGTCATGCCACTTCGGGCCCTCTTGAATGGACCAACCATATCCAAACCCCACACCGCAAACGGCCACACAATTGGGATTGTCTTCAATGCTGATGTTGGCTGATGACTTTTTGCCTTGAAACGCTGGCAGCCCTTGCAATATTTCACCAAGTTCTCAGCCGCTGCAAGCGCAGTCGTCCAATAGAAACCATGTCGAAAAGCTTTGCTGGCAATGGCTTTTGCAGATGCGTGATGACCGCATTCACCCTGATGAATGTCTCTGAGCAACTCCAAGCCTCTGTCTTCTTCTACACATCTCTGAAAGACACCAGTTGCACTTTTGCGCACTAGCTCGTTGTTGATTATTGTGTATGCCCAAGACCGGCGGCTGATTTGTCTTGAATCTGCTTCACCTTCTGGAAGGACTCCGTCTGCTAGGAAATCTCTAATCGGTTGTGCCCATGATGGCGCACTGACGACTACCATTACTGCTGCATGCTGGGGTGCAACTTCTTCTTGGATCTCGGTTTCTTGGCCATTGGCCTCTTGGATCTCGGCCTCTTGAACTTCTGTCATCTCGACTTCTGCCTCTGAACCGCCGATTGCGGCGCCTGACACGCATTCGTCAGCCCCTGGTGGTGACTGCTCATCTGGAGCTGGAACTTCTTCACTGCAATCGGCAGTTCCTGACGTCACTGGTTCTTCTGAGGCTGTGCCATCTGGCGCTGCCGCTGCTTGCTTCCCTTTGGCTTTGCTCATCTTGCCGCATTCGGCAGCCCCTGGTTTGCAATCGGTAGCCCCTGGTGCTGCTGCTGCACCTTGGGCGCTTGACTGCTTCTTCAGAGCTGGAATTTTTGCCGGTTGAGCTTCTTTTGCCTTCTTCAACGCTTCAAGATCGGTCTCCGAGATGAAGATGGACTCAGACTCTGGGGATGGCATGATGGATGGCTTCCTGATGTGCTCAAGTGATACGCCTGGTGGGATAGCTTGCCTTGTTGAGCCGAGCTTGGACAATGCATCTGCTGCTTCGTTGTTTGCTCTCGGCACATGGTGGAACTCACATCCTTCAAAGTACCCACTGATCTGCTGCACTAGGAAATGATAGCTTGCCATATTTGCATCCTTTTCATCCCAGGTGCCTGTGCACTGTTGTACTACCAAATCGGAGTCACCAAAGCACTCAATATTTGGAATGCCGATTTCCTTGGCAAGCTTGATACCATGCACAAGGGCTTCGTACTCGGCAACGTTGTTTGATGCTGCAAAGTGAATCTGTAGCACATATTGCAGTTGATCTCCTCTTGGTGAAGTGAGCACTACGCCAGCCCCTAGGCCGCTCTTCATCTTGGATCCGTCAAAATGCATTCGCCAGAAATCCGATCCTGGGAGCTGCGGCATATATTGAGTTTCAGCCCAGTCCACCAGAAAATCGGCCAATGCTTGCGACTTGATTGCTGTTCTTGGCTCATACTGGATGCCATGGTTGGCGATCTCGATTGCCCACTTCGCCACTCTTCCGGTTGCATCTCTGCTTCCTATGATGTCGGCCAATGGATCCGAGCTGACGACCGTGACCAAGTGGGCTTGAAAATATGGCTTCAATCTCTTGGCCGCCATGTAAACTCCATAGCACATCTTCTGGTAGTGAGGGTAGTTCTGCTTGGACGCCGAGAGCACTTCACTGATGTAATACACAGGTCGCTGAATCTGCTGTGCCTTGTCCTTCTCGGGCCGCTCTACCACCATAACTGCGCTGATCACCCGATTGGTTGCCGCGATGTACAACATCATTGGCTCCTTCTCAATCGGGGCAGCCAGAATCGGCGCAGTGGAAAGCATGCGCTTGAGCTCTCGGAATGCTTCGCTTGCTTGGGGGGTCCAGGTGAACTTCTCCATTTTCTTCATCAGCTGATACAACGGGATTTCTTTTTCACCCAGCCGACTGAGAAATCGGCTGAGTGAGGCGAGGCAACCGGTGAATTTCTGCACTTGCTTCAGGTTCTTGGGTTCCTCCATGCGCTCGATTGTGGCTATCTTCTCGGGATTGCATTCGATTCCTCTCTCGGAAACGAGAAATCCCAAGAGCTTGCCGGCTTGGACTCCAAAAACACATTTCTCCGGATTGAGCTTGATCTGATAAGTTCTCAAATTTGCAAATTTCTCTCGGAGGTCGTATAGAAATGTGACTCCCTTTGCCGACTTCACCACCAAATCGTCCACGTAGACGTGGAGATTTCTGCCGAGTTGGGAGTGTGTACACCTCTGAATTGTGCGCTGATAAGTGGCACCTCCATTTTTCAAACTAAAAGGCATGGTGATATAACAATAAGCCCCGAAAGGGGTTATAAATGCAGTTTTTATTTGATCTTCCACAGCAAGTTTGATCTGGTGATAGCCAGCTGTGGCATCCAGAAAAGACAAAAGCTCGCAGCCGGCCGTAGAATCAATTACTTGATCGATACGGGGCAGATCAAACGGATCCTTCGGGCACGCCTTGTTCAAGCAAGTGTAGTCGATACACATGCGCCAGGTCTTGTTCTTCTTCATGACGAGGACTGGATTCGCCAGCCACTTGGGGTAAAACACTTCCATGATGAAACCTGCAGCTTGCAGCTTCGCAATCTCTTCGCCGATTGCCCTTCTCTTATCTTCAGAAAAACGTCTCAGGGGTTGCTTGACCAGCTTCGAGCCTGGCCGAATGTGCATCTTGTGCTCGGCGAGTTCTCTCGGCACACCAGGCATGTCTTGTGGAGATCATGCGAAGATGTCCCGATTATCACGGAGAAACTCGACGAGCTCGCTTTCCTATTTGTCGCTAAGTCCAGCTCCGACTACAACGAACTTGGTTGAGTCGGAGGAATCTAGAGCGATCTTCTTGCTGTCCTTGGACGACTGAAAAGCCGATTCCTCATCTGCTCTCTTCGCTGGGCCGACTAGGAGTGGATTCTTGTTATGCGCTTGCGCCATTGCAATCACTTTGCCGAGCTGACGCTTCTCCGTTTCGACCACTTGAGAATCAGCCAAACTGCTGCCAGCCGACGTGCACTCGAGGGACTTCCTGAAGTCCCCAGTGACGGTAATGACGCCGTTTGGCCCTGGGATCTTCATCTTGAGGTAAGTCTGCTGTGCGTTGAACATGAACTTGGCAAATGCGGGCATCCCCAACAGAGCATGATAAGGACTGCTGAGGTCGGCGACCTCGAACTAAATCGTCTCCCTCCTGAAGTTCTCCTCTGTGCCAAATATGACGTCCAGCCGAATGCGACCCATGGGGGTACAAGACAACCCAGGGACAATCCTGTGAAAAGTCGTCCGACTGCGCTCCAGATCCTTCTTGGTGAGCCCTAGCTTGATCAAGGTGTCTCTGTACAGAATGTTGATTGTGCTTCCTCCATCGACGAGCACTCGGGAGAACTTGCATGAGAACCTTGGTCCTGCGAACAGAGCATCAACCACAAGCGGATAATTGCCCGGATTCGGCAAGCTGGTGGGGTGATCTGCTCTGTCCCAGGATATAGGACACTCGGACCAATGCATGAACTGAGGAATCGGCGGCATGGTGGCATTGACCTCCTGAGCTCGGGCTCTCCGACTGCCCTTGTCAGTGGACTCACTGGTGAAAATCATGTAGGAGGAGTCTTGCCGCGGGAACTGGTTCTGCTGCTAAGGTGGTCCTCTGTTCTAGGGTGGTGGTCCTCTGTCCTTCTCACAAAATCACACTGCCGAGTGGTATGCGCAGACGGCCTGCCGGGAGTGTTGTGCAATTTGCACGGTGCATCTAGCATATCATCAAACGTGTACTTGGGCTTCATCTGCCCCTGCGGCCTTACATTAGGCTTCATCTTCCGACTGCCTCCTGCAGCCCCTGGATCTTCTTCATTCTGGACAACGGCCACCTGCCGACTGCCGTACTGAGTATCTGGCTGCTCATCCTTGCGCTTGCCATTGTTCTGCTGGTTGTTGTTGTTGTTGTTGTTGCGGTTGTTCTCTCTCCTTTCCTTCCGACTAAGGCCTTGGTTCCCTGTGTCCGACTGCGGAGCCCCTGGTGACTGGATTACACCTCCAACTCCGAGCTGGATAGGGCGCATCGCAGAATCGGACATAGCAAACGCGTTGGCCACCTTCATGAGCTCGGCGAGCGACGTGAAATCCTTGCGGAGCAACTTGTGCTTCAGCATTGAATCGGCCAGGCATCCATCCGTGAAGTACTGAATGGCCTGGATCTCATGGACTCCTTCACATGAGTTCTTCAGCTTGATCCACCGAGATAAATAATCTCAGAGGGGTTCATCCTTGCCTTGCACACAAAGAGCCAACTGCCGCGGGAGGTTGGGCCGCTCATATGTGCTCGTGAAGTTGTGAATGAATGCACTTGTGAAATCTTCCCAACAATTTACCCTATCTTTGGGCAGACTATTCAACCATGTCCGAGCTGATCCCTGCAGCATCAAAGGTGCATAGCGGACTGCTACGCGCCGATTGCCTCCTGCAATGCGAACTGCGGTCAGGTAGTCGGACAACCAATCTTCTGGATTCACAGAACCATTGTACTTGGGGGTGTCTCTCGGCAGCGTGAAGCCTTTGGGAAACTTCTCGGTCCGAATGCGATGTCCGAAACACGACGGGCCAACTTCTCCTTATTCATCCTCTTGAGCCTCCTTCTCCAGGAGCTCAATGCGATGCCTTGCATCATTCTGACCGATTTGGCGAGGGCCAAGTCGGGCGCTGATTGCTGGTCTTGGTGCTGACTGCTGAGGCATGTCATTGCGCCTGCTGTTAACAACTGGCTCTTCAATTCTTCTGCTTGCCGCTAGGGGTGGCCGATTTCTCCAGACCCTACTCTCATGCCGAGATGGGGAAGGCTGCTGTCTGTTCTGGCGCGATGCATTCGGTCGCTGGCTAGCTTCCGGATTCGGCCTCACAGTTCCTCTTGACGCCCCAGGTCATGCATTCTGATTCTCCATTGCCACAAGCCTCTGCTCCTTTGCGGCTGCCAGCAGCTCACGCATTCGGCGCGACTGCTCTCGCCGCTCATCTCCCTCCAGGTCTTCTAGCTCGATTGCTATCTGCTCGGCTGCTCTCAGATTTTTGTCCGGCGTGCTGTATGTCGGCCTCTGGATGAACGCCGATTGCGCCGGTTGATCCGGCTGCACCGGCCTCCTTGGCCGCTCCGGCTGCTCAGCTCCCGACAGCTGCTGGTTGACTGCTCTACCTCGGCTTCTCAAATCTTCCAAGACTGCGGGCTCAATCGGCCGACGCGGTCCTGCATGCGCTGCGTTGTACTCCCTTGTGATGGCTCCCAGCCTGCGCTCTTCTGCCAGCACCTGCTCGGCCCTGCGAGCAAGAGCAAGCCGTGCCGTCTTCATCTCGGTGTGCACTTGATCGGGATCACCATTCCTGTTCCTGGGTGTGTATAACACATCCCGCAATGCACTGGCTCCGACTCTCTCTGCAGCCTCCGCTGCCTCCTTGGCTCTCCTAGCCGCACTCGCTGCACCGCGATTGCTCGATGAAGACGCCCCCGCCATCATGACGGCTGCGTACACTCGGCCATCCTCTCCGCCGGGTGCTGCACTGCAGCCCCTGGTCGAGAGCGGATCCGTGACGCACGAGAAGACACGAATCTCCCTGGGATATGCCTCGGGGAAGCTTCCGATGAAGAGGCGATGACTGCCGACCTGCAGCGATACACCGGGCGGCAGGGGTGCACCGGCCCCGTACCGCGCCGAATAGTCCACCACGTAATCGATTGCCCCACGCCTAAGAATCAGGCCAGAGGCATGGCTACCGCCTGATGCAGAGGAAAATCCCGTCCGGATCTTTACTCCGGTCGACGCCTCGGTCTGCCCCACGGTGGGCGCCAACTGTCGTCGATATGTGACGGCAGATGCCATGGGGATGGCTAAAGTGAGGGGAAGATGCGAGGAAGAGGATGTCGATGGTGCCGGAATCGGGTTGGGCACAAACACGGTGAAGGACACCACGATGTACCCAAGTTCGGGGCTCTCCGGAGAGATAACACCCCTACTCCTGCTTATCTCTTCTATATCAATGGAACTGGACTACAATAACTGCTTCTCTATCTTCTCAGGGGAAGGTGAGCGCCGCCGTGGGCAAGGCTCTCTCCTGCTTCCCTGAGGAATAACTACTAGCAGTGAATGAACTGAGGAGAATGTGAGTAATGGTGCGAATGAGCGGATCGTCCCCCACGCAGGAGGGGTACCCCGGGCTCTTATAGTGTGAGCCCGGGGTAAATCGGTAACTTCACTGCCGATTGGGCCCAGCTGTCATCCTCTAATCGGCTGGGTCCCACCGACTGCTCCTCTCCGAGTGATCCGGACCCGACAAGCGGCGGCCCATGCTGTAGACGTGTAGGGCATGACGATGAACAGTGGAGCTAGGAGGTGCGGTCTTGTCGCCCTGTCCGCGGAATCGGCGGAGAGGTCGACACCGCATCTCTGCCAGATCTTCGATGTGACTTGGCTTCTCTGCCACCCCGATCTCTCGGGATTGCGCATTTATGACCTTGTACCTGTACCCTTGACTGATCTCGGGGTCAACTTCTCCAGGGGAAGTAGGTTGCACCGATTGCGCCTGGGCCGACTGGTGGTTCTCGGCAGGGTCGATTGCTCTGGGCAATCGGCCGTGCTGATGCCCACCTCGGCCCAGCTGCAGACCAATCGGATAATCGTCTTGGTGATTAAAGGGTGGACCGGTTGCGCCTGGGCCGACTGCTGGCATTCGGTACGACTGATTGCCTTGAAGCAATCGGCCGTACGCCTGCCCAGCTCGGCCCAGCTGCAGCCCAATCGGTCCATCCTTGTCTTGAAAGGTTGCTTTCGCTTGGGTGAGCCACCTCGGGGATATACTGGAAGCTGAGTTGGGTGCTCATCCATCCCAAATATGGAAAGGCATTGTTGAAGGTAGAGATGCCTTGAAAGACGGCTTGATCAAGCGTGTTGGTGATGGGATTTCGACAAACATCTGGGATACTAATTGGATCCCTCGAGATCATGGGCTTAGGCCTATCACATGTATGTCTCTTCCTAAGCCTACCATGGTGTCGGAACTCCTTGTCCAGACTGAGGCTAGATGGAACGAGGATCAGATCAGGAAAACTTTCCTTCCCAATGATGCGGCGGCTATTCTAGGAATTCCAGTCTGCACTTACAATATCTCCGACTTCTGGTCATGGCACTACGAAAAAACTGGGATTTTCAGTGTTAGATCCACGTACAAACTTCTAGTTCGCAGGCGGAACATGGAGGATGATCTTCATCAATCCAGAGCCTCATCTTCTGACCCACGAGGGGATGAGAAGGGGTGAAAATCGTTGTGGAAAGTGAAGGTACCGGCTAAGGTTAGAAACTTTCTCTGGAGACTAGCTAAACACTCACTCCCTACGAATGATGTGCGTCAACATCGAAACATGAGTGCTGAAGACACCTGCCAACTCTGTGGTGAAGTGGATTCCTGGAGACATTCTTTGCTGGATTGTACCATGGAAAAATGTGTTTGGGCTCTCCAAGATGAAGCTCTGGTGGACAATATGATGACAGAGTTGATTCCTAGTGCAAAATTGTGGCTCTTCACCCTTATGGAGTCGTTATCACATGCTGATTTCACTCGCATAACGGTCACCCTTTGGGCAATCTGGACGGCGCGTCGTAAAGCCATCCATGAGAGTATCTTCCAGAGTCCCTTGGGCACTAATCAGTTCGTTGATAAGTTTATAAATGAGCTGGAATCAATACATTCCCTGGCCAAGAACTCGACTGGTGCAACTGCAACTACGAGGCTATTATCGCATGTGGACCGAGTTCGGGGAAAATCTAGCAGAAAGCCTCCTACTGGCTGTGCCAAGATTATGGTTGATGGCGGCTTCATTCCAGATGGAGAAAGGTGTGCCGCTGCTGCCATCTGCCGGGATGAACAAGGCAACTATCTGGGCTCCTCAGCTCTGGTGATTTCTGGTCTCTCAGATCCTTCAGTTCTCGAGGCGATTGCTTGCAGGGAGGCGCTAGCTCTGGCAGACGATCTACTCCTCGCTAAGATCGCCATTTCATGTGATGCGAAGCTGGTGGTTGAAGAAATTGGGAAGAAGAATGGAGGGAAGTTCGAATCCGTTCTAAAGGAGATTAGTTTTAGACGTCAAAACTTTCTAGTTTGCAATTTTTTTCTTTGGAGGTCGAGCATCGAATGTTGATGCTCATAACATCTCTAAGTTTTCTTGTAGTTTGTCGATGGGGCGCCATGTGTGGCTGTCTAACCCTCATGACCCATCTTGTATCTTACCTGTTTTAAATTTTGAGCAATAAAGTAGTATAAAACCCTCAAAAAAACACACACGTCCGTGCGTAGCAACGGGAGAAAATCTAATTATTTGTGTCCATAGTCCGTCATAGTGACATGATGTTTGTATGTTGTCATCCCGCGAGGGAAAAGAGACGTATATCGTTTAGAAGAAAAGTATCATCAGTAACGTATTAGTCACGAAAGAATTCTTAACACCAATGGTCAGAAGTATATATTCTTGTAATCGAGAAATGTATTCTCACAATGAGTTTGTCAGGCATATTTCATAAATCTCTTGCCATCCTTCAACAGCCCATTTGGGTGGTCTGATTCAGCCATCGGTCTCAGTCTGCATGCAAGTCGTGTAACTGGTGATATCTTCTCTATCTTGATTAGTGGTGCTCGGCCTGACTCGCACTGGTCTTAGAAATTGTATCTTTATTAACCCGTGTTGGAGAGAGATTAGATCAACCATGATTGTATTGATCTCATGCCGTAGCATATATATAGAGTACATCGGTTGTGTGATCTCAATCATATCCGCTATACATGGAAAGGATCGGGAGATCTCACAAACTAGGAAACAAACTAGAGGAAATCCTAGTCTGCCTAATATACATGCAATATACATATTCAACACCCCCCGCAGTCGAAGCGTCGCCGGAGACACAGAGACTGGACCGGAACTCCTCGAAGGTAGACGTCGGTAGCCCCTTTGTCATGACATCGGCGAACTGTTGGGCAGTGAGAACGTGAAGAACCCGAACGCGCCCAAGGGCCACCTGCTCGCGGACGAAGTGAATGTCAAGCTCGATGTGCTTCGTGTGGCGATGATGGACTGGATTGGCGGAGAGGTAGACGGCGGAGACGTTGTCGCAGTAGACAATGGTGGCCTTCGAGATGTCGCAGAGCAGCTCCTGGAGGAGCTGACGAAGCCACGAGCACTCAGAAACCGCATTGGCCACGGCCCGGTACTCTGCCTCGGCACTCGAGCGAGAAACCGTGGATTGTCGCTTAGAAGACCACGATATCAAGGACGGTCCGAGGTAGACACAGTGACCAGACGTGGAGCGGCGAGTGTCCGGGCAGCCAGCCCAGTCGGCGTCGGAGTAGGCGACGAGGTCGGTGGAGGCCGAGGCGGTCAACGTGAGGCCCAAGGACATAGTGCCGCGGATGTACCGAAGAATGCGGCGCCCTAATGTCCAGTGGGAGTCACGCGGGGCATGCATGTGAAGGCACACCTGCTGCACAACATACTGAAGATCGGGTCGTGTCAGCGTCAGGTACTGTAGGGTGCCGACGATGGAGCGGTAGAACGCGGCGTCCGATGCGGGGGATCCCTCCAGAGAGGAGACCTTGGCCTTCGTGTCGATGGGCGTAGACGCGGGCTTGCAGTTAAGCATGCCGGCTAGCTCGAGAAGCTCGTGGGCATACTTCTGCTGATGCAGGAAGAAGCCGTCGGGCCGCCGTACCACCTCGATGCCAAGGAAGTAGTGCAGGGGGCCCAAGTCCTTGAGGGCGAACTCGACACGAAGACGAGCAGTGAGCTGCTGAAGGAGCTCGGTCGTGGAGGCCGTGAGGATGATGTCGTCGACGTATAGAAGCAAGTATGCCGTGGTAGCTCCATGATGGTAGACGAAGAGCGAAGCGTCGTAGCGGGTAGACCGAAAACCCAACTGCTGAAGGAATGCCGCGATGCGCTGGTACCACGCACGTGATGCTTTCTTCAGCCCATAGAGAGAGCGGGAGAGCAGGCACACATGGTCGGGGTGCTCGGTGTCGACGAAGCCAGTGGGTTGCTGACAGTAGACCTGCTCGGTAAGATGACCGTGCAGGAACGCATTGGACACATCCAGCTGGTGGACGGGCCAAGCGCGAGAGACTGCCAACTGGAGAACCGTGCGAATCGTGCCCGGTTTGACAACCGAGGCGAAGGTGTCGGTGAAGTCCACGCCCGCGCGCTGTCGAAAGCTGCGGACGACCCAACGCGCTTTGTAGCGCTCGAGTGCGCCATCAGGTCGTGTCTTGAGCTTGAACACCCACTTGCCGCTGATGACGTTGGCACGTGGGGGCCTCGGGACGAGCTGCCAGGTGCAGTTGCGGAGCAGCGCGTTGAACTCCTCGCACATAGCCGCAAGCCAATGAGGATCGCGGAGGGCGGCACGAACGAAGGATGGCACCGGTGGCAGCGTCGAGGTGGAGGCGGCACACACATACTCGTCGGAAGAGTAGCGTGTGCTGGGGCGATGGACGCCCGCCCGGGAGCGGGTGATGACGCCGACCGGTGGTACAACAGGCGGGGCGACGGGCGAGGGTGGTGGCGAGCCCGCGGCCGAGGAGCCGGCCGACGATCCGTCGGTGGAGGACGTGGCGCCGGGGGAGGCAGCACCGTCGGTGGAGGACACGACACCGGCGGAGGGGGCCCCCGAGGTGGAGGAGGCGCCCGAGGCTGGCTCGACCTCGACGCGGCCAGGGGAGGCGGCGGAGGGAGTAGTAGCCGGGGGTGCCGAAAGTAGGCGCCGCTCCGGAGCGGCGGGGAGGGGTCGCGCCCGGGACCCTCTGTCGTCAAGCGTGCCGGCGGATGGCGTGGCGGGGAGCTCCTCAGAAAGTGTCGCCAATGGTGGTACCTGGTGGAAAGGAAAAACAGACTCGTCAAAGTACACGTGCCGCGAACCCGGTGGGAGACGGGGTCGTAGCACCGGTAACCTTTGGTGTTGGGTGGGTAGCCAAGGAAGATGCATGGGAGGGAGAGGGGTGCGAGTTTGTGGGGTGTGGTGGACGCAATGCTGGGGTAGCAGAGACACCCGAAGATGCGGAGACCTTCGTAGGAGGGGGGCGTACCGAAAAGAAGGTGGTGGGGGGAGTAATTCCAACGGGATCGACACTGACGAATATTTAGGAGGAGAGTGGCGGTGGGGAGGGCGTCGGGCCAGAATCTGGGGGGGATATGGGCATGGAAAAGGAGAGTGCGTACACAGTCGTTGAGAGTGCGGAGGATGCGCTTGGCACGACCATTCTGCTGGGAGGTGTAGGGGCAGGTGAGGCGGAAGACGGTGCCGTGGGATGCGAGAAAAGCGCGAAAGGCGGCGTTGTCGAACTCTTTCCCGTTGTCGGTTTGGAGGGCGAGGATGGGGCGACCAAACTGGGTGGACACATAGGAGTAAAAGGATGTTAGGGTGGCGAGGGCATCGGATTTACGGCGAAGGGGAAAAGTCCACACATAATGAGAAAAGTCATCCAGAATAACGAGATAGTAAAGATAGCCTGTATTACTCGCAACTGGAGATGTCCAAATATCACTATGTAATAGCTGAAAAGGAAATGTGGAAATATGGGTGGACGCACTAAAGGGAAGCCGAACGTGCTTTCCAAGACGACAAGCCTCGCAAGTGTGTTCCTCTAACTTATTACATGAGAAAGAAAAACTTTGAAGAATACGGCGAAGGACGGTGGCGTTGGGGTGACCAAGGCGCGCGTGCCATAGATCGACACCGGCAGCGAGGGCGACTGGAGTGGTGGCAGACGATGTGGGGTGCACTGGATAGAGAGCACCGGGGCTGTCACATCGGTGGAGAACCATCTGGGTACGCTCGTCCTTCACAGAAAAACCAAGTTTGTCAAATTCAATAGTGATAGGATTCTCAGTAGTAAGGCGACGAACAGAGACAAGATTCTTGACCAGGTTAGGAGAAACAAGAATATTAGACATGGTTAATGGCATGGATGTAGATGGAAAATAGGTGCGACCAATATGAGTAATAGGAAGGGAGGAACCGTCACCAACAGTGATGCGGGTGGAAGTGTGAACTGGAATGGAGGAGATAAGGTTACCGGGCTGCGAGGTCATGTGGGCGGTGGAACCGGAGTCCATGAACCAATCACCACCACCACCATAAGCATGAGGCGACGGAGCCAAATGGAGCGCAGCCAGAAGAGCAGGGTCCCACGGCTGGGTGGCCGGGGGAGCGACGAGGCCGCCGTAAGGCGGCACCGGGGCAGGCAGAGCGTAGCCGGCACCGGTCGGCTAAGGCGTGGCGAAGAGGGCCTGGTGGCCGGCCGGGCGTGGCGCCGGTCCGAGGATCCCTGGCGTCGGGGCCCGTGGGACGGGCATGTGGTAGGCATGAACCACGCCCGTCCACGGGTTTTGGGCGGCAAACCACGGCGGGGTAGGCTGCTGCTGAGGACGAGGCGCCCCGCCGGGCTGCTGCTGGCGCCGACCGCCACTGCGCCGGTTGCGGCGCCCCCCGCCATGCTGCTGCTGGGGCGCGGGAGGTGCATGGGGCGCGGGCGGCTGCGGGAAGCCGGGTGGCGCCGACGGGCGAGGCTGCGCCGGGGGCGCAGGAGGAGCGCCGCGGGTGGTCCCGGCGGCGAGGGCGGTGTGCTGCGCGTGGGTCTTCACCGTCTTCATCCGGCGTTCCTCGAGCTTCAGGTAGGCGACGACCGTCTGAAAGGTAGGGTTAGGTAATAAAGTGAGGTTGGACGCAGCGTTGCTGAAGTCCTCGTTGAGGCCGGCGGTGAGGGTGCTGAGGAGGAGGTTGTCATCAACGGGTGCGCCGATGTCGCGAAGCTCGTCCGCGAACATCTTGAGGCGCATGCAGTAGTCGTCGATGGAGGAGTCATCTTGATGGCAGCCGAAGAATTCCTGCTGAAGAAGGACGCGGCGCTGGAGCTTGTTGTCGGTGAAGAGCGCGTTGATCTTGTTCCACACGGTGTAGGCGTCGTCACCGTCGGCGACGATGGTGTGGAAGATGTCCTTCGAGACGGTGTGGTAGAACCAGCGGATGAGAGTGGCCTCGATGGCGGACCACTCGGGATCGGCACCCGCGTCGGCGGAATCCACGGACCCGTCGATGTGCTCGGTGAGGTAGTACTCGCGGAAGACGAGGCCGAAGTAGGCCTTCCACGCGTAGTAGGTGGCGCCGGCGCGATCGAGACGACGCGCGTCGATGTTGAAATCACAGATGTCCGCGGCGGAGACGTGCGGAACGGCGAACGGATTGGTGCTTCTCGAGACGTCGGAACCGTGAGGAGAGTCCATGGCAACGGCTAGTGTAGGAAGGGTGGCAGCGAGAAGGTTGTTCGGGGGAGGGGCTGGGCGGGATGCAGCGGCAACTTAGATGGATTGTTGTACGTACAAGAAGCTAGGTGATGGATGGATTGTTGTGGTAGGTGGTACGTACGAAGCTACTTGGTGGCCTGGATGGATGCTTGTTGGAAGATGCAGCGGCGCAAGGGAGGAGGAGTGGCGGCGGCGACAGAGTTGCCAGCGGCCGGGGGCGGAGGCGTGTTCGGTTAGGATCGGGAGGGAGCAAATGATATCATGTTGGAGAGAGATTAGATTAACCATGATTGTATTAATCTCATGCCGTAACATATATATATATAGTATATCGGTTGTGTGATCTCAATCATATCCGCTATATATGGAAAAGATCGGAAGATCTCACAAACTAGGAAACAAACCAGAGGAAATCCTAGTCTGCCTAATATACATGCAATATACATATTCAACAACCGCAAGAAAATTGTATCTTTATTTTGGTTTGCTTCTTATTTAGTTCTGCCTCAGATTTCATTTGGTTACCTGCTCGCACTGGTCTTAGAAATTGTATCTTTATTAACCCGCAAGAAAATTGTATCTTTATTTTAGTTTGCTTCTTATTTAGTTCTGCCTCAGATTTTATTTGGTTAAATAATTTAGCAACAAAGGTAGATAGTGACGGAAAGGAGTCTTCACAATTTACGTGTATACTTTTCTTTTAAAATACTCTTAGATTAGCAAAAAAAAAAGCGCGAAACTTGGCATTTTATTCCAAATGTCAATTTGGCAGCTTATTATGCATGTATGCATCAACTTTTCTTTCTTGCACGAATTTCATTTAATTAGGCTAATGCTAATTTATTATTCATGTAGCCAATCAAACCGCTCGTTGATGTAAAAATGTGTCTCCGGCGTTTATACATATGTGTTCTAAATTTTTGTTGCCGTTGAAGCAAAAATCATGGCACCATCATCGTAGGCCACACTCGTCATTGCCTGATGGCAACAAATTTGGTCGCTAGCGGTTGCTTTCTTGTTGTCGATTGTAGAAAATTCACAATCCATTGTCGCCGACCACACTTCATTATTTTTGATTGCAACAAATATCGATGATTAATAATAACTTTTATTGTTTCTCGTTGCAGCAAAAATCATGGTACCATCATGGGAGTCCACACTCGCCATCGCTTGGTGACAGTAAATTTGGTTGTCGATGATAGCTTTCTCGACCTCGTTGCCGATTGTAGCAAACTCGTAACCCTTCATCGTTGGATAGACTTTGTCATCTTTGGTTGTAGCGAAAATCGAGGATCTGTAGTAATTTTTTCCATTGCCTGTTACCATAAAAAATATAGCACCATCATCATTCTCTCAAATGAATTTAGTAGAGTAATCGAGAATCAGCATCACTGAAATACATGCATCCGTTTGAGCAAATACTTAGATATCTAATTATAGCCTCCTTTATTTTTTCTCTTAATTCCCAAGACACCAAGCATGGGCCTGCATTATTTTATGCATGCGCACATTAAATTGTTGTTGTAGCCAGAATCCCATTTAATTGGAGCCGAGCTAGGCTTTGTACGCGCATGCATCACGTATCCCTGTTGTGTGGGGCCGGGGTCAGCCTCTCCCGTTGGGACATCTCGCCTGATCTTGCATGTAATTTGTAATGTAATTCAATCCTTCTCTTTCAAATTTCTTTTTCATTGGAAGAGGCTAGCATCATGAGTACGTAATCCATTCAATAGTCAGCTTGGCATAGGTTTAGGTTTTACCTATGTATATTAACTGGAACCCACACTTTCTTTTTGAGACGCCACCTTGGTTCCAGAGGCAAATCCTGGCGTATATGAACTGGTTTGATTTAATTAAAAGAAGCAAGGTGGGACTGACTATTAATTACATATGCCCCGACACTTTATTCTACCACAAAGTCGCTGGTTCAGTTGCCTGAATATAAGGCCCAAAAGCGCTGCTAGGTGGGCTGATGTGTAGTCATATAAGGCCCAAAGGGGCAGCTACGTGGGCTGTTGTGTAAATTTGAATCGTATCTTGTGAAGAAGCATCGTGGCACAACTTCGAACGAAATTTTAACGTACGAACCGACGGACGAAACTTTAGCTTACGAAGGACGGACGAAATTTTAGGGGAAAGAAATGCTTCCCCTTTTATTAGTAGGTATATAGATATAGATAGATATTACATTACTAACCTGTTTAGTATGTTGTGATGTCGTCAAATAGTTTTACGCGTTGATGTGTCAGATGGCCATGTTCATAAATCACCAATAACAGAAATTTGTTTTGCTAGTGGCCATTTGATTACTAAGGAAGGCCCCCTATTCAAACCGCCAGGTAAATACAAGCAAGTACAACAAATTGCATGAAGAAATAGAAAAAAGAACTGTACAATCACGATGTATTGTGGAAAGAGGGGACCCATCACACCACAATGTGTATATCAGTGTACGCAATGAGAATTGAGAAGTATAACCAGTAGAAAAATCATTTATAGGGGAGAAAATGACCCACTTTGGATGTGCAACAAATGTTATTGGGCGAACAAATGTAGGAAGAAACCTTGTTGAAATGAAATCTTTTCTCAAGTTTCGGAGGAATACAGGCTAGGCCTTTGTAATTTGCCATGTAATTTCAATCTAGCATTCTTCATGTTTCTATAGTTTTGCAACCCTTCCTAAAAGATCCTTGTTGTGACTCGCTAACCTTCTCGGTACCACATGATGTGTGAGACACAAGTCTTCTATCTTGACTTAATTAAGGTTGTGTTCCGATTAAGCTTTTTGTTCTCTTCTTCTGTGTGTTTACAAATGCATCGTATTTGGGTATCCAGGTCAGATACTATTCAAGTATTCATAGTACTACGAAGGTGAAATTATCGTTTTTACACAAATCTAAAGGCAATTGGATGATGAACTTTAAACACATAAATAAATTGCTTCATCCCATAACACTGATTGATCGCTAGTAAGAGCATGGTTAATAGTATAGCCATCTGTTGGCTGGCTATAAGGCGTTGCCATGTCATTTATAACTAAATTTGTAGCTAGCAAGTACAATAGTTGCATGTAAAAATATACTACTTTGTTGATATATGACTTACTTGACACTCTCACAATATGCCTAGGAGCACATGTTACAGCCGGCTGTTAATTAGTAGTCCGCTTCTTTCTCTCCCCTCTTCTCTCTCTTTCAACTCATCTAAATATTATATTATATGCTTTACATCTCGTCTACGTCATCCTATTGTTCTTGCTCTAAGTGCATAACAAAAATTTAAGTTCGACCACTAAGTTGTGAAACTGGAGCGGACAAGATTGTACAACGGCCGATGCCATTCAACTGAGCCAGAGCGTCATCACCTGGCGTGGTCTATGTAATCTGAGCCAGAGCGTCAACACCTGGTATGCTGTGATAAACTTCCAAGCGGAACACAAGGAGCACTACCACTAGCACTCTCTGTTAGCTACCTACTGCACCATTAAATCCTGTTAATTTATGAACAAATCGATAAAGAATTAAATAGTATATTTATTCTTAATTGGAGGAAAGAGAAGAGGCGAGAAAAAAGAAGCGGGCTACTAAGAGCATGGTTAATAATATAGCCAGCTGCTGGCTATAAGGAGATGCCATGTCATCTATAGCTAACCTTATAGTCAACAAGTACAATAGTAAGGCTATAAGGAGTACTACTTTTGCAATATATGACCCACATGTCTATCTCACAAAGTGCCTAAAAGCACGTGTTGCAGCTGGCTACTAATTAGTAGTCCGCTTCTCTTCTCTCTCCTCTTCTCTCTCCTTCAACTAAGCACAAATATACTATTTAATTCCTTATAGCCAGCTGACTAGGCACTATTGTACTTGCTCTAGTTAGTAGCCAGCTACAACACGTGCTTGTAGGCACTTTGTGAGATAAACATGTGAGCCATATATTGCTAAAATAGTACATGTTTAAACCTTACTATTGTATTTGTTGAATATAAGGTTAGGTATAGATGACATGACATCTCCTTATAACCACCAGTTGGCTATACAATTAACCATGCTCTTAGACCGGTCACAATGAGGTCTAACTTAGACTATTAACATACACGTGTTACCAGTCTATGTTACATTGTTACTACTTTCATAGTAGGTAGTAACATATATGTGGTGTCATGGAAGACCTTATTTATTAAGTTATAGAGTCATTTTTACTTTGATATGTGTGATATTACAGTAACTAGTTAATTGCCATAAACATTTTTTTCTTCATTAACTACATCTCATATAAGTAAAATTGTCTTGAAATATGTGATGTTACTACTAAATTACTTTCCATTATGACTGATGGAGCAACTACTCTCTCCTTTCAGCTATCTACCTCACGTAGACTCACAAGAACAAGGAGAACACAGATATTTGGTGCCGCTGCCTCGCACAGGGCGTTTTCTTCTCTGTGTTTCTTATCTCTATCAAAGCAAACATGCAGAGTTACAGTTTAAGTAGCAGTACATCATGCACACGCACACAACCACGATTACCACACCCGCCACTAACGGCATGATCTCCATGCACGCCCATGACCAACGTATGTGTAGCGCTATCGTAACGATCAGATCACCCAACCGTCCAATTAAGTAGCTAACAGACTGGTGCACACTAAGGCACTAACCAACTAACTAACATGCCTATTCTTTTTTTTACTAGAACCAATCGATCCAGCCGGCTGGTTCTGTTGTAGCTTGTGACGCGTCTCGTCGCATCTCACGACGCCGTATCACACGGCACCATCACACCGTATCACACGGTTGCCACTCCCTTGCACGCTACAACTACGACTTAACCGGCAACAACTCTAAGCTACATGCAATACTGAAAACCAAATATGCAGATACAGAAAACATCAAGATTATATCTAACAGTGACTAGCCTTACAGTACGCAAGCCTTAGCAGTTAGCACATGTTCGATTATTGGGCTTAGCTCATTAATAATTCAACCAATAATTCTTATAAATCCCTCAGATCCATGTGGTTCATTCATGCATGATAAATGAGTGTGGATTGATAACAATGTTTCTTTCTTTTATGAAAATCATAATTGTTGTTGCTTGGGCTTTATGGAACACCAAAAATCACAAAATCTTTAAGAACAAGGATCCTTCTATGTTGCACTGGAAGGAGTACTATTTTTTCGAACTCAAACTTCTGAGATATAGATTGAAGGAAAACTACGATGAGCCATTCAAATTATGACCAGACAATGTAATTTATTTTTTTGCTTTTGTTTGTTTTTCCTTTTTGGCTTAGCTCAAGCCATGTAAGAACTATACTTTTGTTTGCCCTTAATTTATAAAAAGATGCAGTGGGGCTTTGCCCTACTGTTTGCCCCTTTAAAAAGTGAGTGTGAACAATTTAGTCCCACCATGCTAGTGGAGGAAGAGCGAGACATCTTTATAAGGTGGGTTGTTCTACACACCACTAAGGGCTTGAGAAGAAGGCACTTGCAGTGCGCTTCTTCTTCGCCGTCCACCACACCACGCCTTGCATCTCACACGCACGCGTTGTGTTTCGTGAATGAATTGACCCAGGCGGAGCTTTGTCATGTGTGCGTGATTCATTACTTCTTGTCACACAGGACAATAAGTTGAAACGTTTTTTGCCTATTGATACGTCCAAAATGCATCACTATTTTGTATCATAATTTACCACTATTCATTGATATATTTCATATTATGATCCTGTTCTCATAGTGTTTGGCTTGTTTTACACATTTTACAACTTTCCGGTGCCGAAACAGCAGACTCAGGAATCAGCGGGGAAAAAGTGCACGCAGAGTGGACACATCAGCACATCTCCAAATGACCTGAATTTCAGGGGATCATTTTCTGAAGGATTAAGAAGGGCACACAAAAGAGCTCCCGGAGGGGGGCGACTGATAACCCTCAACTGTAGGGGATCGAGATAGTCTTCACGGGGTAAGAATAACCCAATTTATAGATTCGACTCAAGGGGAGCCAAAGAATATTTACAAGCTTTAACAGTTGAGTTATCAAATCAACCGCACCTGACATACACTTTCTTGTAACGAGATATTAATAGCAACGGTGATATGGAAGTGATGGTGGCAACGGAAATAGTGGTAGTGAAACAGCGAAGGCAAAACAACAAAAGTAAACAACTAGTAACCAGCAGGATTAAAACACTGTAGGCTAGGAAGATGGATGGTTGGGCGCTGCTTGGATGAGAGTGAACATGTAATAGATTCTAACACGATGCAAGGCACATAGAAAAGCAAGGATCATCTAGGCAAATATCAAACATTAGACATGTATCCCGTAGGTAGTTGTACGTGCTTGCAATAAGAACTTGCACAACATCTTTTGTCCTACCATCCCGCTACAAACGGGGCCAAAAGAAACTTATGGAGATTAAGGTGCTGTAACACCCTCACTGTCATGTAACAGTAATCATTTTGCTAATGACCATTACTGTTGATAAACATGTCTGGATCATCTTTGCATTTGATCATATCCAAAAGCCTTTTTGGTTGATATTGAAAACAAAGTGATAAATAAAATCTTGACCAAAAATTATGCCACCAATTTTGTTAAATGCCTAATATTCACCAGGTCTTAAAAAACTAGAAATGGGGATTTATTGAAATATTTAAGTAATACAATTAAATCAAAACAGTAGCAAATCAGCACCAAGTGACCTTTTTAATATTTAAATGAAATTCAAATGATTTTTAAAGTGTGCCAAACTTTTGGTGGCATCTCTGTAAAGTTTAATACTAATAATGGAACACTTAGCACTTTTTATAAAAATCCTATACTGGCTAAACAAAATACAAACAAAAAAGAATAAAAAAGGGAAACAGAAAACAAAAGAAAAAAAAAATCCTATACTACGCCTTGGGCGAAGCCCACCCGGGCCCAACCCCTCCCCTGTTTTCCCCACCTCCTTCTCCCTCCTCCCACTAGTCACATTGGCGTCGTGGACGCATCCACGCCGGCCAAGCCGGCCGTGCCGCCGTGGCGGCCATCCAAGGCTAGCCTGCGAGGATAAGATCCCCCGAGGCCCGGGCGCACTCTAACCCTAGACACCCATATCCCCTTTGCTCGCCCTCTCCTTCTCTGCCATGGCCGCCCCGAGGCTGCCGTAACCGCCACGTGCGCCGTCGCCTCTCCGCCGTGGCCAACGGCCTCGCCGGGCCGCGCCACCTTTTCTGGGGGCCTCGGCATGGACGCCTTCGTCTCCCCTTAAGGTCCATCATCGCCACCGTCCTCCTAAACTCCGCAATCGCCGCCGTCTTCTCCGCCTCGGACGTCGACGAGCTCCGCCACGATTCGACGTCGCCGGTGAGTCCCCGAGCCCGTTGCCTTTCCCTTCACGTTCGATGTGAGCCTCCGCGCCATTTCCCCTCTCCCCTGCTCCGTTTTGTCGGCGTTGCAACGTCCTCCGCCGCGCACCGTCCACCGTGGCCGCCATGGCCGAAGACCAAGCCTCGGCTTCTCTTCTTGCGCATGACTGCGCACCCAGGCCATGCCCTGGCCGCGCCCAGCTCCTCCTGGCCGCCCTAGGCGCCCCTCCGGTGCACCGCAGCTGCTGCCGGGCGCGTCCTCGCCGTCTCTTGGCCGCGCCCTGCGACAGCTCCCGTGAGCGCTCGTCCACGGCCGCACTACGGCTTGCCATCCCGTGCGTTGCTGCCGCCCGCACGGTCCCGTGCCTCGCTGCGCCCCCCTCGCCGTCGGCGTGGGCACGCCAGCGAGCTAAGCTCCCCTTTCTCTGTTTCACTGCCGCGTGGGCCATGTGCCCCTAACCAGCCCCCTCTAATTAATCTGTTGTTAAAACGACATGGAGATACCCCTTGGAGTGTATGAAATGTGGGCCCTAGGCCTTTAGTTAATTAAAACAACTGTTTAAATGTCCATGTTAGGCTGACAGATGCACCCCACAACTTAATAGATAATTAAAAGAAATAAAACTGTTAAAAATAACTGTTTCTATGAAATCTGGGCCCCACCTATTGTTTAATTAAAATAGATGATTTTGTTAATATGTGTGGATGACACATCGGACCCCCTGGTCAATTTGACCAGTCAAAGGCCTTAGCCAATGACAGGGTGGCCCCACATGTCAGGTTGACTTGGTCAATAGGCAAGGACTATACATTACTTATGATCCATTCTATTTCAACCAGCGGTTTGCATGCTAGTCTAGGATAGGTTCAATGTTTGATCCTACCACATGTTTACAGCCTCTTTCAAACCGATACAACCATGTCCCCTCCCAGCAAACCTTGTACTGCTATCTTACTATTGCTCGTTGCTCAGCCCCTGCTTAGTATGCATGCTTAGGATGCTACAATGTTACCCTATTACTCCTTGGTTTGGGATATCACATTATTATTATTGTTGTTGATGATATGATTATTATAATGTTGACTATATTTCGACGAAGGATGGAAGGTCTAGGCTATCCCGCCCTGACTCTTTGTTCCGTTCGAGTCACCTAGGATCCGAGTTCCGGGTATTGGTTCTAAGACTGAGCGTGCCTAACCGCGTGTGGGATTTTATGGGGTCCCCTTTCTTACCTACCTAGCTTCAAACATTTCTAGTGGTGGCCCAAGCTGATTTTACCATTTGAGAAACCGTGTGCGTAACTGGTCTGCAGCCAGTGGATTTAAAATAAACCGGGCCAGTGGGATGGTATATCCTGTTGGTCCACACCTGGAAGCTAGGGGGCTTCCCACATAGTTTGGGTAGCTAACCCGACCTCGTCCAAACGGTAGAGGCCGATTCGAGAGCGCGACCGGCTTTTGAGTTGGATGTCGACTCACCGGGGGCCACCCGGATTTGTGCGTTGTTAGTTAGAGGGACCTGTCGTTCCGGATCTCTTGGGACTAAATCATAAAATGGTTGCCTATCATGGGTAGCAACTGAGAGAGATGGGCGTGCATGCAGAGCCTTGTAATGGGCAGTTGGTACACCCCTGCAGGGTTAAATATTTTCGAGAAGCTGTGTCCACGGTTATGGACGACTTGGAACCTACGTCTTGTTTATAGACAACAACAACTGAGATAATCCTAATATAACTTGATCAACGTGTGTGTGCCTTGACTGCTTCTTCTTCGTTTGGTTGCGAAGAGGAGGACAAGGATAGGATAGGTGTTATGCTTGCGTAAGTAGGTGGATATCAGACTTGTTGGAGGCGATTCCTCATCGAATGCTTGGCTTCTTACCTTACTCTCTAGATCATCAGCCACTTCATAAATGCTAGTGCGGCAGCAACCTCACCACTTACCCCATCCTTACCGTAAACTACTAGTTGTCCTAGAATGACGAGTGATGAAATCCTTGCTGGGTCAGATGACCACTACAGTTGGATGCTGAGTACTTCTGTACTCATGATACTACCCCCAAACTCTTTTCAGGGTTCTTGATCGACAACAAGTATGGTGATCGACGTTTCACGTGGAGACTCGACGATGACTAGTTAGGCGGATTGTAACGCCCCGGTCACACACCGGTTCTTGGCCGTTACGCCTGGTGGGATCTAGACTGTCCCCACAGACCAACACTAGTCTTTCCTACGCACTTTGTCCTCACTCGTGCGCACCCGGGGGAAACTTCCCGGTCGGTCACCCATCCTCAAATTGCTCGAAGCCAAGCACACTTAACTTTGGAGTTCTTTGCATCTGGGCTCACGGAAAACAAGGTGCACCTTGTTGATATGAGTAGTCTTTCATTCCTACGAAGCCAGGATGTCACACCCACCCAGTCAAAGGAACCGACGTCCTTGTCGGCCCATAGGAACGTTCCCTCTTGGCACGCGTCTGTGCGTCCAGTGTCGACACATGGCTCACCCATGTTCGCGCACTGACCCGCACATGCCCGAACATCGTGTACAATTCAATTTCCATGTACTTTTCTGTGTTTGATTTGTGTGCATTGTATTTACTGTTTCTCCCCCTTTATTCTTCGGTAGCCCCCGTTGTTGCCGTCGATGACACCGTTGCCGAGTACGACTACTTCGTCGACGACCATACCCCTACTGTCGAGCTTCCAGGCAAGCAGAGCCATTTTCCTTCCCCAGATATCGCCTATCTTTTCCGTACATTTCTTGCACTAGGCATTGCTGCTACAACGTTGCTTACCTATTCAATTGCATAGCCTATTTTTGTCGCCCCTTGATGTACCTTCCTTTATCCTATGCTTCCTATATAAATATAATATTCAACAGTTGGCCCTGCGCATTGTTAGTCAACTAGGATTAGATAGCGGGCCTTGATCACTCTGGGGAGTGAACGCGGGTATGAATTATTATAACTGCAATAGGTACGGTACAGAGCAGACGCCAAAGGGAACCTACAACGGTGAGACTCTCCGAGTCGCTTCAAGTTTGACTTACGAGTGGATGGACTCGTATTTCACTCTCGTCGCCGGCTCGGTAGCGTAGCACCACTGGGATGATACGAGGATATTCCTCTTTAGTTCATTTCGCTGATGTCTCGGTTGAACCTCTTCAAGTGTACCATTGAGGGTGATTACTCCTGGCCTCACTTGATGGTAGGCACCCGAATCAACTGGTGTCCTTAAAGGTAAGTATTCGGGTGACCCAACGGTGCCCGCGAGAGGTATTGTGTCGGGACGGCAGGACAGGCGGATACCATCGTGGGCCTGGTCCTTGCTCGTTGGCCGTGAGATACCAAACCACGAAAGTCGAGCTCTTCCAAGAGCACACGCGAGACAAGGTAAGGAGACGGTTCACCTTGTCGGTAACCGCAAATCTTTGACGAGACGGCATGGTAGGCACCGATGTACTGGTGGTCCTGACTGCTGTTCGTTGTCCGTTGTGTTAACTAGTCAGGCAATGATAATGGTTGTCCGCGAGATAATAATAAAACGACTAATGGTTCAGGTGGATGACTTGAGAGGCCGCAAAGGCTTGTACGCACTACCTTCACGTGGGATTATGGTGTGGTCCCTCCGCGTTGTGGTCTTGTTCAAAAGTTCTGAAAGACGTCCAGTTCACCATTACGGCCGCGGCGGATCGTGCCACCCAGTTGGGGGGGGGTGTGGTGGTGGTGTTGGTATCCCCACTGCGCGCAACGACCCAGAGTGCGAGGGGCGACGACCCTAGACCCTCGAGTGCTTAGGACTTTAGACCGGCGGAGACCTCTTTGATGAGCCGTAGGATGGGCCTCGGCGTGTCGGATAGCCTCGATGAGGCATTCCCTAACAAGGTGTACGCCACCCTAGAGATCCGAGCATGCAGGCTGAACAACAGTGCACCCCTACAGGGAAGATGATCTATTCGAATAGTCGTGTCCATGGTAACAGGACGCTTTATGCTGAAGCCGGAGCCTACTACTACAAACTATTACTATTAAACTGTTGGTTCCGGTTTCTCTTCCTCGCAGGGAATTCAAGGAGGGGAACTCGAAGGCATTTATAATTGTTAATAATTACAACTTACTATTATACAATGCTGCAGCAACTTCTGCTCCATTGTTACTTTATGTTTTATATGAACTGTTGGCTGTTCTCTTGTTGTGCTGCAAGACTCGTTGGAAGATGCTAGTCTTTGATAGGCCTAGCATTCTCATCCTTATTCCGACTTTCTACCTTTCAGTCCACTATATACAGCCTCCCCTTTCCATTTGATACAAATGCATAAATGCTTAGTAGCGGACGTAAGCCTGACGGGTATGCTAGTTACTCACCTTTGCTTTATTTCCCCCCTTTTTCTTGTATACCCGACCGGTTGCTGCCATTAGACGTTGGAGCCTTGGAGTCCAGGAGCAGAAGATCCTCGGTGCTTGCCTCATCGTGGAGTCCCCCCCTCGACCAGGAGTAGTTCGGAGGTTCCCAGGCAGGAGGCCTCGCCTTTTCGATCATTATTATTTTTTGCTAGCCTTCTTAAGGCAGATCATGTGTACCTTGTGTCTGTACTCAGATACTATTGTTTCCGTTAACTTTGTGCTCTCGAGCTATTGTATTCGAGCCATCGTGGCCCCTGGCCTGTATTATACAACTTGTATTATTTTATTTGTAGAGTTGTGTTGCGATATCTCACCGCGAGTCCCTGATCTTGATCGTGTACCTTACGTGTATGACTAATGTACACGACTTGATTTTGGGGGCGTCACAGGTTCTCCCGTCAAAGAGCACCAGAACAAAGCATTAACACTCAATGGATACATGAAATCCTCAAATTATAGTCAATCCCCTTTGGTGTCCCAAGCTATCACCTTTGGGATCGCCGGTTCCGGACCATAATAGGTGCATACAACTCATAGATAGGATCAATAACACGGATAAACTCATGAAAACACAAGTGATTCAGATATGAAAAAATGGCAATCGGGCCCAAAGTGAAAAGCATTAAGAGCAACAAGTTGTAGCAAAGATGATAAACACCAACGTAGATGATAGGCAACATGCCCCCAATAATCTGACGAACTATTACATGATCTAACTCATCCAATCCCTACCATCCCCTTTGCCTTCAATAGGGAATTACTCACACGTGAAAGGAGAAGTCATGGAGGGATGATGGAGTGGTGATGGTGATGACGATGGCGATGATCTCCCCTCACTGGAGGCCAAAACAGCCTCCAGATTAGCCCTCCCAGAGAAGAACAGAGGGTGGTGGCGGCTCCGCGACGGAAACTGGGAAAACGACTTATGTTTTGGGGTTTCCTCGCGATGAGAATAAATAGGAGTCCTGGTAGGGCACAAGAGGGGGGAGAACCCACCCAGGCGGCCTCCCGGCGAGGCCAGGGGTGGGGCCGCGCCAGCAGGGCGCCTGGGCCCCCCTGGCTGCCCTCTGGCCCCACTTCTGGCTCAGGGTCCCTCCGGGTGCGTGGATTTTCTGTGATTTTTCCTGCAATTTTCCGAGACACCTAAATATCCATATTCCTGCACATAAGAAAACCATACAGGCAGCTCTGCTGAAAACATCGTCAGTCCGGGTTAGTTTCGTTCAAATCATGCAAGAATGAGGCCAAAACAATAGCAAAAGTGTTTGGAAAATTAGATACGTTTGAGACATATCAACTCCCCCAAGCTTAGCATATTGCTTGTCCTCAAGCAATTCAGTTCAACAAACTGGATGCGACAAAGAAAACTTTGACAAAACCTTTTGCTTCATTAGATGTATATAAGCATGCACTACGAAAATAGTTTCGCAGGTATTGGAAAAATGCTACAAGGACAATGCACGAAGTAATCCTTCTTTCAATTGATCAATCGCAAAGAACCAAAAGTAAATAATATGCTGCTGAAAATTAAGACAAGATCATAATGCACATAGCTTGAACATACTAGAGTGGTATCTTGCTAGCCTCCATGAGTGAAGAAAAACATAAATGCAGAAGCTCCTCCGGAGTTTTAAAGGAGACTAGAACTAAGAATTTCAGAACAAGCAATATCACAATCATGCAGAAGACAGCGTGGTACTTTGGGACAATGCAGATTACACTCAGAATCACAATTATGCTCTCAATAGTTGGTGCTTTGAAGAAAGAAGGGGAGACTCGTGAACCGTGCCTTTTGATGGCAAGGTTGAAAACCCGTGGCTAGAAGCAAAGACTAAACATGTACCAGAGCTCGTGGTTTTGGAAACATATATAAAATTCTTTTTGAGAGGTGCAACTTTCCAGTCAACGGTAGACAGTAAAGGTCTCTCAATATCTCCCATACCAACCACATTAATGGTGGTTCCCAAGCTTTTTTTGTTTACACTTTTGTTCCCTTACCCATCTATCCTTTGACGGTCTATGGTGCCTTTTATTTTGCCTCAAGTGTGGAAGGAAAGTTTCTTGTTCCATCTATCATTAGCAGCATTTGGCCCATTTCATTCCATCATCAAGTATGGGGGAAGTGTAATTTTTTGTAAATGTGAAACAAGTGAGAACTGGCCATTCTCCAGACCGACCTCTGCCTCATAAATTTGACTAGTTAAAACTTTGTCAAGGAGTAAAACATTTTTGGAATGGAAGATACTGATTTTCCCTCACCGCACCATGAGCTTGTACGGTTACAAAAAAGGAAACTTTTGAATAAATTTTTGAGATGGTACAAGAAAGTCTTCGTTAGGGATTGCAGGTAAATACCATAAATAGTAAGGTATGGTGGACTCAAGTGGAAAAACTGGTTTGAAAGGGTTTTGGATGCACAAGCAGAATTCCGCTTAGTGCGAGCGAAGGTAAGCAAAAGACTGGGAAGCGACCAACTAGAGAGCAATAACGGTGATAATCATGCAGAGCGACAAAGCAACATTGAATCGGGCATGGAAGTGATATAACTATCCTGAAATAAAAATATCATTAAGGCATGATAGACTTTTTAGTCATAAACATGTGTGAACATTTGCCAAGTCAATCCAAGAATTCTCCAAAGGGAAATACCACTTCATTTTGCCAAACCATGAACAATGCAATGCATGCAAATCATTTCAACAACACATTATGCACTCTAGCTACTTGAGATTATCCACAAGGAAAGCATGAACCACTGGGAAAGCATTGTAAACATATCACTATGTCGCTACAAGATGGTCTCTAGATCATAAGTACAGACATATGTACAAAAGTAGAAACAAAAAGAGTTCATACCGGTTTTCCTTGTTGCATCCCTTCTGTCGATCTTCGTCATTACTGCCTTGTCACTTGCATGACCGAACGTGGGAAATATAATCAAATGCCATCACAGACTCGAGCCGAACAAAGCAAACTAAAGAGAGAAGTATTTTTGGGTTTTTCAAAGGTTTTAACGAAAGCAAAAGAAAAGAGAAATATTTTTGTTGTTTTTTTCAAATTAAAAGGACAAATAATAACAGGCAAAAACTTCGAAAAGATCAAAGCGAACAAAAACGGACAATACAATGGAAAGGGGAGAAGGACACGTACTCCCGCAAGCTTAGGCTTTTGGCCTAAGTTGATGTCATCTACTGCGGTCCCCAGGAGCCTCCAGCTCCGGGGTAGTACGTGTGAGTCCAAGGGTCGTACGGGGCTTCAGGTGCATACACCGAAGTCCTGGGATCCTCCCATGAAGAAGGCTCCGCGCTCCAAGAAGAAGAAGACCTTTCACCCCACTGGGTGACGGTCTCCCCCTGGAAAGGTGGAAACTCACCGTGCTCCTCCTCATCGGGCACAACCCCCTCCATGGGGTTATGAAACTGCTGCTGGAGCACATACTCATCGAACTGGGTAACATTGAAGGACCATCCGCTCCTATGAGTATAATCATACAAAAGATGTGCATGTAGACGAATCTCCCAAATAGTGGTCAGTCTGAACCTTAGAATATAATTAAGGTTACCAAACTCGGATGTCGTGGTAACAAACTCATGCCTCTTCATGGCAACAAGGTCAAAGCTTATATAAGTTAAAGGCTCATCATCAGGGTGTGCGGTGCGCTCAAGAGACTCAAGAATAAGTGTGGCGTAAACGCCACCATAGAGATCTCCCTTGTTGCCATTAGCAGCAAGGCGACGAGCAATTAAGGCACCCACATTATACTTACTCTCCTCTGAGAGGGCGTTCGCCAGGATAGCCGCATCCCGCTCAGAATTGTTGCTCGTGTTGTCACGAGCTAACACCCCTCTAGCAATAAAATACGCGAAATACCTGAGGTGGGGAAATAAGATGTTGGAAATCTTCGAACGCTGGATATCCTTTGTGTCCTGGCTGCAAAGAGAGTTGAAGATGGTTCTTAGCTCGGCGGGCTGAGTGATCATCTTTGCCGTCTGTCCAACATTCGACACACCTATTATTTCACAAAATCTTGACAAAAGCATGGTCAATAGATCATTATAAATTCTAAACTCAACAATACCAACATCATGATTATATCTGAAACTATTAATAAAATAGGAGGTGAGTTTACGATACTGAGCAACATGGCATGTTGCAAGCCATGTCAAACTGTCATTAGCACAAAGGCTGTAAAACTCCTCCTTGATTCCTGCAGCTTCAAGGAAAACGTCGCACGGATATGTCATTGCCCGTGCCAGACTTGTATCTTCTAGAAACTCTAGGGGTACATGATCTTCGTTGTAGCTCACGCTAGCGGTTGAGGATGAAGCTGCAGCTTTAGTAACTCCTTTTTCTTTTCCTAACAAACTCATTTTTGAATATTTTGACAAATTACAAAAACAAATATTTAAGAAAAAATGAGTGGAGGCAATATATTCTACTCACTTACCTAAGACATAAACTTGCATCAAAACTTGGAAAATAAATTTCTACACATGCATGCAAGCTCATATGAACAACACCAAGATCTACTAAATACTCACAAATGAAGCCACCAATCAAAAATCTAATTCGAGGGGTGAAGGAGCCACATACCAGGGTGTATTTGCTCAAAATTTCAGCTCAAACAATGGGCTATAGAGAGAGATTGAAGTCGCGGGTGGAGAGCAGCAAGAACGCAAGTTCCAGCTGAAGAACTCGTGTTTTTCGGGAGAAAGAGAGAGAGAGAGAGGAGGAAGACTTACTGGAAAAGGAGGCCTGGGGCCCAGGCGCCCTGTGGGCGCGACCAGGGGGTAGGCCGTGCCAGCTGGCCGCCTGGACCAGGGGTGCCCCCCTGGTCAGCCCCAGGTGCCTCTAGGTCAATTTTTTCTGGAAAAATTGAATTTTATTTTTGTGGATTTTTTCTGACAACTTCACTGTTGAATTTTTTTCGAGGTTCAAAAAGCTGCAAAACTTTTTGAAATCTTGAAAAAGTGGTTAGAAATGTGAAGCTTCAAAAACATAAAACTTTGGTACAACAAGGAGAACAAAAGCTAAGGGAAATGAAAACATAACAAGCTCCACTTTTTACCTATATAAAACATGCTAGCTAGTAAGGTTGATCAAGTCTTGCCAACAAACCGACGATATATAGAGCAGAAAGTCTCACCTCTTATAAAGTGATCATTGTACCTTTAATTTAATGGACACTGTACCCACCATAATGGTTTTGTATTTGTGGTGCACATGTAGAGGACAATCCGAATCTCCAATCTTCACGGTCTCGATATTCTCTATAGAGTTAAGGCCTGTCGATTTTCTTCGGAAAATACACCGTGTGTTCTTTATCATCCACGTTGAAGGTAACCTTTCCTTTATTGCAATCAATGACAACACCTGTGGTGTTAAGAAAAGGTCTACCAATAATAATGGACATGCTCCCATCCTCAGGCATGTCAAGCACAACAAAATCAGTACGGATTAAGCGATTAGCAACTTCAACAGGAACATCCTCACAAATACCAATCGGGACGGCTGTTGACTTGTCTGCCATCTGAAGAGAGATATCTGTAGGGATTAGTTTATCTAAACAAAGCCTCTTGTAAAGAGAAAAAGACATAACACTCACTCCTGCACCAAGATCACATAAAGAAGTTTTGACATAATTATTCTTTATGGAGCAAGGAATGGTGGGTATACCTGGATCACCAAGCTTCTCATGAATCTTGCCACTGAAAGAGTAGTTAGAAAGCATAGTAGATATTGCCTCATTAGGGACTTTTCTTTTTTTAGTAACAATATCTTTCATATATCTCGAATAAGGAGGTAACTTAATAGCATCAGTCAAAGGAATTTGAAGAAAAAGAGGTTTCATCCATTCACAACATTTATTATAATGCTCTTCTTCTTTGGTTTTGAGAGACTTACCTGGAAAGGGCATGAGTTTCTGTACCCATGGTTCTCTTTCCTTCTCATGTATTCTTTCTATGAAGTCTTCTCTAGTGTATTTCTTGCGTTTGTCGGGTGCTTCTTCTTCTCGCATCTCGGGAGGATCATTCTTCTCTTTGTCTTTATCGGGCTCAGCACCGTATTCAGTTTCAGCATCGGAGGTCGATATACTATTTGGATCAGCAACATGCTCTTCTTCATCTATGGGATCATTTGAATTGTCAGCTTCCTTGTGTTTCTTCTTCTTCTTCTTCTTCGGAGAGCAAACAATTTCTTCTTCCTACGCTTGAGAATCTTGCTCGATCCTCTTTGGATGCCCCTCTGGATAGAAAGGATCCTGGGTGTGTGTTCCACCCCGAGTCTTTATACCATAAGCCTGTAAATTATCTTGTTTGGCATTGTTAGCAAGAAAATCTTTCTGCACATCAGAAATTTGTTCAAGTTGAGTTTGAACCATATGAAAATGCTTCACAAGACATTTAATATCATTAACTGTTCTACCTAGAACATCAAGCAAACTTTTGATATCAAGGGTATTATCATGCAATTGACTTTGTATCCTCTCATTAAAGTGATTTTGCTTCATAATAAAATTATCAAGCTCATCTAAACATTGATCAGGAGGCTTACCTCGAGGGATGCCACTTGCATTGAAATCTAAAAGAGAGTGTACCTCTACCATAGGAGGGTGAGTAGTGGGCTCACACTACTTCTCAATTGGAGGTAGATTCTTCATGTCTTCATCTTTAATTCCTTTCTCTTTTATAGACTTCTTCGCTTCTTGCATATCTTAGGGGCTTAGGACAAGCATGCCCCTCTTCTTTGGTGGTGGAGGTGGTTCAGGGACGGACCAATCTTCGTGGTTCTTGGAAATCTTTCCCATTAGTTCTTCGGCATCGTCCGGTGTTCTTTCCCTCAGCGAGTTTGGTCAGGTGTGAAATAGCATCATCATTTTCTCTGCCATAAAAGGGGCCAGCTTCAACTGTAGATATAAGTGAAAGATCAACAGAGAAATCATAATCAGGATCATTGATGCATATAGGAGATGTAGCAAATTCAAGATCAGGAGTAATCTTGTTCTTCATGGAGTGTTTTTCAAGCAGCTTCTTAAAAACACCAGGGTCAGAGTCAGCCCACTCTGTAAGTTCCCTGCATAAATCATCATTAAGAATAATATAATCATCCTCAAGGAGTCTCTCCTTGAGTTTTTCCAAGTCTGGGAAACTAAAGGCTTTGAAAATGGGGTAATATGTAGCAGGAGTTTCAATCTCGGACTGTTCTGCAACCTTAGAAATTTGAGATTCAAGATAGCGACCAAGAAAACCAATTTCATCAAGAGTAGTGGAAGCATCATCAAAAGTATCAGACATAGTAACAGACTCAGCAGAAGTAGCATGTGGTGGAGGTGAAGCAAACTTACTTAGCACTAGTGCTCAGAACAATACCTTTTCTTGTAATGGATGGTAAGATCGGAACCTTGAGGTCTCCTTTCTTACCCATAGTGGATAAAGTGCGGCAGGCATAATACTTCAAGTAGACTTGTAAATAAAGCTATGCTCCCCGACAACGGCGCCAAAAAAAGTACTTGATAACCCTCAACTGTAGGGGATCGAGATAGTCTTCGTGGGTAAGAATAACCCAATTTATAGATTCGACTCAAGGGGAGCCAAATAATATTTTCAAGCTTTAACAGTCAAGTTTTCAATTCAACCGCACATGAAATACACTTGCTTGAAACGAGATATTAATAGCAACGGTGATATGGATTGATGGTGGCAACGGAAATAGTTGTAGTGAAACAGCAAAGGCAAAACAACAAAAGTAAACAACTAGTAACCAGCAGGATTAAAACACTGTAGGCTAGGGAGATGGATGGTTGGGCGCTGCTTGGATGAGAGTGAACATGTAATAGATTCTAACACAGGGCAAGGCACATAGAAAAGCAAGGATCATCTAGGAAAATATCAAACATTAGGCATGTATCCCATAGTTTGTACGTGCTTGCAATAAGAACTTGCACAATATCTTTTGTCCTACCATTCCTCTACAAATGGGGCCAAAAGGAACTTATGGAGATTAAGGTGCTCCTGTCAACGAGCACCGGAACAAAGCATTAACACTCAATGGATACATGAAATCCTCAAATTACAGTCCATCCCCTTTGGTGTTCCAAGCTGTCACCTTTGGGATCGCTGGTTCCGGACCATAATAGGTGCATACAAATCATAGATAGGATCAATAACACAAATAAACTCATGAAAACACAAGTGGTTCAGATCTGAAAACATGGCACTCGGGTCCAAAGTGACAAGCATTAAGAGCAACAAGTTGTAGCAAAGATTATAAACACCAAAGTAGATGATACGCAACATGCCCCCAACAATCTGACGAACTATTACATGACCTAACTCATCCAATCCCTACCACCCCCTTTGCCTACAACAAGGAATTACTCACACATGAAAGGAGAATTCATGGAGGGATGATGGAGTGGCGATGGTGATGAAGATGACGACGATCTCCCCTCACCGGAGGCCAAAACAGCCTCCAGATTAGCCCTCCTGAAGAAGAACAGAGGGTGGCGGCGGCTCCACGACGGAAACTGGGAAAACGACTTATGTTCTAGGGTTTCCTCACGACGATAATAAATAGGAGTCCTGGTAGGGCACCAGAGGGGGGAGGACCCACCCAGGCGGCCTCCCGGCGCGGACAGGGGTGGTGCCACGCCAGGAGGGCGCCTGGGCCCCCCTGGCTGCCCTCTGGCCCACTTCTGGCTCAGGGTCCCTAAGTGGATTTTCTGTGATTTTTCCTGAAATTTTCTGAGACACCTAAAAATCCATATTCCTACACATAAGAAAACCATACAGGCAGCTCTGCTGAAAAAACGTCAGTCCGGGTTAGTTTCATTCAAATCATGCAAGAATGAGGCCAAAAAATAGCAAAAGTGTTTGGAAAAGTAGATACGTTTGAGACGTATTAGCGACCAGGCCACCAAGCGGCTTGGTGGCGCGGTCACCCCCTAGGCCACGCCAGGTGGACGCCTGGTGAGGGGACCCCACCCTGAGGCTCTCTTTTAGCACATATATCCCTCGTTATCTAATTGTTACGGAAGGCAAGTTAGGTCGAGAGTTCCGCCGCCGCTCCGAGGTGGAAACCACCAGAGAATAAAAGACCTTTCTGGCGGGCAGACTCCGCCGGGGAGAACTCCTCCCGGAGGGGCAGATTGCCCTCATTGTTGTCACCATCGTCACGAGCATCATCGAGATCATCATCACCATAATCTCCATCACCAGCACCATCTCCATCTTCGTCCCATCTCACTTTACCATAGCAATCTGTGTTGTTCCTCGCACTATTCATCCCCTCTACTTTACCGGTGTAGATTACTCTTTTTTGGTGAATGCTATTAAGTTTTGGTGGAGGATTATTTTTATGACCAGATTTTTCACCATATATTTATCACCTCTGGTCATGATCTCTTTTATGTCTTGTGAGTAGTTACTTTAGTTCTTGAGGACATGGCAGAAGTCTCGTTGTTAGTAGTCATATGAAGTTGAAGTAATATGTGTTGATTTGATATTTAAGTTGTCGTGTTATTTTTCTAGTGGTGTTATGTGAACGTCAACTACATAACACTTCACCTTTGTAAGGACCTAGGGAAATGCATTATATATAAAGGATGCTTATGGTGGATTGACGGAGTGACAGAAACCTGAACCAGTTTGCACACTTTTGCACGAGGGAGTATTGGATCCTAGAGTTTATTGCTTCGGCTAGGCTTTGCGTTAATTTCTCTCTTGTATTTGCGGATGCTTGTAAGAGGTTTAATTGTAAGAGTGCACTTGTCTTAGTCTAGGCGGTGTGCTAGCATAGGTCCACCCACACAACACTTATCAACACAAATCATAGTACTAGACAAAGTATGGCGAAAGTAACTTGATTACCTCTCCCGTGTGTCCTTAGGAACACTTTAATATTTATAAGTTTAATCCTTCGACTTATCCTTTGTGCTCAAAAGGATTGGACCACTTGCTGCACCTTTCCAGCATTTATTTTACTTGCTTTTATTTACTTGTTGCTTATGTTGGGGATCGACGCAGAAAACAAAATTTTTCCTACCTACGAGTCCCGAAGCCAAGATCTATGCTATGCTGATGTATGTAACGGAAGGGATCGGTGTTCATACCTTTGAAGACCGAAAGAGGGAAACTTTCCTCGAACGTGGTTGGCGTAGAATCTGATCCTACGACCTCCCTGTCGTGTTGAAGAACCTCCGACGATGAAGTAGCACCACACGTGTAGTGCCTCACGGGATTACACATGTACGGTGCACCGACGTCCCTCCGGGCTCCGAACCAGAAGAGTAGCGGAAAGAAGATTGATCCGGATCCCGATTCCGGCAGCGCGACGGCGTCCGGATGATGGTGAAACCCCCAACCAGGTGAAACTCCAAACCAGGGGAGTCCGCTCTAGGTCGGAGAAAGAGTGAGAGAAACTCAATGTTGTGTTGAAAAAGGCACCCCCACCCCTCCTTATATAGGCCAAGGAGGGGCTCCACCCCCTCCCCTTCCCCCATGTGGGACTAAACCCCAAAGGGGGGGGGAGTGGTGCGGCTAGGAGGGGGGATGGGCCCCTCCCTTGGCGCCAAGCCCAAGGGGGGAGGCTCCCCCTTCCCCTCATGGGCCTTTAAAGGCCCAAATACCTTTTCACATTTTAAAATAATTATTTAAATCATTTTTAATATTTAATTCTGTCAATTAATTAATAAAACATATTTAAACATTAATATATATTATTTTGAACATTTCAAAATATCCGGAACAGCTTCCGGCACCTCCCGGTACATTTCCGGTGTTTTCTCTCTTTTCACCGATGATCCCGAATCAATCCTTAATGCATCGATTGCCCTTAAGTGTGACACCCTACGGTTCGGGAAATAGTAGACATGATCGAGACACTCTCTGACCAATGACCATCATGTGGTATCTGGTTACAATCCTTGATGTGCCCCTACGCTTCCATCGAATAAACTTCATCGCTGTTGAACCGTTAACAATATGACTTGATCCCTTTGTGCTTTGGTACTATGTTTTTCCGAAGTATGATCGTCGGTATCCAATACCTAGTTCTTCCTCGTCTCCGACATAACATGTTTACTCGTCTGTGAATATTACATCTCTTGTGACCTAGTCACTTGCTTGCAAGCTATTGATGCAACACCACCGAGTGGGCCCAGAGTACCTATCCGTCACTCGGATTGACAAATCCCGCTATGATCTATTTCATACTCCTCAACATATCTACTTCGGAATACCCAAGATACACCTTTTCAGTTACCATGTTTCAGTGTAACGGTTAATGCACTCAAAGCATCCTAATAGATAGCAATTATGTATGGTCATCACGGTCTAAGGATTCAGTCACTATGTTATTAAGTCATCGCAATGCTGAACTTATGTGACTTGATCACACTGCAATGCTTAAGGTGGGTGTGTGTCCATCACATCATTCTCCTAATGATATGACCTCATTGTCAATAGATTATTATGTTCTCATGATCAGGAAACCTTGATCATCAATTGCCCAATGAGCTAGTATGCCTGAGTTTAACTAGGGACCAGGTTGTTATATATCACACGTGTATTAATGTTTCCGCTTAATACAGTTCTAGAACAATATATAACGTATTATGAACAAAAAAATATGTGACAAATATCTTTATTAATTTTCCTCTAGGGCACATATCCAACAGTCTCCCACTTGCACTAGAGTAAAAATTACACTAGTTTACATCAGGTATGTATCTAACACCAATAGTATCTCGGTGTTGTTTAAACTTGGCTTGTGGAAGAGGTTTAATCATTGGGTCTGACGGATTCAGATTCGTATGTATTTTTCAAATCCTAGTATGACCATCCTTGACGTAGTCCCGCGTCACATGGAAACGCCGGAGAATATGCTTGGCTGTAGAGTGAGTCCTCGGCTCCCTTGCGTTAGCAAATGGCACCCGTATTGTCGCAATAAATGCTAACATGGTCAGTGCAACTAGGGAATACACCAAGCTCGATGATGAACTTCTTCAGCCAATGCGCTTCGTTTGACACTTCGCAAGAGGCAATATACTCTGACTCCATCGTAGATGAGCGACGACTGATTGCTTGCCGCTCCACCAGCTAATCGCACCACCATTCAACATAAACACGTATCCCGTCTGGGATTTTTGAGTCATCGGGATCAGTACCAAGACTGGCATTGACGTAACCTGTTACGGCGAGCTCTTCTTCACACCCTCCATAGACAAGAACCATATCCTTAGTTCTTCGTAAGTACTTAAGGACGTTCTTCACTGCAATCCAATGATCCATTCTAGGATTACTTTGGAAACGATTAGTCAGACTAACCGCCAGGGCCACATCTGGTCGAGTACACAGCATAGCATACATGATAGAACCTATGGCTGAGGCATAGGGCTTTGAGGACATTTCCTCCCTTTCTTTTGGTGTTGCTGGGCATTGAGTCACACTCAATTTACTTCCTTTCATAACGGGCAAGAGGCCTCTCTTGGCATTATCCATATTGAACCTCTTCAATATCTTCTCAAGGTAAGTTCTCTGACTCAGTGCTAATAGGCGTCTTGATCTATCTCTATAGATTTTAATGCCTAATATGTATGCAACTTCACCTAGGTCCTTCATGGAAAATTGTCCATTCAAATATTCCTTTACCCCCTCTAGAAATTTCACATCATTCCCTATCAATAATATGTCATCCACATATAGTACTAGGAATGCCACAGAGCTCCCACTCGCTTTCTTATAAACACATAATTCTTATTCATTTTGGACAAATCCAAAAGCTTTGATCACCTCATCAAAACGAAGATTCCAGCTCCGAGATGCTTGCTTCAACCCATAAATGGACCGTTGAAGTTTGCATACCTTACCAACGTCCTTAGGATCAATAAAACCTTCTGGTTGTACCATATACAACTCTTCCTCAATGTTGCCATTTAGGAACGCGGTTTTCACATCCATCTGCCATATTTCATAATCGTAATAGGCAACAATTGTTAGCAATATCCGGATAGACTTTAGCATCGCTACGGGAGAGAAAGTCACTTCGTAGTCAACTCCTTGAATTTGTCGGAAACCTTTTGCGACAAGTCGAGCTTTATATACAGATACGTTTCCGTCTGCGTCAGTCTTTTTCTTGAATATCCACTTATTCTCGACGGCCTTTCGGTACTCGGGAATATCCACCAAAGTCCATACTTTGTTGGCATACATGGAGTCTATCTCGGATTTCATGGCTTCCAGCCATTTCTCGGACTCGGGTCCCTCCATTGCTTCTTTGTAGTTCGCAGGTTCGTCAGGTTCATTTAACATGACTGCATTGACAAGTTGCCCATAAAACTGAGTTTTTTTACTCGGGCTCTTGATGACCTGCGGGGTACAATAGGATCCTCTTCATCTTGATCATGATCATCATGTATGTCACGATCGTTATGAATATCATGATGACCGTTCTCTTCAGCTCCCACTATGGAAGATGGTTCAGGAACAACTTCCATTTCCATTTCTTCCACTTGGAGTGATTGGTCAATCATCTCGTTGAGGTCTATTTTCCTCCCACTCAATTCTTTCGAAAGAAACTCTTTCTCAAGAAAGCATCCAGTCTTGACGACAAATGTTTTGCCCTCAGACTGGTTGTAGAAGGTGTATCCAACGGTTTCCCTTGGATATCCCACAAAGATGCACTTATCCGCTTTTGATTCGAGTTTGTCAGGCTGAAGTTTCCTAACATAAGCCTCACAACCCCAAATATTCAAGTGAGACAACTTTGGTTTCATGCCATGCCATTCCTCAAATGGTGTTGTCTTTACGGATTTGGACGGTGCCCTATTAAGAATGTAAGCGGCAATTTCTAATGCATACCCCCAGAATGACACAGGTAAGTCGGTATGAGACATCATCGATCGTACGCTATCCAATAGAGTTCGATTACGTCGCTCAGAAACACCGTTACACTGAGGTGTTCCTGCCGGCGTAAGTTGTGGTACGATGCCACAAGTCTTAAGATGATCGCCAAACTCGTGAATTAAATACTCGCCTTCTCGATCGGATCGAAGGTGCTTGATTTTCTTCCCGAGTTGATTCTCGACCTCACTCTGGAATTCCTTGAACCTTTCAAAGGTTTTAGACTTATGTTTCATTAAGTAGATATACCCATATCTGCTTAAGTCATCTGTGAAGGTCACGAAGTAACGAAGACCATTGCGTGTGGGGACGTTCATAGGTCCACATACATCTGAATATATGATCCCTAACAATCCTTCCGCACGCTCCATTGTTCCATTGAATGGAGTCCTTTTCATCTTGCCCATAAGGCATGGTTCACATGTGTCAAGGGATCCAAAATCCAATGACTCCAGAAGTCCATCATCATGAATCTTCTTCATGCGCTTTTCACCAATATGACCAAGTCGACAATGCCACATCGTCATGTGTTCTTCGCCACTAGGTTTTAATCTTTTGGCCTCTACGTTATCAATATGAAGTATATCACAATCGAGATTAAGAATGAATAAGCCATTTTCTCTGGTGCGTGAACATAAAACACATCATCCTTATAAATCGCACAACCAATTGTATCTGACTTAAAACAATAGTGGTCTCGCTTCAAGCAAGAACCACTAACGATGTTCACACTCAATGCGGGTACATAGTAGAACTTATTCAAAATCAAAACTAATCCAGAAGGGAGACTAAGATGCTTCGTGCCGACCGCCACCACTTCAATCCGACAGCCGTTTCCCACGCGCATCGTCACTTCATCTTTCATCAAGCGTCGCCTATTCCGTAGCCCCTGAGAGGAGTTAGAAATATGAGCAACAGATCCTGTATCAAATATCCAGGATTTGTTCCCAACGCTTGTTAAGAAAAGATCAATAACGTGTATATCAAATATACCTTTGTCTCTTCTGAGAATCTTGCCAGCCTTCTTATCCTCTAGGTAGTTGGGGCAATTGCGTTTCCAGTGACCATCACCCTTGCAGTAGAAGAACTCAACGCCGGGCTTGGGTCCAGGTTTGGGTGCCTTACGAGGAGTGACAACTGGCTTGTCACCCTTCTTCGGGCTTCCCTTATTTCCCTTCTCCTTCTTTCCAGACTTCTTGAATTCAACGGTCTTGTTGACCATGAATACAACATGCTCCTTCTTGATCTCAACCTCAGCAGTTTTCAGCATGGCGAACAACTTAGAAGGGGTCTTAGTCATCCCCTGCATGTTGTAGTTCAACACAAAGCCTTTGTAGCTATGGGGCAGCGACTGCATCACCCTATCAACAGCAAGTTCATCTGGAATCTGACATTCCAGAGCATTCAAGCGTTGAACGTAGCCAGACATCTTGACCACGTGATCACTAACACTGCTATGCTCATCCATCTTTGCTGAGAAGAAAGCTTCAGAAGCCTCATAATGTTCAGCCCTGGCTTGGGGTGCAAAGACGGCCTTGAGGTCGGTGATTATCTCATATGCACCCATCCTCTCAAAGCGTTTGTGCAGATCAGCCTCCATGGAGTAAAGCATTCCACTCTGGACAAGGTTGTAATCATCCGTCTTGGAGAGGTAGACATTCTTCTCATCCTGACTAGCGTCTGCTGGTGGTTCGTCACCTAACGCGACCTCTAGTACGTATGCCATCTTGAGGGGAACAAGGAGAATCCTCAGATTGCGGAACCAGTTGGTGAAGTTTGACCCATCGGTTTTCAGTTTGTCTTTGTCTAGGAATGACCCTAAGTTGAATGAGGGGCGAGGTGCAGCCATCTACAATGGTTATTTGCAAAACACATATTTAGACTTTGTTCATAATTGGAGTTCAATTTTAATTAATTCTAAAACTCCCACTTAGTTAAACAACTCTCCAAATTTACTAAGTGATTAACATAATCCTAGTTTGAATGATCGTCCTCGAATATCACACGGCCGTTGACACATCTCCCTAGGTAGGCCATCATGCCAATCATATCCGTTATATGACTCATGCTTAACCTTTCGGTCATCCGTATCCCAAGCTCATATCTATATATGTCAAGCCTGCCAGTTGAACCTTAGTGTATGGCTGTTCAGCAAGGCCATATCTGCATATGCTAGGTTGCCAAACCCAACCTCATGCGATCGCTAATGTATGTATGACACCCGATCGTCACGGCCTGCCTATCATAAAGAGATCCTTCCAGGCGGTGCCCACTAAGGGAGAATACAATCATGGTATTGAGAGAGATTATCCTATCATGCTACCGTCGCATATCTAGCATATTAGCAAGACAGGAAGTAAAACTGTAAATCATACAAGCTAAGACCCCCCTTACATGCAAATTAAAGTTAAAACGCCTTCTACTTTATCTTTTGCAAGTTTTACGTGGCTGCTATGGGGTTTCGAGAGAGAACCGCTTTCTATCCTGCGAAAACAAGCCACAACACCAATCCTGCAATCGTCTCTATTACACCCCTGTCGGGGCCCTCCGTTGCAAACGTCTTCGCGTCGCTAATGTTAGAGAGACAGACACCCCCAACCACTTATATGGTACAATCCATATGTCAAGCGTGGAACCAGTCTCGCGTAAACGCGTAAGGTTGGTCGGGGCCGCTTCATCAGGACATTGCCGCAACGCTAAACGAGTACACGTGGGAGGGTAACAATTGGAGAATTGATGCCCACATCCTAGATGTGTTCTACCCGTACAATACATCTACGCATAGCCTTGCTCATGATACCACTGTTGGGGATCGGCGCAGAAAACAAAAAATTTCCTACCTACGAGTCCCGAACCCAAGATCTATGCTATACTGATGTATGTAACGGAATGAATCGGTGTTCATACCTTTGAAGACCAAAAGAGGGAAACGTTCCTAGAACGTGGTTGGCGTAGACTCTGATACTACGACCTCCCTATCGTGTTGAAGAACCTCCGACGATGAAGTAGCACCACACGTGTAGTGCCTCGTGGGATTACACACGTACGGTGCAACCGACGTCCCGCCGGGCTCCGAACCAGAAGAGAAGAGGAAAGAAGATTGATCCGGATCCCGATTCCGGCAGCGCGACGGCGTCCGGATGATGGTGAAACCCCCAACCAGTTGCAAACTCCAAACCAGGGGAGTCCGCTCTAGGTCGGAGAAAGAGAGAGCGAGAGAAACTCAATGTTGTGTTGAAAAAGGCACCCCACCCCTCCTTATATAGGCCAAGGAGGGGCTCCACCCCCTCCCCTTCCCCCATGTGGGACTAAACCCCAAAGGGTAGGAGGGGGGATGGGCCCCTCCCTTGGCGCGAAGCCCAAGGGGGAGGCTCCCCCTTCCCCTCATGGGCCTTTTAAGGCCCAAATACCTTTTCACCTTTTTAATTAATTATTTAAATCATTTTTAATATTTAATTCTATAAATTAAATAATAAAACATATTTAAACATTAATATATATTATTTTGAACCTTTCAAAATATCCGGAACAGCTTCCGGCACCTCTCGGTACATTTCCGTTGTTTTCTCTCTTTTCACAGATGATCCCGAATCAATCCTTAATGCATCAATTGCCCTTAGTGTGACACCCTATGGTCCGGGAAACAGTAGACATGATCGAGACACTCTCTGACCAATGACCATCATGTGGTATCTGGTTACAATCCTTGATGTGCCCCTACGCTTCCATCGAATAAACTTCATCGCTGTTGAACCGTTAACAATATGACTTGATCCCTTTGTGCTTTGGTACTATGTTTGTCCGAGGTATGATCGTCAGTATCCAATACCTAGTTCTTCCTCGTCTCTGACATAACATGTTTACTCGTCTGTGAATATTAAATCTCTTGTGATCTAGTCACTTTCTTGCAAGCTATTGATGCAACACCACCGAGTGGGCCCAGAGTACCTATCCGTCACTCGGATTGACAAATCCCGCTCTGATCTATTTCATACTCCTCAACATATCTACTTCGGAATACCCAAGATACACCTTTTCAGTTACCATGTTTTAGTGTAACGGTTAATGCACTCAAAGCATCCTAATAGATAGCAATTATGTATGGTCATAACGGTCTAAGGATTCAGTCACTATGTTATTAAGTCATCGCAATGCTGAACTTATGTGACTTGATCACACTACAATGCTTAAGGTGGGTGTGTGTCGATCACATCATTCTCCTAATGATATGACCTCATTGACAATAGACTATTATGTTCTCATGATCAGGAAACCTTGATCATCAATTGCCCAATGAGCTAGTATGCCTGAGTTTAACTAGGGACCAGGTTGTTATATATCACACGTGTATTAATGTTTCCGCGTAATACAGTTCTAGCACAATATATAACGTATTATGAACAAATAGATATGTGACAAATATCTTTATTAATTTGCCTCTAGGGCACATATTGTCACAACCCCAAGTTAGGTATGTGCTAGGATTAGCAAGTCACTTTGCATCATGTTAAAATTTCCAAAGAAATCATTTGAAATCAAATCCAAACTCAAAAGGGAGAAGGAACACCCCCTAGATGATTTAATTCAAAAAGGCCAGAAATAAATCTTCTCAAAAAATTCATGTTGGATTTTTGAAAAGTCTTATAAATGAGTGTGATCACATATCAAGTGATGTGAGACCCACCCCATGCTCATTGATTTTTCAAATATTCAAACTAGACCTTGGAATTAATCAAAAACCCCTATTTTATTTAAAGTTCAAATAATTTGAATTTTAAAAATGTCCAAACTTTATAAGTGGATAGCTATATATATTTTGAGGCCATATAAAAATTTGGGGGCATTTTAGAAAATGCCTAGCTATTTTACTTAGCAGGGCAAACAAATTAACAGAAAATAAATAGAAAAGAAATAAGAAAAGGGAGCAAACCTGGAAAGGGGCCCAACTTAACCCCCCACGGCCCAAGCCCACCTAGAGCGTTGTCGTCTTCCTCCCCGCAAGCCGAAGCAGCTCGCTGTCGAGCATGCCCCGGCCGGCGACCGCCACCGCGACGCCCTCGACGTTCCAGGCGTCCCCAAGCCCCCTCTTCTCGCCACGGAGACGAGAAGAACACGCCTCGTCACTTCGCCCTTCTCCCTGGAGCTCTCCTGCCCTCTCCACGTTTTCCCCCAATCCCCCGAGAGCAGCCGCCGTTCGCCGTCGATGGAACTCGCAGCCAACGCCGGAGACAAGAGAGGAGACAATGTCCGTGATGCGCGCCATCGTCGAGTTCCTCGATCTGGAGAAGTTGGAGGACTAATCGAGCTCGAGGCCAACGCAAGCTTCACCTAGATCTCGCCGGAGCCGCTGCGAGATTTCTTCGATTCCGGCAACCACAGGGCATCCCCGACCGCGCCACCGCCTCCGTTGAGTTCATGGTGAGCTTACGGTTCGCCTAAACTATTCCAACGTCTCCCTCCTCCTCACTAGCCGGATCCTCCATTAACGCAGGAGCTCCTCGCCGCCGGGATGCTCGTCGTCGTGCATCCTTGAACCCTAGAACCCCAAGACCATGTCCATCGTACTCCACGCGCTCTGCTGCCTCGTCTGCAACCACGGCCGCTTCAAATGGTGCGTCGCAGCGAGTTCCACCCCAATCCCGTGCCCCGGCCCCTGCGGGAGGTCGTCGCCGACGTCGCTCCGGTGGCCCCTTTGGTCACCTGGACCGCTCCCGAGACGCACGGCTCCACGGGCATCCCTCTGGTGCAACTGGCGCGTCGATTGGTGCACGGGAGCACCTCCTCGTGCAGCGCCACCGTGGCAGAGCCGCCGGCCTGTTAGCACCCTAGCCCAAGCTAATCCCCTCCTAAACCCACTGACACGTGGCCCCCCACTGGCCTAACTAACCCCTGTTAGTTTAAACAGAGGGGATTAACCCCCCTCTCAATGACAGGAGGGCCCCACTGGCAGGGTTGACTGGTCAGCCCCCCGCCCACGTCATGCTGACGTGGTGCTGACGCAGTGAATCGATAAATGATTTAATAATATTCCAGAAATTCCAGAAAATAGCCTAAACTTTGAAAATTCATAGAAAATTCATATTAACTCCAAATTGGACAAATAATATATGAAAAATGACCAGGAGAAAATAATCTATCCAAATATACAACTTTCAACTATGTTTGAGTTGAATTTAAAATGGGGCAAGTAGCATTTGCTATTTGGTTAAATTGGAATTTAATCAAATTAAATTCAAATGCTTTTGCAATTTGAACCATAGAAACATAACCCAATTCACTTGAACATCAGAGGCATATCATACACATGTCAAGATGAATTACATTGATCAAACAATAACATTCATAACTTGGCTAAAATGAATTCAAATTGGAGTTTGAATTTGCAATTTCATTTGCAATATACTCCATTTAAATGGAATTGTCTCACACATCATAAGCATGCAAACCAAGTTTCAACCTTCAACCATGTGCTTGTGCATTGTATTTACTTTGCTACCTTCTTTATTGTTTTCTCGATAGAAGTGGAGCCGGAAACGGAGGCCACCCCCTTCGTTGAAGACACCGTGTGTGGACCCCGTCAGCAAGGCAAGCAAACCCCATTGATCATGTCTATAAAATCCCACTTCCCTCTCAGTCTCGCTTATGCATGATTAGGAGATCACCTTGTTATCGATTCTACCGCATAGTTGAATCCATATCCGATGCATGACCTATCATCTTGTCACAGTAGTAAGCAAACCACAATCCTAGCAGATATAGGAGTTGGTTGATATCATGTGGCCCCTGCAATTGTTACTGCTTATTGCATGCTTAGAGTGATACCATGTTGATACTGTTCTGTGAGTCGGGATGGTAGTGATCATGTTGATGATGGTGGAAATGTGTTGCTGAATCTACCCTAATACAAGTTGAACGATGAGAGGCTGTGTAGGAGTACACAGTGGGTTGTCTCGTTGAACACCGCCGTAAGTACGAGTTCTTATGTGGTGATCCAAGAAGAAGAGTGCAACCACACATTGGGCTCACTGACCCCTCTCATCCTAGAACTTCACCCCGTTCGAACCCCAGAAGTCGCAGTAGTTCAGAATTCTGGTAGGGCTGTGGCACGGTCTGCGAAGTGGATGAACGGCTTTTCAAGACCGGCTTGGGACCCTGCACACATCGTTTGAGGCTGTACTGGAACCTCGGCCGGACTTCCATACGAATCCCCCTCAGATAGGCGACTCTCTGGACTAGAACGGAGCTGTGGGTGAAGTGTTGTGGTGGCATCCTCGCTGTCACCTCTTGAACGGTGACACGCAAAAGGCGGTAAGTGATGACACGTGTGTGTAGTAGTACACCCCTGCAGGGTTAACAAAACTATTCGAATAGCCGCGTCCGCGGTTAAGGACTGCTAGGAAAGCTTAGCTTGATTATTAGACAACTTGAACTGGATACTTATAAAACTTGCCAAGATAAGCGTGAGTGCTATGGCGTGCTTTCTCGTGGGGAAGTCGAGGAAGGCACCATAGTGGTGTAATTGGTAGGAGATGTAGTGGACTCGTGTACGCTTCTTACCTCAAGTCTGGTACTCGTAGTTCAGGACTAGCTAAGTCAAAGCTGGCACTTCTGCATTTGAACCCCACCTCCCTTTACCTTGATACATGTGCATGCGTAGTATAGCTCCTACGTAAGTCTTGCTGAGTACGACTTTGTACTCACGTTTGCTTATTCTATGTTTTAGATGAACCCACTGACCTCGAAGGTGGATTCTTCATCGAGCTCGACGACTGAAGACCAAGCTAGTGTAGTCCCAGTCAGACGACTGGTTCCCTCGTGGAGGGCTTGTGTTTAAACAAGGCTTCTTAAGCCATTTGTTAAACTTGTCTGTACTCAGACCTACTTTGCTTCCGCTTGTTTGTTGTAATGTTGGATCACAGACTTATGATCTCTGTGTGCACTCTGTAAGAGTTATCAATAAAGTTGTAAACTTTGTAGAGAATTGCAATGATACCTGCTGTTCATACTGGACATGTGTGCTGCGTGTATGTTTATAACATGCATGTCTTAGTATGGGTTTTCGAGACCTTAGTTGTGATCTGGCTATCGGTCTTTTATACACCAAGTGGCCCTTAGATGTGCGCAGTTTGGGGTATCGCGATCCGATTGCTCGTGACTCTGTCACGTGCACACTTTGATGTATGATCGAGCCCGCCCTAGACCCCGACTAAGTGATCGGGTTGGAGTAAGTCTATGTAAGGGTTATAATACAATCGATAGTATGGTTGAGGCGACTTGTCTATGAGTATGGGAGTTCACCACCCATATCATTTAGATTTGTGTGTGGACGATGAGGACCCATTTCAGATGATCATCCGGCCTGGATGGGATGCCCCTCACGTTCGATGCTTTCCGAGAACATTCTGTGCTTGGCCTTGTCTGCTTAGACAAGTGGGTACGGTTCTCGGCTCTCCATATGATTGTGTTGTAGCGAGTCTTGCATACGCTAACCCCGGGTCCCGAAAGACTTGGTATCAGAGCAGGACTGACTGTAGGATTATCAACCTTGGCCGAAGTCGAGTCTAGCCTTCTATAGTTATATAGTTACTCTGGGTATATAAGGGAACAACGTAAGGCTTATTTTTCTCCTTACCCTCATCGTTCTGAGTTCTGAGTCACCCTCATCTTGTTCTACGGGAAGATAGGACTAGGCTCATCTATGTCTTACTAGAACATCTCGTTGTTTGCTTCCTTGTCGTCTTAGGAAAGTTGTGTTCGGTTTGCTATAGTTGTTGTTCTTCCTGATTTCTTACATCGTATGTAAGTGCTGTTTCTATGTTGTAAGAAAATTGTTTTCTCTTGCAATTACAGCCGTTATGCTGTCCGAGTCATTCTAGTTATCTTCATAATCTGATGCATTTGCAAAATCATTCAACATCATTTGACATTGATCTTATCCTTCAGGATGTCTCAAGGAATCCGTGGCCACCTTGGTCGTGCCCAAGCCCGTGGGGATGATCCGGAGGAAGGCAATCTTCCACCCTCACCCACGATGGTCAAGTTCTCATGGAGGTTGAAAGAAACCGAAGGGACTCTCATGAGTTGTTGGGGGTCATTTCTCGGAACACTGCCCAGCAGTGGAATGAGCTTGTGTCGTTGAATGACTTCATCCAGCTTCATCCCCCAGTTTTCAGCTATTCCACTGAGCCCCTTGACGCCGATGATTGGCTTCGCAGCATCGAGAGAAAGCTCCATTCTGGACATGTTGCAGATGGTGACAGAGTCAACTATGCCACCTACCACCTCGAGGGTGCAGCTAGCTCTTGGTGGGAGAACTTTCTGAATATGCGTCCAGCTAGACAGTTGACTTCGTGGAATGAGTTCTGTGACGCTTTTCGCGAGCATCACATTCCTAAGGGACTCATGGACCGCAAGAGAGAGGAGTTCTGCAATCTCACCCAAGGAAGAAGGTCCGTTGACGAGTTTAGTCGGGAGTTCAATCGGCTTGCCCGCTATGCTACCGAGGAGGTCTCCACCGACTCCAAGAAGCAAGAGAGGTCCCGCAAGGGACTCAATTCTGGACTTCGTCGCAAGTTGAATCTCCATGACTTCGCCACATTCCAGCTCCTTGTCAACAAGGCCATCAAGGCGGAGGATATGATCACTCCCGAGGATTCCCGCAAGCACCCTAGAGATGATGGTTCCTCCAGTTCAGGCCCTCAGAAGCGCAAGATCTGGATCCCCAATAGCATGTTCCGCCCGAACAACCCACCGAGGCCATCCTTTGTGGTGCCTCGTCCACCAGCTCCGTTCCATCCAGCTCCACCTAACAACCCAGCTCCACGCACTGTTTTTGGAGCCTTCTTCAGATGTGGCCAGCCTGGTCACCATTCTCGTGAGTGCCCCATCAATCAGAATGCTCCACCTCATGCGAAAGGGAACCCCAATGTTCGTGCCAAGCCACCCCCGAAGGTCTCCAACACCAAGCCATCTTCTTCCGCAAATCTTGGAGTGTGAACCAAATCTCAGCTAAGGAGACTGATGGTACTTCTGACGTCATTCTTGGTACGCTCCCAGTCAATTTTGTTCCCACTTCTGTCCTTTTTGATCCAGGAGCATCTCACTCATTCATGTCGGAGAGTTATGCAATTCGGCATGAAATATCCTTTGATGAAATGTTCACCCCAATGATTATTCAAACTCCTGGTTCCAAGTGGCAAACTAATAGAGTAAGCCATGGAAATCAAATTGCAATTGAGGGTGTAGTATTCCTTGCTTCACTCATAGCCCTCAAGTCTTCAGACATTGATGTCATCCTTGGTATGGATTGGTTATCAAGACAAAATGATTTTCTTGATTGTAAAGCCAAGTCAGTTAGACTTACACATCCTTTAGGCCAGACAATAGATTACTCCTCACCAAGAACAAGAATCCAGATGCATTCTTTGAATGTGCTTCCCCTTCCCGACCTGGAAGATGTTCCGGTGGTTCGTGACTTCCCGGATGTCTTTCCTGAAGAGCTGCCGGGAATGCCACCCGACAGATGTGTAGAATTCATAGTGGATCTTATGCCAGGAACCGCACCAATTTCCAGACGCCCATACAAAATGGCCCCACGTGAGCTACTGAGCTTAAAATCCAACTTGAAGCGTTGTTGGCAAAAGGCTTCATCCGCCCTAGCTCATCTCCATGGGGTTGCCCCATTCTGTTCGTAACGAAGAAAGATGGAACAGAAAGGATGTGCGTAGACTATCGCCCGCTAAATCCAGCGACGATAAAGAACAAGTACCCACTACCCAGGATCAATGATCTTTATGATCAACTTGCTGGATCCTCTGTCTTCTCCAAGATGGATTTGAGATTAGGTTATCATGAAATCAAAATCCGGAACGAGGACATTCCAAAAACGGCTTTCACTACTTGTTATGGTCTTTACGAGTACACCGTCATGTCCTTCGGATTAACCAATGCCCCCGCCACTTTCTCGCGCATGATGAATTCGATTTTCATGGAGTACTTAGATAAATTTGTTGTAGTTTATCTTGATGACATTCTCATCTACTCGAAGAACGAAGAAGAACATGCCGAACATCTTAGGCTGATATTGATGAAACTTAGAGAGCACCGCCTGTATGCTAAATTATCCAAGTGTGAATTTTGGCTACCAGAAGTGACCTACTTAGGCCACGTGATTTCTGCAAAAGGCATTGCTGTGAATCGCGAGAGAGTTCAGGCCGTCCTTGACTGTACTCCACCTGAATCGGTTAAGCAAGTTAGGAGTTTTCTTGGCCTAGCCAGCTATTTCCGCCGCTTCGTCGAGAACTTTTCTAAAGTTGCAAAGCCTCTAACTGAACTCCTCAAGAAAGATAAGAAATTCCTATGGACTCCCAAGTGCGAGGAAAGCTTTCAAGAGCTAAAAAGGAGATTGGCTTCTGCACCCGTACTTGATCCTTTAGACACCAAAAAGGATTTCGAGATCTTTTGTGACGCATGACGGCAAGGGTTAGGATGCATACTTATGCAAGATAGACATGTGGTAGCTTATGCTTCACGCCAGTTGCGTCCACATGAAGAGAACTATCCTACCCATGATCTTGAACTCGCTGCCGTAGTTCATGCCCTAACAACTTGGCGACATTAGATCCTTGGTAATCGTTGTGAGATCTATTTCGACCACCAAAGCCTTAAATACATTTTCACCCAGCCAGATCTTAATCTCAGTCAAAGACGCTGGATTGAGTTGATAAAAGATTACGACGTAGGAATTTCTTACAACCCAGGCAAAGCCAATGTCATGGCTGATGCACTAAGTCGTAAGTCGTATTGTAACAACCTCATGTTACAACAGTATCAACCACTTCTTCATGAGGAATTTCGAAAACTCAATATAGAGATTGTTCCTCATGGATCTCTTTTCAACTTGGTGGCGAAACCAACACTTGAGGATCAAATCATAGTTGCCCAAAGGCGTGCACGAGGTGTTCGCCAGATCAAGGAGAACATTGCTAGCGGAGTTGCTAAATGTTTCTCCACAGATAGCAAAGGAACGATATTCTTTGGAAATCGTTTGGTAGTACCTAAGAATAGGGAACTAAGGCAACTCATCCTCAAAGAAGCCCATGACACACCCCTCTCAATTCATCCCGGTAGCACAAAAATGTACCGAGATCTACGCCAGAGATTTTGGTGGACTAGGATGAAGAGAGACATTGCTCGATTTTTTGCCGAATGTGATGTTTGTCGTCGCATTAAGGCAGAACACCAAAGACCTGCTGGCACACTTCAACCTTTGCCTATTCCAGAGTGGAAATGGGATAAAGTCGGTATGGACTTCATCACCGGCTTTCCAAAAACCCAAAAAGGAAATGATGCCATCTTCATTGTCGTTGACCGACTCTCAAAAGTTGCTCACTTCCTTCCAGTTCCCAAGTCTATAACTGCTAGCCAGTTGGCAGACTTGTATGTCTCTAGAATTGTGTCTCTTCATGGTGTTCCTTTGGAAATCAATTCTGATCGTGGTAGCCTTTTCACCTCTAGATTCTGGGGAAGCTTTCAGAATGCTATGGGAACTCATCTCTCCTTTAGTACAACTTTCCATCCTCAGTCTAGCGGTCAAGTCGAAAGGGTTAACCAAATTCTTGAAGACATGCTCAGAGCTTGTGTTATCTCATTCGGAAAGAATTGGGAGAAGTCTCTTCCATTTGCCGAATTTGCTTATAACAATAGTTTCCAATCTAGTCTGAACATGGCTCCTTTTGAACTCCTATATGGAAGACGATGTCGAACACCCCTAAACTGGTCAGAAACCGGTGAAAGACAATTCTTTGGACCGGACATGATCATGGAAGCAGAAGAGCAAGTTCGCATTGTTCGTGATCAATTGAAAGCAGCCCAGTCTCGTCAGAAGAGCTACTATGATCGTCATCATAGGAAAGAGAGCTACAATCTGGATGAGAAGGCTTACCTTCGGGTTACTCCTCTGAAGGGAACCCAACATTTCAGTATCAAAGGCAAGTTGGCCCCACGTTACATCAGACCTTTCCGCATTCTTGCTAAACGTGGAGAAGTTGCCTACCAACTTAAACTACCCCCGCACCTTTCCCGAGTACATGATGTATTCCATGTGTCACAACTCAGGCGTTGCTTCAAGGACCCCATCCGCGAAGTCGACCATGAAACACTTGATCTCCAAGATGACCTTTCTTATCGAGAATACCCCGTTCGTATTCTTGATTCCGCAGAGCGTGTCACTCGTCGTCAGAAGATTAAGTTTCTGAAAGTGCAATGGTCACACCACTCTGAGAGAGAAGCCACGTGGGAAAGAGAAGACCGTCTCTGTGCCGAGTATCCCTCCTTCCTCCCGCAGAGTTCTGAATCTCGAGACGAGATTCTTTTGAGTGGGGGCGAGTGGTCACAACCCCAAGTTAGGTATGTGCTAGGATTAGCAAGTCACTTTGCATCATGTTAAAAATTTCAAAAGAAATCATTTGAAATCAAATTCAAACTCAAAAGGGAGAAGGAACACCCCCCAGATGATTTAATTAAAAAAGGCCAGAAATAAATCTTCTCCAAAAATTCATGTTGGATTTTTGAAAAGTCTTATAAATGAGTGTGATCACATATCAAGTGATGTGGGAACCACCCCATGCTCATGGATTTTTCAAATATTCAAACAGGACCTTGGAATTAATCAAAAACCCCTATTTGATTTAAAGTTCAAATAATTTGAATTTTAAAAATGTCCAAACTTTATAAGTGGCTAGCTATATATATTTTGAGGCCATATAAAAATTTGGGGGCATTTAAAATGCCTAGCTATTTTACTTAGCAGGGCAAACAAATTAACAGAAAAGAAACAGAAAAGAAATAACAAAAGGGAGCAAACCTGGAAAGGAGCCCAACTTAACCCCCCCACGGTTCAAGCCCACCTAGCGCGTTGTCGTCTTCCTCCCCGCAAGCCGAAGCAGCTCGCTGTCGAGCATGCCCCGGCCGGCGACCGCCACCGCGACGCCCTCGACGTTCCAGGCGTCCCCGAGACCCCTCTTCTCGCCACGGAGACGAGAAGAACATGCCTCGTCACTTCCCCCTTCTCCCTGGAGCTCTCCTGCCCTCTCCACGTTTTCCCCAAATCCCCCGAGAGCAGCCGCCGTTCGCCGTCGACGGAACTCGCAGCCAACGCCGGAGACAAGAGAGGAGACCATGTCCATCATGCGCTCCATCGTCGACTTCCTTGATCTGGAGAAGCTGGAGGACTAATCGAGCTCGAGGCCAACGCAAGCTTCACCGAGACCTCGCCATAGCCGCCGCGCGATTTCTTCGATTCCGGCAACCACAGGGCATCCCCGACCGCGCCACCGCCTCCGTTGAGTTCACGGTGAGCTTACGGTTCGCCTGAACTATTCCAACGTCTCCCTCCTCCTCACTAGCCGGATCCTCCATGAACGTAGGAGCTCCTCGCCGCCGGGATGCTCGTCGTCGTGTATCCTTGAACCCTAGAACCCCGAGACCATGTCCATCGCACTCCACGCGCTCTGCTGCTTCGTCTGCAACCACGGCTGCTTCAAATGGTGTGCCGCAGCGAGTTCCACCCCGAGCCCGTGCCCCGGCCTCCGCGGAAGGTCGTCGCCGGCGTCGCTCCGGTGGCCCCTTTGGTCACCTGGACCGCCCCCGAGACGCACGGCTCCACGGGCATCCCTCTGGTGCAACTGGCGCCCCGATTGGTGCACAGGAGCACCTCCTCGTGCAGCGCCGCCGTGGAAGATCCGCCGACGTCAAGCCGCCGGCCTATTAGCACCCTAACCCAAGCTAACCCCCTCCTAAACCCACTGACATGTGGCCCCCCACTGGCCTAACTAACCCCTGTTAGTTTAAACAGAGGGGATTAACCCCCCTCTCAATGACAGGAGGGCCTCACTGGCAGGGTTGACTGGTCAGCCCCCCCCCCCCACGTCATGCTGACGTGGTGCTGACGCAGTAAATCGATAAATGATTTAATAATATTCCAGAAATTCCAGAAAATAGCCTAAACTTTGAAAATTCATAGAAAATTCATATTAACTCCAAATTGGAAATATAATATATGAAAAATGATCAGGAGAAAATAATCTATCCAAATATACAACTTTCAACTATGTTTGAGTGGAATTTAAAATGGGGCCAGTAGCATTTGCTATTTGGTTAAATTGGAATTTAATCAAATTAAAGTCAAATGCTTTTGCAATTTGAACCTTAGCAACATACCTCAATTCACTTGAACAACAGAGGCATATCATACACATGTCAAGATGAATTACATTCATCAAACAATAACATTCATAACTTGGATAAAATGAATTCAAATTGGAGTTTGAATTTGCAATTTCATTTGCAATATACTCCATTTAAACGGAATTGTCTCACACATCAGAAGCATGCAAACCAAGTTTCAACCTTCAATCATGTGCTTGTGCATTGTATTTACTTTGCTACCTTGTTTGTTGTTTGCTCGATAGAAGTGGAGCCGGAAACGGAGGCCACCCCCTTCGTTGAAGACACCGTGTGTGGACCCCGTCAGCAAGTCAAGCAAACCCCATTGATCATGTCTATAAAATCCCACTTCCCTCTCAGTCTCGCTTATGCATGATTAGGAGATCACCTTTTTATCGATTCTACCGCATAGTTGAACCCATATTCGATGCATGACCTATCATCTTGTCACAGTAGTAAGCAAACCACAATCCTAGCAGATGTAGGAGTTGGTTGATATCATGTGGCCCCTGCAATTGTTACTGCTTATTGCATGCTTAGAGTGATACCATGTTGATACTGTTCTGTGAGTCGGGATGGTAGTGATCATGTTGATGATGGTGGAAATGTGTTGCTGAATCTACCCTAATACAAGGTGAACGATGAGAGGCTGCGTAGGAGTACACAGTGGGTTGTCTCGTTGAACACCGCCTTAAGTCCGAGTTCTTGTGTGGTGATCCAAGAAGAAGAGTGCAACCACACATTGGGCTCGCTGACCCCTCTCATCCTAGTACCTCACCCCGTTCGAACCCCAGAAGTCGCAGTAGTTCAGAGTTCTGGTAGGGATGTGGCATGGTCTGCGAAGTGGATGAACGGCTTTTCAAGACCGGCTTGGGACCCTGCACACATCGTTTGAGTCTGTACTGGAACCTCGACCGGACTTCCATACGGACCCCCCTTAGATAGGCGACTATCTGGACTGGAACGGAGCTGTGGGCGAAGTGTTGTGGTGGCATCCTCGCTGTCACCTCTTGAACGGTGACACGCAAAAGGCGGTAAGTGATGACACGTGTGTGTAGTAGTACACCCCTGCAGGGTTAACAAAACTATTCGAATAGCCGCGTCCGCGATTAAGGACTGCTTGGAAAGCTTAGCTTGATTATTAGACAACTTGAACTGGATACTTATAAAACTTGCCATGATAAGCGTGAGTGCTATGGCGTGCTTTCTCGTGGGGAAGTCGAGGAAGGCACCATAGTGGTGTAATTGGTTGGAGATGTAGTGGACTCGTGTACGCTTCTTACCTTAAGTCTGGTACTCGTAGTTCAGGACTAGCTAATTCAAAGCTGGCACTACTGCATTTGAACCCCACCTCCCTTTACCTTGATACATGTGCATGAGTAGTATAGCTCCTACATAAGTCTTGCTGAGTACGACTTTGTACTCATGTTTGCTTATGCTATGTTTTAGATGAACCCATTGACCCCGAAGGTGGATTCTTCATCGAGCTCGACGACTGAAGACCAAGCTAGTGTAGTCCCAGTAAGACGACTGGTTCCCTCGTGGAGGGCTTGTGTTTAAACAAGGCTTCTTAAGCCATTTGTTAAACTTGTCTGTACTTAGACCTACTTTGCTTCCGCTTGTTTGTTGTAATGTTGGATCACAGACTTGTGATCTCTGTGTGCACTCTGTAAGAGTTATCAATAAAGTTGTAAACTTTGTAGAGAATTGCAATGATACCTGCTGTTCATACTGGACATGTGTGCTGCGTGTATGTTATTACATGCATGTCTTAGTATGGGTTTTCGAGACCTTAGTTGTGATCTGGCTGGCGGTTTTTTATACACCAAGTGGCCCTTAGATGTGCGCAGCTTGGGGCATCGCGATGCGATTGCTCGTGACTGTGTCATGTGCACACTTTGATGTATGATCGAGCCCGCCCTAGACCCCGACTAAGTGATCGGGCTGGAGTAAGTCTATGTAAGGGTTATAATACAATCGATAGTATGGTTGAGGCGACTTGTCTATGAGTATGGGAGTTCACCACCCATATCATTTAGACTTGTGTGCGGACGATGAGGACCCATTTCAGATGATCATCCGGCCTGTATGGGATGCCCCTCACGTTTGATGCTTTCGAGAACGTTCTTTGCTTGGCCTTGTCTTCTTAGACAAGTGTGTAAGGTTCTCGGTTCTCGATATGATTGTGTTGTAGCGACTCTTGCATACGCTAACCCCGGGTCCCGACACATATGCAACAGCTTATTCGACTCATAAAAAGTTGCCTTTCAGTACTTGCAGTTATTCCTTGCTCAAGATCACTTGTCATTACCTTCTGTTCCTCGTTGGGTTCGACACTCTTACTTATCAGAAAGGCTACGATAGATCCCCTACACTTGTGGGTCATCCTGACCATTTTCTGGCGCCGTTGCCGGGGAGTGTAGCGCTATTGGTAAGTGAAATTGGTTAGGGAACCTTCACACTGTACGTGTTGTTTTTATTTTGTTGTTACAACTTTTTATCCATATGTATAACTCTTCTCTTGGTACCTACTTGTGGGGAACCGTCCCGCCACATCTGTGCTGGAGAAGGATCCTCCACCTACTGAAATTGCCCCTTTTAAAATACCAACTGGTATTATAGATCATGTCATTGCTAATCGTTATGCAGGAGACAAACATCCGGGTGATCACTTGTTCTATCTTTCAGAATAATGTGCCTTAGTTAAGCTTGCAGGTGTATCCAGGGATTTTTTTCATGAGGAAATTGTTCTCTTTTTCATTGATAGATAAGGCTTGGGATTGGTATAAGCTTCTCGATAACTCTCATTTACTAAACTGGCAAGAGCTTATGCCTCTCTTTTATGTAAAGTTTTATGCTCTTCATGAAATACATCGAGACAGGAACTATATCTATAACTTTTGGTCTCGTGACGAAGAAAGTATCGCCAAATCTTGGGGGAGATTGAAATCCCTAATGCTCAAATGTCCCAATAATGAGTTCTCCAAGGAAATTATTCTTACAAATTTTTATGCAAGATTTTCTCGTCAAGATAAAGAGATGCTTGACGCCTCCTGTAGTGTGGTATTTCCAAACAAAAGCGTTGAAACTAGATGGGATTTAATTGAAAGGATCAAGAAAAATACTGAATATTGGGAGATCGATAAAGGTATCTAACCCGTTATAAATTATGAGCATGATTATATTGAGAGCTATGTGAAAACTGATTACTTCAATACCTTTTGTCCTAAGATTGGTCTTGATTCCCAACTTCTAATTGAATTTTGCAATGATTTTGCCTCTCATATTGATTCTTCTAAGAAGGAGGAGGATCGGCACCACAATCCCTTTAAAGAATTACCTGTTGATATTAATGTTGCTGATACTATATCTTACCTACAGTTTTATATGATAAGCCCCCTTTTCCTACAAGGATAAGGGATCATTTTTTTGTCACAGGGATAGTGAATAAAAGTGAAAGAACGACTGGTGAGCATGAGGACTTGATTAAGGTCGATCCTCAAGTGGCATTGATCAAGGATCCAGTTACAAGTAATGTTGAGGATTCCATTATAATTTTTTGTGTTGTTTCCACTAACCTTGTTACAGCCAATAATAAGGGACCAATTTCAGGTACTCCAGTTGTATCTGTTAAAATAGGATATCATAATTATTATGGGCTATGCGATTTGGGATCCAGTGCTAGTGCTATTCCTTTCACACTTTATCAAGAGATCATGAATGAAATTTTACCTTGTGAGATTGAGGATATTGATGTTACCATTCATCTTGCAAACAAAGAAACTATCTCTCCTATGGGAATATTGCGAAATGTTGAAGTCCTATGTGGAAAGGTAAAATATCCTACTGACTTTTTAGTACTTGGTTCAGTGCAAGATAGTTTTTGACCTATTAGCTTTGGTAGACCTTTTCTCAAAACTTGTGGAGATACTATAGATTGCAGGAAAGAAAAAGTATCCGTTGAATTCAATGGTGATCCATATGAATTTACTTTTCTAAGTTTTCGAAGCAGACTCGTGGTACTGATTTGCCTAGTAATGATAAAATTATTGAAGGGGGGGGGGGGGGTTGGGCCCCTCCCTTGGCGCATGGCCCAAGGGGGAATCCCCTCCTTCCCCTTATGGGCCTTTTTAGGCCCATATGCATTTTATTCATTTTATTTTAATATTTAATTCTGTTAATTAAATAATAAAACATTATTATACATTATTTTGAACCTTTCAAAATATCCAGAACAACTTCCGACACCTCTCGAAACAATTCTGGTCTTCTATCTTATTTCACCGATGATCCCGAATCTATCCTTAATGCATCGATTACCCTTAAGAGTGACACCCTATGGTTCGGGAAACAACAGACATGATCGAGACACTCTCTGTCCAATGATCATCATGCGGGCCTTGATGGGCCCTGCGCTTCCATCGAATAAACTTCATCGTTGTTGAACCGTTAACAATATGACTTGATCCCTTGGTTCTGCACTATGTTTTTCCAAGGTATGATCTCCAGTATCCAATACCTAGTTATTACTCGTCTCTGACAAAACATGTTTAATCGTCTGTGCATATTACATCTACTGTGACCTAGTCATCTCCAGTATCCAATACCTAGGTATGTTTCTGTCTGCGTAAGTCTTTTTCTTGAATATCCATTTATTCTCGACGGCCTTTTCGGTCCTCGGGAATATCCACCACAGTCCATACTTGGTTGGCATACATGTAGTTTATCTCGGATCTCATGGCTTCTAGCCATTTCTCGGACTTGGTTCCTTCCATTGCTTCTTTGTAGTTTGCGAGTTCATCAGGCTCATTTAACATGGCAGCGTTAACAAGCTGTCCGTAAAAGTGGGTCTTATTACGGACTCTTGACGACCTGCGAGGTACAATATAGTCCTCTTCATGTTCATCATGATCATAATGTATGTCACGATCGTTATGAATATCATGATTACTGGTGTCTTTAGCTCCCACTGATGGCACTGAAGTAGTGCTCCTCATTGGCTACCCCAAGTGGAAGGTTGAGATGTAGCTGTAACACCCTCAGTGTCATGCAATAGTGATCCTTTTTCTAATATGAATTCTCTATGATTAGCAAGTCACTAATCACCTTTGCATCATGCCCAAGTCATTTCAAACTTATTGAATTGCCCAAAAGCAAAAGTGAAAAATAAAGTTCAACCAAAAATTGTGCGAACAATTTTGTAAAATGCATAAAAGTCAGTATACCAAGATGCTACGGTCATGGATATTTAATGTGACCTTTAAATATTTCAAACAAATATAAAAAACAGCCAAAAGTCACCTTTAATCAGTTGCAGTCCAAAAACAAATACCAAATGATTTTATTAAATGCCCACACTTTTTGTGGCAACTCCCTAAGGTGCAACACAAATGTACCAACAAGTTTCACCTTGGTAAAACTTCATTTGGTGGCTAAACAATTGCAGACAGAAAAGAAACAAAGAAAAAAACAAAAGAAGCCCACCCTTGCTCCACCTAGCCTACTTGGCGGCCCAGCCCACTTCTTTACCCCGGCCCACTCCCTCCTCCCTCTTCACTGCTCATGCCCATGGCGTGGCAGCCATCCGGCGGTGCCGCGGCCGACGGCGTCACAGTGTCGCCCATCGGCGGCTAGCCGGAGAGGATAAGGGCACCCCTTGGCCCCTGAACCCTAGCCCCTCCCCTTGGAACCCTAGGTCTCAGTCACCCCTCTCCCCTGTTCGTTCTCCCTCATTCCCGAACGCTCCCCGTAGTGGTCGTCGCCGCCGACGTGCGCCGTCGCGGTGATACTGTCTCCTCGTTGGTTACCCCAAGTGGAAGGTTGAGATGTAGAGTAGAGGCAAGTTTCCCTTGGTGAAGATACCAAGGTTGAGAGCGCCGACTAGTAGGACTCCGGTAATGATAAGTAGGTGGTTCGACAAGTGATGCGCAGTTGAAAATTACTTGCTTCGCCTGGACCTGCACACGCAACAAATAACTTTGCTCCCAACGAGTACAGAGAGGTTGTCAATCTCTCGAGCCTTGCCGTTCACAAAGGGTCAAACGCAAGAGATAAAAGGTAATGATGATAACAACTAGAAAGTAAAAGCAGGAAAATAAAAGAGCGTGTAAACAGTGATGAGAATATGGACCGCGGTCCCGTGATGTTCACTGGTGATGTATCTCTCCTAAAAGACGATAAAACTGCTATGCGAGGTAAAGAAATCATAGCTGGGCAATTGACAGGATTAAAAACGCACCGCAATGCTAACTATGCTACAAAGAAAGGACGAGGATCAAAAGCATGGGCGGTACACCAAAATAAGTAGACCGAAATCCAACTTCATCTACTACTAATCATCCACCTTTAGATATCTATCCAGAACATCTCGCTGATATTAAGTTGCGAGTCCCACCCAAAGTGTAAACCCAAAGCAACAGACAACTGCATTAAAAAGCACTTTGAGTAAAGTAAACAATCCTTGCAACCGCAGTTACAAGCACATTTGTTTTCCCTCTTGTGGCAACAACACATCCCCTAGACTCATGTTTCTGTCACTCAAGCATGTCATCAGGGGGCATGAACCCACAATCGAGCATAATGTTCCCTCTTGGAGCCACTACCTACTACTTGGCCAAAGCAATAAACAGTAACGGGGAACATGCAAGAATTACTTAGGAACACAAATATAAAAGATAAGAACCAAATATATATTACTCAATCACAAACTGAACATAGTCTTATAATCCATCAGATCCCAGCAAACTCAGCATAGCAACAACAGAAAATTACATATGTGCCTCGATCATGTAGGGCAGTTCACGAGGTCTAAACTATGAAGAACAAAGGGGGAGGAGAAAATCACATAGCTACTGATCATGGACCCATGGTCCAAGGTAGACTACTCACGGATCATCCGGGAAGCGTCCATGGTGGAGGGGAAGCTCTCGGAGGTCAATCCTCCCTCAGGCAGGGTGCCAGGAAGAGGTCTGTTGGCGCTCCCGATCTTGGAAGCGTGACGGCGGCGGAACAGAGGCGACATCGGGAAAAAGGGTGTTCTCTCCGGAAGTTTCACGTTACAGAGAATATATAGGCGAAGGGGGGAAGCCAGGGGGGCCACCAGGGGTCCAGGCGCCCCCTGGCGCGGCCAAGCCCTAGGCCGCGCCAGCTGGCTGCCTGGGGCCCTGGTGGGTCCCCTCTGGTCCCTCCTAGGTGTATCCGGAAGCTTCCGGTACGCTGATTTTTTATCTGATTTCCCGAATTTTCGGAGAACTTTTAATATGGGGGAAACCTGAAATAGAAAAACAACATAAAATAGGAACTGGCACTGGGTGCACTGAGTTAATAAGTTAGTCCAAATATGATCAAAAGTGTATGAACGTTTATCTAGATCATAGCAATATCACACAAAACATGCATGGAGTAAGAAGAAATTATAGATACGTTTGGGACGTATCACGCGGACCCCGTGCCTCCCAGGACCAGCCGTGGTGTCCAGAAGCACCGCCAGACTCCTCCGGGTCGCCTCCGCCCTATGAATCAAGCCGAGAGCCCTTGCACCGAGCGCCTCGACGCCGTTTCCATTGCCATGGCCACCGGTGTTCCCCTGCGATTCCGGCCAACCCCTGCGCTACTAAACCTCTCACCGGCCTCCGTGTCCCTCACGGCGAGCTCCGCTCAGATTTGCCCCTTTCTCGCGCGCGATTCCTTGCCGTAGATGGACGTCCCCGCCATGCTGCTCTCCGGCCGCCGTCGGTCCTCGTCGCCACCTGCGATGGAGGCCGGGCTCGGCCATTTCCCCTGCGCCATTCGATGTGCCGCGCTGGCCTCGCTCGATTCGTGCCCTCCACCGCTCGAATGGCCGCCGGAGGCGCCGGTTCGGTCGTCAGCGCTGTGCTGGGGGTCGTCGCCGGCGGGCGCCCCTGTTAAACTGTGGGGTTATCCCGTTGATAGGTGGAGCCGCCCTGTTAACCACCCCTTGTGTCTCACTTACAAGTGGGCCCTGCCCTATTACTTACTAATGATTAAATTAACTGCAATAAGCCCAACCACTTACACGTGGGCCCTAGGCCATTAAGCTTTTCCCTGGTTAATTAAAATGTTAATTAAAAGATTGTATCAATGACATGTGGGCCCTTGCACTGTTTAAATAAAAAAATGAATTGTTTTAAATAACCAAAGGCTGACATGTGGGACCCACATGTCAGTTGACTGGTCAACCCTCTCTGTTGTGGATAATGTTTATTAAACAATTAAAATAAATCTAGAAATTGTTTTAAATTGATTTAAACTTGGAAATTGAATATCTTTTAATCCGTATAGCTGAGATGGAAAAACTTTATACATGGAAATTGATCAGAAAAATATACCGAATATGGATAAGCTACCCATACCCCCACCACACCCCTCTAGCATACCGAACATGGAACCTTCCCCCTCCGGGCCGTCTGTCGATAATCTCCTAGAGCCGGCAGTTCATCCTCGGATGAATTCCCGCTCCGAGCAATCACCTAGTACTGCATTAGGAACACCGTTAACGTCGCATCTGTCATGTCATGCATCTGTTTGCATATGCTTGCTTTGTATTTATTGTTTCTCCCCCCCTTTTATTCTCCGGTAGACTCCGCTGCTGCTGCCGACTACACTGCTGCTGAGTACGACTACTTCGTCGACGACCGTACCCCTACCGTCGAGCTTCCAGGCAAGCAGATCCCTTTTCCTTCCCCAGATATCGCCTATATTTTCCGTACATTTCTTGCACTAGGCATTTCTACTTCTACGTTACAATCCTATTCTATTGCATAGATGTTTTTGTCGCCCCTTGATGTACCTTCCTTTATCCTATGCTGCCTATTATTATTTATGCAATATTCAGCAGTGAGACTCGCGCATTGTTAGTCAACTAGGATTAGATAGCGGGTTGTGATCACTCTAGGGAGTGAGCACGGATACAATATATATAAGTGCACAGGTATGGTACAATGCAGACACCGCCTAAGGCCCCTACCTCGGCTCTGCCGAGCCACATCAAGTGTGAGCTATCGAGGAGTAATCCTCGTACTCCACTCGTTGCTAACTCTGTATAGCCCCCCTAGGGTCCTGAGCCAGGGTTGTTCTAAAGGTAAGAAGTCGGGTGACCCAACGGTGCCCGCGAGTGGTATTGCGACGGGACGACAGGGAGGGAATACCGAAGTACTGGTGGGATTGCACCCTGATCGTTGTCCGCGAGAGTTACTGATACGTCCCAAACGTATCTATTATTTCTGCTTGCTCCATGCATGTTTTGTGTGATATTGCTATGATCTAGATACACTTTCATACACATTTGATCATATTTGGACTAACCTATTAACTCAGTGCACCCCAGTGCCAGTTTCTGTTTTCTGCTGTTTTTCTATTTTAGTTTTCCCCCATATTAAAAGTGCTCCAAAAATCCGGGAAAAATCAGATAAAAAATCAGCTCAGCGGAAGCTTCCAGAGTCCCAAAGGAGGACCGGAGGGGCCCCACCTGGTGCCCAGGCGGCCAGGTGGCGCGGCCTAGGGTGGGGCCGTGCCGGGTGGTCCCCTGGACACCTAGTGCCCCCTGGCTGCCCCCTTCTCCTATTTGATCTCCGTGACGCGAAACCCTCGAAGACATAACCCTTTTTCGCGATCTCACCTCTGTTCCGCCTCCGCCGCGCTTCCAAGATCGGGAGCGCTAGCAGTCTTCTTCTCGGCACCCTGCCGGAGAGAGGATCGACCTCCGGGAGCTTCCCCTCACCATGGACGCTTCCCGGATGTGTCGTGAGTAGTTTTCTTTGGACCATGGTTTCGTGACCAATAGCTATGTGATGTTCTCCTCCCCTCTTTGTTCTTCATGGTTTAGTACTCGTGAGCTGACCTACATGATCGAGGCACATATGTAATCTTTCTGCTGTTGCTTTTCTGAGTTTGCTGGGATCTGATGGATTATGAGATTATGTTCAGATTGTGATAGAGTAATATATTTGGTTCTTATCTTTTATATTTTTGTTCCTAAGTAATTCTTGCATGTTCTCCGTTGCTGTTTATTGCTTTGGCCAAGTAGTAGTTAGTAACTCCAAGAGGGAACGTTATGCTCGATTGTAACCGCGGTTGCAAGGATTATGTGTTTTTAATGCAGTTGTTTGTTGCTTTGTGTTTACACTTTGGGTGGGGCTCGCAACTTAATACCAGCGAGATGTTCTGGATAGATATCTGAAGGTGGATGATTAGTAGTAGTTGCAGTTGGATTTCGGTCTACTTATTTTGGCGTACTGCCCATGCTTTTGAGCCTCTTCCTTTCTTTGTAGCATAGTTAGAATTGCGGTGCATTTATACTCCTGTCAATTGCCCAGCTGTAATTTGTTTACCTCGCATAGCAGTTTTATCGTCATTTGGGAGAGAGACATCACTAGTGAACATCACGGGACCCCGGTCCATATTCTCATCATTGTTTACACGCTTATTTACTTTCTTGCTTTTAATTTCCAGTTCATGTCACCATTATCATTAGTAAACAATAAGGCCGGAGAGATTGACAACCTCTCTGAACTTCGTTGGGAGCAAAGTTATTTGTGTCGTGTGCAGGTCCAGGTCAAGGAGGCAACTTTTGTCTTAATCGGTGCCATTGCTTCATTGCCACCTACTTATCATCTTCGGAGTCCTACTGGAGACAAACCCTATCCTCTACATAGGGGAAATTTGCTACAATCCTAGATCTCACCTTCCACTTGGGGGTAACCAACGAAGGGCGAAAAACCATTATCATCATCTCGTACATCAAGAAAATTTCTGGCGCCGTTGCCGGGGACTCCTAGTTCTAAGATAGGGGAGTTGCCCACTACCTTTTACCTTTGCTTTTTAGTCTTGTTAGTTTACCTTTTAGTTTTTATCTTTGTGTCTTATATCAAAAATTACAAAAACAATCTGCCACACTTGCTGCTACTATGGGTTCCACTAAAAACACCAAGCTGTATGACTTCACTAGTCACAACAACAAATACTTTATCTGCACTCCTATTGCCACACCTGCCACTTCAGCTACCTCTTATGAAATTAAACCTGCTTTGTTAAACCTTGTTATGAGAGATCAATTTTCTGGTGCTGGAGATGCTGCTGCTTTACACTTAAATAATTTTGTTGAGTTATGTGATATGCAAAAGTATAAAGAAGTAGAAGGTGATGTTGTTAAGCTCAAGCTTTTTCCTTTCTGTTTGAGGGAAAGAGATAAAATTTGGTTTCAATTCTTTGCCTAGGAATAGCATAGATTCTTGGGATAAGTGCAAAGATGCTTTTATTGCGAAGTATTACCCACCTGCTAAAATTATCCAATTGAGAAGTAACATTATGAATTTTAAGCAATTGGATAATGAACACGTTTCCCAAGCTTGGGAACGTATGAAATCTCTTGTTAAGAAATGCCCTACACATGGTTTGACTACCTGGATGGTTATCCAGACTTTTTATGCAGGCCTGAACTTTACCTCGCGGAACCTGTTAGATTCGGCCGCGGGAGGAACCTTTATGTCAAATACACTTGGTGCTGCCACAAAACTTGTCGATGAGATGACGACCAACTATTCCCAATGGCACACCGAACGCGCTCCAACAGGTAGGAAGGTAAACTCTGCCGAGGAGATTACCTCCCTAAATGAAAAAGTTGACCTGATTATGTCTCTACTTACCAAGCAACCCTCTATTGATCCTCACGATGTTACTTTAAATTCTTTGGTTGCTCAGGAACAAGTAGATGTGAACTTTATTGCTAGAAACAACTTTAACAATAATGCTTATAGTGGCAACTTTGCTAGTAATCCTAGACCGTTTCCATCCAACTATGGGAACAACAACACCTATCCTAGCAACAAGAACCCACTTCTGAACTGGAAAATATGATTAGAGACTTTATCACTACCTAGAAAGCCTTCAACAAGAATGTAGAAGAGAAATTGGCCAAGTTAGATAATCTCTCTTTGAAGGTAGATAGCTTAGCCCTTGATGTTGAGATGATAAAAATTAGAACCTCTCCCCTTGAGGAGAGGAAGGCCACTTCAATTAATGCTATCCAATTACAAATCAATGAAAATATTCGGATGATGGCTAAACTTAAAAAAAGATGGGTTAGAGAAAAAGAGGAAGAGTATAGAATTAAGAGCCTTCCTACACACCACACAGTTGCCACTATCCAAATTGTTGAGGACACTCAAACTATTAGCACCCAATGCACTCCTAGTCCCATTGGACCTATTAATGGTGATGCTAATACCTCAACTTTAGAAGAAGAAACTCCTACGAACATAGAGGGTTTCAAACAAGTGAGCCTAGATGACACTACTACCACCTTTGACAGTAGTGATATTTATTTTGATAGTTGCACCCTCTCAGAAGTTATTGGCTTGTTACACAAAATGTCTAGAGACCCCCCACACTAGCACACTCAATCTTGCCTCCACGGAACATATCACAAATGCTCTCATCAAAGCTAGGGAGGAGAAGCTTAGAATAGAAGCCTCCATACCTAGGAAGCTAGATGATGGTTGGGACCCTATGATAAAAATTAAATTAAATAACTTCTCTTCTATGCTTTATGTGACGTTGGAGCTAGTACCTCCGTCATGCCCAAAAGAATGGATGACATGTTTGAATTGAAACCTTTTGATTCTTGTTCTTTTGGTGTTCGTCTCGTTGATTCTTCCATAAAGAAACCTTTGGGGAAGATCGACGATGTTCTTATCATTGTCAATGACAATTATGTTCCCGTTGATTTTATTATTATGGATATAGAGTGTGAACCTTTATGTCTAATTATTTTGGGACGTCCTTTTCTTCGCACCGTTGGTGCTGTTATTGACATGAAAGAGGGGAACATAAAATTTCAATTCCCTCTCAAAAAAGGGGATGAAACACTTCCCTATAAATAAAATCAAGTTACCATTTGAGTCCGTTACACTGGCTAGCTATTCTCTTTCTCTTGATAAAACTTGATTCTTCTTTTGCCTTATGCCTAACTTAAAGGCATAAAAAACGTGCTTGTTGGGAGGCAACCCAAGATGTTTTTACTTCTGTTCTTAGTGGTTTTGATGATTGTCACTACTGTAGCAACATCATTGTATCTTTATTTTCAAGCTTTGTGCCAAGTTATAGCCTCTTATGATAAGGGAAGCAAAAGTTGTGACATGCTGTCCAGAAAACACATCTTGTCTTCCTGACGGAAAAAATCGGAACAAATCACCAGTTCATCTTTTTGAGATGATTTTTTACACATCATTCTCTATAAAATTGTTAAACATTCATATGTTCTGAGTTTTTTGATTTGAGTTTCAGAAGTGCCCCGAAAAAATTATTTAGTACCCGCTGTTCTGTTTTTCACAAATTCTGCCACGTTTTGCCTCTCCTTACTTTTGCAAACCTTAAGCTTTCTTTTTCTTTGCATAAACCTTTTGGCAATCTTGAGAAACAGTAGCTCTTCAAGAATATCTTTATATACAGTGGGGTTAAATTATTTTATTAAGGGTACTAACCTCTCTAATCAGCTTATGATGAGTTATGTATGAAGGGAGTTTTGAAGTGTGCGATGGAAGATGATGAAATAAGATCCGGGAGTGTCAAGCGCTCAAGCTTGGGATTCCCCCATGCATCCCCAATAAATATTCAAGGAGACTCAAGCGTCTAAGCTTGGGGATGCCCCCGTGCATCCCCTTCTCCATCAACAATCATCAGTTCATCCTTCGTCTCACTATATTTTTATCACTTCATGCGTTATGTGCTATGCTTGGAGCGTCTCGCTCTTAGGTTTACTTTTTAGTTTTCTTTAGATTTTATTGTTGTTCATAAAAATTTGGACCCCAACTTACTTTGTGTGGGAGAGAAACACGCTCCAATCCAATCTAGAACACATCATAGGAGTTTTCATGCTTATCTTTCTGTTGTTGTGTGTTCTTTATCTTTTCGTAGCTACGGCCATGTTTAGTTTAATATTAGTTTGTTGCTGGAACTGTCTTTAGTGTTCATGTTTATCTTTTTAAGAGAGTTGGTTGTTGCACTAAGTTGTGTCTTGTCTTGAAAGTAGGTAATTGAGGTTGCTATTTAATTTTAGTAGTAACTTGCAATAGTTTTGAGATATTGATGTGAGTAATGTTTGAACTTTTGGTGTCAAGAGATCTAGCCTATTAGTGATAGGTGTCGTATTTTGGGCAATCCGTGTTTATTTTAAAAAACTACAAAAACTAGTTGAGAACTCTAGCTACTAGATGGATCGCTAATCTTTTGAGGGATCGGATATTAGAGTACACTCACGTAGCATGAGTCGAGGATGCGCAAGGATAACCAAACCCCCATACACTCCTCCTCGGGATACTTGTCTCTTTGTGAACCTCCTTATTATATTGAGAGTTACCGATAATAAGTGCATGACTTCTTTGGACTAGTGTAAGTATTGAAAGTTGACACTTCCACCTCCTCATATTTGCTAGCCTCTTCCGTACCGTGCATTTCTTTCTTCTCAGTCTGAGAGTTGGCGTCCACCTTCGCAGGTACATCCAAACCCTTGGCATGATACGCTCTGTCATCATAAACCTCCTTATATCTTTCCTCAAAACAGCCACCATACCTACCTATCAAGGCATTTCCATAGCCTTTCCGAGATATATTTCCATGCAACATCCACCTCTTCATGACTTGATCTTCATGTCATACATGTTCCTGCCACACTGGCAGAGGCATACATTGCATACATCATGATACCTACATCTTCTTTATGTTTGAGTACCTTGTAAAGTGTGAAAGATCTTCTATACCCTCTTGTAAATTAGAGTGTTGCCCTTAAGTGAGGAAAAGATCCCAAAGTGGACAAATTAAAAGATCCCAAAGAGGAAAAATGAGAGTTAAATAGAAAGAGTCATTGAGGCCACCAAAAAAATAGAAAAAATAGAAAAAAGAGAAAACGAAAATAAAAAGAGAGAAAGGGGCTGTGACGCCCCCAAAATCAATCCGTGTACAGTAATCCTACACGCAGGGTACACGGCTGAGATTAGGGTGCCACGGTGAGAATATCATAGCACAACACTAAACACAAAAGATAAAACTGATATTACAAACCAGGGATCACGAGGATCCGAATACAAAGTTATACAATTCATAATATCTGAGTACAAACATAGTTAGTCAAGTTTTGCCTTAAGAAGGCTAGCACAGATAACATCAGAGGTACAGATCGAAAAGGCGAGGCCTCCTGCCTGGGATCCACCGAACTACTCCTGGTCGACAGGGAACTCGACGTTGTACTAGTCTCCTCCGGGGTACTCCTACTCCTGGGCTCCAACGTCGACTGCAGCGTCCGATCAGGCAAAACAAAAGGGTGGAAATAAAGCAGGGGCGAGTATCTAGCATACCCGCGAGTCTTACGTCCGCTACTAAGCATTTATGCATTTGTATCAAATGGAAGGGGAGGCTATATATAGTGGGCTGAAAGTCAGAAAACCAAAATAAGGAAGAGAAGCTAGGCCTAACGAAGACTAGCATCTTCCGACGAGTCTTGCAGCATGAGGAGAGAATATCCAACAGTTCAATATAAAGCACAAAGTAACAATGCAGCAGAAGTTGCTGCAACATTGTATAATAGTAAGTTGTAATAATTAATAATTAACAATGCCTCCGAGTTCCCTTCCTCGACTTCCCTGGGAGGAAGAAGACCCGGAACCATACAGTTTAATAGTAGTATTTTGTAGTGGTAAGGTCCAGCTTCAGCATAAAGCGTCCTGTTACCGTGGACACGACTATTCGAATAGATTAAACTCCCTGCAGGGGTGCACTACTGTTCGTCCTGCACACTCGGATGTCCAGGGTGGCAGGCACCTTGTTAGGGAACGCTCCACCAAAGCTATCCGACACGCCGCAACCCATCCTAAGCTCAGCAGAGAGGCCATCCACCGGACTAAATCCTATGCGATCAGGGGTCTAGGACCCTCACCCTCACGCTCCTGCACGGTGCAAGGCTGGACGGGAAGCAAAAGCAAACACCACTCATGAGGAAAGAAGACACACAGATTCCCGGCAATCAGACCGCGGTACTACTGATGTCTGAAGAGCTTTTGAATGAACAACGACGCAGGGGAGCCCATAACTCCTTATCCCACGTGAAAGTAGTGCGTACAGACCAACGGGCCTCTCAAGTCATCCACCGAACCATTTAGCATTTTATTATTATCTCACAAACAACTGTTATCGCTGTCTGACTAACGACACAACGGACAATGAACAGCAGTCAGAACCACCAGTACATCGGTGCCCGCTCCGTCGTCCCGTCAAAGCGCGCGGTTACCAACAAGGTGAACCGACTCCTTACCTTATCTCGCATGTGCTCCTGGAGGAGCTCGACTTTCGTGGTTTGGTAACTCTCGCGGCCAACGATCAGGGTCCAAACACACATGTACACTGGTCGTACCCTCCCTGTCGTCCCGTTGCAATACCACTCGCGAGCATCGTTGGGTCGCCCGTCTCTTACCTTTAAGGACAACCGCTGCTCAGGTACCTAGAGAGGCTATACAGAGTCAGCAACGAGTGGACTACAAGGATTACTCCTTGATAGCTCACACTTGATGGTGGATCGGCAGAGCCGAACTAGGGGCCTTAGGCGGTGTCTGCATTGTACCGTACCTGTGCAGTTGTAATAAGTTGTATCCGCATCACTCCCAGAGTGATAACGACCCGCTATCTAATCCTAGTTGACTAACAATGCGCAGGGCTCACTGATGAATATAATATTTATAATAGGCATCATAGGATAAAGGAAGGTACATCAAGGGGCGACAAGAACATGCTATGCAATTGAATAGGATTATAACGTAGCAGCATCAGCAATGCCTAGTGCAAGAAAAGTACGGAAAAGGTAGGCGATATCTGGGGAAGAGAATGGCTCTGCTTGCCTGGAAGCTCGACGGTCGGGGTAGGGTCGGCGACGAAGTAGTTGTACCCAACATCGGTGTAGTCGGCGACAACAGCGAGGTCTACCGGAGAATAAAGGGGGTAGAAACAGTAAATACAAAGCAATCATATGCAAATAGATGTATGGCATGGCCGATACAATGCTAACGATGTTCTAACGCAGTGCAATGCACATTGCTCGGAGTGGAAATTCATCCGGGGATGAAATACCGGCTCCGGGTGATTATCGACAACTGGCCCGGAGGGGGGTGTCAATGTTCGTTGTGTTAGAGGGGTGTGGTTGGTATACGGATAGCGTATTCGTATTCGTTGTATTTTTCTAATCAAGTTTCATGTATAAAGTTTTTTAATGTGACTTACGATTTAAAACATATTCAATTTTAAAGTTTAAATCATTTTAAATGAAATTTTGAATTTCTTTTATTAATTAAACAGAGACATTATCCAAAACAGTAATACTGACCAATGGGTCCCACTAGTCAGTGAGAGATTAATCTAATTAGTTATTAACTTAAATAAATAGGGATTAATCAGAGGGGGCCCCCACATGTCAGTGGGACATAACAATTTCTATTTTTAATTAATTCAATATCTTACAGGTGGGGCCTAGGTGTCATAGACACACATGTTAATTAACAGTTTAATTTATTTTAAAAGGCTAGGGGCCCACTTGTAAGTGACAGGGGGTTTATCCCCTGAAAGTGCAATATATCGACCAGAGGGGGGGGGTGAATGGGAGATTTTCAATTTTGCTACCAGATTTTGATTTTCTTCAGGACTGAAGCAATCATGAAGCTGAAGAAGTAACCAAAATCATGAAGAAATAAAACTTCACAAAATGTAATCATCAGGGCAGCTCATCATAATGCAACAGAAATAAATCAATTCAGATAAGCAGAAGTGTTTCAGATGCATAGTATGAAGACTAATAGCAGAGGGAGAGCTGAAGCACAAGCAGTCAACATAGATACTGAAGACATAATACTGAGGCTTAAGAGATAGAGGAGATATCACCAGAAATTGAAGACAATGGTTTGGTAGACCAGTTCAAGTTGCTGTGACAACTCTACGTCTGGTTGGAGAGGCTGAGATTCAACTCAGAAGACATAGTCTTCACCTTGTTCTCCTTGAACTAAAGTCCTCAGACTCCATCCAATAACTCAGGTGAGTCTTCAAGGTAGACTCCCGAAACCTTTACAGACTCAGTCACTCCGGGAAGTCACAATTGCATCTTCACTTCCTCAGACTGAAGACTTCTACACCGGCTGGAAGATCACAGTCTTCAAGAGTAAAAAGCTTCGGATCACTCAAACCGACTTCCTCAGAAATGCTCAACTACTCAGGCTGGTGGTTTTCCTCACATAGGTTCTTCAGTTTCCTCAGAGGTGGGTTGCTCTCAAATGACAAGTGTCAGTTTTTCTCTCCGAGCAGCCAACCCACAAATGGGGCTGGGGGTGGCTATTTATAGCCGCGGAGCAACCCGAGGTGAAAGGACATAAATGCCCATGCATGCAATTACTCTCATGCCCTCGGAAATGACCGATGCTAGACAAGTTCTAGCCTCTCACCACGCAACACGTGGCACGGTCAAAGTATTCTCTCTCCAGACTCCTCAACCGAAGTTAGTTACCTCAGTGTCCTGAAGAACAACGTCTCAGACACATGAGGACTGAACTTCTACTGCAGGAGATCTCACTCTCTTCAGGAGAACTGCACTCGCAGTCTCCAGACTCCTCAACCGAAGACAGATTCCTCAGTGTCTTGAAGAACAACGTCTCAGACACCCGAGGAACTGAACTTCTACTGCAGGAGATTTCTCTCTCTTCAGGAGAACTGCACTCGCAGTCTCCAGACTCCTCAACCGAAGACAAATTCCTCAGTGTCCTGAAGAACAACGTCTCAGACACCCGAGGAACTGAACTTCTACTGCAGGAGATTTCCTCAGGGTTTTTCTTCAGGATTCCTAACTGAGCACTTCCTCAGACCTTCGGAACTCGTTTTCTTCAACCCCTCCAACAGTGCGGTGTTTTCCTATGACTCAAGAAGTATAAAAAGTCTTAGCGAAGACTACGCTTCAACTTCGTCTTCAGCGCGAACTTCCTCAGGATTGTCTTCAGCTTCAGCTTCAACCGAACGCTTCAGGATCCTACTTCCTCAGGATTTCGCGCAACTTCATTCTTCAGGAAACACACCGATTTCTCCAATGTTCCTCAATATTTTGGGGGGGTCGACATTGGTGGTTAAACACCTCATCAGGGACTGTTCTCCTGTGTATACTCACAAACACATCAGTCCCTTAACCGTTTTGTCATCAAACTCCAAAACCTCAAGGGGAGGGCACTTGATGCACTTACATCCCCAATTAGTTTAAACACAAATTAATAGGAGGGGGCATGGTCCACATGTCAGCGGCCCATATGGGTTAATTAACCCCTAATGACAGTCTGACCGGCGGGCTCCAGAGGGCAGTGACAGGGGAGGCTCGCCGGCGGCGGTGCTCCGGTGAACTCGCCGGCGTGCTCGATTTCGGGCACCATTTGAGGTCCCATTTGTTGCTATGAGTTCGTGGTCATGAGCTGCGTCGAGCTGCGTCGAGCTGGGTCATCGGCTGGAGCCAGGGGTGGCCGGAACGACGCCGATGTCGAGCCGTGGCGACGGCCGTCCTCGGACGTCGATAGAGGCAATGAGTGCGTGCATTGTTTCGAGTGATTCTTCGCGCGTTGGACAACTGGGGGAACGTAGAGCCCAACGACGCGCAACCAAGGTCAAATGTGTGAGCTAGGCCATGGGGGCGAGCTCGACCGCGGCGGCGAGCTCCGGCTTCCGTGACCGCGACGACTACGGTGAGCTACGTCGAGCGGGAGCAGAGGGGGAAGACGCGGCTTCTCACCGTGGTCCTGCAGAGGTGCAAGGCGGGCTCGAGGGATGCACGGGGTGGCGCGAATTCAGCGGCGAGTGGCGGCGGTTGTAGACGAGGAACAGAGTCGAGGCGCGACGCAGAGGGGCTCCAGGATCGATTCTTGCGGCAAGGTGGCGTGGACGTCGACGGCGAGCCCTCCGGACTTGCTCGCTCGGCCTTGGGTGCTCATTGGCCATGATAGCGCACGGTGGCGCGACCACGGTTCCGCCCGGGCGAGCTCGCCAGATGGGCAATGGCGCAGCAGGGGAGGGGGAAACAATGGCTAGGGGAGGGGGAAACACCAGCTGAGCGATGGCCGCCACACAGCCATGAACATGAGAGGGAGGTGGGAGAGATCCAGGGTGGGCTCGACCTAGGGGGGAAGGGAGTGGGCCGGGTCCAAGGGCTTTGCCCCATGCGAAAATAGGGCTTTTCATTTTATTTGTTTTCTTTTTCTTTGTTTTGCATTCTTTAATGTTTTATTTGTTTTTCTTTCATTTGAGTTTTGCAAAATATTTTATATGTTCTATAATTAGTGTTACACTCCATATGAGTGCTACAAAATGTTTGGGGCATTTATATATTTATTTGTATTTTTTTTATATAAAAATGTATTAAAGGCCACTGTTTTGCTACTGTTATGAATTTTTAGCAATATTTATGTATTGGAATAAATGCCCAAAGTTGTTTTAACATGGTCCCCTGATTTTTAGGGTTTTAACAAAATTGGTTGCATAATTTTTGGACAAAGTTTTATTTATCACATTGTTTTTATTATTAATTCAAAGGGGTTTTGAATTGGATTTGATCCAAGGTGATCAAAGGATGATTAGAAATAGTAATAATTGATTAGCAAGAGTGATTACTGTTCATGACACTGAGGGTGTTACAGGGGCAAAAGTACTATCCTTTTGAAAGATCCACACTAGTACTCCCTCTTATCCTTGTACTCCATAGAGATGATCATGCATGCATATAGCTATGTGTGGACCTTCACACTATATAACTTGGCTTGATATTCCAAGGATGAGCCTCCTCAAAAGAACTCTAGGTCTTCATGAGAGAGCAAGTTGGATGCACCCCCACTAGTTCCATTGGAGAGCTTTTCTTAGCTCATATGTGCATCCGTTGCATGGCAATCCCTACTCCTCACATCATATCTATCATTTGGCCTTCTCGCCTACGATTATCCTCATTGATGTGAGCCTTTCTCACCCTTTTTTGTCTTCCTCCAACATATTTCTCTCGTTGCCATCCTAAGTGTCAACTCTCGTGCTTACGCTCATCCATTGCATGAGTGCTCAAAATATCAAAAAGGAGTGGATCAAATTGACTTGTACCTGGCTAGTGGTCTGGGGACGAGTCAAGATAAGATTCCAAAGAAGACCAAGTGTGAAACTTTAGTAGATTGAGTTCTCAACAAATATACTTTTCTCGTATTCCCTATCCCCTTTCTTTCACGCAAACACCATTTGGAGACATTCGAGTCACGGACAGCGAGAGCTCTGGCACCTAATGTTCTTTTTTACTTGTTTCAATGCTAATATAGACTCTTGCATGTTATGACTTGAATTGAATCACATACCTTGATTGATTTACTTTTCAAAGTTCTTATATGGTTCCTAGCATGTCACCACAGAAATTATGCTTGTTATCATTGACCTACTTGAGGACGAGCAGGAATTAAGCTTGGGGATGTTGATACGTCCAAAACGTATCTATAATTTCTGCTTGCTCCATCCATGTTTTGTGTGATACTGCTATGATCTAGATACACTTTCATACACTTTTGATCATATTTGGACTAACCTATTAACTCAGTGCACCCCAGTGCCAGTTTCTGTTTTCTGCTGTTTTTCTATTTCAGTTTTCCCCCATATTAAAAGTGCTCCAAAAATCCGGGAAAAATCAGATAAAAAATCAGCTCAACGGAAGCTTCCAGAGTCCCGAAGGAGGGCTGGAGCGGCCCTACCTGGTGCCCAGGCGGCCAGGTGGCGCGAGCTAGGGTGGGGCCACGCCGGGTGGCCGCTTGGACACCTGGTGGCCCCCTGGCTGCCCCCTTTGCCCATTTAATATCCATGACACAAAACCCCCGAAGACAGAACCCTTTTTTGGGATCTCGCCTATGTTCCACCGCCGTCGCGCTTCCAAGATCGGGAGAGCTAGCAGACTTCTTCCCAGCACCCTGCCGAAGGGAGGATCGACCTCTGGGAGCTTCCCCTCCACCATGGACGCTTCCCGGATGTGCCGTGAGTAGTTTTCTTTGGACCATGGGTCCGTGATAAGTAGCTATGTGATGTTCTCCTCCCCTCTTTGTTCTTCATTGTTTAGTACTCGTGAGATTCCCTACATGATCGAGGCACATATGTAATCTTTCTGCTGTTGCTATGCTGAGTTTGCTGGGATCTGATGGATTATGAGATTATGTTCAGATTGTGATAAAGTAATATATTTGGTCCTTATCTTTTATATTTTTGTTCCTAAGTAATTCTTGCATGTTCTCCGTTGTTGTTTATTGCTTTGGCCAAGTAGTAGGTTGTATCTCCAAGAGGGAACGTTATGCTCGATTGTGGGTTCATGCCCCCCGATGACACGCTTGAGTGACAGAAACATGTGTTTAGGGGATGTGCTGTTGCCACAAGCGGGAAAACAACGGTTCTTGTAACCGCGGTTGCAAGGATTGTTTACTTTACGCAAAGTGTTTTTAGTGCAGTTGTCTGTTGCTTTGGGTTTACACTTTGGGTGGGGCTCGCAACTTAATACCAGCGAGATGTTCTGGATATATATCTCAAGGTGGATGATTAGTAGTAAATGATGTTGGATTTCAGTCTACTTATTTTGGCGTACTGCCCATGCTTTTGAACCTCTTACTTTCTTTGTAGCATAGTTAGCATTGTGGTGCATTTATACTCCTGTCAATTGCCCAGCTGTAATTTGTTTACCTTGCATAGCAGTTTTATCGTCTTTTGGGAGAGAGACATCACTAGTGAACATCACGGGACCCCGGTCCTTATTGTCATCATTGTTTACACGTTTATTTACTTTCTTGCTTTTACTTTCCAGTTGTTATCACCATTATTATTATCCCTTGCGTTTGATCCTTAGTAAACAACAAGACCGGAGAGATTGACAACCTCTCTGAAATTCGTTGGGAGCAAAGTTATTTGTGTCGTGTGCAGGTCCTGGTCAAGGAGGCAACTTTTGTATTATTCAGTGCCATTCCTTCCTTGCCACCTACTTATCATCTCTGGAGTCCTACTGGAGACAAACCCTATCCTCTACATAGAGGAAATTTGCTGCTATCCTACATCTCACCTTCCACTTGGGGTAACCAACAAAGGGCGAGAAACCATTATCATCATCTCGCACATTAGTTACCAAACCACGAAAGTCGAGCTCCTTCAGGAGCACATGCGAGATCAGTTACGGAGTCGGTTCACCTTGTTGGTAACCGCAGAGCTTTGACGGGACGACAGGGCAGGCACCGATGTACTAGTGGTCCTCGCCGCTGTTCGTTGTCCGTTGTGTGAATTAGTCGGGCAATGATAACGGTTGTCCGCGAGACAATAATAAAATGACTAATGGTTCGGTGGATTACTTGAGACTCCGCGAAGGCCTGTACGCACTACCTTCACGTGGGATAAGGAGTTATGGGCTCCCCTGTGTCTTAGTTCATTCGGAAGCTCTTCAGACATCAGCAGTACCACGGCCTGTGCCGAGAAGTGGTGTCTTCTTTGCTCGAGCGTGTGGTATTTGCTTTTTCTTCACCGGCCAGCCACACACCGTGCAAGAGCGTGAAGGGTCAGGGTCCTACACCCCTGATCGCATAGGATTTAGTTCAGCGGATGGCCTCTCTGTTGAGCCTAGGATGAGATGCGGTGTGTCGGATAGCCTCGGTGGGGCATTCCCTAACAAGGTGTACGCCACCCTGGAAATCCGAGCGTGCAGGCTGAACAGTAGTGCACCCCTGCAAGGAGTTTGATCTATGAGAATAGTCGTGTCCATGGTAACAGGACGCTTTATGCTGAAGCCGGATCCTACTACTACAAACTACTACTATTAAACTATTGGTTTCGGGTTTTCTTCCTCGCAGGGGAGTCGAGGAAGGGAACTCAGAGGCATTTATAATTGTTAATTATTACAACTTACTATTATACAAAGCTGCAGCAACTTCTGCTGCATTGTTACTTTATGCTTTATATGAACTGTTGGCTGTTCTCTTCTTGTGCTGCAAGACTCGTCGGAACATTGTGACGCCCCCAAAATCAGACTGTGTACAGTAATCATACACGCAAGGTACACAATCGAGATCAGGGACTCATGGTAGGATATCACAACACAACTCTACAAATACAATAATACAAGCTGTTTAATACAAGCCAGAGGCCATGACGGCTCGAATACAACAGCTCGAGAGCCCAAAGTTAGCGGAAGCAAAAGTATCTGAGTACAGACACAAGAATACAAGGTTGCCTTAAGAAGGCTAGCACAAATAAAAACAGATCGAAAAGGCGAGGCCTCCTGCCTGGGAACCTCCAAACTACTCCTGGTCAACGGGGAAACTAGACGTCGTAGAAGGCATCGGGGATATTCATGTTGCGGTGGTCGGCATCGGGGATCTCCTGATCCTGGACTCCAAGGCTTCAACGTCGACTGCAGCGGCCGATCAGGCAAAACATAAAGGGGGAAAATAAAGCAAGGGTGGGTATCTAGCATACCCGCGAGTCTTACATCTGCTACTAAGCATTTATGCATTGTATCAAATGGAAAGGGGAGGCTGTATATAGTGGATTGCAAGGTAGAAAACAGAATAAGGATAATAAGCTAGGCCTATCGAAGACTAGCATCTTCCGACGTGTCTTGCAGCACAAGAAGAAAACAACCAATAGTTCATATAAAGCATCAAGTAACAATGAAGCAGAAGTTTCTGCAACATTGTATAATAGTAAGTTGTAATGATTAATAATAATAAATGCCTCCAAGTTCCCCTCCTCGATTTCCCGGCGCGGAAGAAAACCCGGAACCATAAAGTTTAGTAGTAGGAGTTTGTACTGTTTAGCCTGCACGGTCGGATCTCCAGGGTGGCGTACACCTTGTTAGGGAATACCCCACCGAGGCTATGCGACACATCGCAGCCTATCCTAGGCTCAGTAGAGAGGCCATCTGCCGGACTATATCCTATGCGCTCAGGGGTCTAGGTCCCTCACCCTTCCACGCTCCTGCACGGTGCGAGTCTGGCCGGTGAAGCAAAAGAAAATCCAAACACCTGCAGCAAAGAAGACAACACCGCTTCTCGGTGATCAGGCCGCAGTACTGCTGACGTCTGAAGAGCTTTCAGACGAACTACGACGCGGAGGGCCCACACCGTAATCCCACGTGTAGGTAGTGCGTACAGACCAACGGGCCACTCAAGTCATCCACCGAACCATTTAGCATTTTAATTAACCTGCGTGACAACCGTTATCGTTGCCTCGACTTAACTGACCCGCGGACAACGACAGCAGTCAGGACCACCAGTACATCGGTGCCTGCCCTGTCGTCCCACCAAGTTTCTACGGTTACCAACAAGGTGAACCGACTCCTTAGCTTGTCTCGTGTGTGCTCTTGGTAGAGCTCGACTTTTCGTGGTTTGGCAACTCTCGCGAGATACGAGCAGGGGCCAAGCATGCCAGTAACGTCGGTCGTACCCTCCCTGTCGTTCCCGACGCAATACCGCTCACGGGCACCATTGGGTCTCCCGACTTCTTACCTTAAGGACAACCGGGGCTCAGGACCCTAGGGCGGCTATACGGAGTCAGCAACGAGTGGAGTACGAGGATTACTCCTTGGTAGCTCCACTTGATGTGGCTCGGCAGAGCCGAGCTAGGGGCCTTAGGCGGTGTCTGCATTGTACCGTACCTATGCAGTTATATATTGTCGGGACCCGGAATTTGCATATGTAATTCCAGTCACAACTCAATCATATGGAGATCCGAGAGACATACCCACTTGTCTAAGCAGACAAGGCCAAGTACAAGACACTCTCGAAAAGCTCGAACGTGAGGGGCATCCCATCTAGGCCCGGATGATCAACTGAGATGCATCCTCATCGTCCGCTCACAAGTCTAAATTATTATGGGTGGTGAAATCCAATACTCATAGACAAGTCGCCTCAACCATATTATCGATTGAATGATAACACTTACATAAATAGACTCCAGCCCGATCTCTTAGTCGGGGTCTCAGGCGGGCTCGATCATACAACAAAGTGTGCCACGTGACAGAGTCACGAGCAATCGCATCACGATGCCCCAAGTTGCGCACATCTAAGGGCCACCTGGTGTATAAAAGACCGCCGGAAAGAACTCAACTAAGCTATCGAACCCCACACTAAGACATGCACATTATAAACATACACGCAGCATACATGTCTAGTGTAAACAGCAGGTAAGACAACATGAACTCTAAAACCTCATAATTTTATTGCATCTGCTAAACAGAGCAGACATAGTAGTGTTACAAGCAGAGATCACATAACTGTGACCCAACATTACATCATAGAACAACGGAAGCAAATTATGTCTTAGTAAAGACAAGGTTAACAAATGGATTAAGAAGCCTTTAAGAAAACACAACGAACCTCCAGAGGGACCAGGCTGCTGTCTGGGACTACATTACTTCGTCGACGTCGAGCTTGAGGGGGAGGTCACCATCAGGGTCAGTGGTCTCGTCTCTAAAACATAAATTAAGCAAACATGAGTACAAAGTCATACTCAGCAAGACTTACGTCAGAACTATACTACTCATGATCAGGTATCAAGGTAAAGGCAAGTGGGTTTGTAATGCAGAAAGATTTGACTTGGCTATCCTGTACTACGACTACATAGAGTTGAGATGAGAGGCGCACACGAGTCCATCTAATCTTGATCACCACATCAATACACCACCATGGATCCTTCCTCGACTTCCCCACAAGGAAGCAACCCAAAGCACTCACACTTATCTTGACAATTTTTAGAGTATCCATTTGAGTTGTCTAATAATCAAGTAAAGATCTCCAAGTAGTCCATAACCGCGGACACGGCTATTCGAATAGTTCATTAACCCTGCAGAGGTGTACTTCTTCACATACGTAGCTACCACTTATCGCCTAGAACTCGTCACCTTCAAGCGGTGTCGACGAGGATAGTACCACGACACTTACCTCACGGCTCCAACTCTAGTCCAGGGGATCACCTATCTGAGTATGTACCCCAATCGGGAATCTGGCCGGGGTTTCCGTTCAGGACCCAGATGATGTATGGACGGTCCGACAAGCCCACCTCGACGGATGGTGCTGCGCTTGCCTAAAACCGTGCTACGTTATGAAATCAAATAGAAGAACAATTAACCCATGCGAATCCTGGACCATAGTCGGGGTGAGTTAATAGGTCGAGAGGGGTCAATGAGCCCAACATGTGGTAGTAATCTGTGTCTTGGATCACAACACAAGAACTCGGGGCCTAGGGCAGTGTAAATGAGACAACCAACTTTGTACTCCTACACAACCTCTCATTGTTCTCCTTTGTTAGGATGACTTCACCAACACATTACCATTACATTGCATTGTTCTCTACCATCCTGATACATCACCCAGATGGATCATCTTCATTGCATACAACTCTAGCATGGAATAGAATAACATGGATGAAGGGCCACATGATGAACACAAACAATCATGGATCTGCTAGGTTGAGGTTTGCTTAATACTGTGGCAGCAATGATAGGTCATGCAAAGGATGGGTTCAACTAGCGGTAGAACGGTAACATGTGAAGCACCTAATCATGCATAAGAGAACAAGAGGGAAATGGGTTTATATAGATATTATCAATGGGGTTTGTTTGCCTTGTTGACGATCACGAGGTGTCACTCTTCAGGGCAGTCGGAAACTACGTCCGGCGAAGAATCTATCGAGAAGAGGCAAACACCGAGACAACAAAGTATGAACATCACATTGCAATGCTCAAACAAGATGCATAATGTATCATGGCATGGTACTGATGTGCTATATGTTCATGTTTCAACATGTTAATTGAAGTATATTTGGAAAATAATTCCAAATTCAAACTCCAAATGATTATTCAAATTCGTCCAAATTTCATTTGCTACTGTTTGATCTTTGTAAACTATTTTGTCATGCATGAAAGTTGCATATTTGGATTCCTTGTATTTTTCTGATAATTTTTCATATATTATTTGTTTGATTTGGAGTTATGGTTTAAAAGTTATTGAATTTCAAAGATTTAAACATTTTCTGGATTTAAATTTAATTAGAAAATGACTTATTGCGTCAGCATGAGGTCATGCTGACGTGGGGGGGGGGGCTCTGACCAGTGGGCCAGTCCTGTCAGCCTCAATGGATTTAATCCCGTGGTTATTTAATTTAAAAAGATTGTTTAAGGGGGCATGGCCCACTTGTCATAGGCTTAAGGGGTGGTTTAGTGGTGTGATTAGCCCTAATCTAATTGGGATCACCGGTGGCTCAACGCCGGCGACTCTAGTGCACGGCGGCGCACACGGGGACGATGATCCACCACGAAATGGCACGCTGCGGCCACCAACAGGACGCCCGTGCACGTCCGCATCACCCTGCACCCACGGGGAGGCCTAGGGGTCGCCGGAGCCTCGCCAGCGACGTGCTCGGCGGCGGGCGTAGCCTGGCCATGGTTGAAATGACGACAGAGGCCACGGGGAGGAGCGCGGAGAGAGGGGTTCGAGGCAGGGGCTCACCCTGGAGCTACTAGAGGGGATATCGAGGATGTAGGAGCGCTGATGGTGACGAATTCCGACGAAGACTCCACGGCGGCCGGCGGGACGAGGTTGGAGCTGGCGTCGTCTACAGGCCCGTTGAGATCGAATTGATGGAGGGGGTCGACGAAGATGTCGTCGGGGACTCGCCTGGATGTAGTGGCTCGCCGGTAGGTGGCCGTTGGCCACGCTTGTGCGGCGGCGCATCGAGATCGAGCTCTCTGCCACGGCGAGATCCGCGAGGGGGAAGGAGGTAGAGAAAGACAGAGAGGAGGGGAAAGACGCGGGGCGTGCTGCGCGTCTCCGTGGCGTCCAGAAGAGACCAGGAGGCCTAGGGGGCGACGTGGCCCTCGCCGGCGTCGGCATGCTCGCCACCGAGCATCTTGTCGACGCGGCGGGGAAGACGACAAGCCCCCAGGTGGGCTTGGGCCGGGGGGGAGTAAGTTGGGCCCGGGGCCTGCAGGGTTGGGCTGGGATTTGTTTTTTCCTTTTTCTTCGTTTCTGTTTATTTTTCTATTTTCTGTCTTCTGTTTTGCCCCAAATAAAAATAGCAAGGCATTTTATAAAATCCTCGAAATTTTTATGTGGCCTCACAAGGCATATAGATAGCCACTCAAAAAGTTTGGGGTTTTTTGAAATTCAAACAATTTGAATTTCAAATGAAATAGGGGTATTATTTAATTTCCATCCCCTTCTTGGACTTTTTGAAAAATCTTGGAGCATGCAGTGGGACCCACAACACATGAAATGTGATCATGCCCATTTATAGAGATTTTCAAAATCATCAGAAGAATTTTGGAAAAAAATATTCTCTAGCATTTTATTTAAATTAATTTTGAGGCTTTTCCAAATCCCAATTATTAAAGAAGGAAATTTAAACATGATGCCTTATTTCTAGAAATAAAAAGCACATACCAAACTAGGGTTGTGACAACTCGCCCCCACTCAAAAGAATCTCGTCCCGAGATTCAGAAGTCGTCGCGAAGAGGGTGGGGTACTCGACTCGGAGACGGTCTTCTCGTTCCCAGGTGCCTTCTTTCTCAGAATGGTTGGACCACTGCACTTTGAGGAACTTGATCTTCTGACGGCAGGTGGTGCGCTCAGCTTCATCGAGGATATGGACATGATACTCTCGATATGACAGGTTTTCTTGGAGATGAAATGTTTCGTGGTCTACTTCGAGGATGGGGTCCTTGAAGCAACGTCTGAGTTGAGATACGTGAAAGACATCGTGAACCTGAGAAAGATGGGGGGGGTAGTTCAAGTTGGTAGGCAACTTCTCCACGTTTAGCTAGAATGCGAAAGGGGCCTATGTAACATGGGGCCAATTTTCCTTTGATACCGAAGCGATGGGTTCCCTTGAGAGGAGTAACCCGAAGGTAAGCCTTCTCGTCCAGCTCGTAGCTTTCTGGCCTATGATGACGATCATAGTAGCTTTTCTGATGAGACTGGGATGTTTTCAATTGCTCACGAACAATGCGAACCTTCTCTTCTTCTTCCTGGATCATATCCGGTCCAAAGAATTGTCTTTCACCGGCTTCTGACCATCGTTAGTCGGAGAACAACTTGTTAGCTATGTCGGCAACAATCGTCGGTACCAAGGGCGAGGGACAAAGAGAACCGTTTTCCTGCCCGTTAAGACGAGGCGGACAAATTGGCAAAGTTCTTGTCCATCGTTAGTCACTGAAAAGTCATCAACAATAGTAACATGGGGTACGAACAAAGTAGTACACCGAAGTGTTTACATAAGCAGGGAATTATCACTGCTTAGATAAGATACATAACAATAAGGGTTAAATAGACCAATGGAAGGGAAAATGTGATGATACACAAGTATCAGGTGTATATCTTTCCCAAGGGAAAGCAAAGAAAGATATACATGACCAAGTTTGTATTGGCAGGGAGTCAAAGGGGGTTGTCAATGATGACACAAATCATCAAGGGGCAAGAATGGCATTTCCCACAATGAATTCAATTAACACTTGGTAGAAGCCAAAATGTCGATGACGATCACAACACATCATGTCCAAAGGTTTCAAGAAGATACAATCGAGCAACGGCGACATCAAGCAAATGGAACGGTGAAGCAAAAGTATTCGGTGTTCTCGGTTGAAAACAACCCAGAACCCATGGAGTGGTTACGACAGGGAAATGTATTGTTCCATCAAAATCCATTAGAGGTAGTGCAAAGGCATGATATCCTCGAGATACCAGGGGTAATACTCGAAGGTAGAACAGTGGATCATAGGTGTAGAAGGATTTACACCAAGGGGGTTAATTATACTTACGAGAAGCTTTCATGATAAGTTCTACATCGTATCTATGCGCATGAACACAAAGGTTCAGGGTCGACTCCCACTTCTTCAATGCACAACCTTTCATTCATTTCTCGTTGTCAATGAGTTTGCAGCGTTCAAAATTTATTTGGCATAACACCAGTATAGTAATGGGTTCACACAGATGGATGAAGCATAGATACAACCCATAGGGATATTTTACGAATCTATACGACAAACAATAGGAACAAGAGATACAAGTTTGAAAGCAGAAGGCTGATGACACGGACCGGATGATACCGTTCGCCAAAGGCATTTCGTATCAGGGGAAGCTCGTCAATGATTTTGGACACAAGGAGACGACATGTAGTAATCCACCAAAAAGGTCAGGCGGCATACAGAGAGTCTGGTGCGAGTATTGGTACTCAACCATAAGAAGAAAGAATGCCAAAGCATTGGAGATAGAAGCATCGGAATAATTCGATGCTTAAGTACAAAGGAATTATGACTTCCATATCGGTGTATCAGATTCACATACATCGATCAAACATGAATAAGTTGAATAGAAGCTTGACGATTAATCAATTAAGGTTTGATTTACCGAGAACCAGCTCATGTCCGGAATGATGTATGAGCCAGAATAATGGATTCATAGGGATCAACTGATGATTGCGTGCATTCGCACACCTGATGATTCAACAATATCAGAATGGTAATGCCAAGGGAGGTCAACACAGACTACAAGACAAAGGGATTAATCATAGTGCAAGCAGGTAAGAAGAATCCCCAAAGCAGTAGGCTGCCGAGGATTGTCGCGAGATCTAATAATATTTCAAAGTATTTTGGGAATCACAGGAACAACTTAGGATGAACGGATCCTCGATAAATGTGAGGAATTATCCGCAGGGTGAAAAGAAGCTGCAAGGCAGTAGGCTCTAAGGATTTCCGAAACAACGGAAAGTATTTCGATGCATCTTGTGAACACAAGAGCAACTGGGATTTGTATGGATGAACGAAAGTTGTATGTGGTTATACATACAGACTTATCGGTGGCAGAGAATTGTAAAGGTGATCGAGTCATATGGTCTCAGGAATTTTATCTGAGATTAATCGTCGGTATCTTCTCGTGAAGCAAGCGATCATCTGGGATGATGGGTCTCCTGGAGGAAGTAGTCACAAGATCCTAATTTCAAAATTTGTAAAACTTACCAGCAAGGATAAGAGAGCAGAGTCCCAGAGCATAGGTACGAAGAAAAGGATCCTAATACCATAGATATCACACGTAGTGACATCGATGTGGGCCTGTAAGGAAAACATTAAGTTATCAAAATAGTTTTTCAAAGTCTAGACTCAACTTCGGCCAGGTAGTGGTTGGGTGGCTACCTACAGGCAGTCGGCTCTGATACCAACTTGTGACGCCCCCAAAATCAGACCGTGTACAGTAATCATACATGCAAGGTACATGATCGAGATCAGGGACCCACGGTAGGATATACAAACACAAGTCTACAAATAAAATAATACAAGCTGTTTAATACAAGCCAGGGGCCACGAGGGCTCGAATACAACAACTCGAGAGCACAAATTTAGCGGAAGAAAAAGTATCTGAGTACAGACACAAGAATACAAGGTTGCCTTAAGAAGGCCTGCACAAATAACAACATATCGAAAAGGCGAGGCCTCCTCCCTGGGAACCTCCAAACTACTCCCGGTCAACGGGGACGACGTCGTAGAAGGCATCGGGGATCTTCATGTTGCGGTGGTCGGCATCGGGGATCTCCTGCTCCTGGACTCCAAGGCTTCAACGTCGACTGCAGCGGCCGATCAGGCAAAACATAAAGGGGGAAAATAAAGCAAGGGTGAGTATCTAGCATACCCTCCAGTCTTATGTCCGCTACTAAGCATTTATGCATTGTATCAAATGGAAAGGGGAGGCTGTATATAGTGGACTGCAAGGTAGAAAACATAATAAGGATAAGAAGATAGGCCTATCGAAGACTAGCATCTTCCGACGTGTCTTGCATCACAAGAAGAGAACAACCAATAGTTCATATAAAGCATCAAGTAACAATGAAGTAGAAGTTGCTGCAACATTGTATATTAGTAAGTTGTAATTATTAATAATAATAAATGCCTCCGAGTTCCCCTCCTCGACTTCCGGCGAGGAAGAAAACCCGAAAAATTTAGTAGTAGTAGTAGTTTGTAGTGGTAAGGTCCTGCTTCAACATAAAGCGTCCTGTTACCGTGGAAACGGCTATTCGAATAGATTAAACTCCCTGCAGGGGTGCACTACTGTTCAGCCTGCACGCTCGGATCTCCAGGGTGGCGTACACCTTGTTAGGGAATGCCCCACCGAGGCTATCCGACACATCGCAACCCATCCTAGGCTCAGCAGAGAGGCCATCCGTCGGACTATATCCTATGCGCTCAGGGGTCTAGGTCCCTCACCCTTCCACACTCCTGCACGGCGCGAGTCTGGCCGGTGAAGCAAAAGAAAATCCAAACACACCTGCTGCAGCAAAGAAGACAACACCGCTTCCCGGCGATCAGGACGCAGTACTGCTGACGCTGAAGAGAATTCGGACGAACTACGACGCAGAGGGACCACACCGTAATCCCACGTGTAGGTAGTGCATACAGACCAACGGGCCTCTCAAGTCATCCACCGAACCATTTTGCATTTTAAGTAACCTTGCGTGACAACCGTTATTGTTGCCTCGACTTAGCTGACCCGCAGACAATGACTGCAGTCAGGACCACCAGTATATCGGTGCCTGCTCTGTCGTCCCACCAAGTCTCTGCGGTTAACAACAAGGTGAACCGACTCCTTACCTTGTCTCGCGTGTGCTCTTGGTAGAGCTCGACTTTTCTTTGTTTGGTAACTCTCGCGAGATACGAGCAGGGGCCAAGCAAGCCAGTAACGTAGGTCGTACCCTCCCTGTTATTCCCGACGAAATACCGCTCGCGGGCACCGTTCGGTCGCCCGACTTCTTACCTTAAGGACAATCGGGGCTCAAGACCCTAGGGCGGCTATACGGAGTCAGCAACGAGTGGAGTACGAGGATTACTCCTCGGTAGCTCCACTTGATGTGGCTCGGCAGAGCCGAGCTAGGGGCCTTAGGCGGTGTCTGCATTGTTCCGTACCTGTGCAGTTATATATATATTGTTCCCGCGTTCACTCCCCAGAGTGATGATGCCCCGCTATCTAATCCTAGTTGACTAACAAAGTGCAGGGCTCACTGCTGAAAATAATATATAATTATAATAGGCAGCATAGGATAAAGGAAGGTATATCAAGGGGCGACAAAGACATGCTATGCAATTGAATAGGATTGTAATCATACCAGCAACAGTAACCATGCGTAGTGCAAGAAATGTACGGAACAGATAGGCGATATCTGGTGACGAGGATTAGCCTCGACAAATCCCATGGTCAGGGACCCTGGGTTAGTAATAGAGAAGGAATAGGTTGGACGATACTCGTCGGCTAACAGGAGAAGCACTCCCTGCTCGATATTATTGCGCGAGGGGGCGATTACAAGGGAGGCCAAGGCGAGTTCTCGCAAGACCTGGAGAGTAGATTGTGTATTGGATTGATCTAGACGCCTCCCCTCCCAGCCTTTATATTCTAGGCTAGGTCTCGGGGAGTCCGTACTAGATTAAAAAGATAGTTTCCTAGTTCTAGTCTTGCCTTGTACTCCAAGTCGTGCTTTCCATATCAGTCGCGGACTCCTACGTCGGTGCTTGATTTGTCCAGTCGTGGGCCTGTCGAGGCTTTCCAGCGGGCCTCCTGTCTTCATACGCACCAGGTATCCTCACACGCAGGAGTCGTGGGGTCACCCCCTCGTCAGTAGCCCCCGAGTGCCTGGGGGACTCGAAGAGTCGCGTAGGGACTCGAATTTGTTAGTGCTTTATTGTTTGTAAGCGCGGCACCGCCGCGGGTCGCTGATACGTCCCAAACGTATCTATAATTTCTGCTTGCTCCATGCATGTTTTTTGTGATATTGCTATGCTTTTGATACACTTTCATATCTTTTATAAAATATTTTGGAACTAACATATTAATGGTTGCAAGAGTGCACAAGTTCTTGTTTTTGTACTTTATGTGTAGGAATTACTTGGATAAAGAAAAATCACAAAAAGGAGCCTTATAGGAGTTGGACTTTAATTCTCCCGAAATCTGTCCCCACCACACAGGTTTTAAATATTGCCTCGGAAACGCTAGAAGATGGCCTCAAACGGAAAAACTTAAAACTAAAAAGTTGTAGGGAATTCTTTTCCGGTGGATTTAAACATAAAATTCGGCCCAATCCGAGTTCGGATGCTTCCGGAAACCCCGAAATACAGAAGACATAATCTGGATGGCGGGAATCCGAGAGTCTATATAAAGAGAGGAAACCTAGGTCAAAGGGCACCACGAAAATTCCTCCCCCTTGGCAGCCGTCTTGAGGGGGAGATCAATATCGACAGCAGCACCATCTCCAAGGAAGAAGAAGGGGCCAAGGGCCGCTGCCCCCAAGGGTCGTGGCCGTGGCCATGGGCGCCGCTGCCGCTGTCGTCGCCGTCTCCTTCATCTCCTCCGGGCTGCACCTCTCCATCAACAACTCTCCCGCTCACCATGTCCATGTTTGAGTAGTTCCCCTCGGGGCTGAGGTTTCTACCATTAGCTATGTGTTTTTCTCTCTCTCCCATGATGTGATCTTCGTTGTGATCATAGGCTATGTTAATCTAGGGTGATCCCATGATATTTCCCCTTCCTCTATGTATTGGATTGATGTACTCACTTGATCTTATCTAGTATAATCTCCGAGACCAAGGTGACAGCGGTCTATTGGACATGGGTTAGAAGAATATTATGATGAGTGATTTCCATTTTTGTGTGTGGATTGAAGATTGAGAGTCTCTTGGTGCTTGTCTTTGACTATCCTTTAGATATGTTGTGGTGATTGTGGTACTCTCTTTGGATGGACGCGGTGACATTGGGAAATCCATAGATTGAGAACTACGAACTTTGAGGTGTGCTTTTGTAGCCCTACACAATTCTCGTCCTCTCTTGACCACAATGGAATGACCTCCGAGTACGTCTCCATTGCATGTTTTATGGGAAATATCATGTGATTAGACTATGTTAATGTTGTTGGGAGTTGCCACTAGTGAAAGTATGAAGCCTAGGACTTGTTTCCACCATTGCAATACTGTTTGTGCTCACACTTACCACTTGTTTCTTTGCTGCACTTTTTATTACAGATTTATATTACCTTGTTTTTTCACACCTATCACCCATATTTTATCATCTCTTCGCCGAACTAGTGCACCTATACAACTCCTAGTTGTATTTGGTGTGTTGGGGACACAAGAGACTTCTTGTATCTTAATTGCAGGGTTGCTTGAGAGAGACCATCTTCAACATCTACTTCCCTAAGTTCGATAAACCTTAGGTCATCCACTTGAGGGAAATTGCTGCTGTCCTACAAACCTCTGCGCTTGGAGGCCCAACATAGTCTACAAGAATAGAAGCGTGCGTAGACATCAAGCTATTTCTGGTGCCGTTGCCGGGGAGGTGAGTGCTTGAAGGTATATCTTTAGATTCTGCAATTAAATCTTTTTGTTTCTTGTTTTTATTCTCACTAGTTAGGTTTATGGAAAACAACAAAAATATTATGAGAGAGCTTTATGAGCTCTACCTTGAGTTGGGACATGAAGTGTGTGAAGAGAAAATCAAAAGCCTATTGAGCTTTACTATTTGCACAACACTCATGATAATAGTAATGTTATTTGCATGTCTTCTTTGAATACTTTTGATGCTAATGATATGCAAAGCTATAAGCTTGGGGATGCTACGTTTTATGAAGATGATCTTTTTAGCCCCCCAAGTTTTGATGAGGAAATTTATTTTGATGATACTTTGCCTCCCATCTATGATGATTATTGTGATGACACGTATGCTATAAAGAATAAATTTTTACAAGTGCACCATGATAAGAATGATTCATGTGATAGCTATTTTGTTGAGTTTGCTCCCACTATTACTAATGAGAAGGATTTTGCTTATGTGTGGAGTAACAAATTTTCTATGCTTGTGGATCATGATAAGAATTTTTTATGTGATACTTATATTGTTGAGTTTATTCATGATCCCACATAAAATTATTATGAGAGGGGAACATATGCTTATAGATATTTCAATAATATCAAGTTCCCTCTCTTCATGATGAAAATTTTGAAGTTGCACTTGTTTTGCCTTCCTATGCTTATTGCTTTGTGCTTCAATAAATTATTCTATTGCAATATTCCGATGCATAGGAAGCATGTTAGACTTAAATGTGTTTGTTCTTTGCTTCTTGATGCTCTCTTTTGTTCTTCAACTCTTATTCCTTATTCCTATGAGAGCATCATTAAAAATCTTAAGCCTATCTTTATGGCTATAAAGATAGAGCTCTAGGGAGACAACCCTTGTTATCTTTAGTTTGAGTTTTTACTTTCAGGTTTTAGTGGTCTTGATGATTGTTACTACTGTAGAAAAATCATTGTATCTTTATTTTCAATCTTTGTGCCAACTCTAGCCTCCGATTGCAAGAAAGTTCAAAAGTTGTGACATGCTGTCCAGAAAACAGATTCTGTCCTTGGACGGAAAAATTAGCCTAAAATCACCATATCATCTTTTTGATCTGAATTTTTTTGAAAACGTGCTCCATACAATTGACTTTCGAGCGTCTGTTCTGAGTTTTTTGATTTGAGTTGCAGAAGTACTCCTAAAAAATTCTTTACTACCTGATGTTCTATTTTTTCACAGATTCTGCCACGTTTTGTCTCTCCTAACTTTTGCAAACCTTAAGCTTGATTTTTCTTTGCAAAAACCTTTTGGCAATCTTGAGAAACAGTAGTTCTTCAAGAATATCTTTATATCCAGTAGGGAAAAATTATTTATTAAAGGTACTAACCTCTTTAATCAGCTTATGATGAGTTATGTATGAAGGGAGTTTTCAAGTGTGCGATGGAAGATGATGAAAGAAGATTCGGGAGTGTCAAGCGCTCAAGCTTGGAGATGCCCCCATGCATCGCCAATAAATATTCAAGAAGATTCAAGCGTCTAAGCTTGGGGATGCCCCCGTGGATCCCCTTCTCCATCAACAATCATCAGTTCGTCCTTCGTCTCACTATATTTCATGTCTAGTTTTAGTCTTAGTTTGTCTTTAGCAAGAGCCTTGGCTTTTGTTTAGTTTGTTGCTGGAACTCTCTTTAGTTTTCATGTTTATCTTGTCAAGAGAGTTGGTTGTTGCACTGAGTTGTGTCTTGTCTTGAAAGTAGGTAATTGAGGTTGCTATTTAATTTTAGTAGTAACTTGCAATGGTTTTGAGGTATTGATGTGAGTAACGTTTGAACTTTTGATGTCAAGAGCTCCAGCCTATTAGTGATAGGTGTCGTATTTTGGGCAATCCGTGTCTATTTTCAAAAACCTAAAAAACTAGTTGAGAACTCTAGCTACTAGATGGATCACTAATCTTTGGAGGGATCGGATATTAGAGTACACTCACGTACCATGAGTCGAGGATGCGCAAGGATAACCAAACCCCCATACACTCCTCCTCGGGGTACTTGTCTCTTTGTGAACCTCCTTATTAGATTGAGAGTTACCGATAATAAGTGCATGAGTTCTTCAGACTAATGTAAGTATTGAAAGTTGAAACTTCCACCTCCTCATTTTTGCTAGCCTCTCCCGTGTCGTGCATTGCCTTCTTCTCACTCCGAGAGTTGGTGTCCACCTTCGCAGGTACACCCAAACCCTTGGCATGATACGCTCTGTCATCGTAAGCCTCTTTATATCTTTCCTCAAAACAGCCACCATACCTACCTATCAAGGCATTCCCATAGCCTTCCGAGATATATTTCCATGCAACATCCACCTCTTCATGACTTGATCTTCATGTCATACATGTTCCTGCTACACTGGCAGCGACATACATTGCATACATCATGATAGCTACATCTTCTTTATGATTTCAAGTACCTTGTAAAGTGTGAAAGATCTCCTTTACCTTCTTGTAAAATAGAGTGTTACCCTTAAGTGAGGAAAAGATCCCAAAGTGGACACAATAAAAGATCCCAAAGAGGACAAATGAGAGTTAAATAGAAAGAGCCATTGAGGCCACAAAAAAAAATAGATAAAAGAGAAAAAGAAATAAAAAGAGAGAAAGGGGCAACACTACTATCCTTTTGAGAGATCCACACTAGTACTCCCTTTATATCCTTGTACTCCATAGAGATGATCATTATGCATATAGCTATGTGGCGACCTTCACACTACAGAACTTGGCTTGTATATTCCAATGATAAGCCTCCTCAAATGAGCTCTAGGTCTTCTTGAGCAAGCAAGTTGGATGCACCCCCACTAGTTCCATTGGAGAGCTTTTCTTAGCTCTTATGTGCATCCGTTGCATGACAATCCCTACTCCTCACATCATATCTATCATATGGCCTTCTCTCGCCTATGGTTGTCCTCATTGATGTGAGCCTTTCTCACCCTTTTTGTCTTCCTACTCAACCATATTTCTCTCTTTGCAATCCAAAGTGTCAACTCTCGTGCTTACGCTCATCCATTGCATGACTGCTCAAAATATCAAAAAGGATTGGATCAAATTGACTTGTACCTGGCTAGTGGTCTGGGGATGAGTCAAGATAAGATTCCAAAGAAGACCGAGTGTGAAACTTTAGTAGATTGAGTTATCAACAAAAATACTTTTTCATCTCGTATTCACTATCCCTTTCTTGCACGCAAACACCATTTGAAGACATTCGAGTCACGGACAGCGAGAGCTCTTGCACCCTTTGTTCTTTTGTTGCTTGTGTCAATGCTAATATAAACTCTTGCTTGTTAAGACTTGAACTGAATTGCATACTTTGATTGCTTTACTTAAAAGTGTTTATATGTTTGTGTGGCATGTCACCACAAAAATTATGCTTGTTATCATTTACTTACTCGAGGACGAGCAGGAATTAAGCTTGGGGATGTTGATACGTCCCAAACGTATCTATAATTTCTGCTTGCTCCATGCATGTTTTGTGTGATATTGCTATGCTTTTGATACACTTTCATATCTTTTTATAACATATTTTGGAACTAACCTATTAATGGTTGCAAAATTGCACAAGTTCTTGTTTTTGTACTTTATGTGTAGGAATTACTTGGATAAAGGAAAAATCACAAAGTTGGACTTATAGGAGTTGGACTTTAATTCTCCCGAAATCTGTCCCCACCAGACAGGTTTTAAAGATCGTCTCGGAAACGCTAGAAGACGTCCTCAAACGGAAAAACTTAAAACTACAAAGTTGTAGGGAATTCTTTTCCGGTGTATTTAGACATAAAATTCTTAAAGCTAGGAGTTTGGATGCTTCCAGAAACCCCGAAATACAGAAGACGTAATCTGGATGACGGGAATCCAAGAGTCTATATAAAGAGAGGAAACCTAGGTCAAAGGGCACCACGAAAATTCCTCCCCCTTGGCAGCCGTCTTGAGGGGGAGATCAATCTCCACAGCAGCACCATATCCAAGGAAGAATAAGGGGCCAAGGGCCGCTGCCCCCAAGGGCCGTGGCCGTGGCCGTGGGCGCCGCCGCCGCCGTGGCCGCCGTCGTCGCCGTCTCCTTCATCTCCTCCGGGCTGCACCTCTCCATCAACAACTCTCCCTCTCACCATGTCCATGTGTGAGTAGTTCCCCTCGGGGCTGAGGTTTCTACCAGTAGCTATGTGTTCTTCTCTCTCTCCCATAATGTGATCTTCGTTGTGATCATAGGTTATGTTAATCTAGGGTGATCCCATGATATTTCCCCTTCCTCTATGTATTGGATTGATGTACTCACTTGATCTTATCTAGTATAATATCCGAGACCAAGGTGACAGCGGTCTATTGGACATGGGTTAGAAGAATATTATCATGAGTGATTTACTCTTTTGTGTGTGGATTGAAGATTGAGAGTCTCTTGGTGCTTGTCTTTGACTATCCTTTAGATATGATGTGGTGATTGTGGTACTCTCTTTGGATGGCCGCGGTGACATTGGGAAATCCATAGATTGAGAACTACGAACTTTGAGGTGTGCTTTTGTAGCCCTACACAATTCTCGTCCTCTCTTGACCACAATGGAATGACCTCCGAGTACGTCTCCATTGCATGTTTTATGGGAAATATCATGTGATTAGACTATGTTAATGTTGTTGGGACTTTCCACTAGTGAAAGTATGAAGCCTAGGCCTTGTTTCCACCATTGCAATACTGTTTGTGCTCATGTTTACCACTTGTTTCTTTGCTGCACTTTTTATTAAAAATTTATATTACCTTGTTTTTTCACACCTATCACCCATATTTTATCATCTCTTCGCCGAACTAGTGCACCTATACAACTCCTAGTTGTATTTGGTGTGTTGGGGACACAAGAGACTTCTTGTATCTTAATTGCAGGGTTGCTTGAGAGAGACCATCTTCAACCTCTACTTCCCTGAGTTCGATAAACCTTAGGTCATCCACTTGAGGGAAATTACTGCTGTCCTACAAACCTCTGCGCTTGGAGGCCCAATGTATGGCCCCCGATGCGGTGCTAACTCGAGTTAGTCGCTTTCGCGTCCCGCTCAAGTTAGTAGCGCATAAAGAGCCACCGACTCACGACACTCGCACTCGTGTCGCTGCCGGATTCTCGACAACAGGTATATGCACAAAGAACTCAAACTAAGACATAAAATATATGGAGTCCAGGGCATACATCGCCACTGGTATTTATTACAACATCTCAGAGATCCATGGACCCAACATAATATCATGCAACAAGCGGAAGACAAACACGACCAAGTACGGTCAAAATCCAAATTGCCCTAGAGAGGGCTGCACATAAAGAGTCCACCCACGGATCGTCGAAGCCCAACTGTAGGATCTACTGAACGAGGTCGTCCTCATCGTCATCCTCTAGGGGCACCTCCACAAAGTATCGTCCAGTGCTCGGGTCAAGAAAGTACTCCACTGCAGCGGCCGATCAGGCAAAACAGTAAAAGCACAAAAGGAAAACATGGGTGAGATTATATCATTACAGGATAACCAACTTCCTACGGTAAGATAAGGTAAAGGTAAAGGTTGTAGCCGCACTAGCATATATGGTGGCTATCGTACTATTAGAGTAGGGCTAAGATCCAAGAATACACGTGACATCGTGTCATAAGTCTACTATCCACCTAATTACGTCAAACATAACACAACCTGGATCTCCTCTCGGTCCCCCTGGACGAAGAAGAGCAACCGAGGCACTCACACGGTAGGCAGGTTTTAATTATGATTCAAAAAGATATTATTCTATGAACAAGGAGTAGGTCTCAAGTCGTCCATAACCGCGGACACGGCTTTTCAAAAAGATCTAACCCTGCAGGGGTGTACCAACTGCCCACCATAGGCTTCGCATGTACGCCCGGTTTCCACTTGTCTAGGTAAACGCCTGAAACTCCGGAATGTCAGAGTCCCTCTAACTAACAACGCACAACTCCGGGTGGCCCCCGGTGAGTCGACACCCAACTCAAAATCCGGCCGCGCTCTTGAATCGGTCTCTACCGTATGACTCCAGGTTTGGATTGCCGGTTAAATCTCATATGAGACCGGGTCCTCAGCCGGTCAAGGTGGGCCAGTCAAGGCACAAGTCCTCCTGGCCCAAGGTGGTTTGTAAACAACTGGGGTACCACCAGCACACACACATTGCAAATAGTAAAATCAGCTCGGGCCACCACTAGAATTGTATGAAGCTAGATAGGTAAGACAAGGGGACCCCATAGAATCCCACACACGATTAGGCACGCTCGTCAAGAAACACAATACCCGGAACTCGGGACCTAGGTGACTCAAATGGAACAAAACACCTGGTGGGGACAGTCTGGTCTCCCATCTTTCGTCAAGTATAAGTTAGCATCATAATATTAATAAATATCAACCAACTTCTTTAAATAACATGATATCCCAAACCATAGCATAGGGTAAGCAGCAAGTTTTCCTACTCATACTAAGCAATGGCTGAGCAGCGGTAACTTAGCAATACAATGTTTTGCTGGGATGTGGGGATCATGGCTGTTTGGTTTTGAACGGGGCATAAGCAAGGTGGATAGGAGCAAACAGACGTTCTAGACTACAGCTAGGTAAGTAGGCAGAAAGGTATCAAGTAATGGTATGAATCTTCCCCTTGCCTGGATAATCGGTCGTCGAAGCAGACGCAGCAGGGTCCTCGGGCTCGGTGTCGGAAATCTCCACGTAAGTCTCCTCGGGGGTCTCAGGTGCTAACGTAAGGTACCGGCAAGGGAAAGCACACGAGTAAACAACGAGATCAACAAAACTCAAGCATGGATGTGATGATCAAGTTTAATAGACATGGTGTGACCCTATATAGTCAAATTTAAATGGAGGTGTTGACGACACGTCAACAACTGCATATGCAATTACTTAAATTTTTATGGCTTTGGTCATAGCCTTAACTTTGGTGTAAATATCATGGTGACATGTCATGGGATGGAACAATAACAACAAGTTATCAAGTAAAGCATCGTAAAAAAACAAACTAACGATTCCGGAGACTGAAAGGTGTCGACGAGAGGTGACACCCGGAGAAGTATCAAGGAAGGAAAACATAAAGCAAGTCACTCTCACAGGAAAAGAAAATATTGTCATGACATTGCACGGAAAGGGAAACAGGATTGAAAGACCTTGGATTGCCAAGTTGATTACCATGTGACAACATGGAAAATGTGGGTCATGTCAATTGGGTGGACCAACAAAGTGGATACCCAAGTCATGAACCCCAGGAAGGATGATGTGCAAGGTGGCGCATTTTCATGGCTCAACCCCAATTTTTATTTCTCATAACACAAAGTGGTCGGCACCCCTTAGCCATCACTCAAAAAAAAATCTGCCCCACTCAAATGGCATGGCCACCATGAGGCAAGAGCAAAGGATTCCAAGCAAATAAAAATGGTGGCACACATATGGGCAAGATCATGCATTCTCCATTGGTGTGATGTTTCAACATAGAAAAATAATGTCACCACCATACCCCTTGAATTTTTCTACCCCAAAAGCATGTATAACATGCCAACAAAAGATTTAGGGGTCAAAACTACATGGAGAAGTATTATTTGCTAAAAGAAAATAAAAAGAAGAAAAGAACAACAGAGAGAGAAGAAAATAAATAAATAAAAGGAGGACTCGGCCTCCTGGCCTGGAACGGGAGACACCCCAATGGGCCGAGCCCATCTCTCCAGCCTGGGAAAAAAAAGAGAAGAAAACAAGGGGGGGCATTTGCACCACAGAGGACTCAAACCCACAACCCCACGGAGGTATCACGCTCGCCGCGCCACCAGGCCGGCACCAACAAAAAGTTGGAGAAGGCGTTACGACTGAGATGATCTTGGCACTAGGCGTGCTCTGCACAACTCTGAAGAATTCTTCAGAGAACAGCTGCAGCGGCAAAATTCAGATCTTGGAGCAAAAAAGGAAAAGGGTGGCCTTGGCTGGGATTCGAGCCTGGGACCTCCCAGGTCAGGAGTCAAAGCGCCAACCACTTGGGCTAGAGGCACCTTATGTACACAGGCCAAACTGAAAGATATAACTAGCTGTCGTGCGGGATAACTGAAGAAAGTGCAAGACTTTGCACTGACGGACTGAATTCCTTCAGGCAATCGACGCAAGCGGCGGACTTCCGGCGACGAGGGCGTCCACTACAGACCAGCGATGACTCCACGGCGACTCGCAGTGCGTATCTGGTACATACAAGTGTCCATTTTTTCTCAGAACCACACTGAAGACTCAACGACGGCAAGATGCCTCTGCTTCTACGGGCAGGTTGCGCAGCGACTTGAAATCAGGCCGTGCATACGCAAGGAGGCGCCTTGGACGCTGCAGGCAGGTTCTGGACACGCGCGGGGTGCAGCCACGCATGGCCGGGTCACGCCATGGCAAGGTGGGCTCGGACTGCTCGCCGACGACGAACACGGCGGCGGCTCTACGGCTACAGCGCGGGATCGGGGCCTAGCGACCTACGGGAAGCAGGGAGGAAGGGGAGATCGTCAGTCACCTTGGGGAAGCTGGAGACGACCGCGAGCACACCGTCGGTGAAGAAGGGGGACGGCGGACGTCGACGACTCGGAGCGGCTCGCGTCTCCTAGCTCCTATCGGAATCCATGGAAGAAACAGGGGAAGCTCAGGGCGAGAGAAAAACGATGGCGGCGGCGAAGATTGGAGGAGGGAATGGAACCTAGGGTTCAGGGGGAGCCCCGGGCGTGCTTAAAAGGGGGGAGGAGCTCTCGCTGGTCGTCAGGCTCCACCTGTCGCCGTGGAAGGATGCCGTGAGAGAGAGGAGGGGAAAAAGGCGATGCTAGGCCGGGATGGAATCAGGCAGGCCCAGGTGGGCTGGGCTGCCTTCGATCTTTCCTCTCCAGAATGAAGAAAAAAAACTCAAGGGTTTTCTATTTACTAAAAACAGTCAACCTCTTGGGATTTTTTTCAGAGCAAAAGAAAAATACATAAAACATAGAAAAAAATGTTTGGGGATCCCAAGAATATTTGTGATTTTACAAAATTGGTTTGAACCAATTTGATGCAAGTAAAATCTTGGGCATAAGACTTAGATTCAAAAGAGATTTGAACGACACTTGATTCATCCAGAAGTCGAAAATTCAAAGAAAAATCATGGGGGTGATGGGAAACTCCAAATATTTCCCTATGCAAAGTTTGAAGCTTAGGGGGGCAACCATGAAGCATGCCAACAACACCCTTCTTTAACTCCAAAGGTGAGTTCGAATTCCAATTGAAAAGAACCTCAAACAAGAATCCACACAAGATCATCACTTGTTTTCGCACCATCTTTCAACATAACAAGTTTGATACTCATGGGAACAAGTATAATTACATGATGCTTCTTTGGGCTGTTACACCCAACATAGTCTACAAGAATAGAAGCGTGCGTAGACATCAGTCGCTGGCAGTTTTGAGCCATGACAACGCCTGTTTCGAGGGATTGCTAAGCTGAAAAGGGCCCAAGGAGTCGAGTGGTCGAGCCTTGGTGAATTGCGCTAGTGGAAAAATACCGCAGTAGCCCATTCAAGCTCACATCCCTCGACATGAACGTGGAACGATTGGTGTCTAGCAAAGTCATGCCGCTGCAGGTCTTATAGGATCAATTTCTGCCAGTCAAAGCAAATAGCCTGAGCGCGTCTGCTCGGATCTTTCTATCATGCGAGTGCATGGAAAAGGTCGGGAGTGAAATCGCTCTACGGCAAGTCCCGGCCCGGCCGTTCTGCGCAGCGGGGCCATACCTACACGCTAAGCTTGCGTGGCATCTGGATACAGTGTGTCGTAGCCCAGGCATATTGTTTTTTGTAGAGGCACGGAGCCTGGTTAGCGATGCACCCACTTGGAATAAACAATCAAGTGAGCTATTAGCAGTCACTCGCGGAGCTTGTAGCGAACTCAGGCAAGGAAAATAAGAAAGCACCCACTCGGAAAGTCATCGAGTGCGCGAGTAAATCATATTGTCGAATACTTTTTGAGTCTTTAGCGAGTAGTCACTCAAATTCTTTACTGTCTTCAGGGTGAGGGAGCACCCAAACTCTGAAAGTACGTTGTTTCTGCTGGTGCGAGTGATCACTCGAGCACATCTTTTCCTTCTGGGTGAGGGAGCACCCGAACTCGAATAAAGGTACACCCGATGGGAGTAAAGAGATTTTAAAATCAGAAAATTTTGACATCAAGAAATAGGTAGCTTTTGGAGTCTTTTTTTTCCAATTTCTTTTATCTTGATCCGTCCCTCTTGGGATGTCACGCTGATATGCATTGTCATGCTGTATGGTGACCTATGATGATGCTTGCTTCTTTGATCCGTCGCGTCTTCTGTCCAGTCATAATGATGATTTGGAAATCATGTTGCCTGGTGCCTTTTGGATTTCCAAGGCTTGTATGGGAAACATGCGAGATTTGACGTGTCCTTTAAATAGTGCTGACCGTGTGAAGGCATCTTGTCTTGGAATTTGTAACGCCCGAACCGTTTGGTCTTTGATGTAATGATGGCGCCGCCTGGGCTTCTGCGTGTTTTCCCTAGTTTGCCCTTGGATTGTGCTATAAATACCTCCTGTGGTTGTCTGTCCTTGGCATCCATTCTTCTCGTCTTTCTCTTCTGCTTCTTCTTCATATGGCGCCCAAGCGTGGTGGTGGTGTGAATGGGCGAGGTCGTGGCCGCCGTGGCCGTGGTGGACGCACGCCTCGTTCTTCGCGTGATGGATGTCGTCGTGTTGCGTCGGCACCTTCTTCTTCTTCCATGGAAGAGGGTTTTTGGCGCTATGATTTTCTTTTGCGTGTTCTTAGCCGGACCGCTGCCCGGATTCCTCTTCCATTCTCGTTTGCCTCCATTGCTTCTAAGCTTAGTTTGAGGGGTATCTGGCTCCATCTTCACGGTTGCGCTCGGTCTTCTTCTTGGGTGGAGTTGGAAGTTGATAATTCATCCTTGATTTTCCTTGGATCTGGCTGGAGGGCGTTTTTGCGTTGGTTGAATCTGCGTGAAGGAGATAGCCTTTGTTGTCGTTTGATGGCGAAGATACTCTTACTGTTCGCGCATTTGATGCGGGTGGCAACCGTCTGGATCCATACTGGGAGGAAACAAGCAGTGGCGCTTCCGATGGGTCGAGTGGTGGTTCGCCTGCTTCTCCCGTGACTTCATCTTCGGCCGATTCCTCGGCTGATGGTGCTTGCTCTTCTAGTTCTAAAGATGAGCTGGACGTCAAGCAGGTCGTCAAGCGGCTGCGTCAGTAGGCGACGCACCTTGTAGAACTGGAGGACGGCGACCTGCTTCTTCGCGGACTGGATTGCTACTTTGTCTGTGGTGATGCTCGTCAAGTTTGTGGTGAAAGTGCCAATTATCTCATCATGAGCATACATGTAGAAGTCATAATTCCTTGGGATAGTTGTAACCCGTCTGGTAGTTGCTCGAGTCCTTTTGTAGCGATAACTGTTCTTTGACTCCTTTGTAATGGAAATTGTCCTCGACTCCTTTGTAATGAAATTGTCCTCGACTCCTTCGTAATGAAATTGTCCTCGACTCCTTTGTAAGGGAGAACTGTCTTTTCCTCTACCCAGTTGCCTGCGGCTTGTTCTAGTGGTGCTAGGAGTCGTTTCTTTATTCCTCCGCATACTAGGCCGTTTGCTTTCTCCACTTGGCCGTTGGACTGTGGGTGTGCGACTGATGCGTAGTTGATTTTGATGCCCAGCTCTTGGCAGAAGTTTTGGAATTCTGCTGCTGTGAAGTTTGTACCATTGTCTGTGATGATGTTGTGTGGTACTCCGAATTTGAAGATGATTGACTTGATGAAGTTAACTGCCGTGCGGGCTGTTGAGCGAGTGATTGGTATTGTTTCGATCCATTTGGTGAATTTGTCAACTGCGACCAGTAGGTGTGTTCGTCCTCATTTTGACGATTTATTGAGTGGGCCTACCATGTCGAGTCCCCGTGTGGCAAATGGACACGACAACAGTATGGTTTTGAGTTCCGATGCTGGGGCGTGTGGCCTGCTGGTGAACTTTTGGCAGGCGATGCAACGCCGTACGATATCCTCTGCATTTCTCATAGAGGTCGGCCAGTAGAAACCTGCTCGAAAGGCCTTGGCCACGAGTGCTCGACTGCTCGCGTGATGTCCGCAGGAGCCTTTCTGAATCTATAGCAGTAGGGCTTTGCCGTCTTCTTCATCTATAAACTTTCGGAGGACCTGGGAAATGTTGCGCTTGTGGAGCTGTCTGTTGATTACTGTGAAAGCTTTAGATCGTCGACTGATGCGTCGGGCTTCTGCAACGTCTTGTGGTAGGGTGCCCTTGATTAGGAATCGAAGGAATGGTTTTGCCCAGGCTGGGTCTTCGGGTGCTGCTGGTTCTTCGGCTTCGGTTTCTTGGCTGCTTGTGCCGTCGGCTGTGCTCGTTGCTGCCACCTGTGCTGGTTCATTTGTGTCATCTTCCTCTGTGACTACCTTAGGCGCCGCTGGCTTTGCTTTGATTAATCTCTGGTTGATGCTCTCGAGGAAAACACCTGGTGGTATTGGTCCTCGAGCCGATCCGATGTTCGCAAGTTCGTCGGCTTCTGTGTTATTTGCTCTGGGGATGTAGTTGAGTTCGCAACTGTCGAATCCTCCCTCTAGTGTGTTATAGAGCTTCTGGTAGGCCGTCATGTTGTCTGCGACTGCGTTACAGTCTCTCATCGCGTGCTGGACGACGAGGTTGGAGTCGCCATAGATCGAGAGCCGAGTGGCGCCGCAAGTTTTTTCCATGCGCATGCCATGGAGTAGTGCCTCCTATTCTGCTTCGTTGTTGGAGGCATTGCTGAAGTTGATCTAGAGGATGTATTTGAGCTTCGTTCCTTTGGGGTAGACTAGTACAACGCCTGCTCCGTCTCCTTGCTGTCTTTTGGATCCGTCGAAATACATCGTCCATGAGTTGGATAGGTCTGGGGGACTTGGTGTTTGGACCTCTGTCCACTCGACCAGGAAGTCTAGGAGTACTTGGGCTTTGATTGTTGTTGGGTGTTTGAACTGCAGATCTCGCGGGCTGAGCTCCATGTTCCACTCAGCGACTCGGCCGATCGCTCCGGGGTTGTTGAGGATGTCCGTGAGTGGTGCACTGCTCACGATTGTGATGGAGTGTTCGTCGAAGTAGTGCGATACTTTCCTGGAGGTCATGATAATGGCGAGAAGGAGCTTCTGGTAGTGCGGGTACCGTTGCTGTGGCTTTGTGAGCAGTGTGCTGAGGTAGTATATTAGTCTTTGTATGCTCTGGATTTTGCCTTCTTCTGCGCGCTCGACGACGAGCCCCGTGCTCACGACACTGCTGCGCGCTGCTATGTAGAGGTACAACTTCTCCCGTTTTATGGGCACCTCCAAGATTGGTGGGGTCGAGAGGGTTTTCTTTAGGTCTGTGAATGCATTGCGGGCTTCCTCGGTCCACTCGAATTTTTCTCCTTTTCTCAGCAATTGGTAGAACGGTAAGGTCATTTCTCCTAGCCTGCTGATGAAACGGCTCAATGCTGCGAGTTTTCCTGTGAGCTGTTGCACGCCTTTGATGTTGGTTGGCCTTTGCATCTTGGCGATTGCTTGGACCTTTTTGGGGTTTTCTTCGATTCCTCGGGCAGAGACCATGTACCCGAGTAGTTTTCCGACTGGGACGCCAGACACACACTTTTTTGGGTTGAGCTTGATTATGTACTTGTTGAGGGCCGAGAATGTTTCACGGAGGTCGTCGAGTAGCGCGTTTGCGCTATAGGTTTTGATGACAATGTCGTCTACGTAGACCTCGACATTTCTGCCGATCTGGTCTCTCAAGCATGCTTGCACCATTCGCCGGTACGTGGCTCCGGCATTTTTTAGGCCAAAGGGCATTGTTTGATAGAAGAATACACCGTAGGGGGTGATGAACGAGGTGTGCTCTTCGTCTTCTTCCTTCATCCTGATCTGATTGTATCCTGAATATGCGTCGAGGAAGGATAGGAGGCCGCATCCTACTATGGAGTCGATTATTTGATCGATTCTTGGCAGGGGGAAGTGGTCTTTTTGGCAGTGCTTATTGACAGGCACATAGTCGACGCACATCCTCAGTACCTCGGTGTCCTTTTTAGGGACTAGGACTAGGTTTGCTATCCAGGTTGCTTTCTTCGTTTCTCGGATGAACTGTGCATCGAGTAGTCGGTTTATTTCTTCTCTGATGCTCTGCCTTTGAGCTCTGAGAATCGTCGCAGCGCCTGCTTTACTGGCTTGGTGTTTGGCTTGATGTGGAGCGCGTGTTCTGCAAATTATCGCGGTATTCCGGGCATGTCGGCTGGGCACTAGGCCAAAATTTTCCACTCTTTACGAAGGAAGGTTATGAGGGTGGTTGCTTGTTCTTCTTGGAGGTGGGCGTATACGCGTACTGTCTTTTCTGGGTCTATTGGGTGGACTTGGTGTGTGATTGTGTCGCTATCGACGCTGAAATCGCGGCCGAATTCTTTTGACTCGCTTCGGCTTGCCAGCGGAAATATGCTTTTGTCCGTTACCATGGCTATTTGTTTGAGCTGTTGTTGGGCTCCAAACGTGTCGGAGACTTTGGGGAAGTCACGGTCGCACTGGTCCGATTTGGTGAAGCTTCCCTTGACCTTGATGATTACTGCAGGTCCTGGCATCTTGAGCTTGAGATATGCATAGTGCGGGACCGCCATGAATTGTGCGAATGCTGGTCGCCCGAGTATGGCGTGATACTGCGATTGCCAGTCGAGCACTTCGAACTCGTGGACTTGCTTTGCGAAGTTGCTCTTGCTGCCGAAGATCACATCAAGCTCGATTGTTCCGATGTAGGCGGCTGCTTCGCCCGGAACTACGCCATATATTGTTGTGCCTGACTTCTTCCAAACTGACCGTGGGATTAGCATCTTGCGTAGGGTGCTGGCAAAGATTATGTTTAGGCTGCTGCCTCCGTCCATGAAGACTCTGTCCATGTCGTAACCTCTGATCTAGGCTTCGAGGACAAGGGGTGCGTGCCCCGGCCTTGGAACTGCTGGCGGGTGGTCGCTCTGAGGGAAGGTGATGCTGGTCTCGGCGCCACACAGTTGGTAGGTTTCTGCTGTCTTTAGGCCTTCGGCTGCTTTGGCTTGCAGGGTGTAGGCGTCCTGCTTTGCTTTTGAGGGCCTTCCTTCTTGGATCATGCAGATTCGTCCATGGGACGTGGGGTATTTCCTTTCTGTACTTGGTGCTGGTGACTGCGCGCTTCTTCGAGTACGCTTGGCTTCACGCTGCTTTTCCTCCTTGAGGCTGTTGGAGAGTTCGGTGAATAGGCGACAATCTCCCAGGGTGTGGCTTCCTCTGAGGTGTCCCCAACTGTCTTCGAAACAGTGGATCGCGCAAGGTCCTTCAAGTTGCTCTTTGGCTGTGAGTTTACTGGAGCCAGCGTGCCTTCTTCTCCTTGAGATTTGGAAGTTCTTTGGGTGGTCTTCTGTTCGGTTGTGGAATCTTGGGTCAAGCTCAATCCCGTCGCTGAGTGATTGGTTCCGGTCTGGGTCTTCTGTTCGGTTTGGAAGTTGGAGAATTCATCTGGTCTTTGGTCTGGGTCGTAGTACTCTCCATTCTGGGTTTCGGAGTCGATGTATTGTCGCGTGGTGGGAGTCCGGGCGGCGGCGGGTCGTCGACTGGTGGGCGAGTCTTCTGTCACGCGCCGCGACTCTTCGAGTGGGATTCCCGTGCAGATTCCTCGTGCTTGTCTTCTGGGTCGTCGAGTTCTTTTCCGTCGGCGATGGATCTGGCGGTCGTTGAGGTGCTGGACTTGATTCGACAGCAGGCTAGGTGATCTTGACGGGGCGATGGAGATGCTTGTGGTGAACTTGAATTCCTCGAGCGGGCTAGATCTGGTTCTAGTCCTCGAGTCTTGATTGGCTGAAGGCGGGACCGCCGAGATCGTGATTCCAACCTGTGTGGTTCCCATAGACAGCGCCAATTGACGAAGATTAGCCTCGGAAAATCCCATGGTCAAGGACCCTGGGTTAGACATAGAGAAGGAACAGGTTGGACGATACTCGTCGGCTAACAGGAGAAACACTTCCTGCTCGATATTATTGCGTGAGGGGCGATTAAAAGGGAGGCCAAGGCGAGTTCTTGCAAGACCAGGAGAGTAGATTGCGTATTGGATTGATCTAGACGCCTCCCCTCACAGCCTTTAAATACTAGACTAGGTCCTCGGGGAGTCCGTACTAGATTACAAAGATAGTTTCCTAGTTCTAGTCTTGCCTTGTACGCCAAGTCGTGCCTTCCATATCAGTCGCGGATCCTACGTCGGTGCTTGATTCGGCCAGTCGTGGGCCTGTTGAGGCTTTCTAACGGGCTTCCTGTCTTCATACGCACCAAGTATCCTCACACGTAGGAGTCGTAGGGGTACGGTCGTCGATGACGTTGTCGACCACGGGGGCATCGACATTGGTCGTCGGGACTATCGGACAATAAGAGAGGAGGGAGAAACAATAAATACACGGCAATAATAGCAATACAAATTCAAGACATGGCAATACGTTATACTAGGGGTGAACTAACGCGGTGCTACACGTTTGCAGACGAAATGGGAACTTAACCGGCAATTTAACCGGCTCCGCACGATTATTGGACAGCGCAACCAGAGGGGGAAAGTCTCATGTGCGGTATGTTAGAGGGGTGTGGTTGGTAGATAGTTAGCATATTCTTGTTCATTGTATTTTTCTGATCGATTTTGAACTATAAAGTTTTTCGATCCGACTTACGGTTTAAAAGATATTAATTTCTGAAGTTTAATCAATTTAAATCAATTTCTAAAATTTGATTTTATTAATAATTCCAACATTATCCATAAGGAATCTTTGACTGGGTCAAACTTACATATGGGACCCACCTGTCAGGTTGACTGGTCAACTGACCAGAGGGACCTATCTCTCATAGACACAGTTCTAATAAAATTCATTTTATTTATTCAAATATTAAAGGGGACCCACATGTCATAGGTATGTTATTTAAATTAAACTAAAAGAAGACATTATCCAGAGGTGGCCCCACATGTCATACACAGTGCATTTTATCATTCATTTTATTTAGTTCATGAAATAGCAGTGGGACCCACATGTCATTCATAGTGGGGAAATTAATCTAGACAATTTACTTTAAATAGGGGGTATGCCCCACTTGTCATCCTGACCTATTACTAACAGGGGGGTTCCATCTCCTTAACTAATTTTCATTAGTGGCTAATTACAAGGGTGGGGGCCACCAGTCAGTGGGACATCCCCGCTGGCTGTTAACCACACCACGCCGACGACGAGTCTCGACCACGGCGGAGGCACACCGGAGTTGCACTCCGACGACCGTGGGCACGGGAGGGAGAGTGCGGCCGTGTGTGCGTTTGGTCTCGTTGGGGGCGCGAGTGGCGTGGCCACGCGCGTGCACCCGAGGCGTGACCCGAGCCACGACGGGCAAGCGCCCATCCATGGCCGCCACGGCGAGGCTAGGCGAGGCCACCCGGCTAAGGGGTCATAGGGAGAGCGGGCCGCGGTGGGGGACTACAGCCTGACGCGGCGAGGCGCGCGTGGTGGAGGGTCACGGGGGAGCACGGCGTGGTGCTATGGCGATCTCGGCGGCGAGAAAAACCAGGCACAACGGCGGTGAAGGTGCTAGGGGCCGGGGTGGCGCAACTGAGAAGGGGAGGGGAGGCGCGCAATGCTCACAGCGAGCTCGGGAGAGTGTACTAGGAGGCCGGGTTGCAGTGGCGGTGGCGAATTGGGGCCGGGTAGCCGGCGGCAGTGGCGAAGACTCGACGAAGCTTCCGGGCACCTTGGGTTAAATTGGCACTGGATCCCTTTCCCGGTGACGATGTCATCGTCGATGAGCCCGCTGGACAGGTCGGGGCGGGCTGTCGTCATCGTTTGCCGCGCTGGCGGCGATGGCCTGTCCTCGGGTGCGCGGCTCCTCACCGGCAGCAGAGAGGGGGCGAGGGCTTGGGTGTGGTGCGGCGCGAGGCGGGGAGAAGGGGCAGCTAGGGTTCCGCCGGGGGGGGTCAGGGGCTTATACCCGCGGCTAGCCGCCGGATGCGTGCCACGGTATGGCCGCGGACATGGCCGATGCGGATGGAGGCCACACAGTGAGGGGAACAGTGAAGGAGGGAGAAAGAGGGAATGGGCTAGGCGGGTGGGCCTAGTGGGGGGAGTTTCCCTGGGCACTGCTTAGTAATTTTTTCTATTTCTTTGTTTTTGCTAACTTCATATGCTTCTGATTTATTTTAACTGGCTAACCAATGATTTTTGTAAAAGGTGCAACTATTTCCAATATTAATGTTACACCAAATAGTGTGGCCACAAAAGGTTTGGCACTAAACAAAAATCATTTAGTTCACTGAATGATTTAAATGGGGTTAAATGTGGCTTTTTGGCTGTTGTTATTTTTTATTTACTCTAGTAAACATTTTAATAAATTCACATTATAGTTTTAATATGATCTACTGATTATTAGGGATTTTATAAAATGGTGGCACAATTTTTGGTTGAACATTAATTGCCACATTGTTTTGGAATTTTTAAATCGGGCTGAATTTGAACAAGCCTTGGTCACGGGTGATCATCACATGCCTCATCATGGTGACTTCGGAACAGTAAAAAGTGATTACTATAGTGTGACACCCGGGGTGTTACAAAGTGCTAGTCTTCGATAGGCCTAGCTTCTCATCCTTATTCTAACTTTCTACCATTCAGTCCACCATATATAGTCTCCCCTTTCCATTTGATACAAATGCATAAATACTTAGTAGCGGACGTAAGACTCGCGGGTATGCTAGATACTCACCCATGCTTTATTTCCCACCTTTGTTGTATATACCAGGATTTCTGCAATCGGACGTTGGCGCCCAGGAGTTGGAGTACCCTAGAGGCGGATACTACTACGTCAAGATCCCCGCTGACCAGGACCAAGAGTAGTTTCGGAGGTTCCCTGGCAGGAGGCCTTGCCTTTTCGATATGTATCTCTGATGTTATTTGTGCTAGCCTTCTTAAGGCAAAACTTGACTAACTATGTCTGTACACAGCTGTTATGGTTTGTATGACTTATGTATTCAGATCCTCGTGATCCCTGGTTTATAACTTAAAAGACTTATCTTATTTGTGTCTAGTGTTGTGCTGTGATATTCTCACCGTGGCACCCTGATTTCGGTCGTGTACCCTGCGTGTATGATTACTTACACGACTTGATTTTGGGGGTGTCACAGTAGCGTAGCGGTAATTTCCCCTAATAGAGGATATGGCTTATGTCTCTAGTAGGACTCCGAACACGACAAGTAGGTGGTTCGGCAAGTGATGCACCGTTGAAAATCACTTGCTTTACCTGGACCTGCACACACAGCAAATAACTTTTCTCCCAACGAGTTCAGAGAGGTTGTCAATCTCTCCGGACTTTTTGTTTACAAAGGATGAAACGCACGGGTATAATGGTAGTGATAAATGCAACGGAAAGTAAAAACAGTAAATAAAGTGGAGGTGTAACAGTGGTGGAAATATGGACCGGGGTCCCATTATTTTCACTAGTGATGTCTCTCTCCCAAAATACGATAAACATCTAAGCTGGGTGATCAAATTATAGCTGGGCAATTGAAATAATTATAAACGCACCACAATGCTAATTATGCTACTTGAAAGTAAGAGGCTCAAAAGTATGGGCAGTACGCCAAGACAAGTAGACCGAAATCCCTCTGCATCTACTACTAATCATCCACCTTGAGATATCTATCCAGAACATCTCGCTGGTATTAAGTTGAGAGCCCCCCACCAAAATGTAAACTCAAAGGAACAGACAATTGCATTAACAATCTATGAGTAAGGTAAACAATCCTTGCAACTGCGGTTACAAACACCATTGTTTTCTCCCTGGTGGAAACAACACATCCCCTAGTCTCATGTTCGTGTCACTCAAGCTAGACATCGGGAGGCATGAACCCACAATCATGCATAACGGTCCCTCTTGGAGTTACTATCTACTACTTGGCCAAAGCAATAAAAAGCAACGGAGAACATGAAGAATTACTCAAGAACAAAATATAAAAGGTAAACCAATTATATAAATCATCACGATCTGAACATAATCTCATAATCCATCGGATCTCAGCAAACTCAACATAGCAACATCAGGAAAATTACATAGGTGCCTTGATCATGTAGGGAAGCTCACAAGGTCTAAACATTGAAGAACAAGGATGGAGAGAAGACATCACATAGCTACTGGTCATGGACCCATGGTCCAAGGGAGACTACTCACGACACATCTCGGAGGCGTCCATGGTGGTGGAGAAGCTCCCGAAGGTCAATCCTCCCTCCGGTAGGGTGCCGAGAAGAAGTCTTCTGGTGCTCCCGATCTTGGAAGCGCGGCGGCGGCGGAACAGAGAGGTATTTCGCGATGCGGGATTCTCCTCGAGGTTTCTGCGACAAGGGGTAAAAATAGACAGAAGGGGGGCACCAGAGGTGGGACCCACCTCCCAGGCGCCCTGGTGGAGCGACCAGGAGGTGGTCCGCGCCACCTGGACTCCTGGGAGGGGGTGGCCCCCCTCCGACACTTCTTCGATGGTTTTTATTCTGTTTTTTCTAGAATTTTTGGAGCATTTTAAATTGGCGAAAAATTACTGGAACTAAAGATATCAGCAGACAGGAACTGGCCCTGGGTGCACTGAGTTAGTATGTTAGTCCAAATATGTGTAAAATGATATAAAAGTGTAGCAAAACATGTATCAATGTCACATAAAAGTGCATGGAACAAGAAGAAATTATAGATACGTTTGGGACGTATCACCCACTATGGAAGGTTGTTCTGGAACAACGTCCGTTGCCACGTCTTCCACTATGGAAGGTATATTTTCCTCCCACTCAATTCTTTCAAAAGAAACTCTTTCTCAAGAAAGTGTCCAGTCTTGGCGACAAACGTTTTTCCCTTGAACTGGTTTTAGAAGGTGTATCCAGCGGTTTCCCTTGGATATCCCACAAAGTTGCACTTATCCACTTTTGATTCGAGTTTTTCATGCTGAAGTTTCCTAACAAAAGCCTCACAACCCCAAATCTTCATGTGAGACAACTTTGGTTTCTTTCCATACCATTCCACAAATGGAGTTGTCTTTACAGATTTGGATGGTGCCCTATTAAGAATGTAAGCGATAGTTTCTAATGCATGCCCCTAGAATGATACAGGTAAGTCAGTATAAGACATCATCGATCATATGCTATCCAATAGATTTCAATTACGTCGCTCAGAAACACCGTTTCACTGAGGTGTTCCTGCCGACGTAAGTTGTGCTATGATGCCACAAGTCTTAAGATGATCGCCAAACTCATGAGTCAAATACTTGCCACCTCGATCAGATCAAAGGTGCTTGATTTTCTTCCCGAGTTGATTCTCGACCTCACTCTGAAATTCCTTGAACTTTTCAAAGCTTTCAGTCTTATGTTTCATTAAGTAGATATACCCATATCTACTCAAGTCATCTGTGAAGGTCACGAAGTAACGAAGACCATTGCGTGGGGAGACGTTCATAGGTCCACATACATCTGTATGTATGCTCCCTAATAAGTCTGCCGCACGCTCCATTATCCCCTTGAATGGAGTCCTTGTCATTTTGCCCATGAGGCATGGTTCACATGTGTCAAGGGATCCAAAATCCAGTGACTCCATAAGTCCATCAGAATGAAGCTTCTTCATGCGTTTTATACCAATATGACCAAGTCGACAATGTCACATCGTCATGTGTTCTTCACCACTAGGCTTCAATCTTTTGGTCTCTATGTTATTGATATGAAATACACCACAATCGAGATTAAGTATGAATAAGCCATTTTTCTCCGGTGAGTGAACATAAAACATATCATCCTTATAAACCGCACAACCAATTGTATCTGACTTAAAAGAGTAGTGATCTCGCTTCAAGCAAGAACCACTAACGATGTTCACACTCAATGCGGGTACATAGTGATGGCTTCTCGCCCCTCGTTGGTTACCCCAAGTGGAAGGTTGAGATGTAGCTAGCAGTAAATTTCCCTCGGTGAAGATACCAAGGTTTATGTGTCCATTAGGAATCCAAATTCTGCAAGTAGGTGTCAACCGCGCTAGAAATTGTCTAGCTAAGAGTTGACGTAGAACTGCACACAACAACAAATAACTTTGCTCCCAACGAGTTCAGAGAGGTTGTCAATCTCTCCGGTCTTGTTGTTTACAAAGGATCAAACAAAAACGGGAAATAGTAGTGGTGATTGCAACGAAAAGGAAATAGAAGCAGTATAGAGTTGAGGTGTAAACAATGGTGGGAATATGGACCGGGGTCCCATGATGTTCACTAGTGATGTCTCTCTCCCAAAAGACGATAAAACAACTAAGATGGGTGAAAAAATTACAGTTGGGCAATTGACAGAATTATAAACACACCACAATGCTAATTATGCCACAAGAAAGTTAGAGGCTCAAAAGTATGGGCAGTACGCCAAGACAAGTAGACCATTTATCCATCAGCATCTACTCACTAATCATCCACCTTGAGATATCTATCCAGAACATCTCGCTGGTATTAAGTTGCGAGCCCCATCCAAAGTGTAAACCCAAAGCAACAGACTACTGCATTAACAAAACTTTGTGTAAGGTAAACAATCCTTGCAATCGCGGTTACAAGCACAATTGTTTTATCCCTTGTGGAAAAAACACATCCCCTAGTCTCACGTTTCTGTCACTCAAGATAGACATCGGGGGGGGGCATGAACCCACAATCAAGCATACACGCTCCCTCTTGGATATACTATCTACTACTTCGCCAAAGCAATAAAAAGCAAAGGAGAACATGAAAGAATTACTCAAGAACAAAATATAAAAGGAGAACCAAATATATAACTCATCAATCTGATCATAATTTCATAATCCATCAGATCCCAGCAAACCCATCATAGCAACAACATGAAAATTACATAGATGCCTTGATCATGTAGGGCATCTCACAAGGGATAAGAATTGAACCACAAGATTGGAGTGAAGACATCACATAGCTACTGGTCATGGACCCATGGTCCAAGGGGGACTACTCACGGCACATCCGGAAGCGCTCATGGTGGTGGAGAAGCTCCCGGAGGTCAATCCTCCCTCCGGCAGGGTACCGGGAAGAGGTCTTCGCGTGCTCTCGATCTTGGAAGCGTGGCGGCGGCGAAACAGAGGTGGGGTGGCCCTCAATGGCTTCGTGTGAGCATTGTGTTCCACACCCTCTCCAAACGGAGACGTACTGCTCGCAAGAGAAGGAACTTCGGTAACAAATCTTTGTCTCCATCGGATCCACTTGCGGTTATCTCTACCTTTACTTTGAGCAAGCTTATTACCTTGTTTATCTTGTGCTTGCTCATATTATTGTGCATTTCTTGTCCCATAGGTTGTTCATCTAGTCAACCTATTTACTTGTGCACCTACTTTGTGATAGCCTTAGTGATCTTGTTATATATCTTGCTATCTCATAGTTGTTTATCTTGCTTAGTATAAGTTGTTGGTGCACATAGTTGAGCCTAGCTTATTTAGGTTTCTTGCTTGGAAAATTAAATGTTAAGTTTTATTCCGCATTTGTTCAAGCCTAAACCGTAATTATTTTAAGTGCCTATTCACCCCCCCCCCCTCTAGGAGACATCCACATCCTTTCACATGCCTTGTTTCGGAGATAAACACACTCCACTTTTTCTTAGAATGCTCATAGTTTTCACTTCTATCTTTTTTAGTGTTCAGTTTTATTACTAGTTGTTGTCATGTTTAGCTCTTGTCCTTCATGTTTATTTATTTCTAAGAGCTAAGAATTAGAATTTTAGGACTCTCTTGAGTTTCATGTTTATCTTGTTTACGAAGTTGGCCTTGTTGCACTAGGTGTGTATGTAACAGCCCGGGATTTTCACCCAAATTAAAAAAATTGTTTGTTGCCTTATTTCGTTGATTGCTAGAATTGTTTGTAGTATTTTCTTCGCTGATTTATTAATCGATGAATATTCTCCCCCTCTTTCTCGTATTGGATGAGGGACCGAACCTTTTTCCCAACGGCACACGACCTTTCCGACACCGGGTTTCACCCGAGCATCGTCGCAACTTCCGACACAAGACCAGTCATCGCCATCGGAACGAAAAACCCCATTTAATAATTAAATGGGTTATTTTATTGGGCGCCGGAAAATATTCTCGGAACTCTATCAAAGTGAGGTATGACTGGCGGGTTCGTCACACTGAGCGCGTGGTTCGAGATTTCGTCCGAATTGGAGGTCGTATGGACTCTCGGCGGTCTGAAACGTGGAGTACCGGACGCGCGCGAGAGACACCGGGGGCATTTCCGTAAACACGCCAGCCAGGTCAGCCTATATAAAGACCACCACTCTCCCCTAGCCCTTCTAGGGTTTCCCCTAAACAAAAATTGCAGCCACCCCCTCCAAATTTCTCAGACCTGCCCAAACCAGCCCCCATAATCCCGAAACCCTAGCCTCAGCCTCACCTTAGCCGTCGGATCGGCTGATCCAAGGGCTCAGATAGCCCCAGATCAACCACATCCAACCTCCTCACCGGTTTGGGCCCCGCAGGTCCCTGGAATCCCGCTTGGGCCTGGATTCGCGCAGCCGCTCCCGTGCGTGCCGCGCCGCCCCCTCACGTCGGTGGGCCAGCCGCCGACGACGACCACGGCGAGCCACGCGCCACCCCGAAGCTCCCGTGACCTCCCCAGCCACGCGCGCCCTCCTCTCCTTCTTACCCTCCTCTCACCTTTGTGTCCTCCCCTCGCAGCCGTTGCCAAAGACGGACGGAGCTCGCCGCCGTGCCATGGGTGAGCTCGAGCCCGAGCTCGGCCCCGCGCCCACAGCCGTCGCTCTGACCGGATCTGGCCGGATCCCAGCCTCTGCGGCCCGCCGGCGCCCTCCGCCGCCCGCCTGCCTCGCCGCCTCCCGTGGCCGGCCAACCGCCGCCGGCGAGGTCCCGATCGGGATCGGGGCCGAGCGGCTGCCTGCAACCACCACCGCCAGCTGAGCCGACCCCGCCGCGGCCCACCATCGCCTCCCCGGCCCGCAGCCTCTCCAACGCCCTGAGCGAGCCACCTCTAACCGCCGCCACCAGCCGATTGGGCCGAGCCCATTAGGGTGAGAGCCAGCCCGAGCCACCCTTATTTTTTTCATGAGCTTTTCTTTTTCCTAATTTTCTAAGTCTGGAGATTATGTGCTGATGTATCTGTTTTGCGACGTTAATTGCGAGAGATCCGTAGCCCGTATGAGTTTGCGCCCAAAAGGAAAATTGTGCTCTGTTATATTCTATAACTTTTTTTCTTTAGTGAGTTACTTCATGTTAGGCCATCTAGATGTTTTTAATCTTTGTTGAAGTGGGCACCATATCGTTAACTTCTGCTACTTTCTGTTAATTGTTGCTGCTGTTATTTTCTTGCAACTTTGGTTGATGATTCTGTCACATCCATGAGGCCTATGCTATTGATTATTTCTTGTATGTGTTAAGCATCATGTGCAATTCATTTAGATGCATTCCTTTGTGATGTTTGCATGTTGTAGATATTCTATTTCTTGCTCCAAAGTGGTGACCCTGTTAACATGTGCTGCTATTTATATAAAGTTGCTACTTTGATGCCTTATAGTTAGTCATACATGCTTCATATGCATTGCCTTCAATGTAATTAATTGATCCTTTCCATGTATACTTTGATGCCATATATTTCTATGCCATGATATCCTTGATGTTCATATAGTTGTCGAGCCTCCAAAGTGCAACCCTGCTGTTTGCTGTCACATGCCCTGTTTTTCACTAAGTCCCTAGACCAGTAGTATTTTCTTGCATTTTGCATGGGTTACAATTACTTGTTCCTGATGCTCATATACATGAAACTTTGTTGCCATGCCTTCCTCGTCATGCCTACTGCAAATCCATGTCATTTTGGTGCATGTTTGCATTCAATAGCTAATTGTTTCATTGCTCTAAAGTATGATCCTTGACGTTAACAGCATGTACCCGTAACTTGTGATGCTTGTATCTTTTTAACTATAACTCCGTTTGGGGTGTTCTTTACATGTAACTTGATTAGAATTTCATGTACTTTGTCTTTATGCCATTTTTTCTGTTGTTAACCAACGTAAAATATGGTTTAGGTCAGAACAATACGAAATGCTTTAATCATTGTGGGGCCCTTAGTGGAATGTCATGTTTAGGTTGTGTCTCACTTAAATTGACTAGCATAGATAGTTTATCTTATGCTTCACCTCTTGTCATGTTTGTGTGCTATGACATGCTTGAGTGAGATGCCATGTTAACAACCTTTGCTCATGTTGTGTAGCTAAATAACTTGAACCATTGTAAATGTGCGATATCGTCGTGTGTGACGGATACTCCACTTAACCTGCTAGTAACCGCTCTCGACGATAGATGAGAAACCGTAGTGTGTTGTCTCCTGTTGTCTTCTTGTTGATTCTTGCTCGTGATTGCTTCGTAGTAATAGATGCTTGCTCGTCGATTGCCTTTCCATTCTATTCCTTCTTGTGTGCTTCCGCGGGTACTCTCGGAGACGATGCGAGTTCGCGATCGACTACACCTTCGACTTTCGTCTTCTCATCAGGTAAAGGGGAGCATATATCATGCTTATAACTTTCATCTCACTCGCGCCTAGGTGTAGGATAGAACGATTGCTTGATCCTACCAATTCATATTCATGCCTCTCAAATAAACCCAAACAGCCATGTCCTTCACATCCCAGAAAACCTTCTTCGGCTATGTTACTATTGCTCACTGCTCAGCCACTGCTTAGTATGCATGCTAGGATGCTATCACCTGTTACCTCCTATTACTAATTGGATTGGGTTATCACATTATTATATTTTTGTGGATGATATGATTAGTATATGTTGACTATATTCGACGAAGGATGGAAGGTCTAGGCTATCCCGCCCCGACGCTTTGTTCCATTCGAGTCACCTAGGATCCAAGTTCTGGGTATTGGTTCTAAGACTGAGCATGACTAACCGCGTGTGGGATACTATGTGGTCCCCTTTCCTTATCTACCTAGCTTCAAACATTTCTAGTGGTTCCCCAAGATGATTTACCATTTGAGCCACGTGTGTGTGTGCAAGGTTGGATCCCCTCGCAGATTTTGAAACTACTCGGGCCAGCGGAGATAGAGTTCCTTCGTTGGTCCACACCTGGAAGCTAGGGGGCTGCCCACAGTGATGGGTTAGTTACCCCGACCTCATCCAGACGGAATACTATGATCCAGGAGCGTGGTCGGATTTTGGATTGGGTGTCGACTCCCGAGGGCCACCCGGATTTGTGCGTTGTTAGTTAGAGGGACCTGTCGTTTCGGATCCCTCAGAACTAAATCATAAAATGGTTGCCTGTGATGGGTAGCAACTGAGAGAGATGGGCGTGAGTGCGGAGCCTTGTAATGGGCAGTTGGTACACCCCTGCAGGGTTAAATCTTTTCGAGAAGTCGTGTCCACGGTTATGGACGACTTGGAACCTACGTCTTGTTCATAGATGACATCAACAGAATCATAATTAAAACTTGATCAACGTGTGTGTGCCTTGACTCCTTCTTCATCGGGTGATGAAAGAAGAGGACAAGGATAGGATAGGTGTTATGATTGCGTAAGTAGTTGATAGCAGACTTGTTGGAGGCGATTCCTCATCGAATTCTTGGTTCTCATCTTACTCTAAATAGATCGTTAGCCACTTCATATATTGCTAGTGCGACTGCAACATCAACCACTACCCCCATCTTACCGTGAGAAGTTAGTTACAATACTTGTTGATATAGCTCACCCCTTCTTTTCTATTTTACTCATGTTATGCAACGATCTTGGACTTCAGAGGAGCTCGACGACCCTTCTTCCGGACGCCTTCGTGGACTCGATGACGACTAGTTAGGCGGATCCCGGCGGAGAGTCTGGACCCGTGTGGTTACGGGAATGGTGTGTTTTACCATTTTCCATTAGGCATTTGATTGTAGTCTGTACTCAGACATGTATCTTCCTCTTATGTAATGTATTAAGGCAATTGTATGTTGATTGTATGAGATGTTGTATCCATGTAGTTGTGATGTTTAATATCATGTTGGAAATCCGGGGCATATGTCTTCGTCATATGTCGCGGTGGGACCGATATGTGCTTCGTCCCCGGATCTGGATGGAAACATCTAGATCTGTAATAGTACCGCATATCGGGCCTTGCAGTGTATCTTGCTTTGAGTACAGGTAATGAAGGTTGCTAAGTAAAGTTTAGGAGTAACTTGCAATAGTTTTGATGTGTTATTACAAGTAATTTTTGGACTTCGGTGTGTCAAGAGCTCAAGCCTATTAGTGATAGGTGTTGTATTTTGGTTCAACGTGCTTATTTTTGAAAACTGAAAAAATTAGTTGATAACTCTAGCTACTGAAAGGATCGCTAATCTTTGCGGGATTGTAAACGAGTACACTCACGTTATCATCGGTCGAGGATGTGCAGGGATAACCAAGACCCCATACACTCCTCTTAGGGTTCTTGTCTGTTGGTGAATCTCCTGATTAGATAGAAAGTTACCAATAATAAGTGGATGAGTTCCTTTCACTAATGCGAGTATTCGATTCTTGGCATTTCCACCATCCATATTTTGTCAGCCTCTCTGGTACCGTGCATTGCCCTTTCTGACATTGAGAGTTGGTGAAAACTTTGTTGGTGCATCCAAATCCTTGGCATGATACGCTCTGGCATACATAAGCCTCATTATATCTTCCTCAAAACAACCACCATACCTACTTATCAAGGCATTTTCATAGTCTTTCCGAGATATATTGACATGCAACATCAATCTTCCCATGACTTGATCTTTCGTTGTCATACATGCTTGTGCTTGATCGTAGAGCCGCATAATGGTTGGGCTTTTCCCTTTCAATATTACTAGGTGACGCGCTAGTATCATTGCATATCCTGCTACACTTGCAGAGGCATACATCATGATATAGTTTCAGTTTTATTATGAGTACCTTGTAAAAGTGTGTTGAACTTGTTCATCCTATTATGCATAGAGTGTTGCCCTTAAAGTGAGGAAAAGATCCCAAAGAGGACAGAAATAAAAGATCCCAAAAGAGTACAAATGAAAATATCCCAAAGAGGACAAATGAGAGATAAATATAAAGAGCCAAAGAGGCCACAAAAAAGAAAATAAAAAGAGGGAAGGGGGCAACACTACTATCCCTTTTTACAAGATCCACACTTGTGCTTCAAAGTAGCACTTGTACTTCATAGAGATTTTTCATATCATTCATGCATAACTAAGTGGGGACCTTTACACTATAGAACTTGGGTTGTATATTCCAATGATGAGCCTCATCAAAATAAATCTAGGTCTTCTTGAGAAATCGAGGTTGATGCACCCCCACTAGTTCCATTGGAGAGCGTTTGTAAACCCTCGGTGTTATGGAACTGTAACACTTTTGATAATGAAGATTACTGTTTCTAATCACTATTGCTAATCATGCTTTGATCACCTTGGATCAACTCAAACTCAAACTTCCTTTTGGTTGAATATTAAAAACATCGTGGCGATAAATACTTTGTCCAAAAATTGTGAATGCACTTTTGTAAAATCACTAGTAATCACTGGCCCCTGCTAGTATGGTTGTGGTTATTTATTGTGCTATAAAATAAATCCAACAAAAGAAAACAGTAACCAAAAACCTCTTTTCATCAATAGAATAAATAAAAGAAATAATAAATGAATTTATTAATTCACCAAACTTATTGTGGCATGGGATTTTGGTGCACCTCTAATTTAGGGATAAGTAACACAATTTACAAAATTGTAAAATAGCTAAAAGAATTCCAAAAGAAAATTAACAGAAAAGGAAAAGAACAAAATAAAAAGAAACCTAATCTAATGCACCCCCTAGCCCATCCCCCATCTTCCCCCTGGGCCAAACCAGCCCAACCAGCCCACCCCGGCCCCTCACCCTCCCCTCCCCTATTCACCTGCCGTGGCACGCATCGCGCGGTGCCACGCCGGCCGGCCATGCCGTGGCGGCAATCCGGCGAGCCACGGAGGGGGATAAGTCCCCCAAGGCCACCTCGCGCCTGCTGGAAAACCCTAGCGCCCCGTGCCCGTTCCTTCCCCTCCCTTGACAGATCTCGCTCCCCCTCGCCCTAGTCGTCTTCAAGCTCCCGCCCGAGCTCAGCCGTGGACATGCCGGCGTGCACCCACGCGGCCAACGGCCCTCTCCGTCCAGGACCTCGTGTCCGGAGGCTCCACCATCAACCTCCCGTTCACCTCCATCCGCTAGCTCACGCCGGGACGCGTTGGAGCCCGCTTATCGAACCTGCCACTCCACCACGGCCTCGCCGGCATCTCCGTCAAATTCGTCGCATGTGCTGCTCTTCGCCACTCGCCGGGCCTTCGTGTGCCTCCAGGGTGAGCTGTGCCTCCGAATCCCCCTCTCTACTTCCCGTTTTGGCCACCCCTACCGCCGTCGCCATGGGAGCAGTGCTCCGGCCGCCGCCGCACTGAACATCGTCGCCGTCCTAGTCCCTCCCAGCGCGCGCCAGTGACACCGACGTGCTCCTGGTGAGCTGTAGGTCACGCCTCACTAGTGCACACTTGAGGATCTCCATCGCATCCGCCTTCCCGTCGAAGCCCGAGGACCACCGTCGCTACGGCTCGACGCCGACGAACATTCCGGCCACCCCGGCCCCCACAACCACAACCCACCGACGCGGCGTGCTCCAAGCCTTCGAACGCGCCCCTCCCTGCATCAAGTCGTCGCCGGAGTTGGCCAGAACGGCGACCTCGCCGTGTTCTATCCTCGCCGGAGTTGAGGTGTGCCACCGACAGGTGGGCCCAACCTGTCAGGGGTTTGGTTAACCCCTAATGGGCCAATGACAATGGGCCACCCCCTCTATTAATTATCCAGGGATTAAAACAAATGAAAACTGTTAGGACTAACCCCACTAACTATGACATATGGGCCCCACCCACTTAACCCTCTGTTTAAAATAATTATAAAATATTAAGCATATGAGTCTATGACAGGTAGACCCCACTGTCAGAATAATATTTAAAAGAATTTAGATTTATTCCAGTGTATGACATGTGGGCCCTAGCTCTGTTTTAATTTAATAAAATGAATTATCAATATTGTGAGGCTGACAGGTTCGACCATTCAACCCCTTTGTGGATAATGTTGTTATTTAATTAATAAAATAATTCAGAAAATCTTTTAAAATGACTAAAACTTTGAATTTAAATATATTTTAAACCGTAAGTCAGATTCAAAAACTTTATACATCAAAATTGATCAGAAAAATATGACGAATACGGATACGCTAACACTATACCCACAACATCCCTCTAACACAGCGAACATCGACATCCCCCCTCCGGGCCGTCTGTCCGATGATTTGTCCGGTACTGTCAAAGTATCCGGATGAATTTATTCTGAACACGAAAGTTGTTCGGATTGTTTCAACTAGCACGGTTACACCATCCACACGTTTGTCGGATGTCCACGACACCTCCGACATGAACCCTTCCCCCTCCGTACACCCTGTCCGATAATCACCCGGAGCTGGCAGTTCATCCCCGGATGGACTCCCGCTCCGTGCAACGTGCATTGCACTGTGTTAGAACACCGGTAACATTGCATTCTTCATGCCTTTCATCTGTTTGATATGATTGCTTTATATTTACTGTTTCTTCCCCCTTTCTTCTCCGGTAGACCCCGCTGCTACCGCCGACTACACCGCTGTCGTGTACGACTACTTCGTCGACGACCGTACCCCTAACCGCGAGCTTCCAGGCAAGCAGAGCCATTCTCTTCCCCAGATATGGCCTACCTTTTCCGTACTTTCTTGCACTAGGCATTGTTACTCCTGCTTCTATGTTGCTTACCTATTCAATTGCATACCCTGTTTTTGTCGCCCCTTGATGTACCTCCTTTATCCTATGATGCCTATTATAATTATGCATTGTTCAGCAGTGATCCCTGCGCATTGTTAGCTAGGATTAGATAGCAGGCCGTGACCACTCAGGGGAGTGAACACGGATACAATATATATAACTGCAACAGGTACGGTACGATGCAGACACCGCCTAAGGCCCCCTAGTTCGGCTTTGCCGAGCCACCATCAAGTGTGAGCTATCAAGGAGTAATCCTTGTACTCCACTCGTTGCTGACTTTGTATAGCCCCTCTAGGTACCTGAGCATGGTTGTCCTTAAAGGTAAGAGTCGGGCGACCCAACGGTGCCCGCGAGCGGTATTGTGTCGGGAACGACAGGGAGGGTATGACCGACGTTACTGGCGTGCTTGGCCCCTTCTCGTATCTCGCGAGAGTTACCAAACCACGAAATTCGAGCTCTACCAAGAGCACACGCGAGATAAGGTAAGGAGATGGTTCACCTTGTTGGTAACCGCAGAGACTTGGTGGGACGACAGGGCAGGCACCGATGTACCGGTGGTCCTGACTGATGTCGTTGACCGCGGGCCAGTTAAGCCGAGGCAACGATAATGGTTGTCACGCAGGTTAATTAAAATGCTAAATGGTTCGGCGGATGACTTGAGAGGCCGCAAAGGCCTGTACGCACTACCTTCACGTGGGATAAGGAGTTATGGACTCCCCTGCGTTGTAGTTTGTCCGAAAGCTCCTCAGACGTCAGCAGTACTGCAGCCTGTGCCGGGAAGTTGTGTCTTCTTCGCTCGAGCGGTGTGTATTTGGATTTTCTTTTGCTTCACCGGCCAGCCACGCACCGTGCAGGAGCGTGCAAGGGTGAGGGACCTAGACCCCTTGGCGCATAGGATATAGTCCGGCGGATGGCCTCTCTGCTGAGCCTAGGATGGGCTGCGATGTGTCGGATAGCCTCGGTGGGGCATTCCCTAACAAGGTGTACGCCACCCTGGAGATCCGAGTGTGCAGGCTGAACAGTAGTGCACCCCCACGGGGAATTTAATATATTCGAATAGCCGTGTCCACGGTAACAGGACGCTTTATGCTGAGGCTGGACCTTACCACTACAAACTACTACTATTAATCTGTTGGTTCCGAGTTTTCTTCCTCGCAGGGAAGTCGAGGAGGGGAACTCGGAGGCATCTATTATTATTAATCATTACAACTTACTATTATACATTGTTGCAGCAACTTCTTCTTCATTGTTACTTTACTGCTTTATATAAACTGTTGGTTGATTCTCTCCTTGTGCTGCAAGACTCGTCAGAAGCTGCTAGTCTTCGGTAGGCCTAGCTTCTTATCCTTATTCTGATTTCTATCTTGCCGTCCACTATATACAGCCTCCCCTTTCCATTTGATACAAATGCATAAATGCTTAGTAGCGGACGTAAGACTCGCGGGTATACTAGATACTCACCCTTGCTTTATTTCCCCCTTTATGTTTTGCCTGATCGGCCGCTGCAGTCGACGTTCGACCCCAGGAGCAGGAGTACCCCGGAGGCGCCTACTACTACGTCGAGACCCCCGCTGACCAGGACCAGGAGTATTTTCGGAGGCTCCCAGGCAGGAGGCCTTGCCTTTTCAATATGTATCTCTAATGTTATTTGTGCTAGCCTTCTTAAGGCAAAACTTGACTAACTATGTCTGTACTCAGATATTATGGCTTGTATAACTTTGTATTCGGGTCAGCATGACCCCCCTTATCTTGTAAATTATTGGTTTATCCTTTTGTGTTTAGTGTTGTGCTGTGATATTCTCACCGTGGCACCCTAATCTCAGCCGTGTACCCTGTGTGTATGATTATTGTACACGGATTGATTTTAGGGGCGTCACAAGTTGGTATCAGAGCCGACTGCCTGTAGGAAGCCACCCAACCACTACCTGGTCGAAGTTGAGTCTAGACTTTGAAAAACTATTTTGCTAACTTAATATTTGGCTTACGGGCCCACATCGATGTCACTACGTGTGATATCTATGGTATTAGGATCGTTTTCTTATTACCTATACTCTGGGAATATGCTCTCTTATCATTGCTGGTAAGTTTTAAAAAAATTGACATTAGGATCACGTTCTCTTGATTCCACCCGGCGTTCTGGTGCGTACCCCTTTGATTGAGTCATGTCGCAGGAGTTCGGCCCCAGGTCCCGGACCGCGGATCCCATTCTCATTATGGGAAGGCCGTGCGTTCTCTGGCATTTACTCCTGTGGCCAATAGTTTTCTTGCGGCGTGATTGACATAGTGGAATCTATGTCGCGTCGTGCAATCCTTACCGCAGTCTGCGCGCCACCTAGTGAGTCTTTTTTTCCTTAATTTCTACGATGTTACGTTGCCCGATTTTCGGTTGACTGTATGTGTGGATGTGTATGTCTTGTATGACTACTCCTATATATCCGCGCCTCCTCTTTGTTGTCGCTTTAACTCGTACTCGTTTCTGGTATCTCGATAAATTTTCATCACTGAAATACCCCTGTTAAATTCTAGCAGGATGGCTGGTCGTGGTGGTCGTGGTCGTGGTCGTGGTGCCAACGATCCACCTCCGCCGCCGAACTACATGGCCGCGATGATGCAGCAGTTTCAGATGAACCAGGTGTTTATGCAAGGAGCCATAGATCAGCTCCAGAATCAAAACCAGAATCAGAACCAGCACCAGAACCAACCGCCTATGGTTACTTTGCAGGATTTCATGTGTCTCAATCCCCCTCTCTTCCACCAGCCTGCACAGGCGATGGATGCCGATGATTGGCTCCGTGACATCAACCGTCAGTTGGAGTTCGCTAATGTGAGCGCTGCTGATTACGTTAACTTCGCGTCCTATTTCCTGCGTGGCCCCGCTGCGCAGTGGTGGTACACCTACAAGGGCTCGCTAGTTGAAGGGACTGTCGTCACCTGGAATGACTTCAATACTACCTTCCGTGCTCGTTATGTCCCCCAGGCGATTATGAACCGTATGAAGGCCGAGTTCCGCAACCTCGTTCAGGGCAAAAAAACTGTCGAGGCATATCAGAGGGAATTCCTCCGCCTCTCCCGCTATGATGCAAGTGACCTGCCCAATGATGCAAGTAGGCAAGAGAAGTTCCGTGATGGACTCAACGCAGATCTCCAGCTTGCACTTGCTTTGCACGTCTTCCCTGACTTCGCCACCATGGTGAACCAGACTATCACTCTTGAGACCACTCAGCTTAAGTTCGGTGGTTCGCCGAAGCGCCCCCGTGATGCTGGCTCATCTTCGGGCATAGCACAGAAGCAACACGTTTGGCTTCCACATAGTGTGTATCGTCCACCTGCCCCTGCACCAAAGTCGTCGTATGTCGCACCTCGTCTGCCTCCACCCCCGCCGAGACAGCCGAAGACTGAGAGTGCACCCTCTGTCCTCAATATGGCATGTGCTTCAAGTGCCATCAGCCATGTCACTTTTCTAGAGACTGCCCCCAGCGACAGAATCAACTGGTAGGTCACCCTGCTGGTCGTGGAAATGGCCGTGGCAACAACAGGACCCCCAACTATAACACTGGGTCTTCTGCTCACACTCACGACATACTTACAACATTAATGTCGAAGAAGCTCAGGAGCAACCTTCTACCGTGATGGGTACCCTTCTTGTTAATTCAGTACCTGCTACTGTTTTATTTGATTCAGGAGCATCGCATTCATTCATATCGGAAGCATTTGCATTGTCGGATAACTTCACGGTAGAAAAGATGGATCCACCGATGGTTGTCCGCACTCCGATAGGCCATTGCCACACCTCCAAGATAGTTCCCAAAACCATCTTCGAAATTGAAGGAATTGAGTTCCTTGCTTCCCCCATCCTCCTGAAGTCTTCCACCATAGACCTCATTCTGGACATGGATTGGTTGAAATTCCACGATGCCGCACTGTATTGTGGCATCAGTTCTGTCCAACTTTTTCACCCCTCCGGCGAGATTGTTAACCACACCACCCGAATTACCCAAGATGCGGAAACGCGGATCTATATGATGACTGCTCTGAATATCTCACCTCTTGACGGGATTGAGAATGTTTCAGTCGTTCGTGATTTTCCCGATGTCTTCCCAGAAGAACTCCCGGGAATACACCCGATCCGAGAGGTGGAATTCGTCATCGAACTAAAGCCTGGCACCGTCCCTATTGCCAAGCGTCCCTATAAGATGCCACCTCACCACCTCCTTGAACTGAAGAAGGAGATCGACGAAACACTTCACAAAGGGTTCATTCGCCCAAGTTACTCTTCTTGGGGAGCACCTTCGCTCTTTGTCAAGAAGAGTGATGGAACGAACCGTTTGGTCCAAGATTACCGACCTATCAACCAGGCCACGATACAGAACAAGTACCCGCTTCCTCGGATAAATGATCTGTATGATCAACTTGCTGGGTCCAAGGTGTTTTCTAAACTCGACTTAAGGTTGGTTTATCACCAAATCCGAGTCCGTGAAGAGGACATTCCGAAGACCGCTTTCATTACTCGCTATGGTTCATACGAGTACACTGTCATGTCCTTTGGCTTGACGAATGCTCCAGCCACTTTCTCTCGATTGATGAACTATATATTCATGGAATACCTCGACAAGTTTGTCGTGGTTTATCTGGATGATATCTTAATATACTCCAAGAATGAAGAAGAACATGTTGAACATCCTCGTCTTATACTGGAAAAGCTTCGGGAACACAAAATCTACGCTAAGTATTCTAAGTGTGAGTTCTGGCTTCCTGAAGTGACCTACCTTGGTCACGTGATTTCCAAGGATGGCATTGCCGTCAACCAAGAACGTATCTAGGCTATTATTTACTGGACTCCCCCCAAGACTGTCAAGCAAGTCCGAAGTTTCCTCGGCCTTGCCAGCTATTGCCGCCGTTTCGTCGAGAACTTCTCCAAGATTGCCAGGTCTCTGACTAACCTGCTTCACAAAGGCGTCAAGTTTGAGTGGACAGATAAATGTCAGGAAAGTTTCCAAGCCCTCAAGGACAAGCTCACTTCTCCCCCAGTGCTTGCTTCGCCTGATACTCAGAAGGACTTCGTGATATATTGTGACGCATCTCGTCAAGGATTAGGCTGTCTCCGAATGCAAGAGCATAAAGTGATTGTTTATGGCTCTCGTCAACTGCGTGCTCACGAAGATAAGTATCCAACACATGATCTTGAATTGGCAGCGGTAATCTATGCATTGAAGCTGTGGCGACATTACCTCGTCGGTAATCGTTGTGAGATCTACACCAACCACCAAAGCCTGAAATACTTGTTTACTCAGCCAGATCTGAATCTCCGCCAACAAAGATGGCTCGAGACAATAGCCGATTTCAATATGGATATTCATTACACCCCTGGCAAAGCCAATGTGATGGCCGATGCCTTGAGCCGCAAAGCCTACTTTAGTGAACTTGAAGTTCAAGTACAACAACCACTTCTGTATGAAGAGCTACGCAAGCTAAACCTCGAGATTGTTCCTCAAGGTTATGTAAATAACCTGGTTATCGAACCGGATCTCGTCAAATCCGTCAAGGCTATACAATTTTATGATGATTTCGTTCACAAGATTAAGCGCGATATCGCCAATGGAAGACCCTCACCCTTCACCATTGATAGCAAAGGTGCGGTGTTCTACGAGAACCGTTTAGTGGTTATTCACAGCAAGGGAAGGCATGAGAACCTGGATATGACCCCGAAGGTCATGAAAGCGGCTCACGATACCCCGTTGTCCATTCATCCTGGAAGCACCAAGATGTACCAAGACATTCGTCAGCAATTCTGGTGGCCTAACATGAAGCAAGACATTGCCCGATATGTTTCTGAATGTGACGTTTGCCGTCGCGTCAAAGCAGAACATCAAAGACCTGCTGGAACTTTGCAACCACTTTCTATCCCTGAATGGAAATGGGACAAGATTGAAATGGACTTCGTCACCTGTTTTCCGCGATCACAGAAGGGTCATGATGCGATCTTTGTCGTCATCGACCGATTCTCCAAGGCTGCCCACTTTCTGCCTGTTAAGGAGACGATCTCTGCTAGTCAGTTGGCAGACTTGTATGTTTCCAGAATCGTGTCGCTCCACGGTATTCCGTTGGAGATCAGTTCCGACCGAGGCAGCCTTTTCACCTCAAGATTTTGGGATAGTTTCCAAGAAGCTATGGGCACTCACCTAAGCTTCAGTACTGCTTATCACCCACAGTCACAAGGTCAAGTTGAACGAGTCAATCAAGTGCTTGAAGATATGCTTCGAGCTTGTGTCATCTCATTCGGTAAGAAATGGGAGGAATATCTTCCATTTGCTGAATTCTCGTACAATAATAGCTATCAACCTAGTCTGAAGATGGCCCCCTCTGAAGTTCTCTATGGACGTAAGTGTCGAAACCCTCTAAATTGGTCAGAAACTGGGGAACGAGCACTCGTTGGTCCGGACATTATCCAGCATGCCGAAGATCAGGTTCGCGTTATTCGTGAACACTTGAAACCTGCTCAGTCCCGCCAGAAAATCAACTATGACCGCAAGCACAAGGAAATGGTCTATCAACCCGGTGAACAAGCTTACCTTCGTGTCACTCCCATGAGAGGCACTCATCGTTTTGGGATCAAAGGCAAGTTAGCTCCTCGCTACATTGGCCCGTTCCGTATCCTTTCCAGAAGAGGACCGGTGGCATACCGTTTGGAATTGCTGGCAAACCTCTCTCAAGTCTACGATGTCTTTCACGTGTCGCAACTTCGACGCTGCTTCAAGGACCCTATTCGAGAAGTGGAACATGATATGATTGAATTGCAACAGGACTTGACTTATCAAGAACATCCGAGCCGCATTCTCGATCAGTCTGAACGCAAAACCCGCAATAAGACAACCAAGTTCCTTAAAGTTCAGTGGTCGAATCATTCTGAAGATGAAGCCACTTGGGAACGCGAAGATCGTCTTCGTGAAGAATACCCCGATCTTTTCCCCTCTACCGCTTAGATTCTCGGGACGAGAATTCTTATAGTGGGGGAGATTTGTAACACCCTCAGTGTTATGGAACTGTAACACTTTTGATAATGAAGATTACTGTTGCTAATCACTATTGCTAAAATTACTAGTAATCACTGGCCCTGCTAGTATGGTTGTGGTTATTTATTATGCTATAAAATAAATCCAACAAAATAAAACAGTAACAAAAAACCACTTTTCATCAATAGAATAAATAAAAGAAATAATAAATGAATTTATTAATTCACCAAACTTATTGTGGCATGGGTTTTTGCTGCACCTCTAATTTAGGGATAAGTAACACAATTTAAAAAATTGTAAAATAGCTAAAAGAATTCCAAAAGAAAATTAACAGTAAAGGAAAAGAACAAAATAAAAAGAAACCTAATCTACTGCACCCCCTAGCCCATCCCCCCTCTTCCCCCTGGGCCAAACCAGCCCAACCAGCCCAACCCGGCCCTTCACCCTCCCCTCCCCTGTTCACCCGCCATGGCACGCATCGCGCGGTGCCACGCCGGCCGGCCATGCCGTGGCGGCAATCCGGCGAGCCACCGGCGGGGGATAAGTCCCCCAAGGCCAACCCGCGCTTGCTGGAAAACCCTAGCGCCCCGTGCCCGTTCCTTCCCCTCCCTCGACAGATCTCGCTCCCCCTCGCCCTAGTCGTCTTCAAGCTCTCGCCTGAGCTCAGCCGTGGACGTGCCGGCGTGCACCCACGCGGCCAACGACCCTCTCCGGCCAGGACCTCGTGTCCGGAGGCTCCGCCATCAACCTCCCGTTCGCCTCGTCCGCTAGCTCACGTCGGGACGCGTCGGAGCCCGCGAATCGAACCTGCCACTCCACTACGGTCTCGTCGGCATCTCCGTCAAATTCGTCGCCTGTGCTGCTCTTCGCCACTCGCCGGACCTTCATGTGCCTCCAGGGTGAGCTGCACCTCCGAATCCCCCTCTCTACTTCCCGTTTTGGCCACCCCAACCGCCGTCGCCATGGGAGCAGTGCTCCCGCCGCCGCCGCACTGAACATCGCAGCCGCCCTAGTCCCTCCCAGCGCGCGCCAGTGACACCGGTGTGCTCCTCGTGAGCTGTAGGTCACGCCCCACTAGTGCACACTTGAGGATCTCCGTCGCATCCTCCTTCCTGTCGAAGCCCGAGGACCACCTTCGCTACGGCTCAACGTCGACGAACATTCCGGCCACCCCGGCCCCCACAACCACAACCCATCGACGCGGCGTGCTCCAAACCTTCGAACGGGCCCCTCCCTACATCAAGCCGTTGCCGGAGTTGGCCAGAACGGCGACCTCGCCGTGTTCTGTCCTCGCCGGAGTCGAGGTGTTCCACCGACAGGTGGGCCCAACCTGTCAGGGGTTTGGTTAACCCCTAATGGCCAATGACAGTGGGCCATCCCCTCTGTTAATTATCCAAGGATTAAAACAAATGAAAACTGTTAGGACTAACCCCACTGACTATGAAATATGGGCCCCACCCACTTAACCCTCTGTTTGAAAATAATTATAAAATATTAAGCATATGATTCTATGACAGGTAGACCCCACTGTCAGATTAATATTTAAAAGAATTTAGATTTATTCCAGTGTATGACATGTGGGCTCTGGCTCTGTTTTAATTTAATAAAATGAATTATCAATAGACCAGTGGGACCCACTGGTCAGGTTTGACCAGTCAACCCCTCTGTGGATAATGTTGTTATTTAATTAATAAAATAATTCAGAAAATCTTTTAAAATGATTAAAACTTTGAATTTAAATATCTTTTAAACCGTAAGTCAGATTCAAAAACTTTATACATCAAAATTGATCAGAAAAATATAGCGAATACGGATACGCTATCCATATACCCACCACACCCCTCTAACACAACGAACATCGACATCCCCCCCTCCGTGCCGTCTGTCCGATGATTTGTCCGGTACTGTCAAAGTATCCGGATGAATTTATTGTGAACACGAAAGTTGTTCGGATTGTTTCAACTAGCACGGTTACACCATCCACACGTTTGTCGGATGTCCACGAAACCTCCGGCATGAACCCTTCCCCCTCCGGACACCCTGCCTGATAATCACCCGGAGCTGGCAGTTGATCCCCGGATGGACTCCCGCTCCGTGCAACGTGCATTGCACTGTGTTAGAACACCGTTAACATTGCATTCGTCATGCCTTTCATCTGTTTGATATGATTGCTTTATATTTACTGTTTCTTCCCCCTTTCTTATCCGGTAGACCCCGCTGCTACCGCCGACTACATCGCTGCCGGGTACGACTACTTCGTCGACGACCGTACCCCTACCCGCGAGCTTCAGGCCAAGCAGAGCCATTCTCTTCCCCAGATATCACCTACCTTTTCCGTACTTTCTTGCACTAGGCATTGTTACTGCTGCTGCTACGTTGCTTACCTATTCAATTGCATAGCCTGTTTTTGTCGCCCCTTGATGTACCTCCTTTATCCTATGCTTCCTATTATAATTATGCATTGTTCATTAGTGAGCCCTGCGGATTGTTAGCTAGGATTAGATAGGGGCCGTGACCACTCAGGGGAGTGAACACGGATACAATATATATAACTGCAACAGGTACCGTACAATGTAGACACCGCCTAAGGCCCCCTAGTTCGGCTTTGCCGAGCCCCCATCAAGTGTGAGCTATCAAGGAGTAATCCTTGTACTCCACTCGTTGTTGACTCTGTATAGCCGCTCTAGGTACCTGAGCACGGTCGACCCAACGGTGCCCGCGAGCGGTATTGCGTCGGGAACGACAAGGAGGGTATGACCGACGTTACTGGCGTGCTTGGCCCCTGCTCGTATCTCGCGAGAGTTACCAAACCACGAAAGTCGAGCTCTACCAAGAGCACACACGAGATAAGGTAAGGAGACGGTTCACCTTGTTGGTAACCGCAGAGACTTGGTGGGACGACAGGGCAGGCACCGATGTACTGGTGGTCCTGACTGCTGTCGTTGACCGCGGGTCAGTTAAGTCGAGGCAACAATAACGGTTGTCATGCAGGTTAATTAAAATGCTAAATGGTTCGGCGGATGACTTGAGAGGCCGCAAAGGCATGTACGCACTACCTTCACGTGGGATAAGGAGTTATGGGCTCCCCTGCGTCGTAGTTTGTCCGAAAGCTCCTCAGACGTCAGCAGTACCGCGGCCTGCGCCGGGAAGTTGTGTCTTCTTCGCTCGAGCGGTGTGTATTTGGATTTGTTTTTGCTTCGCCGGCCAGCCACGCGCCGTGCAGGAGCGTGCAACCGTGAGGGACCTAGACCCCTTGGCGCATAGGATATAGTCCGGCGGATGGCCTCTCTGCTGAGCCTAGGATGGGCTGCGATGTGTCGGATAGCCTCGGTGGGGAATTCCCTAACAAGGTGTACGCCACCCAGCAGATCCGAGCGTGCAGGCTGAACAGTAGTGTATCCCTGGAGGGAGTTTAATCTATTCGAATAGCCGTGTCCACGGTAACAGGATGCTTTATGCTGAAGATGGACCTTACCACTACAAACTACTACTATTAATTTGTTGGTTCCGGGTTTTCTTCCTCGCAGGGAAGTCGAGGAGGGGAACTCGGAGGCATCTATTATTATTAATCATTACAACTTACTATTATACATTGTTGCAGCAACTTCTGCTTCATTGTTACTTTACTGCTTTATATAAACTGTTGGTTGATTCTCTCCTTGTGCTGCAAGACTCGTCAGAAGATGCTAGTCTTCAGTAGGCCTAGCTTCTTATCCTTATTCTGATTTCTATCTTGCAGTCCACTATATACAGCCTCCCCTTTCCATTTGATACAAATGCATAAATGCTTAGTAGCGGATGTAAGACTCGCGGGTATACTAGATACTCACCCTTGCTTTATTTCCCCCTTTATGTTTTGCCTGATCGGCCGCTGCAGTCGACGTTGGAGCCCAGGAGCAGGAGTACCCCGGAGGAGCCTACTACTACGTCGAGACCCCCGCTGACCAGGACCAGGAGTAGTTTCGGAGGATCCCAGGAAGGAGGCCTTGCCTTTTCGATCTGTATCTCTGATGTTATTTGTGCTAGCCTTCTTAAGGCAAAACTTGATTAACTATATCTGTACTCAGATATTATGGCTTGTATAACTTTGTATTCGGGTCCGCGTGACCCCCCTTATCTTGTAACATATTGGTTTATCCTTTTGTGTTTAGTGTTGTGCTTTGATATTCTCACCGTGGCACCCTAATCTCATCCGTGTACCCTGCGTGTATAATTACTGTACACGGATTGATTTTAGGGGTGTCACAGTGTTCATATCCTCATAGCTCATTATGCATCCATTGCATGGCAATCCCTAATCCTCACATCATATCTATCATTTGGATTTCTCTCGCCTATGATTGTCATCATTGATGTGAGCCTTTCACACTTTTTGGCTTCCTATCCCCATTATTTATTCTCTTCGCCATCCTAAGTGCCAACTATTCTTGCTCGCGCTCATTCATTGCATGAGTGCTCGAAGTCGAAAGGGAGAGGATCAAATTGACTTGTACATGGCCAATGGTGTGGGGACGAGTCATAATAAGATTCCAAAGAGACCATGTGTGAAATCTGGTAGATTGAGTTCTCAACAACTATTAAGTATTAATATGATCTAAACCCATCACCTATTTTCTGCATGGAACACCGATTGGAGACATTCGAGTCACGGACAGCGAGAGCTCTTTCACATTTATGTTCTTACTTTTCTAGTTTCAATACTAGATATAGAGTCTAGCTTGTTATTAACTTGACTTGAATTGCATGTTTTGCTTGATCTACTTTAAATTTCTACCTATGTTGATAGCATGCCACCACAATAATTATCTTGGTTGTCATTTACCTACTCGAGGACGAGCAGGAATTAAGCTTGGTCATGTTGATACGTCCCAAACGTATCTATAATTTTTTTCTTGATCCATGTTTATTTTGGTGCTTCTCTATATGTGTTGATGCAATTTTATATCATTTGCAACATATTTGGTACTAACATATTAACCTAGTGTCAAGTGTCAGTTTAAGTCTGTTTTGTCTTTGCATCATGGAGAAAGGGTGAAAAATCCAAGTGCTCAAAAAATCCAAAAAAAACCTAAAATTATTATTCATCGGAATACTCCAGAATCCCGAAGGGCAGTGGGAGGGGGCACCCCCCCCCCCCGTCCAGGCGACCCCACGGGGCGGCCAAGGGGGTGCCCACGCCGCCAGGTCGCCTGGGAAACTGGCCCCACCTCTGGTCCCCTACTTTGCACCTATTTATTTCCCGTAACACAAAAACTTGGGAGATAGAGACTCCTTTTTGAGAAGCAATTCTGATCTCTGCTTCCATTGCCAACAAGCATCGGGGGACCAAAAGTTACTGTTCCGGCACCCTTCCAGGACGGAGAAGTGCCGCTGGATTCATCTCCATCGATGTTGCTTCCTCCCTCCATGATGCGAGAGTACTTCTCCCTCGGGGCTAAGGTATTCTACCAGTAGCTATGTGGTTAAATCTCTCTCCCATGATGTGATTTTGATTATGATCATAGGCTTTGTTAATCTAGGGTGATCCCATGATGTTTCCCCTTCTTCCATGCATTGGATTTGATGTACTTACTTGACCACATCTAGTATAATCTCCAAGACCGCGGTGACATTGGGTCTATTGGACATAGATTAGAAAAATATTTTCATGAGTTCTTTCTTTTATTGTGAATTGATTGAAGATTTGAGAGTCTCTTGGTGGTTGTCTTGACTATTCTTGAGATATGTTGTGGTGATTATGGTACTCTCTTTGGATGGACGCGGTGACACTGGGAAATCCATAGATGTGGAACACAAACTCAAAGGTGTGCTCTTGTATACCTACACAATTCTCGTCCTCTCTTGACCACAAAAGAATGATCTTAGAGTTACTTCTCCCTTGCATGTTTTAGTGGAAATATCATGTGATTAAACTATGTTAATGTTGTTGGGGGTTACCACTAGTCAAAGTATGAAGCCTAGGCCTAGTTTTTCATCATTGCAATACCGTGTGTGCTCACTTTTGTTACTTGCTTCCTTGTTGTTTTTATTTTTACAGATTTATATTAGTTCGCCTTTCCACACCTATCACCCATATTTTACCATCTCTTCGCCGAACTAGTGTACCTATACAAATTACCATTGTATTAGGTGTGTTGGGGACACAAGAGACTTCTTGTATCTTAATTGCAGGGTTGCTTGAGAGAGACCATCTTCAACCTCTACTTCCCTGAGTTCGATAAACCTTAGGTCATCCACTTGAGGGAAATTGTTGTTGTCCTACAAACCTACGCGCTTGGAGGCCCAACATAGTCTACAAGAATATAAGTGTGTGTAGACATCAGCAAGCAAAAGATAAACAAGGTATATGCTTGCACAAAGTAAGGGTAGAAGTAACCACATGTGGAGCCGATGGAGACAAGGATGTGTTATCAAAGTTCCATATCTTGCGAGCAGTACATCTCTGTTTGGAGAAGGTGCGGAGGAGCAATGCTCCCCTAGAAGCCAGCTAGGGAAGCATTATTCCCCTCACACCCTCACCAATGTGAGGTGTCGTGATTCCACTATGGGACACTTGAGAGCGGCCACCGAACCCGTACAATCGGCAACCCTTGGGGGTGGTCACCATATTCGTACAATTGCTCGGGGCTATCTCCACAACCGAATTGGAGGCTCCTGTAGCGTCCTGAAGCTTTACACCATAATGATTGAGCTCCGCAACAACAACAACGTTCATGCGGGTTCATTTCTCGCTTAACGGTCTACATAAGTGTATGTTAGCGAATCCTCCCCATTGCAGCATTACTCCTAGATATATCTTGGGTTCGGGCACACGCTAGTTAGAAAAATCATTTTTTTCTGCTGAAAATCCCTTCACACGAGGCTTGATATCTCGTTTGATGCAAGCAAACTAAGCTAGTTTGTTTCAAATCCGAGAGATGATCATTGGAATGCTCTTGAGAGAGTGATGTAGTATTTGAAAGGTACAACGATGTATGTACTTCACTATACCGGTACCCAAGGGTACTTGAGGGATGCAGTGATTCGAACTGGATATCTGATGTTGATGAGCTTAAGGCCACAAGTGGTTATGTGTTTACACTTGGTGGTGTTGTTTTTTCCAGGAAGTCTTGCAAGCGGACCATCTCAATGAGGTAAACAATAGAAGCAATACTCACAATATTGCAGAGTGGATTTGTGAGCTCTTGATGGACTTGCATGTTGCTGAAAAACCAATACCATCTATCCTAATGAACTATTATCATCAATGTTGGATTTCGGCCCTTAGGATCGCTCACATAAAAATCCTACGAACGCACACGCACACGAAAACTATAGCCAAAGGCACATGTCGTGCCTCTCTTCCTTTTTATTGCTCTTATTTTCTCCACACCGGTGTTGTTACAAAGTTGCAGCCCTACCGTGTATATATATACACGTTACAACCTGAGCTAAACCAATCTAGCCGGACAGTAAACCGATTTGGACTCAACTTCAACACACACGTACTTATTTGTACCGGACTCAACCTGCTAGCTAGCCTAGTACTACTAGGACACGGACACGGCTAACTAGTACACTAATTTTCCTAACAAATCAAGATTACATTAACATTCACCCCCTAATTTTGATTCTATGTCTTTTGTGCTTCTCTTGATTTTGACTCGTTGAAGATCTGCGACTCGTCGACTCATCGACTACCATCATGTCCGTACGTTGAGTATGACCCACTGGAAACATGCATCGCCTATCTTGCTCCGCCATGTTGTGCCACCGCTATTGCTTGGCCCCTGCCTTGCACTCGTTCCGCACATTTGTGCCACCGCCCTTGCTAGGCATCCTCGCACTCGGTTCGCACCATACTCCTCGTACTTGCTTCAATAGATAAACTGTCTATTGCTCGCACATCTCCTCGCTTTATGATGGCTTACTACCATCGTCCGCCTTCGGAAATCCACCGAATCAACACTGACCGCAGCCAGGACGCTCCATGAGGACATGGACATGACTCACGGAACACCGTGCACACCTTCAACTCCAACGAATCAGCCAAGACAAGCACTTGGACATGATGATGACGACTCACTGACACGACGACGACTGACCATGCAAACTCGCATGACTCCTTGACTCAAACTCCCCGGACGACGATCTTGACGGCTTTCCAGCACCGCACCTCGGCACCACCGCTTCCATCAACGATCATCTTTCATCGCCTTGCAGACGACAACCTGTCGTCTTCCTCCTTGTCGCTCCGCCGAACGATAATCGCTTGATCCTCATCACCGCAACACAACTCGGTGACTTCATGGCCCGCCTCTCCTATTTCCCGCCCCGAGGCGCTAGTCAGGCGCCACCCCGGGGCAAGCGCGGCTTCAGATTGACCTTGCTCTGATACCAATTGTTGGATTTCGGCCCTTAGGATAGCTCACATAAAAATCCTACGAACGCACACGCACACGAAAACTATAGCCAAAGGCACATGTTGTGCCTCTCTTCTTTTTTATTGCTCTTATTTTCTCCACACCGGTGTTGTTACAAAGTTGCAGCCCTACCGTACATATATATACATGTTACAACCTGAGTTAACCCAATCTAGCCGGACAGTAAACCGATTTGGACTCAACTTCAACACACACGTACTTGTTTGAACCGGACTCAACCTGCTAGCTAGCCTAGTACTACTAGGACACGGACACGGCTAACTAGTACACTAATTTGCCTAACAAATCAAGATTACATTAACAATCAAGGTAAATAGTTCTAAGGATAATCATAAGTCATCATGGCATGTGATAAGGACACTGGAAATTGTCAGATTTATGAAAAACTCCAGAGTTATAGCATTGGACTATATAAACACAAAAAAGAGTCTAGCAGATCCCTTCATAAGGTGTTTATCACGAAATGTGATAGACAATGTATCGAGGCGGATGGGATTGAGACCCACTACATAATTCACCCATGGTGGCAACCCATTCTATGTGATCAAAGATCACATGAATTAGAATTGACGAGAGAAGCATTGGGTAACTGAGAGGAGAATTTTTATCTTAAAAAAGATCCACTCCATTATGATGCGATTTTCTCCTCATCTGTATGGTAGGCTGATTTTATCTTAATGTGTTATGAGTGCCTATAGGCAGATATGTTGACCTACAAAACATCTTGGAAGAACGCACCTATATGAGTTAGACTATTAATTAACATCATAGTCTATGAGAATTGGGTGAGCTCTAACAAACTCATGAAGAGGCCCTGGAGTATGACGTATATGCTCCTACCCACGGGAAAGATTTTACATCACACTTGCTTGCCAAAAACTTGTAGTTCAAGGTGTATTCCAATGCTCAAGTTGTACATGATTGTAGCATAGAGTCTTAGGTGGAACTTCAACTTAACAGTCTCCATCAAAATACCAGTATATAAACAATGTTTGGAACAATAGGAAAATTTCATGTATCTCTGGGATCTGGTGCGGGATTGTTAGATTATTGTGCCTGGACCATTAACAAATCAGCCAATAATCCTTTTAAATACATGAGGCACATGTGGTGCATTCATGCATGACAAGTGAGTGTGGAAAGTTTAGTTCCACCACGCTAGTGGAGGAAGAGTGTGACCTCTTTATAAGGTGGGTTTCTCTAGCTTGAGAAGTGAGAACTTACACACCCACTCCTTCTCTGTCGCATGCCTTGCATCGAATGCACGCACGTCGTGTTTTGTGAATGAGCCGAGCTATGCTAGGAGTTAGGTCACATATGTGTGTTTCCTTACTTTTTGTCACATAGGAAAATAAGTTGAAATGGTCGATTCGTTTCCACTAATCACGGAGTCAGTTGCTCGTGCGTCTATTAAGAGGTCGCTCCTCCCAGATGAGTCGTAACCTAATCTCTCTTCTGCCTGTTCGTTCCACGCATTGCATCGTGTGCCGCTTTCTCATCTGTAACAGCCCGGGATTTTCACCCAAATTAAAAAAATTATTTGTTGCGTTGTTGTGATGATTGCATGTGTTGTTTGTAGTGTTTGCTTCGCCGAGTTATTTATCGATGAATATTCTCCCCTATTTCTCGTATCAGATGTGTGACCGAACCTTTCCACCATGGCACACGACCTTTTGCGACACCGGGTTTCACCCGAGCACCGTCGCAACTTCCGGCACAATACCAACCATCACCATCGGCGGAAAACCCCATTTATATTTAATGGATTATTTTGTCACGCGATATTCCACGTTCTTGGTTTGGTGTGAAACGTTGTAGACGACGTCAGTTCGATGTTATGAAGCGGTGTTCCGAATTTCATGCGAGTCCGACTTCGTCGGGTAGGTAAACGGTCGGAGGCGTCAAGCATAGTAGCCGATATAACTCCAGAGACGTATTTATAAATTTCACGTGGACCGCCAATCAACCAACAAGATTTCCCTCTTATTTATCGACCCTAGATCCAAAACCAGCCCACAATAGCCCTTTTAGTGGCCCAAACCCCTTCCAACAACCACCTGCTATATATAGCAGGAAGCCTCCTTCCATTTGTAGCCTAACCCTAAAAATTAACTCCCCCTAGGTTTCTTCACCCCGCCACCACCTCCTCCACCTAGATGTTAGCAGTCGGCCAACCCCCGCAGCAGCCAGCCAAGCGATCTGGACCGTTAGATATGAAGATCCAACGGCCCAGAGAGCGCCACGCCTCCCTGTGGAATCCACGCCCGAAGCTCCACACCCGAGCTCCTCCCTTCCGTGGAGCTTATCGTGCGCGCTGCCGCCCGAGCGCCTCCCGTGGGCGTCCTCTGCCGGCGAGCCGCACCACCCCGGTCAGCTGTGTCCATCTCCTTCTTCCCGTGATCCCTCCACTTCTCCTCTTCTCTCCCTCACCTCCCTGCTCTCTCTCTCTCCCTCCCTCGCAGCACAGCAGCCATGGAGGTCCCGAGCGACGCCCCTCCATGGACTCCACGACGAAAGCTCGCCGCGACATACCCGGCACATCGCCCCTCCGGCCAGATCCAGTGTGGCCTGGCCGGATCCTCCCATTCCCCGCCTCTGTGGACCCCACCTCGCCGGAGCACGAGTCGCGTCGCCGCGCCAGAAGCCGCCACCGCCGCCGTGGATCCCCTTCTCAGGGTCATCCGATCTGGACGAACGCAGGAAGGCAGGTGGGTCGGTGCGCCCCAGCGCCTCCCCTGGCGCGGCCCTGCCCAGCGCCCGGCCCGCGTTGCTGCTTCCTCGCCCTGGGCAAGATCCCGCTAAGCTTCGCCCATCCGCCGACTGGGCCACGGCCCGCTAGGGTAAGCATGTCCCCCTTTTTTATTTGTTTTGTTTCCAGTTGCGCTAGATGGGCTTGGCCCAATAGATCCACCCCCTCGTAGCGTCGGGCGTCTGTTAGTATCCCACGCTCACCCGGTTAGGCCCATTTGATCTATTTCGGTCCAGAACATGTTTATATTATTTTTCTCGGCTTTTAATTGGCAGTTTTAGTTATAATTTTGCGATGCGGTTATCTTTTCACCGGTAGCTCGGATGGAGACGCTTTCTACATGAAAGTTGCTCCGTTTTTCGCGCAGATTATTAAAATGTTGCCCTTTGCCATGTTTGAACTTGTCTACATCTTGTTTTGGTTGCTATTTATTTCGCATGCCGCTGTAAACTGTAGTCTTCCATATCTTTTTAATCGTTGCTCAGATAAAAATGTTCCTTACATGTAACTTGACTAGAATTGCATGTAGATTGTGAATATGCTGCTCTTGCTTGCTAATAAAAATAATAAAATAGGGTTAGGGTAAAACAGTACCAAATATTATAATTATCGCGAGGTAATAGCGATATGCCATGTGTAGGAATTTTACCCGCTTAACTTGACTAGTATTGGTAGATTTCTTATGATTCACCCCTCTTGCCATGATTGTGTGTTATGACATGCTTGAGTGAGATGCCATGTTAACAAACTTTTCTCATGTTGTGTAGCTAAACAATTTGAACCATCATAAATGTGCGGTATCGTCGTGTGTGACGAGTACTCCACTTAACCTGTTAGTAACCGCTCTCGACGATACATGCGATACCGTAGTGCTTGTTCTCGTGTTTCCTTCTTGTTGATGCGTGCTCGTGATTGCTTCGTAATAATAGATGTTTTCTCGTCGATTTCCTTTCCAGTGTTTTCTTATTGTGTGGTCCCGCGGTTACCTTCAGAGACGTTGCGAGTTTGCGATCGACTACACCTTCGGCGTCGTCTTCTCATCAGGTAAGGGGGAGCATATATCATGCTTATAACTTTCAGCTCACTTGTGCCTAGGTATAGGATAGAACGAATGCTTGATCCTACCACTTCATATTTATGCCTCTCAAATAAAACCCAAACAGCCATGTCCCCCACATCCTAGCAAACCTTTGTTTGTCCATGTACCTTGCTTGCTTAACCACTGCTTAGTATGCATGCTTAGGATGCTACAACTGTTATCCTGTTACTCCTTGGATTGGGCTATCACATTTTTATATTGTTGTGGATGATATGATTATTACAATGTTGACTATACTCGGCGAAGGACGGAAGGTCTAGGCTATCCCGTCCCGATACTTTGTTCCATTCGAGTCACCTAGGACCCGAGTTCCGGGTATTGTGTCTCTTGACGATCCTGCCTGACCGCGTGTGGGATTTTATGGGGTCCCTTTTTCTTACCTACCTAGCTTCAAACATTTCTAGAGGTGGCCCAAGCCGATTTACCATTTGCAAACAATGCATATATGTCTGACGGGTCGCTCCTAGCAGATATCCTTTAAAACATCTTGGGCCAGTGGAGACATGGTTTCTCTGTTAGTCCACCCGATCAGCTAGGACCCGACCCCATGTGAGGTGACCCGGTAATCTGACCCGCGTCAGCCCGAAGAGTCCGATCCGAGAGTGCAGACGACTCTGGGATTGGGTGTTGACTCCCCGGGGGCCACCCGGATTTGTGCGTTGTTAGTTAGAGGAACCTGTCATTCCGGATCTCTTAGTACTAAATCATAAAATGGTTGTCTGTGATGGGTAGCAACTGAGAGAGATCGGCGTGCGTGCGGAGCCTTGTAATGGGCAGTTGATACACCCCTATAGGGTTAAATCTTTTCGAGAAGTTGTGTCCACGGTTATGGACGACTTGAGACCTACTCTTTGTTCATAGACAACTACAACTGAGATAATCTTAATAACTTGATCAACATGTGTGTTCCTTGACTGCTTCTTCTTCATCCGGTGATGAAGGGGAGGACAAGGATAGGATAGGTGTTATGTTTGCGTAAGTAGCTGATAGCATACTTGTTGGAGGCGATTCCTCATCGACTGCTTGGTTCTCATCTTACTCTAAATAGATCATTAGCCACCTCATATATTGCTAGTGCGGCTGCAACCTCACCACTACCCCCATCTTACCGTGATAAGTTAGTTACAAGACTTTTTGATATAGCTCACCCCTTCTTTTCTCTTTTACGCACGTTATGGAACGATCTTGGACTTTAGAGAAGCTCGACGACCCTTCTTCTGGACGCCTTCGTGGACTCGACTATGACTAGTTAGGCGGATCCCAGCGGAGAGCCTAGACCCGTGTGGTTACGGTAATGGTGTGTTTTATCTTTGCCATTAGGCATTTGATTGTAGTATATACTCAGACATGTATCTTCCGCTGATGTATTGTATTAAGACAGTTGTATGCCGATTGTATGAGATGTTGTATCCTTGTATCTGTAATGGTGTGATATCATGTTGGAAATCTGGGGCATATGGCAGTGTCATATGTCGCGGGGGATTGATATGTGCTTCGTCCCCGAATCTGGATGGAAACATCTAAACCTAGAACATTACTGCATATTGGCCTTACACCATCTATCCTCTAAGCGTGCATCCAGGAGGGAGAAAGTAGGCCTCCGGAACCTCACCTCTTGTGATCCGATATAGGAGAGGAGCGGTAAAGTTTTTGGGGAGCGCATATGGGAAACTGATGGATCTTCACTGTGGCTGCGAGCGATGATGAATTCTTCGCGAAGGACAACATCTCCCCCGACGTGGTTGGTCTCTTAGAGGAAGACAAGTCAACATCCACTACTGTTGTTGCAAGAGCAATTTTTTCCCCTTGAGGTTTTAGAGATTGTTGGATAAAACGGTAGAGGAACTAACATTGTTTACGAGTGAAAAACTGATGATTAGGTTCGTAGAGATCAGAGAAGATTGGTATATCTTCGAAGGTAAACTCAAGGAGTAGAAGACAATCCTCAGAGCCGAACAAATGAAGGAAGGAAACCCCTGAAAATACTCTTCAGGAAGACGATGATATAGAAGAGAAACTGTCAACAAAGAGAATGATGAAGCTGGATCAAGACGTAGTCTTTTTCATAGTTTCTTTTACTTTTGAGTCATAGGAAAAAGCGTACTATCAATAGGGTTTTAGTTATTCGAGATATAGGTCGAAGTGAAATGCTCGATATGATGCTAAAACCAGAGAACTTTTCCGAAGAGAAATCTCATTGTGATGAGTTATTACTCTAAGACAAACTCGCGGTACTTTTCTCATTTGAGGGAGAACTCAAACAATGAGTCAACATTTCTTGAGGCTTGTGCCTCAAGAAATTTTGGGACTTGATTAACAGTTATTAATCGTCATTGGGATCTCCACCTATAAATACTCCGCACTCGTCCGCGAGCTAACAAGAGTGTTGTGAGCATCCCAAAAGGATTCTGAGATAAAACCCTTGATAGAGTTCCAGTTTCCTAAGTCCGACCTTGATGAGCAGATTCACTTAGACTAAGATTGAGATTAACTGGTATTTTTATCTTGGAAGTCTGCATGCTTCCTAGACGGTTAGAGGTTCCTCTTCAGCAGTCGAAGAGTAATTATTACTGCGAAGAGAAAGTATGATAATGATTTCAGAGATCGACTAAAGTATCTACCACGAGTGAGAACGACACAGATTCGAGCAGTTTGTTGTTGTGGAGAATAGGACGAAGAGAGGTTTTCTTCTGTGTTCAATCACAAGTGCTTCCAACCAAATGTAGCACTTTGTAGAGTGTCAACAGGTTTACCAAACATCATCATCGCGTTAAAAGGCTCGTTCTATTATCCGTACTTACATTTTGTACCAGAATAGTTTGCATGTTTGTCATGTATGTATTCGATGTTTGCTTTCCATTCGAGTAGAATCAACATATTTCCCTTTGTGTTTCCTTTCGGTTGTGATATATATGTTTCCTTTTTTGCCATGCTTCTTGCTTATTTTCGTTGGTGTGTTTCATCTCGATCAATTTTTCTTTGAAAATTTTAGGAGATCATTCACCCCCTCCCCTTGTGGTCACTTCTTGTTCGTTTAGGTTCTATATATGTTATACTATCCTCTATGTTAGAATTATTATTTGGCTTACTATTCATAGCAATCGATATAGATGTGATGTCTACTTTTTATGATCTTGATTGCATGCCTAGCTACAATCATATACAACTTGTTATGGTTTTTACTGCTACCATAACTAGTACGTATTACCTACTATTTTTATAGATTAAAATATATGAGAAAATTCCTAAATATTCAACAACACATTTGTACACAATGGCTCCACCTCCACGCAGATCTGCCTTTCTCCCCTTTCATGGCCTTTGTCGACGTTGTCAATACGTATACCGGCAAGCCAAACTCAGCCAGACCCATGGATCGGCCATTATCCTCCAGCTTCTAACCTAACATCCATAGAAAGTTTGTTTTAACTGAACTCCGTAGATCCACGCTTCAACAATAAACACGATCCAACAATGTAAAAACATACATGTTCACCGGTTACCACAACAAATTCATCGGCGCAATGGCGTCGCCTCCATTTTTCTCTCTCTTCTCTCTCTCTATGCCACATGTGTGCCTAGAAATAGTGGTGGCACGGTGTTCTATTTTAAGATTTCGATACAAGGTCACAAACAAACTTCTGGTCAACTAGCGACGCATTTGGACATCCATCATTACCCTATCCCATGGCACATAGATCGAGATATGTATCACTCGAATAACTAATTTACCTAACGCCTGTATTTCTATTAATAATTGTGTGCCTTAGATCCCCACGAAGTTCTAATCGGTGCAGATAATGGAAGAATCTATGCTGAGTTTAGAATAACAACAGTTCTTTTTTTATAAGTATCAATGAGATGATGATAGGCAATAATGTGAATTCGCGAAAAGGACCTCTCCCATTTACCCTCCCCTCACTTTCCCCTCCCCCTCCTTCCCGTTTGTTCAACGGATCTAGATCTCGTCGCTAGGCCCGGATCCAGAACCTCGTCGGCGGCGTTGTCGGTTGGGGAGGTGATGGGGATGGTGCCTGGTGCGCATGTGTGTATATGTATGGCTTCTTGCCGGTAGTTTCGCATCCTATATGGAGGACCTCATCACTGACGTGCTCGAGCAGCGTCTGGTGGCGGCCGGTGCGACTCCTCTTCATGGCGGCGGCATGGAGACAACGGCGGCGAAGAGGAAGCTCGCCTACTACTCTGCAAATAAGCTATGGCTGGCTCATGTTGGTGTTCTTCCTCCTTATGGCCATCATAGTGATGGAAAATGGAGGTAGGAGTCCTGATATGGTCATGAGATGGCGGATCTGGCGATGTTTTTATCCCCTTATGGCTGGATCAATGGTGGCTTGGAGGGGAAGAGAAAGTTCCTTCCGATTCGTACTGCTCTCCTTGTATCAATTTGGTCCCTACTCTACTACATCTTTGGCTCAATTTCCCTTGATAAAAGAGGCACTTTGGTCGTTCTTCTCTCTCTTTGGACATTTTTAGATCTTCTTGCTACAGTTGAGTTCGAAGCTTATATCAGCATCTCTCAAGGCGTACAAGAAGACGATGTTGAGCTGCTGTATCTTTTGGCTGAAGGTCGGCTGATATGGGGTGGCCCGATCTTCTCAGTAAGCGTACGATGAATATGAGGGCGATATGAGAAAACTTGTATGTAGCCAATGAACTCTTCTCGCTAGATCCATGTTGCCAATCCGAAAGCTCTCTACCCTTTGGATATTCACAACTTCACGCACTTGCGCAACATAGCCGCCAACTACGAGACGATAATTTGCAATCTACTAATTCCCAGTAGAACGACAGATCACACAAAACTTGTAGCAGCAGAACTTCAGATCGGTACGAATTGAAGTTTATGATTCAAGATGAACGCTTGAAGCTATTCTTAAGAACTAGGGTTTATCTAACCATAACATTGGCTCACACATTTACCCTAGGCTCTCCTCCTAGGCTTCTCTAGGCGACTTTGCGCCGGTGGCCACTCCCTCCTGTCGGTTGCCACTCCGGCGCCGGCAGACACCCCTCCTCCTCCATCGCCTAGAGTGCTTCAGCATGGCGCCTCACCTTAACTTTGAACGAGGTAAGGGGTTCCAAGCGGAGATGAGGATGAAGTTTGGCCATCCTGTTGTTTTTAGCCCTAGTTTTCATCGCCGTGAGTTCAAGCTGGTTGTCTCCTTCTGTCGAGCCACTTTTCGTTTGGATATTCATACTGTTAGCATTGCTCTCAATGCATGCTTTGGTGGTTACCCGCAAGGTTTTCGTGTTCTCCATCTTAGAGATAGAACTTTCGGTTTCTCTCTTGCTTCCAAGTCTGTGGGTTTTGAAGTTTACAATGTTGGCTGTATTGCTTCTCGTGATTTTGAGATGGTTTTCAACTAGTGGAGTGATGGCGGCCCGAACTAGCGTCGAGAGGAAGCTCGTTTTTACCAAGAAGAAGAAGCTGAATGGACGGTGGTGCGTGATGTGCGAGAGATGATAATGGCTTCTCGCCCTTCGTTGATTACCCCAAGTGGAAGGTGAGATGTAGGATAGCAGCAAATTTCTCCTATGTAAAGGATAGGGTTTGTCTCCCGTAGGACTCCGAAAGAGGCAAGTAGGTGACAACGGTGCTAGAAATTTATCGGTTGACGTGGACCTGCACATAGACACAAATAAATTTTCTCCCAACGAAGTTCAGAGAGGTTGTCAATCTCTCCGGCCTTGTTGTTTACAAAGGATCAAACGCAATTGATAAAGGATAATAGTAATTGCAACTAGAAAGTAAAAGCAAGAAATAAATTGAGCGTGTAAACACTGATGAGAATATGGACCGGGGTCCCGTGATGTTCACTAGTGATGTCTCTCTCCCAAAAGACGATAAAACTGCTATGCGAAGTAAACAAATCACAGCTGGGCAATTGACAGGATTAAAAACGCACCGCAATTCTAACTATGCTACAAAGAAACGAAGAGGCCCAAAAGCATGGGCGGTACGCCAAAATAAGTAGACCGAAATCCAACTGCATCTACTACTAATCACCCACCTTGACATATCTATCCAGAACATCTCGCTGGTATTAAGTTGCGAGCCCCACCAAAAGTGTAAACCCAAAGCAACAAACAACTGCATTAAAAGAACTTTGCGTAAAGTAAACAATCCTCGCAATCGCGGTTACAAGCACCGTTGTTTTCCCCCTTGTGGCGACATCACATCCCCTAGACTCATGTTTCTGTCACTCAAGCTAGTCATCAGGGGGCATGAACCCACAATCGAGCATAACGTTCCCTCTTGGAGTCACTACCTACTACTTGGCCAAAGCAATAAATGGCAACAGAGAACATGCAAGAATTACTCAAGAACAAAATTATAAAAGATAAGAACCAAATATATTACTCTATCACAAACTGAACATAGTCTCATAATCCATAAAATCCCAGCAAACTCAGCATAGCAATAGCAGAAAGAATTACATATGTGCCTTGATCATGTAGGGCAGCTCACAAGGTCAAATCCATGAAGAACAAAGAGGGGAGGAGAACATCACATAGCTACTGATCATGGACCCATGGTCCAAGGTAGACTACTCACGGATCATCCAGGAAGCGTCCATGGTAGAGGAGAGGCTCCCGGAGGTCAATCCTCCCTTAGGCAGGGTGCCGGGAAGAGTTCTGCTGGCGCTCCCGATCTTGGAAGCGCTGCGGCGGCGAAATAGAGGCAAGATCGCGAAAAAGGGTTCTGTCTTCGGAAGAATCCCGTCACAGAGAATATATAGGCGAAGTGGGGCAGCCAGGGGGCGACCAGGGGTCCAGGCGCCCCCCCCCCCCCCTGGCGCGGCCAGCCCCTAGGGCGTGCCACCAGGGCGCCTGGGCCCTTGGTGGTGGCCCTCTGGCCCCACCTTGGTGTTTCCGGAAGCTTACGGTACACTGACTTTTTATCTGGTTTTTCCCGAATTTTTGGAGCACTTTTAATACGGGGGAAACCTGAAATAGAAAAACAGCAGAAAACTGGAACTGACACTGGGGTGCACTAAGTTAATAAGTTAGTCCAAATATGATCAAAAGTATATGAAAGTGTATCTAGATCATAGCAATATCACACAAAACATGGATGGAGCAAGCAGAAATTATAGATACGTTTGGGACGTATCAACATCCCCAAGCTTAATTACTGCTCGTCCTCGAGTAGGTAAATGATAACAAGCATAATTTATGTGGTGGCATGCTAACAACCATATAAGAACTTTGAAAGTAAAGCAATCAAGGTATGTAATTCAATTCATGTCATAACAGGAAGAGCATATATTAGCATTGAAACAAGCAACATAAGAACATAAAGGTGCAAGAGCTCTTGCTGTCCGTGACTCGAATGTCTCCAGATGGTGTTTGCGTGCAATAAGGGGGAGATGGGAACACGAGAGAAAAATATATATTTGTTGAGAACTCAATCTACTAAAGTTTCACACTTAGTATTCTTTGGAATCTTATCTTGACTCGTGCCCAGTCCACTAGCGAGGTACAAGTCAATTTGATCCACTCCCTTTTGATATTTTGAGCACTCATGCAATGGATGAGCGTAAGCACGAGAGTTGACAATTAATTTTGATCATAGGATCCCAACCATCTTCTAGCTTCTTAGGTATGGAGGCTTCTACTCTAAGATTCTCCTCCCTAGCTTTGATGAGAGCATTAGTGATATGCTCCGTGAAGGCAAGATTTAGTGTGCTAGTGTGGGGGTCTCTAGAAATTTTGTGTAGCAAGCTAATAACTTCTGAAGGAGTACAACTATCAAAATCAATGTCACTACTATCAAAGGTGGTAGTGGTGTCAACAAGGCTCACTTGTTTTAAAGCTTCTATGTTCATAGGAGTTTCTTCTTCTATGGTTGAGGTAGTAGCATCACCATTAATAGGTCCAATGGGACTAGGAGTGTGTTGGGTGCTAAAAGTTTGGGTATCCTCAACAACTTGGATAGTAGCAACAGGGTGGTGTGTAGGAAGGCTCTTAATTCTATCCTCTTCCTCTTTTTATCTACCCCATCTTTCTTTAAGTTTAGCCATCATCCTAATATTTTCATTAATTTGCAATTGTATAGCATTAATAGGAGTGGCATTCCTCTCCTCAAGGGGAGAGGTTCTAATTTTAAGCATCTCAACATCAAGGGCTAAGCTATCTAACTTCAAAGAGAGATTATCTAATTTGTCTAATTTCTCTTCTACACTCTTGTTGAAGTCTTTTTGGGTAGTGATAAAGTCTTTAAGCATGCTTTCTAATTCAGAAGTGGGGCTCTTGTTGCTAGGATAAGTGTTGTTGTTCCAATAGTTGGATGGAAACGATCTAGGGTTGCTAGAAAAATTACCCTATAAACATTATTGTTGAAGTTGTTTCTAGCAATAAACTTCACATCTACTTGTTCGTTAGCAACCAAAGAATTTAACGGGACATCATGAGGATCAATAGGAGATTGTTTGGTAAGTAGAGACATAATTAAGTCAACTTTTTTAATTTAGAGAGGAAATCTCCTCGACAAAGTTTACCTTCCTACCTGTTGGAGCGCGTTCGGTGTGCCATTGGGAATAATTGGTCATCATCTCATCTAGGAGTTCTGTGGCACCACCAAGTGTTGTTGACATAAAGGTTCCTCCCGCGGCCGAACCTAACAGGTTCTGCGAGGTAAAGTTCAAGCCTACATAAAAAGTCTGGATAACCATCCAAGTAGTGAAACCATGTGTAGGGCATTTCTTAACAAGAGATTTCATTCGTTCCCAAGATTGGGCAATGTGTTCATTATCCAATTGCTTAAAATTCATAATGTTACTCCTCAATTGGATAATGTTAGCTAGTGGGTAGTACTTCCCAATAAAAAGCATCTTTGCACTTATCCCAAGAATCTATGCTATTCCTAGGCAAGGATTGAAACCAAATTTTAGCTCCTTCCCTCAAAGAGAAAGGAAAAACCTTAAGCTTAACAACATCACCTTCTACTTATTTATACTTTTGCATATCACATAGCTCAACAAAATTATTTAAGTGTAAAGCAGCATCATCTCCAGCACTAGAGAATTGATCTCTCATAACAAGGTTTAGCAAAGCAGGTTTAATTTCATGAGAGGTAGCTGAAGTGGCAGGTGTGGCAATAGGAGTGCAGATAAAATCATTGTTGTTGTGACTAGTGAAGTCACACAACTTGGTGTTTTCAGTGGAACCCATAGTAGCAGCAAGTGTCACAGGCATTTTTTTGTGATTTTTGATAAAGGACACTAAGATAAAAACTGAAAGGTAAACAAACAAGACTAAAAACCAAAGGTAAAAGATAGTGTGCAACTCCCCTATCTTGACGATTGGGGTCCCCGTCAACGTCGCCAGAAATTTGCTTGATGTGCGAGATATGATAATGGCTTACCGCCCTTTGTTGGTTACCCCAAGTGGAAGGTGAGATGTAGGATAGCAGCAAATTTCCCCTATGTAAAGGATAGGGTTTGTCTCCCGTAGGACTCCGAAAGAGGCAAGTAGGTGACAACGGCGCTAGAAATTTAGCGGTTGACGTGGACCTGCACACAGACAAAAATAACTTTTCTCCCAACGAAGTTCAGAGAGGTTGTCAATCTCTCCGACCTTGTTGTTTACAAAGGATCAAATGCAAGGGATAAAGGATAATAGTAATTGCTACTAGAAAGTAAAAGCAGGAAATAAATTGAGCGTGTAAACAGTGATGATAATATGGACCGGGGTCCCGTGATGTTCACTAGTGATGTCTCTCTCCCAAAAGACGATAAAACTGCTATGTGAAGTAAACAAATCACGGCTGGGCAATTGACAGGATTAAAAACGCACCACAATGCTACTATGGTACAAAGAAAGGAAGAGGCTCAAAAGCATGGGCGGTACGCCAAAACTAGTAGACCAAAATCCAACTGCATCTACTACTAATCATCCACCTTAAGATATCTATCCAGAACATCCCTCTAGTATTAAGTTGCTCGCCCCACCCAAAGTGTAAACCCAAAGCAACATACAACTGCAGTAAAAGAACTTTGCGTAAAGTAAACAATCCTTGCAACCGCGGTTACAAGCACCGTTGTTTTCCCCCTTGTGGCAACAGCACATCCTCTAGACTCATGTTTCTGTCACTCAAGGTAGTCATCAGGGGGCATGAACCCACAATCGAGCATTACGCTCCCTCTTGGAGTCATTACCTACTACTTGGCCAAAGCAATAAACAGCAACGGAGAACATGCAAGAATTACTCAAGAACAAAAATATAAAAGATAAAAACCAAATATATTACTCTATCACAAACTGAACATAGTCTCATAATCCATCAGATCCCAGCAAACTCAGCATAGCAACAGCAGAAAGAATTACATATGTGCCTTGATCATGTAGGGCAGCTCACAAGGTATAATCCATGAAGAACAAAGAGGGGAGGAGAACATCAGATAGCTACTGATCACGGACCCACGGTCCAAGGTAGACTACTCACGGATCATCCGGGAAGCGTCCATGGTGGAGGAGAGGCTCCCGGAGGTCAATCCTCCCTCCGGCAGGGTGCCGGGAAGAGGTCTGCTGGCGCTCCCGATTTTGGAAGCGCGACGGCGGAGGAACAGAGGCGAGATCACGAAAAAGGGTTCTATCTTTGGAAGAATCCTGTCACAGAGAATATATAGGCGAAGGGGGCAGCCAGGGGGCCACCAGGGCTCTAGGTGCCCTCCTGGCGTAGCCAGCCCATAGGGCGTGCCACCAGGGCGCCTGGGCCCTTGGTGGTGGCCCTCTGGCCCCACCTTGGTGTTTCCTGAAGCTTCCGGTAGGCTGATTTTTTATCTGATTTTTCCAGAATTTTTGGAGCACTTTTAATATGGGGGGAACCTGAAATAGAATAACAGTAGAAAACAGGAAGTGGCACTGGGGTGGACTGAGTTAATAAGTGATGGCATATAAGTGATAATGGCTTCTCGCCCTTCATTGGTTACCCCAAGTGGAAGGTGAGATACAGTGTAGCGACAAATTTCCCTCGGTGAAGATACCGAGGTTAAGATCGACCAGTAGGACTCCGGCAATGATAAGTACGTGGTGAAGTGAACAATGGCACCGTTCACAACTCAGGTTTGCTTACTTCACTTGGACCTGCACATGATACAATTAACTTTGCTCCCAACGAAGTTCAGAGAGGTTGTCAATCTCTCCGGTCTTGTTGTTTACAAAGGGTCAAACACACAAGGGATAATGATAATGATAGCAACTGAAAGTAAATACTGAAAAGTAAATAGGCTTGTAAACAATGATGATAATATGGACCGGGGTCCCGTGATGTTCACTAGTGATGTCTCTCTCCCAAAAGATGATAAATCTGCTATGCGGGGTAAACAAATTACATATGGGCAATTGACCAGGATTATAAACGCACCACGATGCTAACTATGTTACAAAAGAAAGGAAGAGGCTCAAAAGCATGAGCAGTACGCCAAAATAAGTAGACCGAAATGAATCTACATCTACTACTAATCATCCACCTTGAGATATCTATCCAGAAAATCTCGCTGGTATTAAGTTGCGAGTCCCACCCAAACTGCAAACCCAAAGCAACAGACAACTGCATTAAAAGAACTTTGCGTAAAGTAAACAATCCTTGCAACTGCGGTTACAAGCACCGTTGTTTTCTCCCTTGTGGCCACATCACATCCCCTAGACTAATGTTTCTGTCACTCAAGTGTGTCATCAGGGGGCATGTACCCACAATCGAGCATATCGTTCCCTCTTGGAGTTACTATCCACCACTTGGCCAAAGCAATAACCATCAACGGAGAACATGCAAGAATTACTTAGGAACAAAAATATAAGAGATCAAAACCAAATATATTACTCTATCACGATCTGAACATAATCTCATAATCCATCGGATCCCATCAAACTCAACATTGCAAAAGCAGAAGAATTACATATGTGCCTCGATCATGTAGGGCATCTCACGAGGTCTAAACCATGAAGAACAAAGAGGGGAGGAGAACATCACATAGCTACTAATCACGGACCCAAGGTCCAAGGTAGACTATTCACGGCACATCCGGGAAGCGTCCATGGTGGAGGAGAAGCTCCCGGAGGTTGATCCTCCCTCCGGAAGGGTGCCGGGAAGGGTCCTGACAGTGCTCCCGATCTTGGAAGCACGGCGGCGTCGGAACAGAGGAGAATTTACGAAATAGGGTTCTGTCTTAGGAGTTTCAGCGAAGGGGCAGCCAGGGGGCACCAGGGGTCCAGGCGCCCCCCTGGCGCGGCCGGGCCCTTGGCCGTGCCAGATGGCCGCATGGGTCCCTGGTGGTGGCCCTCTGGCCCCACTTGGGTGCTTCTAGAAGACTCCGTTACGCTGATTTTTTATCCGATTTTTCCCAAATTTTTGGAGCACTTTTAATATGGGGGAAACCTGGAATAGAAAAACAGCAGAAAACAGGAACTGGCACTGGGGTGCACTGAGTTAGTAGGTTAGTCCAAATATGATCAAAAGTGTATGAAAGTGTATCTAGATCATAGCAATATCACACAAAACATGCATGGAGTGAGCAGAAATTATCGATACGTTTGAGACGTATCAATAAGTTAGTCCAAATATGATCAAAAGTGTATGAAAGTGTATCTAGATCATAGAAATATCACGCAAAACATGCATGGAGCAAGCATACATTATAGATAAGTTTGGGACTTATCAGTCCGCCGCCAGGAAGGCGATCATAGGAGACCGGATCATAGCTTGCAGGCATGTGATTAGCGGCAATCGGTATTCCAGCGACTTTCAAATTCAAATGTGTCCCCTGTGATTGCAACAGCACTGGATTTAATGAGTATTACTTCGCCCAATATTGCGGTTAATGACTCGGGCAAATTTGTTGACTCAGAAAACCGAAAGCCCACCTGTGGGGAACTAATTCAATTGTTTTCTTTGCATGTGGGGAACTTGGACACGTTGCCCATGCATGCCCAAAGCCGAAACTCACTAATCTCCTACCATGCATGCAATTTGCATCGTTCTCTAGCCCACCTGAAGAGGCCTAGGGCCCAGGGGTTGTAGATGACTGGTTTATGGCGTTTGTCCCAGCGCAGCCGGTCCGAAAGTGCGCCAATTTCAAGGAGCTCTGTGAGGATCTTTTCCCTAATTTTCAGCCGAGAAATACACTTGCCCCTCTGGTACCTTCCCCATAAGCTCACCTGTTGCCTCTTCCTCTTCCATGGTGATTCTTCCGAGCTCTTCGGCCATGGAAAATATCCCCATCGACCATGCGCCATTTGTCCCGCAAGGCCAAGAAATCATCCACATGTCGGGCTGCAATGGCATCACCAGGGTGGTGCTCCCCAGGTGTATGGCCCGATATGCGGTACTGTTCCAGATCTAGATGTTGCCATCCAGATCCGGGGATGAACCACATATCGGTCCACCGCGACATATGACGAAGTCATATGCCCCGGATTTCCAACATGATATCACAACATTACAGATACAAGGATACAACATCTCATACAATCGGCATACAACTGCCTCAAATACAATACAATAGCGGAAGATATATGTCTAGGTACAGACTACAAGGAAATGCCTACTGGCAAAGAGAAAATCATCGATCCTCACAACCACACGGGTCCAGGCCCTCCGCCGAGATCCGCCTAACTAGTCGTCGTCGAGTATCCACGTGAAATGTCGGTCACCAAACTTGTTGTCGATCAAAACCCTGAAAAGAATTTGGGGGTAGTATCATGAGTACAGAAGTACTCAGCATCCAACTTTAGTGGTCAACTGACCCAGCAAGGACTTCATCACTCGTCATTCTAGGACAACTAGTAGTTTATGGTAAGGAAGGGGTAAGTGGTGAGGTTGCTGCCGCACTAGCGAGGGTGCATGGGAGGCCTGGGACGGGCGTGGCGGCGGCTCCAGGGCCGGATCCGGTCGCGGCGGCCTCCGACGAGGATGGCGGCCAGGCCCCGGGTCGGTGCGGCGGAAGGACAGGGAGGAGCTCAAGCTCCTCGAGCTCGGTTCCATGGCGGGCGGCGACCTGCAGCGGAAAGGAGGAGATGTCAGGCGAGGGGAAGAGGAAGGAGAGGAGGGAGGCCATGGGGAGGAGGAGAGGTGGCCGGCCGGGGCGCGGGCGGCGCGGCGGCCTGGCCGGCTAGCCTCGGCTTGCTCCATGGGGGCTGAGGAGAGAGATGGAGGAAGGGGTGACAAGGCACATCCAGGGCCGTGAGATCAGCCGATCTGACGGTCATAAACCCATTGAGCTGGATCTCAAATCTAGATTTAGGGTTTGGTGCAAAAATGGGGCTATTTTTGGGGCAAAGTGGAGGGGGTGGCTGCAATATTGTGGCTAGGGAAACCCTAGAAAGAGGTGGGAGTGTGGTGGTCTTTATATAGCCCAGGTGACTGGCAGTTTGCAAAAGCATCCCCGGTTTTTCTCTCGCGCGCGCGGCGTTTACGTTTCTGACCGTGGGGGGTCCGCAGTACCTCTAATTCGGGTAAAACTTCGAACTGTGCGATCAGCGCGTCGAGCCGGTGGCGTTCACCTCGCGCTGGAACTGTTCCGAGAACACTTTCCGACGTGCGATAAAAATAACCCGTTTAATTATTAAACGGGGTTTTTATTCTGTTGGTTGCGGCTGGTCTCGTGCGGTTTTCACGACGGTGATCGGGTGAAACCCGGTGTCGCAAAGGTCGAGTGTCAGGGTGGCAAGGGTCGGTCTTCGTCCGGTACGAGATAAGAGGGGGGGGATAATCGCCGATCGATAAATCGGGGATGCAAACATCGCAAACAAATCAGACAATCAAACAATTCACACCGAAAACAAAAATTTTAATATTTTGTGAAATCTGGGTTGTTACAATACAACACCACCAACAAGGGATCTCGTCCCGAGATCCTGGACGATCCGGGGAGAGCGGAAGGGGGAAAGAAGAGAGCCGACGATCTTCAACACCACCAACAAGGGACGCTGCTCCATGTCGATGTCGAGCTTCCGTCGAGAAACTTTCCGCAGAGAGACGACATCGTCGGAAAAACGAAATCGCTAGTGACAAGAGGAAGAACGACAGCTAAAACGTGGTCAAAGGGATAGTGCTTTTCGACGCAAGTCGTGAAAACACCGGGCAAAAGGAGGGAGGGCAAAGGACGACCCAGATGTTATCCGAAACCGGAGAAGCTAAAGGTACTACAAGACTTCTCACCTGAGCTTGGAATCGAGACAATATGCTGCAAGCAAGGCATTGTAGCGGTTCCGAAACTCCAATTACTCGAGATACTAGAGTTTGAAAGGGATAAGGCGAGAATAAAACACTTACGACACTTGTCCTGACCAAAGCAAGGGTAAGGACTAAAAAGATCCTACTCTCCGATAACTAGCTTAGTAACTACAAAATAGTTTTTTGTCTAGACTCGACTTCGGCCAGAGAAGGGATCCTACGGTCGGTAAGGCTCTGATACCAAGTTGTAAGGCCCGATATGCGGTACTGTTCCAGATCTAGATGTTGCCATCCAGGTCCGGGGACGAAGCACATATCGGTCCCATCGGTGGATATGACGAAGTCATATGCCCCGGATTTCCAACATGATATCACAACATTACAGATACAAGGATACAACATCTCATACAATCGGCATACAACTACCTCAAATACAATACAACAACGGAAGATACATGTCTGGGTACAGACTACAAGCAAATGCTTACTGGCAAAGAGAAAATCATCGATCCCCACAACCACACGGGTCCAGGCCCTCCGCCGGGATCCGCCTAACTAGTCGTCGTCGAGTCTCCACGTGAAACGTCGATCACCAAACTTGTTGTCGATCAAAACCCTGAAAAGAGTTTGGGGTAGTATCATGAGTACAGAAGTACTCAGCATCCAACTGTAGTGGTCAACTGACCCAGCAAGGACTTCATCACTCGTCATTCTAGGACAACTAGTAGTTTATGATAAGGAAGGGGTAAGTGGTGAGGTTGCTGCCGCACTAGCATTTATGAAGTGGCTAACGATCTAGAGAGTAAGATAAGAAGCCAAGAATTCGATGAGGAATCGCCTCCAACAAGTCTTGCTATCCACCTACTACGCAAACATAACACCTATCCTATCCTTGTCCTCCTCTTCGCATCCCGACGAAGAAGAAGCAGTTAAGGCACACACACATTGATCAAGTTATATTAAGATTATCTCAGTTGTTGTTGTCTATGAACAAGGAGTAGGTCTCAAGTCATCCATAACCGTGGACACGGCTTCTCGAAAATATTTAACCCTGCAGGGGTGTACCAACTGCCCAATACAAGGCTCCGCACGCACGCCCATCTCTCTCAGTTGCTACCCATCATAGGCAACCATTTTATGATTTAGTTCCGAGAGATCTGAAACTACAGGTCCCTCTAAGTAACAACGCACAAATCCGGGTGGCCCCCTGGGAGTTGACACCCAATCCAAGGGCCGGCCGCGCCCTCGGATCGGACTCTTCCGTATGGCTAAGGTCGGGTTTAGTCTCACCTATATAACAGGGGACTTCCATAGCTTACCAGTGTGGACCAACAGAGGAACTCCGTCTCCGCTGGCCCGAGTTGTTTTAAAACTGCTGGGGGTCCAACCAAGCACACACACGGTTTCAAATGGTAAATCAGCTTGGGCCACCACTAGAAATGTTTGAAGCTAGGTAGGTAAGAAAAGGGGACCCCATAAAATCCCACACGCGGTTAGGCACGCTCAGTCTTAAAACCAATACCCGGAACTCGGGTCCTAGGTGACTCGAATGGAACAAAGCGTCGGGGCGGGATAGCCTAGACCTTCCATCCTTCGTCGAATATAGTCAACATTATAATAATCATATCATCAACAACAATATAATAATGTGATAGCCCAAACCAAGGAGTAACAGGGTAACATCGTAGCATCCTAAGCATGCATACTAAGCAGGGGCTGAGCAACGAGCAATAGTAACATAGCAGTACATGGTTTGCTGGGAGGGGACATGGCTGTATCGGTTTGAAAGAGGCTGTAAACATGTGGTAGGATCAAACATCGAACCTAACCTAGACTAGCATGCAAACCGCTGGTTGAAATAGAATGGATCATAAGTAATGTATAGTCCTTGCCTGTTGATAAGTCAGGTTCCGAAGGTGTAGTTGATCTCAATCTCGCATCGTCTCCGAAGGTACCCGCGGGAGCACACAAGAAGTAAACACTGGAAAGAAATCAACGAGCACGCATCTATTACTACAAAGAAAACACGAGCAAGCATCAACAAGAAGGCAACACGAGACATCGCACCTACCGTCGAGAGCGGTTACTATCAGATTAAGTGGAGTACTCGTCACACACGATGATACCGCACATTTACGATGGTTCAAGTTGTTTAGGTACACAAGGTGATCAAAGGTTATTAACATGGCATCTCACTCAAGCATGACATAGCACACAAACATGGCAAGAGGTGAAGCATAAGATAAACTATCTATGCTAGTCAATTTAAGTGGGGGTAAAACCTATACATGGCAAACTATTGCGGACCCCACGATAAAAATGGAATTTGGTATTGTTCTGTCCTAAATAAATTTTTATTATTTTTATTAACAAGCAAGAGCAGCATAAACAAGATCTACACGAAAAACTAGTCAAGTTACATATAAAGAACATTTTTTATATGAGCAACGGTGAAAAAGTTATTAATTAAATAGTTTACAGTGGCAAGCAGTGTAATAAGCCGTCAAACAACATGTAAACAAAGTAAAACATGGCAAAAAAAAGCAAATTTTATTAATCTACGCGAAAAATGGAGCAACTTTCTTGTAGAAAGCGTCTCCATCCGAGCTACCGGTGAAAAGTTATATCTATCGCAAGAAAATAATACAATCTGCCAATTTAATTTATAAACCAAAAAAAAGTCTACTGGGCCGAAATCTACTAGTACTGGGCTGAACAGGGGCGAGCGCAATTTAATTAAAAGTGCACTGTGCACTAAACTTAATCGGGCCGGCCCAACAGCAAGAAATAAATAAAAACAAAAGAAAGAAAAAAAAAGGGGCGAGCTCACCTTGGGCCGAGGCCCACTTGCGGCCTGGAGGCGGTTGGTGGTGGCTGGGCCGCAAGGACCTGTGGGACTGGGCCGGCCCAGGTCGTGGTGGCGGTTGGCTGGTGGCCTGCCCGCCCGATCCCGATTCAGATCGGGGCGGCGGCTGCTCCGGCGGCTGCGGCTGGCCTCCGGCGAGGGTGTAGCGCAGGGCACCGCGCGAGGGTGCAGGGGAGGCCTGGGACGGGCGTGGCGGCGGCTCCAGGGTCGGATCCGGTCGCGGCGGCCTCCGACGAGGATGGCGGCCAGGCCCCGGGTCGGTGCGGCGGAAGGACAGGGAGGAGCTCGAGCTCCTTGAGCTCGGTTCCATGGCGGGCGGCGACCTGCAGCGGAAAGGAGGAGATGTGAGGCGAGGGGAAGAGGAAGGAGAGGAGGGAGGCCATGGGGAGGAAAGAGGTGTCCGGCCAGGGCGCGGGGCGGCGAGGCGGCCTGGCCGGCTGGCCTCGGCTTGCTCCATGGGGGCTGAGGAGAGAGATGGAGGAAGGGGTGACGTGGCACATCCAGGGCTGTCAGATCGGCCGATCTGACGGTCCAGAACCCATTGGGCTGGATCTCAGATCTGGATTTAGGGTTTGGTGCGAAAATGGGGCAATTTTTGGGGCAAAGTGGAGGGGGTGGCTGCAATTTTGTGGCTAGGGAAACCCTAGAAAGAGGTGGGAGTGTGGTGGTCTTTATATAGCCCAGGTGGCTAGCAATTTGCAAAAACATCTCCGGTTTTTCTCTCGCGCGCGTGGCGTTTACGTTTCTGACCGCCGGGGGTCCGCAGTACCTTTGATTCGGGTAAAACTTCGAACTATGCGATCAGCGCGTCGAGCCTGTGGCATTCACCTCGCGCTGGAACCATTCCGAGAACACATTCCTGTGCGCTATAAAAATAACCCGTTTAATTATTAAATGGGGTTTTTATTCCGTTGGTTGCGGCTGGTCTCGTGCGGTTTTCACGACGGTGATCGGGTGAAACCCGGTGTCGCAAAGGTCGAGTGTCCGGGTGGCAAGGGACGGTCTTCGTCCGGTACGAGATAAGAGGGGGGAAAATAATCGCCGATCGATAAATCGGGGATGCAAATACCGCAAACAAATCAGACAATCAAACAATTCACACCGAAAACAAAATTTTTAATTTTTTGTGAAATTTGGGCTGTTACACCAGGCACGCGCGGAAACATGAAGATTGGTCGATAGTCTCCATTAATCTGCGCCCTTCAGAGGTATTTTTACCATGGTTAGAGATGTTATTCATGAGTTCTTGGAGCAAGAGGTACACCTGGAGCATCGTGATATCCAGCAGTGTGCATTTGGGGAGGCCTATGTTTGCCTCAGGCATGTCCGGGACAGAGATTGGCTCATGCACCAAAGCCCCCATGTTTTTGGTGATGTTTACCTCTCTTTTAGTAAGCACAATGAGGGAATTAACTGGAGAAGGGTCAACTTCAATCGTATCTACTGGATTCTCATGATAGGAGTCCCCTTCGATTTCATAAACACTTAAGACGTTGCAATAGCAGTGAGCAAATTTGGCAGGCCTATTAGCTGGTAAAATGATGAGGCAAACAAGGGCAGAGGCATTGTCAAAGTAAGAGTTACTGACTTGCATGAAATCCCAAAAAGCATCAGATGGAGTGAATGTGAGATACTTGAGGAAGATGGATGGTCCTCCTCAGTGGAAATTCTTCAGCGGGAGCTCTTGGGAGGAGGACCTGCTGATGAAGATCGTTTCACTCCACCTGGAGTGGACCCACATCCCCTGCTCATGGATAATTTGGAATTTCCTGGCTTTCATGCTCAAGCTATGAATAATCCCCCTCCAGTTGCACCTGAAGCTGCTGAAGATGAAGATGCTCACTGGGCATTTCAATTACATGCTGCAAATCATATCCCAATTCATCCTGAGATTATTCAGGATGCTCAAATTGAAGGGAAAAGTGATATTACTTCCATGGCACCTGGCAATTAATTCCATCTTGAAGTGGATGCTCCACTGCCTCATGAAGATGCATTTGTGCCTCTCATGCCTGCCCCTATTGTCCCTGATGGGATTGGTCTCTTGAATATTCAGCTAGCTTATGGGCCAGATGATGAGGAGGAGCAAGATGAGCAGCAGAACAATGACCTGAATGTTGTGGTTTTTCAGGGAAATGCGCAGCAGAACAATATTGATCTGCCACCTATAGTGGAATAGGAATTGGATTTGGAGGTGTTGGAACCTATCCTGCCCTTATAAGGAGTTGTGCCTGTTGAGGTTGAACAGGATGAGGACCTCAATGTCATTGATCTTGGCAATGCTAATGAGTTAGAAGCCTCCCAAAACCTGTCTTTCCAAGACCCTGCTGGTGTCCTGGCTAGTCTCAGGGCCCCAATTCCTTCTGCTGTCACACCTCCTGCTGAGCAACTGGGCACTGCCCAAGAGGAAGTTCACTTGGCTCAGGAGAACTCTGAAGAACATGCTATTCCAGATGCACATGTTTCTTACATTCCACATGCAAACTCCTCTGGTATGACCCTTGATCCTGCTTCTCATATAATTGATTGTGAAAGTCCACATCCCTTTAAACTATGCACTTTGGAACCTGCTTATGCACTTAAACTGCCTTCTAAAAGTAGTGATATACCTGGAAATGATGATCACACTAGTCTGTCACTGGAATCTGAATTTTCCCTGTTCAATGCAACACTGCACAAATTTGGTGTTTCTACAATGGGTTCTTCTCTGGATGTCCCTGGGTCAGATTATGCAATGTTTCAAAATATCTGCTTGACCTCTGAAGGTATGGACCTATGGAAACAGCACTTTGTACCACAGGACTCTGAAGGAGCCCAGTTTGCTAAAGTTCCTGTAAGTTGGTTCAACTTTGTGGTCCATAGGCTTATTTCTCCAAATCAGTTTGATGATGCCCCAAAGTTGCTAATGTCTCCACTCTGGAACATGATAACTGAAAATGATGTGGAAGAACATTTCATTTTTCAAATACCTGATAAATATCATGTTTCCCAGGCCCCTGCCTGTAAGTCATCTGGAAAAGGTGAACAAGAATCCTCACTGAGAAACAAAGAGAATGAGGCCTCAGACCACAATGCCCTAGTGCAAGTGGAGGAGCAGCATGGGCTTGTCTCCAAGAAGAGAAGGGGAAAAGTTGCCTTGGTTGAAACTGAGGTAAGAAGAAGTGATAGAATTAGAACAAACAATGAAGGTTTCAAAGCAAATTCATGCCCTGATATCAATTGCCTGCCTTGTAATGCTACTCCCCCTGAATATCAAAACAAAGTGATCAAAAACTTATCTGCTTCCTTTTGTAAGGTGGGAGACAAAGAACTAGATATCAAGCTGTCCAAGAGACCTAAGAAGAAGGCAAAGGAGGAGGTGGCCAAGGTGCCCAAGGCCAAAGTGAAGAAAACCAACACTTATTCTCCATGATCTGCACAACCTACATGAAATTAGTGGAGTGTAGCCTAGAATATCTTTTGGGGCTTACAATCAGATGGATCATGTTTTATTTTGATGAAGTGATATGTAATATGCAAAGAAAACACAGGGTGATTGTGTGCATGTTTACTCTAGAATGCGGATGTTTGTTCAGTTATCTTTGGAGCTACGGTTGGTCCACAAAATTCAGTTTCTCTGAACTGTTTGGTGGTATAGGAGTTGCTCCTATATCTGTTTATTATCCCCTTCTCATTTTTCATGAATAACAATAGATTATGGAATATTTTAAACTGGAACATAAGAGGGATTAACTCCAAAGAGAAATGGAATGCTATCAGCCAGAAAAGTGAAGAGAGTGTTTGTGCTATGGTTTGCTTACAGGAAACTAAAAAAGAGGACTTTAGCTTGCAATTTTTGAGATACTTCTGCCCCAAAAGAATTTTCAAATTTTCTTTTCTCCCTTCAAATGGTGCATTTCGAGGGATCCTGACTGCTTGGAATGAATCAATTCTTGAAGGAGAACTGGTCTTTCAAAATAAATTCTCCCTGTCTGTACAGTTCACTAACATACCGTCCAACCAAACCTGGATCCTAACAAACATATATGGCTCTTGTTTGCAACAAGAAAAAGAGGAATTTATCCAATGGTTTGGTAACATTGATATTTCTGAGGACATGGACTGGATTGTCTTGGGAGACTTCAACTTCATTAGGGAACCTGAAGATAGAAACAGGCCTGGGGGAGATGTGAATGACATGCTGCTTTTCAATGATGCAATCGGTGGCCTGGGACTTGTGGAGCTCCCCCTTAAAGGGAGACACTTCACCTGGAGCAATATGCAAGAAAGGCCACTACTTGAAAAGCTAAACTGGTTCTTCACTTCTGCATCTTGGACTAGCTCTTGTCATGCCACTGTGGTTCTCCCCGTGGCTAAGCCAATTTCTGATCACCTTCCATGCATGATTAGAATTGAGTCCAAAATCCCTAAATCCATGATATTCAGGTTTGAAAATCACTGGATGAAATGTGAGGATTTCAAAGATATAGTGAGGGTTGCCTGGAACATACCAATTGAATATCAAGACTCTGCAAAGAGAATAAATGCTAAGTTCAAGGATGTTAGAAGAGATCTTAACCTTTGGGAAAAAATATTCCTCGTATCAAAACTGAAATCACCAGAATAAATGAGCTTATCTTCTGGTTTCATCTTTTTGAAGAATTCGGAAATCTCTCCACTTTTGAATGGAACTATCGAGCCTTTCTCAAAGAGCACCTCCTTGATTTGCTTGATAGTCAGAAAATCTACTGGAGACAGAGAGGTAAAATCAATTGGGTAAAATTATGGGATGAAAGTTCCGACTTCTTCCATGCAAGAGCTACCTTGAATCACAGGAACAACTTCATTGTTGTGCTACAGGATTCCAATCAGACTGAGGTTTCTGAACATGAAGGGAAAGCTGCAATTCTCTGGGACAGTTTCAAGAGCAGAATGGGACAATCTACTAGGATCTCTATGCACTTCAATCTCACTGATTTATATGCAAATGATGGTAATGAAGAACTTCTCCAATAACTTGAAATTCCTTTCCCTGAAATAGAAATTAAGAAATTCATAGATGAGCTCCCAAATGGAAAGTCTCCTGGGCCTGATGGATTTAATAATGAATTCATCAAAAAATGTTGGGACATCATTGGTGAGGATATGATGAGAGTAATCCATGACTTCCATGCTAGAAATATTTCCCTTGAAAGTATAAATTCATCCTATATCACAATGATACCCAAGGTCCCTAATCCTTGCTGCCCAAATCATTTCAGACCAATTTCTTTGTTGAACACTACTTTGAAGATTCTGACTAAACTCCTGGCACAATAGGTTGCAGACAATAATTCTTAAGCTCGTCCATGTTAATCAATATGGATTCCTCCAGAACAGGGCAATACAGGACTGCGTTAGCTGGGCTTTTGAATATCTACACCTCTGCAATAGATCAGGTGTTCTAACCTTACTTCTAAAATTGGACTTTGCAAAAGCTTTTGATACCATTAAGCACTAGGCTATAATTGAGATCCTGAAGGCAAAAGGTTTTGGTGACAGATGGATCAAATGGATGAATCTGCTATTCAGTTTTGCATCTTCTGTTGTGCTCCTGAATGGTGTCCCAGGGAAAAAATTACTGTAGAAGGGGGGTCAGGCAAGGGGATCCCCTCTCACCTCTCCTGTTTGTGCTTGCTGCTGATTTACTTATATCAATCCTCAATAAGGCACAGAATTTGGGACTGACCACTGCCCCAATCCAAATCAACTCTTGCCCAGAATTCCCAATTTCCCAGTATGCTGATGATACCCTGGTTGTGATGAGTGTTGATGCAAGATAGCTAGTTTGCCTCAAAGCTTTACTGAACTCTTTTGCCAGTGCAACTGGACTGAAAGTTAACAACAATAATTCAAATATGATCCCTATCAATATTGAGGAAGACAGAGTGCATCACTTCATCAATACCTTGAACTGCAAAAGAGGAAGTTTCCCAATCACATATTTGGGCCTCCCACTGGGGCTTCAAAAGCCCAAAGTGGAACATTGCTTAACCATTGTCAATAGGGTGGCTAGGAGACTCTCAAGCATTGCTAATTTCCTCAATATGCTGGTAGATTAATAATGGTCAAGAGTGTGCTATCATCCTTGGTTGTCTATTTCATGACATGTTTAGACCTTCCAGAAACTATTAAACAGCACATTAACAGGTACTTGAGACACTGTCTGTGGAGGTATCTAATATGAAGGACAGAAGACCTGCACTTGTGGCCTGTTCCTCAGTCTACAGGCCTAAAAACCAAGGTGGATTGGGAGTGCTCAACATCAATGTCCAAAACAAGGCCCTGTTGCTCAAGAATCTTCACAAGTTTTTCAATAAGGCTGACATCCTTGGGTTAAAATAGTCTAGGAATCATACTATGCTAATGGACAACTCCCTGGAAATCAAATGGTTGGGTACTTTTGGTGGAAAGCCAACTTGAATTTACTGGAGAACTTCAAGGCCATGGCAAGATGTAACATTGGTGATGGATCTACTGCTTTGTTTTGGTATGACCTCTGGAGCACCCAATTCCTGCATCATCAGTTACCTCACATCTTCTCATTTGCCAAGGACCACCTAATCACTGTTAAGCAATTCATGGATACTGAATTCATGGAGGATCTGTTCTTTCTTCCTCTCTCCACACAAGCCCTTCAGGAGATGCTAGTTATTGACTCACTTTGTGTGCTTCACCAACAGAACAATTCTGCAAGCAAAGATAAGTAGACTTACATTTGTGGTAATCATAACTTCAGTGCTGCAAAAGCATACAAGGTGATGCTTGACTACAAAGTGGTACCACCACACTTTAACTGGGTGTGGAATAGCAGCTGTCAGCCAAACCATAAGGTATTCTTCTGGTTACTCCTGAATGACAGGTTGAACACTAGGAACCTTCTCAGAAGGAAAACCTTTCCCTTACAATCATACAACTGTGCAACACCCAACTGTCAAGTGGAAGAAACTCTGCATCATCTCTTCTGGAACTGCCCTTTTGCTGCTGAATTCTGGGATTTTATTTGTCCCACCAGAACCAGAAACTCATCTATCTTGGAGGCTTTTCAGGACATCAAACAGAGGTTAGGTTTCCCATTCTTCATGGAGATCATCATCACTGCTGCTTGGGCTATTTGGATGGCTAGAAATGATAAAATCTTCAGGAACAGGAACCCTTCCATGTTGCACTGGAAGAACACTATTTCTCTGATCTTAAACTTTTGAGATATAGAATCAAGGTTAAATATGCTGAGTCATTCAAAGAATGGCTTGGCAATGTAATTTAAGTTTTTCCTTTTTTGGCTTATCTCAAGCCATGTAATTTACTTTGTACCTTGTTACAAGTTAATAATTTAAAAGTTGCAGTGGGGTCATACCTGGAAGCTCAAGAATGATCAGAGGGGGAGGGGGTGAATGATCACTTCTAAAAATTCTAAGGAACTTAGAAGGATTTCATGCAAACTGCGAAGGACTAAAGGCATCTCGAAGGAATTACAGTATCGAAAGACATGCATGGGTCGAAAGGATTGGGAGCGAGGGAAAACATCGAAGGAAAACTGGCAACGAGTAAATACTGAAAGTAAATACAAGAAGGAAAACGAGCCTGACACGACGATGTTTGGTAAACCAGTTCACACTCTGCAAAGTGCTACGTCTGGTTGGAGGGACTGGTGATTGAACACCTGGAGAAAAACTCTCTCCGTCTTGTTCTCCACTACAACAAACTCCTCGAGCTTGTCTAGTTTTCACTCGTGGTAGATGATTCGGGACATCTCCGAGACCTTTACAAACTTCCTTCAGCAGCGACAATTTCTCTTCGACTGCTCGACAGGCGATGCCTAACCGTCTAGGAGACTTGCAGTTCTCCAAGATAAAAAGATCGGCTAATCTCGACCTAAGTCTCTGTGGATTGATCAACTCAGTTCAGAGTTGGGTTTTGGTTTTCTCTCGAGTTTTCTCTTGGGATGCTCACAATGCTTCTGTCTTAGAATCTTCAGTGGAGCAGCCAACCCGAAATGGCGGGTATGTGCGGGGTATTTATAGGTGGCGATCCCTATGCGTGAAATGACTGAAGTGACCTGATGCAACCGCTTGACGCATGTCCACAACAATCGGATCTCAATCACTGCGCAACTTTACTTGCGGAGCAAGTAAGCTGACTTACTGAACGAGTTCTCTCTCGAAGGCACGAAGTGCGATGACTTTGCCTTCGAGCTATTTACTCGACTCAGTAAGAATTCTCTCGGTAGGCTTTTTGTGGGTTTAGGTTGAGCAGAGAAAAATCACTTCGACAAAGATCTCAACTAGCAAACCCCTCTTGATAGTACGGTTTTTCCTACGACTCAAGAAAATAAAGAGAAACTAGTAAAAAGACTAAGTCTTCGACCAGCTTCAGCTTTCTCCTCGTTGCGCTTTTACTCGAGAGCATCTTCTTTCTCGATGACATTTGGGGGGGGGGGGTCTTCTTCCTTCAAAGGTTTCAATAGTTGACTGCAGCTTCACTGCAGTGAGTTGTCCTTCGACCTTCTACTTGTAAACTCCATTATTAAGGAACCTAAGTATCTGTTTATACTCGAAAACAATATTAGTTCCACTACTACTTTGTCCAACAATCTCCAAAACCTTCGGGGGCAAAACTTGCTCTTACAATCTCCTCCTTTTTGGACGATTGTTGACAAAACAGGCATCGATAAATAATTGAAGAGTTTTGAGTTTTTGATGATAAACCAGTGCTAAGATCGATGATATACTCCCCCTTGATGTGTGCACGGTAGATATAAATTTCCAGTGAAGTGCACATTTGACAAGTATTGAGTTGAGGGAAAAACATCATAATCTTAGCGAGCAAGATTGCAGTCCAAATAATATTCAATGAGAAATGTGCAATCTCCTCGAATAACCTGTGAACTTATATGAAAGATAACTTCCTGCAAAAGGTTAAGTATCACAAGCATGGCAGATAGATATATTACGATAAATGAGCAGTTCACAGACCTACTTAGAGTTAGTTACAACCAGATCGAATGTGAATCGAATGTTTATTGAAACCACTCAGAAACTCAAAGTTCAAAGTTCAACGAACGAAAAGCAAAGCCCTTAACCCCGTTAGCAAACTAATTTCTTCGATGCCACTACATCTCCCCCTTTTTGTCACAACATACAAAAAGTCGAGAGAATAGGGTCGAAAGAAACCCCTACTCGCTTGAGAGGCGTCGGCGACGTCGAGAAGATTCCGCGATGGTAGAAGGACGTCGAATGGGGCGACTGCCTCAAGGAGTAATCTTCGTTCTGAATGAATGATGATCTCCAGAAGATTCCAACTGGGATTTCGGAGGGGGCTTGGGGCTTCGAGGAAGTGGAGAGTAAACTCTTGGTTGGCGTCGAGGTGCTTCATCTTGGTCAGAGTCGGAGGAAATGGTGGTCAAAGTGATGTGGTAGTAATCATCGACACTGAGTACATCCATGTTCTTCGGCGGCAATGGAATTGTTGAATCTGGTCGATCGACACGATCATCATTTGTCCATTGCCTCTGCAGATGAGGAGGAAATTCTTCGAATCCGCAGCGTTGTAGCTGACCGAGGGAATTGAATTTCCGCAGACTTTCCATTCCCGGCTAAGACATTCACACAGAAGCTGATTGTTGTTCATTGTGATGTTGTGCGGAAGGTTTATTTCATCCATCATCTTCTGTTTCTGCAGGAAATCTTGGTCGACGTGATGTTGAAGCATTTGTTGAGATCGAAGAGAAACTTCCATGTGATGCACTGGCTTGATGAACTTCGAGCGAATATTACATTCAGTCATATATGCTCGGATGCCAGTGTGCTCAGCAAATTGATCGTTGGCTCGAGCAATAATCTGCAACACTTCTCTCACTGATGGAGTAAAGGTTTTCGGGTAAATTGACACGGGGAATGGCACGTCCCGAGAGTAATTGCATATGGCCATGAACCAAGGTGCATATGTCTTGTGAGAATTGTGATCATCAGCACAGGAGACCATCGTACGAATCAAGTAGTCTTCAAAATCGAAGGGATCACCATGGACTAACTTCATCAGAGCAAGTTGCACATCATGGGGAATGGGAAAATTGTCGTGCACATCAAACATTGGCATCAAAGTCTTCGACAGAATATAAAACCATGATTTGGCTTCAAAAACTAAGTGCTTGGGCATGGGCTCAGTGGGGTAGTGATCTCCCACGACATCTGGATTCATCAGCGTAGAAAATTCAGTTGGAGTTGGGGCAGGCAGATCATGCGGTTTGTGTGGTAATCCTTCGAAATGAGGCAAGTTGAGTACTGCCAGAAATTCATCGACAGTCATGCGAAACACTTTGCCTTGAATCATGAAATCAAACTTCCAAGTCTTCGAGTCCTCAGGATCATCGGTGACATAGAGTGTGGCATAGAACCGCTTGATGAGCTCAGGATTATATGCAGAATCGAGAGCAATCATCATGTGAGCATGGAGACCATCAATTTTTTCGTCAACATTCTTGAAACATGACGTGGCGTACACCAAAGGCATATCAAGATATTGATGTTGAAAAAATCTGGCCTTGTTGTAAAGTACATGAGTGTAATAGATGGCTTGCTCCTGGGTCCAAAACCGAAGAGACTATGCATTCCTTGGGTTCTCGTAGGGATTTGGCCCGAAGAAAAATGGCTTGTGTTCATGCCTCTTGAAGATAGGACCTCCTCGAGGGACATCGGGGCGGAACAAAGGCAGCATTTCTCTCACATGAGTAGAGTGGACTAGCTCATCGACTGGAAACACTTCATCTGCATTGTCTGGCATCTGAAGAACAGGCTCAACAGGGTGAGGTAGAGAAGATGGAACATTGACAATTTCCTGAGCTGGGATAGCGGTAGGAGCATTTTCCAAGGCTTGCTCATCGACGACATCTCCTTCATCGGCATTTGCATTATGCTCGGCCTCTTCAGTTTCCATGGCCTCGAGATCTTCATAAAGTTGATCGAAAGCGTCTATCATTTCTTCGTTCGAAGAAATTGAGGAAGATGAGGAGCTATTATCAGAACTTGAGTCAGAAGAACTGTCTTCTTTGGCAGCAGCCTCTTCTAGTGCAGGCGGTGCCTCTTGCCGAGAGGAAACCGTGGTCACATCCACGTGTGCATCTTCTCCTTCGTGCAGTGTTTGGGCAGAGGAGTAATCCTTCTGCACTGATGGAACTGGGGAAGGTAGTTCTTGCTCGACCTGAGCGTTTTGCTCGGTCTCAACTTGAGCCTGGGGCTTGGCAGCTGGGGTGGAAGAGGGAATGACTTGTCGAGGTGATGAAGGGGCGGGTGGTGGCGACGAAGCTTTTGGTGGAGTGGGTTGACGCGGTGGTGGAGTTTGTTGGCGAGGTGGAGGGGTGGCTTGGCAAGGTGGTGGCGTTTTTTCTCGGGGTGGAGTGTGTTTGGCTGGGCAGGTATAGTTTCTTGTTAAGCTGGTGCAGCATCGACTTCGGCAGACTTCTTCTTCTTGGATATTTTCCCGATCTCTGGCGTCCCACGCACATAGGATGGGGCAGTGGACTTTCTCTTTCGAGATTGTCTCTTGATGAGTGCATCATTGTGCTCTTTGCACATATCTGTCACAATCGGTCGAACCTTGTCATTGACAGCTGTGATGTTTTCCTTCTGAGTTCTCCTCGAATCAGCGAGTGTAGCGAGCTTGGATTTGAAGAACTTTCGGTACTCCGTGTCCTCAGTTTCTTCTCGAAGTTGCTTTGTATAGAATATTTCTTGCTCGCGATCCTTGCGATCCTGGGTGAGATAACCATCCCTCCGAAGCAAATAGCGTGCAACTCGGTCTTGGATCTCAGCGGGAACATCATCCTCTCGAGTCACTTTTCTAGGAGTGGTGGCCATTCGCCAGAGAACGTTTGAAATTTGTACTGCATCCCATGCAGCAGTGGTGGTGGAATCTCCTTCGTTGGAGCTCTCTTCATCTGCTCAAGGGCCGGACACAACTGGTGCAACAGGAGCAGGGGCAGCTCGAGGGACTGGAGCATCCTGAGACTTCTTCCTAGCTTCCTTGGCTTTCCTTTAGGCCTCCTTGGTGGCCTTTGCAGTAGCAATTGGTTTTGTTATGGCACTTTGGACCGCAGCTTTCTCCTTCTAGGCTCCAGTAGCCTCAGCATTTTTCTTCGCAGTAGTAGCGGCTGCATCTTTCTCCTTCGTGACTTTGGGAGTCACAACTTTCTCGGTGGCACTAGGGGCCACGACCTTTTCTTTTGGCGCTGGATTTTTCTCAAGCTGGCGTTTGTACTTATCAGATACTAGATGAACTATTCCCAATTGTTGGGCAACCATTGCTTTCTTATCCTTGGGCTGACTATGGAAGTTGAGAAGTTTGGACTTTATCAAGTCTTGCGCCTCAAGTTCCTTCTGCTTGGCCAATCTTTCCTGTCTTTTCAACAGTGTTTCTTCTTCTTCGTCCACAGCTTCTTTCTTTCCCTTCGACTTGGACGACGGTTTTTGTCTACGAGGGGGAGCAGAGGCAATTGGTGGATCAGTGACCAAATTGGTCATGTCGATTGTTGCCCGAGGAACCGCAGCAGCTGGCTCCTGGATCCTGATGCCTTTCTTGCTCGGCTTCTTTTTCAGAGGAACGTCCTCGACATCAGCCTCAGTACTAGGGTCTAGATGCTCGGTGCAGGCTTCTTCTTCGTCAGAAGTTGCTTCTGGTGGGGAAACAACTATGACCTTTTTCTGTCGCTTGGCAGATTTCTTGCCATCCTTCGACTTGGTGCTTGGACCAACATCCTCGGCAACTCCTTTGTTTCCCTCAGCAGCAGCAGCAGCCTTCCTATCCTTGGCTTCCTTATGTTTTCCCCGCTCGTTCAGCTCGAGCAGCAACCAACTCTTTAAAATCATCAAGGGTTTTGAGAGTGGATGGGTGAGCATTGGGTGGAGGAGGAGGGCGGTTTGCTTTGCTCCACTTGGGCCTTAATGACTTGACATTAGACCATGGGTCCTTCAGAGCGAACAACCTTTCCCATCGAGGGATAATTTCCTTGTATTCATACCATCGAAGCGCTTGAAGCCTTCGAATTTCTTGCAGCCTGTTTTCTCTCGTTCGAGCATCTTCAACTGAACCTTCAGGCGTTCTCAGATTTTTCTCAATGATCAAGTCCTCAGACAGGCCTTCTGAATTGTTGCTGATTTTTGTTCGGCCTCCTGCACGCTTGGGCTCTCTCAAGTTTCCGGCGTTCTCAGACATTTTCCTGCGAAATAGATAGGTACAAGGTAAAATAGACAAGATGTGAACATGTACCAAACATTTTCGAGGAAAATCATTTTGAGCGCAGCAAACATATAGAGGGATCTATCTTTGAAGCAAATTTTCATGCAAGTGCTGGGCTAGATTTCCATCGGGTGCAAATCTAACGAAGAACTGGTATGAAGAAATTTCTCAAACGTAAATCTATCGATATGAATCTGAGAGATTTGCCTAAGTTGGAAATTCCACGGGACGAGGGATTTCTTACCTAGGTCAGATGGGAATTCGATAGGAAACGCTAGAAACATATTTCCCAAAGTGCAATGATCCAAACAAATCAAACAGGCCTAATAAAACATATGAAAATCAAGAACAAATCTAGGGCTCAAAGAACAGATTGGAGAAGAATTAAGCTCTAGCCTCGCACATATCCTAACTTGGTGATGCGTGAAATATACGGCGGCGTGGATGAAGATCCTCGTCGACGGGAATGCCTCCGGCGACTTCCTTCCGGCAGCGAAGCGGCGAGAGAATCGACGGTGATGAGACAGCACGGCGGCGCGCGAGAGCTCGGGTGCGAGGGGAAGAGACGAAGTCGAGGAAGTGGAGGACCTGTGCCGGTGGGGGTGGATCAGTATTTATAAGGGAGGGTTCTGACGTAACCGTAAAATCTGATCCAACGGCGCAGATCTCGAACATCGAGTATAAAAGTAGATAAAAGTTCGATAGAAACTCCTTCGGAATCAATGTCATTCAAAGGGAATCTTAATCTAGTACAAATATACATGTTCACGACAGAAAAGCAAAGATGGGGTAGGGATAGAAATAGAGGGAAAACAGGGTCCGATATTTAATCAATCCGAGAGAAAATGAACGACAAGAAAACTCGAAGTGATAAGTGTATAGGACAACACCAAACAAACAAAAACAAAAACGAAAAGGAAACATAACTGAAAAACCAACGAAAGTAAACTACTTCTAGAAAGTAAACATATAATACAAAGTACCGATAGTTATGATCTTATTGCACGTTGCGTGAGTCCAATATGTTCAACTCACACCTTAGTGCATAGAACCTTTTCTCATCCAGGGCTTCGTAAAGATATCAGCCAATTGATCTTCGGTGCTTACATGGATGATAACGATATCTTCTCGTTGAACGTGATCTCGAAGAAAATGATGACGAATATCAATATGCTTCGTTCGAGAGTGTTGCACGGGATTATGGGCAATTTTGATAGCACTCTCGTTATCACAGAGCAATGGAATTTTCTTCACGAGAATACCGTAATCCTTCAGCGTTTGCTTGAGCCACAGAATTAGAGTGCAGCATGAACCGGCAGCAATATACTTGGCTTCAGCCGTAGAAATAGATACACAATTATGTTTCTTCGAAGCCCAACAGTCAAGAGATCTACCGAGAAAATGACATGTGCCTAAGGTAGACTTCATGTCGACTCGATCACCAGCCCAGTCAGAATCAGAATATCCAACGATATCAAACTGGGCACCTTTAGAATACCAAAGTCCCAAGGTAGGTGATGAGCCAGATATCAAAGAATTCTCTTGACAGCAATATGATGTGATTCTTTCGGATTTGCCTGAAAACGAGCACACATACAAATTGATAACATAATGTCAGGTCTAGATGCACATAGGTAAAGAAGCAAACCGATCATCGAGCGATATTTCTTCTGATCGAAAGGTTTGCCCTTCTCATCTGCATCTAGGTGAACATTCGTAGGCATTGGAGTCTTGATAGTTTTGCAATTGACAAGATCAAACTTCTTCAGGCAATCTCTGAGATACTTCTCTTGAGAGATAAATATCCCATTCTTCTGTTGACGGATTTGAAGTCCGAGAAAGAACTTCAATTCACCCATCATAGACATTTCATATTTCTTCGACATCATTCGAGCAAATTCTTCGGTGATATCAGGGTTAGTACAGCCAAATATAATATATTGACATAAATTTGACACACCAAAAGAACATTTTTGTATGCACGGGTAAAAAGAGTCGGGTCAGTTGTTCCTGGTTTAAATCCTTTCTTCAGAAGAAAATCCTTCAGTGTTTCATACCAAGCACGAGGTGCTTGCTTTAACCCATAGAGGGCCTTGTGCAACCTATACACATTATTAGGATTCTTCGGGTCTTCAAAACCTGGTGGTTGCATAACATATACTTCTTCTTCGATTTCACCGTTAAGAAATGCACTTTTGACATCCATTTGATATAGAAAAATACCATTGTAATTTGCAAAAGCAAGCATGACACGAATGGATTCAAGTCGAGCAACTGGAGCATAAGTCTCACCAAAATCAATACCTTCGATTTTGGTGTACCCTTGTGCAACCAGTCGAGCTTTATTCCTTATCACAATACCATCTTCATCTTGCTTGTTGCGAAAAATCTACTTAGTACCAATGATATTATGCTTCTTGGGATCAGGTCTATTGACAAGGGACCAGACTTTATTTCTCTCGAACTTATTAAGTTCTTTGAGCATTGCATTCATCTAGTCTGAGTCCTTCATGGCTTCATCGAATTTCGATGGTTCTAGCATGGATACAAACGAGAAATTTCCACAGAAGTTAGCTAAACGAGTGCGAGAGCGAGTGGTAGAACGACCTGGTAGACGAATCTCTTCGAGTATTGAGTCAACGTCCACTCTCCTTCGAACACGAGATAAAACTCCTTCTATAGCTTGAGGATCCGGTTGATCTACGGGATCAGCTTGGCCGTCAGGATCATCTTGTCCTTCGGGATCATTTCCTTCGGGTTCAGCTTGTCCTTCGGGTTGAGCATTTTCTTCGTTTATGCGTTATCCTTCGACCTGTACATCATTAACTTCAGGATGTTGATCTCCAGCGCCCCGGGCTATGTGTGGGAATATTGGATCATCATCATCCTTGTTGACTTGATGTGCATTACCTTCGACAGGACGAATATCTCCAATAGCCATGTATCTGATTACTTCATCCAAAGGTGGTTCATCTAGGTTAAGGGGTAATTGCTCCTTTTGAAAGCCGTTAGTTTCATCAAATCGAACATTTACAGTTTCTACAACTTTGCCAAGATGAGAGTAGTATACTCTGTAAGTGTGAGAATTCGAACCATAACCTAGGAGAAAACCTTCGTGTGCCTTCAAGAGGATGAGTAGTAGTCATGATAGTCTTTGCAGAGTGATGTTCCTTGGCAATCTTTCCGGCTTCACAGGCACTGCATAGACAATCTTTATCGAATTTCACATTATCAATACCAACGATATTCTTCCTCGAGATAAGAGTTTGAAGATTTTTCATCCCTGCATGACCAAGTCTTCGATGCCATAACCAACCAGATGTGGCTTTAGCCATTAAGCATGTGGACACTACAGGTCCCAAAGAGAAATTGACAATATAAAGATCACCTTTGCGATATCCTTCGAACACGAAGGAATAATCATCCTGTGAAAAGACAACACAACGAGAAGCAAAGAACTGTACAAGCATACCCATATCACAAAGTTTTGAGATAGACATAAGATTATATCCTAGAGATTGAACAAGCATAACTTTGTCAATATGATTATCCTTCGATATAGCAACCTTACCCAAACCAAGTAGTTTTCCTTTGTTGTTGTCACCGAAGGTAATATATCTCTGAGAAGATTCAGTAAGTTTGTCTTCGGTGAACAATTTTTTGTCTCCGGTCATATGATTTGTACAACTACTATCCATGACCCATTCGGATCCACTGGAGACATAGCCCTGCGGAAGAATTAGTTCTTCTTAACCACCCACAAACGAGCAGGTGAATGAGAAGGCATGGAAGTGCTATATGAAGCAGTGGTATTATAGCGAACAGGATCATGTTGGCGAGGGGGGACATCAAGCACACCATAAACATAATTCCTCGGAGAGGGGTTAGAGTACTGGTAGGTAAAATCATTTTTGTCGTTATTGTCACGATGACGATAAACATTTCTATCTACACTATAGTATTCCTTTTGGGGAATATTTGAAGCAGGCACCAAGGGTTCATTTCTATCCTCGAGAGAATAGTAGTGTTTCGGTGGTACCGAAGATTTTCCCTGCATAGAATGGTTAGGGGGCAATTTTTCTACGAGATATTTGCGAACCCAAATTTGTCGCTTATAGAAACCATTCTTCGGATGAGTACCAACAAATTCAGCAGACACCTTTCCTTCCTGGTCTTTGATAAGCTTGTAGTCAGAATCAAGTGATTCATCAACAATAGCCTTATCAATTTTGCAGTTGAAACTTGAAAGGTTAGCAATATCAATGGGATTTTCTTTCGCCAGAACCCAGACAGTTTTAGGATATTGCTCAGGCTCCCAATAGGTGCCATCAGGGTTGAGTTTCCTTTCGAAACCAACACCTTCCTTTCGAGGATTCCTATGAAGAAGAGCCTTCTTTAGGATATCACATAGGTACTGGTGTCCCTGAACACTTTTGAACATGCATGTATCAAATAAATCTTTCAACCTAAGGAGTTCCTCGGTAACAGTTTCCTCGTTCGAGGGGTTAGCATCATCAATGACAATAGGTTCTTTTCCTTTCGATTTCTCAGAAATAGACTCAATTTTACTTTGTTCCAACAAGTCAAGCAAGGTGAAGTAGATTCATTTTTAGCTTTTGAGCCCTGTTGAGCAATGAGCGTGAGATTGACATTCTCCAACTATTCATGAGCCTCTCTCAATTTCTCGAGAGCCATTTTCCTTTGAAGAAATTCATAGGTTAGCTTCTCGTAGTCCACTGAGAGAAGATCATGCCGAGAGGAAAGTTCATCATACTTTTCCTTCAGAGTTGCATGCTCATTCGTCAAAGTTTGACCTTTCTCAATCTCATCGATCAACAAAGTCTCAGATTTTTGAATAGTTTCACTTAGAGAATCTAGTTCATCTTGTTGGATAGAAGCAATCTTAGCAAGTTTGGCATAGCTTATCCTAGAGTGACTTTCATAAGCAGATCCATCAGAAGTATCGTAGGAATTCTTAGAAGAGGATACCTTAGCCTTGGCCATGAAGCAGTAAGCTGGAGATTCATCTTCACTGCTTTGGTTGGTGAAGAATGAACTTGAAGTCTTTTTCGAAGCAAAAGCTAGACCACAAACACCATCAGATTCAGAACCAGAACTAGATCTTGAGTTTGATTCAGCTTCGGAACCAGAGGCTTCATCTTCAGAGTTCATCTCTTTACCCAGATAGGCCTTTGCATGGTGATAATTCTTGCGTAGAGAGGAATGTGATTTCGAGGAAAAAATCTCTCGATGTTTGTGATACTTCTTCTTCTTGTCATCATCAGAACCATCTTTCTTGTCTTTTATGGATTTTGAATCGTATCTCTTCGACTCATAGTTTTTTCTTGATCTGTGTGACTTGCTCGAAGAGTTGCTGTGAGAATGCTTGGATCTATGTTTAATTTCCCAGAGAGGACAATCAGCAATGAAGTGACCTGGCTTCTTGCACTTGTAGCAGCAGTTATCTTTCGTTGAAGAGTTTTTGGATGATGATCGATGTTGTGATGAATTGCTAGAATGTTTGGAGGAGTAGTTTTTCTTCGGTGAAGAGGTATTCCTTCTCTGGAAGCGGTTGAATCTCTTCATTATCAGTGCCAGATATTTTCCAATATTCTCGGGGTCATCTGAGGCACCTCCAGATTCAGAACTGGCTTCAGGAGAGGAGTGATGTGAAGCTTTGGCCTTGAGTGCATGAGATTTTCTTCGAGTTCCGTTGACATCATGTTTTTCTTCTTCTTCCATCTCAAATGTGTTGAGTCTCTCGCGAATGTCAACGGCAACAAGATCTTTGAAATCAGTCCTTTCCTTGATCATCAGCACAATGTGATCGAAGGAATCATCAAGAGAATGGGGCAAATTTCTGACAACTATCCGACTGGTAATATCTTCAGCACCGAGGGAAATCAGTTCATTTGATAGAGCGGTGAGTCTGTTGTATATGGAATTAACTTTTTCTCCCTCGTGCCTCATGAATCGATAGAATCTGCTTCGAAGGGTGTCAATATGAGCATCTTTCTGAGTAGAGACACCTTCACCAATCTTCTCGAGATAGTCCCAGACACCTTTTGCCGTAGAAATATTCTTGACCTCAAGATATTTTTCTGGAATCAGATGGTTTGTGATGAACACCCAGACTTCAGAATCGAGAGACATTTTCTTTGCCTCATCAGGGGTGATGGCACTCTTGTCTTTGACATTTACACCATTCTTGACAACTTCCCAAGCGGCAGAGTTGATGGCCATGATGTTCCTCTTCATTTTGTCCTTCCAATAGGGATACTCCGTCCCATTGTAGATAGGAGATGGTTCGCCCGAACGAACAGCTGCAAACGACATTCTTAACAACACTCCAGGTGGTTAGACCAAAATACGCAGATCGTAGAGAGTGCCTAGCTCTGATACCAATTGAAAGCTCAAGAATGATCAGAGGGGGAGGGGTTGAATGATCACTTCTAAAAATTCTAAGGAACTTAGAAGGATTTCATGCAAACTGTGAAGGGCTAAAGGCATCTCGAAGGAATTACAGTATTGAAAGACATGCATGGGTCGAAAGGATTGGGAGCGAGGGAAAACATCGAAGGCAAACTGGCAAAGAGTAAATACTGAAAGTAAATACAAGAAAGAAAACGAGCCTACCACGACGCTATTTGGTAAACCAGTTCACACTCTGCAAAGTGCTACGTCTGGTTGGAGGGACTGGTGATTGAACACCTGGAGTAAAACTCTCTCCGTCCTGTTCTCCACTGCAACAAACTCCTCGAGCTTGTCCAGTTTTCACTCGTGGTAGATGATTCAGGACATCTCCGAGACCTTTACAAACTTCCTTCAGCAGCGACAATTTCTCTTCGACTGCTTGACAGGCAACGCCTAACCGTCTAGGAGACTTGCAGTTCTCCAAGATAAAAAGATCGGCTAATCTCAGTCTAAGTCTCTGTGAATTTCTCTACTTAGTTCAGACTTGGGTTTTGGTTTTCTCTCGAGTTTTCTCTTGGGATGCTCACAATGATTATGTCTTAGAATCTTCAGTGGAGCAGCCAACCCGAAATGGCGGGTAGGTGCGGGGTATTTATATGTGGCGATCCCTATGCGTGAAATGACTGAAGTGACCTGATGCAACCACTTGACGCGTGTCCACAACGGTCGGATTTCAATCACTGTGCAACTTTACTTGCGGAGCAAGTAAGCTGACTTACTGAACGAGTTCTCTCTCGAAGGCACGAAGTCGGATGACTTTGCCTTCGAGATATTTACTCGACTCATCAAGATTTCTCTCGATAGGCTTTGTGTGGGTTTAGGTTGAGCAGAGCCAATTCACTTCGACAAAGATCTCAACTAGCAAACTCCTCTTCATAGTATGGTTTTTCTACGACTCAAGAAAATAAAGAGAAGCTAGTAAAAAGACTAAGTCTTCGACCAGCTTCAGCTTTCTCCTCGTTGCACTTTTACTCAAGAGCATCTTCTTTCTCGACGACATTTTTGGGGGTCGTCTTCCTTCAAAGGTTTCGGTAGTTGACTGCAGCTTCGCTGCAGTGAGTTGTCCTTCGACCCTCTACTTGTAAACTCCATTCTTTCGGAACCTAAGTATCTATTTATACTCGAAAACAATATTAGTTCCACTACTACTTTGTCCAACAATCTCCAAAACCTTCGGGGGAAAAACTTGCTCTTACAATACCCTACTGTTTCCCCCCTCAACTAGGGTATCTAAACGTTTTCTACCCTAAAACTCGTAGGGGGTTCGGTATTTATAAGCTAGGGGGTCTCAAGCTCGGATACAAGGCCACATCCCTTCAGATCTGTGCGCAGGCAGTTCAGACGTCCGATGGGTTTCAGACGTTCGATGTGTCGGACGTCCGAATCGTGTCGGATTTTTGGATATTTTAACATCGGTTCTGTACTCGGGGGTCGTCTCAAAGGTCTTCATGTCGGACGTTGTTCCATGTCGGAAGTCTGTCGTGTCGGACGTCTGAATCATGTCGGAAGTCCGGCGAAAATAGCAAGCCTTCTGTAACTTGAGGTCATAGCAGCTTCATAGGTCCAGGCCTCCGATGTCGGACGTCCAAAAGTTGGAGCATCTTTCATCTTCTCCTCCTTCTGGATCCTCTTATTGGTCATGATACCTGATTATGCAAACATACAAAGATTTAGGCAGTATAAAGTTCTCATTACATGACATATCAGAATCTATTAAGAGCGAGTTCACCTGTTGTTCTATCAACTTTGCACGAGCTCTTGTAATAGGGCCAATTCTGATTTCATCATCGTTCTTCGTTGTTGAATCAATTGTTCTTCATGACGAACTGGAGGTGTGTTGGTAGTAGGGATGTCCTCATCATCTCCCCCCCCCCCTTCAAAAGGCGTCGACTCGACGCTCCTGATAAATCAGCAACGTTGAAACTGTTGATAGCGCCAACAAACTCAGCAATGGGAATATCAATCGAGTAGGCATTGTCATTGATATTGGTTAACACCTTGTAAGGACCAGCACCACACGGCTTCAACATGGAATCCCGCAACCCTGAAAATCTATCCTTGCGCAAATGCACCCAAACCATATCTCCAGGTTGAAATAGAACTTGCTTCCGTGACTGGTTCCTTGCAGCAGCAACGCTCTTGCCTTGCTTCTCAATAGCCTCTCATGTCTTCTCATTAATCTTCTTCACATAATCTGCTCTTTGGTATGCCTCCATATTAACTCGTTCCTGCAATGGAAGAGGCAGAAAATCAAGCGGCATAATAGGCCTAAAACCATACACTACCTCAAAAGGACAAAGCTGAGTAGCAGTGTGTACTGCCCTGTTATAAGCAAACTCAACATGTGGCAAACACTCCTCCCATTCACGCAGATTTTTCTTGATCATAGCTCGTAACAACTGTGACAATGTTCTATTCACCACCTCCGTTTGACCATCAGTTTGGGGATGACATGTAGTGCTGAACATCAACTTTGTCCCCAACTTTCCCCAAAGTGTCTTCCAGAAGTAGCTCACAAACTTCACATCCCTGTCAGAAACAATTGTCTTGGGCACTCAATGCAAGCGTACAATCTCCCCGAAAAACAGGTTAGCAACATGCGACGCATCGTCGCTTTTGTGGCAAGCAATAAAATGTGCCATCTTGGAAATCCTATCCACTACCACAAATATACTATCATGACCATGTCTAGTGCATGGCAATCCTAACACAAAATCCATAATAGCTTCCCAAGGTGTGGTAGGAGCCGATAGTGGAGTATACAAACCGTGAGGCTTCAGCTTGGACTTGGATGTGTTGCACACAATACAGCGCCGTACAAACCGATCCACATCACGCCTCATCCTGGGCCAATAAAAATTATCAGCAAGCATGAGTAGTGTCTTCTCACGCCCAAAGTGACCCATCAATCCTCCTGCATGTGATTCCTGCAACAATAGCAAACGCACAGACGATTCTGGAACACAAAGTTTGTTAGCTCGAAACAAAAATCTATCATGGATGTGGAACTTGTCCCATGTGGTTCGAAGCAAGCACAAACGATATGGTTCAGCAAAATCATGATCAGTTGCATATAAATCACACAAACTCTCTAAACCAGGAATTTTAACATCAAGATGTGTCAATAACATGTTCTTCCTAGATAGAGCATCAGCAACAACATTATCTTTCCCTTTCTTGTGTTTAACGATGTAGGGAAAATACTTAATGAACTCAACCCACTTAGCAAGACGCCTATGCAAGTTAGATTGAGCTTTCAGATATTTCAAAGCTTCATGATCGGAATGTATGATAAATTATGTTGGCCACAAATAATGTTGCCAAACTTCAAGAACTCTAACAAGTGCATAAAATTCTTTTATCATAAACAGGATAATTCAGTCTAGCACCAGAATGCTTCTCACTGAAATAAGTTATAGGTCTACCTTCTTGCATTAATACACCACCAATGCCTATACCACTAGCATCACATTCAACCTCAAATTGCTTAGAAAAATCTGGTAAAGCAAGTAATGGTGCAGAAGTAAGCAAATGTTTCAACTCATCAAATGCAGGGTCGTGGGCAACGCCCCAAACAAAAGGCACACCTTTCTTAGTCAATTCATTCAAAGGTGCAGCAATAGTACTAAAGTCTTTCACAAAACGTCTATAAAAACCAACAAGACCATGAAAACTTCGTACTTGACTAACATTCATGGGAGTAGGCCAATTTTGAATTGCTTCAATTTTAGAAGAATCTACTTCTACCCCATGCTTAGATACAACATATCCCAGAAATATGACTTTATCTTTTGCAAATGTGCACTTTTCAAGATTAGCATATAATTTAGCATCACGCAACACTTGCAAAACTTGTCTAATATGCTTAGCATGTTCAAAATCATTGCGGCTATCATCAAAATACACAACCACAAAACGTCAAATAAACTCTCTCAAAACATGGTTCCTTAATCTCATGAAAGTACTAGGAGCATTAGTAAGACCAAAAGGCATACCTAACCACTCATATAAACCAAACATAGTTTTGAAAGCAGTTTTCCATTCATCCCCTTCTTTCATCCTAATTTCATGGTAACCACTACACAAATCAATTTTAAAGAAAATAGCAGCACTCAATTCATCAAGCATATCCTCTAAACGTGGAATACGATGGCGATATCGAATAATGATATTATTGATAGCTCTACAATGTACGCACATACGCCATGTACCATATTTCTTAGGAACCAAAATAACAGGAACAGCACAAGGGCTAAGACTGACACGAATATACCCTTTGTCCAGAAGCGCTTGCACTTGTTGCTGAATCTCCTTCGTCTCTTGGGGATTGGTCATGTATGGTGCCCGGTTGGGGAGAGTAGCACCCGGTATAAGATCAATTTGGTGCTCAATACCACGCAAGGGTGGTAATCCCACGGGTACCTCCTCCGGAAACACGTCATCATAGTCCTGCAAAACATTAGACACACCAGGAGAAAGAGGATGATTATCATTAGAAAGCTAAACCTCGCCTTTGTACATAAGCACAAGTGGCATGGCTATAGGATCCTCACTAAATTCTCTCATGTCTTCTTTGGTGGCTAAGATAAGCAAACTAGTCTCTCTCGCACTTTTCGTTATATTATCACTCACAGCTATTACATTGTTCTCTCGTGTTGGTCCTAAATTTGCCTCTACTTTTTGACGAGACTCATTCACAATTTGTTGTGGGGACATAGGATGGAGATTAACTTTCTTACCCTTAAACTCCAAATGATATGTATTGGCTCGGCCATTGTGTTTCACATGGCGGTCATATAACCACAGCCGACCCAATATGAGATGCCAAACTGTCATAGGCACTACATAAAAATCAATGGAATCCTGGTAGGGGCCTATCTCGAAATTCGCGCGCACCATATGATTCACTTTCATCTCACCACTGTCACTCAACCATTGGACATAATATGGATCTGGGTGAGGTAAATATTTCAGATTGAGCTTGGCACATAACTCCTTGCTTGCGAGGTTGCGGCCAGCTACCTCCATCAATTATCACTTTACAAGATTTGTTGCGGCCAATTAATGCTTTGGTTTGAAACATATTGCAGCGCTGAGAGTAAGCATGTGGTTGCACAGTGAGAGCACGTTGTGACACAACAATAGTAGGAGCAGGCGACGGAAAAGCATACATGCCTTCTTCACTGTTGTATTCTTCGTCATCGAATCCGAATGGGTCTTCATCATCACCGGTTTCATACTCGCCGGTATCCTCATTAATAAACATGACCTTTCAGTTTGGGCAATCTCTCTTGAAGTGGCCTGGATCACCGCACGCATGAAAAGTGACCTCTCGATTACGAGTTGTAGACATATTGGAGCCTGCACTAGTGGCAGGGGCAGCTGGTTTCTTCGCCATAGAAGCATTTGAGGCTGGTTTGGAGTATGAAGAAGAAGGGCGGTTGGTAGCACCATTGCTCTCCATAGATGTGGCAGACGGCGTCCTAGAAGAAAACCTGCTGGATGATGAGTATCTTGATTTTATTTGTGCCTTGATACGTCCAAAACGTATCTATAATTTCTGCTTGCTCCATGCATGTTTTGTGTGATATTGCTATGATCTAGATACACTTTCATACACTTTTGATCATATTTGGACTAACCTATTAACTCAGTGCACCCCAGTGCCAGTTCCTGTTTTCTGTTGTTTTTCTATTTCAGTTTTCCCCCATATAAAAAGTGCTAGAAAAATTCCGGGAAAAATACAGGAAAAATCAGCGTACAGGAAGCTTCGAGAAGAGCCCGGGAGGGGACAGAGGGGAGCCAGGGGGCCCAGGCGGCCACCCGGCGCGGCCCCACCCCTGGCCGCGCCAGGGGGCGCCTGGGGCCCCTGGTCCACCTCTGGCTGCCCCCCTTATCCTATTTATTCTCCATCACGGGGAAACTCCGAGGACAGAACCCTATTTCGCAAACTCGCCTCTGTTCCGCCGCCGCCGCGCTTCCGAGATCGGGAGCACCAGAAGACCTCTTCCCGGCACCCTGCCGGAGGGAGGATTGACCTCCGGGAGTCTCCTCTCCACCATGGATGCTCCCCGGGTGTCCCGTGAGTAGTTTTCCTTGGACCATGGGTACGTGATCAGTAGCTATGTGATGTTCTCCTCCCCTCTTTGTTCTTCATGGTTTAGACCTCGTGAGCTGCCCTACATGATCGAGGCACTTTTGTAATATTTCTGCTACTGCTATGTTGAGTTTGATAGGATCTGATGGATTATGAGATTATGTTCAGATTGTGATTGAGTAATATATTTGGTTCTTATCTCTTATATTTTTGTTCCTAAGTAATTCTTGCATGTTCTCTGTTGCTGTTTATTGCTTTGGCCAAGTAGTAGGTAGTGCCTCCAAGAGGGAACGTTTTGCTCGATTGTGGGTTCATGCCCCCCGATGACACTCTTGAGTGACAGAAACATGAGTCTAGGGGATGTGTTGTTGCCACAAGGGGGAAAACAACGGTGCTTGTAACCGCGGTTACAAGGATTGTTTACTTTACGCAAAGTTCTTTTGAATGCAGTTGTCTGTTGCTTTGGGTTTACACTTTGGGTGGGGCTCGCAACTTAATACCAGCGAGATGTTCTGGATAGATATCTCAAGGTGGATGATTAGTAGTAGATGCAGTTGGATTTCGGTCTACTTATTTTGGCATACTGCCCATGCTTTTGAACCTCTTCCTTTCTTTTGTAGCATAGTTAGCATTGCGGTGCGTTCATAATCCTGTCAATTGACTTTCTGTAATTTGTTTACCTCGCATAGCAATTTTATCGTCTTTTGGGAGAGAGACATCACTAGTGAACATCACGTATCCCGGTCCATATCCTCATCACTGTTTACACGCTCATTTACTTTTCTGGTTTTACTTTCAATTACTATCATTATCCCTTGTGTTTGATCCTTTGTGAACAACAAGAATGGAGAGATTGACAACCTCTCTGAACTTCGTTGGGAACAAAGTTATCGTGTCTGTGTGCAGGTCCGCGTCAGTTGTGCCGCTGACACCTACTTATCATCTCCGGAGTCCTACTGGAGACAAACCTTGGTATCTACACCGAGGGAAATTTGCTGCTGTGCTACATCACGCCTTCCACTTGGGGTTACCAACGAAGGGCGAGAAATCACTATCATCATCTCGCACATCAAGCCAAATTTCTGGCGCCGTTGCCGGGGACTCCGAGTGCTAAGATAGGGGAGTTGCACACTACCCTTTACCTTTGTTTTTTAGTCTTGTTAGTTTACCTTTCAGTTTTTATCTTTGTGTCTTTTATCAAAAATTACAAAAAAAATCTGCCACACTTGCTGCTACTATGGGTTCCACTGAAAACACCAAGTTGTGTGACTTCACTAGTCACAACAACCAAGACTTTATCTGCACTCCCATTGCCACACCTGCCACTTCAGCTACCTCTTATGAAATTAAACCTGCTTTGCTAAACCTTGTTATGAGAGATCAATTCTCTGGTGCTGGAGATGCTGCTGCTTTACACTTGAATAATTTTTTTGAATTATGTGATATGCAAAAGTATAAAGAAGTAGAAGGTGATGTTGTTAAGCTCAAGCTCTTTCCTTTCTCTTTAAGGGGAGATGCTAAAATCTGGTTTCAATCTTTGCCTAGGAATAGCATAGATTCATGGGATAAGTGCAAAGATGCTTTTATAGGGAAGTACTACCCTCCTGCTAAGATTATCCAATTAAGGAGTAATATTATGAATTTTAAGCAATTGGATAATGAACACGTTGCCCAAGCTTGGGAACAAATGAAATCTCTTGTTAAGAAATGCCCTACACATGGTTTGACTACCTGGATGGTTATCCAGACTTTTTATGCAGGCTTGAACTTTACCTCATGGAACCTGTTAGATTCGTCCGCGGGAGGAACCTTTATGTCAACTACACTTGGTGCTGCCACGAAGCTTCTCGATGAAATGATGACCAATTATTCCCAATGGCACACCGAACGCGCTCCAACAGGTAGGAAGGTAAACTCTGTCGAGGAAATTACCTCCCTCAATGAAAAAGTTGACTTAATTATGTCTCTACTTACCAAGCAACCCTCTATTGATCCTCATGATGTCCCTTTAAATTCTTTGGTTGCTCAAGAACAAGTAGATGTGAACTTTATTGCTAGAAACAACTTCAACAACAATACTTATAGGGGAAATTTTGCTAGCAATCCTAGACCGTTTCCATCCAACTATGGGAACAAAAATACCTACACTAGCAACAAGAACCCCTCTTCTGAATTAGAAAGCATGCTTAGAGACTTTATCACTACCCAAAAAGCCTTCAACAAAAATGTAGAAGAGAAATTAGCTAAAATAGATAATCTCTCTTTGAAGGTAGAAAGCTTAGCCCTTGATATTGAGATGCTTACAATTAGAACTTCCCCCCTTGAGGAGAATAAGGCCACTCCTATTAATGCTATCCAATTGCAAATTAATGAAAATATTAGGATGATGGCTAAACTTAAAGAAAGATGGGCTAGAGAAAGAGAGGAAGAGGATAGAATTAAGAGCCTTCCTACACACCACACAGTTGCCACTATCCAAATTGTTGAGGACACTCAAACTATTAGCACCCAATGCACCCCTAGTCCCGTTGGACCTATTAATGGTGATGCTAATACCTCAACCGTAGATAAAGAAACTCCTATGAACATAGAGGGTTTCAAACAAGTGAGCCTAGATGACACTACTACCACCTTTGATAGTAGTGATATTGATTTTGATAGTTGCACCCTCTCAAAAGTTATTAGCTTGTTACACAAAATGTCTAGAGACCCCCACACTAGCACACTTAATCTTGCCTTCACGGAGCATATCACAAATGCTCTCATCAAAGCTAGGGAGGAGAAGCTTAGAGTAGAAGCCTCCATACCTAGGAAGCTAGATGATGGTTGGGATCCTATGATCAAAATTAAATTAAATAACTTCTCTTGCTACGCTTTATGTGATGTTGGAGCTAGTACCTCCGTTATGCCCAAAAGAATATTTGATATGTTTGAATTGAAGCCTTTTGAGCCTTGTTCTTTTGGTGTTCGTCTTGTTGATTCTTCCATAAAGAAACCTTTGGGGAAGATCGACGATGTTCTTATCATTGTCAATGACAACTATGTTCCCGTTGATTTTATTGTTATGGATATAGAGTGTGAACCTTTGTGTCCAATTATTTTGGGACGTCCTTTTCTTCGCACCGTTGGTGCAGTTATTGACATGAAAGAGGGGAATATAAAATTCCAATTCCCATTCAAAAAGGGGATGGAACACTTCCCTAGAAAGAAAATCAAGTTACCTTTTGTCGTCGATATGTGACGTCAGATGCCATGGGGATGGCTAAAGTGAGGGGAAGACGCGAGGAAGAAGATGTCGATGGTGCCGGAATCGGGTTGGGCACAAACACGGTGAAGGACACCACGATGTACCCAGGTTCGGGGCTCTCTGAGAAGAGATAACACCCCTACTCCTGCTAGTTTCTTCTATATCAATGAGATGGGCTACAATAACTGCTTCTCTATCTTCTCAGGGGAAGGTGAGCGCCGCCGTGGGCAAGGCTCTCTCCTGCTTCCCTGAGGAGTAACTGCTAGCAGTGAATGAACTGAGGATAGTATGAGTAATGGTGCTACTGAGCGGATCGTCCCCCACGCAGGAGGGGTACCCCGGGCTCTTATAGTATGAGCCCGGGGTAAATCGGTAACTTCACTGCCGATTGGGCCCAGCCGTCATCCTCTAATCGGCTGGGTACCACCGACTGCTCCTCTCCGGGTGATCCGGACCCTACGAGCGGCGTCCCATGCTGTAGACTTGTAGGTCATGATGATGAACAGTAAGGCTAGGAGGTGCGGTCTTGTCGTCCTGTCCGCGGAATCGGCGGAGAGGTCGACACCGTATCTCTGCCAGATCTTCGATGTGACTTGGCTTCTCTGCTACCCCGATCTCCCGGGATTGCGCATTTATGACCTCGTACTTGGATCTCCGACTGGTATCGGGGTCAACTTCTCCAGGGGTTGTAAGTTGTACCAATTGCGCCTGGGCCGACTGGTGGCCCTCGGCAGGGTCGATTGCTCTAGGCAATCGGCCATGTCGATGCCCATCTCGGCCCAGCTGCGGGCCAATCGGATGATCGTCTTGGTGATGAAAAGGGTGGACCGGTTGCGCCTGGGCCGACTGCTGGCATTCGGTACGGCTGATTGCCATGGAGCAATCGGCCGTACGCTTGCCCAGCTCGGCCCAGCTGCAGCCCAATCGGTCCATCCTTGTCTTGAAAGGTTACTTTCGCTTGGGTGAGCCTACCTGGGTACCAATCCCCCGACAGTAGCCCCTAAAGTTGTAAAGGTCCCACGGTCATTTGACCGCGGGGCCTTTGCAGTTTTCAATCTTTCTTCAATATCTTACACGGGCTAGTTATTCTCTTTCTCTTGATAAAACTTGATTCTTCTTTTTGCATTAAGCCTAGTTAATGGCTTTAAAGAAGCGCTTTCGGGAGGCAGCCCGCAACGGATTTAGGTTTTTATTTTTGCTTTTGTTGTGTCTTGATGATTTTTACTACTTTAGAAACATCATTGTATCTTTATTTTTCAACTTTGTGCCAAGTTATAGCCTCTTACGGCAAGGGAAGTAAAAGTTGTGACATGCTGTCCAGAAAACAGATTCTGTCCTCGTGACCAGAAAAATTCCAGAAAAATACCAGTTCACCTTTTTGAGCTGAAATTTTTACACAGTATGCTCTATACAATTACGAAACTTCCATATGTTCCGAGTGTTTTGATTTGAGTTGCAGAAGTGCCCATAAAAAATTCTTTACTATCTGCTGTTCTGTTTTTCACAGATTCTGCCACGTTTTGTCTCTCCTAACTTTTGCAAACCTTCAGCTTGCTTTTTCTTTGAAAAAACTTTTTGGCACTCTTGAGAAACAGTAGCTATTCAAGATATATTTATATCCAGTGGAAAAAATATATTTATTAAGGGTACTAACCTCTCTAATCAGCTTATGATGAGTTATGTATGAAGGGAGTTTTCAAGTGTGCGATGGAAGATGATGAAAGAAGATCCAGGAGTGTCAAGCGCTCAAGCTTGGGGATGCCCCCATGTATCCCCAATAAATATTCAAGGAGACTCAAGCTTCTAATCTTGGGGATGCCCCCGTGCATCCCCTTCTCCATCAACAATCATCAGTTCGTCCTTCGTCTCACTATATTTTTATCACTTCATGCGTTATGTGCTATGCTTGGAGCGTCTCGCTCTTAGGTTTTGTTTTTAGTTTTCTTTAGCTTTTATTTCTGTTCATAACAAGTTAGATCCCGTCTTACTTTGTGTGGGAGAGAAACACGCTCCACTTTCAAAATCTAGAACACATCATAGGATTTTTCCTGCTTATCTTTTTGCTGTTGTGTGTTCTTTATCTTTTCATAGCTACTGCCATGTTTAGTTTTAGTCTTAGTTTGTCTTTAGCAAGAGCCTTGGCTTTTGTTTAGTTTGTTGCTGCAACTCTTTTTAGTTTTCATGTTTATCTTGTTAAAGAGAGTTGGTTGTTGCACTGAGTTGTGTCTTGTTTTGAGAAGTAGGTATTTGAGGTTGCTATTTAATTTTAGTAGTAACTTGCAATGGTTTTGAGGTATTGATGTGAGTAATGTCTGAACTTTTGGTGTCAAGAGCTCTTGCCTATTAGTGATAGGTGTCGTATTTTGGGAAATCCGTGTGTATTTTCAAAACCTACAAAACTAGTTGAGAACTCTAGCTACTAGATGGATCACTCATCTTTGGAGGGATCGAATATCAGAGAACACTCACGTACCATGAGTCGAGGATGCGCAAGGATAACCAAACCCCCATACACTCCTCCTCGGGGTACTTGTCTCTTTGTGAACCTCCTTGTTAGATTGAGAGTTACCGATAATAAGTGCATGAGTTCTTCGGACTAATGTAAGTATTGAAAGTTGACACTTCCACCTTCCCATATTTTGCTAGCCTCTCCTGTGTCGTGCATTGCCTTCTTCTCACTCTGAGAGTTGGTGTCCACCTTCGCCGGTACATCTAAACCCTTGGCATGATACGCTCTGTCATCATAAGCCTCCTTATATCTTTCCTCAAAACAGCCACCATACCTACCTATCAAGGCATTTCCATAGCCTTTCCGAGTTATATTGCCATGCAACTTCCACCTCTTCATGACTTGATCTTCATGTCATACATGTTCTTGCTACACTGGCAGCGACATACATTGCATACATCATGATAGTTACATCTTCTTTATGATTTTGAGTACCTTGTAAAGTGTGAAAGATCTCCTTTACCTTCTTGTAAAATAGAGTGTTGCCCTTAAGTGAGTAAAAGATCCCAAAGTGGACACAATAAAAGATCCCAAAGAGGACAAATGAGAGTTAAATAGAAAGAGCCATTGAGGCCACACAAAAAATACAGAAAATAGAAAAAAAAGAAAAAGAAAGAGAGAAAGGGGCAACACTACTATCTTTTTGAGAGATCCACACTAGTACTTCTTCCTCTATCCCTTGTACTCCATAGAGATGATCTTCATGCAAATAGCTATGTGGGGAACTTCACACTATAGAACTTGGCTTGCATATTCCAAGGATGAGCCTCCTCAAACGAGCTCTAGGTCTTCATGAGCAAGCAAGTTAGATGCACCCCCACTAGTTCCATTCGAGAGCTTCCCAGCTCGTATGTGCATCCGTTGCATGGCAATCCCTACTCCTCACATCATATCTATCATTTGGCATCTCTTGCCTATGATTGTCCTCATTGCTGTGAGCCTTTCTCATCCTTTTTGTCTTCCTCCTCCGTACTTCTCTCTTTGCCATCCTAAGTGTCAACTCTCGTGCTTACGCTCATCCATTGCATGAGTGCTCAAAATATCGAAAAGGAGTGGATCAAATTGACTTGTACCTGGCTAGTGGTCTGGGGACGAGTCAAGATAAGATTACAAAGGAGACCAAGTGTGAAACTTTAGTAGATTGAGTTATCAACACAAAAATATTTTTTTCTCGTATTCCCTATCCCCTTCTTGCACGCAAACACCATTTGGAGACATTCGAGTCACGGATAGCGAGAGCTCTTGCACCTAATGTTCTTTTGTTACTTGTTTCAATGCTAATATAGACTCTTGCATGTTATGACTTCAATTGAATCTCTAACCTTGATTGCTTTACTTTTCAAAGTTCTTTTATGGTTGCTAGCATGTCACCACAGAAATTATGTTGTTATCATTTACCTACTCGAGGACGAGCAGGAATTAAGCTTGGGGAAGTTGATACGTCCAAAACGTATCTATAATTTATGCTTGCTCCATGCATGTTTTGTGTGATATTGCTATGATCTAGATACACTTTCATACACTTTTGATCATATTTGGACTAACCTATTAACTCAGTGCACCCCAGTGCCAGTTCCTGTTTTCTGCTGTTTTTCTATTTCAGTTTTCCCCCATATAAAAAGTGCCAGAAAAATTCCGGGAAAAATACAGGAAAAATCAGCGTACTGTAAGCTTTGAGAAGAGCCCGGGAGGGGCCAGAGGGGAGCCAGGGGGGCCCAGGCGGCCACCCGGTGCGGCCCCACCCCTGGACGCGCCTGGCGGCCCTGGTCCACCTCTGGCTGCCCCCCTTCTCCTATTTATTCTCCGTCAAGGGGAAACTCCGAGGACAGAACCCTATTTCGCAAACTCGCCTCTGTTTCGCCGCCGCCACGCTTCCGAGATCGGGAGCACCAGAAGACCTCTTCCCGGCACCCTGTCGGAGGGAGGATTGACCTCCGGGAGTCTCCTCTCCACCATGGATGCTCCCCGGATGTCTCGTGAGTAGTTTTCCTTGGACCATGGGTCCGTGATCAGTAGCTATGTGATGTTCTCCTCCCCTCTTTGTTCTTCATGGTTTAGACCTCGTGAGCTGCCCTACATGATCGAGGCACTTTTGTAATATTTCTGCTACTGCTATGTTGAGTTTGATAGGATCTGATGGATTATGAGATTATGTTCAGATTGTGATTGAGTAATATATTTGGTTCTTATCTCTTATATTTTTGTTCCTAAGTAATTCTTGCATGTTCTCCATTGTTGTTTATTGCTTTGGCCAAGTAGTAGGTAGTGACTCCAAGAGGGAACATTTTGCTCGATTGTGGGTTCATGCCCCCCGATGACACGCTTGAGTGACAGAAACATGATTCTAGGGGATGTGTTGTTGCCACAAGGGGGAAAACAACGGTGCTTGTAACCGCGGTTACAAGGATTGTTTACTTTACGCAAAGTTCTTTTTAATGCAGTTGTCTGTTGCTTTGGGTTTACACTTTGGGTGGGGCTCGCAACTTAATACTAGCGAGATGTTCTGGATAGATATCTCAAGGTGGATGATTAGTAGTAGATGCAGTTGGATTTCGGTCTACTTATTTTGGCGTACTGCCCATGCTTTTGAACCTCGTCCTTTCTTTTGTAGAATAGTTAGCATTGCGGTGCGTTCATAATCCTGTCAATTGCCTTTCTGTAATTTGTTTACCTCGCATAGCAATTTTATCGTCTTTTGGGAGAGAGACATCACTAGTGAACATCACGTATCCCGGTCCATATCCTCATCACTGTTTACACGCTCATTTACTTTTCTGCTTTTACTTTCAATTACTATCATTATCCCTTGTGTTTGATCCTTTGTGAACAACAAGAATGGAGAGATTGACAACCTCTCTGAACTTCGTTGGGAACAAAGTTATCGTGTCTGTGTGCAGGTCCGCGTCAGTTGCGCCGCTGACACCTACTTATCATCTCCGGAGTCCTACTGGAGACAAACCTTGGTATCTTCACCGAGGGAAATTTGCTGCTGTGCTACATCACACCTTCCACTTGGGGTTACCAACGAAGGGCGAGAAATCACTATCATCATCTCGCACATCATGCATCTTCTGCTAGTTGTGATTCCGTCTCTCTGGCATGATGTAACGGCTCATTCGTATTATGGTATTGATGATGTCAAACAATACCCTTGATCTGAAATTTCAGGCCATGGAGAAAACGTTGCATAGTCATCTCAATAGACTCGCGAACTCATCCACGTTGCAACAACATCTCTATCTCCATATAGTATGCATCAACGGACATTGTGCCTTGCTTCAATTGTTGCAATTTATCAAAGACAGTCCGTAAATAATTTGTGGGAATAAAACGAGCCCGCATGGTCACTCGCATATCATGCCATGTACGAATAGGCATCTCATTGGTCTTGTATGTCGCTGATGACTCCATCCCACCATCGCAAAGCATATCCATCAAATTCTGAGGAAGCAAGCTTGATCTTCCTATCTTCAGTATAGTCATGTAAACGCCATAATTTCTCAATCTTGAGCTCCCAAGTGAGATACTCTTTCACGTCCGTGGAGCCTTCAAATTTGGGAATCGAGAATTTGGGCTTGCCCAAACCATCATCGTCCTGAAGTGGTATACGCCGAGCACCAAGACCAAGGAGAGGTTGGCGATTCTGTCCGGTAACACCACGGCCACGGCCATTACCGCCCCTCACAACATCATTGTCGTCCTGTACACTACCATCATCTTCATTGCCTTCAGGTTGGCGTTGGGCGACAGGAACCCGCATAGCATTGAACGATGTTGTCAATTGTTGGATGCTTGTTTCAAGTCCATTAACTTGCGCTTGCAAAGCAGTGAAGGAAGCTTGGGTACCATCCAACTTCATATTAGCCTCTTGAAGATCAGTAACAAGAGGTTCTATAGATGTATCAATCTTGTTGGTCAAATGATCTCGGAGACCTTCATACGCCTCCCATGTAACCGGCGTATCCTTATCATGTTTCTGCATCACATCAAAACCACTTTGAGACATGATTAGTAGGTTAGTGCACTAAATCAAAATCTTTTGGTGGGCACTCACAACTCACTCAAAACTGACAACAAAAGGTGAATCTTACAGTTCCAATGTGAATAGTAATACGTACCCGTTCGGATGGAGGACTAGTGCACAGATGTAATGAAGTGAATACTCGAGTAAAAGAGTGAACACACGACAATGCAGGATATATGTAGTGGAGCTGTAGGTATGACACCCTAACTACACCGAAGTCAAGTCCTAGTGTTGATCGTGTGATACAAACCCAAGGCAAAACTCACACAGTGGAGACAAAAAGAAGTCAGGCCTCTCAAAAAGTTCACCACTTTGATATTTCCCTTCGATCTCTTGTGTATCTCTTTGCACTCTTTGATGACTCTTTTGTGTCACTCTTCTTTCTCTTTTTTTGATCTTTTCTCTTTTCTCCACTTTTTTGGTTTTTCTGACTCTTTTCACACTATTCGAGATTGCTACAGTAGTGCTACAGTAAAATTGTTTTTTTCTATAGTAACCTTCTCTCTCCTCTTTCTCTTTAGGCCACGATATGTCACACCGCGGAGAATTTTCGGGGAAAGAACACAAAAAAACAACAACTAAAACAATGACTCCGATGCAATATAAGTTATGGCAAAACTAGAAACCCTAATGTTTTTGTATGGCTTTTTCTGGATAGGACAAAAACAAAATCAATCTAATGGATGGATTTGGTGGATGCTTACCGAGGAAACACTGGAAATCTGATACCAAGATGATATGGGGTGGCCCGATCTTCTCAGTTAGCGTACGGTGAATGTGAGGGCGATATGAGATAACTTGTATGTAGCCGATGAACTCTCCTCGCTAGATCCCTGTTGCCAATGCGACAGCTCTCTACCCTTTGGATATTCACAACTTCACACACTTGCGCAACGTAGTCGTCGACCACGAGACGGTAATTTGCAATTTACTAATTCCCAGTGGAACAACAGATCACACAAAACTTGTAGCAGCAGAACTTCAGATCGATACGGATTGAAGTTTATGATTCAAGATGAAAGCTTGAAGCTATTCTCAAGAACTAGGGTTTATCTAAGCGTGGTCTAACCCTAAAAATCGTAGGGGGTCGGTATTTGTAAGCAAGGGGGTCTCAAACACGGATACAAGGCCGCGACCCTTCAGATCTGTGCACAGGCAGTTCGGACGTCCGATGTGTCGGGCGTCCGAATTGTGTCGGACTTCTGGCTATTTTAACATCGGTTCTGTACTCGGGGGTCGTCTCGAAGGTCTTCATGTCGGAAGTCCGTTCCATGTCGGAAGTTCGTCGTTTCGGACATCTGAATCATGCCGGAAGTCCGGCGAAAATATCAAGCCTTCTGTAACTTGAGGTCATCGCAGCTTCGTAGGTCCGGGCCTCCGATGTCGGACGTCCGAAATGGGTCGGACATCCGAAAGTTGGAGCTTCTTTCATCTTCTTCTCCTTCTGGATCCTCATTCGTCATGATACCTGATTATGCAAACATACAAAGATTTAGGCAGTATAAAGTTCTCATTACATGACATATCAGAATCTATTAAGAGCGAGGTCACCTGTTGTTCTATCAACTTTGCACGAGCTCTTGCAATGGGGCCAATTCTGATTTCATCATCCTTCTTCGTTGTTGAATCAACTTGTTCTTCATGACGAACTGGAGATGTGTTGGTAGTAGGGATGTCCTCATCAGCAGCCAAGTTGTTTTCCTCTCAGTGAGGCAGTTCTTCTTCCTTCAGCAAGTCACGGGTGGTGGCGCTTTCGTCGGACCAAGCGGCTTGTTCCCCAGCGCCGGCGAGGAGTATCCGAAGAGAAGAAGATGGGCTTGATCGCTTTTTCCCTATCTTTCAAGGGTCTTCCTTGCAAAAGTCGAGGGACTTGGATGTATTTTCCTACTTTCCTAGGGTTTCTTTGTAAGATGTGATGTAATCTTCCTGTCTTCACCTAATAATAAAGGGAGGTGGCTTACTTGGTCAATTTTTATGTTTTTGCAAGAAAGACCATGCTTTTTCTGTGAATTAACCCGTTGACGAGGATCGGCCTCGGCAAATCCCATGGTAAGGTACCCTGGGTTTAGATCGTAGAGAGAGGTGCAGGTTGGCGATGCTCGTCGGCTAACAAGAGACAGGGATTTACCCAGATTCAGGGCCCTCGATCAGAAAACCCCTACTTCCTGCTCTTTTGTATTATGATGGAGGCGATTACAGTGGAGGTCAAGGCGAGATCGCTCGAGACCGGTGGTATTGCTATGAGATTGGATGCCCTAGACGTCTCCTCTCCCAACCTTTATATACTAGGTTGGGTCGCAAGGAGTCCATCTAGGTTTACAGAGGCAGTTGCCTAATCTAGCTTTAGTGTTGGACACCAAGTCTTGGTTTCTATAACGCTGAGGACTCCTATGTCGGTGCTTCCGGTGGGCCAGTCGAGGATTCTAGCGGACCCTCTTTCTTGACACGCACCAGGTACCCTCATGCATAGAAGTCGTGAGGGTATCCCCTCGTCACTCGCGGTACGGTGTATCATCAAGTGAAAAACAATTCGTTCATCTGTCTATTTTCCGCACGCACGCGCCTAGCCTCGCTGGCTCTTCCCTCGATCGCAGTGGCCCAATGATGCTGGCCCAAGAGGCAAGCTGGGCTCCTGACCAAGCTAGCCCATCAAGCAAGCTGGGCAGGAATTTAACTTTGGACCTCCCATTGAACACCTTACACGTAGGTCAAGTGAGCTAGGCAAAGTATAAAAGATCTGTTTCTCTAATGAATTGTTCCACCTCGTTTTTTTACTCGAAATTTAACCACTTTATACTATCTCCATCACAGTTCATAAAGCCTGTGCGTAACCCTAGGTCGTCAATTTAACCAACATAACATAAAATATGCAACATAAAAATAGCTGGGCTTTAGTGCCTCCACCCATTAATCGCATTTCAACGTCGAGATCATCTTCTCACGTGGTTCTCAATGTTGGCTAAAAGTACATGGTAAAATTCTAGCGTTGGCTAAAAATGAATGCGTGCGCGTACATAAAACCAGATCACTTTTAGTTTTTTGTGCCTTTTTGAAAATCTATTTTTTTTTAAATTATTCCACTTTAAAATGTTTGCATAATTTTAAGAAAAGTGTTCATGTATTAAACTAATTTTCATCTAATTTAAAAAATGCTCACCCTCTCAAAATAAATTTCATGTCATTCAAAAAAAGTGTTCACATGCTTAAAAATATTCATGCTCTTTTATAAAAAGTCCATATAATTTAAATGTATTTATATATTTTAGAAAGAATGTTGATGCATTTATAAGAAAAATATCTCTAATACTTAAAAAAGAATGCAATGTTCCTTCGTTCATCTACCTTCGTGTGTCTTTCTCACGCAGCGATAAATAATATTAATTGTCACCAAAATCACCGGATGCCCTTTCTAAAATCTCTGATGAAACACCTTAATGTGTGAAGGTAAATCACGGGTCAACATAAATCACGGACATGATTTTACAAAAAAAATATTACACGGTCACATTAATGTGGAAAGTAAATCACGGTTCATAGGTAAACGTAAGAATATATTTTTCGTTGCAATGCACATGCATTGTTCTATATAATTAAAAATAAAGGGAATATAACAAAAAAGGGATATATTGTGAGCCTACATATAGGACATGCACTTTCTTTAATAAGGAAAAAATAAAAGAAATAAACTCCATCCTTCCTCGTAGGAAGAAAATAAATTAAAATAAGGAATTAAACTTCGATGTGCTAGAAAAGAAATCTACTAATTATCAAGAAAAAATTATGCGCGGCGTACATATAACCTCATCACTTTTAGTTTTTTTTTCCTTTTGAAAGATCTAATTTTTTTCATCCACTTTAAAATGTTTGCGTAGTTTTAAGAAAAGTGTTCACGTATAATGTTCATCTAATTTATAAAATGCTTACCCTCTCAAAACAAATTTCATGTCATTCCAAAAAGTGTTCACATGCTTAAAAATATCTATGCTCTTTTAAAAAAGTCCATATAATTTAAAATGTATTTATGTGTTTTAGAAAAATGTTGATGCATTTATAAGGAAAAATATACAATTTAAAAATGAGTGGGCAAAGGGGGTGAGGTCGTAGCTCGGGAAGCGCAGACGTCGCGTCCAACTCGACGAGATTAACGAATAGACATCACTTGCAATGACATGATTCAATGATAGGTGTGTGTGCATGATGATCAACACTATCACATTGAAGTTTATCACGTTGGACACATTGCTATCATGTACACACCGCAATCATGGTCGATGAAAGCGGAAAGAGAAATAAGCAACACGATTTAGACATTATGTTCAAACTTCAAATATATAATGTGAAAATATGAAAAAATCTTGAATCAAGCTCATTGTGTTGAAGAATGCAATTTTGTTCTTCCGTTACAACGTACGGACATGTTTCTTAGTATATTAATAATACTTCCTCCATTTCATAAAACTTGTCATGATTTAACCATGACAAGCTTTATGGGACGGGGAGTAATAGAAAGTCGTATTCGCGAAAAATGGGACAAAAGGTGCTGCGGCTGACATTCAAAGGACCCTCGTGGGGATTCTCCCCCTCGAGAGTGTATCTGGTGAAACTGAGTAAACTGGTGCACCAGACGGACATGATCCAGCTACATTGTGGGCTGCTGGAACATTTGCGAAACAATCCATACAGTTTTATGAAATCAAGTAATGCATCCTCCTGAGTCCTGAAGCCAATTCATCTCTCACCCTTGCTCGGTTCTGTACCATAGTAGAGTACATAGGAAAATTTTGTTTCAATCGATCGCCTCTTTGTGTTTCTGTACCATGGAAATTTTTGTTTGAGTCGCCTCTCCGTCTTTCCTGTACCACTTGACAAGGTAGAGAAAAATGTTTAAAAAGCTTAGGACTAACTATCCTATAAACTTTTGGGGGTCTTTAAAACATGTTCAAAAGCTCTTCGCTCCGCTCATCACTTTCCATTTTTTTTGAAGCACGAGAAACATTAATTCACCGATTCCGAAAAAATGGATTGTGGACCGCTCCGCTTCCGCCACTCCGTCTAACGTGTTCGTTGCGGCTCTAGAAGCGGAGTGTGGATCGGAGGGCTGCCGAACAGGTTCTTAAAAACTGAAATTCGAAACATGTTTCTAGGAGTTTCACAAAAAAATCGTTGAGTTTCTTAACTGATCCAAAAAAACTAATAAGTACAATTTTGGGATAATTTAAAACATGTCAAAATTTGAAAATAATATCAAAAGTCAACGACACGAATCTGCATCGTCATTTTTCACTACAAATTTACTTGAGAAAACAAGATGTCTCCATGATAGGAGTTGTGTTCTACAGAAAATTTTGAACATAACTTGCTGTAAAAAAATAAATTTCACATTAAAAGAATGCCCATTTTTAACCAGGTGTTAAAAACTTAAAGTACGCCTAAAATCTGAACACCCACTTTTACTTTTCTGTAATTTACTTACTTTCATACACATAGGTTAAGAATTGGTGTATGCTTCTGCAAGATAAGAGAATTCACAAAAATAAAAAAAATTGTCCGAGAAAATCCTTGTAATTTAACAGAAGTGATCGAACAAGCTTTCTACTTTGTAAGATAAAGATAAAATTGTACATGTATACCTGAAGCTCGTGCATAATTTTGTTGTCGCGCAGTCGGCTGCTTCAGAGGTTGCAGCGGCAAACGGCCATTGGAGCATCAATAGATTAAGCTATCATCTCTGTAAAATAGAGAGTAAACTTGATTAATAAAGGAGAAGGGAATGTCAAAATGAATTTGTTAACGCTACCTCACTGCTCGGCTGGTACACACTGGATTTGGGAAAGATCCAGGATTGATTCCCTGAGCTCGCTCAATTCAGTGGCTTTATGAGGACCTATTTACAAATATGCCCGCAGCCATTGCTCTAAGTGGATCCTATCCATCTCTACTGCATCCAATTGCCCATAGTGCGTTGGTGCAGCTGGTGCACAAATTCACTCGTTGCACAGGATACTTCCTCTCTCCCCCTCTCATCGGCGGCCTCGCCACCGGACCCAACCAGTCGGCCCCACATGTCATCGCTCTACTGCGTGCACTTCCGCTGCTGCATCCCGAAACCCGATCGATTCGAGACGCACTTCCGTGCCAAGCTTAACTGCGACCGCTGTCTTCTATTCAAGCCCACAAAAATCAACAACGCACACTCCCACTCCCACTCACCGCTCGCACGGGACGGGCAGGGGCAGGTCACACACGCAGGTGCTACACCGCCACTCCGCTGGGACCTGAGTCTCGCCGTCTCCGGCGGCGTGCTCCCAGATCTCGACTCGCCACTCTGTCCCTGTTCAGCGTCTGACGGAGGCCAGCGCAGCGTCGTCCGCAGCTGATTCGGGATGGGCAGCAGCAACACCAGCACCTTCGTCATCAGGTGGATCAACTTCCTCACCATGGTCAGTCCTTGCTCCCTTTTCCCTAGTTGCTTCCCGATGGCCGAGCCGTACACTGACGCCTCTGCTAAGGCTTTTTACTCAGATGCTTAGCGTTTTTAGAATTTGGCTCCGGCTTGCTTTGATGCAGCAAATGCTGAGTATAAATCGATGCAAGAACTTGGTTGATTGCTAACAGGGTCCCTCTGTTGAGTTCTACTGCATCGTTATCCAGTCATCTTGCACTTATCGGTTGCTGACCATTCTGACATCTTTATTTAGAAAATCTTAATATCCAATAATTTAATCTTAAAGATATGCAGGTAGGGCTCCACACATTATGATGATCTTCATTGCTCTTTGCTGAACAGATGCTGGCGATACTGGTGGTGGGTTTTGGGTTTTGGATGAGCACCCACAACGACGAATGCAGACGCTCGCTGACCATCCCTGTCATGGGTCTTGGAGGAGTCATTTTTCTCATGTATGCGTCCATGGAATTGCATTATCCCCACTGCGCCAGTCAAGTACCATCATCATGCTTCGCACTGACCTCTTTGTGGTGCTGATGCCGCAGGTCGCTTGCAGGATTCGTGGGTGCTTGGAAGAACATTTCTTGCTTGCTTTGGACGGTATCCTTTTTGTGGCATTTGATGGATAAATTAGCTTTTAGCGGCGTGAGTGCTGCTGATGTGTTGGCTGCTGTCTTGGTACCTTTGGCGTTATTATCTGTTGCCTTGACATGTCGGTATCTAGTATCTAATAATGCTGTTCGTGGTCCTGGTGGCAATCATGGTCTTCACAGTGCTTGCGTAAGTTCCTGTGGTTCATCTGGGATAACACTAGAAGAGCCTTTTCAGTTGGTGGCAATCATGCTGTACTTTAAAAAATAAAATAGCTGCAGTGTGCACTGATTAGTTGAAGTAATTAAATCCTAGTACAAAGTTCAGTGGCTAATCATCAATTGACTTCATAGCTCACTTTAGTGGTTGCAAGTTTAGTAAACTTACCTTGCCATGTACTGTTTCAGGTTTATCATTACAAATACCGGAACTGGTCATGCTGTTGCTGGCTCCAGGTATCTGACTAGTACTCCACTAATGTTTATACAATGATTGAAATGCCGAATTGACAAGTTGAAGTAATATATCACTGTTGGTATGAAAACTTGCACTATATGGTCATGATGCAGTTTTGTTGATATATGTGCAGTCGGAAACAGTTTACTACTGCCTGATTCTCACTAGACAAACTGCGAACAAAATTATTTCTGTAATGGAACACATTACATTCAGTTCTGTGTTTTCATTTCTCATGTTCTATGCAGATATAAAGAGTATCGTCTTCAGGACTACAGCTCTTGGTTCGTCAAACAGGCATGTTCCAACTCTTTGTTTTGGAAAGTTTGTTTTCTTTATATGCAGTTAATTCTTTATGCTGGTATAACTCAGTTTATTTATTTTAAATCAAGCTCAATGACACTGAAAAATGGACTCATCTGAAAAGCTGCCTTGTGAAATCGGACGATTGCAATAGCTTGTCAAAACGATATAAGGTCTCTCCTCTGCGCATCCTATTTTGTCTGATGTGATGTCTCAATGTCTGTCCCGTTGCGACCATTTCTTCTGCAATGATCTTAGTTATACCCTTTGATTTCATGCAGACTCTGAAACAATACAAGCTCGCTGATCTGACTCCCATTGAGTCTGGCTGTTGCCGCCCACCAGCGGAGTACGCCCCCTATTAGGCTATTACCTTCCACAGTGTATTTTGAACCTGCAATTGCTCCTCATCAAAGTTTGACATGGTCATCGCATTTTTCTGAACATTGCCAGCTGTGGATATCCAGCTTTGAATGCTTCCAATTTTGATTTGAGCTACCATCCGGTGAGCACAAACGTCGACTGCAAACTGTACAAAAATGATCGGTCTGTCAGGTGCTATGACTGCAATTCCTGCAAGTAAGCTGCCTGTCTCGTATTCCATTTCCACCTTCGAGATGCCGAACCTTATTATAATGTCAGTGCTTATGTGAATTTTTCGCTTCCAGAGCTGGGGTTGCACAATACATGAAGACAGAGTGGCGAGTGGTTGCCATCTTCAATGTGATATTGTTTGTCATTTTGGTAAGCTTAAATCTCCCTGAAACATACCGTATATGCTCTTTCTGAAAAAAAAATCTACATCTTTATCTGTTATGTTAACTTTCTTATGTTTGTATGGGTTTGTTTTCGGCTAGTCATTCGTGTACTTTGTTGGCTGCTGCGCACGTCGGCATGCTGGAGGTGGCGACTCTAAAATTCCTGGAAGATGACACTGCACTTTGAAATGAATCCTCTCTATGATCCAGGTGTCACTGCAAGAGTTAGCTTCGTGTCCCTTGTAATAACATTGTTCATTCAAGTTCAGTTGATGAAATGGAATGCCAAGGCTTCTGTTCTGTGCGTTGTTTTCTTTGTTCCAGTTGCATTGTGAACATCAGTGAAAAAATAACGCCCGACAACCTTCTGAAAATACAGGCTGATGATCCTGCACAATGGGCGATGCCAATGTCTTACATACGTGAACAAACTGGAATAACTTACCAATCCAGGAGCGTTCAGCTCAGAAGCCTTTAATGGTACAGCGCTGGAAACGTTTTACAAAAAAATAAGCTTATCTTGTTTATCATTCCAAACGAGAAAAAAAACTCCAGAAAACACACATCATTAGTTGATTTGGTTGGGGTCTGTTCGGTCAAGCCAGTGAATCTTGTGTGTGTTTTTAAGATAAAAGGTGTTGGAAGAGGCCGAGATAGGGTTCGACTTTGAAATAACAAAGCCATCAACCGGCCAGGATTACAAGCACCGCCCGCAGGTAACATGAAGGAAATACAAAGCGGAAAGATACATGGACAACAGACAGCAACAAGCTAAACCTCAAATGCTACAGACAAGCCGAAGACATCGAGGTCCTCTATGAGCGCATAACCAGGCCAAGAAAACACAGGCTCGAAGGGGAGCCAATCGACATCAGCGGGGCATGTCATCGCCGTCATCAATGGCCCCGACACGACACATCTGGCATCCATCCTCGAAGGAGGCCACTACCTCCTCGCCGGATCGGGGCGCCGCACCATCGCAAGATGGAGTGGATGCCGCCGGAAGATGGCCACGAAGAGGGTCAGCACATCTCTGGTATGACGACGGAGCTCTCCGAGAGCAGAAAAATGCCGCAGCACCTGCCAACACTAGAGGAGGAGAAGCTTCAAGCTGGGACAAAGAGGACATCACCGACGCTGCTCCCCACACCCAAAAGCGCCCGCCCTTCGCCTAACTCCCAAAGTGGCGCCTTCAAGAAGGGAGCGGTGTCGAAGGCGCCGCCACCGCCCAACAAAGTTGGAGCTTTCGCCCGGAAGACCAAGGAGAAGGGGCAGTGGGGGGTAGTAGGCCATACCGACGTCTCCAGGGAGAGAAACGGCACCCACGGGCGCCGCCATCAGTGCAGCCGGCCGGCCATGGCTTTTGCCTGCCAGCAGCCCCCTTCACCGGCGAGTCCCACACCATGAGCCACCCAAAAGGAGTGTGCCCCGGCTTCAAGTACCTCACGCGCAGAGGAGGGAGGGAGAGGAGCGCCGAGATCTACGCCGACGACTGCCGAAGAAGGTCGATGCCACCGCCCCTGTCCGTCGAGATCTCGCCGCCCACGCAGCCGGGGACCCCGGATCTGGCGCCCACGCCCCAGCCCGACGCAAGGCCAAAGGAGGCACACCATGGAGCCGCCACTCCATATCCGGCGCTCCCCGCGGAGGAGCAGGGCAAGAGAGGCCCCACCGCCACCATCCTTGGCGGCCCCGGGCTTGCCCGGCGACTGCCTCTGGCGTCGTCGAGGGAGAACAGGGGGAGGGGGGAGCTGCTGGCGGCTAGGGTTGGTGCCCCCGAGCAGGGCGACGCAGGGGAGGAGCCTTTAATATTTTCGACGCATTGTGTTTTCTTTCCTCCAAATCCCAATAGAAATTTTTGAACATACGAGTGATATCATCATATACGGAGTAGGGTAAGTAGCAAGATGACCATCGTCTCCACTTGATAAATCTTCTAGTCAAGCTAGTCTTTAGATTTTGAAATTTACCCGACATTCTTCCTTTCAAGGTTATGGCAACATATGGCAAGTTAAGTCGGCCACCCCCATCAAGTTTCATCGATGAAATGGAATATTTTACGTTGGCTCATGGAAACAACATGGCATTTTAGTTTCTAAGAAAAGGAAAACAATCAATTGAAAAGTGAGGCAAGTGGTATGTACTAGTAGTAGGAAAGAGTCTAGGATTAAAGCACCACAAGTGGATGGTCTCATATTTGGGAAATGCACAAACTGAACGATCCCATAAGAATTTGCGGTGTTTGATTAGTTTAACGATGGGTGAAAGAGGCATACGCCAACAACGGAATAAGATAACTGCCAACATCTGACATTTATTGAAGTCCTACAGCATGGGACAGAACTGTAGCTCAACAGGTCTCAAAATTGAGCAATGTTTGATGAACCTGCCAACGTAAAATAATGAGGCAACAACATAGCCAGTAGACGTGGCAGCAGCATCTGCTGAAATACGCATAGCAGCTAAATAAAATCGCAAGTATTCACTAGTCAGAACAAATGTATGAGCCTGATACATCTCTTCAGGTGTGCTTCGTCCAACACTATTTGTCGTTCACAAGTGGGCTGTAAACAGGGTACCACATCTTCCGAGCCACGTAGTCTATCGTATCCGACTGTGAGCACATAAAAAAGAAAACAAATCAGGCAATGTTATGGCTAGCAACGTTAGGGATGTGAGATTCTCTATGGCGTACCTCTGACATGCTCTTCAGATCCCGAGGATCCACGTCAGCGCATCCCTCGGCCAGATCTTCGTCAACAGCAGCACGGGCGACTGCAGCGCCGACACGTGCGGTGATGTGCCTGATACTGCAATGAGTGGTGGGTGGTAGTCAGCAACAACGGAAGGCACAAGGTATCATGGTTACTGAGAGCAATGGGAGGACTTGGGTCATGAGCTAACCTTGAAATTGAAGGGAAGAGGATTCCTTTTCGAATCGCATCATCTGTGATATATGAAGCAAGGCTGCACCAGCAATTGTGACACAAATACTTAGATGAATTTCATTCAGGGGAAATGGAGAATAAACAAGAGTCGTGCAACATACTACATTAATTACAGAAACTGTACAATGTAAGTTGGAAATTTAATAATCATGGGTCCATTTTGTGAAAAGCCCTGTGGCTAAAAGTTTTGCACTTTCTCTCCAAGTGACATTAGTACCTAAAAGGCTAAACATTTGGTTTGACATTATGCAAATGGTACTTGAGTGAGGAACAAGCAAGGAGATGTCATCAGGTAAGGCCAATGGTGCCATCATATCAAACAAGACTTACCACTCAGATGCGGCATGGAGCATGCCATCCGAAATATGCCGAGCACCTGAGAGAAGTGCTCCTAAACCAATCCTGTGTTTCACAAAAAATTACATCAGATGAAAACAAAAAGTAAAGACTACCAAGGAAAGACAGAAGATCATCATACCCAGGAAACAGATACATGTTGTTTGCTTGATTAGCATATCCTTTTCTACCATTGCCTGGCGCATCCCAATTGTAGCATTAGCAGTCGCCGACAAGGATTTATAGCATGAAAACAATACAAAGGAGATTAAACATGACTCACTTAAGGGAACATTGCTAAAAGGGCTTCCACTAGCAAATACTGCATTTTCACCAACATGCTTGAATACATCTTCAGGCGTACATTCAGCTGTAACAGGGAAAGGCCAATGTTAGTGATTACCTTAAGTACTTAAAAGTAAATGTTCGGGAGAAACCTTTAGTAGTTGGGTTGGACATTGCAAAAATTGCAGGGCAGGGAGAGTCAGATTCTTTCATAGCCTTGAGAACCTGGAAGGGTATGTATTCCAAAGTTAAAACTCAATTGCTGATCATGAAGACTAGGGTATATGAAAAGCTATGGTATCACAAATGGAGTACGTCCCTATAGTTAAGCATTCCCAGTATGATTCCAACCAATTTAGTCATAAATTAAGAAAGCAGCCGTGATGAAGATATACATATTTTGAGGCTGTCGTTGTCCATGAGACCATTATGAACCATGATGAAGGATGCTAAATAGCATATAGCCAGAGATGTGATCCTTAAATGTAACAATGGTGAATTTACAAGGTTAACTGTAACTTCTTGGCGCAAATGTTCTACCTCTAGCGTTACAAAAGTGTATTAATCAGTACTTTCAACTATTTTTAGATATGGGAGTCAGGATAGGCCCGTTACAGTCCTCCTTCACTAAACTTAAATGGACTACTTGCTGCTACAGACAAGACCCTGGTATGAGGGTTGATAGGACTGAAAATGGTAAAACCAAGGAAAGAAATAGAAGAAACACCATCAGCTTCCAGCAGAGCCGTGAGATGATAAGATCGCACAGTGATGGAGCTTACCTCCTCATTAAATATCCCACCAACTCCAGATAGTCCTAAAAGCACATGAGGTTTCACTTTCTTGACCTGACAATGAGCTGAATTAGTGCCAACTAAAGAAGCAGTTGGTAGTCTTTTCTGCTAATAGCATTGATTAAGATCAAGAACAAATAAAGAACATCAAACTTAAATACCACTTCAACAAGACTTGCCCCCTCGTAGAGATCTTCGACCTCTTCAGGACCAAAACCTCTAGCAAAACGAGCAACCGCTGGATCCAGATCCTTTCTACCTTTGGTAATGAGGCCCTGCATAGTACAGCATAGCCATGGCATGTAAATAACAACCTATCGCGCACTTAAAAATCATGACTTAGCGCTAAAATGGCAATTGAATAAATATGACACAAGATATCTAGTAGAATAGTGTGAAAAAAATTGTATTTGATTGGATAAATTGAACTTACATCTTTGTCCAGAACCCAGAATTGATTGTGTCCTTCGCCCAGTTCTCCAATTTTATGGGTCCCTGGCATCCTTAACATTGCATGCTTAGCCATGTTAAGCACACCTATCCCAGCACTGGATTCTGAAGAGGTGTTAGAATGGACAATACAGATTTTTGACAATCAAAAGGTTATATGAAATATACTGAGGAAATTGCACAAGCATGTCAAACGTATCGCATACCTTCCAGCTCCCACCACAACTATCTTCTGCTTAGTAAAATCTGCGAGGGGTCGACCCTGTGCTCTAACAGCTCCAAGTAGACCAGCTAGAGCAACTCCTGCCGTCCCCTGTTGAATACGAAGATCCAAAGAAATGATCATATAAACTGAAAGAAGTGAAACTATCCTAATAACTAGCAGAAAACAATGTTGGAGAAAAGTACCTGCACATCATCATTGAACATGCAAAATCGGTTGCGATACCTCTGAAGAGTTTCAAATGCCCATTTCATTTGGAAGTCTTCGAACTGAGATTTTATCACATTAGCAATGGAGCATCATTGAATTAGCAACCAAAGTATGACTGCCGCACACATACCTGCACGATTGCTTTAGGCCACCGCGCATGAACAGCTTCCATGAACTCATCTACAACGGCTAAGTATTCCTCTCCTTCCAACCTTGGTTGCCTCAATCCTAAATCTAAGAAAATCTCACTCAATAAGCTACATTATGATGCAGGACTTTACTACAAACAGCAAGAGTCTCTAGTTCTTTTTTCTTCTAAAGAAGCATGATTAGAACTTTGCGTTAATCTGAGTGTGTTCAACTATGCTTGCCAGGAAGCTGGATAAGAAACATTTTATATGAACAGTTTCAGAAGTTGCGTTTCAATGTATCTTACGCACATAGCTTGTCCTCAAGGAGCTTTTCATTGTTTGTTCCCACATCAAGCATTATCGGAAGAACCTGCAAGGTAAATGGGGAAAATATAAAAGGGGGGGAATACCATAGAGAACTCCTAGTTAATCAATGTGTTTTTTTTTTATGTTCCAAAAAAGCAGGACATCACATACCTTCTGTGGGTTGATACCAGCAGCTGCAACATAAACATCAAGTTTACCAATAGGTATACCTATGCCCTGAACTCCAAGATCACCTAAACCTAGAATGCGACTCCCGTCAGTCACGACAATCATGTCAACCTGAAATAAGCAACGAAGCACATGATGAAGTTCAATACAGGCACATAACTCTGGAAAACCAATAGTATTACTGTGGAGTAATTCACATGGATATGGCTAAGGCCTACAGAACTGGCTTTTTAAAGAAGATAAAGAACTAAAGAGTGATTAGTGTTCCACAGATATTATACCATATTGCATTCATCAAATTGCTACCTGGAATAATCAATCTCAACCTCCTGTGTCCAACTACATTGGTAACAAAAAAAAACACATCAAGTTTTGGATAAAGTCAAGTGCACCTTGTCTGCTGGCCAGTTGTAAATCATCGACATCATCTCCCCTTTGTCCTTTGCGCTGAAGTACATTCCACGTGGACGCCTGAACAGTCCGCTGTAGTTTTCACAGACCAAGCCGACAGTAGGGGTGTATATTATCGGTGCGAAATCCTTTATATTGTCAATTAGCACCTGCAGCAGAAAGAAACCATACCACCACACAAACACATCAAAAACACCCAATTCACTCACTCCCTTTGAGGTAGAAAATACACCCATGCGAATCAATCAGAATTGTAAGAGTGGGGGCTCACCCTGTAGTACAACGTCTCGTTCCGGTCGTGCAGCCTGTTGAGGATCCTCCACTTGGCCAGCGAGACCACCGACTCAGGCTCCCCCTGCGTGTTGTGCTCCAGCGAATGGTACGAGTTTACTGCAACACGAAAGCGCGTAGAGAGCTCACGACATTAGCGACCTCACGATCGACTTAGCCCGTGTGGCTGACGTAATGATCAAAGGACGCGGCAATGCTAGCGGGGTGGGCGAGACGACTCACTGAAGCGCTCGTACTGCTGCTCGAAGGACATGACGCGCGGCGGTAGCAGGCCGCGGAGGCCGAGGCGGTCGCGCTCCGTGAGGGGGAACGCCGTGTCCTACGCGGAAGGAAATCGAACTGTGAAATCGCGTCGCGTCGGAAACCGAATCGCGAGATCGAGGAAGGGGGCGGGTACCTTGTTGTACCAGGGGTCGTGGAGGATGTCGGTGCCGCGCTTGTGGACGATGCAGGGGCCGCGCACGGCGGAGCCGGCGCCCGCCGAGGGGGCGGACGTCGACAGGAGCCGCCGGATCTGCGCCGACCGCCGGGCCGCCGCATGGCGCCACATCACGCCGGGTCAGCCGCCGCGCGGTTCGGGGTCGGGGTCTGGGTCGGTCGGTTCAATGGTCCACACGGGGGAACGCTGTGCGGGTGGTGCGTGAGACCGAGAATAGCTCCTCGGAGACGAAGGGGGAGAAAGGGAGAGAGAGAGAGAGAGATTTGAAGGGGGGTTGGAAATTGGAATGCGTCGCCGCGTGGTGTGCGGGCACTCGCGGTGAGGACAGGAGGGCCCGGGTGCGGCGGGGGTGTGACGGGCCAGCTGGTCGCGTTTGGGAAACGTACGGGGCGGTGAGGGTCGCGCGCGGAGCAGCGGACGCGGGACGGGGCGCGGCTCTACCAGTGAAGGCGCTGTCGGGGACCTGGGGGCCCAACCGGCAACCAGAAGAGGAATTTGCTGAGCACACACGCGCCGTGCGGATCTCCTTTGCGCCTTCATGTCAACCTTTTTTTCTCCTTTTGCGGGCGAGCTTCATGTCAACCGGAGTAGTGGTACTAGCACGAATGTGTCTTCCGTGTGCCGCATCCTTGCAACGTTTTTTTTGTTGTTGCTTGCAATAAATTTGGACCTGCGAACTTTAAGGAGTTACACCTGTAAGAATAATACAGATCTTCGCTGGTCGTTTAGTTTTCAGGCGGAAATTAAACGGTGGCCAGCAAATTACACTTGAAATAATACAGCTCCGTAATAGTTACAACCCTTTCAAGCACGGCCTAAATCTCACACCGTTCAAGCCCTCCCATAATAACATTTCATGTTACAAAGAAAAGCAAAATCACAGCATTTATTACAAAGAAAAGTAACACCCCTCGTTAAAAGAAAAAATAAAATCACAACATCTATCTCCTTCCATACAAACGTACGTTATAAAGGAAAAAAAGAAGACACACCATTCAACTCATTCCATAATAACACACTTCATTACAAATAAAACAAAATTACAATGTTTATATACTCTCATATTAACCGCACGTTACAAAAATCCGAAAAAAGCACCACATAGTAGAAAAAAAATAACATGTTTTTTTTTGGTATTGCTCAGCTATTATCGTGTCTCTTCCTAGCACACTTCGGCATGGCGCCATTGCTACCTCCCACCAATCCCATCTATGGTGCGATGGTTAGAAGAACTATGGTGTTCTTAGCCCACAAAGGATCAAACTCCAGATTTAACGTTTTGATGTCTCATTAAAGACGAATATTCAAAGGTGCTCATAGAGGTAGATTATACATTTATACGTTCATAGGGATGAATGTGCGTACGTAGTTGTGAGCGTCCAGATCGGCAAAAACATGGCAATATTTGTGTTGAAATGAAATCATATCTAGCTTCTAGATTTTTTTTTTCTTCAAATAGACTAAACTTAAAAGGTTTAACTTGTTAAAATTTTAGTATTAAGAAGGTCTAAGGAAGTTCATACCATTTGTTTAATAATATTATTTGACTGACAGAAGATAAACATGAGAATATTCTACTTGGACATTTTTATAATAGTTTTCTTTTGATTTTTAAAGTTCAAAATTAGTTGTCTAGGAAAATGTTGAAGTACATCTTAACTATGTAGTACTCAATCTCTTCTCCTAAAATGGGAGTTTGTACGTCGTATCGTCAACTCCCCTTCCCTCGATCGATAGCCCCCTCCCCACCGATAAAAAAAACGTCTTGAAGTCTTCACCTCCATCGACACGACTTCCTCTCTCAAATATCCGATCGACCCGCCTCCTCCATCGACGCAACCTAGATCGGGAGAGGTCTCCCTGTCGCTCTCGTCCTCTGAGCTCAAGCCGTCGATGTTGCCTTCTCCTCCCACCTTACGCGTGCGGCCTCTTTGTCAACCAGATTTGTATGTAGCGCTCCTGCTTAGTTCATGGTCATGGCTTCCCCATCAACACTCGTATATTCCTCCTGAGATGATGGCGATAAGACTCACGCGCGGTCGCCATTGTTCACCTCATCCCCATGGGCCTCCGACCTCCATCCATCATGGTGGTCATAGTGTGTGGGTCGTGAGGAGGTGGCCCAGGCCTCCTCCATGCTCGGCTTTATGCTCATGCGGACATAAAATGGATAAAAAAGAAATTGGTTAAACTCATGTATGTCTTCGGTTTTTATAAAAATCCTTGGTTTGTCGAATTATATCTGAATTTGAATGCATTCCATTCGAGTTTATGTAATTTTGTCGAATTGTAACGGAACTAATGATGATTTTTTACGGTTAGGATTGAATGACCGGCTTTCGCATCAGTATCGATGAACTAGTACTACGATTCAAAACCGGACGCGGTGTTTGTTTTAGATATGGGCATTTGACTTGCCTTAAAGCCATGATTGTGGTCTCAAATGGACAAACTGTTTTTTTCCTACAAACTCATTCTTTCTCTCTCCACCTTTTCTTTTCAATTTCTTTTTATCTGGGACGCATCTCTTTTCGGATACACACTTTCTCCCTAACTTTTCTTGGGATACTCTCTCCCTAACTTTTTTCCCCCATAACTTTAATTGCATCTCATTCCTCCCAAGCAGGAGCGGCTTGCACACACACACGAGCATCCGACTTTGTGACACACAGAGCCTAGTTGGCTCCATGGGGCAGTACGGGCAAACCATTGGGTTGGGCATTGGCCATGCCCTAATATTCACGCATAAATGGTAAGAAGCCTTTTTTTTTCTAGATTCTGCCAAGCACTAGCTGCTTGCAGACACGTACTGATAATCTTCTTCAAGTTTATGCTCGGCTCGCTAGACGTTCCCTCAGGCCATTTGGTGATTAAGCTGGCTGACTGGTGGGACCTTCCATTGTGTAGTGGGCTGGTGGACCAAGTTGTCTGATTCATTGGATTATTTTTGTGTCTGGTGGGCCTGCCTGATGGGTCGTAAGGTGGCCAGCGTATTTACTATTTAGCCATCATAGTTATTTACTACTGGTTACAAAAAAAAGTTATTTACTACTGTCGCTCAAAAAAAATTTGTTTACTACTTCTGCTATTTATTTTTTACTACTGTACTGTTTTTTTAACCTTACTGCTGGGTACAATTGGTGAGGTTGAACCGTTCATTTCCTCTGACTAATGCTAGGTCTTTGTGGGATGGGTGTTTGGGTCATACATTTCTTCTATAGATTGTAAAAATACCACATCCTTTTATTTGGAGAGGTACACTATCCATCATTCTGTAGAAAGAAAGAATAGAAACATGATAACACTAGGACGCAAATTCAATCCCGTCTGTTTTTTACAAAATATGCAAAAGAAAATCATCTTATTTCGCCAGGGGTATACGGTACAATGTTCTGTGGAGAAAATAATTAAATTTTCATAACATTAGGATGTAAATTCCACTCTGGTTTTTTATTTTGCGTTTAAAATTCTATAAAAAAACAAACTTTTATTTTGATGGGTACATTGTCCATCGTTCTGTAGAAGAAAAAAAAGAAACTGATAACACTGGAACATAAATCTCTTATAAATTCATGTGTTACTGTTTAGAACAAGACTCAGTCTATTAGGAGCACCATATGACTGATGTGTGCGGTTCTATGGTTTGTGGGGTCGTTGGATGGATCATTGAGCGGTCGTGTAATGAAATATCATGCAATCATTACTTAGCCCCACAAGCGTTCGTATCTTTAGGAGCGCTACTATGCAGTCGACGGTCCTTGCACGATGCCACATATCCAACCATCCATCCATTCCACAAAATGCAGCACACCACCAAATCAAGCATCGTGCAAGGATCGAACAGAGAAGTGTCCGTATCATATCAACATCCACATTTTTATGTTGAAGAAAGTACACACGTACATTTTAGCCACTAATCAGTCTTAAGCTGAATTCATGTTGATTCCATCCACATGAAAAGAAGATAAAATTAGGCTGCGCAAATAAACGACACTTACCCTATCCATGAATGATATTACGGGGACATAATCCGACTAGAATGGACAACAAACTATATGCTTATTGTTGGGCGTGGCGAAGCGCGCCATGCTTTCTAGTACTATAAGTCTTTGGCTGTAATGGCAATTCATTTGTTTGCGCCACACGATGTTCAGTGAAGAAAATGTATGGTCTGAGGAGGTGCGTGCCGGGCTGACAGACACGAATCAGATGCCTTTGCAAGAAATTGTTCGCGCGTCGAAGCAGTAAGGATCCGAGATCATCCGACCCAAATCTGCGCCAGTGCCTAGCCTAACGCTGTGCTTTCAGCCGTTCTTTTCTGCCGCCAGACTGTCGGTTGCTTGCCAACAAAATTTATTTTACTTTTGAAACTGAACATATACTAGAACTTAAACATCTGGTACAGGCATTACCTGATCTTCCAGTCCATGAGATTGTGAAGGAATTGAGGGACTTCAACAGTTGCTTAGTCTGGTTGATAATTGGCCCGGCTAGCTTCAGGCAGCAGTCTGCAAGTTCAAACTGAGACACCAATGCTTTGCAATCCAGCTCCAAATGCAGCTTGTCGGTGTTTCTTCGGATCGCCAACCTGACCGCAAATCGATATGCAAGCGCCTCAGCTACCTCAGATCACATACACCCTGCAAGTAAGTGCATGATGCTCCCCTAAAGGCTTAAGATATGTCCAACCGGATTTCAGACTTGTAGAATGGATTTGGGACTAACTAGGCTTTATTGTGAAAGAATAATACTCCAGAAATGTTCTCACAAAAGCATTTTTTAGGAAGAGCTCTTTTACGGTGATTGTCAAGTTATAATTTGTAACTCCATGTAACTCCACCTATGATTTTTTCTGACCGTTGGATCTAAAAAATTATTTAAAGATTTATTTTTTATAAAAAGGTAGAATTGTAAAAAATATAATCAGTTAATTCTTCCAATCCGTTCGCTCAGCACGCAGATGAATCCATTGTAAAAAAAGGAGGATTTGAATTTTTTGCCACTTTTTACATTGACCAAGAACGGGAGAGGAGCTCGGTCGCTCGTCCCTCATCCCCTTCCTCAGCGCCGCCCAGACCTGCTCGCCAGGAGATCGCAGGGGCTACTCAACGGGTGGTCCTGGAGGAGAAGCTGGCTGTCATGCGCCACGGGAACGGCTTCCTCTCCGCGGAGGCCGCCCGCCTCGAGGTGCTCGTGTCCGGGGCCCGCGGGGACATCGCCGCCGCCGACCGCGCCGCCGCCAAGGGCGAGGCCACCGGGCTCTGCGCCGAGGTCGAGCGCGTCCAGGGCCTCCTCACCGCCGCCGAAGGTCCCGGGGGCGCCGGCGGGGACCTGGCCACCGCGCACCAGGAGAAGCTTGCCCTCGAGGAGGAGATCAAGGCCCTCAAGGCTTCCGCCGCCGCCGCGGCGGGCGGAGGAGGCTGCTGCTCCCCCGGCCAAGGAAGGGCAGCTGGCGCCTGACGGGATTGTGGCTGCAGCCGCTGCCGCTGGAGCCGCCGTCACTGCAGCCATCACGGTGATCCTCCTCCACCTCAATAGGTAATCTGGATGCACTCGTCAAATTAGGAAAATTGCCCGTGAGGTAAATTGCCCGTTTTACGCTCAAGATCTTTTTCATCAGGCAACGATCTGACCTTTGTGTATTTTTCTTTCTCATAGGCTGCTGGCGCTTGTGGCTGCCCCCATGGCACATTATCTATTCTGTTGATTCATGTGCAGATGTGCAGTCTGTGCTAGACTGAATATTGCTCACACAAACAATAACTGGGAGCAGGCACAGGCAGGTAAACTAATTATGTTGAGGCCCTACCGCACTAGCAAATTAGTATGATTTTGTTTAGTTTTACACTTTGTGTTCAGTAATAGTTCACATAGAGAGTAGAATTTTGGAGAACTATAGCCATGAAGATATCATTGCAGATTATAGAATCTTGCTAATAACCTGCTAGTTCACATAGAGAGTGGAATTCTGAAGAACTATAGAAGCAGATTTTAGAAGCAAGAGGGATTGAAGAGTTGATTTGTAGTATGTGAGTAAGTCCATGTCTAATATCTCAACTTTTGTATTAGCTAACTTAGTACTGCTTCATGGCTGAACTATATTTTGTGTATATATACGCACAAATATATGCATTGCGTGCTTATATTCTTGCTCCCATCTTACAACTTGTATCCAGCAGTCTGTTTGTATCATATACTAATGCTTATGATCTAGATTATGATTTTTTTTTTGCTTATTTCTTAATGCGGCCCGCCCAACTTTTTGTTTCAAGCTCCCCCACTGGTTCCGATCAAACAATCCCGCGGTGGCCCAGATCCAGGCAAGTAGCACCGGTCCTCGGCCCGCCGCCACGAACTGAAACCCTCCGCTGCGGCCGCCGAGTTCGCTGAAGCCTCCCCTGCCCCACCGCCCCCTGCATCGTCTCCCTCCGTCGAGCAGCCGGTGACGCCAAGCAAGGCCGCCCGCTGAAGCCTCTCCTGCAACACCGCCCCTACAACGTCTCCCTCCGTCGAGCATCCAGTGACGCATAGCAGAAAGGCCGGCCACCAGTCCGTGGACAGGTAAAGACCACCCCCTCCCCCGCGGCTCAATCTGAATCTGTTTGCTTGTTCTGTTCATGTCCTGCAAAAGTGTTATTTTGTCTACAAAATTCAGTTACGTAGATAGAGCAGCAATATTGGCCAGATTATAATACGAATGGATGGAAGGGGTTTTGTATGCATTGTTCCAAGATGCACTGTATATAGTGTTTATAGTAGGGATGTGATCACTGAATCAACATGTCAAACAGTAGACAACCTACAAAGGGAGTAGAAGTGCAGTTTTCCATCCCCTTTTTCAGAGAAAAAAATTTAGTTTTCCCATCCCTTATTAATTTCTTGCACTGACCTGTCACCTTAGAGGAATAAAAGTTTACGCCTTTTATGGAAACAACTACATTGAGTTGAGATGCATGAACATATTTATCAGGACAAAAGAGAAACAACATTAGTATATTAGAAAATAGTTACATTACATATTATTCTATGAACATGGTCGCTTTAGTAGGATAAAACTTGCAATTGAAAATAGCACATAGAGCTTTATTTAATCGGATAAAATTTAACATCAGAGTAAATATTTCCAGAACATATCATTACATATAAGACAACAATTATTAAACATGGAAAGCAGATTGCGGCACAACACTATAGATGTTGCATTGTCCCTTTCAATACTCATTGTCCCTAATGCTTGAAACCGGAATCTGGATCTTTAAATCTTAGCACCCTTTGAAACTCTGAACCTTTTGTCTTGAGGGGAATATGTGAGCATGGAAATTCTTTTACTTCAGGTACATGATTGAGACTAGTTGTTAACTTGTATGCAGGAAGACATGGTGGATGTAAGTGCTGAGTGTATGGCTGAGTACGTTGACATCGCCAGCAGGATGTTTGATAGTGAGGATGAAGGTTTTGATTTCTATAACAAGAATGCTCTTGAGAAAGGTTTTAGTGTGAGGAAAGGCTATGTTGAGTGGGATGAAGCAAACATGAACATAATTTTGAGGAAACTTGTTTGTAGTCGTGAAGGTTGTCGTGAAGAGAAGCACATGAAGAGGAAAAGAGAAGAAAGAAAGAGGAGGCCACGGAATATCAGCCGTGTGGGGTGTAAAGCGAAATTGGTCATTGCAAGAATGAAGGAAACGGGGTGTTGGTTTGTGAAGGATTTCATTGATGAACACAACCATCCTTTGGCTCCGCGAGATCTGGCTTGCCTTTTGCGTTCACACAGAAGAATCAGCGACGCACAGAAAGCAGACATTGTAGAAATGGAAAGTGTTGGAATGCGCAAACACAAAATCATGGATGTATTGTGCATGCAGTACGGTGGATTTGATGAGGTTGGATGCACGGCGAGGGACATTTATAATTTTTGCCATGTCTACAAGCAGGAAACTATCGCTGCCGGTGATGCTCAAACGGTGATCCGTCACATGATGGCGGGGCAAGAGAGAGACCCAGATTATTTCTTCAAATACTTGGTTGATAAAGATGGGCATCTGAAGGGATTGTTCTGGTCCGATAGTCAATCTCGGCTTGACTACGAGGCTTTCGGTGATGTTATTGTTTTTGATAGCACGTACAGGACCAATAAGTACAATCTTCCATTTGTGCCGTTTGTCGGGTTGAATCACCATCGCAGCACTGTTATTTTTGGATGTGGTATTATTTCTCATGAAACAAATGAGGCGTATGAGTGGATGTTGCAGACCTTTACCGAAGCCATGTCCCAGAAGCATCCGATATCAGTAATCACTGATGGGGACCTTGCAATGCAGAGAGCAATCAGGGTGGACTGGCCTGAGTCAACTCATAGGCTGTGTGTATGGCACATTCAACAGAACATTGTACGCCATCTGCATGATGATGAGGTTAAGAAAGAATTCAGATCTTTCATATATGATTTATGTTGTATTGAAGAGCATGAGAGGAAATGGGTAGACTTCTTACGAAGGAATGAAGTAACAAGTGAGGAGTCGTGGTTGCATCAGATGTATAAGATGAGGAAGTTGTGGTGTGCTCCATATTTGGTTGGGCGTTGTTTCTTAGGCTTGAGTAGTAATCAACGGAGTGAGAGCCTTAACTCTATGCTACATACCCATCTTAAGGGTGAAATGACATTGTTTAAAATGCTAGAGCATTATGAGCGTTGCCTTTCGGGACGACGCTTGAATGAGGCTATCCTAGACATTGTGGCCTTGCAGTCTGTTCCATTTACAGATGTGGATGCTTCAAGTATTGAGACCATGTATGCAAAAAAATTCACACCATGTATGTTTCAGTTGGTTAGATGGAGCATAAATGCAGCCAGTAATTGTTTTATCAGCGAGATACTGGATGCATGGGAGTTGACTACATACATTGTGGCTAAGATGGATAGAAGAGAGAAGAAGTTTCAAGTGCGCTGTGAGGAGAAGGAGGGTTCTTTGTACAAGATCAGTTGTTCTTGTCGTAAGCTGGAATGCATGGGCACACCATGCTCCCACATATTGTACATATTGGGAATATTACAGGTAACACTGCTGCCCAAGTGTTGTGTTCCAACCAGGTGGACGATGAGTGCAAAGTCTGCATACCCTCCGACCAGAAAGAGCGAGATGTATGACTATTCGGAAAGCCTGGTGAGGTACCGTGAGTTGCGGAATTTGAGTCACGCAGCATGTTTCAGGGCATGTCAATCTAATGAGGAGTATCAGCGTCTGAAGATGGTTCTGAGTGCACAAGATGGCAAGAAGAAATCAAGTAGTGTTCAGAAGGAGGGCATTAGATTCGGTCCGGTGCTGCCACAAACGATGGAAACTGAATCAGGAGATTTGGGAAAGGTTCTTTGTAACACCCTCAGTTGTCTGTAACAGTAATCACTTTTACTGTGGACTAATCACTGTTGCTAATCACTATGCAAACCATGCCATGACCCACTTTGCTTTTGATCATATTTAAAAATGCCTTTTGGTTGCTATGAAAAATATGTTGCAATTAAACTTTGCCCTAAAATCATGGGACCACTTTTATAAAATCACTAATAATCATTGGGTCATACCCATGTGGTTATGGTATTTTATTTTGCCACTGAAAAATTCAAACAATTCAAACACCAAGCAAAACAGCCCCATTTGACAATTGAATATTATAAAGAAATAGTAAATGGTTTTATTTTAAGCCTAAACTTTTTGTGGCACCCTAGGAATATATATGACTAATTATGGACCAGGTAACACATTTACAAAAATGCAAAAGGCACTAAATTAATTACTAACAGAGAGAACAGAATGCAAAATACAATAAAATAAGAAAATGCTAAAGCCCGCCCAGGGCGAGGCCCACACCCGGCCCATCTCCCTTGTCTTCTTCCCCAACCACTCCCCCACCTGCCCCCGTACGGCTCCGAGCTCGCCGCGACGCTGGCAAGCTGGCCCCGCCTCCACCTGCTCCCTCCCGGCGCCGACGCGATAAGGCCACCCCGGCCGACCCCCTGGACATCCTCCCCCTCCTTTTCCCCTCCTCCTCTTCTCGCAGTCATCGGGGAAAATCCCGTCGAGCCGCCATGGCCGCCGTGGTGAGCAACCGTGGCCATTGACTCCCCCGTGCGACAACAACGTGTCTGGCGTGTGTGCAGTGGTCTACTTCGTCTGCGTGCGCGGGGAATTGCGGCAGGTTCGACTACAACGAGCGCGACGTCTTGTTCTCCTTCTTCGGCTCCGGCGAGATCTCCGACCGATTCCGGCCACCCCGATTCGTCCCCGAGCCCACTGCCACCGTCTGCGTGATCAGGGTGAGCAATATCACCGTCCCCAACTCCGCGTTGACGTCCGTTTAGCCTCGGGCCGAAAGGCCCAAATGGTCGGGTTCTACCCGCCGCCATGGACGTCCTAGCCGAGCTCACAGTGCACCCTAGCCCGCGCCAAGTGCAGTACCATGCTTCTGGTAGACCGTTGTTTCGATTTGGCGCCATCACCCGTTCGATTTCATCACCGGCTGTGTTCTGCCATTGGTGCCCGAGCTCGATTCCGCCATTTTCGTCGTAGCCATCACCCCCGTGCGTCCCAGCTCGAGCCGACGACACAGATCGACGCGGCGAGGAGCTCTCCGTCGGCTGCAACCAGTGGCACCCAAAATGGCGCTCTGTATCGCGCGGGCGGTGACCTCGTCGGAGTACCTCGCCGCCGGCGTGCTCTGGTGTGGATGACAAGTAGGGCCTGCGCGTCAGCTAGGTCATTAGCAACTAATCACTCACTGACCAGTGGGCCATACCCCCTGCTAATCCCCCTGTTAAAATTAACACTGGAATTATAACTGTTAGGCACTGACATGTGGCCCCCACTGTAAGTTAATTGATTAAATAAATTAATATAAATTAGCAGTGTATGACATGTGGGCCCAGCTCACTTAATCCCCGGTTAGACTAAATAAATTGAAATAGAAATTGCTAATAGTCTATGACATGTGGGTCCACTGGATTATTTAGATTTAGTTAAAACATTTTTATTAAACAGAGGCTGACATGTGGGACCCACTGGTCAGTAGGTCCCACTTGTCAGTGTTGACTGGTCAACCAGTACTGTTCTGGATAATGTCTATTTAATATTAAAAGAAATTCAGAAAATCATTTAAATGATTTAAAACTTTGGAATTCAATAACTTTTAAACCGTAACTCAGATTCAAAAACTTTATACATGAAAATTGATCAGAAAAATATGACAAATACGAATACGCTATCGGTATGTATATCACACCCCTCTAACACAACGAACATCGAACCGTCCCCCTCCGGACCGACTGTCCGATAAAATGTCCAGTACTGCTAAAGTACCCGGATGAATTTATTTCGAACACGAAAGTTGTTCGGAATAGATCAACTAGCACGGATACACCCCCTTATGTTTTTCCGGTACCCACGACACCTCCGGCTTGATCCTTCCCCCTCCGGACACCCTGTCCGGTAATCACCCGGAGCCGGTAGTTCATCCTCAGATGAATTTCCGCTCCGAGAAACGTGCATTGCACTGCGTTAGAACACCGTTAGCATTTCCTCTGTCATGTCATGCATCTGTTTGTATATTATTGTTGTGTATTTACTGTTTCCTCCCCCCCTTAATCTCCGGTAGACCCCGCTGCTGCCGTCGACTACACCGCTGCTGAGTACGACTACTTCGTCGACGACCCTACCCCTACCGTCGAGCTTCTAGGCAAGCAAAGCCATTCTCTTCCCCAGATATCGCCTATATTTCCGTACATTTCTTGCACTAGGCATTGTTACTGCTGCTGCTACGTTACAATCCTATTCAATTGCATAGCCTGTTTTTGTCGCCCCTTGATGTACCTCTTTTATCCTATGCTGCCTATTGTTATTATGCATTATTCAGCAGTGAGCCCTGCGCATTGTTAGCTAGGATAAGATAGAGGGCCGTGGTCACTCAGGGGAGTGAACGCGGATACAAATATTATAACTGCACAGGTACGGTACAATGCAGACATCGCCTCAGGCCCCCTAGCTTGGCTCTGCCGAGCCACCATCAAGTGTGAGCTATCAAGGAGTAATCCTTGTACTCCACTCGTTGCTGACTCTGTATAGCTGCTCTAGGTACCTGAGCAACGGTTGTCCTTCAGGTGAGAAGTCGGGCGACCCAACGGTGCCCGCGAGAGGTATTACGACGGGACGACAGGGAGGGCACGACCAGTGTACCGGTGTGCTTGGCCCCTGGTCGTTGGCCGCGAGAGTTACCAAGCCACGAAAGTCGAGCTCCTCTAGGAGCACACGCGAGACAAGGTAAGGAGACGGTTCACCTTGTTGGTAACCGCAGTGACTTGGTGGGACGACAGGGCAGGCACCGATGTACTGGTGGGCCTAGCTGCTGTCGTTGTCCGCGGGTCGGTTAAGTCGAGGCAATGATAACGGTTGTCACGCAGGTTAATTAAAATGCTAAATGGTTCAGTGAATGTCTTGAGTTGGCTATATGCCATGTACGCACTACCTACCCGTGGGAATTACGAGTTATGGGCTCCTCTGCTTCGTAGTGTCGTCCAAGGACTCTTCAGACGTCAGCAGTACCGCGGGCTGATTGCCGGGAAGTGGTGTTGTCTTATTTGCTCGCGCGGTGATGTCTTATTTGGATTTGCTTCAACTTCACCGGCCAGCCACGCACCGTGCAGGAGTACGTTCGGGTTGGGGTCCAAGGCCCGGCGTACTTAGGATTTAGACCGGCGGATGGCCTCTCTGTTGAGTTTGAAAGATGGGCTATGAAGTGTCGGATAACCTCGTTGGAGCGTTCCCTAACAAGGTTCCCGCCACCCTGGAGATCCGTGCGTGTAGCGTAACACAAGTGCACCCCTGCAGGGAAGATTAATCTATTCGAACAGCCGTGTCCACGGTAACAGGACGCTTTATGCTGAAGCTGGATCTTACCACTAGAAACTATTATTATCAAACTATATGGTTCCGAGTTTTCTTCCTCGCGGGGATGTCGAGGAGGTGAACTCGGAGGCATTGTTAATTATTACAACTTATTATTATACAATGCTGCAGCAACTTCTGCTGCATTGTTACTTTATGCTTTATATAAACTGTTGGCTGATCCTTACCTCATGCTGCAAGACATCGTCGGAAGATGCTAGTCTTCGATAGGCCTAGCTTCTTACCTTTGCTCTGGATTTCTACCTTACAGTCCATGATATACAGCCTCTTCTTTCCGTTGATACAATGCATAATGCTTAGTAGCGGACGTAAGACTCGCGGGTATACTAGATACTCACCTGCTTTATTTCCTTTACTGTTTTGCCTGATCGGCCGCTGCAGCCGACGTTGGAGCCCAGGAGCAGGAGTACCCCGGAGGCGCCTACTACGACGTCGAGTTCGCCGTTGACCAGGAGTAGTTCGGTGCATCCCGGGCAGGAGGCCTCGCCTTTTCGATCTGTATCTCTGATGTGATTTGTGCTAGCCTTCTTAAGGCAAAACTTGACTAACTATGTCTGTACTCAGATATTATGGCTTGTATGACTTATGTATTCGGGTCCGCGTGACCCCCTCTATTGTAATATATTTGTTTATCTTTTTGTGTTTAGTGTTGTGCTGTGGTATTATCACCGTGGCACCCTAATCTCAGCCGTGTACCCTGTGTATATGATTACTGTACACGGATTGATTTTGGGGGCGTCACAAGTTGGTATCAGAGCCGACTGCCTGTAGGAACCCACCCCACCACTACTTGGTCGAAGTTGAGTCTAGACTTTGAAAAACTATTTTGCTAACTTGACATTTGGCTTACGGGCCCACATCGATGTCACTACGTGTGATATCTATGGTATTAGGATCCTTTTCTCCTTACCTATGCTCTGGGAATCTGCTCTCTTATCCTTGCTGGTAAGTTTTACAAAATCTGACATTAGGATCACGTTCTCTTGATTCCACCCGGCGTTTTAGGTGCTTCCCCCCATTGATTGAGTCGTGTCGCAGGAGTCATACCCCAGGTCCCGGACCGCGGATCCCATTCTCATTCTGGGCAGGCCGCGCGTTCTCTGGCATTAAGTCTTGTGGCCAACAGTTTTCTTGCGGCGTGATTGACATAGTGGAATCTATGTCGCGTCGTGTAATCCTAACCGCGGTCTGCGCGCCGCCTAGTGAGTCTTTTTTCCTTAATTTCTACGACGTTACGCTGCCCGATTTTCGATTGACTCTGTGTGTGAATGTGTATGTGTTATATGACTACTCCTATATATATCTGCGCCTCCTTTTCGTTGTCGTTTTACTTCAGGCTTGATTTCGGTATCTCGCTAAATTTTCATCGCTGAAATACCCCTGTTAAATTCTAGCAGGATGGCTGGTCGTGGTCGTGGTCGTGGTCGTGGTGCCAACGACCCACCTCCGCCGCCGGATTACATGGACGCGATGATGCAGCAGTTCGAGATGAACCGTCAATTCATGCAGAATATCATGGCTCAGTTCCCCCATCCGAATCAGAATGGGCACCACCATCAACATGCCACCGTGACTCTGCACGACTTCACCCGCCTCAACCCCACTATGTTCTGCAACACTGTTCAGCCGTTGGATGCTGACGACTGGCTTCGCGACATCACTCACGAGCTGGAGTCTGCTAATGTCGATCCAGCCGACTATGTGAACTTTGCGTCTTATCATCTGAAAGGCGCCACTGCTCAGTGGTGGAGCACTCACAAGCGTTCCCTGCCAGTTGAAGTAGTCACCACTTGGGATGAATTTCAGTCTGCCTTCCGCGCCCGCTACATTCCTCAGGGGATCATGGATCGTAAGGCGGAAGAATTCCGCAACCTCACTCAGGGCGACATGACTGTTGAAGCCTATCAGCGCGAGTTCCTCAACCTCTCTCGCTATGCGGAAGGAGAGATCACCACTGATGCCCGCAGGCAGCAGAAGTTCCGTCGTGGCCTCAACCCAGACCTCAGGCTCGCTCTTGCCGTTCATGATTTCGCCAACTTCGCCACCATGGTGAACAAGGCTATCACCGTCGAGACTGCCCAGATGGAGCACAAGAACTCTCTGAAGCGTTATCGTGACGTTGGCTCATCTTCGGGCGCAACGCAGAAGCGTCGTATCTGGCTCCCTACCAGTGTGACCCATTCAGCTGTCCCTGCTCCAAGGCCGTCTTATGCTGCACCCCGTGTGCCTCCGCCACCGCAGTTGCCAAGAGCTCTGCCTGCACCACCCAATGCTACCCCCCTTCGTCCTCGGGATGGATTATGCTTCACGTGCCGCCAACCTGGGCATTTTTCCAGAGAGTGCCCCCAGAAACAGAAGCAACTGGTAGTTCACCCCGCTGGCCGTGGAAATGGTCGTGGCAACAACAGGACCCCCAACTATAATACTGGCTCTGCCGCTTATGCTCGTGGACATGCTAACAACGTCAATGTTGAAGAAGCTCAGCAACAACCCGCTACCGTGATGGGTACCCTTCTCGTTAATTCCGTACCTGCTACTGTTTTATTTGATACAGGAGCATCGCATTCATTCATGTCGAAAGCATTTGCATTGTCGCATAACTTCACTCTAGAAAAGATGAACCCACCGATGGTTGTCTGCACCCCGATAGGCCAATGTCAAACCACCAAGATAGTGCCCGGAACCATTGTTGAAATTGAAGGGATTGAATTCCTTGCTTCCCCCATCGTTCTGAAGTCTTCCACCATAGACCTCATTCTGGGAATGGACTGGTTGAAATTTCACGATGCCGCACTTTATTGTGGCACCAAGTCTGTCCAACTTTTTCACCCCTCCGGCGAGATTGTTAACCACACCACCCGAGTTACCCGTAATGCTGAAACACAGATATTTATGATGAATGCTTTGAATGCCGCCCCCCTCGAAGGCATCGAGAACGTTCCAGTCGTTCGCGATTTTCCCGACGTCTTCCCAGAAGAACTGCCAGGAATACCCCCAATCAGAGAAGTCAAATTTGTCATCGACTTGAAGCCCGGCACCACCCCTATTGCCAAGCGTCCTTACAAGATGCCGCCACATGAACTCCTTGAACTTGAGGAGGAAATCAACAAGGCACTTCAGAAAGGATTCATTCGCCCCAGTTCCTCAGCTTGGGGAGCACCTTCGCTCTTTGTCAAGAAGAGCGATGGGACAAACCGATTGGTCCAAGATTATCGGCCCATTAACCAAGCCACCATCCAGAACAAATACCCACTTCCCCGGATCAACGATCTGTATGATCAACTTGCCGGATCCAAGGTGTTTTCTAAACTCGACTTGAGGTTGGGTTATCACCAAATCCGAGTCCGTGATGAGGACATTCCGAAGACTGCCTTCATTACTCGCTATGGTTCATACGAGTACACTGTCATGTCCTTTGGCTTAACCAATGCTCCAGCCACCTTCTCCAGATTGATGAATTATATTTTCATGGAGTACCTCGACCAGTTCGTCATGGTTTATCTGGATGATATATTGATATATTCCAAGAATGAAGAAGAACATGCAGAACATCTTCGTCTTATACTGGAGAAGCTTCGAGAACACAAACTCTACGCTAAGTATTCTAAGTGTGAGTTCTGGCTTCCCGAAGTGACCTACCTTGGACATGTGATTTCCAAGGATGGCATTGCCGTCACCCCAAAACGTATCCAGGATATTCTTGACTGGACTCCTCCAAAGACCCTCAAGCAAGTCCGCAGTTTCCTCGGGCTCGCTAGCTATTGCCGCCGTTTCGTCGAGAATTTTTCCAAGATTGCCAGGCCTCTGACTAATCTGCTTCACAAAGGCGTCAAGTTTGAGTGGACAGATAAATGTCAAGAAAGTTTCCAAGCGCTCAAGGACAAGCTAACTTCTCCCCCGGTGCTCGCTCCCCCTGATACTTAGAAGGACTTCGTGATATATTGCGACGCGTCTCGTCAAGGATTAGGCTGTGTCCTAATGCAAGAGCGCAAAGTGATTGCTTATGGCTCTCGTCAGCTGCGTGCTCACGAAGACAAATATCCAACACATGACCTCGAATTGGCAGCAGTAATTTATGCATTGAAGTTGTGGCGACATTACCTCGTCGGTAATGGTTGCGAGGTCTACACCGACCACCAAAGTCTGAAGTACCTGTTTACTCAGCCAGACCCGAATCTTCGTCAACAACGATGGCTCGATACAATAGCCGACTTCAACATGGATATTTCGTATACCCCGGGCAAGGCTAATGTGATGGCCGATGCCTTGAGCCGCAAAGCTTACTGTTCTGAACTTGAGGTTCAGGTGCAGCAACCACTTCTGTATGAAGAGTTTCTCAAGTTGAATCTCGAGATTGTTCCTCAAGGTTACGTCAATA